>OW387024.1:17500000-20000000 GCA_936439885.1 Nowickia ferox | reverse complement strand
GTAGTCTCAGTCATAAATTTCTTTGGTCGAGGTACTTCGTAGATTACATTTGAGCATAGGTACCTATCAAAAAATATTTTTATTTTGTACATCAATTTAATTTAGAGTTGTAGTAGTCCCCATTAATATAAATTTATTTAATATTTATTAACTGCCATAATCATAAAAAATATTTTAGGTTTATTAGCGCTTATTTGACATATTTCTATGAGAAATTTTTCTAATAAACCTAAAATATTTTTTATAAATACGACAGTAAATATTTATTGAAGTTTTTTTGAAGATTTATTTGATATTTTGAGGCAAAAATGGATATGACTTAGACCTCTTTCATAATTAAGGGCACATATAAATGTATGTACATACATATGTACAGAATTAATTAATTTTAATTAGAGTAGATTTTACTACAATTATGAAATTGGCGAATTCCATTAGCATCTTTTATTGCGCAACTCGAAAAATTTTTCATTTCTGGCCATTAACTTTTTGCTTACAAGCTGTCCCACTGTGCAGTATAAGGTTGCTATCGTCACAACAAAAACTACGGCAACAACAGAATTGAAAAAAAACGATACAATAACAAAAACACAGCAACGGCGACTGAACAACAACAATATTATTTAAACCCTACAGGGAACAGACCAACCACACTTTACATGTTTTCAACTTTGCCTGCTACCGCTGTTATTGTTGTTTTTGTTATTGCAGATGATGACGACAACGGCATTGTGTAGTATTTTGTGAGTGTAGTTGTGTGTATGTATGTACGTTAATTTTGTTATTGTGTTTCTGTGGTATTCGGCAAATAAAAAAAATAAATAAAACACAACAACAACATCATCAGCACTACAAATAACAATAATAACAACATCAGCATAGTGTTTTGCTGCCTGGCATGTGTGTCTGTCTGCCTGCCTTGACGATTTTGTTGTGTATTGATGATGACGATGATGGTCATGGTGATGATGATGTTGTTTGTTTGTTGTACCGCAAATAGAGAGCGTAGAGTGTGAGCTCTTCAGTCTGTTGTTTGCTGTTCAAGGAGAGTGTTTGCAATATATTTTTAACGCGGCAAAAATACATACTAAGTGAAGAAAATTATTTCATAAACTAAAATATACAACTACAACAACAATAGAAAAGCAATAAAAACAACACATTGTTGTTGACGATAAAGTACATACATTTTTGTTTAACAAAAAGTTATTGATTTTTTTTTACTTTTGAGCAATTTGTTGTTGCGTCATGTCCGATACAACAAAACCCGATCATTATAACATCAATGCAAAAATTTGTCGTCTGGTGGAACAATATCCCTGCATGTATGATCGCTCGCATCCACATTATTTGAAAAAAGATGTTGTTGATCAGGCTTGGATAAAAATCTCCAAAGAAATGAATGATTCAAGTGAGTATTTTAATAAAAAAAATAAAAAAAAATTTTATCTACTACATACCCTACCTATTGAGGAAAAAACTTTGCTGTTCCAAGTAAAACGACAATAACAAAATATGTAGGTATGAAACATTTTTTTTACTTTGCCCATTGTTTTGTTGTTTCTTAGCTAGTTACATACATATGTATACATACATACATACTGTTACAACAAGGGGGCAACATTTCTTTTTAAAAATGGTGCGGCAGAGAAGGTTTATATTTACTTGCTTGCTCACATTTATTTGTTGATGGGTGAGTGTGTGTTCGGGCAGAAGAGTAAAAAGTTTGATTTTGCTCACTCACAGTGAGCGCAATTTTAACTGAAATAGCAACAACCACAATAAAACAACTACCCTCCATAACGGGGATTTGTTTAACATATCCTTAGCAAGATGAGCAGTGTTGTCAGTACCTTTGGCATATTTTATGGGTTTTCGCCATTTCAAACGATTTTTGCACAAAATGCTTCGATCTCTTTTGGTATTTAAATTATACTAGTACAGTAACATTTGGTTTTGACAGTCGTGCTCATTTGCTTGAAGAACATCATAAATTAAAAACTGCGATTTTTTAGTTAATAATGTACATACATATGTATAATTAATCTTCATATCGTTCTTCACGGTGTGTAAAAGAGAAAAACTAGATTTTCTTTTTCCATTAAACTTCCCTGCAGAAAATGCTAATAGTGAAATTGTAGTGATTTACTAGTGACTGTCACCAGTACTACTGACGAATTGTACCCCAGACAATGCTTTTTGCTATAGACATTTAGCATGTACATGTCATTGAAAAGCAACTACTGACGTTGGTACTACTGAGTAGGTATTTTTTTTGGGACCATATCGAGACATTGGAAAGAGATAGTCACTAGGAAATTTTTGTTTTTATAAAAAAAAAAAATACATAAAAAAGGGAACATTCGTTCAGCAAGTAAGGATTTAGTTTGCTGTTTGTATTAAATATAAATGAAAAATTCAAGTTTCCGTCGAATTATTAAAATCAAACACTTACATACGTATGAATCTGGACTTACTGGACTGGACTTTTTAACTGATTTCACAAAATCTTCTACAGGCTCATAAAAATTTCCAAAATTATTTCATTTTAAAATATTTTTATTTTTATAATTACAAAATGGATTGATTTTTATTTGTCTTGCAATTTCTTTTTATTTGATTTTTTGAATTATTTTTTAATACATTTTTTTATTTGCCTTTTATATTGATTTCGTAAACTAATTTTCATAAAAACTTGAATTTTGCTTGAAGCCACTTGTATTTTCTACAAACCAATAAAACATTAAGAAGAAGCATAGATGTGTGTATCTGACAAAATGTTTTCTAAAACAAAATGTTTTCTAAGCAAAAACAATTTTAATATGTAGACGCTCGTTTGACAATGTCACCAATATACTCGAGAAAAGTGGTGACTTGGGGACACTTAACCCCATGTTTTCTGCAGGGTTGTTTTCTGTAAAATTTGTTTTTTTTTATTTATGACGCTCTTCAAGTAAATGAGCGCTATGTCCACACCTCAGTACATATGCATATGTGCACGTACCCTGAAGGAAACGTGGGATCTGTTTAAAATGTCTTCATATGGTCGCTAAAGAACTATGTAAACAGTAGTACCAATGTCAGTAGTTACTTTTCAATGACACGCACATGTCATTAGTGAATCAGTACTGATTCACTAATGACATTTCCTACGGGGTATGTATTTATCTACAGTGGCGAGCACTTGTGGTTAGATACATACATAGTTAGCAGATTCCATATAAAAGCCAAGTAAAACTCATAAAATGTAAAAGAAAAACAATCAAGGGGGTCTACTCTGTAATTGGAAACGAAAGAAAATGTTTTTGAATTTGCATGTAATTAATAGTGGGTACACACTTTGCAACGTGTTTACGCAACACGTTTATATTACATGTTGCATATTTTGACACAGACTCTGCAACCTACCTATAAACATCAAAACATTTTGATATTTTTAAAACTTCGAATGCAGCTTCGAACGCAACCATAAACAAGACTACACACTATGCGACCGACAATGCAACCTGCCTGGTTGCATAAACACGTTGCTAAGTCTGTACCTACCATTATGGTACATACAACAATATCGATCAGCTGTTTCCTACCGTTGCAGTTACATTCCATTACTGGCGGCTAACAGAGCCTTTAGACTGTTTCGCACACCAACAGTTTAGTTGAGCAATTTTTACATGGGAGAGAGAGAAAGAGAGGAAAGTCTGATGACTCCAATCTTCATTATCTTCTCCTCTTTCTCTCTATCTCTCTTGCAATGTACAAAATAAAGCGAGAGGCACATACATAGATGTATGGATACCTTACAATAGAAAAATATAACTATGCAATATGCATGCACTCACATACATACAAGTATGTTATGGACCTTTCTAATAAATATTATTCCCCTTTAAGTTTCATCCTGCAAAGAACGTTGGCGTAACATACGAACGTCCTATGCACGTTCTATAAATGTCAATAAAATTCCTGCCAGTGCCAATCGTACCAAACCTTACTATCTCCATGAAGAGCTACAATTCTTAGCGCTGCACATTACTCCAGGCATACCAGTTTCTCGCAGATCGGCTTCTAATTCGTTTAATGGCACTAATTCTTTCTATACTTCACCACGTAACGGAGAGACGCCGAAAGCCAGTCTGTGTGATGAGTCTGTTGATAGTTATGCTGCCGTTATGCACGAGGAAATGGAAGATAAGTCTCAATATAATCCAGAAGAACGCAGTAGTAGTGTAGCCAGCGATGCAACATCTAAAAATACCCAAGAAATGGAACAGGAAACGCAACAAAATGATTCTGTACAGCAGCCACCAGCACAACAGCAGTCACCAATTAATATTATACCAGTTGAGGACGCACCGGAAGTACCTGAACTTAATCCCCCAGTGGTACAAATTGAACAGGATAATAACACGGAAATTCAAAATACAAGAAGGGATTCCATAAATTTTGCTTGTGCTCCTCCCAAAAAGAGATTAAGAGTTAAGGATAACTGTTATGCCTCAGACAATTTTCCGGATACCAAGGTAAATATTTTGAATAAAAATTGTAGGTACATACTCGTATGTAATAACAAATTTATAATTATAATTTTGTTTGTATTCATTAAAGCCATTAGATATAATGCCGCCACATGATTATGATGGCATATTCCTGCAAGGCTTGTTACCAGAAATGAAAGCTATGGATTTCCGTCAAAAAATAATATTCAAAAGGCGCATTTATGAAGTTTTGGGAGAAATATTTGACAACTCAACGCAAGCCTCTTCAACCACCAACAATCAATTACCTCAAACGAATAATGCCTCATCCTCGCCCTCAACATCGCCAATACTTGCAGTAAATTCCTCAGACTTGAGCATTTTACGAAGACTTAATAATCTTTTGCAAGAACCCACTGCCAGTATAACCAACTCAACACCGGCTCGCTCTGCCAGTATTTCATCTACCGTACTCTCTTCATGTGCCACACCTTCATTAGGTTCAGTACCCATAGCGAAAATTGGTGCCACCACAAGATCATCCGCTAATATGATACGCGGACGTTTGTCTAACCCCAATGTGGTGCTACCATCGCAAAATGTTAAAGAGGAACCCGAAGCCAACTGACGATTTTCATTTCAAATTAATGCAATCAATGTCTTAGTATGATTTTGTGTAAATATTATGTGTACACATTAACTTTAGTTTATTTTTTATTATTATTAAGTCTGAGAAAAATCAACACCTTAAGTCATTAGTTTTATGTATATTAACTTGTAATAACTAAATGAAGTAAAAAAGTACAATCAGTATCATAAATGTTAGAATTATAAGATTTTTAAAAGTACATACATACATACATATATATACAAATGTGTCTAGCATAATTAAACAAAGTACAAGTTTGAATTTTTATTTCTAAGGGGTAAAGTTTGTTATACATACTGGGTTCACTAGACTTGTATAGAACTCTTTCCGTAGCTCGTTTTTGACACAAACCAATGATCAACCCCATTAAAATTACTGAATGACTTCGACACTAGTCTAGGGTTCACACTAGAGTTGTGCATAATAGTTCATTTTACAGATCAATCTGAACGATCAAATGAACTAGTTCGTTCATTTCGTTCATAGTTCATCGTTCTTTATTTACTCTGAACGAACGGTGATTGAAAGATCAGATTTGTTTTCCTTTTGTCGCTCTTGCTTTGATATTTTGTTTATTTGTAAATAATAATGCAAATGAAAATCGAATTCCGTGAAGATTTGTGGAAAATATTGTGAGGAACGAAAGTAAATTTCAAGTCGTTTTTTTTTTCAAGCAAGCCATGGAAAAAAATGCTGCCACTGAATAGCTAATTTAAAATGTTTAATATTTGAATTTTAACTGGTATATTACTAGAATGGAATACGGAATACAAAACTAGAAAATATACTTTAAAATACTTCCCAACATTTAATGAAATTAAATCTAAGACATAAAAAGATAAATCTTGAGTATTAAATTGGTAAAAATATATAAAATCAACAATGTATTAAAAAGATCAACAATGAACGACAAAAAGTTCTATGATGTAAACAATGAACGATTCAGTTTTTTCCAGTTTTATATGTCAGACGTCATACTAAAATTTTTGACGTTTACCAAACCTATGCAAAGAACTATGAACCATGAACTATAAAAAAGACAACAATCCTAAAGTCAGAATCGTTCAATTTACTGAATCGTTCAACTGAACTAGTTCGTTCATGAACTACACAACCCTAGTTCACACACGTTAATTTTAGTTGAGCAACATGTTAGTTCAAGGGCGAGTGAGGGAAATATGATGGATCTTCATTCAGCTTAATCATGAATATTCCCTCGGAATTTATTTCTCACGGAAAATAATATTCTCGAGAAAACATGCCTCCAATCATTAATTCCTCGGGAACAAAAAAGAGTAATACGTGGCATCACCGCATTACGAAGCTCGTTGTTTTGCTTGTTTGTTGACATTTTGCTTCTTTTTTTTTTGAGTAAGAGAGTAATCAAAATTATTAAAATTCACCAAGTCCCCAACCTTTTATTTTTCAGTGCAAAAGATCGAGAGAGGAACACAAAAAGTACATATTTCTATTTCACACTCTTACACGTATTTAAGAATTGTTGCAACATCAATTGCAAGTCTGGACCAGGACCAACTTGAAAAATATGTAAAAAAAAGTTCATAAATGATTTATTTAAGCATTGTTTGTGTTTTTCCACATAAAAGAACTATAAAATACAACTTTATGTATATAAATTTTGTTTTAATGGAGTATTAACCATGTTTTTATGTAAACTCCCTTCTGTTTTGCAAGAGAAAGATCAAGTTCAACTGCGTTCATAATACCTACTTTTTCCCGGGGAGTTTTTTTATTCCCACATTTGGTAAAAAAAGGGGAAAAAATAAATTCATGATCGGAGAAAAGGGAAAAGTGAGAAAACTCGAGCGGAATTTTTGTTTATGATGGGGCTGATTATCTTCAAAAGTTGCTGAACTGAAATTACCGTGTGTGAACCCAGTATAACTAAATTGAACACAAAGGGATCGTTTAATTTTGGGTCTCAAGTGAAAAGTCTTTACTTTTTTGCTGCTCTCAAGATATTTCTATCGATATGTGTATCGTCACCTCTTCATAATTTTAAAGGAGAAGCAACAACCTGCAACACAGTCGTATCTCAAAAAATGCCCTTTTGGAGTTAATAACGCTAAAAGCCATTATATCATTTAATCTTGTGTAAAAGTTTCATATAAAAGGATTGTACACGCATCTCTTTAGGGAAAATTTTTTTATACATATCTTCATTAAGTCTTCTGCACTACTTGCTTTTTTTGAATTATGCCCATGTTTCAATAAAGCAGCGATATGTATGAATGAGTAAAGAAAATACAAATATGTAAGCATGTACAGTACAACCTCTATAATCCGGGCACTCGCTGGTTCGGACTATTCAGTAATACGGACAAGTCAATTTTAACTCTGTAGTCCGGACAAGCGTGTTCCTTTCTTAGTCACCGCTATCATGAATAAAATGTGAGATTTTGGTTTCCATGAAATTTTCATTAACCATGAAGGGAAATTTGCTATTTTTCCCTCTAAAAAAGCTTAAAAATTAAATCAGACAAATTTGAGTTTGATAGTAAGAATTACACAAATGTTGGATTTCAAATGAAACGTTTTTAAGTGTAAAGTTACGTTTTTAAATATTTTAGGTGACGTGGAAAAAATTATGCATGTGAAGCAAAGAGATTCATTAATATTGTTCGAACTTCATTTGCTTCTATATTTATGATTTGATCAGGCTAAAGTTCGTATCGCTTTGTAAGCCAAATTACATGTGATAATTATTAATGAACAAATAACACCAAAGCAGATTCATGTTCAATGAAAAAAGGTATTGCAGGGAATTATTGTTATTAATCGTGAATATTATTTACTGGCGGTTTACTGTGTAATTCGAAACGAAAGTAAATCCTTTCGAATTGTAATATTAATAAAATACAAATTCGAAAGCGTTTTCTTTCGTTTCGAAATACAGAGTAGAGCCCCTGATCTTGTCCTAAAAATAATAAAATAAAATAAAGTGAATAAAAAACCAAGGGAAAAGTGAACAAATCCTTGTGAAAAATTATTAATTATTATATTATTATTATTATTCACGATAAGGGGAATCAATATCAACATTTCTGGGCGAAAATGGTTCACGATGGCAATTTGGGGAAAAGGGAAAATATTTCGGGGAAAAACCTGTTCACGATAGGGGTGATTATTTTACCGCTAGACGCAATGTACATACATCTGCGTATGAGCAATAATAAAAAAACGCGAAAAGAATTGCTAGTGGAAAATCGATCATACAAGTGGCTGAAAAGTATGGTGTCTCGAAATTCACAATATTTGATATAAAGGGATACGATGTGTCAGGATATGAATAATATTTATTCAACTTTATCTACTCTTCACCCTCGCACTAATTTCTGCCCTTCTGAAATCCATACTCAGGCACGATGATGAAGATATAGTTCAATCGGTAACTGCAAACCAAAATATTGAAGACTTTGATAGTTCTTTGGAGGAATATGAGAATGTTGAATGTTTATCTGCCTAATAACATGTGTATTCTCAAGTTATTCTTCTTATTCTTGAGAGTTTATATTTTTCTTTTAGTTATTTAAATGAATTTTTCGGCAATAAAAATAATTATAACTATGAATTGAATTTTTTAACTGTAGTCTGGACGATTCAGTAATCCGGAGAAAGGCTGAAACTACATACATAGTACATCTGTCCGGATTAACGAGGTTATACCATATTAAAAAGAATAGTTGGATGGTTATAAGTACACGTACATACATACATATCGCTCATTATGGGATTTTATTAAGGGCATGCTCGAAAAAATTCACTGCAGTGCTGCAAGGCTTTTATTAATCAGCTGTTTATAATTTTTCCATTTGCTTATTTGCATTAAAGTACGAAAAATTAACAAGTACATCAAATTCAATTTGTGAATTAGATATTAAAGCTTATGATGTGTGATTTTGTTGATTTACAAAACAGAATAATTAAAAAGTGATAATGGACCTTTCCTTATCAGTAATTACATGCGAAGAGGGATCAAATTACGACATTTCACAAATACAAAAATTTCAAAATATGTATTTCCATATATGTACCTAATTACAATTATTTTAGTTGGTGTGTTTCGACTCCGACTACGACAGCTTCGCCCTAGATTAAAGCAAAAATGTTACAGTGTTCTTTAATCGATATCAATTACCATAATTTGTATCCAAGTTTTTTTATATTTAAAACTTTTTTTTTTGTTTCTTAAAAACAATTCACGAGGAATTGAGGGCAAATTACGGGATTGTACACCGACTGAAATTTTAAAATATTTCCAATTCTATTGAAATATGTACATATTTCGTAATTCTGTTCGATATCGAGTGCCGTAATCTTGCCCCTATTCTTCCGTTCACCTTTTTCCCCTATAATGGGGTATTTATTAAATGCATAGGTACTCATCCGTTGCATCACACATTTTTATGATTACAATTTTCATACGTACATACATATGTATGTATATCTAACATATGTAGGTTGTATATATGTCAAATGATTCTCATTTCGAGTTCATGATATCAAATTGTTATATTTAAACTGCCTTATTCATAAGAAATAATTCAGGTTTATTAAGCGCTTATTTGACATATTTTTATGGGAAATTTGTCAAATAAACCTGTAATAAACCTAAAATATTTTTTATGAATTAGACCGTAAATGCTTTTACAAAGTTCTAAGACATTTTTGGAAAATATGGAAGTATGAACATCATTTTTTTCTAAAACAACAACACAACTTCTAATTTTTTTTAAATAAACTGAAAAAGAACTTTTTTGGCTCTAATGAAAAAATTTGATTTTTGGTCATGGGCTGTTATTAATGGAATCCACAGATATTTGTGTTATTTGTTTGCATTTTCGACCATATTATAGATTTATTGTCGCCAGCATATGCATTTACGTACTTACATATGTACATACATACATATGTATGTGTTATCTATAATTTTTTACTAGTAACTGATTTTCGAACACTCCCTAATTATTAAATTGCAGGAAAAAATCTTCTTGTGGATTTAGCTAGTCTATATAGTTGTTATAAACTTAACTGTTAAGTAAATAATGAACGATTCCATAAGTAAATAAACGGAAGAAAAATTTTCATTAAAAAAATATATGGCAACACCTTAATCCATCTCACATGATAATGATATATCATGCAGTAACAAAAGATACAACACTGTATAATTCCACGTTTCAACAGCAAAAGTTGTTAAATGCGAATGAATTTGTGTTTGTAAGTATGTATGTATGTATGTATGCATGATACAATAATATATTTGTATCATGTATGTATGCAAGTTAGTGAATAATCAAAGCTTTTCTACTGGTAAGAGAATAAATGAGTTTAAGAGCAACAAGTAGCAATTTGGAAGAAATACTTTTAAGAAACATATGTACCTACCTATTCAAAAACAAAGTAAATATGTATGTACATATGTACACGTCTACATACTTATGTAGGTATGTGTGCAGCATTTATTTACATAATTATAACTGTAACAACAAAGCTGTGAATGATAATAAACGTGTTTATGTAACACTAGCAGTATCAGCAGCAGTGATACACACAAATGTACGTACTAACACATATGCATATAAACATTCATACTTTCATGTACATACATATGTACATATGTGTGTATGCACGTTCCATTTATGTTTGTATGTGCGTAAAATATGGTTTCAGATATTTTTATAGCAGGTGCAAGTACTTACACACATACATATGTACATACTTTAAGTGCATACATACAAACATACATACATACATACGTACATCCATATGTACATACCTATAACACAGTTGTTGATAGAAGTGACACAAAATGACAATTATGCACATACATTGTACTTACATATATACATACATGCACATGACATATGCATGCACATACATATATACATATGTATGCATGTGTGTATAACATGAATGCATTACTTTCTTATGCATATGTACATAGGTATAAATATTATTGAAATCTAATTTTCTACAGGCAAATCTCGGTATAACGAATCTCGCTTTAACGAAAATCCGATAAAACGAACGTCCAGATTTTTTACTTTAACAACCTTATAGATATAGCGAATAATATCCTAATTTTATACTGGATATAACGAATGATGAAGAAAAAATCGCAAAATAAAAAACAAAAACTTGATAGAAACATATGTATGTATGTATATCAAACATTTAGTTCTTCTTTATACCTATAGCGAATGTTTTGATAAATGTGTGCTCTGTATAACGAACGGCAAAAAAATATTAAACAAAAAAATAATAAAAAAACAAAAAAAAAATAGGTACCTAGGTATTTAAAAAAGCAGCAGCAATGTAAATGCAAAAAAAAATGTAATACCGTTAGTTCGTATTTGGTTGCTCTCTTTCTTTTTATTGCATTGTAGGTATCATGTCTACAATAACAATAGTTGAAAAAAAAATTTGCGATAGGTAGGTATAACGAATGGGTCTGATTTTATATCGTTCGTAATACCCGGATTTGCCTGTATTTTATTTGCATAGGTAGGTGCCTTCATAGGTAATTACTTAGATATTTATGTATGTACATACCTACCTGTATACGTATGTATGTATGTATGCATGTTGTACTCATGTAAATGTATGTATGTGTGTAGGTACACGCATATAAATTTTTACATTTCCAGGTGCTTCATATGTACATATGTATGTATGCACTTTATCCTATTTAACAGCGTTATTTTTAAAGTTTTAGTTTTAAACTCCAGCAATTTTATCAAATTCCTTTGCAATATTTCCTTAATTGCGTTTCTTTTTTCTTACAATCACAAAATTGTGAAATACCAATGATCTTGTTTTTTTATAATCCCAGTGGGAAAAGGTAATGAATAGTAAAGGAGAAGGTAATGCACAGCAGTATAATTTTTCATACCAGAATTCATTACTGTTAACACAGAACATGTCCTAGGAAAGTAATGAATTATTTTAATACGTCCGAGGCATGAATATAGAATTCATATACATAGATTCATAAAACTCGTCGTCACAAGCAAAAACTATACATTCTTCTTCTGCAAATGTGCTAATGCACGTGGTAATCAATGTGTAATTATTGTGTTTGATCATATTACCCTCTCGTTTCTAAGGGAATGCATTGTCCTGCTTTGGAAAATAATATGTGCATTAATTCTCGCATTATTTATGTAATTAATGCCTACTTTTCCAGCTGGGATGTTTCATTGAAACTCTTTTATTCGCATACAACTGTACTTACATTTACACATACATAGAGAATTATATTTTATACTCATTCAATAAAACTTATCTCTATTCTCTTATGTTAATTAAAAACTTTTAACACTCTTATTAATCACAACTACAGCCATAGATAGGTATCTATAGTATAGATTCTATACATAAATGAATGTACATTGTACATTCTATTGATTTGCCGCCTTTGTATGGTTATTTAATTATAAACATGAATTATACACTAATGTATTTATTTGCTTTAAATGAGTGAGTGTATGTGATATTAAAAATTTCATCAACGATGATACTACATAAAAATAAACCAACAATATACCAAAAAGCAGCAGCAAGCAGATTATTATTAATGACCAACAAGACAAAAAAAAAAAAAAAGAAGAGAGAATAGAAAACGAACAAGAAAAGACAGTCACTTTTAGCCTGGTCGTATTCTGAATTGATGTCATTCATAGCAGGGATGGGAAGTGCAAACAAAAGTCTACACTATCTGAAGTCTGGTAATTACTATCGCGCCTGTTCTAATAACCGAATAGTTTTTAAATATGAGAAATTTTCAAAAACGAGTTAATGTCTTTTTGGTGTTCTACAAAATACTCGATTTGGTGATATTCGAAATTAAGTTTGAATAAAGTAATTGAACGTCAAAGTCAGCTGTTAATAAAAAAAATAAGCATTGAAAATGCCCTGCTCTAAGACTTTGACACAAAAAGTGTTTTTATTGATACAAATAATTTATCTTTATACTTGGAGCAAGGCCGTAAGCAAACGTTAGAGCGTTTTTAGAACCACTTTTTTACTCTTAAATGGATAAAAAAAAACACATTATTATGACGGTAAATAAAGCTCGTGGTGTGCTGGCATTTGTAAAACGTTGGTCTAATGCCAGCCATACACTACACAAGTTCAGTGCTCAAGTCTGGCACATCCCTTGATTGTCTAATCTGTGGAAAAAGAAATGGTATAATGGTTATGAGATTTGAAGAAATATTTGAAATTCGTGTGCAGTTTGGTAGACAATGAAGCAAAAAACACTATACAAGTAAACTGTGCAGTTTTTATTTTAAGACTATAATACACATATATTATTCGAGGAACTCTGTCCAGAATATTTTTACTGCGCTCCTTTCTTGTTTTGAACTCTTAAAAAATCACCACGCAACTGAGCGTTTGCAACATACACTACACTAGTTCACTGTACAGTTTTACAAACTTGAGCAAATATCAAAATCGTTTTGATATTTACCCAGTTCACTGCGTAAATAGCACAACCACCCCCATACACTACACAAACGGCATAAGGAATGCACAGAGCCTACCATAACTAAACATTTGTACACTTCCTGACTTTGCTCTAAAGTTTCATCTAAAAAGGCACAATATATACTCGTATGTAGTTTTTACCCGACTGCCAAGCAAGTGATATGTCTTACGAGCATATCTTTTATGTTTGTTTGTACATTGTTTTTTACATTGTGTCTTGCAATTTCAAGCATCATTTCGAAATATAGATTTTCCGATTTTCCATGCCTGACGCACACCCAATTACAACAAAATTATCAGTGAGTAGTTTCTGTTAAGAGTGAGCGTGGAATAAACTTTTTTTTTGTAGGCAAGAGCAACAATTGATATTTATTTCATAAGAGAGCGAGTGATGTTGTTGATGATTGTGCGGACGAGAGTGTGACGAGCTTTATTACACGAGATTTCTACACAATAATACTAAATTTATATTTGTTTGATTTCCATTTAACGAGCAACAAAAACAACTTCGATTTTTAGTTAATTCTTGGCTCTCGCATGGAGTAGAAGTATAATTTAGTGTGGTGTTGTTTATTAAGTGTTGCTGGTTTTATTTATTCTTGTTTTTTTAAGTTTATTTTTTTTTAACTGTGTGATGTGTTTGAAAGAAGCAAAAAACTAAAGAAACAGATAATAATAATAATACAAAAACAAAATCAGTGCATAGTGATCAATATAGTACATACATATGTATGTATGTAGTAGCGTAAGGTTTATTACATATTTATTTATCAATGTAATAGTTTTTATTATCAAAACTGGGGAGGGGGGGGGAACACTTACATACATACATACATACATCATTACGTTTACATCTGCTATATGTACATTCAAAGCAACTATAGCATTAAATAAGCATTCATAAAGCCAATTAACAACAACTACAACGTAACAGATGATGATTAAGAAAAATAATTGTTAAAGCAAAAGAATTAAAGCCAAAAACATGTGTGTATCATATAAAACATGGAATTATACATATTGTAGGTAGTTGTTGTAAAAAATGTTGTTATTATCATTTTGTTATGATAAATACATTTACATTTTGGAAAATGTGGTGGATTGCGATGCGAGTATTCCTTGAGGCCGAGTGTTAAATATATAAAAGTGTTTTCAGTTTATGATTGTTGGCAACGTTTTCGTACGCATCAATGTATGTATGTATAGTAGTTATTACGTGTACATGTACATATGTATGTATGCATAATGTGGTGTATTTTGTTAATAATAATGTGATGGTGATATGTAAAGAGCTCTACAATATGAACATGGTGTACCTATAACTTTGATTGATTGTGTTTAGTAGACACAGGTTGTTTCATTAAGCTGTTCTTTAAATATAAAAGAATTGATAACCTTCTTCTTTTTTGAAGTGGGTTAAAAACAAAAAATCGAAATTGTATATGTATGTATGTATCTCTGTCTGCACATACATATGTACATATGTATGTATGTATGTATCTATGTTGTTATCTAAAGGTACCTGCATATGCTATGTATTTACATACATACTGTGAGCGTCAAAAGAAAGTAAACAGTTATTTCATCTATATAAAATCTTTTGTTGCATGTACAGTAATTAATAAAAATTAAAAAGTTTAATTGTAGTTTTAAGCCTAGTACTCTGTTCGAAGTTGTGAAAAATTTTCAGCAACATTGATTATTTCGCGTGAAAAATTTGACACGTAACAAGTGATGCCCACATTACTTTTTCTAAAAAATAATCGTTTTTATTGGTTAGAAGATGCAACATTGAACGACTTTTGTACAGATAAACACCAGCTAGCAGTCGTAAAACAGCTCTGGGCGAGTCAACATCAAGCGTCGTTGGCAATTATCTCTTAAGTGCAACTTTGTTGTTTATTGGCCTTCGAGAGTTTTGCGTCTCACACGCACTGGTTGACTGATCTGCCATGGATAACCGTATATTCTTGCGGTTCTTTTGTGGAATTTCTTTAACAACCACGTTGCTACTTCCTATGTGAAGGCATAGGTCGTGTACAGTCAGTCACAAAGCCTTTAAAAAAAACTGTTAATAACATCTTGGGCATATGGTCTAGCTACCCCGCCCATATTTGTGCAACAATACTTTGCAAATTTACTTTGTATAAATAAATAAACACCAGCTGCCAATATTTCACGCGAAATAAATGCCAGTCACATTATTTCGCAGATTGCAAGAAAATGTTGCCAGATATATTTCAAACATTTTTCACGAGTTGAACAGAGTACCTACAAGTTTTGCAACATTTTTTCATGAATATTTCATGTGAAATTTTTTTATATGGATTCTGTCAACATTTCGCGTGAAATTTCGAACAGAGTACCAGGCTTAAGAGGCTAAATGCTTAGTTAGCCGGCTGTAATGCAATGTAACTGTAATGTAAGAAAAAGCTGATCGATATTTTTATATGAAAAGTAGGTTACGTTACATTACATCTCTATAACCATTTCCATTACTTTTCACATAGCAATATCGATCAGCTGTTTCCTACTGTTGCAGTTACATTACATTACAGTCGGCTAACTGAGCCTTTAGGCATGTATATAATAACCCCCATACGTACGTTAAAACCGGTTTTTGTATGGAAATTTTGTTTTAACGTACACTTCAAGCACACGTTATTTTTTTTGCATAAGGGCAAAAGTTTAACTCTGTATAAACAATAAACGAGAAGAAAATAATACCAAACAAAATCACTTTATCTTAAAATGCTGATGATTTTACGCGTCAAAAAAAAAAGTAAACAGAACCCATTACACTAGATGATTAGGTTTAAAAGCTAAATTACTGTTAACTTTTAATATTTGGTTTGTTTTTCATTTGCATTCAGCTTTCGTTATATTTGGAAATATTTTGTTCCATTCTTCAATTAGGCTTTTTCAAGTCATTCTTGTTGGAAATTACTCTCTGCCTGATATTTCTGTCAAGAAGCTCCCAGAAATGTACGATTGGATTGAGGTCTGGAGATCGCGGTGGATGATCTAGAGTCTTATGCGTTCGGTATAACAATCATTCGGATCGTTGTCATTTTGAAAGACCAAGTTGCTTAGAAGTCTCAATTTTTCAAAGATGGGCGCAATATTTTTTTCCGAATATTTAATTAATCAATTTTATTCATTTGATTAACTTTAGATGTGTAAGGCTTATTATGTGTCACTCTGCAATGTAGTCCATTTTTGTAAAGTGCTCTCCTAATTATACTGGCACTTACTGGTTTTCCAGATGTTTCTTTGATATTTGAACAGCACTTGATGATGGGTTTGTCTTTACTTCTCGTACTACTGGTCATACCATCAGTACCACTAAGCCGTTTTGGTCGCCCCGACTGTTCTCTACCGTATGATACTTTACATATTTAGCTATAAATTTATAGTGCAGTGATTCCTTTCGACAATTTCTCCAATTTCCTACAATGTTTTTTTTTATATATGTATGTATATAAATCTAAAATTATTTCTCGCGTTTCGTTGGTGGTAGGCATACCCATTTCTTAAAGTTTGATAAATATGTTTGTACTTTTTCTTAGAAAATTGTATATTAAACTGCCAAAAACTACATACATCTGCTTGCTAGATTAGTAAGTAACTCATTTTCAAAGAATTTTAGGTTTTATACCGAAACGTTTAACGAAGAATCAAGGAATGCTGCAACTGTTTACTTTTTTTTTATTAGTATTTTAATATAAATTGAATTATTTTTGTTATTATTTTCTTTTCGTTTACCGTTTATACATAATTCAACTCTTGTTATATAAGCCTCTTACACTACAATTAAAATTTTTAATTTTTATTTATTACTGCACTCTAACAAAAGCTTTTCTACAAATAAAATAACTGTTTACTTTCTTTTGGCGCTCACAGTATGAATTGTACATTCATACTGTGATACAGGCAAATCCTAGTACAACGAACGATACAATGTCAGGCCCATTCTTTATACCGAAAAATTCCGGTATATCGCAAAATTTTTTCGTTATATCGGATTTTCGTTAGAGCAAGTCTGCCTGTACATTTTTAGTTTAATAATTGCATTTCAATTTTATTATGTACTAACAACCACTAAAATGTTATTTACATACTAGGTACCGGGAGCTGTAGTCATAAAATTTGTTTAATTCTTAAATGCTTAGGAAAAAATCTGAACTATTTTATTGACAGCATTGAGCCGGGATCCCACTATCGCTTAAAGTTTTCAATTTTAGGCTCAACTTAATGGAAATTTTATTTTTTTCTCAGTAGTAAAGTGCCCATACGTACAATATATTTGATTTAAATTTTCAAATAACCTATGAATAGAGATATGAGGATTAATTCAGCATTATTTACTTTCTTTCAAATTGAAATAGATACCTATCTAAATGCTAAATGTTTTTAAAATCTATTACAGAATTTTGTGAAGAAAAAATATATGTAGGTAGCTACACACCTATTAAATAACTTAGGTACATAAATGACGAACGTACCTATTGCCATTTTTATAAAAATGTGAAAATTCGACAAAATAATAAATCACTACCTACCTATCAAAAAAAACTGCTTAAAATCCCACACATAACTCTGTGATAAAGAAAAAAAACTGCTCAAATCGACATTAACGCAAAAAAAGACGCTAGATAGGTATAGAGCACAAATATGCCACTAAAACGAGAGCCTTCCATCTGCAGCAACAATAACAATCCCAACAGCAATGAAAATCAAACAACATCTTCCACAAATAATACCTTAATGGCAGCATTACAATCCAGCACTGCAACATCATTTCCAACAGCAACGAGTAGCAATAGCAATACATCAGCAACGTCAGCTACTGCCAATGTGCTGCCCGTTTTGATAGCCGACGCAGCGGCTGAACAGCGTACTATAGCGTATCAGGCGAATGCAAAATTGTGTCGTTTGGTACGCAAATGTCCCTGGATGTATGATCGTAATCATCATAATTATGCCAAGAAACATATATTGGATAAATCATGGTGTAAAATTGCCAGAGAATGTAATGATTCAGGTAAGCAAGACAAAAGAAATATTACTATATTACCACACACACATTAATACGTATGAATTTATTTAAGTCTCCCCTGCAAATCCCCTTTCAGATATACATACACACGCACATACATGTGTACATACATGCCCACATAACTATGCATGCATGTGTGTGTGTGTTTATAATACAATTCGTTAAGAAACTCATTACCAATGCTACTCTTATCAGTTTTATAGACAAATCAGAAGAGTGAAGAAAAAACTCTCAAATTCGTTGATGCTCTTTCTTTTATTTGCATAATCTTGAATGATGTTTCTTCTTCTCTAGGAGTTTTTCATTTCATATACTTTTTCTAATATCTGTGTTTTCTTTTCTATTATTGCTGCAGTTTTCTTTTTCTTCTTTTCAATCGCCGATGTGATGATAATGAATCACACTCGCTCACATACATACATACATTAAACATAAGAGAATACTTGATTGTTTTTATTTGTGTTAAAGACAGTGTTGCCGGAGATACGACTTAATTTTACACTGCGAAAACTACAATATTATCTAAAATCGACAAAAATGTAAAATAAAGATGTCTACCAAAAATTTATAAATAAAATTTAGAGGAAAACTTAATTATAAAAAAAAACTTTTGATGAAAAACAAACTACCTATTTAAGTAACGAAATCGAAATAGGTTTGATTAAATAGAACAATTCGTTAGAGAAAACCGTTGGCATTAACATTAAAGAATAAACAACAATTTTTTTTACTTATATCATACTTGGAGAACAAAGCCCTTGAGACCTGTCAGAGGCCAGTAACTAGCCTTCCACACGAGCAATAATCTTGGCAATTGTCAAATTCGATTGCCGACACAAGATATTAGCGTGTAGACCGTATGAATATGTGTTCGAATATATATTCAGCAACAAATGTTAAAATACATTGCTGAGCAATAATCTCTTAACACATGATGTCAAATTGAAATAATATTATTATTTTTTTAACAAAACAGTAAAAAAATGTTTTAAATGAATAAAATAAATAGAATTTCAATTTATAATTAGCAAATGATCTAATAAAGGATAATATAAGTATGTATATGCAAAAAATACAAATATATTTGAATGTTCGTGTTCGCCACTTCCAGATACATTGTTGAACACAAGCAATTTGACGTCATCATTCTGCCGACGTTATTGCTTGTGTTAAGACACAACAAATTGCTCGTGTGGTCGTACTGTAAGGCAAAAAAATATCGTGAAGGCGATATTCGAAATATGTATGTACATACATACTCTATATATCGTTACCTTAATATACGAGGTTTGTTCAAAACGTATCGCGAATTTTGAATTTATTAGCGGGTTACGTATATTCGAATTTTCATTTTTTTTGTGGCGTTATGTTGGTACTCATGTCTCTCACTTATGTTGACAATTTTGGCCATTTTGAAGGAAATTAATATAACCTTAATAAAGAAACTAATTCTCGATAGATAAATAATTTTAAGATAATTTAACTTTGCAGTCTTGACATTTTCTTGCTTAATTTTTGAATTTATACTGAGAAAGAAACGAAATATATTCCTTACCACTCTCATACAAAATCAAAACTTGAGCAAGAAAACTTAATGAGTTTTCAATCAAAACTGCTGATCTTCAGCATTTGAATTTCAATGCCTTTTTTTTAATTTTCTTCCTTTTGTTTTTATTACAGTCGCTTCTTGCAAGGAACGTTGGCGAAATATTCGAGCCGCGTTTGCCCGTTCAATTAACATTTATAAAACCCACAGTGGCCCAAATAGGGTCAAGCCCTATTATTTACACAAAGAACTTTCATTTCTGGTTAAACCAATGATGGAGGGTCGTGATAAAAGAGATGAATATGATGAAACTCAAGAAGTGGGAAGTGGAGGAGGGGACATTAAAGATGAAGAAAATGGAGAAGATGATGCAGCCGAAGACGACGACGAGGAAGCAGAGGAGCCAGCTGAAGAGGAGGAAAACTTTCAAGATGTTACAGCTAATATAAAATCAGCATTTGAGGCATTAAATCCGGATATACGCATTCAGCCGGATATGCGATTTCAAAAACCATTACGCAGCAATAATAACAACAACAACAACAATAACAATAATAACAGTTTTGAATCCAGTCGAGTTTTTGAACCTCAAACCGAATTTACTACCAATAGTGATGCAGAAAACGATTTTAATTTTCCAGAAGA
Organism: Nowickia ferox; assembly: GCA_936439885.1. Lineage (NCBI taxonomy): Eukaryota > Metazoa > Arthropoda > Insecta > Diptera > Tachinidae > Nowickia > Nowickia ferox. The sequence goes on along the minus strand of OW387024.1, from coordinate 19,979,112 downwards.
ATCACAGTCGCAAATGGAAGCAGAGACCGAACATAATAACAGAGTCGCCTCTCATATGTTGAATCAAAATGGTTTGAAAAGACCCATGCATTTAGAAACTGAAACCCTGGATAACAAGCGTTTTAAACTCTCACAATCTCCTCACGCATCCAATGAAAATGATATACGCTTCTTGGAAGCTTTATTACCAGACATGGCACTTATGAATACTAGACAAAAAATTGTTTTCAAACGAAAAATATATCAGACTTTAGAGGAAGTATTTGAAAATTCCAATGATTTTCCCAATATCGAGCACAACAAATTGGACAGCAAAGCTGCCGTTAACATAAATAACAATAGCATGTCTAGCTTTCACGGTAATTACAATTACCCGACCCCAATTTCTTCGCAAACACAAGTGCGCCAGACTGTTTTGACCGTTAACTCCTCGACTGCACGCAGTTTAATCAATAATATAGCCAATTTAAATGAATCAGAGTTACAAAAGGTAAATGGTTTCTTACAAAATTCCTTAAGAAGTAATACCCCAAATGCCAGATCAAATAATAACAATAATGGGCCCAGCAGTGCTGCAGCTAAACTAATGTCTTCCACTCCCAAAATAACGATAACAAAGGTAACATGCCCACCCCCAGCAGCCCTAAGAAATCTAGCTTTAACTAAGCCGCCTTCACCAAGTCCTGCCACTGTATCGACCACTATACAAAATCCTTCTGCAGCAGTGATATCGTCTAATGTACATTCTACAACGCCTTCTAATCCTGGAAAAGCATTTACCACTCCGCACGGCTCTAGCGCACAACACAACAATTCTCCCTGGACTCAATTATTGCCCATCACCATCAAAGATGAAATCGAGGATGTTGATATAGTTTAGTAGATAATTTTTCATATAAACATTGTTTGTTTGTAAGGCAAATTAATTTTATTTCATGTTTTGTTTTTCAAAAAGCCTTTTGAACTTAGTTTCCCTCCTTTTTGCCTATTTTACTTAATAAAATTACTTAATTTAATCAAAAACTAATTCTTTAATATACATATACATGCATATGTATATATTTTTAGCTTTTAGTTTCTCTTAAGATTTGATTTGAAACTATTTTTTTTTCAAATGAAACACTTTTATTGTATACTTTTATTATTAATGTCTTGTTAGTTGTCCATTTTCCTTAGTACTTAATTTAAGTATGTATTTTAAATATGAATGATTAACAATTTTTTTAATATGTTATGTTTTCCATAGTTTTAAATATTTTTATTAAAAAAAAGTATTGTAGATCTTGTGTAGAGTGAACCATGAACATAACACGGATTTTAAACCGGCAAATAGAAATTGGAAATAAAAATATCTAGAATACCTTTCAAAATGTCGTGCATTTATGTATCTTAATTTTTTTGAGCATCTGGCAACAACTGTTAATATGAACAAACACAGAGGAAACAGCTGTTAAATCAACAGAGAAATTCAGCCTTGGCAAAATGTTTAGTAAAGACAACAACCTCTTTAGTAGCCAGAGTTGAAAATGACAGAAATTGATTTTAAAATACATACATGCGTTACAATTTGAAATTAAAAGAATTTTCTACTGCGCATCTACGTCATCATACTCGTAGAATACAAACGTGTGTTTGTTGTAAAAAGTGTGTGAGAGAGAGCACATTCCACACACAAATGTATGTACTTTGTTTACAATAAAAATTCTATGTATACGTCACAAGCAGAAAATGAAGTAACGGACCTGCGCAATCTTCTTTTCTTGATTCATGTGTGCACTGCACGAAATTCCACCTTAAAACTTTCGAGTTTGAGACTTAAGTCTTTTGTTTTTTAGAGTCCCACATTTCTAGTGCACGAACACTAAAAGAAGCACGTACATGAATGAAAAGAGATGAATTAAAGGAAAATTAGCATTGATTTAAATGATTGTGCTTAGTTAGACTGGGTTCACATACAGACATTTTCGCTGAACAAATTTCTCTCAAAATTTGACCAATAAAAATTTTGCTGTATGTGAACCCAGAATCATTCTCGCATTCAAAAGTCGTATTTAACATCCAAGTGTGAATTAAACATAATTAACAATGTTCTTAAGCAAGTAACTTTTTTTATTCTTCTGGCAAAGTTGTCAATATGGCTGAAAAAATTTTGCATTATAGATACATATTTCCATTTGCTGAGTCGCGAATGAGCAAAAACTTCAATTCAAGACCAAACATTCTTTGATTCATACGTTTTGATGCGTGTGTCTTAAGTCATTTAGAGTTTGTGCTCATGCTGTGCAAGGGAAAATCACAAAAGACTTAAAACCTGAACTCGAAAAAAATATAAATTAATATTTAATGGAATTGGTGGTACGTAGAGGTTTTCTAGGTAAACCCAGAAAAAAAAGATGAAAATTCCAAAAATTCTTCAATTGCCTACCTCCAGTTTTGCGAAGATTGCATAAGAGATTTTTTGGCTGCAAGTGGCGAAAATTTGCAACTTGATAAATTTTTTTTTTGCCAAATTCAAAGTCTTAAGTAATCGAAAGCCTTAGAAAAGTAGGGATTGGTATTTTCGTGGTACTTTTGGAGTGATATGGATTGATATTTTCGTTGTTCTTAATAATAAATAAAAAGAGGATCAATTAATTTCAGTAAAAAGTTTTTGTACAAAACAAGTGGAAATTTCTCTTGAATGCAAGATGTTTTACTCAAGGTAAGCAAATTTTTTTTTAAATTAAGATATATGTATATACATACGTATGTATTAAAGCAATATTACAAAATTTTATCATTAGGTTTAAGAGATTGTTTCTTTAAAAGAATTTTTTTTCAGTGAATTCCAGTAAAAAACGAACTGCGATATGTTGCCACCATTTTGGGCTTCTAAGTTTAACTTCAATTTAGAATTTTGCAAGATGAAATATTTTTTAGTGACTTAAAATTATTTGCATTCTTCAAATTTAATAATCAAATGATTTAAAAATAAATCACCCTTATTCCAGTTGTCGACATCGACGTCACTTTAACACAATCCCAAAAATTGGGTCTTAATTGCTCGCTCTCGAGAAAAATGTTGTACTACTGACAATCTATTTCCGATCACTAAGGTCTAGAAAATATCATAAACCTGTTAACAAGAGTCAGTTGTTTTCGACAACGGGTTCTCTAGCCCCAATATTTTGGTATTGTGTTAAAGTGACGTCGATGTCTTATGATTATAAAAATTAATGAATGAATCAACAAGTTGATTATATTACAGAAAATCGTTAAAAAATTAGATATATCTTCTTGCATAAGTTTAAATTTACTATTCGTTGGCTAAATTAAGGAAAATTTAAATAAAATGTGAAATTTAATTAATTTAATTATTTTGAAAATTTGATTGCTTTTATGGTTTAGCAATTGTCTATATGCATTTCGTTCCTGCTTTTGGAACTCGTCAGTAGGCTTCAACCCAAAAAATTTTTGAATTTAGTCAACAAACTTCCTATGTTTATAGTAAGACTCTTAATACTATATTGAGAATCACAGTATACAAACATAATAAGTTTGAAAGCTTCAAACAAAAATCTTTACAAAACAAGCATCTTTATTCGATTGTCTATCTATTTTATTTTCCACCACCATAAAAACAAGCAAATTTTCAAATTAAATAAATAAAGACTTTATGTGAAATAAATATACTTCGGTATTTCAAATAATTTAATTATTTTTAATTTTAAGTTCGTGATATGGCGCCGAGTTTATTTTTACTTGAATTCAGTACTAAAAAGTCTTCTTCTAAAAATAACAGATTCTCAAACCTAATAAAAATTTACAAAATGTTAGGTTTCATTACGTAAGTATATAATTTATCTGAATTTAAGATTATTTACTTAATTTAGTTTAATTTTGAACTATTAGTAGGATTAAAAAAATTAAACTATAATCTAAAAAAAAGTCTGGGGTATAATCGTCGCTTTCGTTAACGAGCTCATTCTCGGCCACGTTTTTTCAAATTGAGATTATGGTATTCGCTCTCGAATAATGTAATAATATGGTACGAAATCGAATGCCATAATCTCAAACTGAAAAAACATGTCCTGATCGTATCAGCTCGTTATCGAAAGTCAAATGTCACATCCGTAATCGTATCGACAAGCGCACGCAAATAATATTACGTAATACGTAAATCGCATGAACGCTTTGGCAAACGGATCGTAATTTTTCTTATAATTCACAATAGTTTTTTAACTTTCACAACACAACAACAATATTACATTAAATTCACAATAGTTTTAGAACTGTCAAAATAATTACAATAATTTAACTACAAATGTAAATATGGAACAGAAGTTATTATTTTATTACATACACTATTATTTTTTACATATTATTTTATTTACAAAAGTTCAAGTCATAGCGAAGAAGATCGATAAAATACTACGGAGGCAGCTGAGGGATCGTGGAGCAATCCATTGGTACTGTCAAACACAGCTGCAGCTTTTCCTTTCAAGTTATTTTTCTATCAAATATTGGTGTTCATTTAGTAACTCTGCCATTACTTCTTTGGTCTTGGATTCAATTTATTTTAATTAATCCTAGAAATATAATAATGCTATAAAAACGTGTTTACTAAAATTTTAGTTTTTACTTACATTTTTTATGAAATTATAAAAAAAAATATTTGCATGCACACGTATTGAATTTTGTTAACGGATGACAGTTCGTAAAAATTGTACGTTCAGTTATACGATCACGTATGCCATAATATCAAATTTTATTTCGTAAAGTACGTTCACGTATGTCATAATATGAAAAATGTACTTTTATGTGATGAGTTGTACGAGTACGTTCATGGAAGTAACGTTTTGGGACCAGAATTAAATCGAAATAAAAATACTCTTTACGTTTTTCAAGCGAAAAGATTTAGCGATCACATACCTGACTGATAAAGGTCTCGTATAATGCCATAACCATATATCATTAGCTAAAATGCAAAAAGGCGTAACTAACAAAAAAAAAAAAACCAAAATAGAAGTTTTGATTGATACATATCTTGAAAAAATTTTACACTTTTGCGATCAAATATGACGATTTTATTACATAGTGTCCACACCTGATGAATTTATATCTTGATGAATGCCAAATTGATATCATGATGAAAATTCATCACGTTTAGACTAAATTTGTTAATATTATGGCAGCGTTATGATATAATCATCAGAGCTCACGGCCTGATATAATCATCTTGATATCAAATGTAATTTTATGTGGCATTTGAGGTTTATTTATAACACAATTTTCGTTTAAAAAAGCCGGCACGACAATTATTTATGACCAACAAATTAAACAAAACGCAAATTACATATTTTTGGGAAGCATTTTCCAAATATTTGTTTGATTGAAGTTAATGTTGCAGTGATTTATCATGTTATAAAATCATCAACGTCTACCTACCTCTTTGTGTTGATATTGATGAAAAAAATGGCAGTTGCTCTGCCGGCGTTATATTACGAGTTATGATATAAAATCGTAAAAAAAAACAAGGGGACTTAACTACAAGTTTGTTTAGTTTTTTGCTCCTTCTGCAAAATTATATTTTTGTTAGTTACGCCTTTTTGCATTTTAGCTAACGATATACATACATACATATGTACGTTTATGTGCCCTTAAATATGAAATTGGTTATATATGTATGTAAGTTATATGCATTTTTGCTTCGGAATATTAAATAAATCTTTAAATAAACTTCAATAAATATTTGAAAAAAAATTACATAAATTTAAATTAATCGAGACTAGTAAAATTCTCACTTAAAACGCTGCATAATATCGAAATATTTTTGATTTGTTCAAATGTAATCTACTAAATATCTCAAGAAAGTGACTTAGACCACTTTCATAATTATGGGCGGGCACATACATACATACATATGAAGGGCTTATTGCAAAAACTCGATAAGCCACAAAATGAAAATACTGAGAAAATCGCATTTGAAGTTTAAAATAAATGCAGAATATAGGGATTTGATGAAATTATGATACATATACTTTTATTTAGTGCCTAAGGAAGACTACTATCACATACCCGTCGCTGTACACCAAGAAATCTTCGGAAATCGCTAAAATCGCAAAAAGTTGTGGCTTATCCAGTTATTGCATGAAATTTATTCATATTTTTTTTTTGAATATCAAAAGTTTTGTTATTTTGGTTGAAATAAAGTAGCATATCGTGTTTTTGCAGTTTAAAATTTATTATTTTTTCTATTTATTACATAATACTGCCTTTGTAATTGCTGTGGCTTGTCGAGTTTTTGGGACAAATAATTCTGAATAAAATCAAAATGTAAAAAGTGACACTTGCGGCTAAGGCGGAAATTAAACGGAATATAGGTACAATATTTTAAGAGGACGTTCCGATGCTGTAAAGTAATTGAATGAACTGATAAAACCACTTTCTGAAATCGTGTGACTTATCGTGTTTTTACAATAAGCCCTTCATATGTATTTGCTTCATCTATTAATGCTGCCCATGATAAAATAAAAAAAAATAATACAGGTAGCTGCAAATCTACAACAAATTTACAATAAATAAAACAACAGGACTTTTTATTGCTGTTTTGTGATGTCAACTGTCAAAAAACCAAGAGAAAACAAGAGACATGTACTTCCGTTTACTTGTGTCTTTGCAAAGCTTTATTTGTATTAGTACAGTTTTAATAGGCACCATGCGCGTGTATTAATTGCATGTTCTCTTGTATATGCAAAGCTGGTTTGTATCAGTACAGTTTAAGAGGAACTCTTACAGTTTAATAGCCACTATATAGGTAAAACGTAAACAATTGGCAGATCACATCACAAACAAACTCCATCAGCTGGCGCTGCCATAACTATAAACATCTGTTTATGTTTTCATTTGTTTATTCATGATTTCAAAAATGCAACAAGAAATATGTATGTATAACCAGAAAGCAGCTGTTTGTTGTTAGGGCGAAAAACGAAAATTCAATTGATTTCTATGGTTATAATTATGGCTATTTATTTATGGTTATGGCGAGTTACCTATAATTATGGCGAGTTGCCCATAAGTTTGGATCAAACAGCTGCTTTGTATTGTTATGGTTATGGCACTTTTAACCAGGGACTGTAATGGTCATAAGTTTTATTTTAAAAATTACTTTATTATTAGGTATTATTATTATTTCTTGAGTTTTATTTATTCTTCACAAAATAAAGTTCTTTTTTTAGTTTTAATTATTCCTCAAAATATAAACGTTAACTTTTTAATTTTTTTATGCTTAAAAAAGGCATTTTTAAACTGGATAAAATATACAATAATCCTGCCGAAAAAAACCGACTTCAATGCAAAGATCTGATAGAACATTTTCGAAAAAAATTTATAGGATATAAAATAAAATTTTAATGGACGTGCGTCTGCCCATTTTTTAAATGCAAGATTTTGTGTTTTTATGAGCTCAGGGTGTGTGCTAAGTTTTGTAAAAATCGTTACTAAATTTTAATAGGCGTGACCCCGCCCATTTCTTCAAATGGAAGATTGTGTCTGGGTAAGTTCGTAAATTCAGCAAATTTATGCATCTATGCAGTAGTTCTGCCAAGTTTTACTGCGTATGCGTGATCAACTGTTGCACATGCTTTGCAAATGCTCAACATCTGTGCACAGTTGACATTTTTGAACGAAGTCGGCAACTAATTTTATTTAAGAAAATCATGATAACAAAAGTGACAATTTTCTTTTAAATTATAGTAAGAAAAAGATTGGAAAGAAAATTAAAGGGGCTAATTCTTATAAGAACACATTTGGCCGTAAAAATATTATGTGTTTCAGTCATTTTCGAATATATCAATCTTCTTTTTAGGTTAAACTAGAAGCATGAAATTTAAATATCAAAATACATACACACACATATTTAACTTATTGCTCCACTGCAACTTTTTGCATCTCAAAATAATTTACTGCGCCATTTGCAGAGATTTGCGGCAGGTATGCCGTTTACTTGCATTAAAAAAAGTTTAACGCTAAACAGTGCTGCCAAGTTATTCATTTTTGAACGTTAGATGTTCGCGATGCCGCAGACGTGCACTATAAATGCTTTTACGAACGTAGCCTCTATTCTTGAGCTCAAGGTAATTTTTCGTAAAAATCGGTTAAATAGGACCACGAGAAATATAATAATAGATTTTAATGAGCGTAACCCCTCCCATTTTTTCAACTTTAAAATAGTGTAATTAGAAGAACCAAAGGTGTTTGCTAAGTTTCGCAGCAATCAAATAAGTAGAACATCACAAAATCAAATAAAAAAATTTATGGGCGTGTCCCCGCCCAATTTTTTTTGCAATGCGAAGCTATACCCTCTCAGAAAATAATTTTTTTTTAAATCAGTCTAATATGAACCGAGTTATGAAGTAACACTGTAAAAAAAAAAAAAAAAATACAGACGAATTGATAACCTCCTTCTTTTTTTGAAGTCGTTTATAAATAATATTTTTACAGACTCTGGTGATGAATTCGATTTTAAATCGGTCAATATTATTTTTATGGCAAAAAATGCGCTTTCTACAGCTTAAAAATTACATTTTTAAGCAAAAAATTAAAATCATAAAGTAACTGAGGAATAAATAAAACTCAATAATTTTTTTTTTTCAATTTTGTGAGGAATAAATAAAACTCAAGAAATAATCGGTACAGTTGAGTTTTTTAATAAAAAGTAAATAAATAAAAATCAGTGCAATTAAAAAGGTAGTCCATGTAACAAGGAGTATGGCCGACTTCCTAAGCGCAAGTTGCAATGCATACTTTAAAAAAATGCGTTTGCAATGCTAAACATGTCTTAAGTGCAACTTTGCGTTGTAGAGACATTTTTTGCATTTTCCGGCATTTAGGAACGAAAGCAGCAGCTCAAATGTTTGCATACAAAATGAAAATGATGTGCGATCTTGACAGCTGATACTCATTAAAATGAGTTGCCAAACGATTAGGAACATTGGATGTTGCCAGAAAGTTTACATATGTGTTTACGAAGTGTAGGTATGCATTGTAAATATGCATTGTCGGCTTATCTTGGTGCTTTCCTTGTGCTCGTAGCACTTCTCCATTAGTTAGAAATTTTTTAGTTTAAATTTGGAAAATAATCGTTATTTGCGGTTCCTGCTTTTAATTGAAGACGATTTTTTTTCCCATGCATAGAAGGTAATTTTTGGTTACTTATCAATTGTAAAATACTTAAAACATTCTTGAGATGATTAAGCAGAGTTTTTGCTTACGTATTAATATTGCTTAAATGACAGAATAAAACTCATAGCCCTATTGCCGTTCTCAACTCAACTCAGTTTGGTCGTCTGAGAGTCAATCCAACTTTTACACGGCTATTGCCAGTCACAACTTCAATAACGGTCAGGTATAAATTTGGTGTGATTCAGAATATTAAAAAATATGTAAATAATACGGTTGTGTGAGAGTTGGGCTGAGTCTCACACACTCACACCACCAAACTGAGTTGAGTTGAGAACAACAATAGGGGTATTACTTCCAGTTTATAGAAGACAAGTAAAACTTCTAGTCTGTGTATTTATGTATATTGAAAAAAAAATAAAACAAAAACAATTTTTTCAGTGCTCTGTCTTGGTTTGCAATATAAATACACAAACGAGAATTTTAACTTGTCTTCTATAAACTGGCAGTTAATTTTTATTTTGGTTAAAAGAAAATTTAGAGCCCACTGATACGCATTCAGAGAAACTCAGTCTAATAAACACAACTTTATTTTCTCTCTCGATATATATAAATTTTTATTGGGTATACATATATACTATATAATATAAATTGTTTATTTTTATAGCAATTTATTTATTATTTTTATATGTATAGATACTATTAGAATTTGTAAATTTCATAAAGTCATTTATGTATGCATTTTATATCGTTTGTTTGTGTTTTTTTGTTAAACATAAAAATAAAACACAATTTTATAGTATACAAGTTATTAAATAAAAGCACTGCATAAAAATATAATTAATGAAAGAAAAAATATACACATTCTGTTAGAAAAAAAAAGAAAAAATAAATGCAAATTTAGAGCACTTTTTTATAAATGGTTAAATAATGAAAATTTAAATAGAACTTAATAAAAGCAAGTAAATTTGAGAGTTTGCATCGCTGGCCTTTGCATGGTGTACAGTGATGCAATTGCGAAAAAGTCGTGAGATATGGCTCTTAAAAATATTAAAAAACAAACAATTTTTTAAAAAACATTTTTTCAATTAAATACCAGCAAGTAATTGAATTATTTAGTTTTCTTTTGGAGTAAACTTTTTTTTAGAACCATTTGATATTAAAATTTTCCAAAAATTTTTTTTAAAGAAATAATTGAAAAAGAAAAAAAAAATATTCGAAATAAATTTTCCAATAAATTAAATTTTTTTTATCAATATGTATATAAAAAAATTAACAAAAACTTTTAAAAAACCTCCTGTTTCCACAAGTCAGGCAGGCGACTCGTCTAGAAAAACTTTGTATGAAAATCACTAAAAAAAAATTTTTTAAGCTTTTCATTAAATTTTGTACTCAATTCGACCGTCCGTGTTGTGGAAACAGAGGGAAAATAATTTTTGCCATCAATTCTTACTCAAAATTAAAACAATATACATATAAATAAAAGTTTCCTGTCTTTTTATATTATTCACCCTTATTCCAGTTGTCAACATCGATGTCACGTCAATACAATATCAAAAACTTGAGGCTAGTCTACTCGCTCTGGAGCACAATTTTGTGCTTTTGACAGTCTATTTCTGTTCCCCAAGGTCTAGAAAATGACATGAGCCTATCAACAGCAGTCAGTTGTTTTCTACAAGCTCCAATTTTTTGGTATTGGATTGACGTGACGTCGTTGTTGACAACTGGAATAAGGGTAAGTAGAAATAGTTTTTATTAAAATTATTATTCTTTTTAATTTTTACTTAGAAATTTGTCTTAATCTCAACTTAAAGATCTTCAAATATTAATAATTTTAAAATTAAAACTACCAAGATTCTCAATAAAAATATAAAATTTTTTGTTAACCTTTTTAAACTTGAGTTTTTAAGTACTTAGAAAAGTTTTAGTAATAAATGGAAAATTTACATTGCACACATTTTTAGTTTTGTTTGTTAAACCTTAAGACAACTGTATATTAAATGCCGTTAATATTAAAAAAAAGTTACTGAAAATTCATGAAATGAATTCAACCATTTTATAAATAATAATAAAAAAAAAATAAAAATAAAACTTAGTTTCATTTTTTAAAGATTTTTTTTAGGATTTTTGTAAAATAAAAATGTTAATCTTTCTTTTTTTAATGGCAAGATTATTTTAAATTATGTATGTTTTTACATTATCTACGAAGTTTGTTAACTTTATTTTCATCAATTACTTTCTAAGTAAATTTTTAAAAATAAGCAAAAATAATAATAATAATAGTAATAAAAATAAATTTTAAAACTAAATTATGTATATATAAAATAATGTTTTTCAAAATCGTTTATAATTAAGCAAATATTATTTTAACAGGACCTAAAGGTAATTGTTTCATATAATTCCAGGCATCCACACGCGTCATTTTGGCAGTTGAACTGCCATTAATGCTTAGAATCTCATCACCGTTGCGCACTTGGCCAGTTTTTTGGGCAGCTCCACCTTTAGACAAAAAAAAAACATTTTTTTTTTAATTTTCAGCACTAGTGAACGCTTTAAAACTCACCCATAAACACCTTCTTAACTATTAAAGGTCTATTGCCTAAAGGAGAATCAAATCCGCCTTCGATCGAAAAACCCAAACCACAACTGTCCTTGACGATTTCCACACAGCGAGCACCATTAGGAGTAGATTCTTCTAAGAAAAAAAAAATAACAAGAAAACAATTATATATGATAAAGTAGTTTTCATACAAAAATATTTTTCACTCACAATTAAATATAATAATAATTTAAATCATGAATTAGTGCATGAGACTTTTTCCATTTATTAATAGAAACGCTGCAAAGAACGAATGATATATAAAAACTAGCATAGCATCAATCTTGCAAGCATTTAATTTGCTACTCCAAGCGATTTTATTGATTTAAAAATGCTAAAAGTTTCATGCAACTAATTTCATGGTGTAAGTTCAGTCTAAATCAGGCATCCTCAAAGCCGGTGATGCCAAGTTTTTCACAGCAAAACACACTTTTTGTTTGTTCATAAAAAAAACTCTCACTCATTTGTATCAAGGCGATTTGATACCAGGTGGTCTCGATTTGCAACTCAGCATATTTGCTAGTGCAAAATTCCCTGCTGTCAGAAAATGTCCACCTAGTAATGATGCTGTCAGAGAAATCAACAGCTGATTATCACCTGGTATAAATTCGCCTTGATTTGTATGTAAAATTGGGAGACAGTAAAAAAAAGCAATTTTCATATGAGTTTGCCGTACCTAAATTAAAAAAAAAAACTTTTACTCCCTCTTACCTTGCGCCCTAATTTCGGCTTGCAGAGCATTTCGTGTCTCTTGTGCTCTCTCCAATAATTCACTGGTGGAAATCTTGCTAACATCCGGTCTAGACAACTGTCGCCTAGCTCTAATACTGGCCAAGGTAGCGGCTTCTGTGGTCAATGGCTGCGGGCTGCTGCGGCTGCTAGAACTAGTGCTGGATGGTGTATTAGCAGACGAACTGCCTTTTGAGGGACTTGTGGTCGAGGGATCCTCGCTAGATATCACATCTAGATCGAGATCTAAAGAACGTGAGGCCTTGTGATAACTACGCTTCTTTTCGTAATCAATCTCACAGGGTTTCTCGTTGAGACTGGATAGAGAACCCAACGAGGAACGCTTTTTGCTTAAGGTTTTGACCACTACAGATTCGGAGCGCGTTACCACTAAAACAACCTCAGGACGTGGGGTCTGCAAAGAGAAATCAGTGAAAATATCTCTAAAACTATGAGCATGCTACAATAGCCTCAAGTTACTTTTAGTAGGAGCTCGCGAAACCTCAAACAACGTGTATACATGTGTACATTATTTGATGAACTACCTAGCAAAAACTTTGATGGCAAAGTAATGGGTTAAAATGCTAATAAACTCGCTATGGCTATTTCTACTTTGGCATTTTGACTCATTACTTTAACATGGCGCTGTTATTTGAGGCAACTACTTACTTACTTACTTACTTACCACTCTCGCTTACACATAAGCTCCTTAAAATGTCACTACCTAGAGGTCATTACAACAACTATTTACTTTGAGGCCTCTTTCATAACAACTATTTACATTAAATTTTAACCAACTTGTTTTTAATAGATTTCACATACATATGTCACTAAATGTGTACTTATAATAACTTTTTTAACTTTTGTTTTTAAACTCATCAAATGAACTCAGTAAAAAGACTTGTGCTATATATTTCCTACACTTGCCATTAGAGTACAGCTTATTTGAAAACAAAAACAGCTACTTATATATCAGATAATAAGTATTTAATTACTAGACTACTTGCTGGTAATGCAGATGGTATGTGGTATACTATTGAGCGAGAGTACGAGTATACAAAGAACCAGACTGCCTAAAATACGTGGGCTGGTTCTATGATATGCCTTCTCTATCGCTCTTTCGATTTGTTAGCAGACCATCTGACTTACCTACGAGTACTTCCTGAATGCTTTCAAAAGGTATCTGGCTGGTGGAGGTCAATAACGTACGGACATGCCAAAATCGTAAGTTGGCTAACTCCAGAACTAAGAAAAGCCTCAAATTATATGGTACCGAAAACGGACTTTGACAGAAAGCAATGCAAAGAGGGCACCAGACTCTACGACCACGGATCTAAGATTACTTGAAGCCTTCTCAATTTCAGTTAATCAATGTAAGAATGTGCTATTCAAAGGTCGACACCATTCTTCTCTGGGTTCCTGTACATGCTAAGTTAGGTGTTTTCCAGGGTTGGAATACTTTACTCTAACTTAAATTTGCTTTCACTGTACTGTGGATATTATTAGGTTTGTGAAATCGCACGGTTTGAAATCAACCGATTGCCATTACATACCAGAATATCCTCAAAACGCTATCTTCAGAAAACCGAAGATGCAAATAAAACGCGCCTATGCTTTCACGATAAACACCCAGAACAACTAGTAAGCAAATTAGGAAAATCATCTCTAGATCTTCCCTTTAAGGCATTCTGTCGCAGCTGTCAAGAACAAGAACAGAACAAACAAGATACAGTTTCACATCTGCTCTGCGACTGCCCGGTATTGCAAACTGCGCAATGCAAATTTCTAGGAAAACACATACTAGAACTTATTCTCGGAAGTATTACAGATTCGTGTAGGGAACCTCTTCATGCGGTACCTCAACGCAACGGGTTGGATCTAGTACGACTGACTGATCACTGGATCTAGCAAAGAATCCAGACCTTTTCAATAGATTAGAGCTCGGACTACCAAATTGGTATTTATCAAAACGCAATCTCATGATTCCACTTGATTGCTTGTAGGTAACAAGCAGCCGCGTAAATCAATCAACAAACCAATCAAGACCGGGGGTCCTACTGTGTAATTCGAAACGAATGAAAATGCTTTAGAATTTGTATGCTTATAACATTTAAATTCGGAAGCATTTTCTTTCGCCTCGAATTACAGAGTAGACCCCCAGTAGTGATGATGATGGTGTTCGATGATCACTACCACAAGCCAGATGTCTTCACGATGACTAAAAAGCGAGAAAAGGTGTGTATAAAAAAACATTCACCTTCAAATTCTCGCTCTCATGTCACAGCTTTCGTACTAAAATTCAGAAGAGAACTAAAGAATTCTTCCTCCCGTTAGTACTGAAGAGCTCTTGACTTTTGTAAGTCGTGTATACAAACGTTTCAAAAGTGGTGTTCACTACACAACAGTTTTGATAACCTTACGCATATCTTTAACTCATAAGAACTGCTTTAAGAGTGGATTGGATACAGAAGAGGAGTAACCGTCAGTTTTCCACAACGTCAAGAATATCGCTTATCTCTATTAGACAGCAGATACTTTTAGAGCTTATGGCAGACCTGCAAAATCTGATACTTTAATTAATCTTTTCGTAGCCATGCTTGAATTGATATGCAAAACAGTCCAAAAGAATCGTTTATGTCTCAAAACTATGGCTAAGGTCTATTTGGAACACCCACCAATTTGTATGCCAAAGTCGACTTTAATTAATTATATTATATTAAACTAAGTTTGGTTACCAAGCAATAGTTAAGCCACTTAATCTCAGCATCATTATAATATTAAAACAAATTAGAAGCGTGGGAACGCTTTGACACTATACACTTTTTTTTAAATAAAAAAAAATAAACTTCCTTAAATTTATATAACAAGAAAGTGAAAAACTAGAGCAACATTGCGTTTCTTTTCCAAGTGATAAACTCCTAAAAAAAACTCCGGTATCATTTCACGAGATACACGACTTTAAATGCTTCAATTCTTCCTCCAAATAACTTTTGACTTCTTAACACGAACATAACGCTTCCTTACTTTTCTGGGAAAGGGCAAACATAATTGCTTAGGATGCAACTACTGCTGCGTTACAAAATACTTATATAAATAGCGAGTTTTCTTTTCCTTCCACAAAACATATGTACTCGTATAGCTCCATTAAAAAATTATTGTTGTTAATAAATACCTTAAGCACCGTGATTGATTCTCTGTGTGTTAAGCTGCGCATACTCATGCCATTTACGGCCAATATGCGATCACCTTTCTTCAAACGACCATCTTTAGCCGCTGGGGTATTTGCTAAAATTTTGTGTATCTAAAACGAACGAACGAAGGAAAAGAACTTTTCAGTTTCATTCTAATAAGCGAATAAAATATGTATGCTCCACTCACCGTTATTTCCTTGGCTTCATAATCGGATCCTCCGGCCAAGGTGATGCCTATACTTGACTCCGGTGTATCTCTTTGCAAGACAATAATAAAGGCTTCGGGAGTTTTTAAGGGAGGATCGGCTTCTTCAATTATTTGCTGAATATCTTGAGCAGTAATCAAGCTCTGATTGCTGCCAAGCGAAGAGAAACTACCAAATTCGGTGGTATTCTCCTGAGTCGAGGATACATTTTGTGTGGTGGAACTAACGCCCGATGACGACGAGGCTATCGAGTCCAAAGAAGAAAATCTCTCATGATAGTTACCCTTAATTTGTGACTTGACATTGAGCAGACTGGAGGAAGAAACATTGGGCGAAACATTATTATTTTGAGCTAAAGCAGCTGTACGCTCGAATTTCTCTCTTATCTCGGCTGTGCTAATTTTGGGAGTAGTCTTGCTGCTTAAGCTGGTGTAAGTAGTTTTTGTGCTGCTGGTGGTGTTGTTCTCGAATCTCTCGCGCACCGGCTTCAGGGATCTTTCGGGTGTTTTGTGCAGTACTTTGGCTTTAGCCACCTCCACATGCATCCATTGGGATAGTTCATTAGTTTCGCTAGATTTTTTGGGTGAAGGTGCCTCAACGGCTCTTTGGGGACTAAGGGGTTGTACGGGTTGTGAACTAATGGGGGCCACTACTTTCGCTGGCACTATGTTTTGGATTTTGGGTTTTGTACAAGCTTTTTGTGTGGGGTCAGCTTTAAAGCTTTGCTTGCGCTCCTCATCGATAAACATGGCACTAAGCTTCAAAGGGGAGCTGCTATCGGCTGACCTGCGACTACTGTCGTCAGTATCGGAGGTAATCTCAACATAAGCAGCCACATTGATAACTTTGTCCACCAAACTCTGATCGCTTTTGTTCACCAACTTGTAGTTGATGGGAGCTGTGGGAGAAACTGCCTTCGAGGGTAAGGTTATCAAGGAGCTGCTGCTTGTGGATACAATTGAGGAGCGGGGCTTAGTTTTATGATGTCTTCTCACCTCATCCTCGTCATAACCATCTGTGCTGTCTTCATCGTCATAAGCACGGTTGCGCATTAAGGCTGAAGTATCGCCGCGACCATTGCGACATTTGGCAGAGGCCAAAATATTTTTGCGGTTGGTCGCTGAATCATTGGAACCAGATTTCAAAACTCTTCGGCTTAGATCTACGGTAGGAGTGCTGCCCACAGAAGAACAGCTGGCCTGAGAGCCAGAGCCCGAAGTCAACGTAGAGGTGGTGGAGCTGGCGATGGAAGTGTTGGTTTCGGAGGATAGTGTGCGTGTCAAGGCAAATTTCTCTGGCACCTGGGGTACGCAGGGCGACATGGGAGGAGAAGAGATGCGCGAAGAAAACACCGAATCGCAAGAATCGCTTTCTTCATGCAGGAACTGTCTAGTGGGTGTAGTGGCCAATGAAGTTCGGGGCGGTTTGGCTGGTGGCACGGTATTTAGGGTATCCAAACGTCGTTGAGAAACTAAGGGAACTGGCTGGTGTAGGTACTGCTGCTGATGCTGATGTTGCTGCAGTAAGTGCCTATGATTTGGTGTTTGGCTGATATAACCTCTATTGTTGGCTATATTAATAGAATTACTGTGCGTACTTATATTTAATGGCCTCAAAGCCGTATTCACATGGCCAGAGTTAGTCATGCCTAAATCGGTTCTTTTGGCAGGCCTTGGTACTGTGAGATAAGAGCCTGTTACTGAGCCCACACCGCTGTCGGTGGAATCTGTGGAAGAGGAATTTCCAGAGGTTTTTACCTGCTCGCTGTCACGACTTTTAATTTCCGGCAAATCTAAAATGGGTTCCAAAGTCGAAATAGGTATGTGAGGTCTCTCAGGTATAACTAGGCCCCTTAGTTTAGACAAACTACGACGTCTCTGCTCCAGAATATTGGTGATAGCAGCTTTGCGTGAGGCCTCATCGGGTACAAAGGCAGGTTGACCCGAAAAGCTTATGCGACGATCCAAATGTTGCGAGGAAGCATGACGCCTGGGCAAAGAGGCGTAATTTTGATTGTAATCTGAGGCCAAGGTATTTAGGGAATGCATAGAATCGGAATAGCCTTGATGGGCAGGCAGCTGTTTGGCTAGTTGATAGTGTCTCGAGACATCATTCAAATTCTCCACACTCATGGCACGACTTTTATGCAAATTGCTAGCGTGGGGGGAATAGCGCGGTGTGGAGGAGGAGGAGTCCAAGAGGTTTTCTGTACTTAAGTTTAAGGGTTTTGTTGAATTCATGGAACGGGAAAAATTTAAAGGTTTGCTGATCACATCCGCAGGTGAGGTGGCCTCGTCATGGGAAAACATGGCAATTTTATCACGTACACTCTTCTCACTCTTCTCATCTTTGCGCCAATCACTGGATCTGCGTGGAGCACTTAAGGAACGTTTATAGTCACTGCTACTACTACTGCCATTAGTCGAATCATACGAGGGAGCTTCTAGTTTCTGTGCTGTAGGAGTGGAACTGCCACTACTGTTGCCACTCGAGAGATTTTGCGTAGAACGACTGTGTCTGGTGTCTATGATCAATTTGGTAGGTGCATTAGCTTGTATGAGGGTTGGAACGCCTCGTGTATCCTCCACATTCACCACTAAATCCTGGCGATACATCTTGCGCGGCACTGTGGGCGGTGGTGTGGTTTTAGGCAATGGCGGGGGAACGTTGATTTCCTGTTCGATTGTAATAGGTGCGGATTTTTGTTTTTCTACTTCCACTACAGTCTGAGTAACACCATTGTTTGTGGTACTGGTTACATGTGTGGTCCTAGTACTGGCCACCATTGTTTGGCCCACCGCTGAAGCTGCGTACAGCTTTTCGGTGTAGACAGTGTTGCTATTGTTTAGGCCTGGCGCTCCTTGGGTGGTTGTGGTAACACTTTGCAAAAGGCTGGTTGTCTTCATCATATTGGCTGCGGCTGCGGCTGTTGGCATAATTAAAGGTTCCGAGAAGTTTGGTGGAAACTCATGGCCATCCGGCGGTAGACGTGAATAGGTTGGCGGTGATGTAAGTGTGGTAAGATAATCACTACTGACAATAATGGGTGTTGTTTGTGGCACTACATGCAGGCCGTTCTCCATTTTGTTTAAATGTCTTTGTTCAAGATCTGCAATTACAATTCCAGACACATACACACACACACGTGCAAACACAAGGAGTGAGGAGGTGTTTGGTGAACGAGAAGCAGAAAACATACAAAATTTGGTTAGTTAAGGAAGACACTTAAAGGATTTCGTATATATTTTACACAAAGCATTTTGGACCGAAAGGGGATTTTGATTACAAATAATAGGAATTATGGAAATAGTCTGTTTGACATATAAGTGAATAAATAAAAGAGAAAATGAGAGAGAAAGAGAAAAAGTAAATGAAATATTTATAAGATATTTTTTTTAGTAAAAAAAATTAAAAATATTTGAAACACTTGTAAGGAGAATTCTGTTAACGATTAAGCATAATACGTATTTTGTAGTATGATAATAATAAAAATGTTTAAGCAATTTTCGACAGCTAAAAAATTTATTGCTGCTTTTGTTTAGTTCTACATACATATGTATATGTTAGAAATTATTAGATGGTATAAGAGTTCTAAGTTATATATGTTAAGCACAAAGTTTTAATTTTTA
Organism: Nowickia ferox; assembly: GCA_936439885.1. NCBI lineage: Eukaryota > Metazoa > Arthropoda > Insecta > Diptera > Tachinidae > Nowickia > Nowickia ferox. The sequence goes on along the minus strand of OW387024.1, from coordinate 19,959,599 downwards.
TACAATAGATTTGGCGAAAAAAAAAGTTATACATATAAGACCAAGTATAAGATCGTATAAGAGTTTTAAATTTTATGTTTAAAAAATAAACCTTTAATTTAATTTTTAGCTCTGCAGAAAAAATTTTTTGATGACTAATTTTATGTTTAAATTTAAGTATAAGAGTGAGTATTTTTATAGTTCTCGGGGAAAAATTTGAGACCACAATAGTAATGAGTTTTGCTATAAATTATTTATAAGAGTATGTATAAGATCGTATAAGAGTTCTAAATTTTATAAATCTGGCGACAAGTTTTATGCTTATAAGTTTATAAAATATTTGATGTCAAAATTTATATTGATAACTTGAATATGAGTGGGTGTAAAAAAGTTATAAATTGTATATATAAGGAGCAAAGTTTTAAGTTCTTATATTGTAGTTCTGGAGAAAATATTTCGGATCACAAAAAAGTATAAGAGTGAGTATAAGCCCATATAAGAGTTTCAAAATCCATATACAAGTGAAAAAGGTTTAAGTAATTGTACTTCTGAATAAAAAAATATATACATATGACGACTTATTTCATGTTTATAAACTGAGTATAAGAGAAAGTATTAGAGTTTTTAATTTGATATATACATGTGTAAAGAACAAAGATTTTGCAGTTCACGAGAAAACTTTTTGAAAGCATATTTTATGTTTATGAATTGAGTATAAGAGTGAGTATTAGAAACAATTTCAAGTTTTTAATATTTCTCTAGAAAAAATTTTAGACATCAATTTTTTTTTAATTTAAAAAAGGAGGACGGACAAATTATTGTTTCTGAAAAATAGAAGTTTAATTATATTCAAACTACATAGTCATTTTGTTAGCATTTCTGGTTTTGGAAATATCACCCATTTCAGGAATTATTGAATGGTGAAAATTTTTATTATTGAATGGTAAATTTTTTTTTACTTTACTCGTTTTACTGCTACGAGTATTTTGGGTCTTTTTGTTACAGAAATTGCGCTTATGTCGATGTTCAATGTGTCTTGAGCTTCAAAGATACCTGTGCCTCAAATTTATTAAAAAATATATTTAAAGTTCTTATTTTTTTTTCTGACACATAAATGATGGAAAAATTAATTGAGTGGCTCCTTTCTCTGCATTATCTTTTTAATCTTGTTCTTTATCGTTTGTAACTTCAAAAATGTTTGTCTCTGTTTTGGTTGTCTTAAATTAATCTGGACTTGTCTTGTCATTTGATTTTATTACAACACTTTTTAACTTGTCAACAATCAATCTTTGCGATTAGAATTTATTTATGCTTTTATAAGCAGATATTTTTTATTTAATAAAAAGAAAAAAAAAACATGTCAGTTGAGTGTAAATAAATTGCTTTATCCTGCGTCCCTCCTGACTTTTTGTAACAGAACATTTGAAAACGCACCACCAGCGAACACAACACAACGGCAGCAAAAATTTCAATTAATAGCCCCAACCACTGTTTGGGGTCACAGCCAAAAAAAATTAAAATTCTAAACTGCTGATTTACGAAAAAAAAAATATTTGTTTTTGACACATTGTTGTTTAGTGGGCAGGCGCGCGTTGCAATAGAGTTAAATAAACAAATCACATTTGACAAATCGAAAATTTATTTGAACCTTAAACCACAATTCAGCAACACCAACATTTATAATTCGTCGTGTAACGCTCATTGGTCAGAACCTAAAAATAATTTGGTTTTATTTTTCAAATAACAAATGGCTATTAACTCACAAGAGTTAGACAGATGGACAGACAGACAGCTAGACAAAAATGTTCTTATATGACAGTGTTTTTAAAAGACAATTTGTTTAAACATTTATAGAAGTGTTTGTTACTAAAATTCAGCCAAAATCTTGATTAGCAACACCACAACAACACAATTGATTGAGAAAGAAAAAATCTCAAGTAGAAGTTCTTTTTTTATTTTTTATTTATTGAAAATTTGAAAAATTTGTTAATGTCGGCTCAACTGACAGTTGAAAAATAATTTTATATGGAAGAATTAACATATTTTGTGATAAATAAATTAAACTTTGTCTTATTGATTTTGCAACATAAATATGATGTTACGAGTATTTTTTTGTTCACAATTTTTAAGTTAACTGGTTTGCATACTTTAAAAATGCTTAGAATTTTCAATTAAATTTAGTGTTACTGTCTGCACTCAAGTTTTGATTGAGTAAGAAAAAACGAGTAGGTAGGTTTTGAAGAAGTTTCATTTGAAATGAATATTTTTCTTCTTCTGATGTTCTAATGAATGTGGGAGTTAGTTGCAGAGGGTAGGCCAAAAATCATTTTGCGTTATTTTTCAATAAATTTTCAGTTGTATGTTGTAATAGCTTTCGTTTGAGTAATTTTTATTTCTACAAAATTTAATAATAACCTGTTTGCTCGTCAAATCAGCTTAAGCTGCCGCCGCTAAAAACTTTCCATCGGCTTTGCGCTAATCTCAGGATTACAAGAGAGCAGTGTTGCTGTTTGGGCTATTTTTATCAAATTGTTCTTGAATACTAAGATTTTATTATTTTTTTAATTCGATATATTTTTGACTACTTATCGAAGTGAATATCGGTTTAAATTCCTCTCGGGATGTATAGATCATACAAGAAATAATTTTTGGAAATTAAAATTCTGAGGTGAGTAAAAAATATAATAAAATAAGAATAAGCGGATGTGTTTGGTAATTTTTCCTATTTTAAAACTTATTTTTTTTTTCAAATATATTGACGTGGTTTAGATAATTAGTCCCAGAACGGGAAAAAATCCCCAAAGTATGGAAAAAAGTCAGCACGAAAAATTTGGTCAACATGGGAAAATATCATCGAAATTATTATAACCGCTGACATGGAAAAACCCACCAAATTGGTCAAACCCGCTGACATTGAAAAAAAAAATCGCCAAGATGAAAGAAAAGAAAAATAAACGCCAAAATTAAACAAAAAATTTATTACGATAACAGGTGGCAAGCAAATTTGCCAAGTGACCGGTACCATATGCTAAAAATTATAACAAAACTTGCCACAAATAAAAAACACGCTAAAATAAAAAAAAATAAAAAATCACGAACGAAAAACGACTAAACAAATATTCAAGAAAAGCTGAAAAAATAGTTAAAATGGAAAAATACGTTAAAAAAAAAACAAAAGACGCTACACTAAGTTCTAGTTTACACTATGCAAGTCTTATTGCTAAGCTGATTAGTTTATTAGGAGAGAGAGAGAGAGACGAGGGAAACAGAAATGCTTAACCAAAAAAAAAAAAGGAATTGTGGGAATAGAATGGACCGATTTAAATTTTTCTTTTTAACTAAAGGCAACTTCTGTCTTTATACGGAAAGTTTTCAGCATTAATGGCACACGCTTTCCAATTATTTCTAAAGAAAAAACAAATTTTTGAACATATTGTAATGCGTTTTAGGACCAAGTTTACTTTGCAAAGTCTTGAGTTTGTAGAAGAGAAAGGAAAAGAGCTCCCATTATCTTCTGTCTTTTCCCCAACAAACTAGAGACTTTACAAAGTAAAATTTCGTGTCTAGGCCGTCTAAGTAGTATTTTATTATTTATAATTTTTTGTTATTTATAAAATTTTTTTATTTATAAAATATTACTGTTTTCTTTATGTAGAAAAAAATATATACCACCAACTCTCAAATGAAAGGTATTTTGAATCTGGGAATGAAGTTTAATTAAGAAATACTCTTTTATGATTGAGAAAACATTCAACTTACTCGGAAATAATTTTTTGTATTCCTTTCACGTAAAGATTTGTCATTTATAAAATTTTTTACATAAATATGTATTAAGCATTAAATTTAGTTTTATCAAATAAAAAAAAACTCATCAACCCATTATGTATTTAACTAACAATTTGTTTAGAAATTTCCCTTAGTTACGGCAACACTGTAAGAGAGTTTGTTTTGCTTTTTTAGATTTCGTCATGTGTGTTGTTAATGCAGTGAGATTAAATTAAGCCAGTTTTTTTTTATTATTTTTCATTGAGTAGCTTAGTTTGCTGAAGTTGAACTTAATATTTTTACAAATAAAAATAAAACTTTAGCTGTTGACACACAAATTTATTCATTTGCTGGAAACTTTATTTCACCCTGAAATTCTTTTGGGTTCATTGCAACAGTTTTTTTTAAATTTAATCTGCTTTTTTATATTTTAAATAAAATACATACACATTTTTTATTATTATTTATTTATTATTTTTTTTCATTATATTCCATTTCAATATGATTGTTAATTTTTTATTTGTAATATTAACAAAAAAAAAAAAAATATCAAACAAAAGAAAACAAAAAGGCAAAATTTTATATTTTCATCATTTTGCGAAATCTGTTTTAAAAGTAAATAACGACAATAATGATGAAAAAATAATATAAAATTAACGTCATTTACAAAATATATAACAGAAAATGTAAGCTATCGTTTAACAATTTGAGGTCTTGGCAATTAAAGCCATTTTACTGGTTTCTTTTTAAGCAAAAAAAAAAAAAAAAAAAAAAAAGGAAAAAACAAAGAAAAAAATCTTTTGACATACATAAATGGAAATTTATAATTTATATAATTTTAAGATAATTATTAGTTTGATAATTTTTTTTTTGGAAAATTGTGACGACTGTTTTGAGATAATTTCCTAAGATTATTTTAAACTGTACAGTAAAACAACGTTTATTAAATAAATTTTAAGTCAGATAACGCTTGCAAATTAAATTTTAAATGTTTATGCAATAAAGTGTGATTAAATGCAAGTCTATGGCTGTTGCTTACAGAGCTGTATTTAAAATAATAGATGTACCGCAAGTCATACTCTTATGTAGCGTTGCCATATTAGGAAAAATAAATAAACTATTTTACACTGGTTCTACAAACAGTTAAAAAGTAAATTTTTATTCTTAATTAATTTAAGACATTTTGTTTGTTCTTTAGTTAAACAAGTCTAGATACATTTCGTTGCTGCTTAGGCAATACGAGTTGATGAATTAATTCGTATTAATTTTGACACGCATTAACTAAAAATAAGAAATTATGATAAATTCTTAATTAATTTACTTATTATCTTATAGTAGATAGATTGCAAATAAATAATAATAAAAAAAAATTGAAAAAAACAACGCTTGAATCGTACAGACACACACACGCTTTTATGATACGATCACGCACGTTAAAGAAAAATATATCTTTATTTATTTATTTAGCTCACTTTAATTCACTTCGAAGTGAGTGTAAAAAATTTAATAAGCTCGCAGTGTTGATTTTTTCAAGAAGATAATGGCCCCAACGATGCCAACTTTGTTGCTTTTGGCACTAGTCTAATATATTTCATTAGAGATGTTGATACTATTGCCGAAATAGAGAATAGCTTGGAAAATATTATACATTGTTAAACTTCACTTTGATCTTCACTCGTTTTTTCACATTGGTGCTTTTACGCTTTTTAGATCTCAAAATTACGCTTTTTAGTGTTTTTTTTTAATTTTGATGCGCTTTTAGAGCCAAAAAAGTTGGCATCACTGAATGGCCCTTAGCGGGAATAAAAGGCGAAGAGTTTGTTCACGTGAAGCTTGGCTGTTTTGTTTTGCTTTTTTCCCGATAAGGGGAGGAAATAAATCATATTACCGAAATTAAAGCATTTTACACTAGTGATTTTTATTTAAACACGAAATACCAGCTTTTAAAATTATTAATATTATTAAAAATTTAAAAATTTTAATTTGTTGTTGGTTACGCATGTCTAGATGTAATCGTTGCTGTTCAAGCAAGTCTGCTCATGAGTTGCTTGAGCAGAAACGAAATAAAATAAGACTTGCTGTTTAACTAACAACAAATACATTTTTTTAGATTTGTATTTATTTTGATAAGCGTTAAATAAAAATAAAATATTAAAATATAAGAAGTAAATTTATTTCACATTTCGCTCATTTACTCAAACAACAACGTCATAGCTCAAAAAAAGGAACTTTTGAGTTAATGATGCAGAAGTAATACTCATATCGTTCTTCCTTTTGTGTAAAAATTTCATACAAATATCTTCTTACTCAACTCTTGAAAATAAAAATGAAAATTTCTTTTTCCATTAAGTTGTGTGTAAATTTAAAACTTTAAACTCGTTTTCTGGCAAACTAGTTTTCTTTTTGGAGTTGTGACGTTGTTTGAACAAATGAGCGATTTAGTTTTAATGTATTGGGAATTTTTGCTTTTTTTTCGCATTTTGGACGATCGATAATCGATTTTGGTAAAAAATTCAAGTTCGAAAACTATGTCGCTTAAGCTTTTTTGATGGTTATGGCTCGCAGGGTTCCCAGATTTCTTTCGACTGACATCCCCAATTTTAAAATTTTTATACCCAAAGTTCAACAAATTCAATTATTTTTAAAATTTATATTAATTCGTAACAGAGATTTTAGCACTGAATTTTGTTTCTAATTTAATATTTTATTGACTCCATTGCCTAAAACATACAGAGATGTTCTGTGAACTGCACGTTTTGAAATCGTGCGATTTCCAAAATCGAAAACCAGTATTCTGCTGATCGAACGATTTAGTGCATTCGAATTTAAGTTCGTATAAAATATCTTAAACATCTAAAACATTAAACACAATTAAAAAGCTGCAATAAGTCACCTTTTTAATTAAGTTCTTTAATGGAAATTAGGCGATTTACAGAACACCTCTGATAATATATGTATACAATACTCTACCAGTTCTGTAAACGGCCGTGATGCAGCGGCATCTTAATATGAACAAGCTTCTGCCAAAAACATGTTTAAGGTGCTTGTTATTTGTATATAAAATTGTAAGCATCATATAAGGTAAAGAACTAATTTAAGTTCTATAGTACATATGTGTAAACAATAAAATTAGCTGATGAGCAATCTCCTCAATGCGAGTACCTGTTTGTCTTGTAATAAACCTTATTTAAATTTTGCTAACAACAAATGTTAAAGACGAGTTCATTATTACCATTTATCATTTAATATTATTTATGAACTAAAAAAAGAGCAATTGGAATATGAATTGCAATTAAAATATTCCTAGAAATAAATAAAACAATAAATAAAAAAAAAATAAAATACAAATTCACAAAAAATCTCATAAAATCCCCAAAACATAACAGTTATCCCCAATTAATTCCTCAATCCCCAAACCAAAATTCTTACCCCCATTTCCGCAATTTGGGGTTAAATCCCCTAATCTGACAACACTGATGGCTTGATATCGTTCTTATGCTAATGGAACTCATCAGTACACTTCAATCCAAAAGTTTTTGAAATAACCTAAAAACCTTCATATGCTTATAGTAAGACTCTTAATATGTGATTGAGAATCACAATATACAAACATAATAAACTTTAAAGCCTCAAACAAAAAGTATCAAAAGTCTTCTTCTGACAATGTCATTCCCTGAGAATTAGTTGCACTTTTTTTGTATATAAATCTTTTGTTTGAAAAGCTTTTATGAAAGCGTATAATGTTTTATTTTTTTATTTATTGATTAAATAATCTCATAAAGTGTTTTTGCAATTATTTTCAATACAACTGTCAATACAATTGACATTCAACCAATAACAAAAATCCTTATCTAATCTTACGAGTAATAATAGACTGCCTGTGGACGTTTTATTGGTCATATAATAGTAATAAAAAACGGAAATTAAATTTGTTATTTATTTGCTTTTTGAAACTATTCTTAAAAAAAAGTTATTAAAAGATAAGAAATGAATACTAACACAAAACCATTTTGCTTTTCTAAAACCGCAAAAAATGCCAAAAAGCAAAGGTTAAAGATTACTCAGCCTTGAAGTTGCGATGATGAGCTGTTTTCAACTACATATTTAAGACCATGAACTTGACACTTGTACATACTCGTACTCGTATATAAGAACTCTTAAAAAAAAGACACCCATTAAATTACAAATACAAAGAGTAATACATATTTATCTAACTATGCATGCACAAACATATGTATCTTTTCTTTTTTTATAACTTTAAATTAATAACAGCTGAACCTTCGTACTACCGTTATTTTTTATTTTTTTTTTTATTATGGTTTTATTTTATGCAAGAGTTAATTGTATGACTTTAATGACATGGTACTTTTTTGTGAATTAATTTTTTGCTGGTTTGTTAAAACTTTGGTGGTGCGCTCCGCGTGCGTTTCACTCTCATTTTAAGAAACAAAGGTTTACTTTTTTTGTTTTTTTTTTGTTTTTGGCGTTTGCCTTAATTAATAAAATTTGTGTTGTGTGCATGTGAGTTTTGTAAAGTCACAGAGGTAAAATCATTCACATAATTTACTTTATCTTCTTCTTTTACATCTACGAGTACAATGAAAAAAAAAAACCCCAAGAAGATGAATTTAAGTAACGCTTGAGCTGCATAACTTAAGTGCTTTTTTGGGTTTAACTTTTGCTGAAATTAATAAAAAAAAGTTCTTTTGCTCTTTGGCAACGAATAAAAGTCATGTTTTTTTGTTTAACTGCATGACATATAAAATAAACTAAATTAACCTTAAAATCCCATCAAGTGTATTAAAATGTCTACTACTGGGGCTAAAAGGACAGGTGCAATAAGCGAAACACACAACGAAAATGAACACCAAACCAAACCAGACCACGCCACGCATCTTCTGCATTAATGGCCGTTAAATGCAGACATGTGTATTTGAAACACGGCTAATGAAATAAACGGCAGCTGGAAAGTTGAAGTTTAGGAATAATGATAACAAAAAAAAAGTAATTAATTACCACTTTTTATGACAAAATGCTCAAAAAGTAATTGGGCATGTCATACAAACAAGACTAAGAGACTGGTCAAGATCTTTTGCTTAAATTTTTTAAAACAATTAAAAATTAAGATTAATACTTAATAATTGCATACATGAAACATTTTTGAAATCGTATTTTATATAAAATACTGCAACCATTATCATCACATACATCGTTCAAAAAGCTCCTTAAGAAGAGCTTTCAAATATAAACAAATATTTTATAATAAAAAAAATGTTTATAATCCAATATAAATTGTTTAAGAACCCATATTTGAGCAATTAAAAGGTCTCAGCTTTCCTCAGTCCTAAAGCAAGTTCGATTTTTTTTCTAATTTTCCTCAAACTATTTATTTAAAAGTCTCAAAATATTTTGTATGTGTGTGAAGATAAATTCATCGAGTTGCAATACGCTTTTAAAAAAATCGCATGTGATATTTTTTGCTGAAGACAACGAATCGTACTATTTCTGAATTTTTTTTTAAAGAAAATTTGGAAAAAAATATGATTCACTAAAAAAATTATATTTCGAGTTCTATGAGGGAAATGGCCAATGTGGCCAAACCCTTCTTCCTGAGCGAATCAAACCGAGTGGAAATGAAAAAATAAAACGTATTTAGCTCGATGAATTTATCTTCACACACATTCAAAATATGCATAACTTACTGTAAAAGTGTCAAATTTTTAATTTTCGTTATTTTCGAAAATTCGAACTTAACTTTGAAATTCGAAAATAATTAAAATTACAAGCCAAAAACAATTTCAAGACTTATAGAAGTCATAATTTTAGGTAATTTCGAAAATTCGCACTGAAAATATGTATGTATATTATTTGGTTTCGAAAATGTATGTATGTAATTTATAGAATAAATCAAACCAAAAAATTGTAAAACTAAAAACTGTAAAATTTTTAAGTACTTTTCGTAGTGAAATAAAGCTGCTGGATTTATAGCAATTAAAAATTTAAAATTTTTTAATACCTGTAGCAAGTTCGAATTTTATTTTTTCGTTAAAATTTTTTTCTCTAATTTTCATCACACTATTTATTTTAAAGTCTCAAAATAGGTGTATAACAAACTGGAAAAGTGTAAAATTTTTCATTTTCGTTATTTTCGAAATTTCGAAGTTAAATATTTGAAATTATAATTTAAAAACAATTTAAAGACTCATAAAAAAACATAGTTTCACTGAATTTCGAAATTTCGTACAGAAATTATACTATTTGGCTATTTAAAATATAGTTTGGAGTTTCGAAAATATGTACAATTTAATGTAAAGGTGCAAAATGTTTAATTTTCGTTATTTTCGAAAATTCGAAGTTAACTTCGAAATTCGAAATTACTTGAAATTATAAGTTAAAAACAATTTCAAGACTGATAAAAAACATAATTTTATTGAATTTCGAAATTTCTTATAAAAATATAATTCTTAAGCTATTTTAAATATAGTTTGGAGTTTCGAAAATAGAATAAATCAAAATTTTAAGCTTGGAAAACTGCAAACTGTAAAATTTTAAAGTATTTTTCGAGAAAAAGATATTCTATTCTTTATTAAATTAATTGCGAATTTTCGAAATGAAAAAAATAAACTGTTTTCCAACCAGGATATGTTAAAAATTTTATAAACAATTATTAAGCTATTAAAGCAGGTTTGAAAATTCTAAAATTCTAATTCTACTGGATTTGTAGCCGCTTTTGCTCGCTGTGGCTGCGGCTGCCATTTTAATTGCAGGCCTTGCGTGTTCAAATGGTGACAGTTCAACGAAATAAATGCCAGCAAATTTCTAATTCTAATGATGATTATAAGTTAGATGATGGATTAATTAACTGTGTGCTAACAACCTGCTTGTTCCAATCAACATTCCAGTTAGCAACATTTTTTTAAGTGATGTCCAACTGCAACTTTTACCTTCTTTCCTTATTAGCAGCGATTTAACATTCGCATGAATTAAAGTTCCTTTTCCTCTTGCTTCGCTTTTAAACGCTTTATGTAATAAATAATATTTTATTTTATTCTTTATTGAAAATCCATTTTTTTTCTCTCTCTCTCTCACTTTATTTATGAACCCATCCTTGACAAAATACTTCCGTTACTTTTTATATGTTTTAATATTTTATATATGTATGTACGATATGTATATATTTTTTTTCATTCTCAAAGATGCAGTTTTAATGTTTAGCGGAAATTGCTTACATTGCTTCTTTAAAGGAGCTTGTGCAACTAAGTACAATTATAAAAAGCAAGAAAAAAAGAAAAAACTTTTAAAACTACAATAAAATTAAAAAAAGGCGACAAGAATTTGTCTGGGAACAAAAACACCAGCAAGTCAAAGCCTGAGAATACACTTTTTTCACAACATGGAAATCTTACAAAAACACAAACAAGATTGGTTTGATTGCTTAAACAGGCTTAAATGGCCAGATTCACAAGCCAAATGCTACCACCAATAAAAATGGCTTTGAAAAAAAAAAAACAGAAAACAAGAAAAAGTTTCAAGATCATCATCGCGCTTCTAAACGGTTAATATTTTCTTGGCTTAAGTTAAAGTGAAATTAAATGTTTAAATTATAACTCATATACGAGTATGAGTCACACTCTTTATTCAGCAACAATTTCAAATACATAATTCCTACTCGGATCAAATGATGAGAATGTTTTTTTTTTTAGAAATTTAATTTGTTTTGTGCCATCTTAAAAGGATGTGGGAAAATTTTTTACACAAAGTGTGTTGTTTATCAAGTGCAGGCTTTTTTTATGGCTTTCAGCTAAATAATGGATGATAAGAGCTGTTAACTTAGATCTAGCTGTGCTCCACAGCCACATTTAGAAGAAAAGTATTTCGTGGCTCGTAAAAAATAAAAACTTTTTTAACGCTAGAGTAGTGTTACAAATTTTTTTTCTTAGGAATTTAAACTAATTAAAAAAAAGTTGACAGAGACAATAGAAAAAAAAATCATCAAAATTTAAAAGTAACAAATATTTAAATTAATTTTTCTTTTGCCAGAATTGATAAAAATCTAGAGCTTAAAAATATTAATTACTGTTCTGTTTGTGTTCAAATGTTGTGTAAGTAAATAATTAATCTAAGAAACTTTTTAACGCAAGCAGAGGAAGGTCTCACTTAAATCTAAAATTTATTTCAAAATTTAAAATGAAAAAAAAACGAGCTATGATCTCGTTTTTTTTCCTCTTTTTAATTGGGAAAATCATTGAGCCTAAATAAGTTTTGGGAAAGATTTTAGGTCAATTGCAACGAAATAGTTGAGACAACTAGCAAAAAAGCTAAAATGGAATTAAAATGGAATTAAAAAGAGCCCAATTTAATTGTTTACATTATTTACACCACGTAAACAATTATCAAATACCTCGGCAAAATGAAAATAAGCTTCAGAAGTATGGTTGACCTGTAACATCGCAACATCATTTAAACTTTATTTAAACAATTTAAAATTTCCTTACATTTTTATTAAATTCAATACAAATAAAAGCAAAATAATATTTAACGAATGTAACACCAAAAATTAAATTATATTTAACGAATATTTAAACAGAAAATGCGCAAAAAAAGATTTATTTTTTGTAATTTTATTTTATTGTAAAAATTCTATACGCAAATGTAAATAACCAGAAAAATATTATAATATTTACAAGACTTCACAAAAGTCCTTGGCAATATTTCAAATGCATGAAAATGTTTACTTTACATTGTTTACATGAGTAAACAAATTTTGAAAATAATCAGTAAAATAGGAAAAAAAATATAGAATATACCAAACAACTCTTTAAGATTAAAATCATTTGTTTTAGTATTTTTCATTGTTTATTTTACTTCATTTCAAAAATTCTTTACACCGTGTAAATAACTAGAAAAATACTGTAACATTTAAAAGACTTCACAAAAAACTTTGAACATATTTAGAAGGCAAAGAAAGGTCTATTTTACATTGTATACAAAAGTAAAAATATTTCGAGTGCTTAAAAGAGAGTTTTACGCAATGTAAATAATCAGTAATATGAAAAAAAAAAAATTAAAAATATACCATACAACTCTTTAAAAAGGAAATCATATGTTTTAGTATTTTTAATTGTTTATTTTACTTCATTTCAAAAATTCTTTACACAGTGTAAATAACTAGAAAAATATTGTAACATTTAAAAGACTTCACAAAACTCATTAAAAATATTTAAAATGCATAGAAATGTCTACTTTACATTGTTTACATAGGTAAACAACATATTTTGAGTAAAATATGACAAAACAGAAAATAATCAGAAAAAATATTTATTTTTTGTAATTTTACTTTATTTTAAAAATTCTTTACACAATGTAAATAACCTGAAAAATATTGTAATATTTACAAGACTTCACAAAAATCCTTGAAATATCTTCTTTACATTGTTTACATGAGTAAAAACAGTGTTTGTTCAAGTTTTTAAAATAGAGTTTTACGCAATGTAAACAATTACTAAAATATGAGTAAATGCAGATTATACAAAAAAAAAATCTTTAACAATGTTTTTTATAATAATATTTTTATTAAGTATTTTTCATTATTTACATTATGTAAACAAATTCTATAAGCTTGAAATATATTTTTTACCTAAGGTAAACAGATGTTAAGGTATTGCTATATTTATAAAATGTTAAAAAAATTCTTTAGACATTTTCTAGACATATTTGTTACACCATGTAAATAATGTAAACTATTTATTTTTAAATATTTTTAAGAATATTTCAATTATTTATGCAGTAAAAATAATTTCTTTTATATATCTAAATTTTTTTGGATTATCTACCTGGTGTAAACAATTTGTAGGCATTTAAAAATAAATTTTTTACGCCAGGTAAACAATTGAATTGCAAAAAGTTGAAACGTTCGTTAAACATTGAAAAAAAAAGCATGTCAATGAGTATTTTGCATTATCTACATGATGTAAACGAATGCTGTAAATTTTATTTGTGCAATAAGTAATTAAAAAAAATACAGAATTAGTAAAAAAAGTGATAAAACCAATTTAAGAAAAAATTTTGATAAATATTTTACATTGTTTACCTTGTGTAAACAATTTCTACTCGTACATATAACTGTATGAGAGGCAAGGTTTAACGTAAATAATTTTTTTTTGCATTTCTAAAAGCAATGTAAACAAACAATTAACAGAGGCAGCCATGTAAATGAGAAATCTATTTAATTTAATTTTATTTACCAACAAAAATATTTGCTTCTACTTCCCACAGATAAAACAATTTATGAAATTTTTACTAAATTTATATGGATGTATGCTTTGAAGGAAGAAAAAAACTCATATAAAATGTTACATTCTCTACTTCTTTCACATACACAATTACTTTCAGGGTAATTAATACGGAAACTCTTTTGTTTATCCATCATAAATGGTTGCTGTTTACTCTTGAAATTTACTTGTTCTTTCTTTGTGTTCCTGGAAATGTTTTTTCTTTATTGCACACACATTCGACAAAAAGTGCAATAAAATTATCTTAAGAAGCTATTAAGCGAATTGTTAAAATACACTAATACGCTTGTTATTTATTTTAAAGATAATTTACAGCCACAAATATTTTTTGTTTGCGAAAAAAATGTGTTAATAACATAAAAATAAAATAACAAAGTGCGTAACATTTAATAACCCTGTTTTAAGCAGATATTTTTCTTTTTTTTTGCCATTCCTTGAGTTTTTTCCCTTTTTCTTTCATAAACGACGAGGATGATGATGATGATGGTAATGTTTTTCATGGAAAGCAAGAAGCTTTTGGATGATCACACACTTCATGTTGTATATCGACAATTAATGGGGAATGTCTTGTAATCGCGGTATTTCTTTCCGCAAAAAAAAAACAACACTTCAAACGCTTAAATGCCGCCTATATGTTGGTTTGGTCTTTATTTCTATCTCTGTCTCTCTTTTGTGGCATAATTTACCTGCTTGTAAAGATATTTGAAACATTAAATGCACATTTTCTGCTGTTTGTTTGTTTCTGGCCATTTTATAAAAACCAAAAATTTAACCAAAAAATAATTGAAATTTTTAAAAGCAACAAAGTTGTTGAATCGTCAAGGGTTATACGTATATGTAATATGTATGTATATATACGAGATATACCTGGCTGCTTAACAATTATAACATATATTTGTAATATTTAGTTTTACAAAGATATTCACGTCCTTCATGAGACCTTTTAGAATCAAATACATACGAGAGGAACTATTTATATTTCGCGAACTAGCAACACTAATGTCAATAGCTAAAATCTGGCAACACCATAATAAAGTTTGACATTTTTTAGTATAAACGTGCTCACAACGTTTTGATGTACAAGTAAGTGCAATCTGTTTTGTTTACAGTGAGTTCAGAAAATAAATTTGACAAGAAAAAAAATGGAAATTTCAAGAGAAGGTTTTCGTTGGATTATTTCAACAAGAATGTGTCGATGAACTCAGTTCTTTGCAGGGCGATGAAGCACCATCAAAAACCACAGTATATCGCTGGTATAGTGAATTCAATCGCAGTCGTAGTGCCCTCGCCGACGAATTCCATGATCGGTTCGTCCAAAATCGGTTGTTGTGCCACAAAACATCGATGCAGTGCGTGAACTTATAATGCAAGATCGTCATGCGTTATATTGTGAGATAGAGGCATCCTTGCACATTAGTTCCACTTCAATACATTAGATTTTGCATGAACATTGTAAAAAAAAAGTTTTATATAAATAAAATTATTACCAAATATATTAATAAAAAAAAGTACATAAAACTGATACTGGCGACTTTTGGCGATTTTTAAACTTAATTTGGCAACCCTGGTCTGGTCCACAATGCCGACAGAATGCGTTCAATCGAATACGTTTTTTTTGGTTTCCATACGAGGGCTAATATTTAAATTTCAATAGCTAAAATCTGGCAGCACCATAACGAAGTTTGAAATTTTTTTTAGCATAAACGTACTTACAACCAAGGCAAATTTATAACAGGTAAAGTTGAAAACACAGCTGATCTACTTTTCTTTTTTGCCTAATTCAAGGCGAATTCATATAACTGTTGGCTCGTATGTCGTATGTTTATGTGCAGAGACTTGCGCCGGGTGATTGTTTTGGCGGCGGCGGCTATTGAGAAAATCTTCAGCGGAAGCTGAGAACAAATAGCATGA
This sequence comes from Nowickia ferox, assembly GCA_936439885.1. NCBI lineage: Eukaryota > Metazoa > Arthropoda > Insecta > Diptera > Tachinidae > Nowickia > Nowickia ferox. The sequence goes on along the minus strand of OW387024.1, from coordinate 19,943,652 downwards.
AAATCAAATTTAAGATAAAAAATAATTAAAAAATCAATTAAATAATTATTAGTTTATATTGTACATGGAGAATCGACAGCTGTTTCTCAGGCGACATAAGCGAAACTTTTTTCGGCGGTGGCGTAGCTGACTAAAATTATCGACGGATCGGCTCAGCCGGCTGTGATCCATAATGGCATAGGTTTGTGCCTTAGTATCTTCAATCAGCTGCTTTTGACATACGAACGAGCCTCCTAAGGAAACAACAAAATACCATATTGTTTTTATTGTTTGTACTTTGTTGTTGCTTACAACGTTTTGAAGTAAAAGTGCTATTTGTTTTGTTTACAGTGGGTTCAGAAAATCAATTTGATAAAAAAAAAAATGGAAACTTTAAGAGTTCTTTACAGGGCGATGAAGCACCGTCAAAAACCACAGTATATCGCTGATATAGTGAATACAATCGTGGTCGTATTTCCGTAGCCGACGAATTCCATGATCGGTTCGTTCAAAATCGGCGTCTGTTGGCCGCCATATTGAATTTTTAGTACTGTCATATCTTTAGTGACACTCCGGGATTAAGACAAATCGATTGGCGTAAAAATCATTAAAATCGCCGCAAAGGAACACACATACATACATGCATACCCAGGCTGATAGAGACAATACCCTTCTTTGCGTCGCGCAGTCGACTAAAACACGTGCTTATACTAATTTCCTCAAATATTTACTTAGTATGGCCATGATTTAATTTTTTTAGTACAAAAATAAAGTTTAAAAAACTTTATGGGAAAAATAGTTTCATCCTCAGTAGAAATATTTAAAATATTTAAAAAAAAATTTACAGTTATTAATTAAAAACAACGTCAGTATCAACATCATACTTTTTTGTTTTTAGAAATCCAATTAATATTTTTTTTTTGATTAGAAGTCGCTTAATAGACTTTTAAGCTGAAATAAAGATCATGCAACTGTTTTCATGTTTCACACAACTTTTTCTGTGAGCTAAACATGTTATACATATGTACATACACACATATACGTATACATATGTATGTACATATGTATGTATTGCCAATTCCCAAGATCTTCTAATATTGAAAAGAAACACCAAAGACTTTTTTATGAAAAATAAAAAAAAACTAATTTCTAACGTTTGAAAATTCAACAATTAATCAAACCGTGTAGTGTTATTACATTCATTTTGTTTGCCTTAAATAAAATTGCTAAATAAATTTTGATAGAAGAAAATAGAAAAAAAAATAATATCAAAACTGAAACTGTTAAGAAATAAAAACAACAACAACTTAATGTTGTGCTTACATTTTTATTTTATGATTTTAAGACAAGTAATTAATCTTAAACTTTTAAAAGGTTAAAAATGTTTGATAAACTTTTCAAATCAAAAAAAGTATGAATTTTAAATATCAATTTAAATATTTTAAAGCAATAAAGTTCACATAATAATATTTATAAATAAGAAAATGCTAAACGGGCTTCTTCTAGTGGAAGATAGATAGCGAGGATCTAATTTTGCTTTAGTTTAGTGTTTGTGGCGACATTTTGTTAATGGGCTTTTGGGGGTTAAGGGAGTAATGAAAACCATCAGAGATAGTAGACGAAGGGTTGATTAACCCGCTAAACACGTCAAAGACATTCTTCCTTATTGTGAATGGCGTCGTCGACGTCACATCAAGACGAAGTTAAATAGTGTCACTTGTCTACTATTTATCGGCAATAATTGGATCTTATTGACAATCTCTTAATAATCTCGAAGGATTTCTATATTAATGGAACATGTTAATAGTAGTCGATTGTTGTCGACAAAGAGTAGACAAGTGACAATTTTTACTGCCGTCTTGGTGTGACGTCGACGACGCCTTTCACAATAAGAGGGATTAACTTACATAGAATAAGCTACTGTCGCTGGAACTCTGTTCTAAAAGCTGCTCAACTGAGAGATTAAATGCCACATAAGTTACAAACACCAACCACGTTCAAAAGATGGGTTATTTGCTGTGCACTGCGCAGTTTTAAGTTATACAGCTTGTATGGGAATTTTTTTTAAATTCTTAATACTATATCGGGACATAACCGCTAAAATAACTTAAACGACACAATTTTTGGACTTCGTTTGTCGACGAAAATCGACGACTATTTACTATCGCAAATGATCGAATTTGGTCTAAAAATTAAGTTCGAAAATTATGTAGCTTAAGCTTTTTTTTTTGACGGTTATGGCACAATATGCGCTGTCTAAAATATGAGGTTTGCTTTCATAAATGCAGTCATAATTTTTTAGCTCGATCCGATCCTATAAGTACCCGATACATTGTGGGGGATTTTGTTAAAAAAATGAAAATAATTCTGCAGGCCGTCCGTCCGTTTGTTATAAAATTTCATACATTTGAGGAGGTCTCACAGAGCTTAGGTCTGGAATTTGGACTACATATCTTTAAAGAGGGCGAAGCCACAAAGCGGGCAACCTTGGGTTAATGAAAAATTTAAACCGATGCCAAGCTGATGTTCTCAAACATCGATCAGCTGTTTCCTACCGTTGCAGTTACATTCCATTAAATTCGGCTAACTGAGCCTTTAGGCCACTTCCATAATTAAGGGCACACATATGTATGTATATGTATATGCACGATTTGTAGCGCTTTGAGATACCGATAGTCATAAAATAATTTATGTTGCCATATGGCACCAAATAGTGTCTACTAGGGTTAAATGGAAATATTTCTTTTTATAAATATCTTCAATGTGTACGTTTTTGCAACTTCTCTCCATGGGATATTTTTGATTTTAAGCGTGAAGTTATTATAATTATTGCTCTTTTTTTAACGAAAAGCAAAAAAAAAAAATTTCTATAAATATACACAGTTACATGCAATTACATATACCATGTGTACATACTTATTTACATACATATGTACATACATAAATAAGTATATTTTAAAATTTAAAGTGCTAATCTTGAAAAGCAGCAGGGGTTTCGATTATTTTGAGTGTAAACAAAATTATTTCGAGAATATGATTATTTAAAATAAGAAATAATAAACATTGAAAACAACTTAGTTAAAAAAAATATTATTATTACTATGATCAAAGATATTTTTTCGGCATTATATTTAATAACGTTAAATTTTAAATATTCCGGACACTGGCTTGTGTTCATAAATGTTAAGAATTTAAACTATTTTTTCTATGTACATACATATGTATGTACATACGTATCTACTCTATTCTACTCTAATGCAAATAAAAAGTAATTTTTGCTTTAAAATTTAGTTAAATGTGTTTTGAAAAATGACAAAAATTAGAACTTATTTTTTTTTGTTTTTCATAGTTATTTATGTCAACAAATGTTCCTCATACGACGACAACGTTATAAAATAAAGAATTTAATACATATGACAAATACAAAATATTTTTGATTAAAGTTTAGATATTATGATATTATCTTATAATTCTAGATAAGCAGCTGTCGCAAACAAGTAAACCGTTGACACTAGAAAATGTGGATTGAAGAAAAGACGCTTTAAAACTTTTTTATTCTTTTTCATTAAATTCAGAGAAAAACCTTTAATTTTATATACTGCATAATAGCTATTTGCAAGAAGTTTTAATTAATAATAAATTATTAATAAAATATTGTATCATGTCATGCCTTAGTGAGTTCCTTTTCCGTAAAAAAAACTCAATGCACAAACTAAAAATCTATACAAACAAACATGCATACTTATGCAAAAATGTATAATTGGACATGAAAGAAAAAACCTTACAAAAGTCGAACATTACAATGAAATATATAAATATGTACATATGTACATACATCCAAAAAACGCTTTTTCAATAAAAAAAAAATAGAGTACAGGCAAATCTCGGTATAACGAATCTCGCTTTAACGAAAATCCGATATAACGAAGGTCCATATTTTTTACATTAACAACCTTGTATAGCGAATAATATTACTGGATATAACGAATGATGAAGAAAAAATCGCTAAATAAAAAACAATAACTTGCTAGAAACATATTTCTAACATTTAGTTCTTCTTTATATAGCGAATGTTTTGACAAATGTGTACAAAAAAAAATATTAAACAAAACCTGCAGTAGCAATGTAAATGCAGAAAAAGCATGATATCGTTAGTTTGTATTTGATATCTTCTTTGAAAACAAATTGTACGCATTTCTTTTATTGTATTGTATCATGTCTACAATAAAAACACTTGACACTTGAAAAAAACTTTGCGATATAACGAATTTTTCGGTATAACGAATGGGCCTGACATTACATCGTTCGTTATACCGGGATTAGCATGTACTTGTATTGTACATACTGAAACAAAAACACATGAAAAACAAACGTCTATCTATAGAGATGCCAGATGGATTCGAAAGAGAGTCGTGAGTTACGCAATAGAAAATTAGTAAGATATTTTATAAAATTGAATGAGAAATAATTTTTTAATCGGGCTTAAGTTCAGTTCTAATGGAATAAAATATTTGTTATTAATTAATGTGATTGTCAGTTTCTATCAAAGTAGATATACTCGTGTCTTCATTTCCTCCAGCTAAAGTCTGGTTTAATTTTTCTTCTCTTCTTTAGAAAATCACATTAAAGAACTGACCAGATCGATTACAAAAATCATCAATAATCAAAACATGGTCGACTGCCGAAATATTTTTTAAATCGATTGATTCGTTCGCGAGATATCGTTGAGGAAACATTTCGAAAAAAGCATTTTATTTTAATAGCTCTAAAGGTTCTTGTAAATTTGAATTTAAGGTTTCATTTACTTTTTTGAACTTGAAAAACTGCGTTGAATATAAATCGGTTCAAGAGATATCTTTGTCAAAAATTTTGATTTTTTTTAAAGTATGTACTTCAAAAATCTATATATTTTCCAGCGCTTTTAGCTTGAAATGAGCGGGAAGTTCCAGGGACCTGCAAGCCTGCAAAGTCAACCGTAACACATATTTTCGCTTAAGCTTTTTATTTTCCAGACCTGGCAGTACTGATAGTGATGAATGACCATGTCAAGAAAAATAATACCAACAGAATCTTACACGTTTTAAAAATAATCATAGCAAAGTTTGAAACGTGTCACAAAAATGTATGTGCGTATTTATAAGTTTGCTAATGTTCGGCAAAAAAAAACTTCAAATCTGGCAACTACATGCATACACATGTTCATATCAACAACAAAAACAAAATACACACAAAGATGCACTTGCACACTCACTGGAAAAAACATGAGTAATCAACCACACACGATGAGTAAAGTGCAACAACAACAATAACAACAACGTCATCAAATAATAATACGGTTTCTTTATGTATTCCTCCAGTTCTTTGTTGCTTGTATTTGTTGTCTCTAGTGTTGCCAAGAAGATGAAAACATTATGATAGTGATGTAGTAGGTGTTAACAGGAGGTTGTTTGGCTTTAAATTAAATAAAGGGTGCCACGTTACAACATGTTTAATAAATTTCACAAGTTTCTTTGCCTTTTCAGGTTTTGTGTTGTTTCTGGGGTTTTGGTTTTTTCTTGCTCTAAATTTGTGTTAAAAGGTTTGATGGAATTTACCTTCTTCGTGTTTTTTCTTCTTCAATAATTTTTATTGTTGCTTTTAACGACTTTTTTGCCGTTTTAAATAATTTTGTCAAGTGTTGACATTTGCAAATTCTTGTCACATATCGAGACATTTGCAGTTAGGTTTTGTTTTTGTTTTTGTATTTTCATTTATCACTATTTGCTTGTTTAGCATTTTAAAATGGTACAAATAACAAAATATGTATAAATTTGTGCAAATAAATTGTTTACTTTGCAATATAATAAATTTTCATTTTTTTTTGTTACAAAATATGTCCAAGAAGTTATTTAAAATTCTGAAAAGGTTTTTTTAAATAAAAAAAATAAAATAAAAATAAATATGCTGATAAGTACGGGTTTAAAATTAAATTATTTTAATGATGATTATCATTAAATTGACACAAATTCTTTTGCAACAAACTGTAAAGTAATCGATTTTTGTTGCGAAAAGGAATTTTAAATGCGAACTGAAAAACTTATGTATGTATGTACATATTTATGTATGGAAGTGTGTATGTATTTACTTACATACTTAAGTATAATATAGAGCGTAAAGAAAGCCGGGCAGAGGGGATGATGTTTGCTTAAGCTCGAGCATGTTAAGAATAAAGATTTTGAAGAATTTTTAAAAGTAAAAGTTGTAGAGAAACTACATGTACATATGTACACATTTTAACAGATAATAAAAATACATAGAAACTTTAGTTTCAAATAAAGTTTATACGAGTATGGGCATTCTGTGGTCTACAAGTTGATCTACAGAATGAATGAAGCTTACGTTGGCCTATGCAGTACATGCTTTGTTCTACATGAACAGGAAAATGTTTATTACTTCACGATACCTTCAGAGAAACCGAGCAGTCGCCCATATAAGTTTTACTATTACGTATTAAAAAAAAGGACACATGGACTGCCATAAAAGTAACGAAAAATTAATTTCGTCACAAAGGGCAAAAAAGCGCTCTAAAATTGCTAACGAACGGTTGACATCAAATTGAGAATGAATAGTCAACAATATTTTGTTAACTTTCGGCTTTAAATCAACCTTAACATGTTATCAAATTAAGAACAAACCATACAAAAATACCATCGTGAACCAATTGTACAAAAATAACCACAAGTTAATAAATTAAGAACGATCTGTTATCAAATCAAGAACGATCAGTGGTAACAAAATAAGACGGGTAAGGTATTAAAATAAGAACGACTGGCAATAAAATAAAGGTATGGTCACACTTGGGCAAACATTTGCCCAAAAAAACGTAACCCCTATATATTAATGAAGCAGCTGTCAATTCAGAGACATGTTTGTTTAGTTAAATAGTTTCCAATAATGTTGCATTCTATGACATTGTCCATTAGTTGTTTATGAAACTGTTTAACTTAAAAAACACTTGTCTGAATCAAAATGTTTTTCACTAATATTTAGTGGTTCCGTTTTTTGGGCAAATGTTTGCCCAAGTGTGACCAGAACGACTGGTAACTAAATAAGAAAAGTGTGTTATCGAAAGAAGAACGGTTGATAATAAAAAGATACCGAATTGTTCTAAACAAAGAAATTGATACCCAGCGTTTTCAAACAAAAACGGACTTAATTCATTTAGATAAACAAGTAGTATTAAAAAAAATTAAAAAACCGTTGAATATCCTACATCGTCATTCGAAATGAAAAATCATAAGAGAAACCTTACGATGGTTTTAAAATACCTGTCGAATGATACCCATTTTGATATAGTTCGCCGACTTTTTATTTTTTTCGCATTTACAAAATGGAATGTTCTGGACGCCATATTGAATTTTTACTACTGTCATATCCATAGTGACACTCCCGGGATGAAGACAAATCGATTGTAGTAAAAATTATCAAAATCGGTTCTCACGTTCGGTATATGTATATAGTGGCGCAAAGGAACACACATGCATATGTACATACATACATGCATACCCAGGCTGATAAACACAATACCCTTGTTTGCGTCGCGCAGTCGGGTAAAAATGGTATCGATGTCGGTATTTGTTTACCGCTTTTTCCGCTTTTTTTAATTTAAAATTTTTTGTTATTTTAATACTTTAATATACTGTATTTCGTATCGTTGCCAGCTCACAATGAAATTTTCAAGATGGCACAATGTTGCCACATTAAAATTTTAATATACTCAATGCGAATTCTCTAAATGTGCTAAATCTAGCAACAATGCTCTCAAGTAAGCTTGGCCTTGGTTCTTGGCGTAATGATATTGAAAGATTGCTAATATATTTTTTTTTGGAGAATTTCGTTTGTGGTATGAATTTCTGAAGGAGTTGGTGGAATCATCTTTTGAGGGGTCATCTAAACTTCATATACATACATCATTTATACCTACTGATAGTAAATTGAAAATGTGCCTTTTAAATTTTGTGTGTATGTGTTTTTGTTGTTAACCTTATCATTCATTATACACATAAAGAAATTATCATTCCTTAACTGAAGATATTCATTTTTATTTACTTTTGCCGCTCTATAATTTAAGGAGAAGAAAGAATATTTCACAGAGGAAACAATATGTAAGCATGCACGAGTATAGCAAGTTCCTATTGAAACCATATGCAAAATGTTATGACCGAAGAAGTGCCATATATGGAGTTAATTCTTTTTTTTTTTTTTTTGTTTTGTTATTTTTGCCTTCTTTTTGATTTGGCTGGAGTTTTCTGATTCTCAGGAATGTGAGTGTGACTAAAAAGAAACAAGCTGAATTTTTTTTCCTAAGTAAAATAAATGAGCAACGCAAAAAAAAATACATACAAGCAAAAAATAGGCAGCAAAGATTCATTCAGAATTCTCAGACTACAAAACAGTATAAAAAAAATGGGAGATTAACAATAAAAATAACTGAATTCAGACACCAACAAGAACAAAAACAACAGCTACAGCAAAAGTTCTTTTTTTCAAGTGTTTAGTTTTTTTTTTAACAAGTATAAAGTATGAAATGCATTTCAATCTGTGATCTGCTGTTACTGCTGCTGCTGTCGTTGATGGCAATGACGATGTATTGCACTGATGATGTGGTTAGTTGTGGGTACTCGTTTCTTTAGCAATTGCATTATGTAGAAATGTAAAAAATCGAGACATAAAACAACAACTGCACTGCAATAAAAATCGCATTCTTTCCACAAATAACAATTTCACTATTAACACTCTGTGAAGAGTTTTTATTATTTTTGGTTTGTTTTTTCATTTGTTTTTTTTTTCATTTGTTTTACTTTTGCTTAACGAGTAGTTAGTTTAGCTTGTGTAGAAATAGGAAGATGTACAAAATTTTTATTTTTTTCCTTCTACAATTTTGGTTATGGTTTGGTAAACAGTAGCTTTTTGGGTAATATACTCATTCATACTACATACATATATCGTCTACCACCGGTCATTTCATTTGGTTATGAAGTTTGTGTTTTATTTTCTTTGTCTTAATGTCTGTTGTTTGCTGTTTCTCATTCTTTTTACAAATATTTTTCAACTACATACGAGTACATATATACATATTTACCACTTAAAGTGGTCTTGAGTGCTGCAACAATGTAGTTACTGAGGCGTATCGACAACGACGACGATGACGGCAGGAAAAACCCAAAAACGTCCCAAACAAATACTAACAAAATATACTATGCACATATGTATGTATATATGTATGCATACATATGTATGTACATATGTATAAGTAGATTTTGAAAATAAAAAAATTTACATTTTAAGCAGTTATAGTTTTTGTGCATATAAAACAAAAAAAAAGTAGCGATAACCATTTTTTTTTTGTAAATAAAATATTGAGGAATACAATTTGAATTGTAGTGAAAATTCCGTAACAAGTGCTTTTTAAATAAACTACAAGTGGTTAAATAATAAGTGGAGAGTGTTTACATAAGGTTACTTAACTTTTAACTGCAATTAAAAAAAATATATGTATGTACTTAATCAAATAAATTATTTTTATAAAATCGAAAATTTTTTTAAACTTTACTCCCCATTTCTACAACACGTGCGGTTGACTTGAATTGGTTTGAAAATTTGTATGAAAAGGTTTATTGTGGGTATTAGGCAACAAAATGTTGTATACATATACATATAATTTTTCTTTAATTCTTTTCAAATACATTTTTAGCTTAAATTAAAGCAAAGTAACCATTTATAATGTTAAGTAACCGGTTACTTTTCAAAGTAACCCCTTGCTAAAACCTAAACAAAACAATTTGCCAGCCACTATAACCCATTTAATAAACAGTTTTGGAGTACTAGATGTCAAAATACTTGTAACGTAAACGTATAATTAAAAAGAAAATTAAGTAACCATCTTATATGTATGTATCTACATTTTTATGGTTCTAGTGCATTTCCAAGTTTTCTGATTTTAAACATTTAGTTAGGTTCTTAGCTCTGAACCGTTTCTTAGCACAAAGCGACCAATTGTCTTATTAAAGTAACCGATTACTTTATAAAAAAATTCAATATCTAACTAAGAGTTATCATATAGAGCAATTAAGACTCTTAAGAATTTGCATTAACGATCTGCGAATATATGTATGTATGTAGTATCTGTACATGCTGATCGGTCCATAATTGGCACACGCCATTGATTTGGTTGAATTCTAAAATTTTTTCAATTGCAACAAAAGGTTACCGGTTATCTGTACCAAGTTATGCCTTAAAATATATATTTTTTTTTATTGTAACTCAAATTAACCGCTTAACATTGCCAAATGTTTAATTTTTAACAATAAGCAACCGGTTACTTTCTTTAAAACCCGTTTAGGTTAGGTTAGGTTGAAAAGAGGGGCAGTAAAAATTTACCCAATCATTTGTGCATTTTGTGCCTTCTTGAATCTTGAATAATCGTTTAGTTTTTTGTTTATGTAATAAAATGATTTAAAACTTGTTTTTGATAGTTTTCAGTTAATCTTTTACAATTTTCAGAGATTTCAGGATTGAAAAAAAATGTTTAAATTAAATTTTTTTTAAACCATATTTTCTAAAATTATTACTATCGAACTTTAGTTAACTTGTTTTTGTGACTATTACAAAAAAAAAAAAAAAAAAAAAAAAAGTAAAAGTTTCGGAGCTTTTTGAATGATTTTTAATTTCTTAGGATTTTTCTACTAAACCAGCCGTAATTTGAAATCTTGGTGAGAGGTTTCTTGGCGTCTAAAAAGAGGGTGTTTCCTTGCATATCACTAGTCGAGGACAAGCGCGTAGCTAAGTATCTCCGCTGGGCTAGTCTAGCTTTTGTATTCTTGTTACACTATCAGTTAGTGTAGCCACTGCCCGGCTGAATTTCCACTATGCAACCCCGAACAAACCCTGAACTGAAGTCTAGATCCATTCTTGGCCGATATTGAAAGTTTGTGGGCATATTAACAAAATGAGGTTTAGTCACTGTGGTTTCCTTTTTTATTATATGTATATTATATTTGGTTCAGATGGGTCGGCAAGAACCACCCCAATACGGCAAGCCTTTGCCGGTTACAGCCGCCAGTAAATCAGCGCGGCCGAACAGATGGGCCACACATGTTTTTTTTTTGCGTCGTCAGCGACAAAAGCAGTTATCGCCACAAAAGTTTGATGCAATTTACTTTCGCAAAGCATTTGCAAGAGTTTGTCATACATTTTCTATATTTAAGAATTGTCATGAAAACTGTTAACTGACTGACGAAAAAGAATTTTCATATCACAATTTATATAGAGAACAACAAAACAAAAGATTAACTGACTTATTTATGAAAATTATTAAGGCTTAATAAACGGTTTATAAAACAGATTTCCATACAAAATTTTTCTTACTAAGCCTTTATGAAGCTGTAATATTTTTTATAAATAAGGCAGTAAGCTTTGTTTTTTTTTAAATTTCTTTTCTTTATGATGTTAATCTTTATTTAAAATTTGTCAAAATTTAAAAAAAAAGCAATAGTTTTCTTATAATTCCCTTAAGTTTTTTTTATAACAATAATTTTTCCAAATTTATGCAAACTTATTTTTTCACTATGCTGAAAGTTAAAAAATTTTGTTTTTTTTTATAAAACTTTTACTTTTGCTTCATTAATTATTTAAATTATTCCATTCATTCAAAAGCTGAATTTAACTTTTCAATTTGATTTCTAACAGTTTCACTTTTATTTTAAAACTTTGTTATAAAGAATTGGTATTAGTTTTTTCAAGATGCGGATGCATAATTCATTAAAACTTTCGGTTTGAAACTCCCCCTCACTCTTTACCAAGAAATGTTTCAACAAAGAATTCAATTAAAAAAATTTTTTGTGAACTTCATTCACACGCAAAATATCTGTATGTATATTTTTAATTTGCATTAAAAAACAATAATTTAAGATCTTAAAATGTTTATTATTTAGTTATAAAAGAATTAGTTGCTTTTCTTTACCTTAAAATGTAAATATTTGCAAAAATTAATCCACATCAAGTTGAACAATAGAAAACGTTACGGCATGAAAAGTTAAGAGTAGAAAATAAAAACGACTTAAAAAAAATTTCACTTTTTATACTAAACAAATCTGTTTTTTTTATAGTTTCAAATACTTTTTCTTTTAAATTTGCATAATTTTTGGTGTTTTACGAGTATCACGTTGAAAACAATATTTATTTTTCCACACTTTTAATTAGATGTTGTATTTTTTCACAAAAACTTGAAAAAATTATCAGAACTTTTTTGTGGCTGTTAAATATTTGATATAATGTGTGTTTTTATTACGTTTTTTTTTTTTTTGCTTTAGTTATTGAGTTTTATAAGTCCATATGTTGTATTCTGGTTGCTTAATAATTTTAGCTAAGAATTTGCTTGTTTTTCTTTTTGCTATATGAAGTTCGTTTTTTTTTCTCTTCAAGTCCACACTTTACCCGCACTGAGACCCCAGACAACCAATTCAATCGATCACTAAAATAAGACTGAACGTTGGCTTAATCAACAGGCCTTCGAAATGTATTTAACAAGCAGGTTTTTTTTTTGCTAAGTGAGCCACTACCACAATGAACTAACTTTTGATTAAAAATTATGCTCTTGCTCACTCTTGCTCTCAATTTTATAATGTAACAAAAAAACGAGTGATATTGAGCAATAAGAGTGATGCAGGAATGTTTTGGTAAATGAACCATGTAAATTGAACACTTTAATGAATGACTAATTAATCAAAGAACAGCAAACAATATGTTTCAATGCCTTATTATTACAAATATATTAAAAAAATTAAGCAATTAACTACAGTTTGTCAAATCAATCTCTACAACGCAAACTTATTTATATGTAAAGTTTTCTTTCCGTAAAATATGGCAAATAACGGCATTTGATTAACATCAAAGACACATGAGACTTTTCTATAAGAAAAGTGTGCTGTGCCCCACACATCAGACTTTTCTATAAGAAAAGTGTGCTGTGCCCCACACATCAGACTTTTCTATAAGAAAAGTGTGCTGTGCCCCACACATCAGACTTTTCTATAAGAAAAGTGTGCTGTGCCCCACACATCAGACTTTTCTATAAGAAAAGTGTGCTGTGACAACACACATCTGACTTTTCTATAAGAAAAGTGTGCTGTGACAACACACATCAGACTTTTCTATAAGAAAAGTGTGCTGTGCCCCACACATCAGACTTTTCTATAAGAAAAGTGTGCTGTGCCCCACACATCAGACTTTTCTATAAGAAAAGTGTGCTGTGCCCCACACGTCAGACTTTTCTATAAAAAAAGTGTGCTGTGCCCCACACATCAGACTTTTCTATATGAAAAGTGTGCTGTGACAACACACATCAGACTTTTCTATAAGAGAAGTTTGCTGTGCCCCCACATCAGACTTTTGTATTAGAAAAGTGTGCTGTGATAACACACATCAGACTTTTCTATATGAAAAGTGTGCTGTGACAACGCACATCAGACTTTTCTATAAGAGAAGTGTGCTGTGCCCCCACATCAGACTTTTATATAAGAAAAGTGTGCTGTGACACAGTAAACTTTTTTATAAGAAAAGTGTGTTGTGACACAGTAAACTTTTTTATAAGCAAAGTGTGCTGTGACACAGTAAACTTTTTTATAAGCAAAGTGTGCTGTGACACAGTAAACTTTTTTATAAGAAAAGTGATTTGCGAGTCATTTTACGGTATGTATGTATTCGACAAACTGTATAGTATCTTTTTTCAATAACCATATATGTATGTATGTAAATATCAAAAACGTCTGTAGTGCCTTAGAAACTGCATTCCATTCCACTTGTGGTCAGTCCTAGATCGTCGGTCGGTAAGCTCTGCCGTGATACCTCCAAACGTAAAGGGCCTGTCCCACGATGTCGGCAGCGTTCGACTTGTAGCACATTTACATTTGAAACAACAAAATCTTAAAATTTGTTTCTGTTTTGAATGTAAGTGTGCGACAAGTCGAACGTTGTCGACATAGTGGGATAGGCCCAAAATCTAAATCTATATCATATACTCTTTTTTCCTCCTTCAGTAACTAAAGTTTGGGAGAGTGTGCAAAACTTCTTTCGTTACTCAGTGTATGTATGTGTATGTATATTAATGTACGCGTGAGGTAGTGTGTGTGTTCTCAGATCATTTGACTTTGAGCAATGAAAAAATTTGTTTAAATTTTTTTCAACTTTGTTGTTGCGATTGTTGTTTTTATTGCTGTTGGTTACACACATGTAAACACCTTAATGTAAAGCAAAGACAAAATCCAGCAACAAATGCCCATTAATAAAAAATATGACAATTTTCTTCATGTGGTTTGTTTTTTATTAATCGAATGATTTTTAAGCGATGTGAACTGCATTTACAAAAAATTTTCGAAAGCATAATTTTGTATAAAAATTTATGTACATACATACATGCACATGTATGTATGTATGTATGAAATGTGACAATTTGTTTTTGATTTATCAATAAAACTACTTTTTAACGAGGTGTTTAATATGTTGGGAAATTATGTTAATCAAATTATACATCCAACCCAATTGCTGTGAAAACACAAAACTTTATGCATTTGAACTGTTATAAAAAAAGTATGGATGTTTGTGAATAAATTAAAAAAAATTATATAAATACGCACATACATACAGACATATGTACATATTTTAAAATAATATTTCATAAAAGTTTTTTTTTTTTAATATAAACATTAAAAAGGAGAGAAAATTGATATTGAATGGTGGGGAATTTTATTTAGTTACAAATCTTAATGGAAAATTTATGACTTTCATTTGTAACAGGCAGGAAAGAAGAGTTTAAATATGTAGATAGTTTTTGTTGTAAATAAAATTAATTTTTGTAATAAAACTAAAAAGCGTTGCAGTATTATATAGAAATTACACATACATACATACATACGTATTAAATAACTGAAATATTACCAATTGCATTATTTGAAAGTATGTTTTAATTTGTAAATTGACTTGATTTAAAAAAAAGTAACCGGTTATTTTATTAATAACCATTTAATATGCAAAAACTTTTGGATGTAAACCACGTATATATGAAAGCTGAGACATATTAAAAACTGCCACTATTTGAAAATATTTCATTTTTAAACAGATTTGATTTGAAAAAGTAACCGGTTAATTTTATAATAAGCATTAAAAAAGAGCAAATTACCAATTTCTATAAAGTAATTTTTCAATTAATTTGCGGGAAAATATAAATACACACATATGCATGTACATATATAATTTATTATTACTTTTAATTGTACTAAGTTAAGTAACCGATTAAGTTTTAGTTTAAAAATGAAGCTATGCATGTAGTGCTAGATTTTTTTCTGTTTGTTAATTAGTTTCTATGGGATTTTGCTCGTTTTTATAACAGTTTTAGTGCGGTTTGCCTGGTAGTTTTTTAAGTAACCGGTTATCATTTCGCCTATGCATGCAATGCCTCATTTTTTCTGATTCTTTGTTATTTTTGATTGATTTATTAGTATTTATTGATTTTGGCTTTCTTTAGTAACCGTTTATCATTTTGCCTCTGGATTTACGAAATGCTTTTAAGCAATTTCGTTAAATGCTGTTTTAAGCAATTTCGTTTTTCGTACATCAAAAAAAGTACCGGTTACTCTTTCGAGTAACGTATTATATTTTTAACAAAATATGAAGAAAATGTTAAGTAAACTGCTTAGTGATTAAATATGATTTTTTACTATTTAATAAAAGTAGTTGAAAAATTTTTAAGTGATTAATTGTTTTAATTTTAAAGTAACCGCTTACATTTGACCTGAAAGAGCAGCTAATTTCTTTTTAACGTAATTTGTAAGAAAAACTAAGATTCTGAAATAGATTTAATGAAGAAAATTCATTAATAAAAATTGCTGTTTCAAGGTAAGCAAGTAAGTAACCGGTAATCATTTCAAAATTGGATTTACAAAACCCTTTGCATAAGTGTTTTCAATCATTAAATGTGCTTTTAAATGATTTTATTTTTCATATATTGAAAAAAGTACCGGTTACTCTTTCGAGTAACCGTTTATAGCTTAGACAAAACTATCAAGAAAATTTTCAACAAAATGCTTACTAATTGTTTGGAATTTTTTTTTACTATTTAACAAAAGTAGTTGATGGCTTTTTAAAAGTTTAATTATTTTTTTCTTAGAGCTAATTATCGTAAATTTTATTATCGCTTTTTAAGATACAACTCTGGCTTCATTATTAATATTTAATTTAATTTAAGTTTCAAATACATTTACAATTGTCCTGTGGCTTACAATAAGCAAATAAATTGTTTTAAATATTTTATATATTTTATTATCAAAAATAAATTTATTAAGGCCATTATTGTTTTTTAAATTTCAATTTAAAAAAAAATTATTTTTTTTGAACATTTATTCCAATTTATGATGGTATTTATTTATGATTATTTCTTTTTAAAAGCAACCATAAAATTTAACGATTATTTTCAATTAAAGATTGAGATTAAAAAAAATTTATATATAAAATTAATAATTTTCAAAACTATCAAAAATATATTAAAAAATATTTAAAATTTATTAACCATTGTTTCTTGAAACTGCAGAGAAAAAAAACTTATCTTTTAAAAACTATTGAAACAAAAAGCCCCTATAAATTGAATTTAAAATTCAAAGTTTAGCACACTTAATAGTTTAATGATCTTTTAACCATAAAGTACCTTTGTAACACTTAAAGAAAATGTTTAGCATAGTGGAGACAACAACAACAACAACAACAACAATTGTGGTTACAATAAGGTTAATATTTATTAAGTTGTCTAAAAATTCAAACGAAAAAAATATAAAAAAATAAACGTTAACAAGTCATGGAAATTGCTTTACATTTAAATTTTTGTACTTAAAACAGCTGTTTAAATTGAAATGTGTGTGTTTTTTTTAAGAAATTCATTTTTTAACAATTAGTTTCATTCAATTTAGGTTGATAAAATGACGTGTTTTTCGTTAAGGTTTTTTTCTTTTACTTTTAGAAGATCTTTTGGCCAAATTCTTGTCTTGTTGTTGAGCTCTTTGCAGTTAAACCTTAAAGTAACCGCTCATGTAATTGTATATTTCATTAGCGGTATAGATTAGCTAGAAAAATTTTATAATTTTTTTTTTTTTTTTTTTGAAGTAGAGATGCTAATGCACACTTTAAGAGCAATTGATATTTAAGCGATTTCATTTTTGCTTCAAAATTCCAAATAAATCTTAAAAAATTTCAACAAATATTTAATGAACATTAAATAAATTAAAATTAATCGATACTAGTACAACTCTTAATTAATATTTTGCAGAATATAAAAATTATTCTTGATTTGTTCAAATGTAATCTACTAAATATCTCGACCAAAGAAATATATGACTTAGACCACTTTCATAATTAAGGGCACAATTATACGAACTTTAGCCTATAAAATGGAATACATTACCTGATGTAGACATTAAAAAAAAAAGTTAAGTACCCGGTAGTTTTTTTCGGTTTTTTTATTTTTTTCTAGTTTTGGCGGTTTTTCTTATTTTTAGTGCTTTTTTTGTTTTTGGGATTTTTTTCAGTTTTTGGCATTTTTGTTCAGTTTTAGCGTTTTTTTTTAATTTTAGCGATTTTTTCGGTTTTTGGCTTTTTATTTTAGTTTTAGAGATTTTTTTTAGTTTGGCGCTTTTTTTCATTTTGGCGATTTTTTTCGGGTTTGGCGATTTTTTCGGCTTAGCGATTTTTTCGGTTTGGCGATTTTTTAATTTTGGGATTTTTCAGTTTTGAAGTTTTTGAAAATTTGAAGAGTTTGCCTCTTACGGTGTCCAACAAGTTGTCAAAATGTCGTAGACAAAATAACATTAACTCATAGAATACCCTTTAATTTTGATTTTTTTTTAATTTAATATTAATTGTTGTAGTCTGTATAAAAATACACTAACTTTGCAAATTTCTAGTGTCTATACATATGTGTATAGTGCCATAACCGCCAAAAGAGCTTAAGCGACATAATTTTCGAAGTTATTTTTTTGGCCAAAATCGGTCATTTGGAATCGTAAAGAATCGATTTTTGTAAAAAAAAAAGTTCCAAAAATGTGTTGGTTAAGCTTTTTTGGCAGTTATGGCTCGATATAATTGTATGTATATATATTATATGGAATTTTTAAATTTTTCGTTGCTCGTTTTGGAACATCCTTTAATTTTTAACTGTCATATATTTGTTATTGTACCGGTGTAGTTTTAAATATTCAGTCGAAACTTCGTATCCGTAGCTCTTACGGTTCTAAAAAGAGACTGTAACAGACAGACAGACAGACGGACAGCGTAGCGAAAACAATAGGGTGGGTTCCTTTTCAACTTTGGTGTACGGAACCCTAAAAGTCAGCATGGCAACACAACTTAATGTATTTCGGCTTGTCTACGGCAAGTTGTCAACGACTAGTTAACAAAAATTATTAGCACACGTGTAAACAATAGATAGACGTTCTTTTTTTAATATTTTTCAGAATCTTAAGTTCTGTTTATTTTTCTCTCTCAAGACTTCTTGTAATAGTATGGAGCAAGCAGTTCTTGATGAAAATTAATCATTAATAAAATATTATTTGAAATGCATTTTAGTGATTTATGAGTTTTCCTCAATAAATCAATCAAAATAGAAATATTTAAATTAAAATTTATATGTACTTATGTATATGCACACATAACTGCACATTAATAAAATTGCAATAAATACAGAATATATGTACGAGTAGGTACGTATATTTTCCAAGAATTAAAATAAAATCACAGCAGTGGCATTGCCACCACACAGGCCATATTACACACAGATGCTAAACTAGCAACAGCTATACATATGTAGAGCTGCTGTTATTGATAGCTTTACTTAAGCGGCGGCAAACTTCTAAACAAGCGACAACGACAAGACAATATATGTATTTATTTAAATAAGGCATAAATAATAAATTCTTAACAAAAAGAAAAATTCAAATAAAAAACAAAAATAAAAACGAAATGCGTCAAAACTGCTGCATTAAAGTGACAACAATAAATTAACAAGAAATTTCTCTGTTAAAACGATATGGCCACACATGCCGTATTTTTTTTATATTTTTTTTTTGTAAATAAATTTAAGATTTTAATTAACGAATAATAACGAACGCTCTGATTGTAGAAATAATTTATTTTCCATTAAAAAGAAGAGGAAGCAAAACTATAACAATAAAGTAACAAACAACACATAATTGTTTATTGAATTAAATTATCGATTTTCTATGGTCTGTGTGTTTGTCTGTCTGTCTCATCGTTTGGTGTAAGAGTGAAAATTTCTTCTTTTCTTTTGAGTTTAATATAAAGAATTATTTATGGTAAAAAGTGGTGGCAAGTGAAAGTTTCTAGAAATTGATTATTTTCTTATTTTTTTTTTGTTTCTTTTAGTTTTGCTTCAAAGTCTCACAAAAGTTACTGATAATTCCTTAATAAAATTACAATAAAGGATTAAAAATTGAATTTAATAATGAAACTGTAAATTTATTATTATTAAAAAGCGTAAAATAAAAATTTTGCTTTAGATTTTTGGTCATGATTACTTGAAAAAAATATTTGGTTATTATTTTTTTATTGAAACTCAGAAATAGCAAAAGTTTCAAAAATGACCAAATAGCAAATTATAATTTATTAAAATTAATTCAATTCGGTTGAATTTATTTTCTAAAGAAAATGCAACTTTGAAATAAAATGGCAAAATTATGTCTGCTCGATCGATTATTTGACATTTTCCATAAACCGGTTTTCGAATAGTTCGAATATTTAAAATTATGAAAAACCTTATCCAGGATTTAAATCACGCGATCCAACATTTTGATGCAATTGTTGGATCGCATGATCGAAATCCTGAATCGCGTGTTCCAAATCCTGGATCGCATGATCCAATTGTTGGATCGCGTGATTCAAATACTGGATCGCGTAATCCAAGTGCTGGGTCATATGTTCCAAATCCTGGATCGTGTGATCCAAATCCTGGATCATGTGATCCAAATCCTGGATCGCGTGATCTAAATTCTGGATCGCGTGATCCAAATCCTGGATCGTAGGTAATTTGATACTCTGTATGAAAGCGATCATAGCATAGCTTATTAATTACGTCCACTAAATTATTGTTGTTAAATATTAGCAAACTGTCACTATGGACTATGCACTGGCCAAAAGACATTATAAACTGGTAAAATACACAACAAGTTTCTGAAGGCCTGGGACAATAAGCAAATTTCAAAATATTTAAAAAAAATTAACTAAACAATGGGCTATAGAGCAACACATTACCGATTGAGGGAACTCTACTGTGAAGTCTACTGAAGAGTGATCAACATTCTCTGGGAAAACTTAAATATGAAAGACAAAAGAGATTCCAACACTTCGGAGATTGGCACTTAGATGGCTTAGCAGACGTTTACATGAGAGCATTACTGATATGTAGAAGTGTAAACTAGAGGACATCAGGGGCTTCATCATGGGAATTCACAGAGGATTAATGACGGATAATAGGGTCACTTCTGGGTACAAATGGGGGGTATATATTAATTTTAATGGGTAATAGAAGGGAATCACAATGGACCCAATTGGGTCTCCGAGTGGAGGTGCGTTTGAGCACCACCCTCCCTAACCTTACCTAGGAGATTGTGCAAACATACTAACCGGACATAAAAAAGAGTTAAGGATTCATCTGGCGCGTATGGACCTGGTTGATACTATAATATGTACAGCTTGCCAGCAATATGATGAAACACTTGGTCACTTAGTCAGATCAGACGGCATATTTTTTTAAATAGACAATATGCCAGATATCAAATATAGTAAGCACTCGAATTAGAAGAACTTAAGGAATCGTATTGAGAAAACTAGCTTCTTATGGTAGAATTAATCGATTCGTATCGTGAGTTTACGAATCAGCTGATAAAATCTGTAACATAATAATAATAATATGTAATATGTATCGTAACGTATTTGAGGTAGAAATCTACAGAAAATATAAAGCAAATAGAAATACAATAACAGCTGACACGCTCCCTGGCAGCTTCACATTTTTACTAACTAATATCCAGATTTAAACGATACGACAACTTCAAAAGTAACCCGATACGAATCGACTAATTCTACCATTAGCCTTACGAACTTCCCTTATTTTTAGAGTAGAATCTCTTTTCCAACCCAACCCAACCTAACCTAACCTAAACTATACGTCACAAATTAATATATTTTATTTGCCTAATACGACATTTATGTATGTATTACTGGTTGGGCCTAATAATTTTATATATTTAGACTTAAGATTTGAATACCTATTGTTAGTTCATTTTTGAAGATACAATAAATATATATTTGCATTGAAAAAAAAAAAAAATTCAACGTGGCAGCTGGGGCTTCTTCTGAAAACAGTCTGCTCTCAGCCGACTGAAGTCGCCGCCGACATTTTCTTCGTCAGCCGTCTTTGCCCACAATTATAACGGACTTCGACGTCTGCAAAGTTGCCACCAGACATTAAATAAATGCGCTTGCAGTGAAATCAATATGTACAAGTGTTCAATAAAAAAAATCAGAAAATTGATATACGAGATCTGTTAGCTTTTTATTATTTTTATTTTTTATTATTTTTATTATTATTATTTTTTTTTTGTTAAGCTTTTTTATTCATCCTTTAAGAATAAACGTTTAACATTATACCCTTAAAATATGTAAATTAAAGATAAAAATATTATAAAAATTAGGTTTTTCGTTACAAAAATTCAACTGAAACGGTCTCGTTTCTCAGTTCCAAAATTATTTTTGTTTGTAATAAAAATAAGAACTAAAATTTTCCTTATTTCTGCTTAAGTTTAACTCTCCTAACATTTTTATTTGTTTACTTGTCAACTACTTTCAAGAAGGTGTTTCCCACCATACCAATTAACTTAAAAGTAAAGAAAAAACACAACAACAAGCTTTAGGAGGTGGTATGTTAATTTATGTTTTAACAGTCTTAAAACAAAGTTAAAGAACCTTCTTTTCTATAAAAAAAAGAGAAAAAAAAATTAGAAAGTCCTACTAAATCCCATAAATTGAAGGTGTTTTGCTTTTGTCGTTATTTAAGTTTGATTAAAGCTACAAGGAAGACACACCTTGGCTGGGAAACGGCTTCAAGTATGTATGTATACACTTTTAAAGCGACTTAAGAATATTTAACAAGCTTAAGACAGTTTTTTTCCCCCTATAGAGACAACAAATATAGCATTATCTATTATAATTTAAATCAATTGCAAAAAATAAAAAAGAGAGGCAGAGAAAAGCCTTAGAGGTTTGTGTTATAAATTGTTAAAAAAAAAAAATAAAAATAACACACAACTTACAATCGCTGCTAAGAAACCGATTGTAACAGCTTGATGTTGTTGGTTTGGTAATATAGACAGATATAACTATGGGATGGGCTCCATGATTTATTTAAATATTTTATTATTAGGTAATTTTATTTTCCATTACAAAGTTAAAGATACATACATATACATATAACAAGTGTCGCCCGCTTGTGTAAGTTTTTAAAATGATCTATTTCAATAGTTAATGAAATGTTTATATTTCTTTTAGGGTTTTCCAGATTTTGACATTTTGAAAAATGGTCAAAATGTCAAAATTGATTTGAAAACCATATTTAAAAATGTTTAAATCGCATGCATTAATATAGAGTTAAATTTCGAACAAGGTTAAATGAAAATAATAATGATTGAAATAAAGTTATTAATCTTATAAAAATTAGAAGTGGAAAAAAATAATTTCAAATGTTTAAAAGCAACGTTTTAAAATTAAGACAAATAATTTTTATGCTATTTAAAACCTGGAGACTGATACATATGTTTAATTAAAAAGTATCGACTAATTTAGAATTTATTAGCAGCTTTAAGAAACTTGTTACAGAATCGAAATTTTCTTAGTGCTTAGCAAGAAGTTTAAGTAACGAATGAGTTGAAAGGCATGATTACTTGAAAGTTTAATCCATGCCTATTTTACATACATATGTATACCCCAAATATGGAACAAAAACCGTTTGCTCTAAGTAAAAAGAAATAAAGTTAAAAAAATTACAAACAAAATAATTAATAGAAGTAAAAATAATCAAGTAACAGGTACTTCTGCCAAGAGAGTACGTAAGGGAAATTGCGATGATATAAAAAATTAACAATAACAAGACTTTTGTGAATTACTGATGGTAAATTTGAGCTTTCATTAGAAAATTGTGATACCATGAAACAAAACATTTCACGTATTCCATTTTCGCAAAGAAAATAAATTTGTATAGTATAAAGCAGTGAAGTTTGCATTAACTGCAGCCACATACAGTGAACCTGTGATGAAAAAGGTGTTGCGGCCTTCGAAAACATCACTACAGTCGAATCCGCTTTAGCGCAACACGCTTTACTGAAAAAAATCGGATTACTGAAAGCGATACAAATCCCCGCACAGATTTTAAACGCAGCTAATCTTATTCACTTCGCTTTAGCAAAACATCGCTTTACTGAAAATATCGTATTACTGAAAACCAAAAGCAAGCCCACAACTACGTTTTGTATGAAACTTACTTCGCTTTAGTGAAAAAATAATTAATGACAAATTTATTTATTAGAAATCGATTGCATAACTTACTTGTAGTTTTCTATTATATTGTCAATGCAAGTGGCTAGATATTTTCGAGGAATTCGTGAAAAATTTCAACAACAAAATGTGCACATATGTATGCATGTGTATGGTTACTGATTTTAAGCAGTACGCTTAACTGTAACAAATTTCAATAATCCGAACTACGTTTTAGAGAAAAAATTGGATAACTGAAAAAATTGGGTTTTGGTTATTTCCAGTCAAGCGGAGTCGACTGTATCCATATATATACATTTGTCTTGCTGTAATTTGTTCCTTAAAAATCACATGTAATTTGGCTCCCTAAAAATACGAATTTTATCCTAATTGAACCAAAAAAAAATTCTAACAACCAAATGAAAAGTTAATGTTTTTGTTGAATTTGAAGCAATATTTTAGCGTTGTGTTCAGATTAAAAGGCGGCTTGAAATTTGGTTAACGTGGGTGCTTGCTGCCTACAAGCAGTCAAATAGAATCGTAAGGATTACCTTTTTTAAAGTTTGAAATAGTAACGCTCATAAATATTTTGATAATTCCGGCAATTTAGTGATAATTCCGTCAAATATTACATTAGTATATTTAAAATATTTCAAAAAAGTAATCGGTTACTTTGAATTCAAATTTTTTGTAAAACTCAAATTTGGCCTTACCAGTCATTAAATAAGGGAAATTATTATAAAAGAAAGACATAGTTTTTTTTGTTTATTATCACCTTCTAGTGTTTAAAGTAACCGGTTATTTTTTAAAAGTAACCAAATATTTTCTTAAAATTTACCGGTAATTTTTGGTATTACATAAAATCCAAGATTTCCCAAAAAATATGCTTATCATATATACAAACACAACCGGTTACCTTAAGTAACCGCTTCGGATTTACAAAGTTTTAAAGTACATATGTACATATGTAAACATTTTCATTTTGTCAAAACAGATCAAACAAAAAAAGATTTTGCCTAAAAATTTTAATTATAAGCACAAAAGTAACCGATAAGTAATCGGTTAGAAAAGTAGCCGGTTGCAAAATGTGCAAAAAAAATCGGTTAAAATTCTACAAAAAGCTTTAAACTTATAACAAGATTTTTTTCAAGGCAAGTATTTTCTGCTTCTTTCTTTTTCAGGGTGTTAATAACTTTTTTTTCATTTTACCTCATTATCGTTATTAATTTTTCTTTATACTCGTATGTATAAAATCGTGTCATTATGAAACCATTTTACAATTTTATGTTCTTATTGTTTTTGGCATTACCACAAATATTTCCAAGTATATTATTACAATTGCTGCAACAGCTGTTCACTACAAATACATATGTATATATGTACATATAAGTATATAGGTATAAACTACATACATATGTATGTATGTATGTATTGCAGCGCCAAATCTGGAGACAGCAATTCTAATTTATTGTTCATGCCGCGATTTTCTCTGTTGTTTTGTAAGAATTTATTTCATTAACTTGCCCATTATAATCTACAATATGTACAATGTTGTGTGTTGGTTGCTGTTGATGGTCTGGTATTTGTCATAAATTATAATCAGTTTATTAACATTTTTATTGTTATTGTCTGACGGCAATAGGTTTTCGTATGAAAAAAATCTATAAATAAGTGATTACTTGATATGAAGACCTTAAGTACAAGTTAATTAAAGGAAACGAGCAAAAAATAAATAAGAAAATATAAACATGTATAAAAAAAATTCATATTTGTTCGCAAATATTCAGTTTGATTTGTTTAATTTTCGTTTTGAAATTTAACGACTTTCTTTATTCTTGTCCTTCCTAGTGGCAACTTTGCTTGGATTTAATTAACAGTAAGTTATTGAGAAATCTCTTTTAATCTCAACTACAGTTGAGAACAAACACAAAAACAAAACAACAGTAATCAAGCAGTGTTGCCACACACATGTCATAAATGTGCAACAGCATTGCTTAATAAACAGGGATGGTTAACTGCAAATTTGTTATTAAAGACAAATTTTATTAAATTATATATTTGCACTAAACGCTAAACAAGGAACTAAATTTATGTATTTTTTCTTCACTACAAATAACTATTTATTATTAAAGTAATAATCAAACAAGGAAGGAACTAAAAAGATTTGCAAAAAAAAATTTAACATTTTATTTCTTTTAATCTATTTAATTTTAACAAATGCGAAATTAATCACATAAAGTGCAAATATAAATAACTTAACAATGAAACAACAATTTTGTAGTAATAGCAACAATACACAAACTAAGATTGATTGAAATATGCACTAAAAGTTGGCAAGTTTCATATTGAAAATGAAATTCCAGCGCACTACATTAGACATACACCTTTACTACTTTTCAATAATAATTTTGCGTGGGCTTGTTTTTATTTTATAAGTGAAAAAACTTTGTATGAGTGTAAGAAAGAAAGAAAAAAAAACAATGTTTATTACCACTTTTATTTTGTTAGCTTTAAAATAAGTCTTTGTGGCTATTTGGTAGTTTAGTGTTGCTCTCTTGTTGATGTAAACGAAAGTGGAGTTATGCTTTACAAAAGAAATTATCGCTTTATCACGATTTGTTTCCTTTAAAAATACAGGCCTTAATAAAGGTTTGTTGCATTGATTGTCTAAAAAAGCAGATGTTATAACAGTTTCCAAAAAAAAAAAGAAGAAAGAAAGAAATAAGACCTACAACATTTTGTATGTATGTACTATTATAATTATGTAATTTATAATTTGTAATCTACAATAGATAAATTAAGTTACAAAAATAATGAGATTTATAATGTTATGAATTAAAGTTTCATTACAATAACCAAATAATTAATTTATATATTTTGAAAATATTGCTTTGTATTATATACAAATGGTAATTTTTTAAAAAAGTCAAATATATTTTTTAGCTTTTAGCCAAGTTTTACCCAACAAAAATTTTTTTGTTGAAGAATTTAATTCGAAACATATTTTTTTAAATTCCTTGCAATTTTTATCAAAATTTGTATTAAGTTAAACTACACGACTTGTTATATTTTCCTTGGCGACAATACGACAATAAGCAACATCTGCTAAAGAAATATATTTTTGTTTATAAAGTGACAACTTCACACGCTTAAAACGCAATTCGATTTCCCTTTACTTTCGCCTTACATGAATACGTGAAAATAACATAACAAATTTAGGAAATATATGTACATAGTTTAATTTTAGCTGATTGAAAAAAAAAGTTTCTATCAGCCATTAAAAAGTTCATTATTTTTTAAGGGCCATTGTCAATAACAAAAAAGAAAAAAAGGAAACTCAATGTTAAACGCAATTAATTTCCAGACTCATCTTCAGTTTTGATTGCAATATCCAAAGAAAATAAAGTTAATTTTTCCAAAAAAAAAAAAAAATAACATTTTCCTAAAAAAAATTTCAGTTAGACTTTGAATGTTGGTCCATTAGCTTTTTTTTTATTGTACGAGTATTCAAGTTTTTTCCATTGCAACTAAATTTTTTTAAGGTCTTCCGTATTTTTTCTTCTTCTTACTTTTGGCAGTAAAGAGATACATGATAAATCGTGACCATTTTTCAAATAAACTACAATAAAAAGAAACCTTAAAGAAATGGGGGGAGAAATTGTTGGTTAGTTGTGAGCGCTTGCTTGCAAAGCCCTAATTTTTTTCTTCAAAACTTGTTAAAGGAAAATGTAAAAAATAATGGCAACAACACCAAATGTACATGAAAAAAAAACAAATTAAATGAATGACATGCGAAAAATGGCTGTAAAAGAATTTCGTTTTGGTTTTCAAATTTTTTTATCTCTAGTTTTTATTTCCTTGACTTGCACAGAATTATAAGTTTTTTATGGTAATTGAACTATTTAAATGCAACAGTTGGTTGATGGCATAAAATTTAAAAAACCAAACGAAATTAATTGTTGTTGGCTTAATTTAACTTAAGGTTCTATCCAAGCTCTTCTATGTTAGAGATGGTACCATGAGTAATTTATGCTATTATTAAATGGCAATAAGAATGTATGTATGTACGCTTCTGTAAAAACAGATAATCATAACAATTTATCTTTGAAATTTATTGAAATCTTTGCTCTAACTCAAGATATGGCTTCCACTTTTCATTTCTCAAAAAATAGCCAGAAAAGTTCTTTTCAGCTGGAAAAAGAAGTTGCCTAAACTGGCAACTCTAGCTGTAGCTGTCACTGCAATTTTTTTATTTTAAGAAAAAAAAATTATAACTTTCAGTTTGTGCGTTTCAAAAATTACCAACATTAAGTCACCACCAAATCTGGCAACATTGGCTTTGGCTTACATTTTTTTTATTCTTCTTTTAGAGCAAAAAAATTTTTTCGGCTTATGAATTTTTCATAATTAAATTGTGAAAGTTGCCAAACTTTGTCCGCAATTTTTTTGCGTGTATAACAATAAATCATCAACAGAAATTTTTTGTTCAAGTACCATAGTAATGATCTGGCAACTCTGGTAATTTTTTTTATATTTTTTTTTCGTTTTACAGTAAATATTGTAAATACAAAATTTTTTGACTCCAAAGTAATCCAAAAAAACTTTAAATTTTAGCTGTCTTTTTGTGGCTTATTAAAAAATCGTGAATATAGTTTGCTCAAATGTGGCAACTCTGCTTTTCACTTTGCTCAAAAGTTATCAACATTAAGTCGGAAAACCTAGCAACTTTAAAAATTTTTGGTACTACAGCAAAAACCCATTCCATTTTCGTTATAAAAAAAACAATAGAAAGTTTTTGACTTAAAAATCATCGAATCTGGCAATCCTGTTGGCTACTTTGTCCTTATTTTCATTTACAGTAAAAGTTGACAGCAAAAATTCATTCCAAAAAAAAATATCAATAAAATCATTGAATCCGGCAATTCTGTTTGCTGGTTTGTCCTTATCTTCGTTTGCAGTGAAAAGTTTCAATGAAATATTTTTTCGCTTAAAATACTTTTTATCGTTTTGCGGGAAAATTAACAATAGAAATTTTATTGATTAAAAATTCTTCAAATCGGAAGAAGAATCGGAAACATTTTTGCCCTTAAAAGTAGCTAAAGAGAAATCGCGCTATCTGGCAACTCTGTTTGCTGCTTTCCAATTTTCTCTCCATACACAATGGTATAAAAATTATTTAGCAAATCTGTTAATTTAAAAAGTTATGAAAACGAAATCCTCAAATCGTGCAAATCTGGCAACTCTTGTTATTACTTTAAGATTAATTTTTCTTTTAGTTTTTTGAAACATAAATGACATAAAAACAAATGAAGTTAATGTTTTTCCGAAAAGAATTTAAAATCTGGCAACTCTAATTGCCACTTTGCTTTTTGATTTTTGAAACACAAATGACCCTTTAAATTTTTTTTTGCAAAAAAACGTAAAATATGGTAACCCTGGCTGTCAGTTTGCGCTGTGTTTCTTGGGCAATATTTGATCGTTGGAATTTTTAAGACACTTTTTGTTTATGAACTTTTTTTTAATTAAGTTTAGATCAATCTTTTGCACAGCTTCTCTTATTCGACTGCTTATTTATCGAACATGTCAGCGCTGTGACTAATCACTTTTTTTTCAATGGTAAAATAATAAAATCTAAAAAAACAACTTATAATGAAGTCATATTTTGCCCTAAGGCAAAATAATATTTTGTTCTTCTTGAAAAAAATTAATTAGAAATATTTAAAAAATTTATATTTTCAAAAAACTCTTTTTTTTTACAGTTAAATATGCTACCGTACGCACGCTCGCTGAAAATTTAATTTTTTTTCTAAAATATTCTCACGATTCGAGTTGCGTTTTTTTTTGGGCCCTAAGGGGTTATCGAAGAACTTTATTTTTATTTCAGTTAAACAAAAAAACTTTGCAATACTCGTACGAGTATTATGGAATATTTTCAATAGTTTCTGCTTTGATTGCTTCATTATCTTTCGCCTTGGACGACCTTGTTTTAAGTGTGTTTGCTGTTTTCTTCTTCTTTTTTTTCTAAATGACTCACTTAACGTGTTGTCATATGCTTGTATAGTGTTTTTGAAATAACTTCATTTGTTTTTATTTTAACAGATAAATAAATAAACAAAACTTATTATTGTTAAATATTATTACTATTATTATTTTTTTCTCCTCATTATTATGTGTGCGTTATTGTTGTATTAAATAAAATTAAAAAATTCTTTATGCATGTCAACGGAAATTGTTTTTTGAGGTTAGAAATCCTGTTCCAGATAAGTGAAGAAACATGATTGTATTTTCTAATGTATTAATTTTGTTCAAGATACGAGTATCTAAAGAATTTTATCAATTGCTAAAAGAGCAAAATAACTTTTCAATATTAAGAAAAATTTCACCTTGAAAAAAAAAATAGTTCAAAGTACATATTTTGCATTAAACACATTCACCACAGCAAACTACTGACTTCAAAATATCCGGGATACGAGGGCTACTATTTATATTATGGGAACAGCAAATAATAACAAACATTTTTAAATGAAAATGGCTTTATTGTTTTTTCGAAATATTCCCCTTGATGATCAATACACTTTTGCATTCGTTCAGACCATTTGTTCATGGCAGTTTTTCCATTCCTCTTGAGACACCTGCAAAACATGGTTTTTGAACGCTTCAACTGCTTCTTCAGCGCTCGTAAATCGTTGACCACACAGTTTACCTTTGATATTCGAGAACAAGAAGAAGTCATTGGGTGCCAAGTCAGCAGTGTACGGAGGATGAGTCATCAATTCGATGTTTTGACTGCTCAAAAATTCACTTGTTTGACGAGATGTGTGAGTCGACGGAGGTTAGTTTTACAAATTTCTCCGAAGACTTTGGGTAAACAAATGGTCGTGTACAACTCAGAATTGACCGTTCTACGTTTCTCAAGCGAAGAAACAGGCGACCATTTGCTTCGCTGTGCTTCTTCCACGAACAACTTTTGTTGGATTTAACTCATGTGGGTAACACTATCGATTGCGGTTTTGTTTTCGGCTCATAAGCGTATTATATCCATGATTCGTCATCTGTCACGATTTTATACACGTCTTTTGAAGCACCACGGTTGAAATTTTTTTTGGAGCGATTGATAAATTATGGGGTGTTCAACGAGAATAATTTTTTTTTACAACTAAATGTTCAAGCAAAATTTAATGTATTGAAGTGGAACTAATGTGCCAGGATTCCTCTATCTCTCAGTATGTCACATGACGATCTTGCATTATCAGTTCACGCACTGTATCGATGTTTTGTAGCACAACAACAGATTTTGGACGACCTTCAGGGAGCTCGTCGGCGACCAAACTACGACCACGATTGAATTCACTATACCAACGATATACTGTGGCTTTTGATGGTGCTTTATCGCCCTGCAAAGAACTCAGTTCATCGACACATTCTTGTTGAGATAATTCACGTTGAATGTTGTGAAAAATAATCCAACGAAAACCTTCTCTTGAAATTTCCATTTTTTTCTGTCAAATTGATTTTTTTGAACTCACTGTAAACAAAACAAATAGCACTTACTTGGACATCAAAACGTTGCGAGTATGTTTATGATAAAAAATTTCACACTTTATTATGGTGTTGCCAGATCTTTAGCTATTAATATATCCCGAAATATAAATAGTAGCCCTCGTAGAATACACATGCATATATGAGAATGATGCATTTGGCGACAGCAAGACAACACGGCGGCAGGTTGTTGTCCATGATACTTTTTTGGAGCAAATATGGTGGTGCTGCCAGTATAATGCAAAAAAATTTATCGTACATTTATTTCATATTATTTAATAAAAAGAGCATCCCGAAGTTCATGTAAAGAAGTAAATTAAGTGATTTTTATACTTTTATAAGTGATTTTATTTCTTTATTTTATTTTTATAAATGTGAAATATTTGATGGTGGCACTACTGAAATTTGTATTTATACTTGAATACCGCCTGATGCCGCTGCCGTCTCTAAAAGCATTAAGTAGCTGGCTGCAAGCCGACAAATGCTGCTAGCGGCATTTAACATTTTGTGTGTTCGTGTAGTCTGCTGGTCTTAATGTGTTTAATGCAATACTTTGATTGTTATGTGGTGCTGGGAAGAGATGAGGTTGCTCTTTTTGGAATAACCTGAGAATATGTATAGAGAAGTTACAATATATTTTGGTACGAGTAGTTCTCAGGGAAATTAAAGAAAATTTATTCTTTTTCTCTGGAAAAAAAAATTAAATTGTCTTGATGACATTGTGATACGAGTATTTTCAAAGAAAAGAGTTTGCCGTTATATTTAAATTACATAACAATTTATGTAATTTCTCGTCATTACTTTTATTAGGAATTAATGTAACTTCAGGCCTTCAAGGTCTTTAAATTTCTTTAAAATATAAATATGTAAAAGGCGTTGACTTTTTGTTGGCTTTTAAATACGAGAGTTTACTTTTACTCGAATCAATCTTTTTAAAAGCTGTTGAAATTTTTTTCAGGATGTTATAAGGTCAGATAACTCCGTGTGCTGTCCTGCAATTGTCTTCTTATATAAGTGATATTGCTTCTTCCTCCTTGATAGCCTTAAATTTTAAGTAAAGAGGAACTATTTGCGTTTAAAATTGAACTCAACTTGAAAACGCGATACTAGTGTTTTGCAAATTTAGGGAAATTTAAAAAAAAAGAGAATGCTCTCCTCTCTCAGCCATAAACAATGAGGAGAATTTATTTTAGAAGGTGGCATCACCAAAACAGCTGATTAATTTCCTTTCGCCCCTGATTTCTTTGTATGGGCATTATGTCGAACGAACTCTATTTAAAATTGGGGACACAAAAGCGCATTTTTTGTTAAGCAATTTGTTGAGTTTGTGGTAGCGAGATGAGAAAATAATGAAAACGGGCGCCATCATATCGAGCCATAAACGCCAAAAAAAAGCTTAACCGACACATTGCTTGGATTTCGTTGCTTTGACGAAAATCGCGAAAATCGAATTTTGTCTTCGCGGTTATGCTACGATACCTTCTTTTTCCGCCCATAAAGCAACAAGTTACTCAATAAAAATAGATTGGGGATTCAAACGATAGTATTAAGTGTCATAATGTTTGAAATTATTTTCATATAATTCACATAATTATATGAAAATAATTTTTTTTTTGTTTTTTTTTCTTTCTTTCATACAAACATTTTAAAACATTATGACACACGTAAGATTATTATTTAAATCCCCCAGATGTGTGTAAACCCAGTCGTATAATGTGTTTGAATTGGATAACGCAAATTCAGGCCAATCAATATAAAAAGCAGCTTCACCTCAATAAATTTTTTGAGGCAGGCCTGGAAAATTGTTACTTATTAACATCCCATGCAGAGATGTTAAGCTAAAGTTTTAAAATTAAACTAGTTTTGCTTATTTTATTGCTAAAAAAGAGGCCTCAAAATGTATTTGACTAAATCTAAAGATATTTGCCTAGAGATAAAGTTCAAAAACGTTCGTTTTTATTTATATTGAAATTATGGACACTTACACACAGTTTTGAAAGCAATTTTAATGAATTATAATATTGAAATCTTAACATCTGATAATTGTTAATTGACTTAAACATTTTTCCCTTCCAGATTTTACTCATTAGCTGCTTTTGTACTTTGGGTCAAAACCTTGAATTTGTCTTCAAGGTCACACATGTTTCAATCATGATACGAGTTTGTATATTTCTTGATCATTTCCTAACAATCACAACAAACAATTGCAATAATTTTCAATAAAATTTCGTTTAAATTCCCATCAATTTTTACTGGCCTATTCATTTTATTGATTTAAGACATAAAGAAGGCGTTTTAATGTCCATTAAGTCGTTAAATAAATGGGTTTTTTAAATACTAATGTTAATAAAAACAAATAGCTTTATAAATAAAATAAAACAATAGCCAGCAAAATTTAAATAAAAACATAGCCCTTAAAAAACCCAGTGGGCGTGAGCTGGCTCGCGCACGTCTTGTCATATTTTTTATTTTTATTTTTTTTTCTATGTCTCTTTTGTCTGACTAGAAATATGTGATTTCAAGATCTTAAACTTAACACAGCAGTCGTTATTTTAAAATGCACAATTTTAGTTTTATTTCATTTAACATTTAACATGTATATTATTTATTTTTTTTTTTTTCAAAAATTAATTAAGCCATTTAAGTAGGATGTTAACAACTTTTAGACAGAAATGAAAAAGAAACAATTAACAATGAATGAGATGTATTAAAAACAAAACTATATGCATGCATACGAGTATCTAAATAGTAAGCGAGCGACAATGACAACAGCAAAGACAATTACTTCACAAACAGGCAACAAGAGCACAAGTTGAAGAAACACAAGTTTTAAATGGCCGAAGTCCACAAGGAAAATACAACCTAAAAACAACGTTTAAAAATGTTTAATCGCTTGAGCTAACAATTAAGTAACAGACTAAAGCAGCAACAGGTGGGCAGACTGAGCAAGAACCCTATAAACAAATATTTTTTTTTAATTTTGGAAATAAAACTAGTTCAAATTTACTTTTGGCGATTGTTAAAATCAATTTGGCAACCCTGGTCTGGTCCACAATGTCGAAAGAAAGCGTTCAATCGAAAACTTGTATTGAAAATTGGTTTTTGTTTTCAATACGGGGGCTACTATTTATATCTCGGGAACTGGCAACACTAATGTCAATAGCTAAAATCTGGCAACACCCTAACGACGTTTGACATTTTTTAGCATAAACATATGCTAGGAACACAACTGGGACGAACGACGAATTTCGTCGACGTCAACGAATTCGTCGATAACAGTTCGCTGCGTAAATTTGTCGTGTGAAGCACAACGACGACGATTTTACTCAGCGAATTCCTCTCCCATATTTGATAAAGGTGGTTATTGTGTGTGCAAAGAGAGAGAGTAAATTATTTTTTCCTCGTTCGTCGGCGTCAGGGTTCCCAGATTTCTTTCGACTGACATCCCCAATTTCAAAATTTTTATCCCCAAAAGGCAATTTGTACTAATTTTACCACTTCTGGAGATGGATCATAAGTGTCACAACAAATTCAATTATTTTTAAAATGTATATTAATTCGTAACAGAGATTTAAGCACTGAATTTTGTTTCTAATTTAATTTTTTATTGACTCCATTGCCGAAAAAACTCGTTCAATGCAAGCGTTGCTCGTTGATACACAAAGTAAATTTAATATATACAATACTCTACCAGTTCTTTAAACGGTAGAGTATCCAGCGGCATCTGCCCAAAACATGTTTAAGTTGTCTGTTATTTGTATATAAAACTGTAAGCATCAGATAAGGTATAGCACTAATTGTCAAATAATTTGTAAGTTATGTAGTACAC
The DNA here is from genome assembly GCA_936439885.1 of Nowickia ferox. Taxonomy (NCBI): domain Eukaryota; kingdom Metazoa; phylum Arthropoda; class Insecta; order Diptera; family Tachinidae; genus Nowickia; species Nowickia ferox. The sequence goes on along the minus strand of OW387024.1, from coordinate 19,908,683 downwards.
ACGTGTAAACAATACTACTAAACCTTATTTAAATCTTGCTAACAAGAAATGTTAAAGAGGAGTTCATTGTTGCCATTTATCATTTTATATTATTTATGAATTAAAAAAGAGCAATTGGAATATGTATTGATATTAAAATATTCCGAGAAATAAATAAAAAAATATTAAGTAATATACAAATCCCCAAAAAATCTCATAAAATCCCCAAAACATAAAAGTCATCCCCAATTAATTCCTCAATCCCCAAACCAAAATTCTTATCCCCATTTCGAAAAATAAATCCCCAATTTGGGGATAAATCCCCTAATCTGACAACACTGGTCGGCGTACAAAATAGAAATAAATCTATCTCAGAATTCGTCACGCACGACGAATTTCGTTCAACGGCGGTGTTGTGTTAATTTTCATATGCACTAATGTGTTTTATTTTTTATGACGAAAGTTCGCACCGAAAAATTCGCCGTTCGTCCCAAAACGTTGTGAGTAATAGCAATACTCACAAGGTTTTGATTTTTTATTTACAGTGAGTTCAGAAAATCAATTTGATAAAAAAAATTGAAATTTCAAGAGAAGGTTTTCGTTGGATTATTTTTCACAACTTTCGACGTGGATTATCTGAACAAGAATGTGTCGGTGAACTCAGTTCTTTGAGGGACGATGAAGCACCATCAAAAACCACAGTATATTGCTGGTATAGTGAATTCAATCGCAGTCGTAGTGCCGTCGCCGACGAATTCCGTGAAAGTCGTCCAAAATCGGTTGTTTTGCCACAGAACACCGATGCAGTGCGTGAACTGATAATGCAAGATCGTCATGTGACATATTGAGAGATAGAGGCATCCTTGCACATTAGTTCCACTTCAATACATTAAATTTTGCTTGAACATTTAGTTGTAAAAAAAAATTTTCTCATAACCCATAATTTATCAATCGCTCAAAAAAAAAAAAAAAGATCGCGTCAAGTGGTGTAAGGAAATGATTAAAAAGTTCAACCGTGATGCTTCAAAAGACGCGTATAAAATCGTGAAAGGTGACGAATCATGGATATAATACGCTTATGAGCCAGAAACAAAACAGCAATCGATTGTGTGGGTATTCCAAGACGAGCTAAATCCAACAAAAGCTGTTCGTGGAGGAAGCACAGCGAAGCAAATGGTCGCCTGTTTCTTCGGCTTGAGCAACGTAGAACTGTCAATTCTGAGTGGTACACGACCATTTGTTTACCCGAAATCTTCGGAGAAATTTGTAAAACTAACCTCCGTCGACGAATCATTCTTCATCATGACAATGCGAGCTCTCACACATCTCGTCAAACAAGCGAATTTTTGAGCAGTCAAAACATCGAATTGATGACTCATCCTCCGTACAGTCCTGACTTGGCACCCAATTACTTCTTCTTGTTCCCGAATTTCAAAGGTAAACTGTGTGGTCAACGATTTACGAACGCCGAAGTAGCAGTTGAAGCGTTCAAAAACCATGTTTTGCAGGTGTCTCAAGAGGAATGGAAAAACTGCCATGACAAATGGGTTGATGAACGAAGGCAAAAGTGTATTGATCATCAAGGGGAATATTTCGAAAAACAATAAAGCCATTTTCATTTAAAAATGTTTGTTATTATTTGCTATTCCCGAAACATAAATAGTACACCCCGCATAAGTAATCGATTGTGCGACAGGACGTATTTTTTTTTAATTTTTACTTTTTTCTTGGAAGAATTGCTAAAAATTTCTCCATGTAGAAATCAAAAGATTTTAGAAAAAATATAAAAATATTAGTGTTCACTTTTTTGTAATTACCAATCATCCGTTGAACTTAAACTGCTTTTCTTTCCCTTACAGAAAAAAGAAATGTAATAAAAAATCCAACTAATTCAAATTTAAACTTAAAGCGTAACTAAACATTTGTATCTTTGTTGTAAATGAAAATGACACGTTTTTACGATTGTTTTTTCCCAATTCACAAAGATTTCTTAATTTAGAGTAATTTTTATTGGACTGTCTAAAACAAATAATACTTTGTGTATACCTACACACTCATAAGAGACAAATGGACGAACAGATAAACAGACCTTAAGACAAGCAGAAAGCAACATGTTAATTTTATTGTAAACATTTTTTTGCAAATATTTTTGCTAATAAGGAAGTTGAAATTTAAATAAAATGAAGTATTAAAACATTTGCTTAGAGTCCAAACGAACAATAATAAAAATTAATTAAAGCACAGACACGAACCTCAAATTTTAGAAAGTAAACGTGTGATTAAAAAGCATTCCCAGAATTTTAATAGATTTTATCACTCATTCAAAAAAAGCCATAGTTTTTATTTTTTTAAATTTTTTTCTCTTCAGTTGGTAAAAGGCAAATTTAAGCAGGATTTAAGGAAAAAAATAATATAAACTATAAGGGTTTAAACTACGGATAAGCAGAATATGTGGAGGTTGGGTTTCCCTACATTGTACTGCAAGAACTTCAAGTTAAACCTGACTTATGCAAAGCAACCTCTAGCCAAGTTGTGAATTTAAAATTTTTGAATTTTTTTAAATTTTGTTGACAGATACATATTTTTATCCGACTGCAAAAAAGGACTGTATTTTTTATTTATTTTTTTTTTGCATTGTTACTTCATAACTCGCTACATTTTAGACCGATTGTAAAAATTATTTTTTGTCTGAGAGGGTAGGCGGGGACATGCCCCCAAAATCTTTTATTTGATTTTATGATATTATACTTATTTGATTGCTGCGAAACCTAAAAAAATTGGGGTTTTTTTTAGATGTAAATTTTTGTTTGTTGTTTAAAACTCAAGATGTTATTTAGCGAAATTATTTATGAAATTATATGGCTTTAAGTTCCATTCCATTTCCCTTAATATTTTTCGCTTATCATGGAAAGTGCAAAAAAAGTTTACCCTTTTTTAGAAACGAACAAGCCAGAAGATAGACACACAGAGAGAGAGAGAGAGAGAGAGAGAGCGAGAGAGAGCGAGATCTTAAAGTTCGAAGCAATAATAACCCAAGAAGGTGATCTGAAAAATTGTCTAGTTCTCTTCTTTACACACAACATCTGCTTGATTTGTACTGCAAATAGTCGTCAATGACTAATAACAAGTTAAGATGATTATGTTCGCTAATCGTTACTTTCAAGCTTTATTTTGCTTTAACTGAATACTATAAAAAGGCTTGGGTTCTTTTCAATTTGTTAAATATTTTTTTTGTGCGCTAAGCTTCATTTATTATTTATCTTGGTTTGTGGTTTATTACCAAGCCAAACTCATTTGTCCAATATATATTTTTTTCCTCACTTCAAAGTAAATTAATTTATGGAACAGGTCTGTTATTATTTAATTTATCTTTCCCTAATTAATTAATAGCAAAACCTGAAACAATGATAATGTGAAAAAAATACTTTTTTGCAAATGATTTTTATATTGAATTGTGATAACAATCAATAAATGAAGATAAATTGAAAGTATTTTTTTTATAAAACAAGATTAATTAAAAATTAAGTTCTTGAAATAAAAATAATAACAACTAATTTAAATTTCTCAAGGATACACAAAAATTAAAGACTTTCAAAAAATGTCTGTACTTGTTTGTGGCATAAAAAATAAATTCAAAAGTCTATTTTTGAACCGGATAAAAAATTTTCTAACAAGGATGGGAATACCAGCGCAATAAATAATATTTTTCATAATTGTTAAAGCATTTCTAAAACTTTTTGGTCTTATCGATGACAAATAGCAAAAATTATGATAAAAAAAAAATTTTTTTTTTGAATCTCAATTTAAATTTTTTTTTTTGAAACTTTAAACAAACATTTGCTACACAATTCGTTTGTATGAATTGAAAATAAAAGAAAATTGTCAAGGAAAACATATTCCTTTTAAAATCTAGCTTAAAGCTCGATTTTGGAAAATTCTTAAAGACTGTGGTGATACTAATAAAAAAAATCACATGACTTAATGCAAGATTTTGAAATGAAACTGGAAATAAAATAAACATATGAAAATAATAACAATTTAGCATGCAATTTTATGATATTAAGGCTTCAAAATTAGCATTCTAATCAATTTCGAAAATTTCGAAATTATATTCGAAATTTCGAACATACTTAAATTTTTGAAATTTTATAAGAACTAGTACTTACAGTTGTATTTAACTTCAATTCAACAGCCAAAACTAAAGTTCGAAATTTCGAATATGTACTCGTATATAAAAATTGAGGAAAATTTTAATTTTTGTGTAAAATTATTAATTTAATCTTTAAAATTAAAGTCAGAGATAGATTTTATATATAGGGTGTTTTTTATTGAGGTATAGAACTTTAAGTTGGCATCACTTTTTTAACTGGCGGCCATTTTGTCAGCTGTCAAGTGATTAATATTTAGTTTGGTTTGCCATTTCATCATGAACAGGTTGACAAAAGAACAACGCTTGCAAATCGTGCAAATTTATTTCGAAAATAATGGTTCAGTTCGCGAAGTTTACCGCAAGCTCCGTCCATTTTATGGTCGACATAATCGTCCATCAGAGCAATTAATTCGGTTAACCATGGATTGGCCACCAAGATCGTGTGATTTGACACCATTGGATTATTTTCTTTGGGGATATGTGAAGTCGCTCGTCTACTCCAACAAACCAGAAACGTTAGGGGACGACTTGGAAGCCAACATTCGTGGCGTTATTGCCAACATACGGCCCCATATGCTCGAAAAAGTGGTTGAAAATTGGACCTGTAGAATTGGCTTTATTCGAGCCAGCCGCGGCGGCCACATGCCCGAAATCATATTTAAACGTTAATGGCATAAAATTATCCTTCCAATAACCAAATTGATGGACATTAAAACGATTTTCTTGTGTTTTATTTCAATTCGAAGTTCTATACCTCTAAAAAAACACCCTGTACATCTGTAGTACATATCTATGTGTGTATGTGTATAAATGCAAGTTTCGAAAATTCGAAATTAATAGTTTTCTTTTTTTACAAAAAAAAAAAAGTTTTACACTTATTACACTTTTCAATGAAATTTCGCAATAAAATGGTTTTTTGAAATAAATAAAAAAGTTTAATAAAAATTATTGTATCATCCCTTACGAGTGTAAATTTTTGCCTTAAAGGGGCGCTAAATTGCAGTTTTATCAATGAAAAGTTAAAAAATGTTGCATAGAAAGTGCCTTAGTGTGATTTACAATATTTTGCGAAAATACTTCAAGCAATTGCAATAAATAGATTCTATTTAAATGAAGATTAGTTAAAATTAGGTTTTAGAAAATATTTCTGTAACTTCGAAAATTCGAACAAAAATAAAAAATTTAGCTTTTTGAGGTTTTTAAATTAAAAAAAAACAATTTATTTTCATTTTATATTCTAAAAGTTAAAATTAACTTCGAACAAATGAATTATAAACGACGTCGATCTTTCGATCTTTGATATATTTCCATTTTGGGAAAATTCGAAATTTCGAACTAAGTCTGAGATTTCGCATAATTGACTGATTTTATTTAATCTTCAATGTTTCCAAGTTTTGAAAAAATATATTTCCATTTTACATACTAACGTACAAAAAATTAAGTTCGAAATTTCGAACTAATGCAATATTTTTAAATAATTTAATTTTGAGATATACCTGCGACCAGTTCTGATCTTCGATTTTTGCCATTTTTTTAAGTTTATTTCTATTTTATATTTTAAATTTTAAAATCAATTTCGAAATTTCGAACTAAGCCCAAGAACACGAAATATGCATTATAAATGACTAATTTAAAAGTTTGATGTTTTTCCATTTTTGGAAAAATTTATTTCCATTTTACATATCAATGTTCGTTAAGTTAAGTTCGAAATTTCGAAATGAGCGTAAAATTTCGAAAAAACTTAATTTTTTATTTAAGTCTTTCCAAAATGAAGTAACAAATTTTCGCCTTTGATGTTTTTCCATTTTTGCCAAATTCATTTCCATCTTAAGTTTTAAGGTTCATAAGTAAGTTCGAAATTTCGAACTAAGATTAGGACATCATATTTTAGGCTTTCCAAAATAAAGTAAGACATTTTAATTTTTGATGTTTTACCATTTTAGAAAAATTCAATTCCGAATTAAGTTCGAAATTTCGAACTAAGCCTGGAATTTCGAACAAATGAATTTTGGAAATAAAGCAACAAATTCCATTCTTTGATGTTCAAAATCAATCTCGATGTTTCGAACTACGAGTAAGTCTTCAATTTTGAACAAATGAATTGCGAAACATGTTAATCTTAGCTTTAACGAAAATGTTATAGCAAATTTTTTCTAATCTTTAAGAAAACTGATTAAATAATAAATGGATATTTAAGCAAGACACAGAAGTTAAAAAATTAAAAAATAAGTTTTTTTGTATAGAAAAAGAGAAAAAAAGGCATTAAGAAAATTCCTTTAAAAAATCGTTACGATACAAGTGATTCCTGCTGCTGCCTAAATTTAGCTTTGCGCATACGTATGATTTTATAACGTATTTTTATGTTTTTAATGTTGTTGACCATTTATTCCTCTTCCTTAAACATGCTGTATTCTCATTGTTGTAATTTTTCTATAAATGTCTCTTAAAACCCATAACGATCAACAAACAAATAAAACAACATTGTTGTCTATCTAGCCTCTTTATTTATTTATTTATTTATTTTTTCTTTCCAGTAAGCCAAGCAAAAAAAAAAGGACAAAATTAAGAGGAATGAAAAAAGAAAATAATGCACATTTCAAAGTATTGTAAACAAAAGGGCACATGTCTCTACGAAGGCTGCATGCAGTTGTTGCTGCTGTTGCTGATGCTGCAGCTGAGTATAGCCTGTTTGTTGTTGTTGGCTGGACTGCCAAAGTGCTATCAATTTAATAGCATCTGTCCAGAAGATCCCTGGCGTACTAAGCAGCAACAGAAATAAGCCGAAGAAAAAATAAGAAAACAACCAGACTTAAATAATATTGAAAATGTTATAAAAACAAGAGACAATCTATGCGAGGAGCTGCACAAAGGCCAAGATAAGTTGAATGTTGGTTGGTTTTGAACGGTTGACTGGCTGGCAAAGAACATGCTCTAAAACATTGTAAAACATTTTTGGTCTTAAGAATGCAACAAGTAAAAGAATCGGGGGGCACAGCAGCGACAACAACAAGGGATCGCAAAACATTAAAAGCAGCAGCAACAGCAACAGCGACAGCAGCAACATCAGCAGCTGCTGCAGTCCAGTAGTTATTTTTAGTTCCAACATCAAGCTGAGTTTTTTACGTTTAAATAAAAATAAAATTGAATTTATAAAAATTCAAACATATAAAAATGCTTTTTTTACAAGAGTCCATGAAATGAAGTTAAGCAAAAAAAAAAAAAAAAAATAAGAAACTGATAAGCTTTAGCCAAGGGAATGTAAAGGCCACATAGCTTCCTTAAAACAGGCAGGAACGACAACGACAACGACAGCAAGAACAGCATACAAAAAGAAAATTAAACCTTGATAGATCTAAAATAGCAAAAAAAAAAAAAAAAAAAACAAAATTGGCGGATTAAAACGAATTTCAAGCACTTTATTTTAAGCGAAGGGCATCTGAACAGCATCAAGTAAAAAAAGTATTTGCTGAAATAATTTTTTATTTTTTGCAAAACAAAATATTTAAATTTTTTCTTTATCTATTAGACAGACAGACACACGCAGAGTTTAATTTGCAAAGTCTAGAGTTTATAGCAGAGAAATAAATTAGTAAATTCGAAGGCTACTCTTTATATTTCGGGAATAGCAAATAATAACAAACATTTTTAAATGAAAATGGCTTTTTATTGTTTTTTCGAAATATTCCCCACGATCATCAATACACTTTTGTATTCGCTCAAACCATTTTTCATAGCAGTTTTTCCATTCCTCTTGAGACACCTCCAAAACGCTCGTAAATCGTTGACCACTCGATGTTTTGACTGCTCAAAAATTCACTTGTTTGACGAGATGTGTGAGAGCTCGCATATGGTGTTGCCAGATTTTGGATATTGACATTATTAGTGTTGCCAGTTCCCGAAAAAATCATCTCATTAAAATGGATAATTTTATCTGAAAGATGGAATTCGGCGCTGCATTGACGAGATAAGCGAAGCTTTGTTGCAAAATTTGGTTCAAAATTTTGTGAAAAGAGTGGAGCTAGAAGTGGACATTTGCCCGACATCATACTTCATTATTAATTCCCATATTTCTACTTTACATTGGTATTAATCAATCAAAACTGAATTTTTCAAAAAAAAAAAATTGTTTTTAAGCCAATTTACTTCCTAACCTTAAATTTGATCACCCTTTTACTGAAAATATTTTGTTTTTCAAGCCTCCAAAACTTGGAGTCCAATTTTATAAAATACAAAAAGAAGAAATGTTTGTAAATATAACAATTTTACGTTTATTTTTTAACTTTTTTTTACTTCGTGAATAAGCTCGGTCTTAAAATTTTACAAAAGTAGTTTCAAGTGTAAAATTGAAAAATTTAAGTTTTCTCGAGACAGACTTTTTCGGGTGGTGAGCAAATTTTAGAAGTGAGTGTAAAGCATAAAGATAACTAGATGTGAAAGAATTTTACTTTTCCAACGTCCGACATTTGTGGCGAAATCAGGTATTGAATTGAAAAAAAAACTTTATGGAAAACAGTGAAACTCTTTGGGTTATAAAACTTTTTTTATATGTGTTAGAGAAGAAAAAACTGTGTGGAATAAAACAAGTGCGTCTTTTTTTTAAATATTTTTATGTGGTGAATAATTTTTTGTGGTGAGTAAAATGTTTTATACAGGCATGGGAAGCCGTGAAGTGAGATATACTGTTTTTTTTTTGGTGTGGTGAATATATGGACATTAAAGGTGGAAACAGTTTCTATGCAAAGGAGAAAAACTATAAACAAATCACTTAATTTTTTTTTTTTAGAAAAATATGTGAGAAAAATAGGCTTTTTATTAAATTTAAGCGAAGTGTGAAGATTACTTTACTCAGAGGAATTTTGAGTGGTGAAAAAAATATATAGAGGTGCAAAAAAATATATGTTACATATAAAGATTTAAAACATAATGAAATTTAAAATTGAAAAAAGCTGTGTTAAAGCTGCGAGCTAATTTTTTTAGGAACATTTGTTGGTGAGAAATATTTTTTTTGGAGTGGTGAATAAATATTGAAGGTGGAAATAGTTTTTATTCAGAGGAGAAAACCAGTCAAGTAAAAAAATTACTTATAAATTTTTTTTCGAAAAATTTGAGGTGAAAAGCTTTTATATTAAATTTAGTAGTACATATGTGAAGTTTACTTGTAGTCATTTTAGAACGTGTGGTGAATAAAATATACGGAGATGAAAAACTTTGCTATATAGGTATAGATTTAAGACTTACGCTTGGAACACAACTGGGACGAACGACGAATTTTTCCGTGGAAACTTTAGTTATAAAAAATAAAACACATTTGTGCATATGAAAATGAACACAACACCGCCGTCGAACGAAATTCGTTGTGCGTGAGGAACTCTGAGATAGATTTATTTCTATTTTGTTCGCCGTCGAACGACGAAAAAACAATTCTCTCTCTCTCTCTCTGTCTTTGCACACACAATAACAAACTTTATCAAATATAAGAGAGGAATTCGCTGAGTAAATTCCTCGTTGTTGTCCTTCACACGACGACTTTATGATAGGAACACAACTGGGACGAACGACGAATTTCGTCCATGTCGACGAATTCGTCGATAAGAGTTCGCTGATATTTGATAAAGTTGGTTATTGTGTGTGCAAAGACAGAGAGAGAGAGAGAGAGAAAAAATTGTTTTTTCGTCGTTCGCCGGCGTAAGAAATAGAAATAAATCTATTGCTACTTTCGCCGCGTATGACGAATTTCGCCCTACGCCATGATTGTGTGCATTTTCATATACACCAATGTGTTTTATTTTTGACGACGAATATTCGCGACCAAAAGTTCGTCGTTCGTCGCAGTTGTGTTCCTAGCATTAAGCAGCGAACTCTTATCGACGAATTCGTCGATGTGGACGAAATTCGTCGTTCGTCCCAATTGTGCTCCTGGCATTAAATTTTTTTTGGAGTGGTTAATAAAATTTAGATTAAAAAAAGCAGTGTTAAACAAATTTTTCTGGACTAATTTTTTTTTTGGTGAAGAATTATTTAAAATTTTGAAATTTTCCAATTGGTATTTGAAATTTTTGCTACAACTGATCAAATACGAAACACAAGTTGCACCTTTAAGCTTGGGACAAAATCTTTTTGTTTTTTGCTTTTTAATTTTCTGCAAAATTGTTCTCGTATTTAGAAGCCATAATAAAGGCATTATGGTCGCAATGCCTTAGAGTTAACCAATGAAATGTTTTCTTGTCATACATTTTTGTTAAGGTCCTTTTCTTTTTCAACGTTGAAATTATACGAAATAATACGTATTGTATTGCGCTTTAGCAATTTATTTTCCTAGTGTGTTTGCGTTCTTTAAAAGGAGCGTTAGAAAGAAGAAACAAATTCAAAAGGGAAAAACTGAATCTTGTATTTAAGATCGTAACACGCAAGCAGGAATAAATACACTGCAAGAAATTGAAGGCACAAGTTATTTAAATTGCCCATTACTTGCTGTTTAGTTTTTTTTTTTTTTTTTTTGCTTAGTGTTTTTTAAAAGAAATGTTGAAATGTTGGCATCTTGCACTTCACTTACGAGTAAAAAAGGGCGTACGTTTGCTTTTGTGCCTTTTTAAGTCTGCCTATTTCTATTCTTATGCTTATTTGCTAGAAAAATATGGCAAGAATTTGTTTTTCACAGTTTTTACTATTTTTTTAAATTTTCTTTTTGTTTGTTTATTGTGTGATTTAGTTTTTAGTTTTATTTTTTTATTTCCTTTTACTTTGTTCACTTATTTATGCGATAAAAGTGAACGTAATAAATTTTTCACAATATTGACGTTTTGGCGCACGCAATGTGGGTAGATAAGGTGTGCGTGCGTGCGTGTGTTCGAGCGTGTGTATGAGAGAATTTGCAAGGAAGTAAGTGACTGAAGTTGTTGTTTGTTTGTTGGTTTTTTTTATTATTATTAGAACTCTAGATTCAAAGAGATTTGAGTTTTTTCAAAATATTTACTTAGACTAAAGGAAGTTTATTTAAGCAAAATAATGGTGTGATAAAAATGTTTGAAAAATAAAAAAACGTGCAGGCAGCTGAAGGAAGACATTTAAATATTTAAATAAACAACTCACCGGGGAGATGGATTTCAAGCAGTTTGATGAAAATAATTTTGAAGACTTACCTAAAAAGAAACAAAGATATAGAACATTAGTTTCTAAAAAAAATATTAATAAAAATTGTTTTATTATTTTCTACATAAATGTTAAATGTTTGTTTCAATTGACTTTTTTTTTGATATTTTTCAAGACTTATTTGAAAAACCTTATAAACGAACAAAAAACTGACATTACATGCATGTTTAGCTTCCCAAGTATTTTTTCTAATTTTTTATTATTATTTTTTTTTCATCAAGTGAGTCAGTAAATGGTCAGTCTTCGATTTCATAAAAGAAAAACTTAATTTGACCATTATCGTTAAGCCCTTTTATATAAATTGAAAACAAAAACTTCTGGGCTGGCTGCTGCGGCGAAAGATACGTGGCCGCATATACATACACACATACATACATACATACATACGTATGTACATATGTATGTCAGTATGTGTCAATATTACAGAAAAAAATGAGTAAAGCTTTTTTTGGAATATTTTTTTCTTTCATCAAAATTCTGTCTTGTCATTATTGACAACATTGATACAATGTTGCATTATATTTTTTTTCTTCTAAAACCCGGTTTGACCATAAAAACTTAGAAATTTTCTTCATGTCATTGTTGTAATAAATGTGTGCATGTGTTATAAAAAAGAAACTAACATAAGATTTATTTTAAACGAGATCTTATTCTGAAATACTTTTTTGTTCAATGAAAATATGCCCCCCTCGGGAGGTCATGAGAAAAGTTTCAAACATGATCTTTGAAGAAAATTTTGGTGAGTCTTATGAAACAAACGCTTAAGTCGATTAATTAAGATACTTAAGTGCCAAATTGTTATATTTTTTACGCTCGTAATATAGAGTATTCAGAAAGATTTTATAAATTTTCTTTTTCTTTTAATGCGTTCTGAACACCTTTTTAAACTTTTTCGTACGTTTATTACTTTATAAAAAAAACCATACATAAGACACATAAAATGTTCTAGCTACAAACACTTGCAGTGCATTCTTAATGGCATTTTATTTTTAATAGCTCTTGCTAAAATATTCATAAAATAAAATTATTAAAAAATATATTTCATAACAAAGTGACATAAGCGGTTGTTCCTGATTTAAAAATTTATGATTAAAGTAAGTTTAAAATAACTTAATTTAGCTTCATCACTATTTAACGCAAGATTACTTAATTAATAATCTAGCTTTAGCTAAACTTCTCCGCGCAGTTAAACTCAAGTCAGAAAAAGAAAATAATTCTTGAGAGCAAACAATTTGCAAAACGTTTACATAAGCAAATTTTTTTCCAAATACATATTTGAACTGACTCAAAAAAAAAAAACAGTAAAAAGTAAAATACAATAAATAATGTGCAGTTTTTTTCCAGTCTATTTCCGATGCCTAGAGTCTACAAAATAGAAGAAACCTGCCAACTGGAGTGAGTTGATTTCGACACAACAAGATATCCTCTTTTTTAAACACGATATCTTGTCATTGCAAGAGTTTAAAGCGATTTGCCGAGCTCTGTAACAACCAGCTAAGTAGAAGTACATGAAATATTTAATTTAATTTTTAGGGGCGTGGCACTACCCACATTTGTAAACGCTGGATTAAATTATTGCAACAGACTTAGATGTATGCAAATTTTCATATAAAATCGATTGGTGAGCAGTTGCTGAAATATTATAATTAATTTCAAATGGTGCGACCCCGCCCACTTTTTTAAAACGTAAACAATTGACAAAACAATAGAGCTATGAAGTAAGAATTAGGAAAAAAATACAACCGAATTGAGAAGCTCCTTTTTTAAGCGATTTAAAAAAAAGGAGGTGCATATCAATTCATTTGTATTTTTTTTTTTTTTTTGCCTTGAAGCCCAACAAAAAATTACAATACAAATCATTAGTTACTGCATTGATGAACTCTGCTCCAAGTAGTTCCATTTTTGGTGAAACATCAATTAATTTAACATGGTATTCGCTTAAAAGGTTGTCTACAATTCTTTATAGGTACATATAAAAAACAGCCTTGGAATATTAAATTCAGTACCTGTAGTGATTGGTATGCAATGAAAGTGGTAAACCTTTGGAACTAGTTCCGATTTTTATTGCTGGAAGTCCAATATAAGTAATATTTATTTATTTATTTCTTTATTAATTGTTACTTACATAGCATAGTAAACAAATTAGTCTTTGATGGAAATCAAAGATAGACTAATTTTTTTTGTTCGTTTCTATAATTTGTGTTTTTCAATTGATTTAATGTCCGGTTCACACGCTTCAACTTTCGTCAAGCCACTTTTGAGTACACGAGTATGTGTTGATAATGTTTTGCTCTCTCCTTCTCTTGCTAATCTCATGATATCAAAAGCGGCTGTTAAGGCTCAGTTAGCCGACTGTAATGGAATGTAACTGCAAAGTAGGAAACAGCTGATCTATATTTTTATGTGAACAGTAGGTTACGTTACATTACCTCTCTATAACCATTTTCATTACTTTTCACACAACAATATCGATCAGTTGTTTCCTACTGTTGCAGTTACATTCCATTACAGTTGGTTAACTGAGCCTTTACTCTAGATTACGTTATGTTAAGCAATGGCAACCTTTGCTGTAAACAGAGAGAGAGAGAGAGAGAGAAAGATGTGGAAAAAATCAGCTGATCAACTCAAGCCAGACATAGATGGGATCACCTAATTGCTTGTTTCGTTACCACTTGTATGTATTATGAAATTGTTACATATTTTGTTACGTGCAGCTTCATTTGCATTTAACATACAAAACAGTCAATAAATTATTTAATGGAATGTTGCTTTTACAGTTATAAAGCGCATTTTAATTTACATTTGTATGTACGTTTATATAACATAAAGTTTTTTTATTTGTTAGAAAATTGTTTTCAAATAACAAAAACAAAAAAAAAGAGACGAAATTGTAAAAACATTCATTCGAAATCTCTTCATAAGATAAAAAAAAAATAAATAAAATAAAACAACACAAAGAAAAATCCAAAAAAAATCCACTGAAACAACATTCGTTAATTAAAACAAATTTATCAAAGTAAATACAAAATAATTTGTCAATAATAAACAAAAGAAGTAAATATCTTATATGCTTCGAATTAGTGTCAAGTAATAAAAGTATAAAATAAATAACAAAATAGCCATGGGGACTTAATATTCACACGCAGAGAAATCATCTGTCAATATATGTGGCCATTTTCTGAGAGCAAGTTCTCGTCAAAGGCAAATTAGAGCACTTTTTTTTAAATAACTCAGTCACAGTTCAGCAATTTTTGTTGCAGCAAAGTTTTATTTATTTTTAACGAAAAAGAGCGAGAGAGGAATACAACACTCTTCCACATATTCAAGAATTGCTGCAACTAAAACTGCAAGTCTGGACCTGGACTCACTTTTTAATTAGTGACATACATATTTGTAAAATGAAATCTTAATATTGTGTTACAACGTCGAATTTTATAAAAAAATAAAATATTTTTGACAGAAAAATTATCCCAAGTGTCTCAAGGCTTCTGTGATTGAGTTAATATTAATGTCATGGGTGGAATTAAGCCTCTGATTTCATCACGGTATACGCGAAATTCCTTCCCGATGTGTCCTAGAGAGGAATGCTATGTAAGAGGTTGGTGGTTAGGATGCTGTGGCTAGTGACAAGCCATTGAGAATTGAGGGGAATCAGCGGCCCATTATGCTCTTTGTCTGGTAGTGAAGATGTTCAACATTCGTCATCTTGACACATACGCTTGCGATTCGAACTGCATTGTACTGAGTGGTTGCAAATGTTGCAGCTGGGTCTCACTGAGCGATGGTGTCCAGATTGGGGCAGCGTAGTTGAAGATTGAGTGAGCCCTGACCTTGAATGCAGCGGTAAACATCTCTTTATAACCCACGACAATCGTATCTACATGCTCTGGAACGAGCCGAACACAATTTGCTCAAGGGTTGTCAACTCATCAACTCAGCTGTAACAATCGGTTGTCGTGTGGTTTTATAGCCTTCTCTGGTCGTTGCAGCTCTTGCAACTCTTCCTTTGACAAAAAATGGAACTTATCTCTCAACAAAATTGTGTTCTGCTACAAAATAAATAGTTTTTTTTTTTGACATGAACAATTCCCCTGTTAAAAAAGTAAAGCTTTTTCTCCAAGTGTAGAATTCTAAAAATTTTTTAATTCCCAGATTTTCTGATATTTCTCCTGTTAAATTAAAACTGCTCATTAATATTTAATTGCTCCAAATTTTTTCCTTTGTATTCTGTCTTGAAATTAATAACAATAACATTACATAAACACATCTTCGTTTGTTTGTGTATGAGGAGCTTTAAAGCTTTAATTTAACAAAACACTAGAGACTTGTATATAATCGTTAATACTCGTAATAAAGAAAACATATCTAATGTTTTCTTTATTACGATCATCAACTTTATAATATTCCTGCTGTGCGAAATGCGGGCTTTGAACCAATTTATTAACTATTTAAATATTTGTTGCTGTCGTTGTTGTTGTTGTTATTTAATTTTACACAATTCTACCCATCATGTTGTTGTTGGTAATTAATTATCAGCACTAACTGCAATAATGGGTAGCAAAACAGTTTAATTTTATATTTACAAACCTTTTCGATTGTGTGTGTGTGTGTTTGTGTGAGTGTGTGTGCTGTTTTTTGTTTTATTAGTTTTGTTGTTAAACATCATTTGTGTGTGTTTATTTAATTATAAGCTCTCACTAAAAAAGTTATGTTAAGTATTGCTGCTCTTTAGTGTTTCGTTTATGTTTTAAGCTCTCTCCCCAGTTGTTTTACATAACGACTTAAGCATGTGGTAATTATTATTTTAAAGAAAAAGTATGCAACATATTTAAATATTTCTATTGCATTTTAGTTAAAAATGTTGGCATAGTTGTAGAATTTTTTTTTAAGAAATCATGTTAATTAAAAAACGTTTATGTATATGAAAAAAATAAAATACAAGTTGTGTCTAATGACCCCTTGCCGCCAAATAAACGTAAAAGCCAAACCAAACATTTGTATAGAAGAAAATTTGTTTGCGCCAGATTTATAATACTGGGGGCAAATTACGCCACTCGTTAACGAACGAAATTACGAAATATTTCAATCGAGTTTAAATGGAAATATTTTAAGGGCCTGGTTCACGATATCGACAGCGTTCGACTTGTCGCACACTTACATTAAAAACAAACACAAATTCTAAAATTTTGTTGTTGTTTCCAATGTAAGTGTGCGACAACGTTCTACTTGTCGATATCGTGAACCAGGCCCTAAGATTTCGATTCGTATCGAATGCCGTAATTTGCCCTCTAGTATGAGGTTGAAGAACCCTTGGCACCAAATTATCGAAAGTGTCAAAATATTGAGCCATAACCGCTAAAAAAGCTTAAGCGACATATTTTTTGGAGATCGTTTTTTTTTTGATGAAAATCGATTTTGGCTAAAAAATTAAGTTCGAAAATTATGTCGCTTAAGCTTTTTTTTTTGGCGATTACGGCACGATATGTATAAATTTTTTTCGTTAGAAACTTTGTTAAGCTCTACTTATGCATCGCATTTGTTAAAGGGGTGACATACCCCTCGATGTAAAATTGTCGTAAGCGAATTAATATAAAGTTAAAAAAAATGTAACTTGAGTAGTAATTATGAAAGACATTGATAAAGTGTGTAAAATGACCCCTTGAATCGAAATTAGCGTAAGTGCCAAAATATAAAATTTGAGCCCTACTAGGGCAATACATTAATTATGCAAATGACGTAGACCCCTTGGAGTGAGACGATCGTAAGCAGCATGACAAAAGCTTTTCAGGAAGAAATTTCTTGATCTCTATAATTATGCAATATATTAAATACTGATAAAAGAGTGAAGCTACGGTCACACTTGTCAAACATTTGCCCAAAAAAGTGTAACCACTAAATGCTAATGAAAAATCTTTCAATTCAGACAAAAGTTTGTCAAGTTAAAGAGTAGCCAATATTGTTGGATTCTATGACGTGGTGCATTAGTTGTGTTCGAAACTGTTTAATATGATAAACAAGTGTCTGGATCAAAACTTTTTTCATTAGTGTTTGTTGGTTACGCTTTTTTGGGCAAATGTTTGACAAGTGTGAACGTACCTTTAATATAGACCCCTTGATGACGAATTATCATAAGTGCCAAGCAGAAATTTTATAGAAAAAAATTTCCTGATCTATAACTATGCAACATATTGATAAAATGTGTTAAATGACCCCTTTAATCGAAAATAGCGTAAGTGCCAATATATGTATGTACATATATAATCTTCAGAAAAATCTCCCTGGAGCCCTACGAATGCAATAGATAAATTATGGAAATGAAATTGACCCCTTGGTGTGAGATTGTCGTAAGCGACACGACAAAAGCTTTTCAGCAATACATTTATTGAGCTTTAATTATGCAATCTACTGATTATAGAAATACAATATAATTATGCAACATATTGATAAAGGGTGTAAAATTACGCCTTGGATTGAAATTATCTTAAGAGCCAAATTATAAAATTTAAAAAAAAACCTCAATTGAGCCCTACTAATACACTGCAATAATTATGGAAATAGCGTAGACCCGTAGAAGTGAAATTATCGTAAGCGACATAACAAAAGATTTTCAGCAATATATTTATTGAGCTTTAATTATGTAATATATCCATAAAATAGGTAATGTAGACCACTTGACTACGAATTGTCATAAGTGCTTAACAGAAATTTTTCCGGAGATGGGTTTTGGCCCCCAATTAAGGAAGGCATATCATAGTGTTGATGACACATACATACATACATATACTGTTGCCAGCCAAATTGTAGCAAGCTTCAAGTCACGCCTTAACATATTTTTTTTAGCTCATACGAGTATTAGGCCGGGTTTCCATCGGTGTGAAATGTACCACGCATGAGTAAAAATAACGTAACCACTAATTACTAATGAAAAACTGTTTTATTCAGACACGTATTTATTAAGTTAAACAGTTTCATACATAACTAATAGACAATTTTATAGAATCCAACATGATCGGAAACAGTTTAAATCAATAAATACATGTCTGAATCAAACTGTTTTTCATTAGTAATTAGTGGTTACGTTATTTTTACTCATGTGTGGCACATGGCACACCAATGGAAACCCGGCCTTATGAATGCATTGGCTATAGCGGCAAATATAGACACACCCCTCAGTTCTAAATTATCTTTAAGGCCAAAGTAAAATATTTGCAAAAACATCTAGATTCTTAGTTATGCCATCCATACATACATATATTGCTTCTGGTGGTGAAGATAAACCGCTTGGGGCCATATTATCTCAAGCGTCAAAAACCAAAGTTTTCAGGAAAATGCCTCTCTTGTCCTCCTCTCTCATTTAATACATTAATTATGCGAGTAGCGAGGACCCCTTGGTGCAAATGGACTTAAGTGACATAGTAAACATTTTTCAGGAAAAGTTTCTTGAGCTAGAATAATGCAATGAATTCAGCGGAGCTTCAGATAGACCCCTCAGGTTGAAATTATCGTAAGTGCAAGGAAACTAAAATTTTCAAGAAAGTTTCCCGTGCTCTACCAATGAAATTAATTGTATATGGAGGTGGTGAAAGTCCATAAAAGACAAAACAAAAGCTTTTCATAAAAAAAGGTACTTGGAATCCAATTGTACAATATATTGATTAAAACAAGTGCAGTTTTCTTACAAGTTCACAGTATCATTGCAGCTCAATTACCTACCAGCTCTCTCATCGATACTTTTTAAAAAACAATTGTCTAACTTCAAAGTCATTTCAGTTAAACATGTCCCAACTGCTTCTTTCTTTATTTATTTTTTTGTTTTAGTTTACTAGTACTTTGCCATTAGTAAGACTTATTTTATTTGGTTTATGTTTTGTCGATTCAGGGTCTAATTTTCGCTTTTAGCTACTTTTTAACCTAAAATTTTCATTAAACTACGAATCTGATTTTTTGTTTGCTTTATTTTTCCAAAGTCAATCTTATTATTCAGCAATTATTTATGCTTGTTACAACTGCTATTGTTTACAATGTTGCAGATTGGAGCCAGCGACAAGACCTCTAGTGATCTCTTATTTCTACTTGAAATAAATTAAAAGAAAACAACAGATAAAATATTTATAAATAAATAAATATAAATAGAAAAAATCAAGAGTTATAAAAAAAAACTTAAAGCAACAGCAGCATCATTATGTGTAGCAGCAACCACAACAACAACAGTTCAAAAGCAAAAAAAGAAACTACATGTTTTTATTCTTAGTATTTGTTTGTGTGATTTCTTGCTTTTACATTGTTTACATGATAGCTGAGCTGTCAATATGACGTTTGTCTCTTGTTATTTCTGCTACTATTATTATTGTTGTGCTTTTGTTTTTCTTTCATGTTGCAATCACACAACAACAAATGTTGCCATTAACCCCAACTACAAAGATTTCCAAAGAATTTTAAAAGGCAAAGAAGAAATGCATGACACAATGTAGCGTTTGGCGACTAATCGTGCCTCCAATTAAATTCATTAATTTAGTACGGTATTTGAATTAACACAGGACAAATTTTGTTTTAGATTCAAAGATCTTCAGAACTATTTTAATACATATTTCTTTTTAACCGATTTCAAAAGAGAAGGAACTTCATAATTCGGTTGCACATACTTTTTATTATTGATTTTATTACTATACATATTTTATTTAAGAAAGTTTGCACACATTTTTGATACTTGAAATCACACAGGGTGAATTTTTGAAAGTGGGCGGAAAAACGCCCATTAAAGTTTGGTGCTATATTTTAAGTATTTTAAGCTGCTGATTCTTACGAAGTGGAGTACACATACTTTGGGTGCTTATGTTGGCATAATTTTGGTTGAAAAAAAGTGGGCGGGCCACGCCCTTTCAAATTAAATATTTTATTTATTTTTTGTAATTTTACCTAGCTTCTTCTGATGAAACTATGCCCACAGTTTGGTGTCGTATAATGACACATATTTTGGTTTAAAAAAGTAGGCGTTGACAAGCCCATTTTCGCTACGATGTCCGTCCGTCCGTCTATCTGTCACAGGCTGTTTTCTCAAGAACCGTAAGAGCTACGGACTTGCAATTTTCACAGAATATGTAAAACTTTGGCCGCTACAGCAGCAAATATATGTATGACAGTTAAAAATTAAAGGGTGTTCTAAAGTGTGTAGCGAAAAATGTTGAAAGCAATACACATTCAATTATATATAGACACTCGAAAGTTTAAAAGTTGGTGTATTTTCATGCAGACTGCACCAATTAACACTGAAATTTAAAAAATACAAATTAAAGGGTATTCTATCAATTAATGTAATTTTGATAACTTGCTGTATCTTTGAAACCGTAAGAGGCAAACCGCTAAAAAATGCAGGAAAAATATCATCAAATATATCATAAATCGCTTGAGTGCAAAAAAAAACACCAAAAGTAAAAAGGTCTCCAAAAACTAACAAACGCCAAAACAAAAAAAAAAAAAATTAAAAAAAAAATAAAAAAAAGAAAAAGAAAAAAAAGCCAAAACTAAAACAAGCGTCAATACTAAAAAAGAAACAAGCGCCGTACGAAACCGTTCGTGTGCGAGTCAAAGTCGCGCTTTACAGAATTCATCACATTTAACGAGCTTCTATTTGTTAGATTCTTACTAAACTTGGGCGCTTATAACGACACAAAATCATGCATATAAAAAAGTGGGCGGAGAGATACGCCCCTTATTATTTAATATTGTATTCAATGTTCTTCTTTCTAGTAAGCAGATTCCCATGAAGTTGGGCAAACCACTCGGGCGCATGCAGGGTCAGAATCTCATGTTTATGAAAAAGTGGGCGGAGACTTACGCCCCTTAGTATTTAATATTGTATTTCACTTTCTTCTTTCTTCTACCCAATCGATTAATTTGAAACTGGACTGGACAAACACATTGAGCTCTTATAACGTCACAATCTTATTTGTGTGAAAAAGTGGGAAGGATAGTCACGCCCCTTAGTATTTAATATTGTATTCAATGTTCTTCTTTCTACTAAGCAGATTCCCATGAAGCTGGGTAAACCACTCGGGCGCCTGCAGTGACAGAATCTCATGTTTATGAAAAAGTGGGCGGAGACTTACGCCCCTTAGTATTTAATATAGTTTATCACGCTCTTCTTTCTACTCAATGGATTCATATGAAACTACATAAACATCTCATAATTACAACCTAATTTTATTGACTTCTTGCTTTGGTCACAAATGTGGTTTAAAATAGGGCAGTAGGTGATCTTATATATAACAGTGTTGCCAGATTTAAGGCAAATATATTTACTTATTTATGCTTTTAGTTATTATCATTAACCTTTTGGACACAGACTTTGTTCGGGACTTTATGAAATCTATTGAATTGTCTCGACTTTTTTTTCCTTAGTTTCAAAATTTAAAAAAAAAATTAGGATTATTATTCGCGCAGTTGCTAGAAATTGTAAAAAAAAATGAGAAATTGCTTATTGAGTTAAACAGAAGCTGTTAGACAAGACAAAAAGAAAGACTTTTGGGTGTATTATTTCTTTGAAATAACAACAAATAACAGAAGCTGCTTATAGAGAAACACCCTAACTCAGTATTTTTTTGAAATTGAAATTTTTGCATTTTTCGATACATTAGATCTTTTTTTTTATCGAAATATACAAAAAACTCGTTTTCAAAAAAAGTAATGAGTCAGGGCCTTTCTATATTAAGGTAACGATATGATGATTTTTTTCCGATTTAAAAATCGCCATAACTAAGTTTAAATTTCTTTGATAAAAATTCAGTTGCTGCCAATATTGAAATTAAATTCTTTATTATAAGAGAAAATATACACAAACTCTTTCATTAACTGTCTAATATTCTGACACTTGAGAAATAACTTCTCAACAATCTTCATAATTTTCAATTGTAAATATGTAACAAAGAAGTTGGGGGAATTTTATCCCACTAAAAAAGTACAGAAAACAATTACGAAATTATAATAATCATAGAAAAAAAAGAGAGAAGAAAACTAACAACACTTTTTCATCATACAAAAACTGAACACAGATCTTTTCAAACTTCAAATTTCACCCAAAAAATTTTTACATTAGAAGAGGCAGAAAAAAATCTCATTACAAACATATTGTGCAATAATCAAGCAAACATTCACAAAAAAAAAATTATTTTCTATAGAAATGTCGGACATTTGTTGAATGCATCATTTCTAAACATGCCACATGAAAGGAAAACGTTACATCGTTTCTAAATTTTTTGTTTTGTTGTTGTAAATTGCTTACAAAAATTCCATTACTGATCGTGTATGTTATGTAGTTTATGATAATAATGTTGCCTTTAATCATAATTATGATGTTGCTGTTGTTGTTGTTGTTGTTCTTCTTCTTCTTCTTTTTATCATTATTATTTTCAAATTGTTATTATTGTTTTGTAATTCTTTTGTTGTTGCTTCTATAACGTTTAAGTTATTTAAAATGCATTTCTAAGAGACTTCTTCTTTAACTTTTAAGCAGCAAATTGTTTATAAGAAGAAAAAAAAATAAATGTTATTTAACAAAAGGTCACTGCATTGACATTGATCATGTAACGCAATCAATGGAAAAAAATCACGCTTTAAACTCAAAGTTATTTTAAGTTTTTTTTTTCTTTTATAAAAAAAGAAACGCATAAGAATGTTGGGTTAACTAGAAAAAGCACACAGATAAAAATAATTTTTTTAAAATTGAAAATGGAGTTGTATGAAAAGTTTTTCGATCTTTGGGGATGCTTATCATAAGTATTGCGAGGGTTTTGGCCTTCAAATGGAAGTAGCAGTTTAAACTAGTTTTGCTAGAAAATAAGAACTGTCAGTGTCTATCCCCAAGAGATATTCATTCGACCCCATTTAAACGGGGCAAGTTTTGAGTTTAAATTACAATAAAGAGAGAGCGAGAGGTTAAGGTGTCCAGTTATTTAAGACTTTTTTATACAAACTGTTTTATTTTGTACTTGTAGTAAGTAAGCTGTGCCGCAGAAAACTTGCCTTGTGTAAAAGCCAAAGCAAATTCAAAAGAGCATCATAGAAAATTTCATAAATAAAGCATGCCAGTTTGTCTTCCTGGTGCCCTTCAAACGTGCAACCGTGTTAATGTAATTTTAGTTTGAAGTGATGCATTTCATGAACAGAGATGGGAGTAGTCAATTGTTTTAGAAATTAATCTCAAAAGATTATGTTTTTTTTACCAATTCAAATGCAGCTGTAATTTTAGTTTACAGCGTTGTAGTTTATGAACAAAGAAATTTTGTTAAAACTTATATTTTTTCATTTCTTGAAATGGGTCTGTTAATGTAATTTTAGTTTACATTGATGTATTTGGTGAACAGAGATGGGAGTAGTTAAGTATTTTAGGAATTTTCTTAAAAGCTGATATTTTTGCATTAAGGAAATTGCAGCTGTTAATCTAACTTTAGTTTATACTGTTGCATTTTATGAACAGAGATGGCAGTAGTTAATTGTTTTAGAAATTTATCTCAGAATGTTATATTTATTTTTTCATTAAGGAGTACTTTGAAAAACACCAGCTATTAAATTGTTAGATATCGAGAATATCTCCAGTTAAACAAAATCGTTAAGTTATTCACCACAAGAGAAACTCTTAAGTCACGCAGTGCCATCCTTGGATGGCTTAATCTGTCCAGTTTAGCTACATACATATAGAATTTCTGTTTACTTTAATTTAAGAATTTTTATAAGTATGTTATAATATTATTTTGTGATTTCTTTTTAAATCAACAGCTGTCTGCATACAAATTCGATTTAGTGTGTAATTATAACAAAAGACCATTAATTTTTTTTTTTGTATACACATTTGAAAAAAAAGAAGAAGTAAAAAACTTCTTGTCTGATGTTAGCACAGCGTTAAACTGTCAATCATATTCTTAACAGTTTTTTAAAGCTCAACACAGAATTAAACAAACACAAACATTCATACAAAGCAGCTGTTACGGTACTTGCAGTTCAAGTTGATTAAGAAGAAGAATAACATGAAGTAAAAAAAATAAAAATTAACGGTGAAAAGTTAATTAAAAAGATCTCTAAGAAATAAAAAGCGTTGAAAATATTTAAATTAAATTGTAATTAATTTTGAAAAGAGGACAGATTTCCCAAAAAAAAATTTATTGATTTTTTCTTCTTTTTTTGGGGTAAATTTCAAACTTTTGTTGCTTTATTACACTTTAAGCTTAGAAAATTATTTAGAAAATAATCGCCATCATTCGTTATTCACAAAAGCAAGCTTCTTTAATTTAGCAGGTTAAAATTTCTAATAATTATATTTTAATAGTAACACAGAGAGTAAAGTATAAAAGAAAATAAGCGTATATGTGTATATGTACATATATGTATAAGACTTTTAATTAAGCTACTGTCATTATATGACATACAACGTTTCGTTAACTTTAGCAGCAAACAGCTGTATTCATATGACACCTGTCATGTCATAACAATATGTTTTTGACAGTTAAAAAATACAAAACAAACTTAGTTTGTCATTCATCCAGCAAACTAATATTTTACTGGGAAAACAAGAAAAAAAAAATATTACATTACTAATTACTTTGACAACTGAAGTGAGCCATACCAAAAATAAGCCATAACATTTTATTTTCACAAGAAAATCCTACAAAAATTACAACTAAACTGAAAAATATAGCAAATAACAACACATAATCTTAAATATTAATATCATATTTCGTTTACAAGTATTTAAAAATAGATTTCCCTAATTTCAAGAACATGTAGGGAAATATATTAGAAGAAAACAAAATACTCGCATCATTATAAGCTGGCCAAG
Organism: Nowickia ferox; assembly: GCA_936439885.1. NCBI lineage: Eukaryota > Metazoa > Arthropoda > Insecta > Diptera > Tachinidae > Nowickia > Nowickia ferox. The sequence goes on along the minus strand of OW387024.1, from coordinate 19,883,577 downwards.
TCTCATTATACTCGTATTTCATATTTTTGCTAATCTTAATTCTAACGGTCTTTCTTGTGTCAAATGTTTGGTATGGTTGTGTGACTTCTTGTATAATTTACAAAAACAATAAGCTGAAAAACTGTTCAAACAAAGCCAAAAAAACTACAGTTATATTGTTTGCACAGAGTTTTCTGCTGCAGGCCAGGTTAGCAAATATTTGTCTGTGATTTTTCTAATCCAACTTCTAGCTGGTTTTTTTTTTCTCTTGTTAAGGTAATTTAAACATGTTCAATTTTTTTCTACAGCATTAACTATTAACAAAGTAACAAACCTGTCTTAAAGGAAAATTGTACATGAATCAGAATTAAATAAAAAAAAATTTACTTAACCAAATTTTATACAAAAATAAAAATAAAACACCAACGTTACCGGTAAAAACTAATTTCAAATTGATGTTAAATAAATTTATTATAGAAAAATTAAAAAGTAAAATAATACTCTGTTTTTATAAATAAAATTAATGTAAAACAAAAATTTTAGCATGTTAAGAACTGATTTGGAAAAACAAAAGACTTAAGACACAAACTTAAAAAAAGAGCAACACAGAAATGAGAATACATACGAGTATATGTAGTGCATTGTACATAACGGTAATTAAAGGTGGAAAAGACTTAAGATGTAAACAGCGTTACCATATATATTTTTCAAAAAACTTCTTATATCTGAAAAAAAATTTTTTTTTTTTAAAAACTTTTTTTTCTACAAAAGTACCAAAATTTTAAAAGAAAACATAAAAATTTATGTATTTGGAATTCATTTTATTTAAAAATTAAAAACAATTAAAATCAAAAACATAAGATATAATAAAAAAAACATAAAATAAAATTCATATTTAGATTTAGAGACGTATAAAAATATCACAAACATTTATAAATATATTTCTTATTTGTACATCGTTTCATTAAAATTTAAAGCCATTTAAACGGCATAGTCGTACATAAGAGGGAGTAAACACAATTAGACACTGTTGCAGTAATAAGGTAGTGAGAAAAGATAAGATATAATATACTGCAAAAGTTAAATTATGTATTTATAAAAAAAATTTAAAAACTTTATATTTTCAAAAAACTTTTTGGCTTCTCAAAAAACTTCCAAAAAAAGGGAAAACTTGACAAATGGTAACGCTGGATGTAAACCTAAATATTATAAATCAGCGATGCCAACTTTTTATAACCCAAACGCGCTGTTGCCCTTGGCAAAACGCGCTAGAACGCACTAAGTTATAGAATTGTCAACTATTTATAGCCAAAACGCGCTATTTTCATACGCGCTAAATTAAATTTTAATAAAAGTCGATGTATGTACATGTGTATTAGTAAATACAATTGATTTTTTCAGATCTTATAACATTGTTTCTTCGAAATTATATCATAAATAACTAAAATCATTTAATACAGAATCAGAATTGCCTTCCAAATAATCGAAATCCTTAGTTTCTATTTTTATTTTATTTTTCAAACTTTGGAAAAAATTATATAAATTGTTGAATAGTTTTGCGATTCAAATGCTTTTTGTACTTCAGCTAGAATAGATGCTTAATCAGTTAAATAAACTTTTTTGGTCACGAGAACGAGTAGATATTTTTAGTTTGTGAAATTTACAGTATTAAAATGCGTTTTTAATTCTAGCCACAGTCAAGGGAATTTTATTTGCGACAGCTGAATCATTAACCAATTTAAAAAATTTTATGAGTTGTGTAAGCAAAAAAGGGGGGGAGGAAATATTGAACTGATATGATGACTTTTTAAAAACGCGAAACGCGCTAAATTGGCATCGCTGTTATAAATGTTAAAGGTATCTACGGGAGAGAAAGAGAGATAACAACTGTAACAACATATTGGGAAATTCGAAACAGAAGACTTAAGACATAAACTTGAAATCAGCAAGTTAGAGGTACATTTAAACCCCGATTAACCGGGCCTCTATTAATCGGTTACATCTATTAACCGTCATGCGGTTCTTTTAATTTTTTACCTCTATTATCCGTGCTTTAGATTTATACCTCTATTAAACGTGCTTTACATCTATTATCCGTGCAGCATTCATGTTTTTTATTATGTAAATCTAAATCCGGTGTTTCCCCTTTTTAAGTTCATGTGCCCACACATAAGAACATATTTGCGTTTTTATTCATTAACACAGGCGATAGAGGCCTGTAATGTTCTGTTAAGGTTTGTAGAAAATTCTCCAGTTATATCAGAAGCAGATAAAATAAAGATACATCGTATTCAAAACCAATTATTGATAGAAAAATTAAAAGCAAAGAGGCAAAGTACTATAAAAGAATATTTCAAAGAAACAAATATTTTGTCAGAAGAAATGCAAAAAAAAAATATCAATCCTTGTAAGTTTACAGGAAAAGCAAAAAACTTTGTAAAGTGTTAAAATTGCAGACATGTAGTTTGATCAACCAAAGCATAATCAGTAAAAATTCCAATTTTAATGTTTTTGATGATACATACATATTTGATTGATTGATTTTGCATTTTCTATGACAATTTGTATGTTTTGTATAAAAATATGTGGTATATTTGAATCTGTAGTTACATAAATCGAATGTCTAAATAAAAAAAAATAAAAAAAAAATTAATTTCTCTATATATTTTAATATAATCTCTATTAACCGTGTATTTCGATTATCCGTGCTGGTGCTGGTCCCACAAGAGCCGGATAATCGAGGTTTAACTGTATTAAAATTTAAATCAATTGAGTATAAAAAATATATTTTCCTAAAATTAAAATTCACAAGGTTTTTAATTTTCATAATATCATAAATGGAAAATTTATATGTAAATAAAATGTTCATAAAAAAGTATGTATTTATTAATCCTTTCTTATTTAAAAATTAAACAAGGCAAGGATTATTTGGGGACCCCATTGGATAGAATGTTTACTGAAAACCTGATTTTCCAGCAAAAGAACAGCATATGCGTTACAGGACATAAAATGATCGTTTTACAAAAGCAAACATTTTGAAAATGGCCGCGCAATAGGCTAAACATATCGCAAAGACATTTAATATTTGCATTATTTCCCATAGGAATAAGTGAATTCGTTAGCTTGTTGGGCGAAAGACCAGCAACTTTGAATCAATTGCAAGAAGAGGAAACTTTTGTAATAAGTCAACATCAAGAAAATAAATTCGTTGAAAAATATTTTATTTAGCAAAGCTAAGCTTTAACTACTGCTATCCCTTTTCTACGATTCCAAAATAATACATGTTATATAAACACAAAATCATATTTATATTAAAAAGATGAAAATTATTTAATTATATAATTTAACCAATTGTATGCATTTGCCATGACAACTTGATGGATCTGATAGCCACAAGGGAATAAAATTTAATGTATTGGTATTTGAAATTTACAAAAAATTAATCGATTTTCTAAATATATTTTAAAATAAACACCAATAAATGGTTCTTGCAATCAAATAATGATTAAATGTACAGCTAAATAAAACGAATTAAAACTGAACTCTGTGCTAGTTACTGCAACCAGCAAAATTTGATTGGAAACAAATTTGGTTGTCTCAATGAATATGTCCTCTCTGTGCATGTTTTCAGTGCAAATTTGGTGTTATCAATGAATATGAAAACCTCTCAGTTACATATTTGAAAATATTTTTTTTTTTACTTGAATATTTCAATATATTTTTCAAATGACATATTTTGAATAAACAATTCTTTATTATTTATTTAATTATGATTTAGCCAAAAATTTAACCTTTTCACTTAACATAATATTGCTATAAAGTAATGGGTTGACATTCGCCATAGTTAGAGTAACAAATCCAACAATTAAACACAAATGATAACAGAGTTGCCAGCTCTGTCAACTAAATCATGGAAATCACATCATTTTTTAAAACATTAGCACTGAATTAATTTTGAAAATACATATGTATATTGAAAAAAATTTTTTTCTTTTAAAATTTCCCATGGCTTTATATTAAAAATTCCTTAGTTGTAATTAACATTTAAAATATGTTTATATATGTACATAAATACACACGCATGTCTATTTATTACTTTTATTTATATCAATTTCAAAACAATATTAACATAACTCTTAGTAAAATACCCTCAAAGGTGTATAATAAAAATTTATTATAATTATTAGTTTAAAAAAAAACTGACACTCTTCTAAGCACGTTTCTAAATTAATAAGAATTCAAAAACATAAAATTAACAGATATATTATAAAAAAAATATATTTTCAATGAAATTATGTACATATTTTAAAAAGAAAAGAAAAAATAAAAATGAATTTAATATGACACCTTGTTTAAAGTGCACTTAATGTATGCAATAAAAGCCGTACCAAAATCAACACTTACCATGCATACATACATATGTATGTATGTATGTATCTATGTATGTATGTATATATGTGTGCATGCACAATAGCAACCATCAACAGCAACACGAAACGAACGAAATCAAAGAAATTATGTTTACAGCTAATAAAATTACTCAAACACACCAAATTAAATGGCATGGGCACGTACTTGGTCAGTAACAGCAATTACATTAAGAAGAATAAGAAAATCAAATGCATGCATGCATACATACATACGTACGTACTCGCATTACAATAGCAAACCATGATTACATTAAATGCAGAGAGCAGGGCTGGAGTAAAACATGTAAACAATCATATATACACACTTAAGCATTTGCTCAGAGTAAAGTTTACAGTTATATTTTGCCTTTAATGCATTTTTTTTTAAATATTAACACATTGTCGTTATGGTGTCATTTAAATAAATGTGACATTTTTTTTTGTTATATCAGTCACTAAGTCATTGGCAGTAAAGCATTATTTATTGTTGCTTTTGATGTGATAGACTGCAAGACAGAGCGAGAGGGAAAGAGAGAGAGAGAGATAGAAATGTAAAGAAGAATGGAATGCCTTTAATGACATGCAATTTAATTAGTTTGTCTGTCTGTGTTTGAGAATGAGTGAAATATTATAAATTCTAAACAGGCATGATTAAGACTAAATGCACAACTGCATTTATTTTATATTTTTTGTAAAGAAAAATACATACATTTTCGTACATATGTACGTGCATATAAACATTTTTGTGATAATAATGATAAACAAGAATATGCACTCTATGCAAAAAAAAAAATTCATAAATGCCTTGAAGTAGAATTAGAGTATCCAGTGATGCCAGATAGTTGATTAGTTGCAAATCCTAATGGGAGTTAGAAAATCTGCTGCAATACTTTTTAAGTGGGCCGTTTAAGCAGTATTTTCGATAAACAAAAAATCATTTAGAAATTTTTTGACATATTGTTTTTTATTTGAAAAATTACTTTGCTGTTGGTTAAACACGTCTAGATTTCGTTGCTGCCCTAGCAACCCATCACTAGACTTTAACCACAATTTACAAAAAGCTTACAAAACCCTACTCCTCATAGACAAACTCTCAATATATACAGGCCTGTCACAGAAATCGATCGAAATTGTTTTCATTACGAATTTTCATTTCGATCGATTTTGTTTTACCTTCTCCAGATTTCGATCGATTTTGTTCAATACGAAAAAGCAGCAATTCGATTGTTTTCAATTTAAATGTGGCAATATTGGGCAAGGAAAAACAAAAAACACATGGTTATTAGAAGAGAAAAACAAAATAGGAAAGGCACAAAATTTTTTTTTAACTTGAAGTGAACAAAATTTAAAAATTAATACACGAAATGTCTGCAATAACTGCAGTTTGTGGTGCGCAGGGACGTCAAGACTTTACCGGAAAATGACGGGGAAGTCGATTGAGGGATGCTTCAGGTTCACTTTCATATCCAAGCGCAGTGTATATGTTAAAGTTTTATTTATTTTTATTTGACTGAACAGAATATTTCACTTTTTACGATGCTGCATTTTTCCTTAAGACTTAAGGAAATTTTATAATTTGTAAAAAAAATTAAATACAAAAAAAAATTTAAATAAATTGTTGAAAAACATTTTTCTTTATTGAAATAAGTTGTTTCAAACAGATTTTTGTACTTTCACATAAGGAAAATTACAATTCCGAGCATTAAATTTAAAGTGGTTTCATTTCGAGCATATTCTTCATTTTTCGTTTTCTGAAGAACCTAATTACGGAATTGAAATCATTTCGATCGAATTTGGATTCTGTGACAGGCCTAATTATTGAGAATTACAAAGCTACAATTATGTAATTCTCATTTATCTCTTGAGAGTTTGTCTATAAGCATGGGGGTGTTGTAAGCTTTTTTGAATTGTGTTTGAAATCTACTGATATCTTTCTTTAGCTGCAACGAAATTAATATAGACGTGCTTAGCTAAATTTTTTAAATTCGTATTCATTTTGACACGTTTTAAATAAAACTAAAATATTCAAGTAAAAAAGTATTATTTAGACCAATAGGGTCATTCATAAAGCGCTTTATATCTTTCAATTTATATAAAACAAAAAATGTGTGAGATATTAACGACATAATTTATGCGTTTGAAATGTCTAATTAAGCCATTATGAATGGAGTATAACATAGTATAAATGTCTGTCTCCGATATATCCAGCTTACATCACTTACACGTGAGATGACCAGGCTTTCAAATGGCTCATGCAGAATTTCCTCTCCAATGTGGCATTCTGGTCAAAAGAAGTTGGTACTTAACGACCTACTTTTCGTTGTGCCCGAAACAATTAAAAGAAATTCACAATATAAGATTGACCGATCGCAGATTGAAAGTGAGATAGATTGTGGAAGCCAAAGTCATCTTACATGGATCTATGGTTTCCATTTTGAATGATAACTTAAGGCTAGTGATTCACTACCCTAAACAATCAGACGACTTTTGGGAAAATATAACCCTGGTATGATGAAGTTTATGGACATTTTCAAAAGACAACAACAAGAACGATTCATTAGGACAGCGTTGTATTTTTTCAAAAATCGTACGACTATCCTGCAAAAGTATACTCGATTGTTTTTTCTTTTACGTAAATGCTTCAAATAAATTTTTTTTTTAGTTAAAGGTAGGATTTTGTGTGCCCGATAAATAGGTTTTCATTGTTACAACTTCCATTTTTTATTGTTGGTATTATCAATAATAATAATAATATTTAATGGATAAAAAATAATAAATGAAGTTTTTATAGTGAAAAGCCATTTATCGGGCAGACAAAATCCTACCTTTAACTACCGGAAAAATACTTCATTGTCGCATATATTCACTAACTTTGATTATTTTAAATATAAATTCAATTTTAAAATTTATTTTATAATAATAACATAATTTAAAAATGTTAATAGATAAAAATAATTTTTTATGAGCAGCATTTTTTAAACTTAAATATGGCATCACAAAGGTTTCTTCTTTCCGCTTTTATTTTTTATTTTTTGTTAAGCTAATAAAACTTGCTGCTGCAATTTAGCATTATAATTCATAATCACTACATGTACTTTTGTTTGTACGCACATAACAACAGCCGCAACAACAGCAAAAAAGGGTGCATCATTATGTCGTGCCAACCCCTCCCCCCTTCTCTGTGTATATCCAGATTTAAGTCTTTAAACTTTTTATGCAGCAGCGCTATTTACAATGTTAATGACCACTAGTTAGACTTTAAACTGTGATTTGCACTATTCAGACTGCATTTCCAGATTAAACTAATATGGGAGACAAACAACCAGACGGACGGACGGATGGACAGACGGACTATTTTGCAAAAGTGTTTATGCATTTTTTTTTAAATGCTTTCAAGCGAATTCTAGTATGTGGAGATGTAAAAAGAGATGAGAAAAAAGCACCAGCTATGCAGTTATAAATACTTGGTAATTAAAGGCTTTAAAGATAGATTGCATAAATAAATACAAATAATGGAAAAAATGGCAAAAAGCTGATAAAAAAAAATATAAAGTTCTATAAAGTTGTAAATTTAAACCTAATGAAGCCTAAAAGGGGTCTTAAGGGGGTCAGTTATAAGAGACGTACATACATACTTTATTTCCTCTCTATAAGAGATAAAGAAACGTGGGAAATTGGCATATAACGGCATTTATTTTATGTATGCAATGTTGCCACCCTTTTGATAGTAATTTTTGCTTTAATAAAATTTATTAGATGTATTTATCTTAATTTAACCTCATAAGCCATTTGAGGGTTAATACTTTATTTCGCCTATGAGAAAATCTCTTCTGTTTAATCTTTAGCCATTAACAACAGGGGCAAGAAACGATGAACTACTCTAAAACCAGCCAGAAATCCAAACCCCAAGCAACTATCTTAACTGCCATCCTTTTCTTTAACTCTAACTTTAACGCAAGAGCTTCTTTTTAAATAAATTTAAAACATTGAAACACAAACAAAAGAAAGAAATGAAAAAAGTAGAATCAACTTGTTGTGTAAAAAAAATCCAGTAGCTGCTGTAGCTGTCAGATGATTAATCTTAAAATCATACATAGTTTTTTGTTGTTTTTCTTTTAATAAAATTTATATAAAAACTTTTATTTTGTTACATTGCAAGAAAAACAACAACAGCAACAAATCCTCTCCTAAAAAAAAACAATAAAAACATGAGAAAGAAAGAAATGTAACGAGACACAGCAGAAACATGCTGATGTGTGTGTGTAAAATCACAACTTGGTTGGATATGAGTTGTGGATTTTATACAATATGATTTAACAATACGAGTAGTTATTGTTTAAGCTTTAACTAAAGGGTGTTTTTTATTGAGGTATAGAACTTTAAGTTGGCATCACTTTTTTAACTGGCGGCCATTTTGTCAGCTGTCAAGTGATTAATATTTAGTTTGGTTTGCCATTTCATCATGAACAGGTTGACAAAAGAACAACGCTTGCAAATCGTGCAAATTTATTTCGAAAATAATGGTTCAGTTCGCGAAGTTTACCGCAAGCTCCGTCCATTTTATGGTCGACATAATCGTCCATCAGAGCAATTAATTCGGTTAACCATGGATTGGCCACCAAGATCGTGTGATTTGACACCATTGGATTATTTTCTTTGGGGATATGTGAAGTCGCTCGTCTACGCCAACAAACCAGAAACGTTAGGGGACTTGGAAGCCAACATTCGTGGCGTTATTGCCAACATACGGCCCCATATGCTCGAAAAAGTGGTTGAAAATTGGACCTGTAGAATTGGCTTTATTCGAGCCAGCCGCGGCGGCCACATGCCCGAAATCATATTTAAACGTTAATGGCATAAAATTATCCTTCCAATAAAGCCAAATTGATGGACATTAAAACGATTTTCTTGTGTTTAATTTCAATTCGAAGTTCTATACCTCTAAAAAAACACCCTATAGTTTTATGCATAACATCTTTTCAACTAAAACAGTCAAGGTCGTACGGCTGTTCGAGTCCTAAGTAAAAAATACAGTCTTAATTAAAAAATACAAAATTGATAACCTCCTCCATTTTTAAAGTCGGTTAAATAAGGCAGATATTTAGAGAAAAAAAAAGTTACATGAAAGTTTTTTTTTTAAATATAAAAAATATAAAATATAAAAAAAAGAAGTATGAAACTAGTGAATCATAAAATTTTCTAAATTAGTTAACCCTTACAGGGCATTTACACCTGCACGAAATCTAGCAGATTTGAATTAAAATCTTTATGAAAATCTATAGCGTTTACACCAAGTTTTGTTTTTTTTACATTTATCACGATTTCTTATCCAAAACAAAACCCATTAACCGAAAATGTTCCTAAACTACAACCAAACAATTGCAGTGCAGCTAATTCACACATCTTTTTTAATACAGAGGCTTTTTAATACAAATCGAAAACAACAGAGTTGCATCACTAAGTTCTACTAAATTTTAAGTAGATTTCGACAAAATATAGCGACGAAGTAAATTTTGTTTTGTATGCGAAATCTACTAAATTTCGGCCGAAACCTCATAATTATGTACTAGATTTTGCTCAAATGTAAACACACTATTAAGCGCAATTTTGATTCCTGGTAATTAGCTTAAAATTCGAGCTTGGTAGTATTAAAATATGTAGTTATATTAGAATTTTATGGCTAATATCTGTGTAGAATATTTTAAGCCCGTTTAAGGCTGCATATCAGACTCCTTTTTAATAAGAAGACAGGAAAGAACCACATGGAGAATACTTAAAGGGTTAAAATATTCCTCTTGGTGTTAAACATTACACTGCTGAAAAGTTCTTGTACCTAAAATGCAAGTATTAGTATAAGCGAAATTAACCTTCAAACATGTTTGAGGCTTCGACCAAATTATGGTGTTCAAGTTGACTTTTGAGCCTTGCTGTATTCACAGTTTCAAAGTGTAATTTTATGCCAACTATTATTGTAGAGTATTTTAACCCTTTACATACCCGTTTAAGGGCACTTTTTTATCCCCATTTCTAACAGGGACTAAAAAGACCCATACGGGTCTCTAACCATAAAGGGTTAAAATGTTAGACAAAAATGTTTCCCGCAGAATTTTGCATAAAACTGCTGAACACATCTCATACTCAAACCGCAAGTATTAATTGATTAGCCCTCAAACGTGTTTCAAAATTTGACTAAACCTTTCGGGACATAAATTCCTATACGGCGAATAGTTATATGGGGTTAAAATGTTCTACAAAAATGTTCCTCCCAGAATTTAACATAGAACTGCTGAGCACTTCTCATACCTTGAATGCAATTACATATTAGTAGATACGAAATTAAACCTCAAACGTGTTTAAAATTTTGACTAAATGCTGTTGTTCAAGTTGAATTTTGATCCTTGCAGTATTAACAATTTTAAAAAGTGTAATTTTATGCCAAATATTATTATAGAGTATTTTAACCCTTTATATGCGTTTAAGGGTACTTTTTGTGCCCCATTTCCCATAGGGAGAAAAAAGTTCCATACGGAAAATAGTAAGAGGGTTAAAATGTTCCACCGCGCGGAATTTTACATAAAACTGTCGAAGATATTTTGCACCCAAAATGCAAGTATAAGTAAGCATTAAATTAACCCTCAATCGCCTCACAAGTTGTGGCGATTTTTTGTGTGTTTAATTTGAATTTTGAACTTTATTCTTTTCAGAGAATTATAATAGAATTTCTTTGGGGAATATGTTTTTTTAAAGCTGCTTCTTTGAACTCCTTTTCACAAGGAACAAAAGGCACCCATACGGAGAGGAGTTAGAGGGTTAAAATGTTCCCGAAAAATGTTCCTCTTTGCATATGATATAAAAGTTCTGAATACATCTTAGCCTTAAAAAGGCAAAATTTAAATGGGGCTTATTATGAGGATGAGTGCGGGCAGGGGAATTTATATCCCCTTTTTAATAAAACTCAAACATACAATTTTTTCGTTCCTTACAAATTTTTTTTACTTTTTTCGTGTTGCTCAGTGCTATTTGTGAGCCCAGTTGTTTTAAATTATGTAAAGGCAGTGTTTTCAAAATTTATAAAAATTTGCCAGTTTGTATCTTTGAAAGAAATCCTATATTTATTAAAAAAAAACAACACTTGAAGGTATAAATTTGAATTGAGTAAGAACTCAATTATTTATTTATCCCTCGAACAACTCAAATTATCTAGAATTGACGCTTAAAATTACGAAAAGAAAAACCTTTTAAGAACTCTTATTAAAATAACAAATATTTGTTAAGCAATTATTTGTAGTCGATGCATTTCTATCATATACTAAATAAATATATTTTTTTTTAAAGATTTTAAATAAATTTTGAAATTGCAGCTTTGTGTTTGTGTGTGTGTGTGTTATCTGTTAGTCACTTTCTTTAAAATTTGTTTTACCATTTCTGAGTTCATAAAAAAAAGATTTTATTGTTGCCTATTTGTAGCAAATATCAACATGTCAACACTACACAAACAAGCATTTGAAAAAACAAAAGGTATGGATTTAATATATGTAATAAAAAAATCTAATATGTATGTAGTTTCGTTTGAAAACAGCCGCTGCCAAATAAACCTTTAACAACATATAAAAAAAAAATGTTGTACATGCGTATAAGTCTGTCTGTGTAGCAAGCAACATGTCATGCTGTTGTGTATCAAAACTGTTTGACTTGTGCACTTGACGCGTTACAACAAATACACAAAGTTAGCAAAGCCTCATTATTTTCCATTTAACAACTTTGTTGTCATATCACTCTCTCTCTATCTCTCTATCTCTCTCTGTCTGTCTCATTAATGATGCCTTGTGTCTTTTTTTAAGTTATTAAAGATCACAACATGCATTAGACTACAGAAAAAAAATAAATAAACGTCTTTCATGACATGTGGTCGGCCATTTATTTAGGAGTTCAGTCAAACGCATCTTTAGACTTTTTCCGCAGCACCTTTTTTTATTTTTATAAATATTTTCTTTATTGATTATTGATAGCGTTGTGTTGTCCCAAAAGGGGGGAAACAAACCAAATTTATTTGCTCAACTTAATGTTTATACAACAGGTAGCAAGTGTTAGATTTATTGTGCGGCTTACAGTGAGCGCAAAAAAATTTAGAATTTAGAATTTAGAATCATTTAAATAAACTGGTATTTTCTAATAAATCTACATTCGACGTTTAATTCCTGTGTTCATTAGAAAATGTTAGCTGAACTACTTCCATAATCCATATTGTATATGATCTCAGGCTGATCTTGTTTGCCACTGTGGTTTAATTAATTTTCTTTCTTAGCTGCTGGTGTTATATTTTAATGGTAATTTTATGATTTCCTGTTGTTAAGCAATCAGCGGCTATGCGTTTTACTCGTAGTATGCATTAATAACAATAAAAAAAAGAAAACTCAAAATCAGTATAAAATACTAGATTCAATCGAAACACGATCAGGAATGATAAAAATAACATTGTACAACAAAAAATAATATTAAGAAGGTTCTAATGGCAGATTAAAGGAGAGGAGATGAATAATACTGCCAAAAAAGAACCGACTTCAATGCAAAGATCTGATAGAAGAAGATAAGAAGTACGTGAAATATAAAATTAAATTTTAATGGGCGTGGCTCCGCCCCTTTTTTTAATGCATGATTGTGTGTTTTTCAGAGCTCAGGGTGCGTGTTAAGTCTTGTAAAAATGGTAAAGCAGAACCACTTAAAATAATATATTAAATTTTAATGGGCGTGACTCCGCCCATTTTTTTAAATGGAGAATTATGTCTATTTTAGAGTTCAAGGTGTGTGGTAAGTTTTGTAAAAATCGGTTAAGTAGAACAGCTTCAAATATTACAATAAATTTTAATGGACGTAACCCCGTTCATTTTTTCAACTTTAAAATTGTGTAGTTACAAGAACCAAATATGTTTGCTGGGTTCGCAGCAAACAAATAAGCAGAATATCATAAAATTATATTTACAAAAATTTGTGGGCGTGTCCCAGACCAATTTTTTTTTACAATAGGACCAATGGGAAACTATACCCTCTCAGACAAAAAAAAAAGAGTCTTTGCAATCGGTCTAAAATGTACCGAGTTATGAAGTAACACCGCCCAAAAAAAAAATAGAGACGAATTGATAACCTCCTCCTTTTTTTTTGAAGTCGGCTAAAAGAAAACTTGCGCACACGTGTAACGGAGTTTTGTGATTTTGTGCCCGAAACTATTTTAAACAGGGTGTTAAGAAGGTTCTCCACATTTTTCACTTTGTAATGGTGTATGGTTAAGAAACCATTGCATTTTTAAGTAAATAAGGGGGTCAGCACATTTATGCAAAATTTTATGAGGAAAATTTTTGTGGAATATTTTAACCCTCCAACTCTTCTCCGCGTGCATCTTTTTTTTTGCCCTGTTCGAAAAAAGTGATAATTTAAGTACCCCTTCAATACAAAATAAAATGGGTAAAATTGTTCAACAAATATATTTGCCATCAAATTTTACTTTAAGAGTTCTAAATTAAAAATTTTTAATAAAAACTATCTATCAAATGAAATAAAAATCAATTGCTTGATTCACAAACAATCGGCGGAGTTATAGGTCGTACCCACGATGTTCGTAATTTCTATATAAACATTTATTAATAAACAATGTTTTTATACTGGGTCTATACACCGCAATTTTAGTTGAGCAACTTTTGAGCTCATGGAAGAGAGAGAGAGAGAGAGAAGATAATGAAGAGGTAAGCCATTATATTTTTCTCTCTCGCCAATGAAATAAAAAGTTGCTCAACTAAAATTACCGTGTGTGAACAGTGTAGCCAGATAAGGGAGTTTGTCCCCAAAATGGGGATTTCATCTCTCATTTGGGACAGAATTTCGTGGGAAGCGATTTTATTTTGAGCTCTAACATCAATTTTTCTCATATTTTACTTAACTTAACACAATATTTTATTGTTTTTCTTCTACTTTTACATCGTGAATTCATACATCTGGCCGTGTATATTAAAATAAGAATATAATTATTATTTTAATGTGATAAAATAAGTATAAGACTTAAAAAATCGTGTTTTAATGGAAAGATTTATTTTTGGAGACAAAAATTAGGATTTTTCTTTAGAAATAGGGATTTTTTTTTGGTGGTACATGTCGTTTTAAATTGGGGACAAAAAGCAAAAGAGGCGGAACTTATTAAAATTACTCTGACAACAGGATGTGAATTGAGCAAATAATTTGGATAAATTATAAAAAAAGTTAATTGAGCTTCTTTATTTATGTAGTAAAATTCATCAGACAGCCTGTATAACACTCTGAAATTTTGAAATAAAAACTGAATTCCTGCATCATTTGCTGCAAAGAACAAACAATTTCGTTGGTAAAGATTACGAAAATAATCGAAAATAAACGTTTTTGATTTCTTTTTGTTCTGTTCAAATTTTCTGCTCATGGATCTTTTCGAAAAATTTGGCAAAATGTACGGGAATATAACAGAAAAAAATGATCCACAAAAATATTTGCTATAAAATTTTACAATAAGACTAAAAATACAGTAAAGCTCGAATTTTAATCTAAACCTCAAAAACCAGCCAAAGCTTTAAAGATTAATTTAATACTTAAGGTTGGGGCTCACTACCCTACACAATCGCACGACTTTCGAAAAAATACAACCCTGATCTGATGAACTATTATTGTTTTTTGAACATTTTCATAAACTTCATCATATATATTGTATTGTATTTTCCCAAAAGTCGCATGTAGGCCTTTAGTAACACTTTCATTTAAGGCAAAGAACATGTTCAGCATTTTTATGTAAAATCCCACCAACAATATTTTAGTAAAATATTTTAATCCTCAAACTCTCGCTCCTCAGCAGGGGCCAAATAAATACCTTTAAACGTAAGTACATCGATGAGCGCTACCTGGTCCAGAGACAACATGCTAGGCAGCAGAAATTTGGTCAAATTGAAGAAAAAACAAACACTCACACGCACACAACATAATTTCAACACATTCAGGTGTCATTGTCAGAGACCCTGCAGTTTTAAAAGTAGAAAAAAGGTATTTCTCTAACGAAAAATCGTCTACCTACTACAGTGGCCACAAGTAATGCAAGAGCTCGCCTTTTGACTCTCTCACTCATGAATATGTTTAGGCCTTTAACTTCAAAAAAATTTTTTGCGAGTGGAAAAAAACTGCTGCTATTCCAAAGAAAATCAACAAGAAAAAAATTATTCTAAGTAATTATTTTGATTTTGTGTTGGCGTCAGTTACAACTGGAAGTTCGTGGTCGTGGTGAACGTGCAATTTTAAGTGAAAAAAGTGCGTTTTTTTTTTAGAAAAGTAAAAAGAGTAGCAGAAGTAAATTAAAACGTCGCATAATAAATGAACAGTTAATTGAAAAATAAATTAATAATTAATTGTATTGACTAGCGAAATCACTGTCGAAGGGTAATGCAGATGGTGGCAACTGACTACCGTCAATGTCATCCCCATGTTAAAATCGCCAGTCGTGTGCATTGCTAGTAGTTAGGCTGGCAGTTAGTGGTAACGATTGATAGTTAACGAAATAGCCAGACATTCGCTAACTACGTCGACTGCAGGGGAGAGAGAAACACATGCACACACACTCATATGTCTGCGTTTTGTGGTTATTGTTGCTAAACATTTTCTAATACATTTGTTGTTGTTGCTTTCGCATTTTCTTTGTTTCCTTTAAAGTGGAAATGACATTTTAATTGCATTATTATGGTTATTGTTATTCATTCAATGGAATTATTATTGGCCAAAACTGTTTTATGTTTCTAGTTAAACAAAAAAATGAAGATTTATTTTAAACCTTTTATTATTTCAATAATTATATTTTTTTTTTATTTAATTTACGATTTCAACGATTTTTGTGTATTTTGATTAATTCAGTACTTTTTTTGTTTAAAATTTTGTAATTTTACCTAATTGTACCTGAATCGGTATGAATTTAAGGATTTGTTTTTTTTTCAGTTTTTTTTTAATATTTGGCGCGTGACCCTTTTTTTTATAGTTATCCGTTCTTTATTTTAACAATGTTAATGTGAATGTGGTGGTGTATTGCATTGAGCGCATATTATGGCCATAGTTAAAATTAGGTAATAAAAATAAAGACAACTGTAATGATACATCTCGTTGGTCACAAGTATAAAGTCCCTAATTTAAATAATTGTAACTCTACAGGAGAAGTTTTTTACTAGAAAGGTTTTTTAATAGAAATATTACAACTGTTTGTACAAATTGCTTTGTACAACTGCTTGTAAAAGCGTTATTTTTTACACTATTGCAATACATTTTTGCGGCGAGGTACATATGTATACTTTTAACCGACTTCAAAAAAAAGAAGGAGGTTAACAATTCAAATTAAAGATTGATCTTTTAAATGAGGATTCCCAAGACAACATATTCCTGCCTGTTCTATAAATCGGGTCGATTTTAAAACGCTCGATTTAGAAAAATTAAATCCACTAATAGCGAACTTTTTCCAGACTTTTTTGTAGTTTTCTATTTTTTAGAGCTTGAAATATCATATCTGAAATTAATTTAGTATGTATGATTTAAAACACATCAAAGGGTCCATTATTTATTTTTAGAAAACGAGAAATTTACTCGGATTCGGTTTACAGAACATGGACGATTAAAAAAAATACATCATCTGAAAAATTTTTTCAAGCCGCATCCAATGGTGCATAAAACTTCATCATTCGTACCATCAACAATGCGTTATTCTATAAAAATACGATTTTTTAAGAATTTTTATAGCAAGTGCTACTTATGTTTATTAAAATAAATTCTATTATTTTTTAAGTATTATTTGCAGGGCAAGTTTTTTGTGGCATATGACAATTTTGCCATTTTACCCATTTCTATAATTATTGACATAAAAAGCCAGTTTCAGCCATAAAATACCTTTTTTGCAACCTAGAAGAAATTCGTATAACCATTACTAGTGCCACAAAAAACTTGCCCTGATTATTTAATTTGAGTCATTGTTAATTTATTTCTGTTGCTAGTTCTCGCGCGAACTTTTGCGAGATTTAACAACAGAAATAAGTTACTGTGCAAAGAGTGTGCCTGGCAATATTTTATAAAGAAAAAAAAATCGCTTTGCAACAAAGTAACCTAAACAAAAAGGTATCAAGTGTACGAAATTTATGTCCACCACTGCCCGTATATACATAAATATATGTATATGTTTGCATGCACATTTTTTAAAAGTCTATAAAATCACGTCTTAGCTTTAATACAATTACCAGCAACAAAATCTTATACACCACAATATTACACAATTTTCTTTTTAATCATAGAAGAAAACAAGAGATAAACCTGATAAACATCTCTTTAAGAATAATATTACTGCTTGGCTCTCGTACATGCATACATACATACCTACATACATACATATGTATGTACATACTTAGTTGCTGTAAACGTTACGTTTTGATCTATTCAATGTAATAATTCAGAGTAATATGATCACAACAATACAACAGCTACAACTAGCACCAGTCTAAAAGCCTTATAAAAAGAAAATAAATGCATTCAATTTAAGAAAAAAATAAGCAAGAGGAAAACGCAATAATAGAGATGCTGCCACAATAGTCATCTATTTTGGTTGCATGAATAATGAAAAAGGACAAGAATAAGTATAATAAACTAGCAAAACGGCACGATTTTCTATTTTTTTTTTCACAAGAAAATATACATATACATACATGCATACATACTTACAAAGTTTTTTTTTTAAAGAAAATTTATAACAGAGAAGCCAGACAAAATTCTAGAAATGTTACTTAACAAATATATCACAAATTCCTTAAATATATATTTTGATTTCACCCACTTAATGCATACAAATCTATTTACATACATATGGATGTATATGCGTTTTTCAATTAATTTTTTAGGGCGCTTTAAACAATATGCAGTTGGGTATTGAATGAAAAATGTTTTAGAGACAACATATGTACATATGTACATATTTACAATAACCAATGACATTTTCTTTTAACGAATTCGCAATAATACAAACCACAATGTAAAGATCATTAACAGCTCTTAGTTAACATTGCAATAACATGCTGTTGTGTATACATGTTTAATGGTAAGAGCAAAGCAACATTTTAATAAACATTTTTACAAGTGGAAAATGCTTAAAAAATTGTATGTATGTAAAGTTAACATTGTAAACATAGTTGCCAGATGAAATAGGGGTCAATTCGTCAAATTTCGAGAAAAAAATCATCAAAATTGTCAAAATAATTATCCGAAAACGTACTAAATTCGTCAAAAATAAAACATACATATACGTCATACAAATATATTGGAATTGAACAATTTTATTAGATCAGGTACTACTTTATAGTCAAAACAATTACAATTATTTAGTTTTAAATGATAATTAGTATACAAAATTGCTTAGAGAAGATATAACCAACCGATTTCTTCCTTTGGTTTTGTTTAAGTTAACTCGACTAAAAACTCTTTCTACATTTGCTGAAGATTGCGGTAAAACAGAAATAAAATCAATGAAATACTTAACGTGAGAAATAAAAGATCCTTAAGTCCATTTTTTATTTCTGATTTTTTTTTATTTCAAAAAATATGAAATTTTCAGGGTTATCAGGGAGTTTTAATAACTTTAATTGTCTGAATTCAGATTCAATTTCCCGTCTTTAACATTCCTCAACAAAGTGAGAAAACTCTTATAATATCGTAGAAAGAACTTTTATTTTCTATTGTAATATTGTAAAGGTCAATGAAGCTTAAGGCTTTGAATTCATCTTCGAAGTCAAGTGTTATTAAAATCTTATCAAACATTTTTAAATTTGATTAACTTTAGCATCCGCAAATATAAGCCTGGCATATATTTCCAAGTAAATTTTTTGAATGTCTGAATAATAATTCTCATCTTTGTAATCCACCAAATAAAAAAGATCACACACACAGATCAAGCAAATCTGTTTTTAAAAAACTATTCATAATTTTATGAGTAGTTTTTGCATTTGACCATATAAATTTTGTATTTCTGTTGTTTCAGTTGATAAATTATGTACAAGAATATATTTAAAAACCATTTAGTTTCTAAAGAATTAATACAAAAATTAAGATTGATTGCCTTTTACTCCTTATTTTGACTTCATATTCTAGCAAAAGCTGTCAAGTTCTCGGTCAAATTCAAAATTGTTTTATAGTTCTGAAGAAAGGTGTCAATTTAAAATTATTTAAAATCGTTAAATTGAAAGCGAAAATCGTCCAGTCGTCAAAATTCTAATTTTGGCACCCAAAATCGTCAAAATGACGATAAATCGTCAAATCTGGCAACCGTGATTGTAAACATAGTTGAAAATGTAAATTATGTTGGAAAATAAATATGTATTAAAAAAATCAACTGACAATATAATATAAAGGTGGTTTTCATACATAATTATGTATACATACATACTATACATACATGCATATCTACATATGTATATACATCTATCTACATATGTATATAAAATCGCGGTGTGTGTTTGTTACTAACGCATGATTTCTGGAACTATAAGACCTGTGGAAGTGAAATTTTCAACACAGGTTCGGGTCAATACCCGGTAGGTTTTCATTTTGACCCAACAAGTGACCACTGCGTGCAGTAATTTGTAGTTTAAAAAAATAATTAAGGGTAAGACAACGTTGCCGGGCTCAGCTAGTGTATATCTGTGGCAATAAATAATAATGGCTTAAGTTGACATAAGTGCTTTTTCATTTTATTACATATTCTTATTCTCTTCATCAAGATCTATCTATGTATCACTCAGCTAAATTTCAATTATGAAATGTTATTAATAATAACATAAATTAAAATATTAAAAACCCCCGATATACATATCTAGAAAAGATGTGATATCTTCTAAACGGTTGGACCGATTTTCTTAAAACATAGCTAAGAACCCTCTCGATCAAGTCATCTTTCAAACAGAAAAAACTAAATCAAAATCCGGCCAGGCGTTTGGTCTGTACATGGAAACAATTTATGTAAAAACTAAACACAAAAAAGACAAAACCCTTAACATTTCAAAACAAGAAATTTCGATTTAAGCCATTATTACTTATTGCCACAGATATATAAAAACAAATAAATTTTATTGTCGAATTGGTTGGTTTTTAGGTGCACGTGGCTGCTTATTACTACTTAAATGCAATCAAATAGAATCTCTAGATCTACACTATGCTCTTCCGAGTCCTTTGAAAAAGGTTTGAATCCAATGCTTTACACAGCAATAAGTCGTACTAAATCCACACCGTTGCGTTGAGGTACAGTATGCCAATCCGTAATACATCCGATAGGTCGTCTAGTCTAAATTTTTATCGCGTTGTGTGCAATGCGGGGCACTGTCCCTTCCTCAAACTGTTCTTGAAGACTGCAACAGAATGCATACTAAGCACGTCTGGCGATCGTCCTGTTGCTCATCAATACTGCGACCAACCGCGAGATGCTCTTCCTATTTTTATTTGCTTACAATTCATTCTGCGCGTTTTTCGTGGGAGCATGCGGACATTTTCTTTGCGTACTCAGACTATTTCACCTGTCTTCCTTCCACTTTTGAAGATAGTATCTGATAATATTATTTTTAACTTTGTCAAATGGCACTGCATCCATAGTTCATCCGCCCACTGACTGACGATGACGTTACTATGTGCAGAACACCAGATAAAAGTAGTATCATCCAACTAAAAAGTCTGTTTAGCACTTCCTTACATTGATTAACTGAAAATTGAGGATGCTTGAAGTGATCTAGCACAGAAAAAAATAGACACAATTTAGATTCTATAACTATGTGTCGTTGGCTATGGAGATGAATTTTGACAACTTTATGCTATAATTCAATAATAAAATTTATCAATACAGCGAGTTTTCACAGTACAACTAAAAAAAACTATTTGATAAATAAATTCTCAAACATATTCAAACATTCAAAAAAATAAATACGTATTTGTCAACAACAATATTAAAACTTATCAAATTAAAAAAAAAGATATTTGAAAATTCTTTGCATTTTAAAAAAATTCTCTTTGTTTCAATAACTTATTTTTTTAACTAAATATCTATTAACTTATTTGTAATTGTACTTATCAATCATGGAAATATTTTTTTCACAGGAAATTTAAAAAAAAGTTGTTGAATACCGGCATTTTTGTTATTGAAACTGAAAAGTATTTTTTAGTGAGCACAAGAAGTAATGCCTGGTTGTCTGCTTCTTTTATGGCTGGAATTTGAAGTTTGAAATACGATCAATAACAGATGTACGACTAGCTCACTTGAGAAAACTCCACACCGCAGATCATTCTTGATCCATCTGAGTAGTGGCCGGTGTCATAATCATTTACTATTTCGCTCCTATTTCAATTGCCTTCTAGAAGCACTTTGAAAAAAATCCCTTTTGTAATTGGAGTATTTCTTTATATGAACTTTTTCATCTTTTTGGGAACATATCAAGCCCTATTTTCGATTTAATCGTAAGCGACATGTGGTAAAAAATTAACTTTTTTATTGAAATTAATAGAATTATCAAAATTGTTGATAACTTTTAAATTACATACATATTTGAAAATTATAAAAAAAAATTTTCCTGAAAACTTTAATTTTTGTAGCTTGCGATAAGTCGAAAATAGGGCTAGATATGGCTTCCTCGCCAAAAATAAACTGCGAATTGTGTGAGGTCAAGAACGAATGTAGGCAATTTGGTCTGTTCTGAAGTAAAGCGTATTCCTCACACAGGAATTTAGTTATTAGTTATTTAGTTTTATTGTACTCATTTATTTTATATCTACCGCCACACAGTGCTGCATATGGTTTTCTTTATTTTCCTTCATTTCTTTTAATACATTGTATGTATATGTATGTATGTATGTACATACATGCTGTCGTGTTGCTTGCTTTTATTTTGATAAAGCAAAAAAAAAGGAAATTACAATCAAAATAAAAAACGTAAACTTCAATATTTACCGTTAAGGTCGTCTGTTTTGTTACTGCTGCCTGCAAGAGTACATACGGTGCATTTTTTCTCAATTGTTTAGTACATAAACTCACACACAGACGTGCACACTGTTTAATACAATCTGTTTTGTTGTTGTAAATAGTTGGCAGCACTGACCTCCTTTTCATGCTGTCTTCTTTTTTAATGTTTTTATTGTTTAAAAATTAAGCAGCTTAAAATTATAAACTTTCCGAATTTATTAAAAGAATATGACAGGTATTTTCTTTTTCTTTTTTAAGATGAGAATTTTGTTAGGAAGTTCTTAATAATGAGAAGTATTTGCAAGGGCTGGAAACCATATAAAATGGGAGTAGTTTTTTCAAGCACCCTAGCAAATATCCATACATATTTATACACTTAAGCATTCTCGATCAATCAATAAAATATCCCTTAAGAGTTAAGTTAGTTAAATTTCAAAACATGTAAATGACATCATTAATTTTATTGGAAATTAGGCAACAAATTGCAATGATTAAATATTTTGTCACTTAATAATGTCAAAAGGCCATCCATACATAATTAATTAATAATTTAATTTTTTAAAATATGTATATTAATCAAAAAATAATTTCTCAAGATTGCCTGCAAGACAAGGCAAGAAAGCAATGTTCATACAAACTGCTTCATAATCAATAATTAAAAAAAACCCAAGCAGAACTAAAAAGGAGGACTTTCCAAAAATGTTTTAAAAAGAGTTGACAATCATTATTCATTCTTTTTTATCTCTGGTGAGTGCACTCGAAGCTTTAATTTAAAAATAACTTGCGTATGAGTGAGTGTGGCTGTTGGTTAACCGCGCTGTGCTGATAATGTTGTTCACATATGAGGAGATCGTAATTTTTTTGACCTGATTTTCTTTTCTGCATGTTCACGCTGTTGCTCACTATTTTAAAGGTGATCATCATAATCGATACATTGCATTACGTGTTGACGTTTATAAATAAATTAAAAATGTGTGTAGGAAAGAACAACAAAAAAATAAATAATTACAATTTCACTTGTTTTGTATGCTGTTTATTTTTATACAGGCCTATTTTGTGAAATGTGGGTCAGAATTTTGTTTAAATTTTACCTAAAAATTAAAGTAAAAAAAAAATACAGCTGACACTCCTCCAAGTATACGCCTGTTAAGAAAAACAACCTAAGATATTAATTTATATAAGATTACAAGTAACACAATGGCAAGTGATTCTAAATGTAAGTAAAAGTAAATTTTCAAAGTTTTTTTTTCGATTCTTAAATTTTTGAAATTGATGATGGCAAAATAGTGTGCACTTCTTCACATATAGAGTCCAACCTAAATTGGAACGTCAAGCGTTGCTTTGCCTGAGCAGCAGGGTACGTATTTAAGGCCGTGATACACTATCATACAAAGTCGTGCGATCTACGAAAAAATACAAGCCTGGTATGATGGAGTTTAAGAAAATTTTCAAAAGACAATAACAATTCATCACACCAGGGTTGTACTTTTTCGTAGATCGCACGACTTTGTATGATAGTGAGTATAAAATATGATTTGAACGCAACGCTTGACGCTCTAATTTAGGTTGGACTCTTAAAAGAAATTTATGATTTGTCGCTGGAATTAGCTTAAATTTAGTTTTTTGAATTAACTTACAGTAAAATATTAAAAATAAAAAGTTCATATTTCATTTCATTCAACTTTAACTGACGACCCTTACAATATCCTTTGTGACTGTACAATAATAATTTTGTTGGGAATTTTTGACAGTTATTGGACGATTATAGTTATTTATTTTTAAGCGTTTTCCATTTTTTTTCTGCAGACTTATTTAAAATTTATTTACAAGCACAATTTCTTTTATTGATTTCATGTTTATTTAAGATTATGCTTTCTTAAATACGCATTTAGTTTGACAGTTGAATAAAAATAATAGCATCATAAATAATTTGCAGCCAAAAGCAGAGACAAATAAGAAATTTAAGTTTTATTTATGAAGCGAATCGAAAGGAGGAAGGAGTAGAGGAAAAAAACTTTTACTTTCACAAGAAGAAAATAATAAAGAAATTTGTCAACTTCGCCGCGTTCGTTCGTGAAATTGGCAAAAAAAATGTAAGTAAAATAAAAATAAAAATAAAAAGTACTTTTTATGAATAAATAATTTAAAAGCACCTTTTATGAAAAATAGTTTTTACAAAATATACTTTTTATGAAAGGTACATTTTATAAAAAAAAAACATGTTATAAAAAGTACGTTTTATAAAATATACCTTTTACAAAATTAACCTTTTATAAAATGTATCTTTTATAAAATGTACTTTTTATAAAATGTTTTTTTTTTATAAAATGTACCTTTCATAAAAAGTATTTTTTGTAAAAACTGTTTTTCATAAAAGGTGCTTTTGTAAAAATTACTTGTTATAAAAGATAATTAAAAAGAAATTCTTATAAAAAGTACTTTTTTTAAAGTACGTTTTATATGTGTTTTTTTCCATATAAGGTACATTTTATAGCAGGAGCTTTATACATATACATATAACGTACTCTTTGTACAATGTAGCTTTCATAAGTTACTTTAAAAAAAGCACTTTTAAAAAAAAGGAATTTTTTATTAAAGGTACCTTTTACAAAATGTACTTTTTATAAAAATTTATTTTTTACAAAATGTACTTTTTATAAAAATTTATTTTTTACAAAATGTACATTTTACAAAATGTCTGTTTTATAAAATGTACTTTTTATAAAATGTACTTTTTATAAAATTTATAATTTATATAATGGGTTATTGTAACAAAACAGGTTTTTATAAAAGGTCTTTTGAAAAAGTACTTTTTTCAAGTTACTTTTTTAAATTGTACACTCTATAAGAGGTACTTTTTTTAAGAAGGTACATTCGTTCTATGTATAAGACAGTTTTTCTAAAAGATACTTCTTAAATAAATTTTTTTATAAATTGGACGTTTTACAAAAGATACTTTTTCCGAAATGTAATTTTTATAATAGCTGCGTTATTTTCATAAAGCAGATTTTTATACAGAATGTTTTAGGAAGAGGTACTTTTTAAAAAGATATTTTATTAAAGATATTTCTTAAATACATAATATATTTCATAAAAGGTACTCTTTATAAAAGATAATTTTAATAAAAGGTACTTTACAAAACGTACTTTTTTATAAGGTGCAATTCGCAAAAGGTACTTTTAATATTAGATACTTTTTACAAAATGCACTTTTTACCAAAAGCAATTTTGACAAGAGGTAATTTTTATATAAGGTACTTTTTACAACAGGGACTTTTTATGAAAGGTATTTTTTATAAAACGTATTTTTTTTATAAAAGTTATTTTTGTAAAAAGTACTTTTCATGAAAGACACTTTCAATAAAACTACTTTTTGTTTGCAAATATACCTACAATGAATTACACTGTGAAACATTTTTGGGATTATTGTCTGGGGGTGAGAAATTCCAAGTCAGGGTGATGGTAGTAGGTCAGTATAGTAAAACCCTCAAAGGGTTTGGCGTTCGTATGTGTCAGTTTTTTTTTATGACCTTTTAAATTTTTTCTTTTTCACTTGTCCGATTTTGATGAAACAAATTTAGAAAAATTAAGAATTACAATTTCTCTAATCTGTTTCTATACCGTTTTCCTATATAAAAAATATTTTTTTGCCTAAAAATTTAAATATTTTTTTTTTTAAATTCATAAAAAATCCAAAATGGAAAAAAGTGCCAAAACTAATTACTTTCGCGTAAAGTCACATAACTCATGAGCAAAAAACACGAAATTAATAACACTTGATCCTTTTTTCCGTTTTGGATTTTTTATGAATTTAAAAAAAAAAAAATTAATTTTTAGGCAAAAAAAAATTTTTTTGCCTCCACAAATTTATTTTTAACTTCGAAAGTGTTACACATATAGGAAAACGGTATAGAAACAGATTAGAGAAATTGTAATTCTTAATTTGTCTAAATTTGTTTCATCAAAATCGGACAAGTGAAAAAGAAAAAATTTAAAAGGTCATAAAAAAAAACTGACACATACGAACGCCAAACCCTTTGAGGGTTTTACTATACTGACCTAGTACCATCACCCTGACTTGGAATTTCTCACCCCCCAGATTGGCTGTTGTACTGTGTTATTTACTTACATATGTGTACATCTGAGCTGCCCAAAGTAGCACCAGAGTGCCGAACATCAATCGGCTTCTTATACATGTGAATACACATTCGCGAAAACATTTCTCTCGTGTTTCTCTCGGTGGCCAGCTCTGATGTACATACATACGTATTTATGTATGTATGTACTAGTACATTTTTCAATTTACACACAACTTAATGCAGAAAGAAAATTTTATTTTTCTCTCAAGAGCTCAGTAAACGAGATATTTTTATGAATAACGATATGAGGATTAATTCTGTATCATTAACAGGAAAAATCCGTTTTTTTGAGTTATGACGTTCTTTGAGTAAATGAGCGATATGTATGTACGTGTCCAAAATGTTGCAGTCCTGTACTTCTCCTAAAATTGCATTTAAATATTCAGAATTTCCTATTGTTACGACATTTGCCATGCATGTAATAGTTTTGCACCATTTTTAACCAAAATTTAAGGCGCGTCACATGTTAATGTTTTCGATGTTACTTGTCAAATAAATCATGTAGGCAGTTTTTTTTGTATATCATGTAACCGGAAGTTTTAATTTTTTCTATTCGTGCTTTACTTTTATTTTTTTTGATATTGAAATGTGCACACGTCTTAAAGACAAAACTCACCAGATACCACAAACCAATAATACAAAATTTAACCTTTAACACGAAGTAAAAAGTCAAGCTAAAATTAAATCATATGCAAACTCATTGTCAATGATGATTTTTTTATATATTTTTTTTGCCCAGATGCCGAAAAAAGGCATCATTAAATTGTAAAAATTTCGACTTTTTGCATAAAAAAAAATTAAATAATGGAAAAAAATGTGATCAATACGTGACTTTGAGGCAGAGAGAAAATTTTACGGTCCATGGCAGGCATAAGTATACAATAATTCCACCATTTAAACAACATAAAACGAAATCACCCAATAAGAAATACAAACCAAGGCGAAGGAAGTTATGCTCGTAAGCTATTGTTTGAAAACGTTACAGTTTTTTTTGGGAATTTTTGTGATCAGGTTTCTTAATGATTTTAATAAATTCAGGGAAAAAACACGGAATTTATGTATGAACTTTAATTAAATTAAATTTTTAAAAGAAATTGATAAAGTCTATAAATTTTTTATTTTATCTAATTTTTCTTGATACTTTAATTTAATTTCTGGAGAAATACATATCGCTCATAGCTAAAAAAAAACAAGTTTGCCAGAAAAGGCGTTTGAAGTTTAGGGTGCCCCTGTGGCTGAGTGGTAGCGATGCTAACCTCTCAGTCCAGAGGTCGTGGGTTCGATTCCCGCCATAGACCCTGGGTGTTTTCTGCAGACAAGATAAATCGCTTTGCGGGCTGTGTTTGTTTAAAAAAAAAAAATTTACACACAACTTAATGGTAAAAGAAAATTTTATTTCGCTTTCAAGAGTTGAGTATTCAAGATATTTGTATGAAATTCTTACACAATATGAAGAACGATATGAGAATTAATTGTGCATCATTAACTCAAAAATTCCAATTTTTGAGTTATGACGTTCTTTGATTATATGAGCGATGTGTTTAATTGCACCCAAATTCATTCATATGTATTTATTAATTAATTTTTCTAATTTTGAGTGTTTTATATTACATACTCAGACAACGTCATAACTCAAAAAAATCGATTTTTGAGCTAATGATGCAGCATTAATTAATTGTGTAAATTATTGAAAACCTTAAACTCATTTTCTAGAGTATTATTTTTTTTGAGTTATGATGTTGTTTGAGTAAATGAGCGATATGTGATAACAAGACGTACATATGTAGGAATATGAAATGCAAAAATTTCCCTGACCATTTTTGTTTCAGTTGAGGAAAAAAGGCTTCTTTAAATGTTATGGCTTCAAAGTAATAGACAAAAAAAAAGAAAGTTGCCCGAAAAAGTAATTAAACCTGAATTGCAGTTTCTTTTTTTAGCCGACTGTAGAAAGAAGAAGGGTGGGTGATGTCATAACTCCGACCGACATCAAATGTAGACTGATTTTAAATAAAAAAATATTTGACTAAATAAGTAAAATAATAATTTGGGATTATTAGTGCGTTAGTTCTAGTTCACACTATGCAAGTCTTATTGCTAAGCTGATTAGTTAGGGCGAGAGAGAGAGAGAGAGAGAAAGAGACGAGGGGAACAGACACGTTACTTTTCCCATCGTCTCACTCTCCTAAAAAACTAATCAGCTTAGCAGTAAGACTTGCATAGTGTAAACTAGGACTTAACAAATGTTAAACTTAAAAACAGTGTTTTTTTTTGCTTGATCTTTTTCTGGAATTACCCACCATATGTACTTCAACTCCAAAGAAACTGATGCCTGCCGGATTACATTTTTTAAAATTTAATACTGACACTAAAAAGTTAAATATAATAAAAAAATAATCCAGAATATTACGCTGGTTCCACCAGCCAGACAGTCGTCTACAAAATGTGTACAAACTGAGATATTTTGTTATAAATTTTCTACACATGTTGACTGTGTTGGTTGAGGAAATTAATAAAAAATTAATTAAGTACGGACTATTCGAAGTAGATAAGGCACAAACATTGCTACTATTAAATAATTCTGCATAAAAAAGCCGACTTCAATGCAAAGATCTGATAGAACATTTTCGAAAAAAATTTATGGTATATAAAATTAAATTTTAACGCGCGTGCCTCCGCCCACTTTTCAAATGCAAGATTTTGTGTTTTTCAGAGCTCAGGGTGTGTGTTCAGTTTTGTAAAAATCGGTACAGTAGAACCACTTAAAATAAAATATTAAATTTTAATGGGCGTGCCTGCGCCCATTTTTTAAATGCAAGATTTTGTGTTTTCCAGAGGTCTGCGTGTGTGTTCAGTTTTGTAAAAATCGTTAAAGTAAAACTACTTAAAATAAAATATTAAATTTTAATGGGCGTGACTCCGCCCATTTTTTTCAAATGGAAGATTGTGTCTAGTTTTGAGGTCAAGTTGTATGGCAAGTTTCGTAAAAATCGGTTAGGCAGAACAACGTGGAATATAATAATAAATTTTAATAGGCGTAACTCCGCCCATTTTTTCAACTTTAAAATTGTGTAATTACAAAAACTAAAGGTGTTTGCTAGGCTTCGCTGCAATCAAATAAGTAGAATATCATAAAATCAAATTAAAAAATGTGTGTGTGTTATTCCCCCCCCCACAATTTTTTTTTGCAATGGGACCAATGGGAAGCTATACCCTCTCAGACAATGAAAAAACTTTTACAATCAGTCTAATATGAACCAAGTTATGAAGTAACACTGTAAAACATATATATATAGAAACGAATCAGTTAAAAATGGTTGTCAGGGAACTTGTACTCGTATTGCATTTTAAATTACAGCTTGCTTGTATGATGCAGAGCAGTGATGCTTTTCCGAACAGGCCTATACTAAGTGCATGCTCATAAATTAAAACGGCTTTTTTTTTCTTAAGAAATTTCGTATGTTAAACCAACATTAACTTTAACAAACGTTTATGAATACTGGCGTAACACTTTAAGTCCACCATTTGCAAGTCTGATTGAAAATCTTTTTATCTTGCTTCCATATAAAATATAATAGTATCTATATGAGTGTCCAAAATGTTTTTAAGGGTACTCGTATGAGGGAAAATCCTTGAACATTTTCTCAATTATTTTGGATTTTTCTTTTCTAAAAAAACAAGAAACGGACTGAAAACAACATGACCTCATAAATCTTTCAACACATTCCTGTTTTTAATTTTTCAAGAGTTGTTTTCTTTTTATGGCTTTATTGGCACAATTTGTACGTTAGTTAACTCCAGTTGTTCGTTCTTATACATAATTTTATGAAAGTTCAATATTTAGGGAATTTTTGCCTGCTCTCCTCTATGAATTTGTAACACTTTTTATTGTTGCTTGAAAGTGTGGGAAAATTTTGTAAAACTAATTATGATGCTGTTCACAGTTTGAGTGTGTTTGTTTGTGTTGATTGGTGTGAAACTGTGAGCTGGTGTGAAAATGTGTTACAAATCATTGGGAGAATGTGGAAGAACATGGGAAAATTTGCATAAATGTGATCTTGAATGAAGAATACTTTAATAGGTGAGCCGGAAAGGATTTAATGAAAGGGGCTGGCTTTTCTTTTCTGTTACTGTTATTTCAGGCATTAAAGCCAATTAGGAAAGAAGTGGGAAATATCCCAGTTGGCCACGTCTTTAAGACTTCATATAAATCGTCGACGAAATTTTCATACAAATGCCGGCGAAGTCACACAACAACTTTCTTGAGGACAAAACGAGGGACATTGTCACTCAGCTTGTCCTCAACAAAATTTTATTGAAGACAAAACGTGTGACATTGCCACTCAGGTAGTCATGAACGACGATTCCTTTAAATTGTTGATTAGAAAACCTAATCGACAGGCGACATGTCGAACATTAATCGCCGAAGACAATGTCGTGTACGGCTATTTGGACAACTGGGATACACAAACATACAACCACATACACAAATCTGTAGTAATTAAGAATAATGTTGATACTAGGGTTTGCAAATAAATAATCGCAGATTTTCATAATAGCGATTACGATTAAAAAATATGCGATTAATTGCGATTATCGGTTAATCGCGATTAAGCGACAAACTATACTATCATACGATTTGTTAAAACAGTTAAAGTCTTGTTTGTCTTATTTTCTTTTTTATTTGATTTCGTATTTTTATCGAATTTATTATTTACATTTTTTTTTTTTTAATATTTTCTATAATTTCTGTAATAATGCCCAAATAATCCCAACATAAGACAATCTACACCAACCTGCCAATCGAGTGAAAAATAGTTTTATGAATCCTAATGCAGTTTTTAAGATAGTACGACGTTGCAGCAAATAAGCGTTTCAATACTTAAAATATGGAAACGCTTTAGAAGTGGGCGAAAAAATAGGCAAGTCAATGTTATTTTCATTGCATTGAATAGATTTTGTTTGGCTACTAAATTAGTGAAAAATTAAGAACAAGTTGGCCACAAAACCTTTAATTAAAGATAAACAGAATCTAATTGTATTAAGAGGTCTTATAAGTGCTACGAAAGATCTTGTAAGCGGTTTGTAGACGGTGAAACTTTCTCTCACTTGGAATCTTAGACCATAAGCAGTTTAATTTGACAATATGTATATATATAATATATTTTATATTTAAACTTCAAATTTAAGATTTTTAAATGAATCTTAGATTAGAAAACAATTCATTAGCGAAGGCGTTTGATATATCGTCAGCCCATTATTGGTTTGGAGCATATGCAAAAAAGTCGGAATGGAGAAAAACGACTAAGAAGGTTTACACGAAGTTTTCTCAAAGTATACCCGATAGAATTTTTTGTATTTACAGCATTGCTTCCCACACATGTTTGGAAGAAATGTGTAAATTTTAGTGAACTTAGAGGAATGAAGTTATAAGTTAATATTACTTTATTGTAAAATTAAAAATACGTTTTGAGCCGCATACATCACTTTTCTTAATTTATTTTCAAAAAGTAGCTTTTGGTGCTTCATACGTACAATTTACTGCTGAGAATTGAGAATTTTGTAGTTTGTTTATTTTTTTTAAGTCAATCGTTTAACGCCGACCAAGAAGCCGCGGCGGTAATATTTTTAACTATCGATTCGCTTACACACTTACACAAGAAAAACAAGTAATTGAAGTGTATTTAATACAAAGAATGAAATTAAATGATTTCTGTTATACTCAATCGTGCATAATCAAGGTTTCTTTTATTTGATTTAAGTGTTTAATAAGTTTATATTAAAATATTTAATGGGCGGCTGCGTCTGGCTGATGATGTTTTTGCTTAACAGTCGCCGTTGAATTTTCCTTACTGCACCTTCTTTTTTTATTATTCATTTATTAAATAAATGAAGCAAAACAAGAGTTAACTTTACTTCGCATGTTTTTGTATGAAAAATTTTACGCAAACGCCAAACTGTGGCATGTACAGCAACAAAATACTTATTAAACCTTAAAATAGTTGAAATGGAGCAAAATGAATGCTAAATATGTCAGAAACCTTAATTAATTTCGGGAAACATGTTTTCAGAAAGAAGATATTCGAAATATATAAACCCCATACCTAACTAATTTTTTTTAAATGGTCGTTGGGTCAAACCAATAATGGGCTGACGATATATTCTTTGCTTGAAAAAGGGTAAAGGGTAAGGGTAGCGTTGGCTGAAGTAGTTAGCACGTTGACTACGAAAACGAAGGTGCTGGGTTCGAGCCCGGTATCAGACAGTCATTAAATAAGAACACCACGCATTTTTCTGATGTACATTAGTGTCCCTTTGTATCAGTTGTTGTAGGAAAGTTCATGTGATGAAGGCATAGTCACTGGTCACTGAGTTATACCGACTTCAGCAGAGATACTAATCCTAACGTAACATCGGAGCGCCCTCCTTCGTTGTGTAGCAGAATCATCGGCGAAGTAAAATAACCAATAAAATGGCTAATAATAACAGCTTCAAAAATTTCATACGCCTCATTCAACACCAGAGGCGCTGCAACAGTGCATTATTAAAAACGTGCAAAACGCAGAAGCTTTCCTCTATCTCTTCCTTCACCACCAGTGTTCTCTATCACTATCCCTTTCCTAAAGAAGGTAACACCTAGTAATAGTAGTAGGCATTCTTTGCCTGAGTGTTACTTCTCTTTTTTTTTTAAAGAAAAAAATAAAAAGTTTTAATCGTAATCGAGCGATTAATGTGACTGTGATAAAATTTATTTGTTGTTGGTTTAGGATGTCTAGACGCATTAAAAATAAAATATTGAAATAATTTCTTATTAAAATTATTTTTAAAATTTTTTGTTTGTTTTAGAAATAAATTTTCATAAAAAAAAATTAAATGGATCCAGCTAAACCCCTCAATAATCAATTTCAATGTATTTTTATTAAAAAAATATTTTACTTAAAGCCGTGATACACTATCATACAAAGTCGTGCGATCTACGAAAAAATACTCCCCTGGTATGATGGAGTTTATGAAAATTTTCAAAAGACAATAACAATTCATCACACCAGGGTTGTACTTTTTCGTAGATCGCACGACTTTGTATGATAGTGTATCACGGCCTTTAATAAGTAAAATAATAATTTGGGATTACTAGTGCGTTAAAAAATTTTTAAACTAAAATTAAATGTGTTTTGAATCCATTTTAAGAAATTGAAATAAAATACATTTCAAATTTTATTAATGTCTATGAGAGTCAAAATTAAAAAGAAATAACTGCATGTGTACACATACTTTATTATGAATCTATTGCTTCGTTATTAAATGTTTTTTTATCTTATTTTCTTTTGCAAATTATTTCTTAACTTTAAACTTTTAATCAAAATATTTTTCGGCTTCGAAAAGAATTTAAATCCAATTTAAATTTTACTTTTCAAATCACAATAAAAATTCTTCTGTTCAAGATTTTCAAATACTTTTGCTTCACTTCGAATGTTGTTTGTGCACTTAAAAGGAACTAAATATTTCTATAATTTCAATTTTGATTTCAAATTTAATTGAATATTGTCGGGCCGTTACTTAAATTATTTCATTCAGAAATATCAGTTTAAAATTTATATTTAAAAAGTCAGCCAACAGCCAGCCAACCAACAACCACACCACACCTCTGGTTGGAGCCATAAAAAGATTTTAATAAAGAGAAAAAAAAAATGAACTAAACACTTTAACTAGATTTTTTTTATACGATTGTGGGAAAAAATTTGCAACAAGTGACAAATATAGTAAAACCAGCAACACCTACTGAACAGAATCAAGCAAAAAAAAAAAAAAAAAATCGCCATAAAAATCTATTAATATAATAACAAAACGTTCACACTAATAAAAAAAAAAGTTGTTTGATAAAAGATTGCAGCAGGTAATAAAAAGATTAACAACATTGCACTACAGACAAAACTAATATTCAAAACGTCTTTATGTTTATGCGTTTCAGGTAATTACATTCAACAACAACAACAACAAAAGTAGCTTTGCTAATATTTGCCTTTATTTTTGTTGTTGTTGAGCATGTAAAAATATTGTAAAATAAATGCGAACATTGCATTTAATATGTAATGACAGCAGGGAGCCAAATGTCATTTGTTGCATGTAAAGCAATAACAACAACGACGACAATAAAAAACGCAGTTGCAGAGATTTTTTTTTGAATTTCATAAAGTTGTCTTCTAGTCCAAGCTGACCATACAATTTTCTGTTTTTTTGTTTTCCAGCCGCATAAGGCAGACATTTCAATGGAGAAAAAGCGAACTTTTATATAAAAAACAACCAAATAGTATTGAAATAAAATTGACATCTGAAAAGATTTGAAAATGCAAAAGTCTTTTAGATGTTTAAAGCAAACACTCCTAAATGTCGCAAGACTATTTAACCTTGACTACACAGAGCTGGCAAAGTTAACTTTAAGCTTTAAGTATTACTTGGCATATTTTTCAGTACTAAGAAAATTATTTGAGAGTATTAAATAAAACCTTTCAAAGAATCCAATAAGAGAAATATCTGATGATTCTTAAATTGTGCAAAGTTTCTTTTTGAAAGACTGACTAAGTTTTCCACAATTATAATCAAGTCAGCTCCACAACTAGTCAATCCCTCAAGGAAAAGTTTTTATATAAATTTTCATCAAAACCAAATGAGAATTTTAACACATAATAATAATAATTGCATTTAACAAGTGCAATAAGCGATTACAAAGTTTAATTTGGTCACGAGTTACCTACCACCAACCATATTACAATACTGCGGTTTTCATGTATAACCGCATAAGTTAATTTTTGGCGTTTTTGATTTATTGACGCATAGTCACTATTTCACTCAGCTCTTTAGTTTTAAATGAAGGCTTTATGATTCTTAGAGCCTATTTCACCAATTCTATTTAAATTATCAATTTATATTTGAAAATTTGAAGCATTATTTTTAAATATGAATTGATATTTAAATAGAATTGCTGAAATATACTATTAATTACGTGATTTTCAAATAAGTAAATAAGGCTTGTTTTAACTCTACTGGAAAATTATGCTCAAGACAAGAATCTTCAATAGAGAAAGATTTGGTGATGCTGAAGTGGCGCAAAGTTATTTAAGCGTAAATGACAGAGTTTAAAATCAGGAGAATTCGTTCAGCTCCACAACTATAATCTGATAAAGAGTTAATCAATTTCGATTCGCATAGAAATCTTTAACTGACTAGCAATAAATCAAAATTTTTATATAAACCAAACGAGAATTATATCATATGCAAATTATAGCAACACAATAACAAATGTGTAATGCATATGATCTAGGTATATTTTGTTTGTACAGGTTACTTGCTCTCAAAACTTGCAAGTGTTGTAATACAAGTAAATTATTTTCACAATTACATATTTCACTTGTACTATAACATTTGCATATTTGGAGAACTGTCGTAAAGCAGCTCTGGGTTGGGGAACAGCTCTCGCGTCATCGTAATTATTTCTTAAGTGCGGTCAGGCTTGTGTGTGTTGTTTGGCCTTCGAGAGTTTTGCGTCTCACTCGCACTTGTTAATGGGTACCGCAACTAATTGTATCGTTTACAGTTAGTTATTTTGTGGTATTTTCCATTATCAAGTGCAAACATTTTTAATAAGATTTAATTGGTGGATACCATAAAAAACTCTAGGAGTAGATCTTGGAAACTCCTACTTCCTATATGAAGGTATAGGTCGTTCGCAGCGGCCGAAGGAAGCTTCTACACGTGGAATACCATTTGGAACAAAGAATACAACAATATATTTGGAGAAACAGGCCCCAAGTGGTGGCAAGAGTTCAGAGCCTCTGAATCTATTACAATCGTTTTTAAATTAGTTACCTATACATACATACATACATATTCTTATCACTTGCTTATCTATATATAATAGAACTCTATGTTAGCAAAAACTATTTACTTTCTGTGGGAGGGGAACCTACAAGTTCAAGCTTTGAAATATCTCCATTTCCACGGTGATTTTCAAATATGTAAATTATGATTTTTTAAATATTAAACTGTTCGAATCATAAAATAGTATTTATTATCAAGTATTAAACAGTCAACTCGCCCAGAAAATATGTAGATATGGCAGTTACTCCAAAAATGTAGTGCTTTTTATATAAAATTGTTAGAAACGTTGACTGCTTGTAAAGAAGAAATTATATAGTGTATACAAATAAGTACATAAATATTGTCATAATGTCTCAAATCAATTTCATGATTTTGATTTTAAATTGGATTCTTTACTACATGAAAGTCTAGTATTTGATATTTGGGGGTTTTATATCATTTTCACACTGTCCTCAATGGTTTTCTAAACGATATGGGTGTATGAATGTATATCTGTGGCAAAGTGTGATTTTCGGAAAGACATTAAAAGTCTTTAACGCATAATTCTACTTTTCTTTCCATATGTAGCATTTTAACTGCTGCAAATTCCAAGTGGAAATAATACAGCATAAGAAAACTAAATTTGCTTACGTCTACTGAAGCTACTATTCCATGTTGCCACAGCATATACTCACCTCTACTGTGAGGGGTCCCGTTTCGGTTTCCTATAAGCAGATATTGCCCACTCACTTGAAAATACCGAAACCATACCTGACAAATTTCATAAATTATGTACATACATACATATGTATGTATGTGTGTCCTTTAGTGGAACACCGAAGGTTAAAAATTGCCAAGCAATAATAATAAACAAATCAATTGATACTAAAATACTCTTACCGAAGGCAGACTTCAGACTCAATTAAAGGGTCTTTTGTGCTTAAAACTTGTGTCACTTGTTAAATTTCATTCGTATTCATCAAAGAAGTTTGCACTACAAACTATTATCGCTAAACAAATGTATAACTTGAAACAACATCCCTTAAATATTATCTCAAAGAATTACGATTTATTTAAAATGCATCTCTTTCGACAAATTGCAATTTTAATAAGGCTAAAATTTTCATGCAAATAAATGTTACGCAACATGCACCCTCATTGCAAAGAAACATAACCTCAAAAAATCGACTGCATACATCGCACACAATATGGCAGAACTAAAATACTTATGAACATACATAATTGGGAAATGTAAATGATAAAGCCTTACCTTTATTTAACAAAGATGTTCATGAATTCCCTCCTGATTATAGAAAATTTCACAATTTCACATTTGCTTTCTAATGCATTTGTAACGCATTTGCTGCGCCTGCATTTTTACTGACTTGGAAAACTTTTCTACAACAATAAAACACTTTTACACTTTGCATTTATAATGCTTTTCGACATTTTCAACAAATTAAAACACATTTTTAAAAATTTTTTCACTTTTTACACAATTTATACCGAAATTGCAATTAATGATCACCTGTTTGCATTTCTCTTTTATTTTTCACTGGCGGTAACAATGTTCACAACTGCTGTGTTCTTTTAAACTTTTTTTAACCGCAAAATGCCTAGAAAAAGCGTTTTTTTCTTCAAGCACTGCGTGTGCATTACTTTGCTGGCATTTTAATTATAGCACTTCACAACACTAAGCCTCTGCCAGAGGAAGTCAAAGTCAACGGTAACTATAATCAATTTCCGGTCTTTGAATTCTACACGTTTCTTAAAATTTAATATCAAATATTGAAAAATTTTAGGCCGGAAGAATGATATGTTCTACTTTTTTAAAGTTGGCTTTGCTTAAAATTTGAAAATAAATGCTTTTTTATATCATTGAAATACAAAATTTAACGGATGAAGTACAGCCCTGGGCATAGTATTTATGTGACATAACTCTATCCAACACTGAACAAGTACTAACAGCTGATCATTATAGTATTCGATGTAAACAAAATAGAAAAATATGGCCTTCACAATACAAAATTTAAAAATTTTAACAAATTTGCCAAAAAAAATAAACTTTCCAAGCGTTATGTGAGAGACTTAAAACAAAGTAAAGTTAAATTCAAGCATCTTCCCTATCACCACAAAGCCAGAGCAAGAAAAATATGAAATAAAATTCTTGCAGGAAGAACTGTCTGAATTGCCGGGAGGCTTAAGTGTGGATCATATATGTAAGAGAAATATCGGAACCACACAAAAGAAGTCATGTAAAGAACAAAGAAAATGCCAATAGAGTACAGCCGCAGCAGGAGACTTCTGAGCAAGCTTTACTTCCCACCTACAATTTTGCTGCATACGTTGAAAAATCTGAATTATAGCAACAGGTGCTACAATTAGGGGTTTATTTAAGCGCCATTGAAAAGATGTTAAACTCTGTTTATTATTTATTAAAGATCAAGAAGTTTCCAAGGTTTGATTGCCTATAACATGGCGTATTTACGAAAGGCAACAAATGCGAGATCAAATGTTTACTAAGTACATATGCATTAAGTAAGTCTAAAAAATCGTCAAACGTTTTGTCTGAAACATCTACATTATACTAATATGACTTATAAGGAAATTGAAAATATGCCTTTTGGAAGCCGTGAAAGGGCCGATTTTCATTTAGTTTGAAAGGTGACTTGATGGCGAGTGTTTTTAGCAATGTTTGAAAAAAAACAGTCCAGCCGTTTACAAGATATCATATCGTTTCTAGATGTATGTACATACATACATACATACATACATACATACATACATACATACATACATACATACATACATACATACATATGTACATACATACATACATATGTATGTATGTATGTCGGGGGTTTTTAAAATTTTAATTTCATTTAATTTTCATTTTAAATTTTCGTCATTATTAATTTCAGCATTACGACGAGTTACGACCGGCACATGGCAATTCTACCGTTAACATGAATAACAGCATAAGACCACTTTTTTCGATTTTGATTTATTAGACAACTAGTCACTGCATGCATTCAGCTCTTTTATGACTCTTAATTATATGATTGTCAAACGAAATTCCCCACGAGACCACAACAGTTTTTTGTATGGAGCTTGTTATATTAGCTCTACTTGAAAATAATGTTAAGACATGAATATTAAACAAGAACTCTCAGGGCCCAGAATATTTAATAATGCTCTTAATGCACCAATAGAAACAATGAAAACAAGAGTAAAAGCCACTTCCCCATGATAAAGCCCCTCAAACAAAAAAAAAAAAAAGTTCAAGGAAAGAAGAGAAACAAAAGTAATTGTATGTGAAAGTTGTTTTTATGACTGTCAACATCTTTTATATATTTTGCGTTCGTTCGTTCGTTTGTTAAGTTGCCTCATTTATTGCATATATATTTTATTGTTGTTGCTGTGCTGTTTATGTGTGGACACATTCTTTGGAGACTGACTCTTAAGAATCGCTGGTGGTGGTTAAACATTTAACTACTTTCATTATTTTTGTTTGGCTTTTTTTTCGTTTTTTTTTGTCAGATAGCCAGTACTTGTGTGCCTTTAAGCCAACTTGTGCGCGATACCAAATACACAGTACCATTGCATGCATATACTTTGTTGTTTTTATGTATTGTACTCGAAAAGTTTAATCGTCTGTCAACAATGTCGCTTAAAAACCACAAATTGTTAACATTGTCTCGCCAAGCAAACGAAAACAAAAAACAAAAAAACTAGAAAAGAAATTTCTTTGGCCAAAAAATAAAGCATGTGGCTAAGAAAAGCTGTTGTACAGACTTTTGGAAATTCACAAGAATTTGGAGCAGATTCTTATCAATTTAAACTGCAGTTTGGCAAAAAAAAAAAAGAAAAAAACAGACAGCTTTAAAGCAGGCATTCACCAGCCAAAAGAAAATTACTATTTACGTGATAAATAAAGACTATGAAAGCTTAAGGCTTGAAGGTGGTTGAATAGGTCGGGTGAGTAGGTTAATAATTACTTTTTTTTCTACATACAAACATACTTATACACATTTTTCAAAAAGCTTTGTCATGAATTTTAAAATGTTAAAGCATTTAATAAAGCTTTTCAAAACTAAACTAAAATTACGAAGCTCAGCTTTTAATAATTAAAATTTTTAACAAGATTTTAAAAACCTGCAAAATGAAAGGTAAATTTTAAAAGCTTTGAAAGCTTTTACCAATCAGAGAAAAGTTATTTTAAAAAGGGCCTACAAAAATAAAAATTATATTAATAGATGATTTTTCAAAAAATTAGAAATTAAGAAAAGCTTTTAAAAGCTAAACTAAAACTACGGAAATCAGCTTTTAGCAATTAAAAGTTTTAACAAGACTTTAAAACCTGTAAAATAAAAGCTAAATATTAGATAAAATAAATTTCAATATACCTAAATAAAATTTGCAAGCTTTAAAAGCTTGGAAAATTTACACAAAAATATTATAAACTCTTACATTAAAAAAATAAAGCTTTTGGAAGCTTAACTAAAACTATGGAGCTACTAAGATTTAAATAATCACCAATTTCAACAAGATTTGAGAAACATGTAAAAAAAATAATAAAAATTAATCTTGCACGCTTGGAAAGCTTTAAACGCACAGATAAAAAAATGCTTTAAAAACTCTATACAAAAGTAATATAATCTCTTACATTAAAAAAAGTTAATTTGGGTTACAAAAAACTTGATAAAAGCTTAAAAAAATTTGTCAAGTCTTAAAATCGCTTTCTAAAACTCTGGCTAAGTTTTTGGAAATAAATAATTAAAAATAATTACAACTTTGAAGTCAAACTTTCCGAAATATACCTTTTAAGCACTTTGGAAAAGCTTTAAAAAATTTTTTTACTTGTCAGCTTCATAAAATTGTTATGAAGCTTTCACTATTTTTTTATATTATTCAATTATTTGGCCAATTCGATGAACTACATATTTCGCAATGACCAATTCACACACCATACATATATATGTCCGTGCTAAAGCTTAATTTCAATTTCTTTTAGAAAGTCTATTAAAATTTTATAATTATTGTATTTTTCTTGTTTGAAAAAATCAGTTAAGTTTGAATACTTGAGTAATAATAGATATTTGGATCTGATCTTATCATAAAGAAGCTTTCACTATGTTTCAACAGGACTTTGGAATAGCAAAAAAAAAAAAAAAAACTTGAAACATTTAGAAAGCTTTTTAAAGCTTTATAAAAATTATATTTTTGTATTTCAGTTTAAATTGAGATACTACTAATAAAAATTGAAATTTTTTCTTAAACATTTCTAAACTTTTGAAAGTGTTCAAGCTTTAAGTTAAACAAAATCTTCTTTTAATTTACGTTCTTTTAAGTTTATAAATAAAGTAAAGTAATAAAAATTTTACTCTTGGCTGCTCGTATTTTGTTATAAGTTTCAATTAAGGCCTTTAAAATTTATTAATTCCTTTTATTAAGATTTCAAAAGCTTGACTTTATGCTTTAGCCAGAAGAAATCAACAAATAACTCATTTTATATATATTTTTTTCATTTTATTATTGAAAATGATGTTAAAGCATGAAATCGATCACGCAATCTGTTCTTTGTGTTTAATAGAATCTCATGATAATTCATGCCATGCTAAGCAATTGTCTACGGTTATGAATCCCATTGAGAAATTAAAGCTTGAAATTTTAAATATTATTTATTTGTGTTAAATGAAGAGTTGAACTTATTTATTATTATTATTATTATTAATTTTTTTTGTAGATGCACTTCTTTCTTTTAACTGTGCCATCAAATGTTATATTGATGTGAAGAAGACAGATTTCCAGTTTACAGAACAATAAAAGTATGATGTTTTGTTTTAAAAAGTTTTCGAGTCTTTTTAAACGTGTGACCTTAAGGGAAACACGATATCAGCAATGAAACGGAGTAAATGTTTATTCAAATAAATATTTGCATATAAATAATAACTTTTGTTTGCACAAGAAAAACTGTTTAAGAAAATCAATATAAGCTAAAAGCTTTTCTTATGCTTTTACCAAGCAACTGCAGCTTTTATGTAAGTTTTATGTTTTAAAATTTTTTGTATAGCTCTAAAGGAATCTTAAAGGTACCAAAAGCTTTTATAAAGCTTAAATGCTCGAAAAAAGCTCTAAAAGTTTTTTTTTTAAAGGCACTCAAAGACTTAAAACTTTAAAAAACGTTTCCAACTTTAAGAGCACTGTTATCTTAAAATTTGTGAAAAGCTTCTGAAAGCGCAATTTTTGGTTACGAAAGCTTTTGCCTGTTCCTGCAAAGTATCTGAAAAAAAGCCCCAGCAAGCTTTTGGATGGTTTTGTAAAGATTCTCAAAGCTTGTGAGGTTTCTTTGAAGCTTTTTAAAAGCTTTCATGTAGTTTTTTAAAATCTTTCAGCTTTTTAGAGTTTATTTTATACAGTATTGAAAGTTAAATTTTTTTTCATTTAAAAAAATGCATTTTAAAGGTACCAAAAGCTTTTATAAAACTTTAAAGCTCCAAAAAAGCTCTAAAGGCTGTCGTAAAGCTTTTTCAAGGCACTCAAAGCCTTTAAACTTCAAAGAACGTTCTTGCAAAGCTTTCGAGAAAAGTTCCAGCAAGCTTTTGGGCGCTTTTATAAAGATTCTAAAAGCTTGTACGGTTTCTTTGAAGCTTTATAAAAGCTTTTATGTAGCTTCTTAGAACCTTGCAGCTTTTCAGAGTTTCTTTTATATTGTATTGCAAGCTCTAAATATCTTTTGACGTTATCTGCTATTTTTCTATAGTCTTCGAAAGTCATTTATATGATTCTGAAAGCTTTCTCAGTTTTATTTAATTAGGGTTTTCAAAAAAAAATACTTTGAGCTTTAAAAATATTAAAGATTTTGGCAACTTATAAAAAGTTGTTGGATCCCTTAGATATTTTCTTAAGTTCAAGTACCTTTTCTTACGTTTGTTTTTTATTTCATTTTTATTCTCTCATAATTGTTAATCCTTTTAAAATGTTATTTTTCTTTACTTTTGTTAACAGATCATTTGTGAAATTTTTGTTCCAGTTTATTTAACGTTACACCATTTTAATGATCGTTTATCATTTATTGGTTAAAAATACATTTACGGTTGTGTAAGTGAACAAACACTTGGCTCTAAAAAGGGAGGGGAAAGGGGCAGCCGTGATTTCCTTTTCAATACTTTTATTTCTGTGTACAACGTCAGCATTATCA
Organism: Nowickia ferox; assembly: GCA_936439885.1. Lineage (NCBI taxonomy): Eukaryota > Metazoa > Arthropoda > Insecta > Diptera > Tachinidae > Nowickia > Nowickia ferox. The sequence continues at coordinate 19,839,978 of OW387024.1, read as the reverse complement.
TCAACTTTAAGAGTTGACTTTGGCAGACACCCTGGCGTGTTATGACCCATATTTGTTTAAACATAAACTTTTCTGTTGTCTCTTTACTTATTTTGTTGAACGTTTTTTGATTTAGAATCATGTATTTCTGCTTGAATATGATATTTTCTTCTTCTTCGTTTGCTTGGATGTTGCCTGCCTCTTCCTTTTATTTTATTATTTTATTTTTTATTTTTTTGTTTGTATTACATTTCTCAACCCGATGGCGATGCGATGGTGTGTTACAATTTGGTTACAGTTTTCTTTTCGGCGTTGTTGTTGTTCGGTATTTATTTTCTTGTGGTAATTTATTGTCAGTTGTCTCGGCATGTTGCATTTCATTTGGTTGTATATATTTTTTTTGGGGCCATTTTTATTTTCTTGCCACACAAACAAATGAAAAGACGAAGAGGAGAAAAAAAAGGTTTTACAATTGTGTTGATTTCATTAGGAGCATTTTCTGTTTGGATTATTAATTGTTTTGGAAAGAATGTTTTTTGTTCAAAAGCGAAAAAAGAGGAAAAGAAAAATACAAGAGCTTTTTCTTTAATGGAAGTTGCAACCACACTTTCATAAGCATCATTTTCATTTTCAATAAATTTTCACATCATCACGTTTGTAGCATGTTCTGTTTCTGTCTTTTTTGTTTGTTTGTTTGTTTCTGTTTATGACCTGCTTGCATCTGTGGCATCTACTAATATACATAAGTGAGAGATGCTGCCTCTTAAAGAATTTGGTGGCTGGTGTTAAAGAGTGTGTTGTGTGCGCTCGCGCTCGTGTTTCTGAGCAATTACCGTTTATAATTAACGGTAATAGTTTTAATGCTTTTAACGCCTTAATTTCTTCAAAATTTTTTCTATTTTATTTTTCGAACGAAAAACAATTTTATATTTCCTTCCATTGAACTCTTTGAGGTGGTAACGAAATGTGTGGGTGAGAGTGCAAGAAGTTTATACATAATGCTTTTTGATTTTGTTTAACTCAGTAACAAAAGTAATAAAATGCTTAAGAAAGCAAATGTTGAATGACTTGAAAAATAACTCTACAGAAATTTTCCTTAAGAAAGGTCAAAGTTCAATTAGAAAACACAAATCGAATTTTTAAAATTGTTCTTATTAATAAAAAATAAATCTGTTTTATAAGAGTTTATTCTAAAAAATTTTAATTCACTTCCACATAAATTTTCTTTCTTTTGAAAAAAGTACTTTTTACAAATTTTTTTGAATTGAACAATTTTTTTACACTTTTTTTAAAATTAAATTTTTTTAAATGTCAATGCTTTTGGTTCATCTTAAATCCCTTCAAAACATACTAGATACTATTTTTTAAAGTAAAATTTTAAATTGTAAATTATTAATGAAAAAAAAAAAAAAAATACTTTTAATACCTTTTTGAAATCAAAGAATTTTATAAAGTTGTAATGGTTTTGTTATCTTTTAACGTCGAACTTACAAAACTGAATTTTTTTTGTTGTTTGAGAAAAGTACTTTTTTACTACTTTTTCAACTATGCATATTACATGTAAATTTTGATTTTTAGTACTTTTTTCCTGTTTTCAAAAAGTAGTTTTTTACTACTTTTTTTCTCAAGTTATAATATATAAATTTTACAGTGTTCGAATATTTTTCAGTTACTTTACCGTTTAAAATCAATTTTTTGTTTTTTTTCTAATTTTCAAAAAAGTACTTTTTTTACTTTTCAACTATATACTTCAACTATACAAATTACATGCAAAATTTTGACCGCTCTAATATTTTTAAGTTATTTTTCCGGTAAAAATCTGATTTTTATTACTGTTTTGTTTTTACTACTTTATTTCAAAAACGTACTTTTTACTACTTTTTTGCTCAATTTTGTCACATATAATACTTAAAGTGTTTTAATATTTTTCCGTTATTTGGTCATTTAAAAATACGATTTTTAGTACTTTTTTCTTCTTTTCAAAAATAGTACTTTTTTACTTCTCTTTTTCTCAGCTGAATCAGATATAAATATTAAAGTGTCCTTATATTTTACAGTTATTTTCCCGTTAAAAATACGATTTTTAATACTCTTTCCATCTTTTCCAAAAGTACCTGTTTTACTACTTTTTTTCAACTATATGATATATACATTTTAAGGTGTTCTAATATTTTTCTGTTATTTGGCCATTTAAAAATCTGGAATTTCGGAATTTTTTTCTTGTTTTCAAAAAGTACCTTTTTAGTACTTTTTTTTCTCAACTATGTCACATATAAATTTTAAGGTGATTTAATATATTTCAGTTATTTTGCCGTTGAAAATTCGATTTTTACTATTTAATTTATTTTTCAAAAAGTACCTTTTTACTACTTTTTTTCTCAACTATGTCACATATAAATTTTAAGGTGATTTAATATATTTCAGTTATTTTGCCCTTGAAAATTCGATTTTTACTATTTAATTTATTTTTCAAAAAGTACCTTTTTACTACTTTTTTTCTCAACTATGTCACATATAAATTTTAAGGTGATTTAATATATTTCAGTTATTTTGCCGTTGAAAATTCGATTTTTACTATTTAATTTATTTTTCAAAAAGTACCTTTTTACTACTTTTTTTTTCTCAACTATGTCACATATAAATTTTAAGGTGATTTAATATATTTCAGTTATTTTGCCGTTGAAAATTCGATTTTTTACTTTTTTTTCAAAAAAAGTACTTTTTTACTAGTGTTCTATTATTTTGCTGTTGAAACTCTGATTTTTGGTACTTTTTTTTAAGTCCTTTTTACTACTTTTTTTCTCAGCTATATGTAATTAATTTTACAGTGATCTAATATTTTTTGAATTATTTTGCCGTTAAAAATACGATTTTTAGTACTTTTTTTCTTCTTTTCAGAAAAGTACTTTTTTACTACATTTTTTCTCAGCTACATGTACGAGTATATAACACATACATTTTACAGTTTTCTAATATATTTCTGTTTTCTGATTTCGCCGTATTTACTTGTTTATTACTTTTTCTCTAGTTATTTTACCTTTAAAAAAGCGATTTTTAGTAGGGATGTAACGATACGCCATTTCGCCGATCCGATACCGATACCGATACTCAAAAATAAATATCGCCGATACCGATTCCGATACCGATACGCACATTTAAATTGAGCTCAAGTAAAAATTAACAAAACTCAAGTAGAATAATTCTTCTATTATACAAAATAACAGTGTTTATTAATGAGCCATTCAAATCATCAAAATTTGCAGTACATTTCAGTTTCTAAAATTCAAATTTTCAAACTACAAAACGTCTGCAATATTTATGATTTTACAAAATAATCGTTGGCATTCAGTTTAGATTGGCTCAAGATTTAAAATTGATATTAATAAGACTTAAAAAAAAAATTGAATTTCAATTCATGTTAACAAAAAATTAATTATTGTTTTTCACAAAATAACAGTGTAAGATTGAATGAGTCAATTCAAAATGAATGTCATACTGTTTATTTTCTAAAATCATCAAAATTGTCAATACATTTCAGTTTCAGTTGTTCAAAAAACTCTAAAGAAAAATATAAGAAGTATCGGCGTATCGACAGTAAAATATCGCCGATATCGATATATCGGAAAACCAGCAGTATCGCCGATATATCGGTATCGGTTGCATACCTAATTTTTAGTACTTTTTTTCTTTATCTTTAACAAAGTACTTTTTACTACTTTTTCTATAACTTTTTGCCGTTTCCAGTTTGTCAGTGTTATGATTTTCCGCCAAGTCTTTGAATAAAACTGTGATTTATTTAATAATAAGATTTAAAAAATGCAATCAAAAAGTATACTACATATTTGCAAAAAACTTGCTTTATATAAAAAAAATATATATGTATGTAAGAGTATATTAAGTTAAACTCATCCATTACAGATATGTATGTTTTATTTTTTACATTTACCAGAATTTCATTCTGTTTTGAATGCTGAAAGCAGACGAAAAAAAATCTCATAATCTCTGTGAGTATTTCAAATGTAAATATTGTTTAGAAAATCGGAATTTGCATTTAACCTGCTTTCACTACATGTCAAAAACAACAGAGACACATCCACGCGCTTGCAATTCTCGAAAAGAAAAAAACAAAACCCCCAACAATGATTTAATAGAAAGATGCAACAGCTACAAATGTTTGATTGTTGCAAATGTAGAAAAAAAGTGCATACCACACCATATTGAATTTAGATTTTTGCATATCGAATCACACACACACACACACACAGATGCTCTTGCTCCGTTTCTGTGGCTGGAGCTTTATATATATTTTTTTTGTGAACAATAAAAAACTAAAAATTGTTTATTTTTTCACTTAATCCAGTCATGTAGAAAAATGAAATGCCTGCACACTTACCCGCCATTCATACAAATATTTAAATGATGTTGTTAGTAGTTAGATTCCTTCAATGGTATTCCAATACAAAAAACTGAGTGAGTATGTGTATCTTTACCTGGAAATGAATGATCATGTTTAACCGCAGCAACAACAACAAAATTGAAACACAAAAATATGTACATATTTCGCAAATGTGTGGGTGGCATCTAAAGGCTGCTGCAAGCAGCCGGTAGTTATAATGGTTTCTTTCTTAATCTCTCAATTTTCAGATTCAGTGCACCAGAATATCAAATTACTCGGTCAAACAAGGTTTAAGATATTTTTTAATAATATGTACGAGTATGTATTTTTACCTATTGGTTTATTTCTTATTATGTTTGGTTTGCATTTAAAACAACAGCGAACGAGTACCTCACGAAAAAAAACAAGGTTAACAAGATTTATGGTTTTTCAAATTGAAAGTCGAATTTAATTTTTAAAAAATTAAAAATTAAGTTACTCAGAAAAGTGGGAAAAATATAAGAGAATAATTCGTAAAATGGGACTTTAGTCGGTCAATAAAAAATTTGACTTCAGTAGTTAGCAAAAATTAAACATTTAAAACAAGTAATTTAAAAAACACTTTTTTAATTCTGTTTCTTAAAATTTAATTTAAAAATTTTGGTCCAAGCCAAATTTTGCCCTTTTTATTAAAAGTACTTTTCTACTACCTTTTTTTAAAACTGAAAATTTTACCAATTTCCTTTCTATAATCATATATAGCTTAAATTTGCATTAAATAAATTATTTTAAAATGAAATTTGGTACTTTTCTTAAAAAGTACCTTTTTTACTACTTTTTCTAAAAATTAAAAATCTGACAAATTTGATTTTCCGAATCATTTCTGTAGAAAGTTCTCTACTGTAATTTTGAAAAACTAAAATCAGTTTTTAAACGAAATTTTGTAATTTTTACAAAAAAGTACTTTTCTACTACCTTTTTTTCAAACTGAAAATTTGACGAATTGGCTTTCTTAAATCATATGCAGCTTAAATCTACATTAAATAAATTATTTTAAAATGAAATTTGGTACTTTTCATAAAAAGTACCTTTTTTACTACTTTTTCTAAAAATTAAAAATCTGACAAATTTGATTTTCCGAATCATTTCTGTAGAAAGTTCTCTACTGTAGTTTTGAAAAAAATCAGTTTTTAAACGAAATTTTGTAATTTTTACAAAAAAGTACTTTTCTACTACCTTTTTTCAAATTTGACAAATTTCCTTTTTTTTAAATCATATATACCTTAAATATGCATTAAATGAATTATTTTAAAATAAAATTTTGACTTTTTAAAAAAAGTACTTTTTCTACTACTTTTTATAAAAATTAGAAATCTGACAAACTATGTTTTTCTTGATCATATACATATATTTAAAGTAGCAACTGCTTTTTTAGAAAAAAATCTGGTCTATTTAAACTGTTTGGGAAAATTATTCTTTTATATACAGTTTTGAACTTTTTAAAAAGTACTGTCTTACTACTATTTTTCAGAAAGAAAAAAATTTAACCGATTTTAATTTAAATGTCAAATATGATCAGTTTTCAACAATATATGTATATCAAAATAAATTTTTTTTTAACAAAAAGTACTTTTTTTTACTCCTTTTTTTCAAAAACTGAATACGTAGCAGATTTCCGTTTTAATATCATGTAATGAAGATTGGAACTTTATTTGAGAAACTTACTCCGCTTTTAGATAAAATTTTGCACTCTTTTAATACTTTTTTTCCAGAAACTAAAAATTTCATTGATTTCCATTTTAATATCAAGTAGGATAAGTTTTCATTTGCATTTATAAAAATAAATCTTCTCTTAGAAAATATTCCATACTTTTAACAAAAAGTACTTTTTTACTACCTTTTATTAGAAACTAAAAATGTCGCAGATTTCCATTTTTATATCACATATGTGAAGTTTAGTTGCAAATTATTCTTCTTTTAGATAAAATTTGGCACTTTTAACAAAAAGTACTTTTATTTACTACCTTTTTTCAAAAAATATAAATTTTGCAGATTACAATTTTAATATCGTATCTTCACGTTTTTTTTAGCTGTATTTATTAAAATAAATCTTTTTTTACATGATATTTTGTACTTTTTCCAAAAAGTACTTATTTTTACTACCTTTTTCAAAAACTAAAAATCTTACAGATTTTCATTTTAATATCATATCTTCACTTCTCTGTAGCTATATTTATTAAAATTAAATATCTTTTTTCTAGATGATATTTTGCACTTTTTAAAAATGTCCTCTTTTACTACTTTTTTTTTTTCAAAAAATAGAAAGAATTTTAAAAAATGTTTTTATAACAATCAAGTTTTCTATTATATTTATGAAAATAATTATTTTTAGTGAAATTTTGCTTTTTTTTACTAAAAAGTACTTTTTTTTACTACTTTTTGTAAAATCCAAAAATTTTACAAATGACCCATTTTAGTTTTTATGTGAAATGAAGAACTGTTTATTTATAAATTGAAATCTTATTTGAAGTGAAAGTTTTAGATTAAAATATAAGTACTATTTTTACTACTTTTTTTTAAATTGATGTGTTTGCTTTTAGTTTTACTACATATTTTAGTTTTTGATTAGTGGAACATATTAACTGATCTTAAAAAATATCATGAATGTGTTAAGATGTTTTATATTGCTCTTATTACTCAATTATAAATTATGAAAAGCAAATTGCCAAACATTTTTTTTTCGAAAACTTTTAGCAATTAAAAAAATTAAAGCGTTTCAAACCATAAAGAACAAATGCTAAGCGTGAAATTAAAATTCTTAGAAAAAAATATTAAAATAATTAAAAACAAATATACAGATAAGTAAGAAAAAAATCGTCTTACCATTCAAATATTAAATGAAATATAGAGAACAACATACCTGCAATGAAAAAAATAACAAATACTTTAAAAAGAAGGTTACAAAATCTAAAGTTTAATAATAAATTAAAAAATATAATTATTTATATATTATAGAGGTTAACTTTTTTTTTTTAACTGGCTACACACTGAATTAGAATAAATATTAGACTTGGGCAGAGCTTGAGTGAGTGAGTGAGCAGGCGTGAGATTTGAAAGTTGTTAAATATAATTTGGGTAAGGAAGTTCAGGGATTTTTCTAAATAACTGAAAACATACATATGTCCAAAAATTATATTTTGAAAGGTAGAAAGGTGTGAAGGTAAAAAAGCTTCCCTCAACATATCGTCAGCCCATTATTGGTTTGGAGCATATATCAAAAAGTCGGAATGGAGAAAAACGACAAAGAAGTTTTACATGAAGTTTTCTCAAAGTATACCTGATAAGATTTTTTTTTGTATTTTCACCATTGCTTCCGACACATGTTTGGAAGAAATGTCTAAATTTTAGAGAACTTTCATGAATAAAGTTAGAAGTTAATATTACTTTATTGTAAAAGTAAAAATACGTTTTGTGCCGCATACACAATTTTTCTTAATTTATTTTCAAAAAGTAGCTTTTTGTGCTCCATACGTAGACTTTACTGCAGACAATTGAGAATTTTGTTGTTTTGTTTATTTTTCTTGCTGTCTAGAGAAATAAGTCGATCGTTTAACACTGACCAAGAAGCCGCCGCCGTAATATTTTTAACCATCGGTCCGCTTACACACTTACACAAGAAAAACAACTAATTGAAGTGTATTTAATATACGAGTAAATAATGAAATTAAGGGCCTAATTTTGTAAAACACAAAGCCAAACGTTGACAACTTTTTTATATGGAAAAAATTTAAATTACAAAAACAAAATACATATAAAATTTGTCAACGCTAAGCGTTGCGTTTTACAAATTTAGGCCCTAAATGATTTCTGTTATACTCAAACGTGCATAATCAAGGTTTCTTTTATTTTATTTATTATTTATTTATTTAAATACTTTACAAAGTAAATTTGCAAAGTATTGTTGCACAAATATGAGCGGGGTAGCTAGACAATATGCCCAAGATGTTATTAACAGTTTTTTTTAAAAGGCTTTGTGACTGACTGTACACGACCCATGCCTTCACATAGGAAGTAGCAACGTGGTTGTTAAAGAAATTCGACAGAAGAACCGCAAGAATATACGGTTATCCGTGGCAGATCAGTCAACCAGTGCGAGTGAGACGCAAAACTCTCGAAGGCCAATAAACAACAGTGGCCTGGTTGCACTTAAGAGATAATTGCCAACGACGCTTGATGTTGACTCGCCCAGAGCTGCTTTACGACTGTTTCTTTTATTTTATTTTAGTGTTTAATAAGTTTATATTAAAACATTTAATCGGCGGCTGCGTCTGAGTGATGATGTTTTTGCTTAACAGTCGCCGTTGAATTTTTCTTACGGCACCTTCTTCTTTTTATATATTTTCATTTCTTATAGAAATGAAGCAAAACAAGAGTTAACTTTAAGGTAGAGGTCCATAGCTCGCTTTTTGCGCGTTATGCTTTACACGCGTTTCATCCTCTTGTTTCATTCTATACTTTGTTCGCGTTGAGTTACATGCACTGCTTTTCATGCGCCGTTTTTTTTTTTTTTTTTTTTTGATCAGCTGTGTGCGATTGTTTATAAATTACTTATAAGGAAAAAATGTAGAGTGAAAACGAGTTTTTAAAAGAATTTGTGGAGTTAGTCGTAAAAGTAATCGATAAGTAATATGCAAAATTTGTTACTGAGAAAAGTGTGGGGAAAAGTTAATTAAAATACATCGCATTAATGAAAATATTCACATATTTTATTAAACAAGTTTTTTTTTACTAAGAAATTTTTTTTATTGAAAAAAAAAGAAAAAAATTATCCACGGCAAAATAATATTTATCGATAACGTAAGAAATGAAGTATTATTTAACATCTTTAGCATTCAAGAACAGCTGACTTTCTTTCATGGTGCTTGTAACGTGTACAAAAGTAGAAAGTAGACCTACTTTTTGCTTTGAACGCGCCTACGCGTTCTGTGCTTTTTGCAATGTAACTTGTCACATACTATTACATTGATTCTACTTTTTTGACAGATGCATAGAAAGCGTAACGCGCAAAAAGCGAGCTATGGACCTCTACCTTTACTTCGCATGTTTTTGTATGAAGAATTTGACACAAACGCCAAACTGTGGCATATACAGCAAAACAATACTTATTAAACCTTAAAATAGTTGAAATGAAGCAAAATGAATGCTAGATATCTCAGAAACCATAATTAATTTCGGGAAACGCGTTTTATATTCAGAAACGAGATATTTGAAATATATATACCCCATACCTAACTCATTTTGTTTTAAATGGTCGGAGGGTCAAACCAATAATGGGCTGACGATATATTATTTTTTTTTTTAAAGGGAAGTAACACTCAGGCAATGAATGCCTACTACTATTACTAGGTGTTACCTTCTTTAGGAAAGGGATAGTGATACAGAAGGCAGATGGTGAAGGAAGAGATAGAGATAGGAAAGCTTCATTCTTTTACAACTCTGCTTTTTTGCACTTTTTTTTTAATAATGCAGTGTTGCAGCGCCCCTGGTGTTAAATGAGGCGTATTAAATTTTTTTTACTTCGCCGATGATTCTGCTACACAACGAAGGAGGCGCTCTGATGTTACCTTAGGATTAGTATCTGCTGAAGTCGGTATAATTCAGTGACCAGTGACCATGCCTTCATCACATGAACTTTCCTACAACAACTGATGCAAAGGGACACTAATGTACATCAGAAAAATGCGTGGTGTTGTTATTTGATGACTGTCTGATACCGGGTTCGAACCCAGGATCATCGTTTTTGTAGTCAACGTGCTAACTACTTCAGATTTAAACAAGTGTTCAGACATAACAACATATCAATCCTTTGTTGAAGGGAAAGTGAGAGAGCGGGAGAGACATATGAAAGTAGGGTGTTGGAGGGCAGAGGGAGAGATATGAAGTAGAGAGGTAGAGGTCAGAGGAGAGAGATAGGGAGAGGGCAGCAAATAATAAAGAACCATAAGATTTTCCTTTAGTGTAAACCGTGACCTAATTTCTTTTTTGTTATTTTTAGTATAAAAATTGACATATATTTATTTAGTTTAATTTCATTGTTCTTCGTCATTATTACGTGAGCGTGAGTGTGGAAGATTGTCGCAACGTTTATGAGCGTGTTTGACCGCGAGTGAATAGTTGCGATCTCGTCTCTCATCGATCAGTGCCAAAATAAGGCGAGTGTTAATCGCAAAATAAAAAGACATTGTAAATTAAAAAATAAAGTATGTACGAGTATATTTTTCGCATTTTTTGATATTTTTGTTAAATGGTTTTAAATGAATAATTTTTGAGTTTATGATGCGTGTTTCTTGATGGCGTTTTTTTTTCAATACCATTAGATAAATACAGAAGTATTTAAAGGTATTTGCATGCAAAATGCTTAAAAGCAGAAATGTGAGAAGGCATGACATCTATAAAAATTTTATAGCCATGAGAAACCTCAATAGAAGCTTCACAAAAATAAATTGAAACCAAATTAAAAGGTCAGTAACACACACAGAAGCTCTTAATAAATTCTGGCACAAAAATAATCAAATAAAGATTAAAAATCTTAAAATCTCAAGGCTTTATCTATTTTTCGCTGCAGTCACACAAAAAACTCTTCAACTTTCAAGTTCCTAGTCAAAAGATAATTGAAGCTGTCTTGCTGTTTTGAAGTAAGTTCTCTCTAAAGAAAAGCTGCAGTTGAAAAATAGGGAGACATGTTGTCCAGAAAACCATTTGCATTCGAGAAATTATATATTAGAGCAAGTCTACCCCACACTCTCTTATTACTTTACAATTTCAATTATAAATCATACCTAAAATTATTAATATATTTCAGGACTTTCAAAAAGTTTTAGCATGAATTCATCATATTGCATATTTTTGGCATATTTTTGCATATGTATTTTAAATATTCATAGCAATTTAGCATGTTTTGGTCTTTAGAGTATATCTGCTTGAGATGTTTTTTATTTTTAGAATTTTTTAAGCATTTTGTCATAGATTTAATAATGCATATTTTTGCATATTTTAATATTTTGGCATATTTCTGCATATTTTGGTCTTAAAAGTGTATTGGATGAATATGTTAATACATTTTAGACATTTATAGGAAGTTTGACATTATGTTTTCGTAGCATATTTTTTGCATATTTTTTGCATATTTCCATATTACGCCACAATTTTGCATATTTTGGCCTTAACAATTTATTTTATGAAAATACGGATGCGTTTGAACACTTTTTGTATATGCTGGCAATAATTTTATAATGCTTATTTTTGCATATTTCGTCATATTTGTCAAATTTTGGAGTTAAGAATATTTTATGAAAATATTTATGTATGTCTTTGAGACATCCATTTATTAATACATATTTTAATATTGATATATTTCAGTACGTTTTAATAGCTTTAGCATGAATTTATCAGTGCATATGTTTGCATATTTTGCTCCAGATATTTTTAGTTTTAGAATTTTTTAAGCCTTTTGGTTAGGTGCATATTTTTGCATATTTTTATAATTGCGAAGCGAATTGGATGAAGATGTTAATACATTTAAAGCATTTCTAAGAATTTTGACATGAATTTATTTGTGGCATATTTTTGCATATTTCAATGTTACGACACAATTTTTCATATTTTGGTCTTAAAACTTTATATGATAAAAATATTGATACGTTACAACGATTTTTATGAATGTGGGCAAAAATTTATGAGTGCATATTTTTTGCATATTTCAGCATATTTTAAAATTTTTTTTCTTAAAAAGAGTATTTGATGAAAATATTTATATCTTTTCGGCATTCATTTATTGGTGTATATTTTTGCTTATTTCAATATTGACTTTTTAAAAGTTTTAGCATAATATAAATATGCATATTTTCGCATATTTTTTAAAATTTTAAATTTTTGGAGCAATTATGAGTAATTTAGTCTTGAGAGTATATCTGCTGGAAAGATTTATGCTTTTGAGAATTTTTCATAATTTTTGCATCAATTTATTTATTGCTGCATATTTTTGCATATTTGTTGTATATTTCAATATGTAATGCATATTTGTGCATAAATTAGTCTTCAATTCTTGTAATGGATAAGGATATTAATACATTTCAGGCCTTTATAAGAAGTTGAGCATGAATTTATTGATGCATTTATTTTGCATATTTTTTTCCATATACATACATACATACATATTAATATTACGACAGAATTTTTTATATTTCGGTCTTAGAATTTTATTTTATGAGAATATCGATACGTTTCAAAGCTTTTTATGAATGTTGGCATGATTTTATGAGAACATATTTTTGCATATTTCAGCATATTTTTAAAATTTTGGTCTCGGCAGTATTTGATGAAAATATTTATTTTCTGAGGGATCCATTTGTTAGTGTATATTTTTCTATATTTTAATATTATCTTTCTAAGAGTTTTAGCATAAATTTATCATTGCATATTTTCGCATATTCTTGCATATTTAAAATTTGCTGCGCAATTTTGAATATTTTGCTCTTGAGCGTATAACTGCTGCATAAATAAATTCCGCTGCATATTTTTGCATATTTGTTGCTTTTTTTCATATAATGGCGTATTTTTGCTTATTTCGATCTTAAAACGGTATTGGAGAGCAGACATATTAATACCTTTCTGTCCTTTATAGGAAGTTTGGCGTGAGTTTATCAGTGCATATATTTGCATATTTTATTACTACGGCGTATTTTCGCACATTTTGGTCTCAGTAGCTTACATGCTGAAGGTATTTATATCTTTCAGAAGATTCTTGAAAATTTTGGCATGTATTTATTGCTGCATATTTTTGTTATTACAGAATTTTGCATAATTTTATCTTTAAATTTTATTAGACTCAGTTATTCATATGCTTGACGAACTTTTAAAAGTTTGGGCATATTTTTGCATATTTCGATTTTAAGAGTATTTGATGAAGTTACATATATGTACTTTTCAAGAGAATCCTGACATCTTTCCATAAATTTTTTGTGCATATTTGTGTAAATTTTTTTCCTGCTTTATAAGTTTGGCATATTTTTTTTTCGCTAAAAAGTTTATTTTTTATTTTCTTAAGACTTTTCGCATCCATTTGTTACTACATTATTTTGCATATTATTTTTATATATTTTAATATTATATTATTAAATTATTTGTTTTATATATTTAGAGTTTTTGGAACATTTTCAAGAATGTGTGCATCGATTCTTTAATGCATGTTTTTGCTTATTTAAATGTTAGCATGCTTATTAGTTGCAATTATTCATAATCTTCAGAGCTTTTAAAGAATTTAAAAATGAACTCGTCGTCGATTCCATAATGCATATTTTTGCATATTTTGTTATTAACGTGTAAGTTTCTTGCAAATATTCATAATCTTAATAACTTTTCAAGAACTTATATATGAATTCATTAATGCATATTTTTGTGTGTATTCTGGTCACCGATTTTTAATGCATATTTTTCCATATTTCGTACATATTTTAATATTACGATATATTTTTTCTCAAGAGAAAGTTTTATGTAATTATTTACAATTTACAAAATTTTGATATGAATTCAATTCATTAATGCATATTTTTGCATATTTTAATATTATTAATTTTTTTTTTTTAATTTATATTATAAATTAATATTAATATTTTAGTCTAAAGATTGCACTTTCTGAAAATATTTATAATTTTCGGAAGCTTTTGAAATTTTTTGCATAGATTTGTTATTGCATATTTTTGCTTATTTTTTGCATATCTTAATATTATAGCAAATTTTTTGCATATTTTCATCTTAAGCATCTATACGTGTCAGAACATTTAATGAATTTTGGCATGGATTGGATGGCACATACAAATATATTTTTGCATACTTTATCCTTGGCAGCATATTTTTGCATATTTAATTTTGAAGAGCATATTTTGGCTTATTTTTAAATTGCAACACATTATTCGCCTTTTAAATATTTTATTCGAATTTATAGCGCAAAAAATAGAAAGCTGCTAAAGAGAGAATTGATTTTTATGATCAAATCTTTTTTCAGAATATTTTCTTGAGCTTCGTTTGATTGTTTTAATTAATTCAAAAAGCATTAAAGTGCTTTGGTCAATAAATGAACAGATTGATGTAACCGGTTAATTGCATAAAAATTTATACAATTTTGAACAGTAATATGCTGTAATATCCTAAAATAACCCACTGTCTTGCTAATTTGCCTTACAGAATATTTTAAACGAACTTAATTAATTGTGAAAATAAAACAATAATTTGCTTTTTTAATCGACTTCAAAACAAGGAGAAGGTTATCAATACGTCTCAGTTTTTTTGGCGGTGTTACTTCATAACTCGCTTCATATTAGACCGATTGTAAAAATTCTTGTATTGTCTGAGACGGTATAGCTTCCCATTGGTCCCATTGCAAAAAAAAAAAAAAAAATTGGGCGGGACACGTCCACATTTTTTAATTTGATTTTATGATATTCTACTTATATGATTGCTGCGAAACATAGCAAACACTTTTAGTTCTTGTAATTACACAATTTTAAAAGTTGAAAAAAAGGCGGGGCTACGCCCATTAAAATTTATTTATTATATTTCACGTGGTTCTACTTAACCGATTTTTACGAATCTTACCACACGCCTTGAGCTCAAAAATAGACACAATTTTATATTTGAAAAAAATGGGCGGAGTTCCGCCCTTTAAAATTTAATATTTCATTTCAAATGGTTCTATTGTACCTATTTTTACAAAACTTAACACACACCCTGTGCTCTGAAAAACACAAAATCTTTCATTAAAATTTAATTTTATCTCCCATAATTTTTTTTTTTTCGAAAATGTTCAGATCTTTGCATTGAAGTTGGTTTCGTTTTTTGCAGAATTATTTATCACTTAAAAAAAAAAAACTACACCCAGTTTAACGAAACCCCTTCCTTCCCATCCTAGATATTCTGATTTTAAAGTTTATTGCAGCTTTAATTTTTATTTTTTGTATATTCGTATGTATGCAAATAATTTTAGTTTAAAGGATTTTGTTTTTTTATTTGTTCTTAACAATTGTTTTGCTTTTTCGGGGCAGTTTAAAGTTAATGGACAATTGTTTAAAGTTTAGAAGTGAATCGAGTAAACATTTTGTTTTTCTTTCTTTTCTTGAGTACATTCTTTTAGAAAAAGAAAAGGTAGTTTAAATAGTGAACACCCACTTTTATTTTATTTATTTTACATTTCTGTTGAGGAAGAGAAAAAAAAGCTGAAATTATTTTATTTGCAGCTGCTTTTTTATATATATATTTTTTTTTTTGATCTTCTTCTGCAGTTTATCTGTATGATTTAGAGGAGGAAGAAGAAAAAAAAATGATTGCAAATTTTGTTTTGTCTTTAGTTCGATTCTTTATAAATAAAATATTATTTTTGTTTAAATCGTCATCGGGTTATATATTCATGCAGGCTGGTTGGTACACGTACTTTCTGTTATTGTTTGCTTGATTTTAAGATACGGTGTAGAAGTATCATGTGTCTATAACTTTTTTTATTTTATCATATTATTATTTTCTTTTTGTTTTGCATTTTTATTTAAACCATTTTATTAATGATTGGGGCTTGTTGTGGTGGTGTGTTGCGTTTTTGGGCTTGACCAGTGGCAGCAAGCAGCAGAACTTTAGCCAAAAGGAAATGATCAATAAATACACAGAAATGCTGATGATGACGAAGAGCAAACAACAGCAGACGTTTAATGTTCCCATTCTTACTCGGTTTGGAGTATTTATTCTGCTGCTTATTTATTTTTATTTCCATTTTTTTTTTTAATAAAACAAATGAAGATCTTATTCAATGCTTTTTCTCAAATAAATTAACAAAAAAAAAAAAAAAAAAAAAAACAAGAAATAATAAAATTGCATAAATATAGAGGAACGGTTTGGTTTAGTACTCTGCTATTGTTTTTGATGAAAAATAATGACGCTGCTGTTGTTGCTGCTGCTGCTGCTGCTGATGATGATGATGATGACGATGGTGATGGCGGAGTTAGTTTTACTAATGCTGGCGCGGTACCACAGAAAAAAAAGGTTTGTTTGGTGATAGTAAGTAGTGTGGTAGAAAGAATTCTATACAGCGCTTTAGGCCTAGAGGTTTGAATTTTTTATTATTTATTTTTATTAATGTAAGCATTTCTACGAGTACTCTCGCGTATCAAAAAAAAGAAAAAATCAAGTTTAATGAACTTTTCTTTCATATAAAACTAATAACGAAAAAAAAGAATATCAGGAAAAAATTACACAAATTGAAAGCAAAGCGACAACAGCAATAACAACAGCAACAACAACAGCAATAGCAACTGCAGAAAATGTAAAGTATTTGCCAAGATACGAGTAAAGTTAAAAGGGGAGAGCCAAAGCATGATTTTCAAATGCATGTACGAGTACATAAGTATATGTTTTATAAAAGTACCCTGGTACCATTAGAATCTAGCAAGGAAGTAAAATGTGTTTGAGTTAAAACCACAAAAACAACAACAACAAAACCTTAAATACACACTTCAAACCATATCATTGGTTTGGAACTAAAAGCGAAAAACGAATGAACAAAACCTGTACGAAAACGCAAAAGCTTTTAGACTAAATGTTATTTGCAAATATCAATGCAGAAAAAGGGGAAGTCCCCGCCCTTAAAATCGAAACAAGAAATAAGAAAAATTGCACAAAAACATGTCTAAAGACTGATCTTAAGTTTTTTGGGTCTTCTTTAAGCGGCTGAGAGCAGTTGCAAATTATTGTATTGTGGTGAGTCGGCATCTACAGGCTTGTAACCCTTGCATTTTAGGTAGAAGAAGTGTTCAGCTCTTTTATGTAGAACTTCAGGGGTTAAATTTTTGTGGAACATTTTAACCCTCTCACGCCACTCATTATGGGTATTTTTTTGGTTCTTTTGTGAAAATTAGTAAATAAGTACCTTTAAACTGGCATTTAAAGGGTTAATATGTTTTACAAAAATATTTGCCCACAAAAATTCTACCATAAGTCTCTGAATACAATAAAACTTGAAACTAAACTTTAATAACAGAATTCAGTTAAAAACTTTAAATGCGTTCAAGGGTTAATTTCGCACTTACTCACATATATTTCCACTTTACGTATTCTAGGTGCTCGGTAGTTTTATATAAACAAACAAAAGTTTTGTGGAATATTTTAACCCTCTAACGCAACTCACTATGGGCCTGTTTTGGCTCTTTCGTGAAAATTAGTAAATAAGTACCTTTAAACTGGCATATAAAGGGTTAATATGTTCTACAAAAATATTCGCCTTAAAATTCTACTACATAAACCGCTGAAGACTTCAAAATTCGAAACTAAACTTTAATAACAGAATTTAGTTAAAAACTAAATGCGCTCTAGGGTTAATTTTTCACTTACTTTCATATGTATATTTCCGTTTTAAGCTATTGTATGTAGGTGCTCGGCAGTTTTAGTATATAAAATCATATCAGCAAAATTTTTGTGAAACATTTTAACCCTTTAGCTCTTCTCGGAATGGCTCTTTTTTGTCACTACCGCAAAAATGGGTTAAATAAGTGCCCTTAATCGAAAATAAAATGGGTTAAAATGTTTCAACAAAATATTGTTCACCAAATTCTACCATAAACTGTTAAAGGTACTAAAAGCTCTAAATTCATTTCAAACACCAGAAATAAGTCAACACCTGAAATTCGTTTAAGGGTTAATTACGTATCTACTTCACTACATACTTCAGGTATGAACTAATTGTGGCAGTTTTATGTAAAAACCTACGAGGAACATTTTTCTGGAATATTTTAACCCTCTAAAGCTTCTCCTTGAGGATATATTTTGACCCTTTTTGAAATGAGCTTAAATTAAAAACCCTTAAGCGGACAAATAAAGGGTTAAAGGTTAGCCAAGAAATTCTGCTATAATTTTTGAATACTTCTTCTTTAACTTCAGCTGAAACAGCAGATATAAGTCAAAACTTAAGATGAGTTTTGTTCGTATTTCAAGATTCCATTTTAGGTATTAAACGTGTTTGGCAATTTTATGTAAAATCCTGCGAGAAACATTTTTGTAGAATCTTTTAACTCTCTAAAGCTTCTGCTTATGGTTTTCGACCCATCGTGAAAAATGTTTAAACAGCAACTCTTACACGGGCGTCTAGACTTTGAATACACCAAGGCCTTAGAGCAGCAGATATCAATCTTTAACTTAAAACTTAAAATGCGTTCAAGGGTTAATTTCTTATTTTCTTACGCAAGCTTTCGTATCTTCTTACGCAAGTTTTTATTTTAGGTATTAAACGTCTTTGGCAGTTTTATGTAAAAACCTACGAGGAACATTTTTCTGGAATATTTTAACCCTCTTTAAGCTGGTGCTAATTGGTGTTTTTCTACCTCATCGCAAAAAAGTATTAAATAAGTAACCTAACCTAACGTGCGCTTAAAGGGTTAACATGTTCTAAAAAAATTATTTACTAAAAAAAAATTCTACTACAAGTCTTTGAATAGCCCAAACCTGAATATTCAACTCAAACACTAGTCCATTAGTTTTTAGGGTTAATTTCCTACCTTATTCAAAATTGTGGCTAAAAAGCCAAACAAAGAATGTTAATTAATTTTTTATTTAATAAAAACTTAATTATTGAATAATTTATGAATTTTTTTGTTTGATTTATTTATTGGTGCTTGTTGATGGGCAAACCTTCTCCTAATTTAATTTCTTTCACAACATCTAATAACAGTTTGCTAGAGCAGAAGAAATTGAAGAGTCAGGTATGAGCATCTCTGAGCATGCGTAACCAGAAATAGTTTTTTTTTTCAAATAGATTGAAATTGATTTGATGAGGGGAATAAGCTGAGGAGGGGTTTTATTTCAACTATTTGCACGTAAAACAACAAACAAAGTAACTGAACTGGATTCTTTATTATTTCGATTTCTTTTTTTCTTTTTTTTTGTAATTTAATTTAATATTGAGCTGTAGAAAACCTTTTGCTTAATAACGTTTAAAACAAGAATTAAGAAAAAAGAAAAATAATAAAGGAAAATTCTTTTCTATAAAAAAAAATCTACTCGTAAGTAGAAGAAAAAAATTATGGCAAGTATAAAAGAGGAATGCTGGGCAACTATTTTTGCGTGGATGTAAATGTGTCTGTCTGTCTGTCCATCTGTACGTCTGTCTGTCTGCCTATAAATTGTTGTACAAGTCTCAACCAGCTATAATTATCCAAGGACGCTTGTCTTCATTTTTGTTACAGTCAGTGTCTGCAGAGGAGTTGTTAAGTGATGGCCAGAATGTTGTTCCTTTTCTATAGTGAGTCTTGTTCTGTTCCCCTTTTTTAAATCGTTTTATTTTTCTGCTTTCAACTTCTTTTTTAGGGGGTTCCGTATACCAAAGGTGAAAAAGAACCTTAATGTTTTCGCTACGTTGGCCGTCTGTCAGTCGTAAGAGCTACAGACCTGAAATTTTTGACAGACAACAAATATATGGCAATTAAAAATTAAAAGGTGTTCCAAAACGAGCAACGAAAAATGTGAAAATCCCATGTAATATACATACATACAGTAATATAAATACTTACAATTATTAGAACCCTTGAACTTTGCAAAGTTAGTGTATTTTTATACAGACTACAACAATTAACACTAAAATTAAAAAAAAAAAAAAAAATTAAAGGGTATTCTATGAGTTTTGTCTATGTCATTTTGACAACTTGCTGTATCTTGGAAACCGTAAGAGGCAAACTCTTGAAATTTTCAAAAACGCTAAAAATCTCTAAAGCTAAAATAAATCGCCAAAATGAAACAAGTGCCAAACTTAAAACAAATCTCTCAAAATAAATCGCCAAAATCAAAAAACACGCCAAAAATGAAAACAAACCCCAAAAAAACGAAAAAAGAGCCAAAACAAAAAAAAGCGCCAAACTAAAATTTTTATTCTAAAACTAAAATATATTCGCCAAAAACCGAAAAAACCGCCAAAATGAGAAAAAGTGCCAAAACTAAAATAAACGAAAAAAGTGCTAAACTAAAAAAAAAATTTCTAAAACTAAACCGCCAAAAGCCAAAAAAATCAACAAAATAAAATAAACGTCAAAACTAAAAAAATCGCCGGAAACCGAAAAAAGTCGCCAAAATAAAATAAACGTAAAAAAACGCAAAAAATTACGCCAAAAAAACGCCAAAATAAAAAAATTTCTAAAACTAAAATAAATCGCCAAAAACCGAAAAAACCGCCAAAATGAGAAAAAGTGCCAAAACGAAAAAAGGGCTAAACTAAAAAAATCTCTAAAACTAAATCGCCAAAAACCAAAATAGTCGCCAAAATAAAATAAACGTCAAAACGAACAAAATCGCCGAAAACCGAAAAAATTACGCCCAAAAAAAAGCGCCAACTAAAAAAAAAATTTCTAAAACTAAAATAAATCGCCAAAAACCGAAAAAACGCCAAAATGAGAAAAAGTGCCAAAACTAAAATAAACGAAAAAAAGCACTAAACTAAAAAAATCTCTAAAACTAAATCGCCAAAAGCCAAAAAAATCAACAAAATAAAATAAACGTCAAAACTAAAAAAATCGCCGGAAACCGGAAAAAGTCGCCAAAATAAAATATACGTTAAAACTAAAAAATCGCCCAAAATCTAAAAAAATTACGCCCAAATAAAAAAAACCGCCAAACTAAAAAAATTTATAAAACTGAAATAAATCGCCAAAAACCGAAAAAAAACAGCCAAAATGAGTAAAAGTGCCAAAACGAAAAAAGGGCTAAACTAAAAAAATCTCTAAAACTAAATCGCCAAAAACCAAAATAGTCGCCAAAATAAAATAAACGTCAAAACAAAAAAAATCGCCGAAAACAGAAAAAAATACGCCCAAAAAAAGCGCCAACTAAAAAAAAAATTTCTAAAACTAAAATAAATCGCCAAAAACCGAAAAAAACGCCAAAATGAGAAAAAGTGCCAAAACTAAAATAAACGAAAAAAAGCACTAAACTAAAAAAATCTCTAAAACTAAATCGCCAAAAGCCAAAAAAATCAACAAAATAAAATAAACGTCAAAACTAAAAAAATCGCCGGAAACCGGAAAAAGTCGCCAAAATAAAATATACGTTAAAACTAAAAAATCGCCCAAAATCTAAAAAAATTACGCCCAAATAAAAAAAACCGCCAAACTAAAAAAATTTCTAAAACTGAAATAAATCGCCAAAAACCGAAAAAACAGCCAAAAAGGAGAAAAAGTGCCAATACGAAAAAAGGGCTAAACTAAAAAAATCTCTAAAACTAAATCGCCAAAAACCAAAATAGTCGCCAAAATAAAATAAACGTCAAAACGAAAAAAATCGCCAAAAACCGAAAAAATTACGCCAAAAAAAAAGCGCCAACTAAAAAAAATTTCTAAAACTAAAATAAATCGCCAAAAACCGAAAAAAACGCCAAAATGAGAAAAAGTGCCAAAACTAAAATAAACGAAAAAAGCGCTAAACTAAAAAAAGCTCTAAAAGTAAATCGCCAAAAGCCAAAAAAATCAACAAAATAAAATAAACGTCAAAACTAAAAAAATCGCCGGAAACCGAAAAAAGTCGCCAAAATAAAATAAACGTCAAAACTAAAAAAATTGCCGAAAACCGAAAAAAATTACGCCCAAATAAAAAAAACCGCCAAACTAAAAAAATTTCTAAAACTGAAATAAATCGCCAAAACCCGAAAAAACAGCCAAAAAGGAGAAAAAGTGCCAAAACGAAAAAAGGGCTAAACTAAAAAAATCTCTAAAACTAAATCGCCAAAAACCAAAATAGTCGCCAAAATAAAATAAACGTCAAAACGAAAAAAATCGCCAAAAACCGAAAAAATTACGCCAAAAAAAAGCGCCAACTAAAAAAAATTTCTAAAACTAAAATAAATCGCCAAAAACCGAAAAAAAACGCCAAAATGAGAAAAAGTGCCAAAACTAAAATAAACGAAAAAAGCGCTAAACTAAGAAAAGCTCTAAAAGTAAATCGCCAAAAGCCAAAAAAATCAACAAAATAAAATAAACGTCAAAACTAAAAAAATCGCCGGAAACCGGAAAAAGTCGCCAAAATAAAATATACGTTAAAACTAAAAAATCGCCCAAAATCTAAAAAAATTACGCCCAAATAAAAAAAACCGCCAAACTAAAAAAATTTATAAAACTGAAATAAATCGCCAAAAACCGAAAAAACAGCCAAAAAGGAGAAAAAGTGCCAAAACGAAAAAAGGGCTAAACGAAAAAATCGCCGAAAACCGAAAAAATTACGCCCAAAAAAAAGCGCCAACTAAAAAAAAAATTTCTAAAACTAAAATAAATCGCCAAAAACCGAAAAAAAACCGCCAAAATGAGAAAAAGTGCCAAAACGAAAAAAGGGCTAAACTAAAAAAATCTCTAAAACTAAATCGCCAAATACCAAAATAGTCGCCAAAATAAAATAAACGTCAAAACGAACAAAATCGCCGAAAACCGAAAAAATTACGCCCAAAAAAAAGCGCCAACTAAAAAAAAAATTTCTAAAACTAAAATAAATCGCCAAAAACCGAAAAAAACGCCAAAATGAGAAAAAGTGCCAAAACGAAAATAAACGAAAAAAGCGCTAAACTAAAAAAATCTCTAAAACTAAATCGCCAAAAGCCAAAAAAATCAACAAAATAAAATAAACGTCAAAACTAAAAAAATCGCCGGAAACCGAAAAAAGTTGTCAAAATAAAATAAACGTCAAAATTAAAAAAATCGCCGAAAACCGAAAAAAATTGCCAAACTAAATAAATATCTCTAAAACTAAAATAAATCGCCAAAGTGAAAAAAATGACGAAATTAAAAAACGCCAAAAACCAAAAAAAAAAAAAAATAATAAAAAAATACAAAGCGAAATACAGCGCCAAAAATAAGAAAAACCGCTGAAACTAGAAAAATCGCCGAAAGCCGAAAAAAAGTGTACCGGGTACTTAATTTAAAAAAAATGTTCTACATCCGGTAAGATATTGGATTATATAGGCTAAAGTTTGTATAGTATTACATATGTAGTGTCCGTATGGAACCCTTCGTGTGCGAGTCACAGTCGCACTTTAGTGAATTTATTTGTTGTTGTGCGCTCTTTGGTAAGTTTTTGTTATTGCTGTTTTTATAGCATTTTTCTGTTGTTGCAAGTTGAGGCTTTTAACTGGCCAACTGCATTGTTGTTGTTGTTGCTGCTGCTGCACTAACAATAGTGAAACGACCTTGAGGTTTTGACGTTTCAAACTGGGCAACATAATTTAACATGTTTGTGCATTCACATGCATGTATGACGACGGCATGTGTTGGTTGTTAGTACACATGCGTCAAGCGCTAATAAATGGAAAAGTATTTAAGGCTCCACACATATTTGCGTTGAAAAATATTTTGCTTTTTTTTGTTTTGTTTTTTTCTGCTCTTAAGTGTAAAATAATAATGGCAAATTCCAATTATTCGCAGTTTTTTAAAACTCGTTTTCTAAACTTTTCCTAAATACATGAGCGAAGGAGCCCGGCATACGTTTACCGATGAAGACTTTAAAGAAGGATAAAAAAATTTTCATTACAAGCTTATCCAGATTTAGTGGGAAACATCCTAACGATTGATAGACATAGAATAGGAGAATTCATTATGTTCTTTCGAAGCCGCATTGAAATTTTGTTCACTTTTTTTATATAATTTTTTTTAATTGTTTATTTAATTTTTTTATATATTTTATTTTTATTTATTTTCTTTATTTATTTTTTCTTTTATTTTTTTTTTATTTTAAATTTTTATTAAGATTATTTTGAGCCTCTATTTTAAGGTTCAACTAGACGTACCACACCATAATGCCGTAGCCATAAACATTGCCATAACCATAAAAATACTGAACGAAAATTAAGAGATTTCTAACCAACAGTCTTCAATTCTTCATTAAAAAAAATTCACATATTTTTAAGACTAACAAATTGTTCATTTAAACTATTTTTGCAAGTTTTAGGTCTGTTTATATTTTTATTTTTTAGTGCGATACTTCGTCAAACTTCGGTTAACTGCTTCAGAAGTATCCTTAAGAATTATCCTGAAGAAGGAAGAAAGAATAAATGTGCTGAAGAAGGAAGTTAGTTTTGAACATGTAAAAAAGGTCGAAAAATTAGATAAAAAAAATTTACTAATACTCGTAAATTGTCTCCGCCAATCAACAACAAATGACAATTCTAACGAGGTTATGTATGAGTTCATGTTCATGTTTGTTTGCATATATATAAATAGCTTCCGTTAAACTTAATGCTTCTCATTTACTATAAAAAATGAGTAAGGCAACAAATTTCATATTAAATTTTTTTTTGGTTGCGTTTTGCACTTAAAGTCCGTCATTTAAATAACTTGGCTGAAAGTACTTGTATTCATTTATAATAGGTTTGGTTTTGTGTTTCATTTTCTACCATTTTGCCATTAAATATATTATTTATTTATTTACTTTAATTTGCTCTTTTTTCTGCTGTTGTTTTGTTATTTTAGGACGGTTGGGTAAATTATTATTGGTATGGCGTCATTACCCTGGTTGTTGTTTAAAGGGTGTGGGCTTATGGCTGGTGCCAAGATTAATGGTTGTATACCATACACTTTTTTATATATACATACATATGTATGTATACATATATATTTTTTCTTTTTATGTACATACGTACATAAATTTTTTCCTAGATTTGTTTCGTTTAACTCTTGGTGTTTTAGCTGTGACTGCCACAGATTTTTTCTTTTCTTTAATAAGTGGAACAGTAATGCAGCAGCAAATTTTACGCAAATCAAAAGCAAATCTTTTCTTCATTTATTATAATTTAATAAGTGTTATTAACGCAGACAGAGAGGCAGAACTCTCATCTTCTTTAATGGCAAACAACATAATGAAATAAAGATGTTGTGTTCTTTTTTTTTTTTTTTGCGTAAAAGCAAATGTACTGCCGGTTAATAAACTCAACTAAAAAGGACTAAATTAGTAAGAAAGTCTTACAATTAGCATTAATTTAAACAGTTTCATAAAGCAAAGTTATAATTTTCAATCATTTGTAAAGTGGAAAGGGGTGTTTTTGTTCTTTAACGTTACTGAAATATTTCGAAAGTTAAAAAGCCAAGTTTTTTTAGACTAGCAACCGTTTTTTTTTCAATCAGAAGAAAAATATGCAAAATTTATTATCAAATATATTTTTTTATAAAAAAGCTTAAATTTCCTAAGAATTCTTTTCAAAAATGCTATGGGAACACTTTTTACAAAAAAAAAAAAAAAAATCCTACAGCTGTTTTGTAGCAAAACAACATTTTTTTGTACAGAATCCCTTTTTCTTTTTTTAAACTGGGAACAGTTTTTGATTTACATACATAGAAAGGTCTAGACTAATCTAGACTAGTAAGAAAGTCTTGTAACTGAAATATTTCGAAAGTTAAAAAGCAATTATGTAATTATTTATCAAGTTTTATAGACTAGTAACATTTTTTTTAATCACAAGAAAAATATGAACAATTTATTATCAAATAGATTTCTTTACGAAAAAAATTAATTTGTAACTAAAAGGTGAGTCCAAGAAGACTTTTTGAAGATGTTGTGGGAACAGTTCTAACAAAAAATTTTCCTAATACTGCTTTAGTGCAAAATGTTTTCTATATCAGTATAATTTTTAATTTCTTTGGACTGGGAACAGTTTTTGATTTCCATACATCAAAATGATTAGATAAGTAAGAAAGTCTTACACAATTAGCATTCATTTTTGTGGTTGCAAGCATTTGTAAAGTGGAAAGAGGTGAAAAGTGAAAGAAATGTTTTTTTTTCTTTGTTGTTACTGCAACCAATTATACAAATATTTATTAAGTTTTATAGACTTGATATGAAGATATGTAAAATTTAGATTTTTTGTGAAAAAAAAATTATATTGTAACTAATGTGTACATAGGTCTAAGAAGACTTTTTGAAGATGTTGTGGGAACAGTTAAAAATTCTAGTACTGCTTTAGAGCAAAACATTATTTTCTACTTAAAAACACTTTTTTTTTACTGGGAACACTTTTTTATTTCTTTGTTCTTTATTTTAACTGAAATATTTCGAAAGTTAAAAAGCAATTACATATTTTTTTCTTATAAGAACAAACACAACCCGCAAAGCGATTAGCATGTCTGCAGAAAACACCCAGAGTCTATGGCGGGAATGGAACCCACGACCTCTGGACTGAGAGGTCACTCAGCCACAGGGGCACCCTTATTTATTATGACTAGTAACAGCTTTTTAATCGGAAAAACAGATGAACAATTTTTTTCTAAAAAAATATTAAATTGTAACTAAAATGTAAGTCTAAGAAGACTTTTTAAAGATGTTGTGGGAACAGTTTTAACAAAAAAAATCCTAATGCTGCTTTATAGAAAAACATTATTTTCTATAACAGAATACTTTTTTTTTTGGACTGGGAACAGTTTTTGATTTCCTTGTTCCATATTTTAACTGAAATATTTCGAGAGTTAAAAAACCAGTTACATATTTATTATGACTAGTAACAGTTTCTTTAAGCAGAAATTAAAGATGCAAAATTTTTTTGGGAAAATAATATTAAATTGTAAATTAAAAGTAGGTCTGAGAAGACTTTTTGAATTTTTTTGTGGGAACAGTTTTAACAAAAAAAAATCCTAATGCTGCTTTATAGAAAAACATTATTTTCTACATCAGAATACTTTTTTTTTGGACTGGGAACAGTTTTTGATTTCCTTGTTCCTTATTTTAACTGAAATATTTCGAGAGTTAAAAAACCAATTACATATTTATTAAGACTATTAACAGTTTTTTTAAACAAAAGTTAAGGATGCAAAATTTTTTGGTGAAAAATATATTAAACTGTGACGAAAATGTAAGTCTAAGAAGACTTTTTAAGCATGTTGTGGGAACAGTTTTAACAAAAAAAATTTGCTAATACTGCTTTATTGCAAAATATTTTTTTATTTCAGAAACCTTTATTTTCTTTGGACTGGGAACAGTTTTTGATTTTAACGCATTGTATCATTTTATTCTATAATGACCTTAAAAATAATGCAAAATCCAATTGCTTTGGGGTCTTACATTATTGTATTTTTTTCGACTTTTGCTTGGCACACAAAACTGGTAGGCATTTGCTATTATTAAGTTGAATTTCTTTAAGTTTTATGGCAGTTCCATTATGTGCAGAGGCGGTTTATACTTTTATTTTTAATGATATGCCTGTCATAAATAACCGCATTAAGAGTATTAAAGAAAGAAAAAAAACATAGAAAATATATTACTAGTATTCTACAGTTTATAAATTTAA
Source organism: Nowickia ferox (assembly GCA_936439885.1). Taxonomy (NCBI): domain Eukaryota; kingdom Metazoa; phylum Arthropoda; class Insecta; order Diptera; family Tachinidae; genus Nowickia; species Nowickia ferox. The sequence continues at coordinate 19,812,295 of OW387024.1, read as the reverse complement.
GTATTGAAGAAGCTGCAATATGCAGCTAGTCAAAATTTTTATTGAACTACAGAGTTGTGACACAACATACAAAGAAAATTTCTTTTGCAAGTCTCACTAAGCAAACATATTCCGTGTGCATTTACAGAAGGCAGATTATTTCTTTTAAATATTTTATTTTATTTTCTTGACTTTATAAAACTTTTCGGCGTGCCTAAGCTTACCCACTTCTGTTAGCAAGAATTTATATGTATGTAAGTACTTTAACAGAAAGTAAGTATAAAAAAGGAGGAGGAGTAGGAGAAGAAAAAAAAACTCTAAAATAACCGCTATAATAACTTGTTTAACAAGTTGGCTAAAAGGCTTTATATGCCTTCTTTTTAACATTTGCTATTTATTGTCTACTCCTTCTTAAATCTAATAAGCACACTGCAGCAGTCCATAAGTATTCCTTTTCAGACGTTCATTTGGAAATGAAAAAAAAAAAAAAATAACGCAGAACAAGACTTAAAGTAACTGATGGTCTTTTTTTTGTTTTTTTGTTTAATGCCACCTTTCAGAAGAAATGATGTGAAAAAACATGGCAGAGAACTATTTTATATTGTATATTGGCTTTGCAGCGTAAATAGTCGTTGGCAAGTAAACACTTCCACCCACCAGTTCATTTGGTTTACAAACATTTTGCCAATATTTGTCATTAAGTGTTGGCCATAAAAAAAGAACAGCCAACAACCAAACCAAGCAAAAACATGCTGGCTAAGACAAAAAGAAGTTGTACAATAAAATTAAAATAAGAAAGAATATGCACAATTCTAAATAAAATATACTTTTATTACAACAAAGAAAACAGAACAAACAACCAACGCATTGTTTAAGTAAAAAAATAAAAAAGGAACTGAGAAGAAAAAACTAACAATTGCAATTGCAATTGTCTGTAAATATTGTTACTGCACCTTTCAGTCTTCTTTATTTTTTGCTGTTGTTGCTGTGGCATTTTACCACACAATTCCCAGTTGTCTTTGAGGCACTGAAAGAAATTGTTATATACTATAACTATGAAGGATTAAACTTCACTACAACAAAAATATATCAAAACGTTCAAGCTGAAGGTTCGAATAGGTTAGAAGAGGAAGTACGTTTTAGGCTCACTTACATAGATGCCGTTGTGTTAGCTGGGAGTGGAAACGAGAGAGAGAGAGAGAGAGACAGAGAGAGAAAGTGCAAGTACATATGGTGAGTGAAGTGACAGATAGATAGAGAGAACTCTGCTATTATGCGTTTTGTTAATTTTTATAGCAACGTTGCAGCGCCTCTAGCGTTAAGTAAACGCTTTATTATTTTGTTATTGTACTTCCCCGAAGATTCATTGCTACAAATAATGCATATAAAAAAAAACCCAAAATGTACGATATGACTGGTCCTAGCCAGGGATTGATCTCGGGCACTCGAAGACCGTCATTTCCTTTGTAGTCGACGCGCCAAACACTTCAGCCATCAATACCCCCGTTCTACCCAAAGCTTTAATCAATTTCGTAAAAGTCCAAACCTGCATTTATCATAAGAGCAACTCTGTACAGTTAAAGCTTTGCCTTTTGTCTAAGCTCAGCTTTAATTGGAGCCTAAACCAAACATCGCTGGCACCGTTTTCTATCAACGATCGTGTAAGATCCTCTCAAAGATCTTACAGAAAAATTTCATATTAAAATCTACGAAAACAAGGTTAATTTAACATTTTTTCGGCAATGATTTTGCTTCATATGTGTTTCATCATGTTAATTCAACATAATTTACAGTAATCTTCAAAGAAAATATTTCCTTTTAAAATAACTTTATTTCATGTTGATTTAAACATTCCAGTACACATTATTTCTTATAAATTTAATATGTTTTGTAATCAAAATTTTTGCATGAAAATCTGGCTATTTATTTTTCCTTTCAAAACCCTTTAAATCAAAGTTTTTACTATTCCAAACCAATTAAAGTTCTCTACCAAGCTCAGCCCAAAGGTCCTACAATACGGTCCGCATTCGACTTAAAATCCAGCCATGTTCAAAATTAATGAAAACTGTTTTCCTTTCTTACTGACAATTAATTATTTTAAAATAAAACAAAAACTTTTTATGACATATGTAAGTTTTATTTAATTAAAACAATTTTCTCTGTGTACTCCAACGATGATCTATGGCTAGAGAATTTTATCTAGACTTAAAAAAAGCAAAACAAATAGAAACTCCAAGAGCAGGAAAAGAACTAACAAAAGAAAAACGTTAAGTGTCCACTCTTGTTTCCAGCCGCACTCATGTGTGAAGGCATCAAGCAGCACTCGTTTACTTTTACAAAAGTGTTGCACAGAAGAAAATGGTAAGACTAAATGTTGCAACCACAGCTGCTTCTGGCTTCTGTTAAGTTATATTTAAAGAAAGAATTGAAAAAAAAACTTTTTAATTTGGCTTTCTTGTCATACGGCTGGTTACATTTAGTTGGCCAACTGCACTAACAACTCCTTCTCAGAAGCAGCCCATTAACTGCACAAAACGACCATCTCATCTCTGTTTACATCTGTGTAAGAATTCTCGTATTCCCATCAACAATCTGTAGTCGTCAGTTTTGTTGCATTTCCTTTCCTATGGCCGTTGTTGCTGTTCATTTCATTGCGAGTTTTGCTGTTGTAGGTTCAAAGTTAATTGCTTTCTAACACAACAATTGTTTTGCAAATAAATAATAAAACAAGGAAATCTGTTTAGTTTCGTCTTCTTTTTTTAATGGCACATAATAAACAGAATTTTATGGCTTTTTTCTGTTGTTGTTGTTGTTGTTGTTGTTGCTGTTTGAATCATCAAATATCCACTTCAAACCAGGTATTTTAGTACCTGAAATATGCTCAAAAAAGTTTACAAATCGAATGGTTCTAGCTTTGTTTTAAGGCTTGTTAAGAACTTAAATTAAGTTTTAGGTACGAGTAGCACACACTTGCATTCTCTATGAAAGCCTCTGACTCCCTTGGATGTCAAATAAGACTCTCAAATGTACGCCTAAAGAATTTCTTCGAATTCTGGGAATAAGGATTACACAATTTTTCAATGAAAAAATTTTTCTGCCGCATTGTGTTCCACGAAATATCCATATAGATTTTTAATAAAATTAATGACATTCTGAGATAAGAAATTTGGTAAATATTTTTCTCAAGAAATTTGAAGAAAAAATTAAAAAAATAAGAATTTTTGAAAAACAATTTGTTGTGAAATTTTGTAGAAAAAAATTTGTTGTGAAATTTTTAGAAAAATATGTTTTGTAAAATTTTTGAAAAAAAATTCTTTTGAGAAATTTGTACAAAAAAAATGTTTTTGAAATTTTTGAAAAAAAAATTCTTTTGAGAAATTTTTAGAAAAAAATTTGTTGTGAAATTTTTAGAAAAAATTTGTGAAATTTTTAGCAATTTTTTTTTGTGAAATTTTCAGAAAAAATTCTTTTGTGAACTTTTTGAGAAAAAAATTGTGAAATTTTTAGAAAATTTAGTTTTAAATTTTTAGAAAAAAATTTGTTGTGAAATTTAAAACAAAATTATTGTGAAATTTTTAGAAAAAAATTTCTTGTGAAATTTTTGGAAAATTTTTTGTTGTGAGATTTTTGAAAAAAAGTTTGTTGTACAAATTTTAGAAAAAAAATTATTGAAAATTTTTAAAAAATATGATAAAAAGTTTGGAAAATAAAATTATGTTTTTGGAACTCGAACTCGATTCAGAAATTATTCCTGATTTGTAAAAATTTTTTAAAAATAGTTCCTAAAATGTTTTACAAATAAATTTCGGGCAAAATTTTTCAAAAAAAATTTCTGCCTAAAAGTTGAAAAAAATATTATTTCTAATTGTTTGGAATTTTTTTTAACTTAAAGCTTTCAGTAAAATTCCTTGTTTAAAAATTTTTTTCATATACATATCGATTCTTATTTTTGATTTTATTGTAAGCAACAAAAATTAAAGTTTTCAGGAGAAGTTTTTTCTTAAAATATTTTGTACGGAAATTGTCGCTTACTATAAAATTTTACAGCCAGTATCTTAAAAGTTGGTATCAACAATTTTGGCATTTTGGGAGCTCTAAACTATGGATAGGACCATAAAATTTTAATTTCAATAAAAAAGTCTATTTACGATAAAATCGAAAAAAGGCTCGATATTTTAAATAAATCTTCTTTAAAGCGTCTTGCAAAGCAGATTGGAATAGAAATATGCTTCAATAATTTATTCAAACGAAATATGGGAGATTCCAGTAATTTTATTCTGTATTTAGTAAGACTAAAATAAAAACTTAATTGAAAATTAGGTTTCCCAAATATAATCAATGAAAAATCTGCTACTGTATGAGCCGGTATGTAACGTAATCGTGGAATGGCCTAAGAATCAAATGTAAAAGCCAAAACAGAAACCCTTTCAACAACCCTTTAAGCTCTTCACTGTAGAAAAATTTGACAGTGTAAAACAGAAATTCATTCAACGCCTGTTCACTGACCTATTTAAAGTCATTAACATTTTTCTCTTCATTACATCTTTCTTAGTTGGGTGTGTGACCCACAAACAAAAATATCTTCGAAAGAATAGTTTATGTGCCAAACAATTTCTATTTAAAAAGATATTTTCTTCCAAAAATAATCATGGATGTAAAAAAGAACAATAAGTGTACTTAACCATTCTTTAGAATTTACATGACGTTAACGTTGAAAAATTATACTTATGGAAAAAAAGAGCGCTTAAAAAATAATAATAATGTATGGAAAAAATAAAATTAAAACTGGCAATAAATTCACCATCACCAACAATCGATCAATCAATCAATCAGTTGTTGCTATTTTCTCATATAAACAAAAAGACTCTTTAATAACTCAACCACCAGTGAACGAGCGAGCGCCTGACTCTATTCCTTTTCGTTTCGTTTAGACATGGGCTTTCTTCTTTCCCCTCTAAAAGCACTTTATCTTCTTATTCGACTTCTTCTTTTTCTTTTTCTGTTTGGAGAGTTTTACTCGAGCTGTTGATGTTTTATATTGTTTTTGAACCAAATTGACAGATTCCCACAAAAATAAACTTGGACCAGCACCAGCACCAGCATCAGCACTCACACACACACACGTACATAAGCACATGCAAGCAAAACAGCCAAATAGGATGACTGAATACATGAGTTTTATTTATTTATTTCTAATAAAAATACACTTAGAGGAATTTTTAGATGAAAGTAATTTTTACACGACTAAGCGCTTTAGTCCATTTGATTTATTTCAAATGTACTTTGAAAATAACTAATTTTTAAAAAGTGACGTTTTAGAGTCTTTCTGAAATAAAAAAAGTCTGGCAAGCCTTGCCATCTGGGGGTGTAACTTTTTGAGCATTTTACATAACCTTTTAATTCGGTATCAAGTTAATAATCCTTAGCGCTTAGGGTCGCTCTAGCTAGATTCGACTTCTACAGATTCTAAGCTTCAAAAAAATAAAATAAAAATCTGGCAACGCTTTAGTTTTTATTTCAGAGTTGTTTATTTGCTTCTCAGGAGTTCTCATTTAATTTTAGGAAGTCATATTAAAAACCTGCAAATACTCAAATGAGAAACAGCTTAAGAGGTTGTGTTGAACACTCATTGAATTTAACAATGCATGATATAATTCTCATTTAGTCTATATTGGAAGTAGTATAAGTAAAAGTACTGCAATATATATAATTGAAGGATGTAAATGAACTGAAATTTTTGTAAAAATAATTAAAATCTGCAAACGTATTCGTACCAAAGAAAAAGTTCCAAAAAGAGCCCTTTTTACTTTTTTCCAGAGTTGTTCACTTTAACATTTCTTTTCTCTAACTGTTAAGATGTGTGTGAGGTTTTTGCTTTTCTTTTCTTAACAGTAGTTGTATTGGCTTCCAGCTATAACCGCCAAGCAACTACAAAAAAAAAACACACACATAAATATGTCAACTGTCAAAATATTGAAAATGCCAGCCTAACTAACGAGATGAAAATAAGAACTATCTTATAAAAAAAAAACGCAAACAAGACAACTGCTTTTAAGCTGGGGAATAAAAAAAACACAATTTATTAATATACAACTTCAAATATTGATGTTAAAAAAAATATATTAATAAACTTCCATAATAACAAAATGTACTTGTGGACAAAAAGGAAAGGTTTTCACCAAACACTTTAGTAGCTTAAAACGAGAAATGAATTCACAACAACTAACAAAAAAAGCAAATAATAATAAATTACTTAAATCACTCAGTCATACACGCATTAATTAATAAATAAAAAGATGTCGCCTTAATTACGCACACTGTGTGAGTGAATAAACATGAGAGAACGTTAGAGTTACAATGCCAGACGCTGGCGACAGGCGTTACAAATAGTGGGGGGTTTATTTGTATTTATTGCAATAATAAGCAACTTAAATTCATGCCACTTTATAAAGAAAAAAAAACTAATAATAAAATTATAGACACAAGTGTGAAACATTTGGGTGCATTTGCGCCATCTAATGTTTGAAAATGAGTTTGGGCTTAGGGATACTGATAAGCACTGGTATGTATGTAATTCTGAAAGTGCACTTTTCCAACAAGTCTTTAAGCACTTCCAGGACAGTTATCAGCAATCCTCCCAAGTTGCACAGGCGAGCGTAAAGCAAGAGTATTATAATAATCCTATTCCATCAGGTGTCGCAGTGCCGGTCTTTGGACCAAATCTTTTCACTGATCTATTATAATAACCCTGCATATGTTCAACAGGTGTTCTAGTGACAAAAAGTTGTTCACAGAAAAAATTAGCAGAGTACCTAAGCTTTCATAAAAAAGGCCATTTTTAGGCCCCCTACAACAATAAAAGTTGATAGAAAGGGTACTAAATTTGGTTAAATTTTTATTATGTCAAGCCTTTCAAGCTCGTACATAACTCTTTGAAATACCGAACGATTTTTAGCAGAGAACCTAAGCTTTCAGAAAAGACAATTTTGGGCCCCTGCTACAATACAAGCCGATAGCCAGGCTGCCAAATTTTATTAGTTTTGATTATGTCAAGATTTCCAAGCTCGTACGTAGCTCTTTGAAATATCTATCGATTTTATAGATGTTTGATTTTTTGGAAAGTGCATTTATCAATCTTTTAAGTGAAATCGCACGATACAACCCTGATCTGATGTCATTGTTACTGTCTTTTGAACATTTTCATAGACTTCATCATACCAGGATTATGTGTTTTTCAAAGCTCAGGGTGTGTGTTAAGTTTTGTAAAAATCGGTAAAATAGAACCACTTAATATAAAATATTAAATGTTAATGGGCGTAAGACTGCCCATTGTTTTAAATGGAAGATTGTGTATATTTTAGAGCTCAAGGTGTGTTCTAAGTTTCGTAAAAATCGGTTAAGTACAACCACGTGAAATATAATAATAGATTTTAATGGGCGCGTCTCCGAACTTTTCTTTTAGTGCAAGATTGTGTTTTTTTAAGAGTTCAAAGTGTGAACCAAGTTTCATAAAAGTAGATAAGGCAGATGCACATGAAATCGAATATTAGATTTTAATGGGCGTGATCCCGCCCACTTTTTGAACACAAGATTAAGTAAAATATAATATTAAAATCTAACGGGCGTGACCCCGCCCAATTTTTGAATGCAAGATTGTGTCTTTTTTAAGGTTCAGGGTGTGTGCCAAGTTTCATAAAAATCTATTAATTACAAGCACGTGAAGTATAGTATTAAAATTTTGTGGGCGTGGACCGCCCTCTTTTTGAATGAAATATTGTATCATCTTTAATGCTCAGGGTGTGTGCCAAGTTTCTTAAACATCGGTTGAATATAAACATGTGAAGTATAATATTAACTTTTATTGGGCGTGGCTCCGCCCATTTTTTTTAATTTCGAAATTGTGTCGTTACGGGAGCCCAATATGTGGGATAAGTTTCGTAGCAATCGGATAAGTAATATATCGCAAAATGAAAGAAAAAAATAAGTAGGAGTGGTCCCACCCATATTTTTTTTATACAATGGGACCAGTTGGAAGCTATACAGACAAAAAAATTTTTTATAATCCGTTTAATATGTACCGAGTTCTGAAGTAACAATATCCTCCTTTTGTTTTGTAGTCATGGAAATTTAAAAAAAAAAATTTAATCTTTTAAATTTTTTCTTAAAGGTTTACGAAAAAACTAATTTTTAGTCCCAAATACATACTTCGAAAAGAAAAAATAAAAAAAATAAAAAAATCTGCATCTATTTATGTATATCTACAGGATAGGTCCAGCATTTCTCGAAAACAGGGAGGCTTACGTAATAAAAAGTTGCAGCAGTTCCACCTTGGCATTCCTTAAAGCCGATTCACTCCGAGAAACCCAATGTTTGGATTCCTGTTTGGTCTCTGGTGTGCTAGGGTGGATCTACGTTTCGTGCACGGTTACGAAAAAGGCACAAATTCTTGTCTATATTGTGGTTGAACAACGACAAGCGTTTGTGGTGGATTGTGAACGAATGCGGCACCCATCATGCCGAGTGATCAAAATTGAAACCCCTGAGCCATGTGAGATCAGTATGACTTCTGCAATCCCTCTAACTTTCAATTTCCGATCGGTCATTACCATATTGGAGTTTTTTTTTAAATTGTTTCGAGTGTAGAGACACCTCAATGGAATTCAGCGTGAATCACTTTTTTACCATTGAAATTTATGATGAAGAGTCGCTCACTATCAGTTACCAGCAAACAGCTGTTTATGGTTAAGGTGAAAAAGCAAAATTCAACTGTTTTCTATGGTGATGATTATGGTTATGGTTATGGCGTTATGGCAAGTCAGCTATAATCAAGTAGAGTGTTGCCCATAAATTTGGTTCGAAGAGCTGTTTTGTATGGTTATGTTTAGGTTACATTAAGAAATAGAAATAAATCTACTGACTTATGTATTTTCATGTACATACTCGTACACAAATATGTTTTATTTTTTGCGACACTAATATTCGTTGGCCAAAAATTCGCTGTTAGTCCTAGTTGTGTTTCTAGCATTAGTCTGCTATTAATGGCTGTCAAATTTCAACAAGAGTCTGCTGACAGTTGCCTGTTGAAAGGGCAACACTGCTCCTGAGTGTTAAGCTTTCAGTTAAGAGGCGAGAAATTCAAAAAGTCAAGGACTTATTAACTCGAAGCGATTTTTGCTAACGTCCACCAAAAAAAAAAAAAATAAAAAATTTAGTCAAACTTAAATGATTCAAAATCCTCGTTGTCCAAATTGAATTGGATTTTTTGAAATGCTTATTAGACTTTGATTAAGTATTTTATAAAGAAAACTGTTTCTCAACGAAAGTGCTTTGTACTTATAGTGCCAACCACACTGACTTTTTTCACATGACTTTTAAATTCTAAATTTTCTTTGGCCATAATTCATTGCTTTTGAAATGTTCCTAATCGTTTTTTTTTTTTTTTCAAGACAACAACCAAATAAACACGAGCAAATGCCTTTTATGCTGTAGCACAAAAGAGAAATGAAAATAAATTTCCATAAAAGTTTCAAGTTTCATTAGTAAAGTTTGGAAGATTAAACTTTTAAATGAAAAAAAAAAATATATAAAATATATTAAAAAAAAACTTTTAACCTTTCTCTTTGCCTTAAGGGATTTTCCCGTTGTGCTTGATCACTTGGTTTAGTTGGCAGGCAAATTTGGGATATTTAGAATTTTAGAGCTGCATGTCTGTGTGTGTATAAATCAAAGACAGTCAGTTAAAAAAAAAAAGTAAAGCAGGCTGCTTATTTACAATACCTTTGAAAGCTTTATGTAGCAGCTCATGAAATATTACTAAAGCTTAAATTTTTTAAAACTAGTTTGTCTTTGTCTATGATTGAACACTCCAGCAATGTGCTCGTATGTTCGTTTCTACAAAAAAAAAAAAAAAAAAGAAGTTGCATGCATTTAAATTTGTTTAAATAAACAGCACACAAGAAAAAATAGTTGCTGTGGCATATTAAAAAAAAATTTTTTTTTCAGCAATAAATCTTTTATTTACACACGATTTCCTTTAGTAGAAGCATAAGACCCCATGTGACCAACTTTAAACACAAAACACTTTCAATTGCAAACATTTTTAAGCTTTCCAAAGTTTGCCATGGCTGGTCACACTTTTAAATAAAACCTTTCATTTCATATTATACTGGTACGTCCATGACCTTCTTCTGTAGCCATTTAACTTGTTACATCTTAATGTAGAAGGAGGCTTTTAACCAAAACCACAAAGTGCTAAACGTGTACAATATGAGTCCTCTTGACTTGAAAAAAAAGAAAAGAAAGAAAGACCTTTAGAAAATCATTTCCTAGATTCAAAGCAAATGAAAAAGAAATCTGCTTGGCACGACTTTGAACTTCAGTTGATGGCCAACACACAACATTTCATTCATTTCATACTTAAATCTTAAATCTTCTTTAACTACAAGGCGGCGGCTGGCTCGAAAAGTAGGAGAAAGAAAAAAAAAATAGAAATACAGGCGACAAATTGTAACTGCCTCCCAATATAAACATGGATCAGACAAAAAATATATGAAAACCGTTTTCCATCATTTTTCACTGTAAATTATTAGTTTGTCCAAAGTTTGACAAAAAAAAACTAATTTCTAATTTCGTTGCATGTGCCAAAAAAAGACTTGCAATAGGAAAATACATAAATAACGATTGTAATGCAAAAGTTTAAACTAAAAGTTAAGCCAAATTAATTTTTACTAAAATTAAGTTTCGAGAAGAGCAAAACATTGAACCAAATTTTTGCTTGAAGTCAGATTAAAATCCGCCAAAACATTTAATCAGCTGTTAGTTACGCCCTACGCGAGAGTAAGTTTCATCACTTGCTCTCTTTATGTATAATGTACATAAAGTTAAATGCCACTGATCATTTACTTCTCAGGGATGGGTCTGAAAACTATTACACAGTAGCTCACTAATGGCGTTTTGGCACCACTATTTTTTTTTTTTCAATTTTTGAGAACACCCGTCTCAGGGATAGGTCTGAAAACTATTACACACTAGTTTACTTATAGGGTTTTGGCACCACTATTTTTTTTTTAATTTTTGAGAACACCCGTGTTCTCTGAAGATTTTACATAAATTTAGGGATGCAGTTCATTTTGAAGCTTTTTTATTAATATATATAAAATCCATAAATTGTTTCATCTAGACCTACTCTTTCCTGAGGAATCTCAATATTGCCAGTGGGTCTAGTATTGGCAGTTCCCAGTCCTCTAATAGATGCTTGTTCAATTTATTGGTGTATCTTCTGTAGCATAATGCTTCACGGTCCTTCAGAATATGCTGTGGAGTTTCATCGTCGTAATCACAGAATCTGCACAGGTTGTTACTCTCAATGGCAAGTCTGTTGAGGTGTTTTTGTCGATCTGCAATGGCCTGTGAGGTAGCCTGTGATCATTCTTAGATTGTTTTTACTCTGGGACCTGAGAGTTATGAAACGATTTTGGTTATACGTTGCAATCATTAGGTTTGCATGGCTCAATCCAGCGAGATTGAGCCAGAGCTGTTCCATAGTACTCTAGACCTCCCTCGATATATATTCCCGGATTTTGTCCAATCCAAGTCCACGGTTCCGCTCCGACCACAGGTTACTTTGTTTTACCTGATAGTAGGGAAGGCATAGTGCAAATATAGATGATGAAGTGAAAGATAACCAGAGAGAGAAGAGAAGCTTAATTAATTTCTTCATTTTTTTTCACAACTCCGCTATTGTGTTGCATCGTTGCAGAGCTTCTGGTGTCACGTAGGCGTATTGATTTAAGCTACGTATCCATTTTATTGGTGATTTTACTTCGCCACCGATTAATTGCTACAAATATCGACGAAAGAGGCTGCTGCGATATAAATTGGCATATATAGACACTAACGTATATCGCATAACGCAAATGTACGATGTTGATATGACTGGGTCTGGCCAGGGTTTGAACTAGGGCTCTCGAAAAACGTCACATGCCTTATAGTTGACACACTAACTGCTTTAGCCAACGTTGTGCAAATTTTCACTGTGGCTTCGCTGGTTGGCGCGCATCTGAAATGTCTGGTTCACATGACCTCCACGTGAGATAACCAGCCCCTTAAATCGCTCATGAGAAATGTCTAATATTAAATGAGATATGCGGTATGTACCGCCATCCTGTTAAAACCTCAAGTCGTTGGTTGTGCATGTTCTCCAAGTCTGATCAAAAGAAATTGGTAGTCATCGACCTAAAGAGCTCGGGACCGTAAAATGTGCGAAGAGCTCGGAACATTGCCCGAACAGAACATCCGTCTGTTTTAATACATCAATTTTGTCATTTGCATGTATTGACTGAATAACCGGCAGCCAATTCGTCAGATATAGCTTCATAGCGATGTGGCCACTATCAACTGTCAAAGTAAGAAAGTCTCTATTCGAAAATACTTTATAAAACAGAATTATGTTCAAAGGAAAATCTGCATTTACTCCTAGGGAAGTAAGCCATTCTTTAATCATTTCATAGAGCTGATAAGTTGCGAAGTGATTAATCCTGAAATGCAAATTGTCTAGACCTCGCCCGGTTATGTAAATAAGCTTCAAATTTAACTACTTCGTAGCAGGTCAATTTCAGTTTTCAATGTGTTGCTATCTGGTTTAGCGATACCTGACATTCCAAAGCCGAATATCTAAAAATCATAAAGATAACTAATAGATATTTAATTGCGGAGTTACGAGTATTTCTCAGATAGGTTAGGTTAGGAAGAACTCTCAGGTACGTCAAAGCTTTTTTTAGACGGCTCTTCCAACAGAGATTTCCGAACTTTATTGAATCTACGTCTGTCAACTCACCATGGACGTATGCAGGGTTTAACTACACGTAGAAATGATAAAATTGCTTTATAAAAATGTGTGTTGTGTTGGGGCAACATTCCGTGCGCTTGATTCATTTTACGATAAGGAACATTTCTGGAAGAATGGATGAGATCTAAGAGCGTGCAAAGCATCTTGAAAAAGTTACTGGATTTCGAGCTAGCGGCTTCATCGATCCTGGCGAGCGATGATTACCATTATTAGCGATGATTAGCGATTTGAGAGCATGGTCAGTCATCATGTGAACTGACCACCGAGTTCGTGCGATTTGACCCCGTTAGACTATTTCTTGTGGGATTTTCTTAAGGCGCAAGTGTTTGCAAATAAGCCCCAAACTACAGCGCTCCTCAAAGAAAACATAACCCATGCCATCGGTCAAATTGATTAATGAGCCTGAGTCAGGAACAATTGGACATTTCGGATGCGGTGGCGGAAATTTGAATGATGTTATATTCCACACATAAGGGCAACAATAGGTCTTTCAAACGCATAAAAAATGTTCGATGATATCCCACCAAGCACTTTGTTTTATTTAAATTTAAATATAAGAAGCGCTTAAAGAAAAACCCTTTAGCTGGTATTTCTGCCTGAATTGCGCTACACTTATCGCTGGAACTTTGTGACCTTCTGGAAGCCAATGATGGACGTCTAAAATTCGCTTTAGTTAGTCCAGCATGTGAAAGATAAGCTGGAACTCTCTGTCCTTCTTGAAGTCACTGACGGATGTTCAGACATTCCCTGAAATAAGTCCAGCATGTGAAAGGTAATCCGTGTTGTCCAACAAGTGTGACAATATCTCTAAAAGCTTTAACATTCATCGAAATCGTCTGCCGTATGACATCAAGCGATATTTCATGCATGCTGGCAAAAAAAATAAAACGACATAATGTGGTCGCCTATCTTTGGCATACAAATTTATCACGCCGCCAATTCTTCCGCAGTAGCGATATTTTATGAGTAAATTGCAGATTTGACAAGTAAATTTCTCTGCATGTTCAATAAAAACAAAATTATGCTTTTTAGCAACCTATTGTCATTCCTTTTCAAAAATATGCATTTTTTAAAAGAAAAAGCAGCATCCAAATTTTTTTTATTCCTTGCAGCAGTTTCAGCTTAATGTTGTTGCTAAATTTTCCAATAAGTATTTTTTTTTTCTATCAGTTTAAATATTTTATTACTGATATTTTTTCGCTGGCAGTAATTGCTGTTGTCTAGTCTCATAAAGTATCCTCCTTTTCCTGGATTTTGCAAGTTTTTTTGTTTTTTATTGTTGTGGTGGGTTGGTTGGTTTGTTGCCAGGTTGGTTCTTCATCAAAACTGGTATGTAGGTCAGTGTTTTCATTGATGGGTTAATTTCATTTCTGGTTAATTTTGATTTTCTAGTGTGGTTTCTATAACTTTATTTTTGTTAATTTTAGTTTGAGCTCTCTTTAGTTGTTGTTGTTTCGTGTTCTTGTAGTTATAAGAAGTAAATTTGCCTAGATTTATTTTTTTTAGGGCGAATCAGCAGAAATTAAAGAAAATTGTGTTTGTGTTATTTGATTCATATTCTGAGAATTTATGTTTCATAAAAGATGAAAAATATATGTATAAAAAAAATTAAGAAGAAAATTCAAATAAAAGGTCACCATAATAAAAAAAACACACCTGTAGTGCCGTAAACGCCAAAAAAAAATTAAGCAACACAATTTTCGAACTTCATTTTCGTTCGTCAAATAGACGAGATCCAAAAAATGTGCCACCTAAGCTTTCTTTTAGCGGTTATGGCTCGATAAGTAAGAATGCAAAAGTACGTATGTGTCTTAATTCCAAAAAGGAGAGCTTTACATACATACATACGTACATATGTATGTATATTTAATGAAATATTGCTCGAATTTATTTCAATTTAACTCACCTTGCTTCATAAAAATTAATTAATTAATTTTATTACATCACTTAAAGCAATTAACATTGTCGAGAATAAAAAAAAATTAAAAAAAAACAACAACACAAATTCAATTAAAAAACACATAAAATACGCGCTTCACTAATTAAATCATGAACAAACACTGAATGCAAATCACTAATTCAACCAGACTCCAATTGCAATCAAAAAAGAAAACAAGCTACAACAACAATTACAATTCATAGAAAAAGAAAAGAAACAGTAGAGTAAAAAACCCATCATTAAGACAAAATGCATAAATCGAGAAGGCAACTTGTTGCACAAACAAAACCACACAATACAAAACAGTAAAAACGGCAGCAACAACAATAAAAAAAGAAACAAATAAATGCAGTGCATAAATATGAAAAACTAAGCAACATGATTGCACTGCTTCTATAAAGCAACTAAAACTAAAACAACAACAATAACAACAGCAGCATAAAACGCAATAAATAGCAACAACAGCAATACTAAAAACACGAGAGAATATGAAAATTAAAATTTTTGTTTTACTTTGTTTTGCTTTATCTGGCAACTGCATTTAATAAAATAAATTCTTGATCTAGATCAGGAAGGAAATCAAGAGTCGTTATAATTGATTAGCTGCTTAATGTTTTTAATAAATTGACTTTTTAACTCTGGGATGATGTTGAAAAAGGGGGAAAGAAAACGGTGATGCCAGAGATAGAGAAAAATCTCTCTTTTTAATTAATTTTTTTTATAAAAAATTTCAATTTCAAAAAGTCCTTTATTTAAACTTATACAGATACTTTCACTGAAGCAATTATTTTTTTTTACAAAGTAAATTAAATTTTCTATATACCTTTTTAGAAAAGACTGCCTTTAAAAAAAAAAAATCAAGTGTAAAGAAAAAGTTCCTCTGTTGAAATAATTGCTTTACAACAAGTGCTTTTTTGTACAAGTGCCTTTTTGGAAAAAATCGTTCTCTTTCTACATAAAGTAACTTCTTTTAGGAAAAATACTTTGTTTTACAAAAAGTACCTTTTTTACAAAAAATACCTTTTTTTACAAAAAAACCTTTTGTGCAAAAAGCACCTTTTTACAAAAACACCATTTTTTTACAAACACTACCTTTTTTACCAGAAGTGCATTTTTTGTACAAAAAGTACTTTTTTATACGATATGTGCTTTTTTTTTTTTACAAAAAGTACCTTTTTTTATACAAAAAGTGCTTTTTTTTACAAAAAGTACCTTTTTTTATCAAAACTACTTTTTCTACAAAGAGTAAATACAAAAACACCTTTTTTACAAACACTACCTTTTTTTTACCAGAAGTGCCTTTTTTACAAAAAGTACCTTTTTGCAAAAAGTGCTTTTTAAAAAAAGTACATTTTTTTACAAAAAGTACATTTTCTACAAAAAGTACCTTTTTACAGAAAGTATCTTTTTTACAAAAAGTGCCTTTTTTACAGAAAGTATCTTTTTTACAATAAGTAAATTTTTTTTTACAAAAAGTACCTTATTTACAAAAAGCACCTTTTTTTACAAAAAGTACCTATTTTACAAAAGTACCTTTTTTACAAAAAGCACAATTTTTACAAAAAGTACCTTCTTTACTTAAAGTATAGTTTTTTACAAAAAGTATATTTTTTACAAAAAGTACTTTTTATACAAAAATCATCTTTTTATATAAAAACTATCTTTTTTTTACAATAAGTATCTTTTTTACAAAAACACCTTTTTTACAAACACTACCTTTTTTTTACCAGAAGTGCCTTTTTTTACAAAAAGTACCTTTTTGCAAAAAGTGCTTTTTAAAAAAAGTACATTTTTTTACAAAAAGTACATTTTCTACAAAAAGTACCTTTTTACAGAAAGTATCTTTTTTTCAAAAAGTGCCTTTTTTACAGAAAGTATCTTTTTTACAATAAGTAATTTTTTTTTTACAAAAAGTACCTTATTTACATAAAGCACCTTTTTTTTTACAAAAAGTACCTATTTTACAAAAGTACCTTTTTTACAAAAAGCACAATTTTTACAAAAAGTACCTTCTTTACTTAAAGTATAGTTTTTTACAAAAAGTATATTTTTTACAAAAAGTACTTTTTATACAAAAATCATCTTTTTATATAAAAACTATCTTGATCTACAAAAATACCTTTTTCTAGGAAAAGTACCTTTTTATACAAAAAGTAACTTTTTACACAAAAAATACCTTTCTATGAAAAAGTACTTTTTTATACAAAAAGTACCTTTCTATACTCAAAATAGCTCCTTTTTATAAACTAAATATCTTTTTTTTACAAAAAGTATCCTTTTTCAAAAAGTACCTTTTGATAAAAAAAAAATTTTTAACAAGAAGTAGCTTTCTCCGAAAAAAGTGCCTTTCTCTGAAAAAAAATGTTGCCACAAAAAGTTCTTTTTGCTAAAAAAAATTAGACTTTTCTACAAAAAGTACTTTTGTCTGGAAAAAAGGAGCTTTTGCTACAAAGAAAGGAAAGGAAATGTTGTTTCTATGAAGTATGTTTCTGGACAAAAGTAACTACAGAGAAGGCATCCCGGAGGCAATTAGTTATTGCAGAAGTATACTGCGTTCTTTAAAAAAATCGTCATAAGTATATTTTCTAAGAATATGGCAACATTGTCAGAGTTAGGCGCTTGCGTAGCACAACCAGCATTTGTTCAACTTTTCATATACATAAGCCAGTGGCATTATGACTTGGTGCTTTTTTTTTTCTTACAAAAAGAAATGCAATACCCAAAGCAGGAAGACAAGAAATGCATCCACGCTTCAATAGTATTTGAGCAAATGTAAGTATGGCTGTACGCAATTTCGAAAGCAAAAAGTAGCCACTTTTGCTAAAACAGTCACGCGTCGTAAAGTATAATCGTCAGGCAATAACTGACTGGACGCAGAAGAACTAAAACTGAACACGAACCGAATTGAACAACATAATTTCAAGCAAATACGTAACGAAGGAAATGCACTGGCAATGAAATCAGAAATACAAGCCAGAAGACACAAAAATGCTGCAATATTTCAACATTTCAACAACAGCAGCCAGCAGCTGACTTTCGAACATACAGACAAATAGTCAGCCAGTTCGTTTGTCAGTTAGTAAGTCTTTTTTTAAACAGCATATTGTTTAAGATACAGCAAAGTCTCTGGAAGTTCTTTTTAAACAAATCAGCAAATTCTAACTGACCATATCTGCCCCATTCCCCATTCCCCCCACCCCCTGATTCTACCGCAATCTAGCACATTACAGTCTTGGTTTTCATGTTGTTCATCTGATGTTTTACGCAATTCTAGTTTTTGGTTTCCGATGCATGAAATGATCACCATCATCATCACATCGATGCTGGCTGGCTGACGACCAGATTTACCATTTAACCAGACCAGTGCCACAAGATGTGGCTGGTACCAGCACCACCAATTTTTTGAGCAACACAAACGACCAGAAAGGGAAAATAACCGTTGGCACATTGCGGTACATTTGATTACGTTACGGAATCGAAAATAAAATGGCAACAAAAAAACTCCACTTTATTTTAAGCAGATCTTTTTGTTGTTGTTGTTGTTGCTGTTGCTTGTAAATGGCTTAAGAAAATTACACATGTCTGCTGCTATTTAAGATTAGAATCCACCAAAACAAAAAACAACAAACGATATAAAGAGGAACCTCCATCTCTCGGGCCAAACTTGCTTTATTACTTGTTTGAAAAGTGGGGGATTACATGTTTGTTACTGGCATCCCAGAAAAAAACATCGTCATACAGGCAATCAACCAACCAACCCAACCATCGTCATCCAGCCAAACGGATTTATGTATTTTTTTTTCTTCCTCTTCTCAAATGTGATTGCATAAGTTTAGAATTACGGTACAAATGTACGTTGCTTTGTGTGATTTTTGTGTGTTCTTAACTTACAGAAGAAAAAAAAATCAATTTTATGTTGTTGCATTCAGCAAAAAATAAAAAATAAAAAAATAAGGCTCCAAGATAAGGAAATACAACTTTATTTTGTGCATCTTCTGCCACCTGCCTGCCTGCCTGCCAACCCTCTTCGTGCATGTTTTAAGCCGCTGCCATGGCAGAGAAAGCAAGAAGTGTTTAAGAATTATTGTTTGTCTTGTTAGAAATCATAAATAATTGAAATGTGATAGTAATAACGATTTAAAAAATTTTCAGAGGATGTATGGGAAATGTTTTTATAAATTAGAAATGTAAAACTTTATTGTAAATTTAAGAAACTAGGAATATTTTTAAATTTTTCATATCGCACTCAGGCGGCAAAAGCAAAGCTTTTTCTACAGCAAATGCTTAATTTTTGATAAGAAATAACTTTTTTTAAAAGGTTTAAAGGTACTTTTTCTCAAAAAGTACTTTTTAAAATGTATTTTTTCTCAAAAAGTACTTTTTAAAAGGTACTTTTTCTCAAAAAGTACTTTTTTATAAGGTACTTTTTTAAAAGGTACCTTTTCTCAAAAATTAATTTTTTATAAAGTACTTTTTTAAAAGGTACTTTTCTCAAAAAGTACTTTTTAAAAGGTACTTTTTCGCAAAACGTATCTTTTAAAAAGTCCTTTTTCTTAAAAAGTACTTTTTAAAAAGTACTTTTTCACAAAAAGTACTTTTTAAAAGGTAATTTTTCTTAAAAAGTTCTTTTTAAAAGGTACTTTTTCTCAAAAAGTACTAATTTTAATTTTTTATAAAGTACTTTTTTAAAAGGTACTTTTTTTCAAAAAGTACTTTTTAAAAGGTACTTTTTCCCAAAACGTACTTTTTAAAAAGTCCTTTTTCTTAAAAAGTACTATTTTTTAATAATTTTTTCAAATGTAGTTTCAGCAACTGCACTTGTTCTAGAAGGCACTTTTGTAAGTAGCAGAGTATCTTTTTCTTTATCAAAGGAACTTTTTTGTGAAATGTAATTTTTTAAATTTTATTTTTAAAAGTATGTATTTTACTTTTTGCTTTTTATAGAACACTAGCTGAGCCCGGCAAACGATGTCTTACCCTCAATAATTTTATTGTTTTTAACTACAATTTAATCCACACAGTGGTCACTTGATTCAAAAACAAAACAAAAACCTACCAGGTCTTGATCCGAGCTCCACAGCTCTTAGAGTTCCAGGTATCATGCGTAACGAATAAATAGATATATGTATATGGAACCTTTTAAAAAGTTACATTTTTAAGAGACACCTTTTTCTTAAAAGGTACTTTTCTTAGAAGGTGCTTTATAGGTGCTCTAATAGGTACTCATTGAAAAGATACCATTTTTAAAAGGTACTTTTTAAAAACTTAATTTTAAGAGGTACTATTTTGAAAAGGTACTTTTTGAAATAACGTACTTTTTTAAAGCTATTTTTTAGAACCTACTTTTTGACGAGGCACTTTTCTTAAATGTACTTTTTTAGAAGCTTTATTTTAGAAGGTACTTTTTTTACAAAAGTACTTTTCGTAGAAGGTGCTTTTGTCAAAGGTCTTTTTCTCAAAAGGTACTTTTCTAAAAGGCACTTTTTTTAAGGTTAAGCTTAAGAGGTACTATTTTTAAAAGGTACTTTTTTAAATAGTGTACTTTTTCAAAAGGACTTTCTTGGAAGCTACTATTTTAGAAACTACTCTTTTAGAAGGTACTTTTTTTTGCAAAGGTGCTTTTCTCAAAGGTACTTTTCTAGAATATACTTTTTAGAGGGTACCTTTTTCAAAGGTACTTTTTTTAAAGGTACTTTCTTAAAAGGTACTTTTGTCAAAGGTACTTTTTTTTTCAAAGGTACTTTTTTAACAATTTAATTTACAGTGGTACTTTTTTAAATAATGTACTTTTTCATAGGAACTTTCTTAGAACTTAATTTTTTAGAAGGTACCTTTCTCAAAGGTACTTTTTTAGTACATTTTTAATAGACACTGCTCAGAAAGTACTTATTGAAAAGGTACCTACCGTTTTTAAAAGATACTTTTTAATAAATAAAATTTTCAGGGGTACTATTTTTTAAAGATACTTTTTTAAATAATACACTTTTTCAAAGGAACTTTCTTAGAATATACTTTTTTGATAAAGTACTTTTTGCAAAGTTATTTTTTTTGAAAGATACTTTTTTCAAAGTTATTTTTTTCAAAGGTACTTTTTTTAACTTGTTCTTCCTTAAAAGGGTTTTTTTTAACGTAAAGGGTCCGCCATCTAACGTTTTTTTTTCAACTAGTGCTTATTTAGTGAATGGTAACACTTAGCTCATGTCTGATTTGACAGATAATTAGTTTTATCCTTCCGCTGAACGAATATGGTTGTGTATACGCTTGAAGAACGCTGGGAAATATTGCCTGCGATCGACTTACAGAAGATGCCGATTTTGCCAAAAAAAATCATCTTTTCAGATGAAGCTCATTTTGATCTTGGCGGGTATGTAAACAAGCATAATTATCGCATTTGGGGCACAGAAAACCCGCATGCATACATTGAAAAGCCGACGCACCCAAAACGAGTCACTGTTTGGTGCGGATTGTGGTCCAGAGGCATAATTGGGCAAATGAGCAAGGAGTGGCCGTTACAGTCAATGGCGATCGTTATCGGGCCATGCTTAACGAATTTTTGTTCACAAAAATTGAAGAGGAGGATATTAGCAACATTTAATTTCAACAGGACGGCGCTACGTGCCACACAGCCGCAGCTACACTCGATGTTTTGCGCCCTGTTTTCAAAAAAAAAAAGTTATCTGGCGGACCCTTTACTAGTTTCAAAATGTAATACATTTCTGAAAGGTACTTTTCCAAAGGTACTTTTCCAAAGGTACTTTTTGGAAGGTACTTTTTCGAAGGCAAGTTTTTTTTAATTTGTTCTCTAAAAAGTTTATTTTTAATTGTTTTTTTTTTTTTTTTTGCAAAAGGCACTACATTATTGAAAGGTACTTTTTTTGACTGTACTTCTTTTAAAAGGTACTTTTTCAAAAAACGTAATTTTCCTTCAAAGATAATTTTTTTAGTGGTCAGTTTTCAAGTTTTTAATGCAATTTGCTCCATGTATTTGTTTTTCGGCCGCAAAATTTACTCCTCCCCCAAGATAATAAAAATATTTTAGTTTAATATAATTTTTTCTTAAACTTTTGCTGTCATTTTCTTTGAGGTGTTAATCATGTTCCATACAATATTTATTTTTTTCTGAAGTCTTTTTTATTTTTTTTGTTAAATCCCAAATTACTCATTTAACTTGTATGTATGTAAAACTGTCATTCATTTCAATATTCAAACATTTTATATTGACCACCCAATTTTGATTTGATTTTTTATTAATTTTGTTAAAAGTTTCTGTGGAAAAACACTTTTAGTTCATTCAGCCCATTAGTCATTTTGTTCTCGAATATTTGAATGAAGTGAACTAAAATTGATCAACATGTTTTATCTATTGTTATGTAGAATATGTTTTGTTGTTGTTGTTGTTGTTGTTGTCTTTGCTCATTTGTATAAAATTCTTAGTCATATTATTAACGCCAAGCAAAAGCTATGACACATGTGTGAAACACCAGGAACTCTATGGACGGCACTGGCGCATGATTATAAGAAAGTGTTTAAGAAATATGCAAAAGCGGAAAGAAGGTGTTATTAATGATTGAAGGAACCCAAAGAGAGCTTGTGGATCTTGTGGATGGGCATCCGAGTAGACCCTTCCCAACCTATTGTGATATGCTGGGATACACAAACTTTGAACTTTAGACGAGTCTCAAGTGTACGACTATCTTACTTTGTTTCACTCACTTTTTTGCGGTCAAGTGTGTGCAGTTATGAATTTAAATAAATTAATTTTGTTGGTCATTTCCAAACTCCTGCTTACGTTCATTTTTTCTTTGTTGTTGGTGTTGCTGTTTTTCTTGTTCTTTTTTACGTGTCCTTGTAAATATTATTTTGTTTTCAACAGATAAATATTTCATGCCACATAAAGAGATATTTTTTATTTAACCTTAAGGGGTTTTAACAGTTTAAAAATCAAAGAAAAAAATTTTCAAGAGAATTTTTTGTGTCTTTTTGAGAAGAAAAAAAAACTAAATGCATAAATTTGCACTAATTAAACACGTTTTTGAAGATCGTTCATTTAGATAGAATATAAGTTAAAATCAATGCTTTAACTAACTGAAGTTGTTTCGAGTTTTCGAAATAGGGTCAAAAGTTCAAGTGGGCTTGCAATCGATTCTTTTTGTTTTGCTGAAAAAAAAACAAGTAAAACGCAATTTGCACATTCAAGAAAATTTTAGTGGGTGATTTTTATAATTTTTTTTTCTCAAATAGAAACAGAGATGGACAATGCCCACGTGATTTACCGCAAGCACAAGGAAGGCATCATACATGATCTCCTGTTCATGTATGCAGCGTGTTTATATTAGCAAGTGAAATTTTAAGTGATGAAGCTCATTTTTATTTCAATAATTACATCAGTGATCAGAATTGCAGCTTGAATATAATTCACAGCCAGTGCGGAAAAGCGATAAGTCGTCACCAGCAGTACAGCGTAGCACGCAACTCAGGGTGCGACATAATGGGCCTAATTCCGAGTGTTGTATTTCGACTATGGCTACGACGATTTTGTACTAGATTAGAGAACAAATTTTGCAATGTTCTTTAGTCTAGTACAAAATCGTTGTAGTAGAAGTCGAAATACGACACTCATAATTAAGGCCAATGTTTTTAAAAAAGAAACTCTAGGCGAGCGAAACGAAATGCACAAACGTACATGATTCAATTTTTGTCTTATTCTTCCAAGAACTTCATGTTATAACTAACAGGGTTCTTGGCTGGACGCATTTAATCAAAGTTTAAACTTTAAATTCTTAAGTGCCCTGCCCCCTTATTCCCTTAGTCGCTAAAGCTAAAACTCTGTCGCCAAAAATGCATAAAGTCGGTTAATAGATTTTGGCCTACGAATGCAATTTTCAAACGTGTATTGCTAAATCAGGCAACGGGTAAAAAATTTAATTCACCGAAATTCTAGTGGTTCATGTCAACGCTAAACAATTTTAATTTACCTTTAGCTTTAGCGAATTACAGAATAAGAGGGCTGTATACGATCAACTAACTAAACTCATCAATCACAAACATACATGTACACATTGTCAGGAAGGATTGCTGAAATTCAAAAAGTTTTTATTATTTAATTTGACGTCTGATTCGTCCTACAACTCTGATTGACAAAACAACATCAGTTTTTTTTTTTTTTTTGTTATTTTTGTTAATGATTTTGTTTGTGTGTTATTCTGGTTAAAGATGGGGAAGTGCGCTGACAAACAAAAGTTTATATTGCGCTACAAAATCTAAATACAACTGGTGATTCAAGTGTGCAATGATTAACGGGATTATTTGGTCGAATAAAAAAATTTATTACTCTCATAAATATAGTTATTAGTACTAAAAATTAGTTATAAGTACTAAAAATGAAGTAGCTAGTACTAAAAGTTAGCCTCTAGCTATAAAAACCAAGTAGATAGTACTAAAAACTTAGTACCTGGTACTAAAAATTTAGTGCATAGTACTAAAAATTTAGTAACTAGTTCTAAAAATATAATATCTAGTACTAAATATTTTTCTAGGAGCTAAAAATATTTTACCTAGAACTAAATACATAATTTTCTAGTAACTAAAACCTTAGTACCTAATACCAAGTATTTTACTAGTAGTACATAGTACTAAAAATTTAATACCTAGTTCTGAAAATATAGTACCTAGTACTAAATATTTTTCTAGAAACAAAAAAATTTTGTACCTAGTACTAAATATTTGTCTAGTAATTTAATAACTAGTACTAAAAATTTAGTACTTGAATTTTATGGCAATACACTAAGAACTACAACGATTTTTTAAACTTAGGACCAAATATTAATATAGTGTACCAGTCATTATTGAAATACATACAACATATCAAAAAATTTAGAACTTTGTACTAATTAAAATATGTATGGAAAAATGATACCAAGAATTTCAAGCATAATGAATTATGAATGATATATGTACATACATAATTGCTGGTAAACTGATCAAACAAATTTAAACAAAAATCATGGTGTACTAAAAAATTTAGTACAAAATATGTAAAAATTTCGATATGAACTAATAGAGAATTTGTACAAAATATATAAAAATTTAGAACTTGGGATGAAAGTATTTTCAGCCACCTTTGAAATATTATTAAAAAACGATTTAATATTGGTACTAAAAAAATGCATGATAAGAAAATATGAATAAAATATAAAAAAAAAATTCCCTTATCTAAAAGCTATCGAAATAAAAAAATAATAGCGCTAAAAAAATTTAAAACAAAATATTGAAAAATTTGTGAAGAAGAAATGGGCGTGTCCAAGCCACTTCAAATCAATCAAGTTTAATTAACTGAAGTTGAAGTAAAATTTTAATTTGTTTATCTACTGTTAAAACAAATATTACACATATAGCACATGGCAACATTTGAAAAAATTTCTTTGGTTTAGTTAATTTAAGTTTAAGCTTGGCTTAAAATTAATTTGTTTAAATTAGACAGAAATATGAAAAAAGTATTTTTTTAAATTACTTTTTGTTGATTTTGTTTATGTGTAGTTTTTTAATTAACGAAAGCTTAAGCTTAACAGCACATCTCGAACTCAAGTTTAAGCTTGGCATTAGATAATTTCTCTAATAATTTGATTTAAAAAAATGTGTCTTTTAATTAAAAACTTTTATTTAAAATTTTCCGATTTCTTAAAATCTAATTTACCTTTTTTCAGGCTCAAGGCTGCTAAACGTTGACGCAACATTGATGTGAGTGAAGAATATTTTGTTAATTTATTTTCTTTGTATTTTCTTATGACACACAGTCCCTTTAGTACTTAAACTAACACTTTGTAAAATTTTAGCAAAATTCTTCTGTACAATATTTATAATTTTATTATTATTTTTTTTATATGCCTTCTTTCTTAAAGTAAATTATTTTTCTATAGAAAAGGTTTGCTTTTCTTTCTCTTGGTAAATTTTGCGTCAGCTGAAAAACCAGACGTCTTTTTCGAAAGATGTTTAATTTCAGACTGGACGGCGTAAAAACTTCCTGTCATGCATTTAGTCATACTGTAAAATGCATTTCAATTCAGGGCGCTTCCATACATTTAGAAGAGATGCAGCATGCTGCATGCTGCTGAAGTCTTTAAAGTGAGATGAAATGCTGTGTGCGATTTCAAATCCCCAGTTGTTTGTTGTATGTTGCTGCTAAAAAAATCTAAATCTCATGAATTTTGCAGAACAACAAGCCAACAAACAAACAAACTAAACAACAAGAGTTGTACTCGTACAAAATCAGTCGAACAGAAGTTTTAGAACTTGTTTAAAAACGGGCTGTATGGAATACAGAAAAACTGGAAGAGACTCACAACTAACTAAGCAAACAGTCAGCCAGCTTAGTCAGTTAGTCAGTCCGCCAGCCAATGTGCCATTTCTCTGCGCTTTAAGATCATGCCATGTTTAGAGTCGCTGTTTTTGCTGCTACAAATGATAACGAAGATGATGATGATGGTGAGGATAATGACGATGACAGTGACCAAGGAAGTCAATACAATGATCATGAACTTAAGAAGAAGAAAAAAATAGTGTTTAAAAATGATGTGAATGGTTTGAAGGCAACATGCACATTGGCTGGAAGGAAGAGAGTTTTCTTAAGCATGAAGAGAAAATTAAAGAGAATTTTGGTTGTTTGCAAATATTTAGCGCAATATTTTTAATAATTAAATACGAGTATTAAACAATAAATTTTACAGTTTAAAAAGAATGGCATAAATGGCCGGCTATTACAGATTTAGAACTTGGAATGAAAACTGCTTTCAGCTCATCGTTAAATACTCGTACTGTATGAAAAAAAAAAACGATTCCATACTTAGTACTAAAAAATATAAGCTGAGGTATATACAAATTCAGCCATAACTGATTGCTAAGTGCGATTTTTTTTAGTACTTGACATATTTCAGCTGATTTATTGCGGGATATGGATGAACACAGTAATCGTTTTTTTGCTAAGAAGTTTGAAAATCATCTGAAAATGTTTACAATGTAAAGAAAAACAATATTTATCGCATGCTCTAAATCTAGCTAAATTTAAGCAGAGGCCTAAGGAAGGAATTGCGTCATTCGATAGCAAACAAAATTTGAAAATATTTTTATTCATATCTATCGAAATATTTTAAGCGATATCGAATACAGTAATTTGTTCCCTACTCAAGCATTAAAGTTTTAGTACAAAAAATTATACACTGTTGGTTTATCTTGATTTATTTCTCTCCCTGCATTATTTTTAAATATTTAAAATTAATTTTTTTTTCGCATGTTGGCTGTTAAAACTTTAAGAAGCTTAAATTCTTTGCAAATAGATTTTGGCCATTTTATTACTGGCAAGCAAAATAAATATAAAAAAAACTTAAAACTACATGAAAGAAAAAAATAATTCTAGCCTATTAACACCTAAAAAAAAATTTTAAATTCGTTTCTCTAAATTACCAAAAAAAAACACTCTTAATTTGAGTAAAACTTCAAAATAATTCATTAAAAAAAATTGTGTAACTTTAAGTTGGTAAAACGTGCTGATGAAAACCGATTGATTTCTGTTAAGAAAACTTCAACAAAGAATTTGATTAACGACCACTCGAATTACCTTAAAGTGTTGTAATATGCCTCTCTCCATGCCACAATTATTAATTTTCTAGTGTCCAATATTACAAAACACATCATTAATGTTTGGCTCATTTGAATAATTCTCATTAAAAACTCATTTAATTTATAACAGCAAAAGAGATAAGCGTGTGAGAAGAACTAAACAAAATATGTTTAACAAATCACCTGTTTAAGCATTAGAAAATCATGCAATTTTAAATCTATAGAAATTGAAGCTGCTAAGCGCATAAATCTTAAACATTTTAACATGTTAATTTGATAAAGATCTTCTTCTTCGTTGAATATTTAAATAAAAAGATTCTCACGTTTTATATTTTTGTTTGTTTTATAATATATTTGGGCGTTTAATATTCAAGCTTGCGGATAAAAATAAAACTATGAATTTTTTTGTTTTACCAAACATAACATTCATAGAAATTTTTAAATTTAGCGCAGCTAAAAAGGTTCATGATATTTAAACAAGCGTTTTTTATATTTGCTGCCAACGATTTGTTAAGACTTCACATGTAAATTCCAAAGCAAATAGAATCTCGTATATAAATTTTTGAAATAATTGAATATTGACTAATCGACAGTTTTTCTACAGAAAGAATAAGTTGCCCATAGAAACGTAAGGTTATCGATAACTATTCTATAGATATCAAAGTAATAAGAAAATTTTGTGTATAATAAAATTGCCGTTAACTTTTTAATGGCAAACTTGAGTTATCGATAACATTTCTGCAAAACTTATAATAAGACTGTAAATGTACTTATAATTATTCTATAGAAGAGTAAAGTTGTTGATAACTTTTAGTTAATTAGTTTTCTTTACCGAATATATTTCTTTTCAAAAGTAAAGTTATCTATAGTTTTTTAATCAAAAAGTTAACGATATTTATTTAATGGAAAACTAAAGTAAACGACGATTTTTTGGATTTTCTAAGAAAACTACAGTTAACCATAACTTTTCTAGAGAAAGGTAGAGTTTTCGCTATATTATCGATAACTTTTCTAGGGAAAGATTGAGCTATCGATGACTTTTCTATATAAAAGTACACTTATCGATAACTTTTCTAGAGAAAAGTAAAGTTATCGATAACTTTTCTAAAGAAAAGTAAAGTTATCGATAACTTTTCTATAGAAAAGTAACGTTTTCGCTAACTTTTCTACAAAAAAGTAGTTATGGATAACTTTTCTATAAAAAAGTAAAGCTATCGATAAATTTTCTAAAGAAAAGTAATATTATCGATAACTTTTATATAGAACAGTTAAGTTATCGAAAAATTTTCTATAGAAAGTAAAGTTATCGATAACTTTCCCACAGAAAACTAAAGTTATCGATAACTTTCCCTTAAGTTATTGATAAATTTTCTATAGAAAAGTAAAGTTATTGATAAATTTTCTATAGAAGAGTAAAGTTATTGATAAATTTTCTATAGAAAAGTAAAGTTATTGATAACTTTTCTATAGAAAAGTAAAGTTATTGATAGCTTTTCTACAAAAAAATGTTAAGCTATCGATAATTTCTCTACAGAAAAGTCAAGCTATTCACAACTTTAGAAAATTTAAGTTATGGAAAACTTCTCTATAAAAAAGTAGACGTGTAAATAAGTTTCTCTAGAAAATTATAATTATCGATAATATTTTTTGGTAGAAAATTAAAGTTATTAACAACTTTTTTTGTAGAAAATTAAAGCTATCGAAAATTTCTTTATAGAAAAGTAAAGTTAGTTAGTTAGAGGAAAATTAAATTATCCATAACTTTTCTGTAGAAAATGAAAGTTATCGAAAATTTCCCTATAGAACAGCAGAGTTATAAATAAGTTTTCTTTATGAAATTAAAAGCTATCGATAACTTTTGTGTAGAAAAGTACAGTTATCTATAGCTTTTCAGAACAAAATCAAATTAATGAATAACTTTTGCAGAAAAATAAAGTTATCGCTAACATTTTATATAAAACTAAAGTTACTGGTAGTTTTTTTTCGGAAATTTAAGCTTCCTTTTTCAAAATATGTATAGTGCTCGCTTATATAAAATATGTTTTTCTTGTATCCAAAACCTTTAAAGCAATTTTTAATTGTGAAGAGAGCACCTTAGATTCGTCAGTGCCGCATATAATACCCAGAATTATTCCATTGTCATTATTATTTGAATTTATTAATTCCAATTGATTTGTGTGTCACTTATTCTGCTTTTTTTATTATTCTAATTTTTTTTTCTATTTTCGTGTTTGTTTTTGTATTTGTATTATATGTGTCAAAGTATTTTTGTGTACGTAATTATTATTATTTTTTTCATGTTCTTATTTCAAATACTTTAATAACTTTAAGAATCTATAATAACACTACAACAACTACCCCCTGTTTCACGAATTTAAAAATACATTTTTAATTGTTTTCAAGTAAATTGACCTTCGATTTTTATTAAAAACAATTGTTTGGTGGCGCCAAACAAACAAATACACAAAATTTACAAACAAGTTTTTCGGTTGCAATTGTTTTTATGGTATTTTAATGAATTTAATAATAAAAATATGTTCATTGTTATTGATTTTGAGTTGATTTCAAACATAATTTAAATGGAATCCAACTTTTAATTAAGATAATGATATGGCAAAACACGAGTATGTACGTTTGAGTAACATTTTATTTTAAATATTTTCAAATTGCCAAAAATTTAAATGTAACATTTGTGGCTCTTTGTGGCTTTGAGTAAAAAATTCATTTAAAGTTAAAATGCATTAAATATGATTTAACAAGCCCTCTTAGCCAAAGTCTTTTGAAAACATTAAGAGACTTTTTATTTATTTTCGTAATAAACTTTAAATAAAGTTCAACCTCTCCTACACTATCATGACTATTTAATTGCTCGTTACAGCTGCTGGAATTTTAACACAAGTTTCTCCTTCGTGGTGATTTTGCCAATAAATTAAGCGGAATTATTCGTCGCCCACAAATTAAAGTAAAAATTATTGTTTAAAAATTATTGCTTTCCTCTAATAGCCCGCTATCAAATAAAAAATACTAACGGAGCGATTATTTTTGGACATCTTGGAGAAAGAAAATCATCCAGGGGCAGGCATGCGATTAAATAAGAGGAGAACAATTTTCATCTCCAGAAGTAAAGTGATGGATTTTCTATTAAAGAAACCTACAGATACATTTTCTGTAGAAATGTTAAATTGTCTATTAAAAAAAAATTCGAGTTATCTTTAAGTTCTCCACAGAAAAATAAAGTTTTCGATAACTTTCCTAGGGAAAAGTTAACGATAACTTCAATAAAATTCAAGTTATCGATGACTTTTTCATGGAAAAATAAGCTTGTCGACAACTTTCTTATTTGAATAATGAGTTATCGATAACTTTGCTGTAAAAATCGATAACTTTATAATAGTAAAACAGAGTTTTCGACACATTGTATACCAGAAGAGTAAAGTTACCCATAACTTATATTTAGAAAAGTAAAATTATCGATGTTTTCTCTAGAATATTAAAGTTATCGATAACTTTTGTGTAGAAAAATAAGGTTGTCAAAATTTTTTATTTGAAAAATAAGTTATCGATAACTTTTCTATAGAAAAAAGAAATCGATAACTTTTCTGTAGAAAAATAGAAGTTATCTATAACTTTTCTGAAGTAAAATATAAGTTATCGATATTTTTTTCTATAGAAAAAAGATGTTATCGATAACTTCACGATAACAAAACAGAGTTTTCGAAACATTGTGTATAGATGAGTAAGGTTCTGAATAAATTTGATAAGTTTTGTTTAAAAAATTAAAGTTATCGATAAGTTTTCTCTAGAAAATTAAAGTTATCGATAAGTTTTCTCTAGAAAATTAAGGGTATAAATAACTTTTGTGTAGAAAAGTAAAGTTATCTATAGATTGTTTGTAGAAAAGTAAAGTTATCGATAACTTTGCTATAAAAATAAATTTCAAATAAATTTGCTACAAGAAACTAAAATAATCGATAAATTTTCTACAGAAAACTTAAGTTATATATAGCTATTTTTTTAAAAAAGTAGTATTATCGATAATTTTTCTATAAAAAAGTAGTGTTATCGATAGGTTTTCTATAAAAAAGTAATGTTATGGATAATTTTTCTATGGAAGAGTAATGTTATTTATAAATTTTTTATGGAAAAGTAAAGTTACCGATGACTGTTGTGTAGAAAAATAAATTTATCGATAACTGATCTCTAGAAAAGTAAAGTTATCGATAATTTTCTATTGGTAAGTGAAATTATCGATAAATTTTCTATAGAAAAGTGAAATTATAGTTAAGTTTTCTATAGAAAAGTAAAGTTATCGATAACTGTTATGTAGAAGAGTAGACTGATCCATAATTTTTTTACAGAAAACCTAAGTAATCGGTAATTTTTCTGTGGAAAAATAATGTTATCGGTAAATTTTCTATTGAAAAATAAAATTTATCGATAACTTTTTTAGAGAAACATGGAGTTCTCGATAGATTTTCTTTAAACCATACAGCTATCCATAACTTTTCTGAAGAAGAGCATAGTTAGCGATCCTTTTTCCCCAGAAAAGCTACGTGATCGATAAATTTTCTATCGAAAAGTAATGTTATCACTACTACTGAAAATAAAAATTAATCGATCAATTTTGTAGAGAGACCTAGAGTTATCGAGAGCTTTTCTATAAAAAAGTATAGTAATTGATAGCTTTTCTACAGAAAAGCTAAATAATCGATAACTTTAATGTCGAAAAATAATGTTATCGACAACTGTTCTGTAAAAAAGTATTGTTATCGACAACTCTTTAATAGAAAAATAAAGTTATCGATAACCGATCTACAGAAAATAAATCTATCAGTCACTTTTTTTATACAAAATAAAGTTATGGATAACTTTTCTATAGAAAATTCAAGTTGTCGACATCTACATGGAAAAGGTCCATAAAAAATATTGTTATCGTTGTTTCCTTTTTTTTAAGAAAAACATATTTATAAGTACGATAATCTTTTTACAAAAAAAATAAAACTGTCTCGATGACTTTTATATAAATAGCAAATTAAAATAAGGAGAATATTTTTATATAAAAGCAAAGCCATAGATAATTGTTCTATAGTTCATGTTTGAATATTTATAAATGCAGCTTAAAGCCAAAAGTTGAAAAATAGTAAGCCTTATTTGAGACCTGCTGCCGTCTTAATTTATGTCATAAGGAAATGATTGAAATGAATAGCAAGATATTTTTTATAGCTTATCTGTTAAAGGCTAAAATCACATAAAATTTTTAATTAATTTATTGACACTGCGCAACAAGAGAAATGTTTCAGGATGTGAAATATCCGATTCTTTTGTGTTTTCAACAGCTTAATTTAGAAATTTTCTTTGAAAGTACCTTATTTTATAGTTCAATACATAATCGTATTGTGGACTAGGCTGGCATATTCCCATTTTTTCAACATAAGTACGAAGTGTATGAAATTTACAGAAACTTTTTGTTAAGCAGTGTCATATATAATTTTTTTTCACAACGGAAGTCTCAATTTAAAAAGATATAAAAATGAATTTTTGCTTTTTATTACTGTTGTTGCTTTAAATCATTTGTTTATTGTTGCGTTATGAATTTAATTTGACATAACAACAGGCTTGGTTGGATATTTATTTAAACAATTTCAATTAATTTGTATTTGTTAGAGATACAATAGACAAAAAAAACTTGCAGATATAAAACTAAAAAAATAAGTCTGAAAGCTTAAAAGTAAGAAAAAAAAACGAAAGTTGTCTACTTGTTATTGAAAGGAATTAATCATTCAAAGATTTTTGTCATGTTTTTCTTTAACAATGAACTTACGTCATTTTTATATTAATATCACATATTTGAGTTAACCGTTTAATTGTTTTGTTGGAAAAAGGAACCATAATTCACTCACCTGTAAAGAAATGGAAAAAATAGAGATATCGTTAAGGTAATAAATAAAAATATATTTTCGAATTTGTAACAAGTTCAGTTGTAACACAGAGAAAAGAATGTATATTGAATAAAAATATTACGCAACGTTAAGGAAAAAATAGTGCAATTCTCAGCATATCATCTTAAAAATATTCTCCTAATTTTAGTTTCGTATTTTTATAAAAGTTATCGACAGTTTTTGCTTTTTTGTAAAAAGATTATCGAGCTTTGACTTCTTAGGAAGATATCGATAACAAAGTTTAAAAAAGATGTCAGTGATTGTATATGGTTCACTGGGAAGATCTTAGATAGTTACTTTTCAAGACCGTTTTTTATTAAAAAACAACGTATTCGATAGCCTTATTTCTGAAGGGAAATATTATCGATAACTTTACCTTTCACGTGATAAATTTTCGATATTTTTATTTTTCAGCGACAAAGTTATCGATAACTTCACTTTTTCAAAAAGGAAGAAATCGATAACTTATGTAAAAAAATTTATCGATGACTGTATAATTAAACGCAAAAGCTTTTAATATCTTAACTATTCAATGCAAAACTGTATTTTTTTAACAAAAATGTAGTAGATAGCTTTATTTCTCAAGAGAATACATATCGATAACTTGCATCTTCAAAAAAAAAGTGATCGATAACTTAACTTTTCATTCGAAAGTGTATCACCTACTTCACTTTTCCACGGAAAAATTAACGAAGATTTTAGTTTTCAAGAAAAAAGTTATCGATAACTTTAGTTTTCAAGGACAAATATTATCGATAACTATATTCGCTTCGAAAGTATTATTTATTAGTTTTTGGTAAAAAAAACTAGTTATTGATAACTTTTCATATTAAATATATAATTATCGATAAACTTTGTATTGAAAAATAAATCTACCGATAACCATATTCGCTTCGAAAAAGTTATTTATTACTTTTTGGTTGAAAACTAGAGTTATCGATAATTTTTTATATTAAAAATATTGTTATCGATAAATTTTCTATTGAAAAATAAATATTATCGATAACTATATATATGCGCTTCGAAAAAGTTATTCATCAGTTTTTGTTTAAAAAAACCAGTTATCGATAACTTTTCATGTTAAAAATATAGTTATCGATACATTTTCTATTGAAAAATAAATTTATCGATAACCATATTCGCTTCGAAAAAGTTATTTGTTACTTTTTGGTCAAAAACTAGAGTTATCGATTACTTTTGATTTTAAAAATATTGTTATCGATGAATTTTCTATTAAAAAATAAATTCATCGATAAATTTTGCAATAAAAAGTTAAGTTACCACACATTTCACATTTCTTTTGAAATATAAGTTAAAGTTATTTTATTGAAAAATATGTCATGGACTTTGCTATTTTACAAAAGAAGTTATCGATAAACCTTCTGTTTTTTTTTTCTTATAGCAGTAACAATAACTTTACTATTCTTTAAAGCATTTATCATAAACTTTTCAAGAAAAAAGTTTGTATTCTTCTCTTCTTTAGAAAATCACATTAATTAATGAAAATATTTAAAAAAATTCTGAACTAAGGCCCGATTAATGGCATATGTTCCTTATAGGAATTTTAGGAACCAAGTCCGATTAAGAAACTATTCCTGAAAACAAATTGATTCAAAAGTTATTATTCACTTTTCTCGTGTAGAAAAACTTACATTCATATTTAAAAACTTATCGAATAGTGGAGTTATCGATAACGTTAATTTTGTTTTAGCAAAACACAGAATGAAAGTTTTTTTTTTGTAAATTTCTGAAGTCAATTTCATTAATCTTTCACTGGTTTCACTAACAGGAGATAAATTGGCAATTTTTTCTTCTGCACACAAATAAAACATATTTATTTTCCTTGTTACTCGTATCAAATTAACAGTGGAAATCACAACATGAAAGTAAACACTTCCGTCTTTAAAGTCACATTAATAAAAGTCAAAGATTTCACTGGCAGCAGCGAATTCCTACGAAAAAACAAAAGACTTAAGAACCAAACTTTAAATGAAAGCTAATGAAAAAAAGCGAATTTTTTTCCACGACACGGCTGTTGTTTATATCACTATTGTTGTAGTTATTGTTGTTAACTGATATCATATAATAAATTTAAGCTTAACAATCTAAGCCATAAAGAAAATTCGCTTTCCACACAAACTAAAAGTACTTAAAACCCAACCAAGATTGTGCAACAGAAAACCAGGGAAAGGGAGCAGCAGCAGCAGGGTTGTATTAGAAGGAAATCAGAGAAGAAAAAGAAGTAAACCTGTAGTAATGTTAAGCCAACAAACAAATGGCAAATCTATGTAATTACAAATAATAATTCCAAAAGCATTTATCTTTTTTTTGTCTTCATCTTAAACCATAATAAAGTCTTTTTTTTTTTGTATTCTATATATTTCTATTTTGCCATGATACGAGTACCAGCAAGCAGAATGAATAAAAAGAACCTTTTGGCTTTATTTATGAAAACGACAAGAAATCGACAAAATGCAATTTATGCGTTTCGTTTCATTTCATTGCGATCTGCCAGCATTCTTTATCCTCTATTATTCTTTGTTGCACTGTGCACACAAAATATTAGTTGGCTGTTTGTTGTAATCCCCATCAATGGTTTAGGGCTGATGCCACAACATCGTTAGAAGAAGATGTGTAGTATTTGTGTAACTACTACTTAAAATCCATTTTATTTTATTTTTTTCTTTGCAGCTCATTGCTATCGATTGATTGAGATTAGAAGAGTAAAAGCTGCAATATGCCTGGTGCTTATGTATACACAACATTATGAATTGAAGCTGTTGCAGTAGTTGTTGCTGCATTTTTGTTTTTTTTATTATTATTATTCAAAGATCAAATCAATGCGGCAGCTGTAGAATGTAAAAGTTATTTTCTTATTGTTGTTGCTGTTGCTGGCAATAAGATTCGTTTTCAGCAAAAAGTGTGATTTGTTGGCAAACTACAAAAATGTACAATTTAAACAAATAAGAAAATATATTCTTTTTTTATATTTAAATTCAAGATGAAAAAAAAGGAAAAAGTTTCCACAGTGGATAAAGAAAATGTGCAGAAATTTTCCTACGAAATCTTAAAACGATAATAAAATTCTATTTAAGTTAAGACAATTTTTGTTGCAGCAATTCTTGAATATGTTTAAGAGTGTTGAAATAGAAATGTATACTTTTTGTATTCCTCTCTCGCTCTTTTGCTCTAAAAAATAAAGAGATGCTGCAACAAAAATCACAAGTCTGCACCGGCAGTAATGAATTTCATTTATGACAGCTGTTGAGATAAACAAATTGCTTTAATAAAAATTTCGAAGTAAAATTCTTTTTCGAATAATTTAACAATTTATTTAATCTTTTTATTTTAAATTTATCGAAACTAAACATTTTTGCTGAAAAAAATTTGATATTAAAAATTTATCCTTATGCTAAAAAAAAAATTATTTGAGCTTGAAGTGTACGTTAAAAAAATTTTCCGTAAAAATTTTGACTAAAGCACACTTGAAGTATAAATTTATTGTTTTTTTTTGTATAAAATTTTTTATAAAAAAAATTATAAATAAAAAATTTTTTACAAAAAACTATCGAAAAATTAAAAACAAAAAAATTGTATAGAAAAAATAAATATGTACACACATATATACAAATTTACTTAAAAAAATATCATCTAAACTCAATTTATCGTTAAAATTTTTTTTTTGAAAAATTTATAAAAAAAAAATTTTAGAAGAAAATTTATCGAAAAAATAAATATGTACATATGTATGTACATATATATAAATTTAGTAAAGAAATTACCGATAGCAAAAAATTTTTAAACTAAATATATCAAAAAAAATTTTTGATAAAATTTATCAATAAAAAATTTTTTGAGAAAATTTATCAATAAAAATATTTTAGAAGAAAATGTATCGAAAAAATAAAGATTTTCTCCCCTAAATTTGTGGTTAGTAAAAAAGAAATTTTGAAGAAAATTTTGCAATAAAACAAAAACATTTTTGTTTAAAATTTAATTTAGAAAATTTATCGACAAAACACTTGTGTTAACAAAGCTTATCGATAATAAAAAATTCTGAAAAACAAAAAAATTTGGATTAAAAATTTTAAAAGACAAAATTTTTTTTTTAATTTTATTGATACAACTTTTCTTAAATAAAGTTTAGTAATAACGAGAAATTTAAGAAAATCTACCGATAATCAAAATTTTTTTAAGGTACTTAAAATTTAAAAAAAAATTTATCGATAAAAAAATTTCATTTTATAATCTATGAATAACTACAACTCTCTCTGTCTCTCTCTCTCTCTTAGATTTAACGATGATAAAAATATTTATAATAAATGAATTAAAATTTTTTTTTTAAATTTCCTTAATTTTACATCGAAAATAAACATTCTCTTAACCGAAGTTGTGGGCAATAACAAAATTAAATACTTAGTTAAATCGATCGGTAATTAGATTGTTTTTAAAATAATTTTTGATAGAAGAAAATTTTTCGATTACAATATTTTATTTTTTTTCTTTTCTCTTAAATTTCTCGTTATTACTAAACTTTATTTAAGAAAAGTTGTATCAATAAAATTAAAAAAAAATTTTGTCTTTTAAAATTTTTAATCCAAATTTTTTTGTTTTTCAGAATTTTTTATTATCGATAAGCTTTGTTAACACAAGTGTTTTGTCGATAAATTTTCTAAATTAAATTTTAAACAAAAATGTTTTTGTTTTATTGCAAAATTTTCTTCAAAATTTCTTTTTTACTAACCACAAATTTCTTAGGAAATTGTTTAGCATCGATTTTTGTAAAAAACCTATTTATTATCGTTACATTTTCTAAAGACATCGATAAATTGATATTGATAAATTTTTATTTTTTTATATTGAATATTTCAATATTTTTGTTTTTAGTAAGATTTTTACTAAGAAACTTTTACAAAAAATTTATTGTTATCGATCGATTGTTTGCAAAACATTTATGTTATCGATAATTTTTGCTAATGTTGCTAAAAATTTTCCAAATAAAAATGAATTCATGAATAATAAAAATTTTCCTTATGAAATTTCATCGATAACACATACATACATATAAAATATCGTCAATAAAAAAATACCTGAAAGAAAATACATCGATAGCAAAAATTTTCTTACCAAAAATATGTATTTAAAAAAGAAAATATTTTTCTTTCTCGAAAGTAACATAAAAGATGTAGAATTTTTGTTTTTATTTTCTATGGCCACTGTTTCTATCTATATCGTGCTACGCGATGCTCTTCACCAGAAATCCATAACTTTAGCAAAACAATGAACCTTTACTGAGCGCTTTCAGCTGCCAATATTGTCAATATCTGCAACTCCAATAATAACAACATACAAATCTACAAAAAAAAAAAAAAAAATGCAAAGAATAGAAAGGAAAAGGAAGAATGCCAACAACACAACCAACTGGTGCAATTCAAGAATTAATAAAAAAAATCTAACTATAAAGCAAAAAAAAAAAAACATAAACTGAAAAGAAAACTTAAGCAAACATGCACATGATGCTTAGAAAAATAAACGCAATTTATTGAGCAAATAATGTGCATTTTGTAACGCACACCAACAATGCAAACTCCCAACAACCGGCAACCAACAACTATTCGCAATAGAACCAACACAACTACACACACTTGCAACTGAGTGTACGTAGCATACTCGTACAAGTGTATAACACAAGGAATACTCGTAAATGTATGTTTAGATATGAATTCCTTTGCTCGTGTGTTTGTATGCACGCATGAACATGTTTTAAGGTGGATCATTTAGCTCTCTAACGACAAAAAGAAATAAAGGAAAATAGTACAACTAAAAAACAAAATCTTTAATAAGCTTAACAATTATATTACAAAAAAATTAAACAAATAAAAAACTTTTACACACACACACACATTTATGTATGTGTGTGCTTAAGAGAAGGGGAGGGAGCCTTTCCCATATTTTTTCTTCGCTTCGATTCATAAACTTATGAACACTTTTGTTCATCTATTCTTTCTTTGTGGCGAGTTGATTATTTAGAAAAGGGCTTGTTTGGATGTTTTAAGACGATGCTAAAGAATTTAATAGCAAGTGTTGCAAAGTAATAGTGGAAAGATATTCAAACATACATACATAATTTGTGTAAGTTTTTTAAGCTTTGATTAATAAAAAAAAACAGTGCAGTAGTTTCAAAATATTCAAGCAAAAGAAAAGATCATGCAAATCGATGTGTTTAATTTTCTCTAAGAAAATGTATCGATAACTAAGTTTTCATTAAAACATTTATCGATAACTAGGTTTTCTTTAAAGCAGTTATCGATAACTAAGTTTTCTTTAAACAGTTATCTATAACTAATTTTTCTTTAAAATAGTTTTCGATAACTAAGTTTCCTTTAAAACAGTTATCGATGACTAAGTTTTCTTTAAAGCAGTTATCGATAACTAAGTTTTCTTTAAACAGCTATCGATAACTAAGTTTTTTTTTAAAACAGTTATCGATAACTTAGTTTTATTTTTATCGATAACTAAGTTTTCCTTAAAACAGTTAACGAGCCTGTTTTTTTTCAAAACAGTTATCGATAGATCGGTTTTCTTAAAACAGTTATCGATAACTAAGTTTTTCCTAAAACAGTTATCGATAACTAAGTTTTCTTTTAAAACAGGTACCGATAACTAAGTTTTCTTTTAAAGCAGTTATCGATAGCTAAGTTTTCTTTTCTAGAAAGCTTGTCGATAATTTTTCAAAGTTATCGATAACTTTATTTCTGTGCAGAAAATGTCTATATAATTTTAATTTTCTCCTGAAAAGCTAATTATAACTTTAGTTTTTTATGCAAAAGTTAACAATTACTTTATATTTCTGTAAAAACAATGTCGATAGCTTTACTTTTTTATAGAAAAAGCTGTCCGTAATTATTTTCTATAAAAATTTATAGAAAAAAGAAGACAAAAGATATTGATAACTTTTCTTTTTTTAAGAAAAAGTTATCGATAAACGTACATTGCTTAAGAAAGATAGAAAAGTTATCGATAGTTTAACTCGTTATATAAATGTTATCGATAACCTTACTTTTCTATTGAATTTATTTCGATAACTTTGATTTTTTAAAGAAATTTTATCGATAACTTTACCTTTTATAGACAATTTACCGCGAATACTTTTTATTTCTATGGAAAAATTATCGAGACTATTAAAAACGTCGTTTTTTTTCTATACAAAAGTTATCAATAGCATTACTGTGTAAAAAAAAGTTATCTATAACTTTTTATATAAAAATATATCGATAGCCATAAATCAAAGAAACAAGATTGCGCACTCAGCCGTACAAAAAATTTTTTACAGAGCCCATTCCACACACAAATGCATGTACTTTGTTTACAACAAAAATTCTATGTATACGTCACAAGCAGAAAATTATATAACGGACATGAGCAATGCGCAATCTTGTTTTCTTGCTTCATGATCGATACCTATGCTTTTCTACATAAAAATATCGATATCTTTACTTTTTTATAGAAAACTTATCGCTTACTTTACTTTTCGATAGAAAAGGTATCGTTTACCTTACTTTTCCATAGAAAAATTATCGTTTACTTTACTTTTCTATAGAACAGTTATCGAAAATTTTACTTTTCTATTAAAATTATCGATATATTAACTTTTCTATAAAAAAAACTTATACACCACTATATTTTTCTACAAAAAAGTTATCCATAGCTTTATTTTTCTATAGAAAAGTTATCGAAAATTTTGCTTTTCTGAAGAAAAATTATTGATAACTTTATTTTTATACAGAAAAGTTATCGATAACATTACTTTTCTATTAAAAAGTTATCGACAACTTTTTTTTCTAAAGAAAAGTTATCGTTAACTTTAGTTTTCTATAGAAAAGCTATCGTCAACATTACTTTTCTATAAAAAAGTTATCGAAAATTTTATTTCTCTGAAGACAATTTATCTATAAGTTTCATTTGCTATAAAAAAGTTATTGGTAACTTTATCTTTATAAAGAAAAGTTATCGATAACTTTACTTTTCTATTAAAAAGTTATCGGCCACCTTAATTTTCATAGAAAACTTTATTTTTCTTTGCAAAAAGAAGGTGTTTTGATCCACTCCTTAGACCCCTTTTGTTTACCACGTCTCTTATTTTAGCTATTTTTATTTCTATGGTTATGGCATGATTATTTGTCGTTTTATGTACAATCTTTTATAGCAAAGTGTCTGTGTGTGTGTGTGTATGTGTGTGTTTTCTTCTGAGTTAAAGCCTAGTCAATGATATTTGTAGGTATGAGCGAAGGTACGAGTATGTTTTGATGTAAAACCAAACTTTTTCTATTTTCAACAATTTGGGCTTAACTTTGCTGGTGCATGAAATCCTATAAAATTGTTATCTTTAATGATTTTTTATTTTTCTCATTTTTTTGTTGTTATGTGAGGAGTGAAGATAATGAGAGTAAGGATTGCAAGCTAACGAAAAGCAATAATTTAGATGATTAATTGAAAATGTTTATTACATGTACAAACATGATATAAAATGTGAAAATGAAATTTGAGTGTGTACGCATGCGTTTAGATTTCCTTTTTGTATTTTAATCCTTGGAAATATCTTATATCGTATGATTGAGTCTTTGGCTTGAAAAATTAAGTGTTGTCAAATGTTAGACCACCTCCTGCCAACACCTTTTCCCGTGTACACAAATGAGACCCTTAAATAAATCTTCTGCTATGGGTTGGTGGGTACATACTTATGTACATATATGTTGATACAAACATACGTATGTATGTATGTATGTATGTAACTAGACAAAGAAATATATTCTTATTTGCTTCTGTACACTCACATATAAATACTCGCACACACCTCCGCCTTAAGCTTTTGCTTTTTGCTCTCTACCAACAATTTCTTTTGTTTGCATATTTGTTTGTTAATGTGTTTTACATGCATTAAGCCACCATGTTTACAATACTACAAGGCAGAGATGGAAGGTTCATTACCTTGACAATTTTGTTTCATTACATTTTTAGTTGTGTGCGATATACGAGTTTCTTAACATATTTACGACGTTTTTAGCGCAAAAATTATTTTTCCTTTGACTTCTTTATATTCTTAAGAAATTAACTTTCTTTTAAAATAACTCCATATATTTTTAGCAATATCAGTGCTTTTATCTGGTGCATTCCTTAAAATCCTCCCTTAGGTATACTTTTTAGAAAGTGTTAAAAAATGACCCATACGGAGTAGAAATACAGTGTAACAATCTTCTGCAAAAATATTTTCATAAGATTTTAGCAGCCATCCTATAGCTAAAATGTAAATGTGTTTAATTACGAAATTAACCCCTTAAACGCATTCAAAGTTTTATCTGAGTGTAGTTCCTATAGATTCTAAAAGAGGAGACCAAAACAGAGCCAAGTTGAAAATTGTCCATTTTGATTCTTACAAATTTCCATATGGGGTAGCTTAAAGGGAATTTGTAAGAGTGGTTTTTGCTATTTTTGTTAAGTTTTGGGCTAAGGTACGCAAACATTTGCAAATATTATTGTGCAATAATTGATATTGTACAATAAAATTGACAGTGTTTCTATATTATATTGGCACATGGCACCATATATTGGATAAAAACTTTTTGATTTATATTGCGCAATAGGAAATATTTTGTAATGTGTGTAAAAATAAAATAAATTACCTATAATAAGAATTAAAATTGTCATTATTTAGTTTGACTGGTGTTTTTGCTGCTTGTTTTAAATTTTTGGATTAAGTTACCCAAACATTTGCAATACTATTGTGCAATAATTGATATTGCACAATAAAATTGGATGAGTTTCTATATTATATTGGAATATGATACAATATATGGTATAAAATCAAAACTCTTTTGATTTACATACATATATTGCGCAATAAGAAATATTTTATAATGTGTTGACAACAGTGTACAATAAAATAACTAAAAAATAAATAAAATAAATTACCTAGAACGGACTGGTTTTTGCTGCTTTTGTTAAGTTTGGGACTTAAGATTTGCAATATTATTGCGCAATAACTGATATTGTACAATAAAATAGGATGTATGTCTATACTTTATTGGTATATGAAACAATAAATTGGATAAAATCAAAATTCTTTTGACTAATATTGCGCAATAAGAAATATTTTGCATCTAGCATGTATGTATCACGAAAAACTAATTTTAAAATTTCTTAAACGGACGTGTGTGTATGTGTATTTTCTTGTTTACTTTTATATATATTCCTAGGCGCAGAAAGACCGTTCTGGGGGGTGTATTGTCCCCCCTAGAAAAAATTTCATGTAATTATTTATTTTATTATTACTCATGAAAATCCACAGTCATAATGCTACCCCCCCCCCCCCCTTTAGAAAAAGTTTACAGCTAC
Source organism: Nowickia ferox (assembly GCA_936439885.1). Classification (NCBI taxonomy): domain Eukaryota; kingdom Metazoa; phylum Arthropoda; class Insecta; order Diptera; family Tachinidae; genus Nowickia; species Nowickia ferox. The sequence goes on along the minus strand of OW387024.1, from coordinate 19,768,587 downwards.
GCCAATGTATATATTGAAAGAAAAATTGCGCAAATACACATATTTTTTTAATACTGTGCAATTTATTGAATGGTGTGGGGAACAAAACGACAATAATAATAGTAATGAAGTGCTCAATAAATTGCTGCCTTTCCCCTTTTTAGGGTTGTTTTTTGCAATTATTTAGAATATAGTAAAAAATTACCATTATGTGGGGTAGTTAGAGGGTTAATATGCTTAACAAAATTATTTGCCTTAATATTTTTTACCAAGTTGCTGAATACAACCTACAGCTCAGACGTAAAGAACAAATAGATATGCTGCAGAAACAGGCCATAAGGGGCCAACTTTAATTTCAACCCCCTCATCCCCTCCCCTTCCCTCCGGCGTGAGCTTTTATACAAATGCAACACACGTATGTATATTTTTTTGTTATATTCTACCAGAATCCCGTATTCTTGGAGAAAGTTCAAAATTATTGCACAGTGTTTCCAATCAATCGAATTTGAAGTGGGATGACTTTAAATCATACTCGTAGCAAATAAAATAAAACCATAATAACACTATTTAAGGGCCACTCAGACTATTATACATGTATAAAGACTTTCATCACACTTTACGAGAAAAAATCTAAAGACATTTGTTTCGACTGTCAAAAAATCTAACGTAAAGTTATATTTTGTGTTCACACCATCACACCTCATATTACATTAAAAAAACCAGTAGAAAGCAAACAGCTGTTGAGGATTAACATGCCTACATTAATTGTTTACTTCCGGCGGCAGAGCAGTTTCAAGCAAGCTGTGGTCGTGCCGGCCTTTGAAAATAGACGGCGGTTAAAGTACTTGATATAAATAAGATAAAGAAAATGAAAATACGACAGTTTTGTTAACTTTCAGGCATGCCTTACATGAAAAATTATTCAATACGATAAGCATATTCAATATTTATATCGGGCTTAAGACAAAGACATATATCATAAAGGACGGCACGGCATCGGCGTCGAAACAGGCGACTTGTTAGTTTGGATTTTGTAATAATGCAATTCTGATCAGATGAAAAGTATTATCGTTTAGAAAATTTTCAAAAAATGGTCAAGTATTATGGGATGTCAGATTTTTATCGTATTATTTATCATTCGTTATGACATTTTGCATTCACAATATCGCACTTGCAAGTATTATTTGAATTTTTGACATGTATAAATACAAAGTATAATAGTCTGAGTGGCCCTTTAGAGGGCAAGATTTTACATAAAACTGCTTAAAATCTTCTGCACATAAAGTGCAAAAATTTCATGGTTTCTTATGCCGTTTCACAACAATAATGAGCGCAGAACAGTTGCATGACAAAAAAAAATATGTATATTTTATTAATTTTTTTACATGAGCAGTTCTTTTACTCATAACAAAATTTAAAATAAAACAACTGTACTTTCCAGCCCTGTCAAAAGTTCTTGCTTTCCTTCCCTCTTCCCTCTATTTATTTCTGGTGCGTCTTTCCTATTTTCAAGGTTTGTTAACTTGCCCTTTTACAAATGATCTCTTTAGTTTAATTTTTATTTTTCATTCTTTTAAGAATTGTTTTTTTTGTTTGTTTTAATTTTATTTTGTTTGTAAAAGAATTTAAGTTAGTAAAGCGAATGTGTGTTTGTGTGGGTATTTATTTATTTGTGTATTTGCTTTTTGTTAAAGCCATGTAAATGTTTTATTTATTTGTTGTTGTTGTTGCTGTGCTAATGACAGCTGCGTGTGTACTGTGACTGTCAACACATGACACTATTGTTTGGCTTGAGTTGATAATGAAATCTGAAAGCCATACGGCTTCTCGTTATAATGCAACAGACCCATTATTTGATCTTGTTGCATAGTTATTTGTATTTATTTTTTTCTTTATATTAAATGTGATTTTTTACATTTTTTTTTTTGTTTAGTCTGTGAGGAAGAATTAAATATATAGACAATCATATATGTATGTTACTCAATAAAACAACCCCACCATAATGAGAACTTGGAAACTTATTGCTGTAATTTTTAAGCGCGCAGGCGTTAAGTGTTTATTACTTAAAAGTTTGTTGATTTTTGTTGTAATTTATGCATACTTACACACTAACATATTGATTTTAGACAAGTAATTTATATTTACCTACAAAAAAAAAAACTTTCAAGTTTAATATGCAATCGACTTGGTTCAATAAGCTTTTTAAGTGAAGCGAAAAGCAAATAAGGATTTAAGGCAGCATAAGAGACAGTTTGAAAAGAAATCTTAAAAGTGTATATTTAGGATTGAAAAATACCTATGTTACCTAAAACCTGGTAATACGACACTTGAAAACCAGCAGCTGTTAGCTAAATTCCTTAAAAATTTGCCATTCATTCATAAAAAAAGAGCAAAAAGGCACTCAAAGATGTGTGAAACTCAAGAAAAAATCAAGCAATTTTTACCTTAAAAATAAGGTGTGAAGCAAATTGTACCCTTATATAAAAAAAAAAAATTATTTTACTAAAGGTGTTGGCCAATTATTTTGTTTAAAAAAAAATTTTTTTTGCAGAATTTAAATTTTTTTCTTTATAAATTTATTCATTTGCACCAACTTTTTTTTTTTAATGTAAAACCATGTGTGTGGTTTTGTTATACTGACAACTAAATTATTTCGGCCCTTTGAAAAACAAAAGCAGTTTTAATAAAATATACATTTTGCCAAATATTCTCACATAAGACTTTAATGTTTCAGCCGGAACACAGCTCCTCCCATATTAGAATTTTGTGTTGAAGTCATAAAAAGAACCCACATGTTCCTTTTAAATTGAATGCAACGTTTTATTGGCCTTTGGAAGTGTTTGTTTTTTCGTTCTTGTTGTTGCACATACATACTCGTTTTTTAAGGTTGGGTTTGCCATTAAGATTTTAATTTGGACCACCAACAAAGTGCTTGTGTTCATTTGAAACTTTATTAGAAAGCTTTTTGTAGCAAAACAAACCAAATATTTAAAAATTATCTGCTAAGAATTTTTTATTTTTTATTTTTTGGTTAAGCACCGTCTGTATGCATATTGTTTTTGATTAAGGAACTCTTCAGTTAACTCAAAGCAAAAATTTTTTCAAATGAGGCAAAAAAAAAGAACCAGGTTATTGTGAATTATAAAAAATAGTATACACTTTTCGAAAAAGTATGCTTAGTAATTGTAAAATATTTAAAGCTATCATACAGTGGAGAATATTTTTCCCAAATTACTTAGTAAAGCTTCTAATAGTATGTTTCCAACGACTTTAAATCAAGTAGGTTTAAGTAAATCACTTGAAACTGTTTCCACCGAGCTTGTGACTGATTTTTTGTTCGAATTTTCGTATTCAATTTATGTACGTGCTTTATAAGGTGGGCAGCTGTAATGTGAATTTTATTCACATGTAGTTGACATTTAAAATTTATTAAATATTCCTTAATGTAATTTTTTCGAAATTGTCAATCACTATTGATGAGTGACCCAGCGATGGAGTTTGTAATTTTAAAAGCAACACAGGGTTGCATACATTAATTGAGTACGAAAAATAGTATTTTCGACATTATTTAAAATAAATCAACTACTTTGAGATGATTTATCCATATGCAAAATGTGTGGTAAATCATGTATAAATGAACATGATTTGCACAAATCATCATGATTTGTCTAAATCATGCCGGTGGAAACATACTATAAGAGAGCTTTTTGAAAGCATTTGCAAAGCTTTCAACAAAAACATTTCTTAAGTTTTCTTATAAAAGCTCATTAAGAAATTTTCAGACAGCTTGCCAAAAAGTTTTACAGAAAGCTTTTATTTTTCTAATATTTTTGTTTTTAAAAATTCCAGAAAGTTTTTTTTATAAAATAAGAGAAGCTAACAAAAAAAACTTTTCTGAAGTTTTTGAAGAAAAAAGTCATTAAAATAAAAGCTTTCTGTAATTATAATATTATAATATTTTTAAAATATTTTGAGAAAAGTAACTAAAAAATTTCAAAGAAAGATTTATTTTTATTACAGTTTCTAAGAGAGCTTTTTTGAAAGCTTTTAACAAACTGTGTTCTTCAGATTTCTTATAAAAGTTTATTTCGAAATTTTCAGAAGGCTTGCTAAATAAATTTTCCAGAAAAATTTCACTGGTATGATTTTTTATTTCAAAAATTCCAGAATATTTTTTTTTAAATTAGAGGAGCTTGCAAAAAACTTTTCTGAAACTTTTGAAAAAAAAAAATCATAAAAATATAGCCTTTCTGTAAATTTTTTTTAGCAAGCTTTCTGAAAATTTCCAAATTTACAAAATATTTTCAGAAATGTCACCAAAAAAACTCAAAGAAAGCTTTTATTTTTATTACAGTTTCTAAGAGAGCTTTATTGAAAGCTTCTGCAAAGTTTTTAACAAAAAATGTTCTTAAGATTTCATATAAAAGCTTGCTAAGAAAATTTTGCATAAAGATTTTATTTTGTTTCCAAAAATTCCAGAAAAGTTTTTTTTTTATAAAATAAGAGAAACTAATAAATAACTTTTCTGGAGTTTTTGAAGAAAGAAATCATTGAAATAAAAAAAATTTTTAGCAAGCTTCTTGAACATTTCTAAATTACCAGAATATTTTTAAAATATTTTCATAAAAGTCACTAAAAAACATTTCAAAAAATGCTTTTTATTTATAAAAATTACTAAAAAGAGCTTTTTGAAAGCTTTGCAAAGCTTTTAACAAAAAAATGTCTTAAGATTTCTTAAAAATGCTTATTTCGAAATTTTCAGAAAGTTTCGTAAAAAATTTTACAGAAAGCTTTTATTTGTATATATTTTTGGCTAAAATTTCTGAAAAGTTTTTTTTTTTTATAAAAAATTTCCAAGAAAGCTTTTATTTTTATCAAGGTTTTTTCTCTTCAAACGTAATAGATCAGTTTTTTTGTGAAAAAAAGCTTTGCAAAACATTTTTAGCAACTTTAAAATTTTGAAGGAAGCTTTTTAAGTAAATTTTTTAAGAAAATTTTAAATAAGTTTATTTGAAAACCTTTTATTTATATTATATAATTAATTAATAATGCATTCCTTTTAGTATTTATATATAAACCCAATTGGATACTTTAAATTTTCTAAAGTGCTAAAATAGCTTTTGTCAATTAAAAGAAAACTTGAGTAAGCAAACATTTTGAAATATTTTAAGTGTTGACTTTTTGATTTGGAATAAGTTTTTAACTGGAAAAGAAGTTTTTTGAATAAAAAAACTGGGGGTAAAAGCTTCTTTAATAGAAATTCTTTGTTTTAACAACTTTAATAAAATGATAAAAGGCTTTAAATAAAATAAAACTAAGGGAGCTTTTAAGAAAGATTTCTGAAATATTTACCTCAAAGATTACGTAATATTCGCTTTTTATTTCGGTATATCTTCGTTTTACTAAGAATTTCTATTTGTTTTATTTTATTTTATTTTTTGGAAGCTAACAATTTTTATCATTCGCGATTTTTTTATTATTTGATTGTTATTATTATTATTTAAATGTGGGAGCTTTTTGTGAACTTTTATAACATCTTTGTTGAATTAAAACTTTGACTATGAAAATGCTAAAGAAAAGTATTTGTTAAGGTTTTAGTGGCAAAAAGTTTGTCAAAAGCTTTCATAAAAGCTTTTGAAGTCAAAAGCTTTCATAAAAGCTTTTCTTTGAATTAACAAACCAAACAAATCATAAGGAAGATTCAGTGAGTTACTTAATTTGCAAATAGAATAGTTAACAAAAAGTATGTTATTAAAAAAAAAATTATTGCAAGAAGTTGACTAGTGCAAATAAACTTTATTTTTAATTTTCTTGTTGCTAACTAAAAAATAAAATTTGTTTTTTTTTTTGCTAAATAAAAATTTTTATATTAATTTTTTCTCTTTTTCATTTAATCTATGAACTTCCAAGAAATTGAACCTTTTTTTTGCAAAATTTTTAGCTTTATTTATTTACTTTTTTTGTAAGAAATATTCCTTCTTACAACTTTTCTTTGGCTGTTGTAGCTTTTATGTCGTTATCGATCTTTTAACAATCAATTTCATGACAAAAACATAAAAATGTGATATTTTTTCTATTCAATAACAAGGTTCCTAACCCCTATAAAAGTAACAAACCAACAACAACAATAGCAGCAACAACAAATGAAATTTTGCAACAGCAGTCGGTAGCTGCAAAACACCGCATGGTATAGTTACAACAAGAGAATTACAGCGTAAAGTAGCAGCAACAACGATGACAAACAAACACAAAAAACAAAAACAAACTGCAGAGAAATACATTTATAAAGAAGAAAAACTCAGGCAGCTTTATAAACAAGTCACAATGTCAATGGCTTTAAAGCTCATAAAAATGGTAATGGACACATTTAATGGCATCACGACAATGACATAACTAAACAACCAACAACACATGCACATGTATTGTTGCATGCCTCATATGCTGCTAAGACATTCATACGATTTAGAGGCAACAACAATAAGAAGCAGAATATAAATGTTAAGAAACAACAACAAAAAAAAACAACAACATCCAGCCAACAACAACAACTGTACGAGTAACAATAACAGCATCATCATTGTTTATTTTAGATGAAAATGTCGCTGACGACAAGAAAAACAACAACAACAGCAAAATTTTACCACAAATGCATAATAAATAAATTAAAATACAATGTTAGAAAAAAAGGGTTGCATAATTATATTACTTGCATAAAAAAGAATTTGCAACAAAAGTCAGTGGCAGCAATAGCAAAAATAAAAAGGCAAGAGAAGAGCCTTCTTAGCAATTGCTTAATTTCTTTGGAAATTAAAAAGCATACGTTTCAAAAGAAAAGATGGCGACAAAACTTTTACGAGAGCTTTCGAAAAAGTTTTAGAAAAAGCATTTAAAAAAGCTTTCGAAAAAGATTTTGCGACTTCGTGTAAAAATATGTTTAACAGCTAATGTGAATATACTTTCAAATAATTTTTTGAGTTTTGACCCGAATTAAGAAGAAAATCTTCAATTTATTGTTACAAAGCTTAAAGCTTTTTACAGTACAGTTTACAAATTGCATAAAAAGTTTAATTGTCCTTTCTCAATCCTTATTTTTCAAGATTCAATCCAATAATGTATTAAATAAAATATAAATACATTTTTAAGCTTTTATAAATAATGCTTAGAAGAAGAAAACAGGCAGCAGTTCTAGGCTCTTTGAGAAGTCTAAAAATAATTTCCAAAGTTTTTAGGAAAACTTTTTTTTGTATAGTCTGGTAAAAAAAAGCCTTTATAAAAGAAAAAAAAACTATTTATAAGCCTTTGAAAAGTATTAAAGCTTTAATTTAGAACATATCACAAATTCTCTTTATAAAGCTTGCGAAATAAGTTTATTACAATCTTTAGAGATATTGCGTGAAAAAGCTTTTTTCAACTATTTTTTGCTGCAAGGCTGAAAGCTTTTATTGTAAGGTTTGTATTAAATAAAATATAAGCTTTTATATAAATAAGTTTTTACAATTAAAAGCTTTTAAAAATATTTCTCAAAACGAGTGCAAAAATCGCTTTGAAGCTTTTTGGGCCAATAGAAATTCTTAGGAAACTCGAATAATTATATATACAAAATCTTAGTGAATGTAATTCCTAGCAGCTTTTAGGCAACTTTTTTTTTAAATAAAACTTGTAAAAATAGGATTGAAACAAATATCTAAAGCTTAATGAATATAAATTGTTAATTACTATTCTATAAACGAAATGTTCATAAAAATTTTTCCTAAAAGCTTTTGAGCAAATATTTTTTTAATAAATAGCTTTTGAAAATTTTAAGCAAAAAGATTAAATAAGTTGTTTTTGTGACAATAAAAATTCTATTGTATGTTGAAGTTGTAAATTCAAGCTATTAATGAAAGCTTTTATCAAAAGCTTAAGTTCAATTTCAAAATCAAGTGTTTTAAATGTTTCTTTTATTGGCGGAAAACTTAGTCCTAATAATTTTAAATCAAATTTTCTAGAAAGCTTTAATGAAAGCTTGCCTAAAGCTCAATAGATTGCATACATTTCCTTTGCTAAAAGTTCAAAAAAAAAATTGTGTTCAATCAGCAACTCTACAACTTCAGTTTGTTAATTTCAGTGCATTTGGTTTTTGATTTATGGTTTTTTTTTTAATTTTTTTTATTAAGACTCACAAGCTTTTGATAAAAATCCGCAGCATTCCATCGCAATTTCAATGCTTATCTTTCTGATCTCTATTGACAGTTGCTTAAAGAGCAATCATTATGCCTGATTGAATAATTTTGTTTTAAAACACTAAACACACAAACAAACAAATTATACACTCATGCGTTTTAAAATATAGACAAATTAATTGTTCCCTCCTTTTTTTTTTTTTTGCAGAATATTAAATATCAACTAGATTGCAAACCAGACTAAAAACCAATTCATCTAAAAAAAAAACTACGCTAAGAGTTTTAAATTAAAGTCTTACGCAAAACAAAAAAAGCTTTGAAACTGAAAAATCCTTTGCACACACGAGTAATGTTAGAGAATATTGTCAATTTAAATTATATTTGCACGCATCAAATTTCACTGGAAAACTTGTTGAAAAGGCGAAAAATCATTAAAACAGTTGGTGGTTTCATACACTTCGTGTTGAACTCATTCGCTGCACCACTTGAACTTTAACAACTGAGAATTTGGAGTTTCTTTTTTTTTCAAATACTCGTAAATTTAACATACACAAAATGTGCATATTTATATCTGTTTAATTGCCTTTGAAACATACTTTGGCTGGAAATGGCTTTGGTCAGCAGCAGCAGCTTCAGCAGTAACAATTACAATAAACGTCTGTCTGTCTGTATGTCTGTCCGTAGGTCTGTGTGTACGTTTGCGGCTGCCTCCCTCAAATTGGTAACGAAATGCTTTTATGGGCGATTTATGGTTAAAAGGGTTAAAAAGTCGTTAAAAGTTTAATTTTTCTGTTGTTTGATAATAAAAAATAAAAAATAACACACGGTTCGTTTTCAAAGTTTATTTTTTCAAGATATTTTTCCACATTCAAAACAAATTACGAGGGTGGTGAGTCATCACTGCTTGAGTTTTGTTTTCGTTTTTTTTTTTAGAAAAATTTATAAATAAATAGATGCTTTACAAAATATTGTGTATTTCAAAACCTTTTTTGAGCTGATTATTAAAAGAACTGTCACAAAGCTTTGAAAACGAGCTTTTAGCAACAGAGAATATATATAAGTTGCCTAAACATCGATACTCTTTATTCCATAATGATTAAAACATCACAGTTTTCTTATATAAAACTCGACCGTGTTATCACAGCACAATTTTCTTATAAAAGTCGCCTGTGTCCTCACAGCACATATTTCTTTTTGTAGAAAAGTCGACTGTGCCATCAAAGCTTACTCAAGAGCTTTTTCGAATGGAATTATGTAAGTTGATAGCTTCAGCTATTGTCAAAATTTATAAAGCTCTCCAAATAAATATTAGCTAAAATCTTCTAAGATATGATTTGCCCCAGAGCTTTTTCGGTTCTTTTTGAAAAGGCTTTATTTTAAGTTTTTTGTTATTGAAGAAATTTTAAAGCTTTAAAAAAAAAATTAAAATTAATTTTTCGGAATTCTCAAAAGCTTTTTAGTTTGTTATTAACTCAAAAAGCTTTTAAAAGAAAATTTTAGCTTTTCAAAAAGCCGTTCATTAAAAGATTTTTGGTGTTAATTTTTTTCAGAGCTTGTTAAGAGCTTTTACTTATTAGTAATTTGTATACTTTGTAAAAGCTCCTATCTTAAGTGCGCCTTCTTTACTTTAAGCTTTTAAAGAATAATTTTAGAAAAGCTGCCAAGGCTCTATTATGAATATTTTTATTTTAAATTAGTAACAAATAATCGTTGCTTTGAAGGTTTTGTGCAAAAAAGAAAAGCTCCGAAAGCTCTATTATGAATATTTTTATTTTAAATTAGTAACAAATAATCGTTGCTTTGAAGGTTTTGTGCAAAAAAGAGAAGCTCCCAAAGCTCTATAATGAATATTTTTAATTCTACAAAAAAAAAAATTAAACTAATTTGCAGAAAGAAAAATTAGCAACAAATAATCGTTTCTTTCAGGGTTTTGTGGGCAAAAAAAGCTCTCAAAGCTCTATAATGAATATTTTTAATTTTACAAAAAAAAAATAATTAAATTGGTTTACAGTAAGAAAAACTAGTAACAAATAGTCGATCCTTTGAAGGTTTTGTGCAAAGAAAAAAAGCAAAAGCTCCCAAAGCTCTACTATGCATATTTTTAGTTCAACACGAAATTTATTTAAACGAGTTCGCTATAAGAAGGACTAGTAACATATAGTCGTTGCTTTGAAAGTTTTGTGCAAAATTGTTCATAAAAACTTGCTTGTGAACATATTTTCACACATACTGAGTTCCCTACAGTAATGAGCTATCGGTAATTTCACCGACCTGTCTGACAATCCCTCATTTAATGCCGACCCTATTCTTGCCAGCTCATCGGCAATTTCATTTCCCTCAACACTGCTGTGGCCAGGAACCCAACATAGTCTGACACTACTCGTATATTTGTCCATAAGCAAGTTGAGGGCTCTCCTACAGTCACTAAAAAGTCTCGATTTGACAATGTGTACCTTCAAAGCTTTCAGCGCTGCCTGGCTGTCGACGTAGAAGGTTACCTTCTCACCTTTAGCTACATTCCTGGCCACCAGCTCCGTGGCCCTGAGGATCGCCATGATCTCAGCCTGGAAAACGCTGCATTCATTTGGCAGTCTAAAAGAACTACGAATGTTCGTTCCCGATATATAGACACCAGCCCCTGTGCCTTCCCCTTAACAAACTAAACTTCAATAATTCTTTTTAAGGCAATATGATTAGCATTTTTATAATTTAGTTTTTATTTTTGCAGTTGATCTTATGCGAATATTGGTCTTGTCTTAACATACGAATACTTCTGTGTACATTTTTAAAAGAATTCCGCAGGTCTGATTGTTGCTTTTAAAAACAATTAACACTTCGTTATAGTTTTTCTTTTAAAAAAAAAACAACAACAACATAATTGTTGCAACTAGAAGTAGGAAAGAAAAATGTAAATAATTGCAAACGCATTTGAAATGCGGAAAACAATGTGCGACGCCAATGAAACATGCAACATTTGCTAACAAATGCAACAGCAGCAGCAGCAGCAGCAGCAAGCGAATATAAAGAAAACAACAGTTAACAACTTTAAACTTAAACTTTGGACAAACATTTGTTAAGACGCTGTTGCAGCCGGAGAGTGCGCCCGTGAGCCGTTGTGTGCGTGAGTGAATGAGTGAGTGAGTGAGGGTATTGCAAACAGTTGAATTACCAAAACATGCAATTGATGTTTCATTTCTATGTTTCTCATGTTTGTTTAGTTGTTTGTGGTGGCATTACGACACACATTATGGCGCCAGTAATTACACAAATACCGCCACTTTACAAATTCTTTTCAAAACTCTTGGTTGCTTTTTTTGTTGCCAATATTGATGTACTGTTACTAAGAACTTCTTTCAATTCTGTTGATGTTAGAAATAAAGATGAGTCTAGGAATAAAATTCTACACGCTTTTAAGGAAACTGACCAAGAATTGCATTGGAAATGTCTAAGTACAAGCTCATACTCGTATTGGGATGCAACAACAACAATTGCAGCAACTATGAAGATACTACTGACAGGCTGTAGCCTTAAACTGACATTAAATGTGACAATATGGAGTCATTATTATGATATTATCGAGCGACTTGGGAGCAACTGAAACACCAGAACTAGAATTTTAATGAACGAAATTTATTTCTAATCACACATAGTATTGCTTCTGTATTAATTAGCTGAGTACTATTGCAAATTAAAAAGCTTAACGAAAGCTTATTAGGACGAACTTGATAAGGCACAGTGGCGCCTAAGGCAAAAATAATAAATAGTGATGCTGTAGATCATTCGAATAGTTAAGCGCAAGACACATGAAAATCAGTACTAAGTTTGTATGGGCGTGGCACAGCCCACTTCCTTAAATGTAAAATTTATAAAGGTACATTTTTAATAAATATTAACTTTAAGCTTTTAAGATATAATTTGCCCGAGAGCTTTTTAGGCTCTCTTACGCAAAAGCTTTTTCAAGCTTTTGTTGGGCTTAGAAAGCTTTTGTAGTTATTAAGACAGTTTCTACACTTTTTTTGTAAATTCTATTATTTTTAAGAGCTTTTTAAAAATTTTAAAATTTTTTTAGTAAATTTTCAGGCTTTTTTAAAAGCTTCTGTCTGAAGTGAGCCTTCAAAAAATTTTTTTCGCTTTAAGTTTACTGAGCTTTGCTAAGCTATTAATGAATAATTTTAGAAAAGCTACCAAAGCTCTATTTTGAATATTTTTATGTCTAAAAAAAAAATATTTATATGAAATCGCAATAAGAAAAATTAGTAACAAATAATCGTTGCTTTGAGGGTTTTTGCCAAAAAAAAAAGAAAAACAAAAAAGCTCCCAAAGCTCTATAATGAATATTTTTAATTCTACAAAGAAATAAAATTAGTGATTAAATTAATTAATTAGTTTGCAGTAAGAAAACTTAGCAACGCACAATCGTTGCTTTGAGGATTTTGCGCAAACAAAAACAAAAAAAAGCTCACAAAGCTCTATAATGAATATTTTCAATTCTATAAAAAAAAAATACAAATAAATATTAAATTAGTTTGCAGTAAAAAAAAATTTTATCAAATAATAGTTGCTTTGAGGATTTTGTGAAAAAAAGGAAAGCTCTCAAAGCTCTATAATGAATATTTATTTTTAGTTGTACAAAAAATAAATAATTAAATTACTTTGCAGTAAGAAAAATTAGTAACTTTGAGGGTTTCGTGCAAAAAAAAAAAGCTCCCAAAGCTCCATAATGAATATTTTTAGTGTTATAAAAAAAACTAATGATTAAATTAGTTTGCTGTAAGAAAACTTAGCAACAAGTAATTTTTTCAAAGAAAAAAAGAAAAGCTCCCAAAGCTCTATAATGAATATTTTTAATTCTACAAAAAAAAATTATTTAAATTAACAAATAATCGTTGCTTTGAAAGTTTTGTAAACAGTTTCATCGGAATGGGTTGAATAGAAGAAATACTTGGAAAACAGTATTATTTTTTAATGGGCGTGGCACTGCCCATATCATCCGGTAGTAAGAGCCTTACTGCTTATTAGTGAAAAATTTTAGTCCAGTAAAAAGTTAAGGTGTAGGAATAGTTTGGGCAGTAGTATAGAAGTAACAGAATTAGTTCTATTTTGGGTGTGGCTCCGCCCATTTGGCTAAGCCCATCTGCTTTTTGTTTATACAAACTCCCTTTCGCGTTTGTTCTTTTTACAACGATTCGTCAATGTTATGATGAAAAATCATAAAATTAAAGACAAAAACCTGTCGGCTACAGTTAACAACATGTTGTTGTTGTTGCTTTAGTTATAGTAGTGACATGAACAATAAAGTAGCAAAAGTTACACACACACACACACACACAAAACAGTAATAAGAATAATCAATGCAAGCAACCGTGGCAACGCCACAACCGCCACCACCACAACAACTCTTATCGGGCCACAAGATAAAAAGCAGCCAAGAAGTAGCAAAAGCATTTTCTAACCACAAAAAGATATGTATGTCCATGGAATAGCAATAAAATACCCACAAAAAAGTTGCTGCTACATTAGTTGCTGGCTGCTTGCTGCTTGCTGCTCGTTCTTGTTCCGATTGGAGATGCTTTCGTTTTGATATTGATGACATCGCTACGGTAGGAGACATTTAACAAGCGATCAACGTGAATGGCGACATGTTTTTGTTTGTGTTTTTTTTTTTTTTTGCTTTGTAATGTTGTTGTTTCATTTAGAATGTTGCATGTTGCAAATACTAAATAAAATACATACATATCTACAACTTTACAACCCAATGCAATTATAAACTTTTTGACATTTTCTACATTTTGTTGAGGAGGATTTCACTGGGAAGAAGACAATGATACGAGTATTGCCTGTTAAAATCTTGAAATGCGCTACTGTTATTGTTGTTGTCGTCTGTTGCGCTTCGCTTGGGGTTTTCTTTGGTATTGTTGCTGCTGGTGGCTGGTTTTTTAACTTTTATTGTTTTTTTTTTTAATACTTACATACTTTTTGTCTCTGTATGTTGTCAATCGATCTTTATTTATTTTTTCTATTCATTCTATAGATTTGTTTTTGTCTTGTATTTTCTATTTCTCTGTGGAAAAGTAAAGGTTTTTCGAAAAGATCTTAACAAGTTCAATATCATGCTGGCGACAATTGTTGGCAATTACCACCGGCAACCCAATAACTGCCGTGATCAGTAAAACATTGTTCAATTTAACTGATGTTTAAGGAAAAACTTACAAGAGAGCAAAAATAATTAAAAGAGGAAAATAAGCTTTTGCTTTGGGTATTAATGACAAAAGAAAAATTGCACTATATATAGTGAAAGCTTTTGAGAAAGCTCAAATTTTGTAAGTTCTGTTGCTAGTAAGGACGGAAAACTTAAATCTGGAAGCTTTAGCAGAAGTTCGTCCACACTTTTAGGCCCTGTCGACTTTTAGAGAAAATTGGAAAAAAAATTGGAAACCTCTAAATTTTTGGAGTAAGTTTTAAAAAAAATTTCTAGACAAATCGACTGCTTGACTTCTGAAAACAATCAGTTAATTAACTTATGCTAGAATTGTGAATTTTAAAATGCTTAAAAAAATATTTCATTATAAAAGCTTTCAAAAATTTTTTTGAATTTTTTTTTGATTAGAAACCCGAAAAGCTTTATTTTACTTTAGATAAAAAAAAATTCATAAGAAAACTTCCGAAAATCCTTAGAACTTTTTTTCTATAACAAATAAAATTTTATATGTATATGAGCTTTACAAAAGTTTAAATTTTATATTTAAGCTTTTCAAAAAATTGTGAAGTGCGTAGCGGCACAGAAAATCGAGGTATTTAATTTTTCTCCTCTTATTTAGAAAATCACATTAATTAATAAAACTATTTCATTCCATAAGAATTGAAAATACTGAACTTAAGACCGATTAGTTCAATTAAATTTAAAAAATAATTGTATATTAAATTTCATAAAAATTAAGGGCAACGCCAAGCGTTGAAAAATTTTGTATATATTTTGTTTTTGTAATTTAAGTTGTTTCCATATGAAATTTGTCAACGCTTACCGTACCAAATTTTTCAAAAAGCTCAATTTTTAATTCTCACTTGATCAATACATCAACTTTGTAAAACAGCTTTATAAAAAAGCTCATTTCAATTTTGCCAAACAAAAGCTCAATTTTATGTTTTAGCTTTGAAATAACTTAATTTTGTGTGTGTGTGAGCCTTACAAAAGCTTTTGAAATTAATGTTTTAATAAGCTAAAATTTAAGGAGCTTTTAATTTAGTATTTATCGTGCCATAACCGCAAAAAAAGCTTAAGTGACAAAGTTTTCGAACTTAATTTTTTTTATTAAAATTATTAAAATTATTTCTTTATTATTATTATTAAAATTATTATTTCAATTACGAAAAATTCTTGCATGAGGTTAAGTTAAAGTTTGCAAATGATTTTCAAAAGAGTATATATTAAATTATCATTAAAGCTTTTTAAAAGCTGTCATTATCATTAAACCTACAGCTTTGAGTGAAAAGCTCAATGTATAAATAAGGAAGCGATATCTAAGGATACTCTTATATGTAGAAAGTGCAAAGAAAAGACTTCAACATTAAATTGTTTCCTAAAACCTTTTAAAGCTTAAAGCACACTCATTAAAACCTTGAGCTTTTTGTTTTGCGAAACACTCCTGTCTACTTTTATTAAATTTACAAAAAAAAAAAAATTTAAAAACTTGAGATAAAAATCCTTCCAGAACTACTTGGCATGGCTGTTCTAAGAAATGTTGCATTTCAAATTAATACAAAACCAATAGCAAAAACACCATTAAATTAAAATAAGCAAACAAATGAAATAAATTTCAGAGAGAATAGGAGAAGCAAAAAAAAAAGAAATAAATTGTATTGCCAGGCATGTTTTGTGTTGTCGTTTGTTTTGTAGTCGGTTCAAATAGTCTGCTGTTGTCAATAATATTGTAGTTGCTGTTTTGTTGTTGTTATTGCTGCTGTTGCTGTCGCTGTCGCGTCGCTGAGTATTTTTGTTCAACACACACAGCATGAGGCATGAAAACAGCCACCACATTCTAAAATCAGCAGCAGAAACAGCAGCCAAAGGAAAATAAGTGAAAAACTTCCAAGAAGTAAAACAGATTTCTAAGCAGCACGTTCGCAATGTCATTATCATTATCATCATCATCATCATCAACACTAACAGCAGCAATTGCAAACAACATCAGCAACATTGACAGGCAAACAGCCAGCAACAGCCAGCAAAATAAACTTTTTTTCTTTTGTTTTGCTTAAACTCTTCACAGCATATGCTGAACAAATAAATATTTCGTTTAGTTGTGGTCGTTGTTATTTTTTATTTTTTTGTTCTACGGCTGGATTTTTTGGGATTTTTTTTTTGGCAACCAAAGTCCTTTTTGTACTGACTGTCTCGCTTCCCCTGGCAAGCCTGATTGTTACAATGAATGTCAACAGTGTAGATCAGCTGCTTTGGCTGCCTGCTTTTAGCGAGACTTGCTAAACCTTTTAATTTTAAACTACACAATCAGTTCAAGTAGCGAAGATTGTAGCGATTGCTTCACTGTAACGCTTCTGTGTGACATTTTTCTTCTTCGTCTTGTTGAAGTTGGAGGTGGGCATTTTGTGGGTTTATTAACATGCAAAAAAAAAAAAAACTCAAAATCACGAGCTTTGCTTAGCAGAAATAATAAGAGAGAAAAGAAATATCATGTTTGAGACTTTTAATTATCAAGTAAAAAAAATCAAACAATTAAAAATATTTTTTTTAATAAAACTAATTCTCATTTGATTCTTAGAATAAAGTTTTAAAAGAACTTTTAGAAAATTTTGCATTTTGAAAAAGCTTTAAAGCTTTATAAGCTCTAAAGGTTTCACTCAAAAATAAGCTAAAAGATTGAAAGTTTGAAAAAAAAGCTTTAAAGATTTTTAAAACTATCCTTAAAAATATTTCTTAAAAATCTTTACAAAGCGTAATAGCTTTTTTTTAATTTTAACACAATATTGGAAACAATTTTTTATTCTTTTTAAAAACAGTACGCTTTTTAACTCTGGCTCTCAATGTTTAGAGCAGCTACATCCAAGCCATAAGCACAATGTGTTAGCTTTTACAGAAGAGCTTTTGTGCTTTTGCAATGACGAGAGCGTAAGAGAGTAAAACAACCAATCAGATCTCGGCGACAACAATGCTTGCTCTTACTTTGCAAAGAAACAAGAACAAACTGAAGAGCTTTCAAAAATGTTTACCTCGACGTTTGGGCGTAGCTGGAGCTTTAGAGCTTTTTGGCAAGCTTCAAAATATTTATCTAAAAGCTGCGAACACATTCTTATAAAACAGCTACATATGTACTTCCAAACACACATACTCTGACATTTGCATTCGAGGTAAACAGCTTTGAACAGTGTTGTCAGATTTTGGCGATGAAAATTTTCAAATGGCGATTGGCGATTTACTTGGCGATATTTGAACTCCTTGGCGATGTTTTACGATTTCAATAAAATAGAATAATGTTAAAAATATGAAATTTTTTTGTAAAGAATTTTTTCTACTACATAAAATATCTCATGCATGAAATTCTAAATGTTGTGACTCTTTATCTCAAACAAAATTTTCTGAAATTCAAGAAGTTTAAAAAATATGACCCACAAAATCTCATTTGGTGTTTATAAAACACAGTGGGGAAAACTTTTTTTTAATTAATTAGAACCAAGATTTTGATAATGAAGCACCAAATAGCCTGCACGAGTTCTCGCCTATGCCAGCCATACACTACACAAGTTCAGTGCTCAAGTCTGGCACTGAGTAAAATAAGCTTGTGACACACTATACAAGTAAACTGTGCAGTTTTTATTTTAATGCTCTATAATGCAGGCGATTCTTTGTATAATAATTCTAGAAACTCTGTCCAGAATATTTTTTCGGCGCTCATTTCTAGTTTTCAACTCTTAAAAAATCACGACACAACTGAGCGTTTGCAACATATAATACACAAGTTCACCGTACAGTTTTACAAACTTGAGGAAATATCAAAATTGTTTTGATATTTATTTAGGTCACTACGTAAATAGCACAACCACCCCCATACACTACACAAACGCACTGTACAGTGCCAGACGTGTGCAGTGAACTTGTGTAGTGTATGGCTGGCACTAGAGTGTATGAATACAACGATTCTGCTGGTACTTACTAAATACTTCAAGGACATGATATGTGTACTTAAATACACATTTAAGTAAATGTTACTTCAGTTTTATCAAGAGATTTATATAATAATTTTTATCTTGGTGTTCAAGTTCAGTTTATCCTATTCGGATTGATCTTTTGGAATAAGTTATTTTTAATTATTTTTTGTACTCCACTATTTATATGTTAATGTAAACACTTTTCTTAATTTTTCTTATATAGTATAATTTTTATGTTTTACGATAGACGTTACCTGCTGAATTTAAAATTTAACAATATAATTACAAAATGAAAAAATATTTTTGTAGCTATAATTTAAGGTTTTATTATATTGGCGATATTTGGCGATATTCGACAAGTCATTTGGCGACAAGGGTCAAAATAAATCTGACAACACTGGCTTTGAAAGCTCTTAAATTTGTTCATGCTTCTTTGCATTGGTTGTTGTGCTCTCGTCGGTGTAAAAGCTCAAAAGCTCTTTTGTGAAAGTTGATGCATTGTGCATGTTATGAAACATGAAATATTTTAAGATTTTAGCAGTTATAACAAGAGCTTTTAGAAATTTAAAGATGAATATAAAAGTAATTTCCTTTCGATGGCTTAAAAAGCTTTTGTATTGACGTTAAGTAGCACGTATTAATATATCTTTAAAGTTTATTATTCATAAACTTTTGAAAGAAGCTTGACAGATTTAAAAAAAGCTTTGAATTCTTTTAGTAGAAAAAGGAATGCAAAAAATACAAAAAAGCTTGAAATCGTATTTGAAAGCTTTCAGGGTTTTATTTAATTTAATATAATTAAATTTTTTGTGATATCTGTAAATTTGAACATTTTGCTTGTTTTTATGGTTAAGCAATTGTCTATATGCATTTCGTTACCGCTTTTGGAACTCATCAGTAGACTTCAACCCAAAATGTAAATAGTATAATTTCCAAAAGTATAAGTGAAGAAAGCTAGCTTAAGGTTGCTTAGGAAGCTTTAAGCTTTTATTTGAAATTTTCAGTATTTTGTTGTTGTTGTTGTTGTTTTTATTTTTATTTTTAATTTCATGATTTAATTTCATTTCTTGAATTGTATTTCTAAGCCATTACTTTAAGCTTCAGATGAATGTTAAATATAGTTTTGTATTTAATTTTTTTTTTTTTTTGCAAGCTTTCATGTTAATAAGAAATATCCAATTATCTTGGCACTAGCTGATTAATATATACCAATGCTAAGGAGTTTTTTTTTTTCTTTTTTTGTAACTTTTTCTTGCTAAATTTTTAGTATTTTGAAATGTAATCTCTTGTCTCGTTGCCAGCCTGTCAATGGGTTCTGACATTTTGACTAATTAAACTGTTATAAATCTTTTAGGATTTTTGTTTTCTTTTTCAGGCTTTAGAAGTATCAGTGCAGGGCGCACATAAAAGTGTAAATAAAAGAAGAAAAGAAGGATTTTTTTTTGCAACAAGTTGCATGTTGGCATACGAGTATGTTTAATGGTATTTATGTCTATTTTAAAGTTTTCGTTACCTTTTTTTTTTCTTTCTTTTTTTTGCGTTTATTTTAAGAGTTTTTATAGCTTTTGTTTTGGCTTGTTGCTTGAAAATGTTGAAAATGTCTACATCCCTAAAGGTAAAGTCTTTACTGTAAAGATTAGTTGAGGAAAATAATGTTTAGTTTAGGATTTGCTTTCGTTTTTTATAACTTCAAAACAACATACGCCAATTTGCGAGCACACAGTACGCAAAAGGAATTATGGCAAAGAAGTGGGCAGGGAGAGTGAGGAGGGGGTAAGAAAAGATTGACAAAAACCAATTAACTTTTAACTTTTTGCATTTATTTATCGCCACGCGAGAAACTTTTTTTCTAGCCTTGTTACAGTGGTCTTGCCGGGGGAAAAAGGTTTTGCAGGGAAATATTTTTGCTTTTAATTTTCAAGAGCCCCACTTTTTCCTGCCAACAAGACACTGTAACTGCAATTACTGAAAACGAAAACGTACTTGGTTTTGCATTAAAAAAATATAAAAAATAATACGGGTATGTATAAAAAAAAATCCCAACGTAGTCTACGCCTGCTTAAAAAAAGTGGCAAAGTGGCACACAATATTAAGGTCTTAAACTATTTCAGGACTTGCATATTTGAAGCGTAACTCTTTGACTTGCATCCAACTTCGTAGATAAAAACAACAGCCATGACTGCCAGAAAAATAAAAACAAAAACAAAAGCTAAAACTAAAACTTTTTAAACTTCTAGATAAGGTTGTAACTTTAATCTCGTCTCGTCTAAAGTAACTGTCAAATTGTTAACATCTCTTTGCCAGCCAAACACACAAAACGAACGTACTTATGCTTTCCCCCCCCCCCTTCCTCCTCTTCTTCTTCTTCTTCTTAGATTTAGTCTTGGGAGGACCTTGTCCTTAAGAATGTGAGTATGTGCCAGTGTGCGTTAATCTAGTTATCTATGCACATAACTCTTAAGGAACAAAAACTAAATTCTTTAAGACTTACATGACAGTTTGAAAGAGATTTAATACTTTTAATGTACGAACTATAAAACAACTTAAATAAAATCAAAAGCTTGCCAAGGCGCTTTATTTTAAGTTGTTCTTTTTTTTTTCTTTTGTTTTCCTAACTTCAGGTATGCATTACTTTAAAGGCTTTAAAACGCTAATTAAACTTAGTTTAAAGTAATGTAATGGAAAAGAGACGTCTGCAGTCTTTAACATCAGTTTGTTATTAAGATTATAATAACATTTTCTTAACCATGCTATTGGAATAGCTTCGTCATTTATGTTTACGAGTATATAGTAAATATTTTTCTATTCATGATCTCATTACAAAAATTGTTATTGCAAAAGAGTGAAAAATAATTTTCAAGGCTTTTTGTAACAGATTTTAAATACTAAAAATCTTTCGTATAAATTTCCTTAACAGAAAAAAGTACAGTTGCCTCCAAAGCTATTAAAAAAACAAACAAAGTTCAAAAGCTTTCATAATATCTTTATGTGACCAAAATGTTTAAGCAGCTGTAAAAAATTTCTAAATATGCAAAAGTTTTCAAAAAGCTGTTGGTAAAATTGTGAAACTCTTAGCTGAAGCTGTTGCGGAAAAATTTTTTAGCTTATACATTACATTAGCATTTGAGATAAACTTCTTTATAAGCTTTTTACAATTTGTTCTTGTTTCTTTGCAAGCATTTTTGTCGCAGAGATCTAACCGGCTGTTTTGCTCTAGTCGGTGTGGGATCCTCAAGTTCTTTTCTAAAAGCTTGCACATTTTGCACATGGCTTGAACGTAGCTGTTGTAAGGGCTTGAAGGGCAATAAACCTTTTCAAAAAACTTGAATATTTTTAAAGCTTTTAAAAAAAACTTGAATACTTTTAAAGCTTTTCAAAAAGCTTGAATGTTCTAAAAGCTTTTCAAAAAGCTTGAATATTTTTAAAACTTTTAAAGAAGCTTGAACAATTTTAAAGCTTTTTCAAAAGCTTGAATGCTTTAAAATCTTTTCAAAAAGCTTCAATGTTTTTAAAGCTTTTCAAAAAGCTTGAATGTTTTTAAAGCTTTTCAAAAAGCTTGAATGGTTTTAAAGCTTTTCAAAAAGCTTAAATGTTTTAAAAGCTTTTCAAAAAGCTTCAATGTTTTAAAAGCTTTTCAAGAAGCTTCAATGTTTTTAAAGCTTTTCAAAAAGCTTGAATATTTTTAAAGCTTTTCAAAAAGCTTGAATATTTTTAAAGCTTTTCAAAAAGATTGAATGTTTTTAAAGCTTTTCAAGAAGCTTGAATATTTTTAAAGCTTTTCAAAAAGCTTGAATATTTTTAAAGCTTTTCAAAAAGATTGAATATTTGTAAAGCTTTTCAAAAAGCTTGAATGCTTTTGCTTTGAAAGCTTCTTAATCACTGCAGAAATTTAAGAAGTAAATATAATTTTTTTAGTACTAAATTTTATAAATATATTAAAGAAAAACAAATATTCACTTGTTTCAACACTTCAATAATTAAGCTTAAATAAATAAATGCAAAAATTTAGAAAGTGTTCAAACAACTTTGTATATTTGCTGGAGCTGCTGGGGAAAAATTTACTTTTCCAAATCTTTGACAGGCAAGAAATCTATCCGCAAAGCTTTATTTTTTTTGAGGCTTTGCCACCTACCATGTAATATTATAAAGTTTTAATTAAAAATAAGCTTTCAGGCAATAGCCTTCAGGTACTTAAATTTTGTTTAAGCTTTCAATAGCTTGAACTTTATGAAACATTCAGTTTTTTTCAAAATTTCAAAAGCATAGAAATAGACAGCTTTCTTATACGTATAAATATGTGACTTTTGTACATATTTACAAATTCTCAATAGAATTTAAATATTTGATAAGCTTTTTTTAAAAGCTTTGTATATAAAAAAATTTCTTGGAAATTTCAAAAGCTTAACTAAGCTTTTTTGAAAAAAAACAATAAATCAATGAGAAAGGAAAAAAATTTTAAAAAAGCTTTTGGATAAAATAAAATTTGCAAAAGCTTAACAAAACTTTGGTTTTCGCCAATAGCATGGAACTTACAAAATATTTTTAAAAGTGTCAATGATACTACTCTCTTTTACAGATTTTGCAAAATTAAAACTGTTAGTCAAAAAAGCTTTTGCGCACCAAGCATAAGTCTAAAAGCTGAATTATTTATTTGCGTAAAAACCCCGCAAATTTAGTTCATGTCTTCGTTAAGACCTAAAAAATTCTTTAAAGCTACAGTTAGGCACTAGTTACTCGTACTTAATTTTAACACTCAAAAAGCTTTTAATTTTGAACACATGTTGGCTTTTGAAAAAATATGGCAACAGCTTTGGTACGAATTGTTATAGAAAAGTTTTAACTTTTGAAAAGCTTTCGGAACAAGTTTCCATCATAAACAAGATATTAAACTGGGCTCAAGTCTGAAAATATCGAAAAGCTCAAGAGAAAGCTCATAGTTTCAACAACAGCTATAGAAAATAATCTTTGTGGTCTATATCAGCAAATATATATTGTGAAAATTTAAATGCAAAGCTTGGCATTTTTATTCATTGAACAACAACAAATTATGGTTTTATGCTTTAAAAAAAGCTTCAAATTATTAAAGAGCAATTTAAAATCTTTGCTATTGAAATATCTTTATGTTTTATTATGAAACATATTTATCTTAAACGAATATAAATTATACTTTTAACATCCTCATAAAATTTTCTCGAAGTACAACAAGTTTTTCCCCTTATCAACTTCATGCGAAAGAACCCTTCTAATGGATGCATTATGCATGCGTTCGCCAGTTCACCAGTTCGTCAACTGTTTTTGTTATTTTTTTCACTTTTTATTTGTTTGCGGTAATAAAACTTAAGCAGTCAAGTTTTATGACATAAACTTAAATAAATCTTTTTGTTGTATTTATTTATTTATTTGTGTACTTTTTTCCTTTTTTCCGTTTACATGAACATCAATTTAACAACAAACATTTAAAAAGAGCACTAGCCAGTGAAATGGATAGTTTGCACGGACCGACGGACGGACGCATAGATAAATGGATGAATGAACACAACGGACGGTTTGTTTGGTCAGCGTATTGCAGGGTTTTTTGTTGAGTTTTTGTTCCTGATGTTGTTAAGTTTGCTTTGTTATAGTCTTCACTTAAGTTTCAATGTTTTTTTTAATGCTAAATTTTCCAATGTTACGCACCATCTACAGTTTTAGTGTATGGAAGGTGATTGGCGTTGGAATTTACATCTCTCTGTAACACTTTTATAAGGATGGATGGTTGACTATTGATTTAGTGTTTAGTGTGATGGTTGATGTATTATTCTTCGTTCTTTGCTGTATTATTTGTTGAATCAAGTCTTAACACTTAAGCCTTGTCTAACTGCCTTTAGATAATTCTTCAAAATCGTATTTAAAATCCAGTTTCTCTATAGAATAAGAAATCAACGCGGAAATTTGCCATTTCTTATAGCAGAAAATAGCTCTGTATTTTTCTCTCTTTCACCATCACTATCAAACCTACGATAACGTTTAAGTTCAGAAGATTTATAAGCTTGTCCTATACGTTGTACTTTCTCTAATATTTTGGAAGCTTCTGAATTATTTTTTTCTTTTTCTAAGTAATCTATTGAACGCTCCACTTTGAGCATGAATTCCACTGCCTATTTTATATAGAAACCTATATTAGATTTGATTATGTGCTAATGAATAACATTAGCAATGCAAGTAGTTTTTATGCGGCACAGAGCATGTAAAGCACTTCTAAGAAAATTATACTTTTACGCTTATTTTAATGCCAAAATACGCAAAAGCTTTCAAGGAGCTTTTACAAGAAATTTAGAAATTTTTCCAAAAACAAGTAAAACGGATAGAAATGAACACGAAATAGACAAAAATATACTATTTTCTAATTATTGAAAGCTTTTGTGCACCCAAAAAGCAGAAGCTCTCAACGTGCTTTTGGCAACAACTTTGATAAATTTGTAAAATTATGTTAAAACAGAAATGAACACGAAATAGACAAAAATATATTATTTTCTAATTATTGAAACCTTTTGTGCACCCAAAAAGCAGAAGCTCTCAACGAGCTTTTGGCAACAACTTTGATAAATTTTTAAAATTATGTTAAAACAGAAATGGACACGAAATAGACAAAAATATATTATTTTCTAATTATTGAAACCTTTTGTGCACCCAAAAAGCAGAAGCTCTCAACGAGCTTTTGGCAACAACTTTGATAAATTTGTAAAATTATGTTAAAACAGAAATGGACACGAAATAGACAAAAATATATTATTTTCTAATTATTGAAAGCTTTTACGCACCCAACAGGCAGAAGCTCTCGACGAGCTTTTGTCAACAACTTTGATAAATTTGTAAAATTATGCTAATATGCTTTTAAATGGAAATTTCTGAAGAAATCATGTTTTTTTCAAAATCCTTTTACATACAGCAACTGAATGAGCTTTTAGAAAAAAGCTGTTACTGCAACGTTTTTTTTCAATAATTTCTTTTTAACAAATTGTTTATACAAAACTAAGGAAAATTAAAAGGTTTTAAAGAAAGCTTTTGCAAAGCTATAGTTTTTAAGTTTTTCCAACGAATTCTAGCAAGCAAATTTTAGACTTTTAAACATAAATTAAAACAAATTTAATACATTATTCCTGACATTCCATTTATAGGTGTAAGTTATTGGATTTATGCTGATGCTTAAGTGGCATAATGACGCGACGCAACGTGTCTCGTTTTCTTTTCTTTTTTTCTTGGCTTAAATATGTGTGTGTAAGTGTCCACTTTAAAGTCTTGTATAATGTGTGGTCTGGCTTGAGTTGGCCTGGTCAGTCAGTTCTGTTTTGTTTAAGTTCTACTTAATATTTCCAAGTCAAGAATATTGAATTTAATTTTTTTTCAGTTTTGTTTTTGTTTTTTTTTCTAGCATTTGACTTTTTTTTTGCTGAATGACTGTCAAAAGCTATTCTTCTATATAATACGAGTAAGTTATTTAAGATAAAATATTATTTTAAGAAACTTTTTTTCATTGGCATGCATTATTATGGTTGAAATTATAATTAAAATTGCTTTAAATAATTAAAAAAAAATTGCGTATTTTAATTAATTAATTAATTACATTATATAATTAAGGGAATTATTTTACTTTAAATGTTGTAGTATGAACTACGTGTAAGAGCTCTGAGCAGATTCTTCTTTTACAGCAAGCAAAAATTTTCTTTAATCAAAGAGGCACATTTAAAACAATATTTTTCGAATGCTATAAATTTAAAGCTATTTTCCATAAATTAAATCGAAACGTGACTTAAGAATATAAACATTAAAAATTAACTTAAGATCAAGCTTAGTAGTTTATTTTCAAAAAGCTTTTCAACAAGCTTTATATATGTATGTACCTATATGTGCAAGCATACATTTTTTTTAAGTTTTAAAGGCTCTCCTATGAAAAGCTTTTAAATTTTTTATGCAAAACAATATAAATTTTATAATTTTAATTATAAGTCAAATAAATGATGCAGTGAGAAGTTCTAAAAGTGTAAATTAGTGAATTTTCATAATACATGTGCAGATTTTCTTAAAAAGCTTTTTGAGCTTTCCTACTGCAAAACTAATTCATCATATATGATGTCAGAACTGCATGCACATTAACATATACATATGTATTATTTATATATTTGTATTTATATATAGTTATTTACAATTCTAAGCTTTCGAAGATTTTAATAAAAAAAAATTTTAAAACTTTCTGAATTATTATTTGATTCAAAGCTTTCGGATTTTTTAAGCAAAATTTATCACTTTTAATTTGCATAAGCTTAATTCTTAAGAATTAGCGAAACAAATTTATGTATTTTCTTATTTTTATTTTTCAAGCGAAGCTTTGTAAAAAAGCTTTTTTTTTCAAAAATATTACTTATTCCTTAATTTATTATATTATATCTTTACAGGTTTTCTCAAATATTTTCATCAAAAACTTAGAGTTGTTAAAAACTTTAGTACAACTTGCCACAAAAAGCTTCACCACACAAAAAAGCTTCAAAAAAGCTTTCTCAAAAATTGTTCAATCAATATTTTCCGGGATTTTTATTTGAAAAGAGATATAAATTTTGAAGCATATCAAAAAATTAAATTGAAGGCTACACGTTCAATTTTTGCTTCAATTTTTGTTTCAAAGTTCAATACATTCACACAATACCAGGTGGACTTCAATTTTTCTTTCAACGCTTCATTAAATTTTTCTTTCAATTTAACAGCTGTTCTAAAATAATTTTTGTGTTTGTAAAATTTTTTTCTAAAATTGCACTTATTTCATGAAGTAACTGCAGCGAAGCGAAAATTTTTATTTGTTTCCTCGACGACGGCATTTTGAACATAAAATTGGAAATCAAATTGCTTGCAGCCCCCGGCACAACTTCAACTTTAGCAAATTTTGACAAACCATATGTGTGAAAAAATTTAAAGCAATTTATTGAACGGCTACACGTTCAAGGTAACTGAAGGTTATAAATTTTGTATATTATGCTAGGAACACAACTCTGACGAAAGATGAATTTTTCGTTGCTAGCTTTCGTCATCAGAAATAAAACATATTGATGCATACGAAAATTAACACAACACCTCCGTAGAATGAAATTTGTCGTGCGTGACGAAGTCTCCAATAGAATTATTTCTGTTTCTTACGTCGACGAACGACGAAAAACAATCAAACAACAAACAAACCTCTCTCTCTCTCTCTCTTTGCACAAACAATAGCCAAGTGCATCAATTGAATTCGCTGACTAAATTTGTAGTTGTTGTGCTTTACACAACGAATTTACTCAGCGAATTCTTATCGAGGAATTTGTCGCCGTGTACAAAATTCGTGGCAGTTGTGTTCTTAGCATTAATCGCTCTCCAAAAATTTTAAATTTTCAAAAAGTCCTAAAGCAGCTACGTCCAAGCAATATGCACATGGTGCGAGCTTTTGCAAAAAGCTTTTTGCTTTCACACCGACGAGAGCACAACAGCCAATCAGATCTCGGTGACAACAATGCTTGCTGCTTCTTTTGCAAGAAGAAACAGCAACAAATTTGTAAGGGCTTTCAAAACTTTTTCTAAAGCTTTTACAGAAGAAACAAATACTGAACACACAGTGGATCAAGCACAACAGCATAGCACGTTGTTACGTTTGTCAGAATATTTACAATTAACTTTGGTGTAAGGAACAAATAACACAAATTTTATCACATGTAATTTGGCTTACAGAGCGATACGAACTTTTGCCTAATCGAATCATAGATATACATACATATAAAAATTGTAATTGATGACAAGCACATATACGACGAGTACATCTTTTATTTTCTTAAATTTATACTAAAAACAATTTCCTACAAAAATTAATTAAAACATCAACAAAATCTGCACAAAAAAAAAATTAAAGAACAAATACTTATTATATGCAAATGTGTAAACAATTCAGCTGGAGAAAAAAGCTTACAAAAAGTCCGCCTTACCATGATGAAGAAACTGTGAAGAAGTAAATAACGTAATATGACCAAAAACAGCACTTTGTGCATATAAAAGAAACCAAACAAGGAATATTTCTTGGGCAAAAAAAAAGGAAAACGTTTTTTTTTCACTTTTCTATAGATACTTTTTTGGGTTTTTTGTTTTTTTTTTGCTTTAAAGAGGCGGCAAAAGAGCTTTGATATTGGCTAAAGCCCTTTTTTGAGTAATGCGAAACTACAACAATAACAAATAAACATACTTATACATTTTGAAAAATGATCAAAAAACTTTCAAGCCGCTGCTGCAACAACCAACCACCAGGCATTTGGACATCAAACAAGGCAAACAGCAACGACACCACAGCAAGTTAAATAATGTTTTACAACTACTGGACCATAAAGAGCTTTACAAGTTTGAAGGAAATACACAAAAAAAAACACAGCAGAAGAAAATAATCCACAAGAAGATGCGCTAAGCATCCTTTTGTTAAATGTCGTCGTTATGAATCTTCTTTATTTTCTTAGATGCTGGCTGGCCCTCTCCATCGATGATGTTTGTCTTTAAGTGTCAGACTATCTGTCTGTATGTCCACCTGTCTTAAGTATTAAATGATGTTCTCTCCTTATTACTTGTTGTTGGTTGTAATTTTTATGTGTGTGTGTGTGTGTATATCTTTTTTATATTTAAAGGATTAGTTTTACGAGTATTTATTTGTCTGTCCTTTTGCCGCTCAAACTCTCTCGTAATCGTAGCATGGATTTTTTATCGCAGTTTATTAAACATCAAGCAGTTACTTCAACTTGCCAAGAAATCAAGAAGGACTTTAAGTTGTCGTTGCAGCAGCAACAACAACAACAATAACAAAAGAGATTTATTTAAATGTTTGCGGCACGTTGATATAAAATATGATGTAGAAAAGATCATAAATCAAAATTAAATAAACATTTTTGAAGAGCAAGGACAGTCTATAATCAAAATAGTTGACAAAAACAAGTGAAATTTTATAGGCGTTAAGACTCCCTTGGAAAAAAGCTTTCACTGCTTCAGCAACTCTGAGGCTTAATTGAAGCTTTAAGCTTAAAAAGAAGTAGCAAGGCTTTAAGCTTATGAAAAAAATATATAATAAAGCTTTAAGCTTTAGACAACAAACGAGTATAAGTAGTACACAAACTTTTTCCTTGAAACCATTTTCTTTTTTGCAGAGACTTTTGTTTTTTAAAAACCAGTCTGTTTTCAATTTCTGCCACTGTAACCTTTGCTCAATTTGATTTTTTTTTAACATTAAAATCTGGTACATAAAGATATTTTTTTAAAAGCATTTTCTGACTGCTATAAAACTTTTAGCACCTGGCCATCAAATGATAAAAATGGACACTGCTAGTGATTAAATATGAAACAAGTGTCAATTACAAAAAGGTCTGTCTGCCTGTTGTGCTCACGTAATGAAACAAAATTTACCCAAAGAACAGAATGAGAATTATTAATCATTAAGCAATCACGGAAAACATTTTTTAATTTTAAATAAAATTAACGCACGTTTACGCGAATATTAAAAATAGAACTTTAAGCAACAAAAAGTTGTTGTTTTTATGGAACTTGAAAAGCAATTGGCGAAGAGTTTAGTTTTACGGCCTGTCCCACGATGTCACCAACGTTCGACTCGTCGCACACTAACATTCAAAACAAAAACAAATTTTAAAATTTTGTTGTTGTTTGCAATGTAACTGTGCGACGATTCGAACGTTGGTGACATCGTGGAACTGGCCCTTAGTGTTTCTGGACATTGCATCGTCTTTTTGGAAAGTATAAAAGTTCATGTTTAGCAGATTTCCCGAAGAAAAAAAAATTAAACTGAATTTCAATAAAATATTTTTGTCTTAAAAGCTGTTTGTTTTTTTTGGCAAAAGCTCTAAGTTTGTGAAAAATCTTAAATTTTCGGCAAAAAGTATAAATATTTATTAAAGCACTGTATAACAATAAAATATTACTTAAAAGTTTAAAAGTAAAAAGAAAGCTTTTATGAAAAAGCTTTCTTTGTTGGCTGTTTTTGTTATGCATTCACGTTAATATATATGTAAATCGTGCAAATTTTCCAAAACTTGTTGAATTAAAATAATATTTTATTAAAATTTTTTTAATTAAAGTAAAGCTTTTTCAGATGTACTTATGTAACTATGTGTATTTAAGAAGTTGTATGAAATTCTGTTACTAAATTTATTTAGTTTAGTGTTTTGAAAGCTGCTTTCAAAAAGTTATAATTTGTTGAAAGCTTTTTAGAAAAGCTTTTCATATAGCAGAAAGCTTTTTAAGTTTTTTGCATAAACAATTAAATAAACTGCTGTAGACCTAAGATTTGGATTGCACACATACAATTTTCTAGATCAAGTATTGATTTTATACTGAGAGAAATATAAAAGAGAAGAAGTTTCGTTCCTCTCATACGCAAACAAAATTTGAGCAAAAAAAACTTGATGTACATCAATAAAATAAACCCTTTGTGTAATTTAAGAAAATTAGAAACAAAATTTTTCGTTTTAATTAATTCGACAAAAAGCTTTTTTTTTCTGCCAAAGCTTTTTTGAGGTCTTATCAAAATGTTAAAATATAAACTATTGTGCAATGCAAAAATTTTCCGCAAAATTCTCCAAGGAGCTTTGCATTTTGAAGTAATCAATCAAACAGCTTGGAAAATTAAACAGAATGGCAAAAGCTTGCTGGCTAGCTTTAGAAAAGCTTTTTTTACATTTTTTATTTTTTATCGAATAAAGTAAAGTACTTCAATAGGGCAAATGGAAAATATGCTTTCTAATTCAACCTTGAAAGGCTGTTTATTGAAAAAGCTCTTTTTTACTTCCCATTAAAAACTTTTATTTAAAAAAAGAAAGGAAAAACTAGTCTCATAATACCAAAAAAAAAATTTTTAATATAAAAAATTACCTGCATTAATCAGAATGCTTTATTATTAAAAGCTTTCAGTTTATTAAAAGTGTTTGTACTCTGCATATAAGGTCTGTCATTAATTTTCTATTTTTCTTTTACCAACAAACACGCCATCTCTTACAATTTCTATGTCGAAGCTCTGCTGGAGCTAAACTCTTTGATTATTTAGAAAATTTAGAAATTCTGTCATTTTAATGAAATTCACAAAACTGAAATAAGAAATTTTCTCTAAATCCCACACCACATCAATTAGGCGAATGCATACCAAGAGCACAAACACTCCGTCTGTCCTTTAAGCACATAAATTGAAAATAAAACTTCATACGAGCTAATGGCATAAACGTGTCCTAAATATAGTAAATTTTTTTACTTTATTTGCAAATTTCCATATAAAATGACAACAGAGAACGAACGCTGGAGCTTAAAAGCGATTAACAAATAGAATTTTGCAATTGCCATTTAGCTCGTACCAAGTTTAGAACTCCACTAGTTTAGTGAAATTAAATGGAAAAAGCTTTTTTTTTGTTTTTCTTTTTTTCTTTCTTTTGCTGAAATTGCAACTGGTCTTAATTTCCAATCAATTCTAAGTTTATCTCAATTTAAAATTGTTTCTTGTTTTTTTTTTGTGAAATTTTGTGTTTAATTCTTTATGTTTCTTATTCATTTTCGCGCTGGATGTTGGTTGATATTAAAACGTTGCATGTGGTATAAATAATGTTGCATATCATTACTGTCAGAGATAGATTTTTGTGTTGTACGTGCAACTTTGAAAATGCCAATAACTTGTGGTTGTATGAGTGCTAGTACTTGAAATAAAATAAATGTGTGGTTGTTAAGCAGGCTTACATTGTTGTAAATGGAGTTAAGTTGCTTAAGCAGGCAACGGTTACGGGGGGCGGGTTAATAAACAGAATGGAGTTGTAATGTTTAGACCATAAATTATGGGTCAATGGTTACGTTTTGTTGTATTTGTGCTTCACGTATTAAATTTAAAAAAGAAGAGATGAAGTACAAATAAAATTATACGAAGAAGATAGAGTTGTTAGTTTTAGTGATGATTGTGTTGTTTTTAGTGCCCTACAATAACGCCCAACATGTTTGAAATTTTACGAGTGTTGTAAAAGAAATATACTACTCGTATATGCAATGCAGCATTATATTTCTTCTATATGTCATTTATAATAAAATTTACTTCTTTTCAAAAAATTTCCTTATTAAATGGTCAAATTCGAAAATTTTCGAAAATTTTCGAAAATTTTGAAATTACACAGTTTTATTATTTCCACTTTAATTCCAGCATAATTTTATTCATTATAAGAAATAAATTATAAGCATTCGAATTTTTGATATTCGAAATAGAATTCAGATTTTTCGAATATTAAAAAAAATATTATTTTTCAAATTATATGATACCTTGCATATATTTCGTTATATAGGGTGTTTTTTAGAGGTATAGAACTTCGAATTGAAATAAAACACAAGAAAATCGTTTTAATGTCCATCAATTTGGCTTTATTGGAAGGATAATTTTATGCCATTAACGTTTAAATATGATTTCGGGCATGTGGCCGCCGCGGCTGGCTCGAATAAAGCCAATTCTACAGGTCCAATTTTCAACCACTTTTTCGAGCATATGGGGCCGTATGTTGGCAATAACGCCACGAATGTTGGCTTCCAAGTCCCCTAACGTTTCTGGTTTGTTGGCGTAGACGAGCGACTTCAGCGGATGCGTATTATCACATAGAGTTAACGTAGTGCGAAAACGATCCATGGTTAACCGAATTAATTGCTCTGATGGACGATTATGTCGACCATAAAATGGACGGAGCTTGCGGTAAAGTTCGCGAACTGAACCATTATTTGCGAAATAAATTTGCACGATTTGCAAGCGTTGTTCTTTTGTCAACCTGTTCATGATGAAATGGCAAACCAAACTAAATATTAATCACTTGACAGCTGACAAAATGGCCGCGAGTTAAAAAAGTGATGCCAACTTAAAGTTCTATACCTCAATAAAAAACACCCTTTACATTGAAAGATTTTGTGTAATAATTTTAAGAATTTTCGAAAATTCGAATTTCTTTCGAAATTTATTTTAAAGCCAAATAAAGCAACTAAATATTTTTGAAACTATTTTGAAATTTTTACACCGCATCGCTAAATTTTGGTTATAATAAAATTTTGAGATTTTCGAACATAATTTCGAAATTTTAAAATGCTTGAGTGAGTTACTTAATGCAGGATAACAAAATAAGCTACAAACTCAACCTGAAGCAAATTGGCAACTGAATTTTTTAATTTCATGATTTTCTAAAATTATTTATTTATTCGAAAATTTTCGAGATTTTCGAAAGTTTCAAAATTCTGCAAATGGTCTATGTTTTTAGTTTTTTTTTATTAATAGTAGCAGTAAGCTTAATTTTTGAGTGCTGATATATGAAAATTTCTACTTCTATTTTTATTCGAAAATCGAAAGCTTTCGAATATACTTTTATGTACACAATTCAAGGTAATTTTCAAACGTTTGCTGCCTTCATAGAAAATTCTCAAATATTCGAAATGCTTTCTATCAGTCAGTTTTTATAGTTTTTGATTAATAGCAGGAGTAGTAGCAGGATTAATTCTAAAGTCCTGGTACATAAAAATTTCTTTTACTGTTTTTATTCGAAAATCAAAAGCTTTCGAGTATGATTTATACATACATACATACACATGTATATACACAGCTAAAAATAATTTTTAAACATTTGCTAATTTCAGTAACAAAATTTTCCGTTATGATTTTTTTCTTAATACTTTAAAAATTACGTTGGTTTAAGATTTTCGAAAATTCGAAATTAACTTAGATTTTTTTTAAATTTCAGCAAAATTTAACATTTTTGTTAGCTGTAATATTTTTGCTATTAATATTGTTGCTTAAGCACATTTTTGATAAAAGCCAAAATCCAAATTTTACGAAAATAGTGAAAGTTTTTTAAACTTTTTGCAGGAAAACTTTCGCTGCTACAGCAACTTCTGAGGCTTAATTAAAGCTTTAAGCTTAAAAAGTAAATTTTATATTTTAATTTCCCTAGTGCTGTCAATACAGTACTAGGGCTTAGTAAAATACTGTATTTTATTTATTATATATAAAATTTTTTTTAACTCAAATTTTTCGAAATTCGTGTAGCAAGCTAGATACAAATGTCGCGAATTATATATACATACATAAATGTGAATTAATAATGTTAATTGATTTATTAAACACTGAAATATTTTATTTTTGGAGTTTTCAGATGTTCGAATTTTTTCGAACATTGAAATATGGTGAAAATTTACGATTTTTAACCAAATTCTTTTTGAAATTACTAATTAATTAAATTTTTTATATTGAATTTAGCTTTGATATTGCTAAAAACAATATAAAATAGAATTTTCGAAATTCGAACTTAAGTTCGAATTATTAAAAAATCGTTAAAATTGAAATATTTTTAGTGTTTTCTTGTAGTTTATTTTTCAAACGTAAGCATACATATGTACATATATTGTTCATTTGCTCAAAGAACGTCATAACTCAAAAAAAAGTAGTTTGCCAGAAAACGAGTTTAAACGAGTTTTTCAATTTACACACAACTTAATGGAAAAAGAGCTAAGTAAACAAGATGCTTGTATGAAATTTCTACACAATATGAAGAAACGATATGAGGATTAATTCTGCATCATGAACTCAAAAATTTTATTTTTGAGTTATAACGTTCTTTGAGTAAATGAGTGAAATGTGTATCGAAATATTGATAAAACTTTGCAACTACTAGTCAATTTAAATTTTTATGCTTAATTTACTTTTAATATTGTGAAAAACAATATAAAAAAGAACTTTCGAAAACTTCGAACTTAAGTTCGAATTTTCGAAAATCATTAGAATTGCAATTTTTTAGTTTTTTTTGTAGCTTATATTTGAAACGTGAGAAATTTTAATTTAATTGAATTTTAAAATGCCAGTAAAGGCCGTGATACACTAGCCTACACGATCGTGCGATTTTTGAGAAAATACAGCCCTGGTATGATGGAGTCTATGAACATTTTCAAAAGACAAAAACAATTCATTAGATCAGGGTTGTATTTTTTCGTAGATCGCGCGATTGTGTAGGATAGTGAATCATGGCCTTAAGGCCAATTTAAATCGCCTTCTGCGTTGTCTTTATATTTTAATCTCCATTTATTACAATTGTTCAGTGCAGCAACTTTTTATTGTAGTTTCTTTTTTGCTTTCTTTTTTGTATCTGAAATGTATAACACGATAGTGCAATTTACACTTTTATTTTTGAATGCTGCTGCTTTTTAGTAACATTGTTGCAAAAATAAATGCAGTAGGCAAAATTTCATTTAGGTTGGTGATGACAGACTGACTTTGTAAAAGCTTTAAAAAATTTTTAAATTACTTTAAGTCTTTAGTATTAAAGCGACCTGGTATTTTGTTTAGAAAATAGATTCAACTACTAGTATTAATTTAGAAAGCTTGTTGGTTTGTTGCGGTTTAAGCACATTGCTACTTACACATTTCACTAGCAGGCTTCAGGTTTCTCTAACTAATTTTTTCAAAAAGCTCTGAAGCTGATACTGCTTTTTTTAAGTATTTGTTCTAAGCAAAAAATTGCGTAAAATATATTTAAAATTCTTTAGTTGATTTTTTAGTTTTTCTAACTAAGCTTTTCAAAAAGCTCTGAAGCTGTTCTAAGCAAAAAAATTTTTTAAAAATTTAAAAAAAAAATTTTAATCAGACCAAACTTTGTCAGCTTTTGTGCAGTGTATTTTGAAATTTTTTTTCGTTCAATCGTATCGGAAAGCTGAAATTATGTCAAATTATTACAAAGAAAAAACACATTAAGCACGAATATAAGGCAACCACAAATAAAAATGAAACACAAAATCAATTTGCGAACAAGAAAAAAAATATTAAAAAATTTATATGTATCAGCAGAAAAGTAATAAAGATCGCCTCAGCACCACATCTGTTTAAAATTCAGTTTGAATTTCAAAAAATAAAAATAAAAAATAAAAAGAAAGAACTAAACATTAATTAAGCCGAAACCGATGATGACCACAATCATAACACATTATTACTCCTTGTTCTCGAAAGCAGCAGCTTTGCAGTCGCTCATAATTTTAAATGCAAAGAACGATCTGAACAAAGGAAAAAAAAGCTAGTGGTTGCGTGCAAAAATTGTATCGTGCTTTTTTCTTGGCTCCGCATGAAGTACGAGTATAAACTTTGCCAAAGCCTGACTTGAAATTGTTTTTATTTTATGTATACCAGACCAGTTGTATTGTATTTTGACAATTGCATGGATGATAAGCTAAGCATGCAAATTAGTTTTTTTTTGTTTCAAAAAAAAAAACCTAAAAGCACGCACGCTTTGGTTCTATTAAGATTTTGTTGATTTTATGTTTCATTTTTTTTTTTTTTTTGTTATTTATATGAGAATTACTGTAGTTTGACATTTGAGTTGGCCTGTTTTAAAGGACTTGTTGGGGAGACACAAAATTCGAAAGAAGAAGAAAAAATAACACATGTGAGTGTAGATGTTGAGAACGAAAAAAAACGTTGTACGTGCTTAAAGAACATTTTTATTTACATATCACTGACATTGACAGTTTATGGTCGAAAACGTGTTTGGAATTTTTTGAATTGAAAAAAAAATATATTTTTTTTTCTTTGAAATCCATATTTTTATGGCCACTAAAAACCGCAGAAATATACAATTATTGAAAACAAAAATACAGAATTCTTGAGTGAAATCATATCTTATTTTTTCAATAAACTTTCTCTTTGTCCAGCTAAAAGTCCTCTAAAGCCCATAAGGAATACTACAGGCAGTAGCTACACTTATCAATCAAACGTCATTGTTGGATGATTTTAACAAGCAACACGTTATTGGGAAATAAAAAAAAACTATGGGCAGAGAGACGGACCAACGGACAGACATGTAGAAGGACAGATGTTTAGACGGCCAAGCTGGAAAGAAAAATGTCTCAAAGGCTGTTGAAAAGCAAGTTTGTGATTGGAAAAAATATACATAAATGTATACATAAATAAATAATTTTATAGGTACAGTGTACTCTCGATAATGTCAACTCTTTTTATAAGTTAATTTCGAAATGTTTGAAAATTTTAATCAGAAATAATTTCTTAGTCAGGCTTAAGTTCAGTAATTTCAATTCTTGTTGAATGAAATATTTTTATTAATTAATGTGAGTTTCTAAAGAAGAGAAGAAAAATTAAATTAGACTTTATTAGCTGGGGGAAATACCGATATTTTTCTGTGCAGCCAAGCAGTTCATCAGCACCCAAGTCTATCTACTGGGGTAGAGATTGTTATTAACATCAGCAAATTTTCAATGAAATGGAATATGAGAAATGTTGTGTATACAATTATTGATTTATCTTTGGTAAACACATTTCTAAGTATTTCTATTCATTTTCTGTTTATCCGTTTTTTCATTTTTCTATTCAGGTTAGCACGAAGTTATGTCACTCTACCTAAGTATGTTTAATCATTCTTGCTTATCTTTTACAATCATCACATTAATTATTTTTACTTATTTAATTTTTCTTCTCTTCTTTAGAAACTCACATTAATTAATAAAAATATTTCATTCAACAAAATTGAAATTACTGAACTTAAGCCTGACTAAGAAATTATTTGTGATTAAAATTCACTATAGTTCAACTAAAAATTTTAAAATTGTCTCACTTAAATAATCATGGGCATGTTTGAAAATTTATATAAGTCTAAAGCGGAACACCCACTTGCAATATAATTGTGCAACTTTTCATATTGTACAATAATATCGCCAATGTGTATGTCATATTCGAAGGTGACACAATATATTGGCAAATATCAAAAGACTTTTGATTTTTATTGTACAATCAAGACAATTGTATAATGTGGTGGCAACGTTGTTCAAGGTTGTTTACTTTTTCACTGTAAAGAAAATTTGGCAATATTTTCTTTGAAAATATTGTGCCATTTATTGCATAGTATAGCTGGGAACGACAATAATATGTATAAGAACATATGCAATAATATTGTATAATGGATGGGCCGCTTAAGGAATTTAATGCTCGCGATATAATCTAATGCATTTAAAATGTGAAATTGATAGAGAAACTCAGGTTAAGGCTTATACCAAAAAAAAAAAAAAAAAAAATACCAATGTAAAATCAACATGAAAAAATTTTGATTGGAAATCATATTAAATTTATTAGAGATAACATAACAACGCCATAGCTCAACAAATATATTTTTAATTTAATAATACAGAATTAATCCTCATATCAGTACCTTAATATAGAAAGGACCTAACTCATTATTTTTTTTGAAATCGAGATTTTCGCATTTTTCGATGCATAATAATAATGAGTTAGGGCCTTTCTGTATTAAGGTAATTATTTGAGGATTAATTCTTTATTATTAAGTCAAAAATCAAATTTTTTTGAGTTGTGACGTTGTTATGTTGTAAATGAACGATATTATTTCTAATAAATTTAATATGATTTCCAATAAAAAATTTTTCATATTGATTTTACATTTGTATTTTTTTTTCGGTGTGTAGGAGCAGTAACATGTAAAAATTTCATAAAAATATCTTGTATACTAAGATCTTTAAGAGACAAATAAAATTTCCCTTTTCCATTAAGTTGTGTATGAATTTTTTTCTGGCAAAGTACTTTTTTTTTTTTAATTATGACGTTGTTTTAGTAAATGGGCGATATGTTGTTTACAGTACACTCAAGTGTGCTCAGTTGTGTGTGTTGTTATTGTTTTGTTGTTGTTGCTGGTTAGTAGGCAGTGTGGTCAGAGGGTCACAGGTTCGAATCCTGCTGACAAGCCAAAAAAGCTTCACAGTTTGTGTTTTTTAACTACAACTTTAAAATAAAATCACGTTGAATTAAAATTTAATTTATGATGTTACATACATATTTATTTATTATGTATCTAAAGTATATTTAAGTTTATTGTGGCTTCAGCAGTAAGTCCATATTTACACTATGCAAGTCTTATTGCTAAGCTGATTAGTTTGATGGAGAGAGAGAGACGAGTAGAACAGTAAAGTTTCTTTTCCCCTCGTCTCTCTTTCCTAACAAACTAATCAGCTTAGCAATAAGACTTGCATAGTGTAAATATGGACTAAGCGTGAGTTCGAGCTTAATTAAAATCTTGGCCGGGGAAGCCAACTATGCATACAACACACAATTTTCCTGATGCCTGTGCTAGTACACACAATCACGTTAGTTAAATAATTAATAAAGTAAAATGATTACATTAAATTAAATTCATGTTGTTTCCACTTGAAATAATTTTGATTCAACATGGTTCTTCATTACTTTGCTTTTTCGTTTTAAACGAATTTAATGAAGCAGTAAAAAAACTGAGAAATATGGTTCTTAGTGTTATTTTCAGTATCAAGTTCACATTGTTTCAACTTGAAATAACTTTGATTCAACATGCTTCTTCATTTTGATTTAATAGTAATGGAATGTTAAATCAACATGAAATAAAGTTAAAGTTAAAGTTAAAGAGCGAACATTTTCTTTGAATTTTCTTGAATTAACATGAAATACAATGTTGAATTAACCTTGTTTTGGTAGATTTTAATAAGAAATGTTTGTGTGTGATAGATTATAACCTAAATATGGCGGGCGGATTGGCGTCCATATCAAATTAACTGTTTGTAGCGCCAACCAATCACTACAGCACGAAATGGGTTTTCCATATATCGTTTCTGCAACCCTCAAAATTCTTACTCAAACAGAGCCCAACCAACCTATAAATTTTCACATTAACTTTCTCAAATTTTTTATCTCTCCACCTTCGCATATACATACATTCCCTATTTTTGTTATCTTCCATATGGGCAAAAAATAATCAATAACTATTTCATTTTATTGAAATGTCTTTTCCATTTTGTGTGCACAACCCATTAATAGATAAAATTGCTGCCAATAACCAGATGAAAAAAAAAATTAAATGTTTAATTACAGTTTTCTAACGAAACAAAACTAAAAAAAAAAAACCTAGGCAAAAATACACAACAAATTCAAATGAATTTAGTCACATTTCATTGTGATAGATAAAAAATAAAAAGATTAAAAAAACATTTTTGTAATAGAGTTTAATTAAAAGCACAACATCCAGAAAGAGAGAAAAAAAACTCCACAGCTATTTGTTTTGCTGACAATTAAAAAAAAAGAAAATAAAAATGTGAATTAAGCCAAAACTAAACAGATTTCATTTAAATCACAAAATAATTTAAGAAAACAGTAAAAAAAATTTGACAATAAATTTAGCAAAATTTCAGGCATATTAAAAAGCACAGGCAATAACAATTTAAGTTTTGGCTGACAACTCTAACCCAGTTTACAGAGAAAAGCAACAAAAAATAATA
Source organism: Nowickia ferox (assembly GCA_936439885.1). Classification (NCBI taxonomy): domain Eukaryota; kingdom Metazoa; phylum Arthropoda; class Insecta; order Diptera; family Tachinidae; genus Nowickia; species Nowickia ferox. The sequence goes on along the minus strand of OW387024.1, from coordinate 19,727,941 downwards.
ATAATAAAAATTTAAACAACAGAAACATCTCTTTAGTTCCTTTCTTTATAACCACCATATGGTGTCGCCTGTTCAAATTTAATTTTCAGCAAGTGAAAGGTGTCATGTAAACGTCACCTAAAATGGACCACAATTAAGGCAAAAGAGTTTCATAAATTCTCTAGAGTTGCTAAACTACAATATTGTTTTTTTTGTGGTTTTTTAACAAAGAACTTTCAAACATATAATAAATATAATAGTGGAATTATTTTATTGCCATAAAATTATTTTATGTTAAGAACAAAAGCTTGAAGCATCAAAAGCTTTTTTGAAAGTTTCGCATGCTTTTCAACAATTTACAATTTAGTTAAAAGATTTATATATGATTTGCAAAAATGAGATTTTTATGAGAAATTCAAATCTTAAATTGCCTACAACTTTCCAGCAAGAGTTTCTTTATTCAAAAAAAAAAAGCTTTTTTCTTTCGCGTTTTTCGAATATATTCAATATATGTAGTTAAAATATTTATGTACGATTTCCGAAAATGGGATTTTTTGGGGAAAACTCAAACCTAAAATTTAACATAGGTTTTCAAATATTTTTTTTATTCAAAAAAGCTTTCAATAAAAAAAAGCTTTTTAAATTTTTTTATAGTTAAGCTTGTTTAAAAAGGCTGCGGGTAACTAAAACTTTACGAAAAAAAATTACTTTTTTTAAAGCTTTCTTGAAAGCTTGTAGAACTTATTTTAGAAGCACATTTTTTTAATAGTTTATTTTAAAGCTTTTTTAAAAGCTGTCTTTAAATTTTTTTTGATTCCTTTTTTGTGATTCCGACCATCTAGCGAGGAAATTTTCTTAGTGAATTAAAAAAGCTTTCACTACAGCTTTCTAAAAAAGTATTTTGCCATATTTTTTTCTAACACAGTTTTCTATTTAAGCTTAAAAAAGATTTTTTTCTTATAATTTTTATTGATTTCTTTTAAGCTGTTATAATTTTTTTAAACTTGTTATCTTTTTAATTTGTTTTCTTAATTTTTTTTTTGTAGCAAAGCTTTACTTTGCAGGTTTTAAAAGCGTCGTTTGCTTGATGTGCATATTATAAAAATTTCTTTAAAAGCTTTCTGATAAAGCTTTTTTAAAAGGCCCAGTTTTGAGTTTAGAGTTGTTAAAAACTTTCAGCAAAATAATTTCTTCAGCTGAAATATTCCTCTATTTCTACACTCATAAGCGAAAAACTCCTACCCAATTATTTTTTAAGAGCTTTCGCCATTTTTTAACTTAATTTTTTTTTAAATACATATTAAGGTCTTAATTTCTGCTGAAAAAGTTTAAAAGCACGCTTCCAAGGAAAAACTTTAAATCAGTTTTTAGTAAAAAGTTTCTAAACACGCTTTCTCGTAGAGCTTTTGTCTTCAAAGGCCATTTACTAAATGTTAACAGTAGTAGAATTGTATAAAAACAATTGCTAAGAAAATGTGTTTTGTTTTTGTCTGGCTGAATTTTCTGTAAAACTCGTATAATGCTTTTTTAACATAAAGCTTTTAAGCAAGCTTTCTCGAAAGGGCTTAATATACAAGAGCCATTTTGTACATGTTTATAGTAAAATGTTGAAACATTGCAAAGTCTATTTGAAAAGTGTTCTAAGAAACGTAGGCACTTTTTTATGCAGCTTTTAAGCAAAATAATTAATAATTTTTTTCAGCTTTTGGTATAAATTATTAATACATTTTTTGTGCTGAAGCTTTTTTGAACATTTTGTTACATGTCTATACTAAAAATTTTTTAGGAATCTATTTTAGAAGTATATTAAGAAAATTAAGCATTTTCAAGCAGCTTTTTTAAAGCTTTAAAGCACAACTATGTATTTGATAAACTTTTGGTATTAAAGTTTAATACACTTTGTTGTAATGTATAAATTAAAGTTTAATACACTTTGTTATAATTTATATTTATACTAAAATTTTATATAAAAAAAAAATATATGAAAATATTGAAAAGTTTATTTGAGAAGTGTTCTTAGAAGTCTAAGCATTTTCAAGCAGCTTTTTTAAAGCTTTAAAGCAAAACAATTTGATAAGCTTTGTTATGTTGATGTTTTTCGCTGTATTATTAATTTTATTTTTTAGGAAAGGTTTTCCTTTCTTTAGCCCTCCACGTGTTATTGTAACCGTTTAATCTATCTAATTTCTGTGAAATGTATCTAGTCGTATTATCATTTATTGTTGAGTTTTCACATTAAACATTTTTGCATATAGCTTTTAAGTCTCTGAAAGGGGGGAAAAAAGCATCTTCCAAGTGGTTTAAGTTTGCTAAAAGTTTTTGCAACTTATACAAAGAAATAAAATAAAATAAAAATCCGCAAGTATTTATTTGGAAATCAAACCAAGCCCAGCTGGTGTTAGAAAAGTGTCAAATTTATTTATTGCTTAAATTCTAAGAAATTTTTTTATGCAAAATCTCAAAACAAAACTACAACAAACTTGATACTTTGTATGCAATTTTTTCTTCTCTTTTTTTTTTTTTTTTTTTTTTTTTGCAAACATGAAAGCTTAAACTTACAGATGTTATTTTATTTTAAGGAGGAGTAAGTAGTTGGCTCGGTTTGCCAGCAGCGCAGAGATGAAAATAATGACAATGAAGATGTCTTCTCCCACATGCACACGTTTTCTAAATTTTGAGCTACTGTTCTGAATTTATTATTCTGTTTTAGTTTAAATGCTGGAAAATCATGTTATTTTTTGTTCGCTTTTATAGTGCTGACAATAATGATGTGTTGTCGTTCATTGCTGATGCCACTGCTGCTGCTGTTGTTGCTGGTTATTGTCATGACATGAATGTCATAATTTTCGTAGTTATAAGTTTTCATGACTTTTCTGATTAGTAATTCGTACAGCACATGATATTTTTAACACAATCTTGTAAGTTTCATTTCATGTTTATTTTAATATTGTGCTTTTTTTTCTTATTGCATTTATTTAAATAAAAATCTAGTTAGAGGAGCTGAGCTCGTCATGAAATTGCAGTCAGAGTCAAAGTGAAGCAAATCTTTTGAAAATCTAAATATTTTAATGTTTACATGTAAAACATAAACATAAACAGAAGCACTTTTATGTGTTGTTATTTTCTTCTTCTCTCTCTCTCTCTCTCTGCTATTTGTGTGCACGATTCTTGGGAAAAAAATTTAAATCTTTCGCACAAGAAGTTTAGCTTTTTTTTGTGGGCAAAGTGATTTACAGGAAATTTACAGGAAGATGTAAAACAAAGATTAAGTAAAGCAAAAAATAGGAGAAATTAAACAAACATGACATAAGCTCTAAAATAAATAAATAAATAACTTATAACAAAAAAAAAACTATGTTTGCCAAAAAGCTTTCAAAAAGCTTAAAAATGCAATAAAATGCAAAGAAAATATTATTATGAATTAAATTTTTTCCCACTTCCTTAGTTATTCTAAAATAAAATAAATCATCATACTTCTTACTTTCATCTGCTTGAAAAAACAACTTTGTAAGGAATTTCTTTAAAAATTTTAAGAACTGCAATCACAAGGAAAAGCTAAGAAAATGTTTAAAAACTCAATTATTGCTACACCTTAGAGGCTTGGAAATTGAAAGACAACACAAGGAAATTATAAAGATTCTCATCTTACTAAATGCTGAAATTATTTTATTCTTCAGAAATACACTATCACAGACAGGCAATTTAAGTATTTTAAAAGATTTGCCAAGCTTCAAAAAAGCAGAGATGTTCATAAAAAGCACAGCAGGAATGATTACAAGAAAGCTTTAAGAAAAGCTTCTTTTTTTCGAAACATGTAGTTTAAAAAAACGATATCCATTTGCCTCTAAAATTCTCAAGTTGTTCCCCTTAAAAAGCTACATATTTTAAAATTTTACATAAAGCTTATTTGAGAGCTTTAAAAAATATATGAAACAAGTTTAAAAAAGTGTTTATTTAAAGTACTTTTAATAAAGTGTGTTTAATTTCACAAGCATATTTTCTGAAGCTTTTGAAATTTTTTGAAAACTTCAAAGCTTTTTCAAATATCTTATTTAATTCTCGAGCAGCTTTTAGCACAGTTTTACAAAAAGAAATTTTCTTCTTAAAAATATTTAAAAATAAGAAAAAGAAAAGTTTGGTTTACGTGGCTGCCCACGCAGGCATTCAAGTAGAATCTAGAAGATTCCTTTTGGAAAAAAGAAAAGTTTACTACAGTTGAATAAAAATAGCTTTCCAAAATCATCTTACTAAAAGTTGTCTGCAACTTTTAAAAACTTATCTGCATTGAAGTTTTCGTAAAGCTTTTATTTTTTTTCTCTTCCAAGCTTTTTAATTTTTTTCAAACAGCTTTTTAAACTGTCTTGCTAACAAAAATGTGTAAGAGCTTTTACATGCTCGCACTTTAATTGTTTTTTTTTTCTTGCTGCATTAAAAGCTCTTGTTAGCAGTTTTACACTAAAGCTTTTTTCATGAAGTTTGTTAAAAAGATTTTATAAAAATTTTTCCGAAACCATTTAATCAACTTTGCGAAAAAGATTTATTTACAAAAAAAATCTTTTTAAAACTTTGCAGAAAGCTCTGATAGGAAAAAAGCTTTTAATTTTTTTTTTTTTTTTTTTTTGTAAAATTCATCTCACGTTCTTTCAAATGATTTTATGAAGGCTTTGCCAAAGAAATTTGGCAGAGCTTTGTCAAAAGCTTTTTTTCTATCGAGAATGTGATATGTAAATAAAAGCTTGCAAATTTATTTTCTTAAGCTGTTGAATTTTTTTTTCTGTGGAATTATCGCATAAGAAACTCATACAAAAAGCTTGTACACTGCTTTTTCAGTTTTCAAAAGAGCTTTTTCACTTCACCGCTTTCTTGTAGCTATCAAAGAAGAATTAGTAAATAGCTTTTGCATGCTATGACTGTGTTTTCTTGCCCTAAAAAAAATTATCACTGCCTTAAACTAAAATTCTTTGGGCGAACTTGAACTGTAGTTTTTTTGCTGATAAAAAGAAAGTTGAAAAAAAAGAAAGAATGAAACCCCTGATTTTCTGGTGAAAGCTTGCTTCATTCACGTTCTTAAAGAAGAGAAATTCGAGGCAACAAATTTTATGATATTTTGTGTAGATACGGTCTTTAAAAGCTTTAACAATTTATTCTTGTTTCTTGTTATTGGTGGCTGTTGTGCTCTTGTCGGTATGAAATCACAAAGTTTTTATTTTTTTTTTGTAAAAGCTCGCACATTGTGCAGATGGCTTGAACGTAATTGCTTTACACATGGCTCTGTAAATAATATTACAAAATATTTCCAACGAAAGCTTTGTTAATAAAAACTTAAGACAAGTTTATGCAAATAAGTTTAATGTTTTTCTTTAAGAGTCTTAAAAGCTCTAACAAGTCTTAAAAGTGTTTGCAGAAGTCGTTTAAGCCCTAAAGTTCTTTATATCGCTGCTTTTCTTTATCTTTTTTTATCTTTTTTTTTTGAAATGTTGGCGGCGGCATATGATTTGTGAATGATACATTACTTTATTGCCTGTGGTGTCTTAAAGTGTGATGCTTGAAAGCATATTGCGTACATAAAAAAAATTAAAAAGAATAATAATGTTGTTCATACTTGTTGCATTTCTTTGTTGCTTCATATTTTGGCGCGCATAATTATGCGTAGTAACGCCCTCTGTCAGCAAGTTAAGCTGTTGTTTCTTTTTAGCTGTTGATACTCGTAATGGGAAGATACTTTTCTTTTTTTATTTTTGCATTTTTTTTGAGGCATAAAATATTGTTGTTCGAGCTGCGATGCGTTGAGGTGTTAATTTGTTGGAATTTAATTTATATTTTTTTAAACTAATTAGCGTGCAAGCTTTTTATATGAAAATGTCATAAGCAAAATTGTACACCCAAAAATATTTCAATCGGAAAATGTGCCGCATTAAGTTTCATTTCTTTAAAACACATTTCGTAATGCATTTAAATTGCATTGAGGGTTTGCGTGAATTCCCAATTTGCTTTTATTTTCCTAATTAAATTCAAATAGTGCAGTTAAGACAAACAACAATTCGTTGTAAAATAAATAACAATTTGTTGGCTTGTTGGGCCAAAACGGTCAACGACACGAGGTGCAAATAAGCAAATTTGTTACAATGTTGCTTTGGTCAACAGATTGCTTTTGGCTTAAGCCAGACCCAAGCAAAATAAGGCAAACAGCATTAAGATAACAAGCGAAACTAATGTGGTCTACGAGGGCGGGCAAGGCGAGTGTTTGGAGCTTAATAACTTCGGTTTTCAAAAGAAGCCGAAAATTGACAAAATTTCTCATAAAATGCAGAATTTATTTAATTTTATTGTAGTTGAAACCCGTTTTTCCAAACAATTGTTTAACGTTTGAAAAGTGAAAGCAGCAGGAGAAAGAAAATAAAAACATAAACGTTTGTTCATGGTTAAACATTGTCTGCTGGACTTCTCATTTAGTTCCAGAAAATTTTCAGAAAACTCATTCCAAAGTTTGCTTCCGATTGAAGAAGATTGAAGTCTATTAGACCTCTCATTCACTTCAAAACAATTTTCATAAGACCCGTCTTTACATTTCAAACGTTTGCTCGCGATTAAATAATGTCTATTAGACTTCTCATTTAGTTCAAGGAAATTTTAGAAAAATTCGTTCGCTCATATATTTCCAAAGTTTGAAGAATGTCTATTAATTGGACTTCTTTCTCATTCAGTTCAAAATAATTTCATAAAATTCGTCCATATATTTCATAAGTTTGCTCGTGATTAAGGAATGTCTATTAGACTTCTCATTTAGTTCAAAGAAATTTTCAGAAAGTTCGTCATATTTCAAAGGTTTCAGTTCAAAACAATTTTCATAGAACTCGTCTTTATATTTCAAACGTTTGCTAGTGATTAAATAATATCTATTATACTTCTAATTTATTTCAAATAATTCTAATTTATTTTAAATAATTCGTAATCGTAAGATTCGTTTATACATTTCAGAAGTATGCTCACGATTACAGCATGTCTATTAGACTTCTCATTTAGTACATGAAAATCTTCAGAAAATTCGTAACTTTTCAAGTGTTTGCTCGTGAAGCATGTCTTATAGACTTCTCATTTAGTTCAAAGAAATTGTTAGAAAATTTTTTCATTATTCGCATTTAGTCCCAAGAAATTTTCAGAAAGTTCGTCATATTGCAAGCATTTGCTCTATATTATAGCTGGTCTATCAGACTTCTCAGTTAGTCCAAATAATTTTTCGTAAAATTCGTTCATATATTCCAAAATTTTGCTTTGGGATTGAAGCACGTCTACTAGACTTTTAATTTAGTTCAAAGAAACTTTCAGAAAATTCATCATATTGCAAACATTATTTACTCTGGATTAAAGTATGTCCATTAGACTTCTCATTGAGTTCAAAGAGATTTTTATAAAATTCATCTATATATTTCAAACGTTTGCTCGTGCTTGAAGCATATTCGTAAGACTTCTCATTTAGTTCAAAGAAAAGTTTCATATTATTTTGGACATTTATGTATACCCGGCTTAATTTGGCGTTTATTACTTTTTCCATAATTATTTTTATTATAAAATATTTGCTCAATTTACATTTTAATGAAAAATTTATATAGACTTTTTACAACAAAATATTTATTTCATCAAAGATTTATTGTATAACATTTTCTCAATAAGCACGTTAACTTTTCAAACGTTCCTCGTTTTCTTGTGTTTTAACACTATTCTCAACTAAGAAAAAAAGTAAGAAAAAATTCAAGACAATAGTTTGCTCTTAATCTTTATTCCACTCTAAATTTAAGCTTTTTTAATATCTCTTCAATTTTTTCTATTTGGGAACCTCTGAATTAAAAATCAATATACATATTTAAGAACCATATAAACTGTTTTGCATCGCTATTGCAAGGCACATAGAAATTATATATATATGATTTTTATATTTGCTCATGACAAGGTTTGCATAATTGCTTTTGTTTCTTTTATTTCATTTTTGGCTTTAAGTTGTTGCTAATATTGCTGCATTAGTTGTTGTTATTGTTGTTGTTTTCATTAGGCCCCTGGGCTTAAAATATTGTTAAAGTACATACAATGTTTATGGCTCGTTCATGGGTTTTAGATTTTTTGCATAAAAAATAAGCAAACAAAAACAATACAAAAACTAAAATTGGAAAAAAAAGTAATTGTGAAAATGTACAATACAATATTCTACCATAGAATTTTTGCTTTTATTGTACACCAAAGGGCAGACTCAGTGGCTCACCGACTAACAAAACCATTGTTAAAAAATCATTTAACAAGTTTGCAAACATAAAACAAACTAACAAAAAGTGTTATGGCATTTTTATTTGATTTTCATTGTGCGCTTCTAACACTAACTAATAAAAATCTATAGATAATCTAGTCAAAAATAAGTTATGAAGGCACCTAAAAACACATGTCAGAGGGGGCACCGTGTAACAGTTTATATGAGAATCTAAATTAAACAACAAAAAAAAAATACCGTTTTGAAAAAATTTTTAATGCCCTAAAACCCTGATTTAAGTTCTTTGAGCTTTTTTGGAGCTTTATATTTGCTGTGACACAATGGACTTGGACTTTTCTGTTAAGAAATGAGTGGACTTTTCCATAAAGAAATTTGTGAGCTGTGGCGCAGTGGATTTTTATTTTGTTTTTGTGAAGAAAAGTATGAGCTCGTACACCAAAGGTGAAATGGATACCGTGAGAGGCAGGCAAGCTCTTTAAATTTTCAAAATACCTAAAAATAAAAAATACCAAAATGAAAAAATGCCGAAACAAAGAATCGCCAAAATGAAAAAGGGTTTAAATGAAAAATATCTTCAAACATAAAATAAATCACTAAACTGCAAAAAAAAACCAAGACTAGAAAATGTCGCCAAAAAAACTAAAAAGTGAAAAAATTGTCAAAACCAAAAAAAAAATAAAAAAAATTAAAAAAAATCGCCAAAATATTTTCAAAACAAAAAATCGTCAATACACAAAAACCGAAAAAAAATCGCCAAAACTAAGATAAAGCGCTAAAACTAAAAATATCTAATGTAAAAAAAATTTGAAAAAACCCCAAAAAATTGCCAAAACGATAAAAACGCCAAATCTAAAAATAAGCTTCCACACAAAACAAATCGCGAAAAAATCTAAAAAAAATCTCCAAAACCAATACCAAAAAAATTCGCCAAAAACGTAGAAATATCGCCAAAATTAAAAAAATAATCGCCAAACCAAAAAAAATCGTCAAAACTTAAAATATGTATTGCAAAAGAAAACGAACAAAAATCCCTTAAAACCGAAAAAAAATCACCGAAACAAAAAAGTAACAAAACTTAAAAAGAGTCAATACCAAAAATCTCGCCAAAAATTGCCAAAACAAAAAAATTCGCCAAAACTAAAAAAAATCGCTAAGACTAAAAACATTTATAATAAAAAATAAAAAAAATCGCCAAATCCGGACAAAATCGCCAAAACGAAATAAACACCAAAACTAAAACAAGCGTCAATACTAAAAAAATAAATTCCCAAAGACCGGAAAATGTCGCCAAAACGAAATAAACACCAAAACTAAAACAAGCGTCAGTACCAAAAAAATAAATTGGCAAAAACCGGAAAATATCGCCAAAACGAAAAAATAGGCGCTTATTTTATATATAAATTATTTTATTTTTATATATAATTAATAATTTTATTTATTTATATATAAATTAAAAAGCGACAATACAAAAAAATCGCCAAAACGAAAAAAATTGCTGAAACGATATTTGGTGTAAAAAAAACCAAAAAAAATGTCAAAAACCGAAAAATTCGTGAAAACGAAAAAAAACGCCAAATCTAAAAAAGCGTAAATACTAAAAAAAATCGCAAAAAACCGAGCAAAATTGCCTAAAACTGGCAAAATTGCCAAAAAGAAACAAGTGCCATAGGGAACCCTTCGTGTGCCAGTCAAAGTCGCACTTTGCAGAATTTATTTTGTAATAAAAACTGTGCTGTGTGTGACACAGTCAACTTTTCTGTAATAGAAGTGTGCCAATTCGATAAATTATTAAAAATTTTCCACTTTTGATATAGACAAGCCAAGTGGAACAAAAATAAAAGCATAATTGAAAGAGAACTGAACAAGAACAACAAACAAACCCGAAATAGAACGTCTTCCAGAAAATTTAATTCAAAAAAGGTTTTCCGAAAAATACGAAATCTATTCTGCCATTTTAAAATAGCCCACTGTTTCTCTATCTAGTTCTTTGTATTCCCTGGAAAAGTGACAATTTTAAAATTCGGTTTTTGTGCGTGTTTCTGCTTTGAGCTTATAGCACTATTTAATTGTTTCTGAAAACAAAGAAATAATATTTAATTTTACACTTTTTCCAATTCATTGGCTTTATTTAATTAAATAAACATAAATCAACGATATCATGCATATGCACGCAACATTTTAATTCGATTGTTGATTTTTTTTTCGCACATGCACAAAAAGCGCCATAAAAAAAAGGTATCGAACTGTATGAATATCGGAAAATGCAACTTTATTGTTTTTAATATTTGAAATGGGAATTAATTGTTTAATGCAAAAGATTAAAGTAATTAAATTATGGTGCGAAAGATATCTACTCCATATTAAACGTGGGAGTAATAAAAAAAAGAGTAAAAATGCAATAGATGGAAAATTTTGTTAAAATGGAAAATTTTAAATGCAAATGCATTTAGTTACATAATTAAATTAGTTAAAAGCTCTTCTCACTCACCTTTTGTGCTTTGCTCTTTCTCTTCTTGGCTTGGTGCCTGCTCTTTTACATCGGTGTTGTTAATCTCCTGCTTGTCAGTATGTCTCACAACCGTTTCCACTTTAGCTGCGCCCTTAAGCGTTTCATTTGAATTGTATTTACTGTCTTGTTTCACTTCACTTTTAGAGTTCACAGTTGGCAAATTAATGCTTTCTAATAATTCGCCCGAAGCAGATTGCGTTAAAAGAGGCGTATTTGAGTGCTGAGAAGCTTGCTTCTCCGCCGAGGGCAAACTTTCACTGGCCAAAATTATGACCGGCGAAGAGGAGGGGGTGGGCTGTGTGGTTTCTGGCTTTAAAGCTGCAGCGGGCAAGACAATATGATGCTCTACTCCCACTATTATGCGTTCCATGGGCTTTGGCTTATCAATTATCGGAGTTGGCGGTTTGCTGCTTGTTTCGGGTTTTTGTTCTATGATGTGGGAAGTATCCAAAGAGCCTCTGCGCTTGGGTATAGGTTTAACAGAGGCTTCTGTTCTCTTTTGCGGCACTGGCGGCTTAGGCTTGGGAGTTGCCTTAGATTTCAATTTGGGTGAGGAGGGCTCCTCGGATTTCTTTGAGCTTTTCTTTAATTTGGGAGACAGCTTAATAGATTTTATTTTGTTAGCTGTTACTTCGGTTTTACTTTCACTTTCACTTTCCCTGATCAAAGGCTCTTTTGCTGCTCCAGAATTTTTTGTTTTTTCCATTTTAGATTCAAGCATGTGCTGTGATTTCTGGTTTAAGGTTTCTTTTACTTCTTCATCAGCTTTGGGACTTTCCAATTTTTCTTCCGTCACTTGCTCGGTTTTCTTGTTTAAAAGTTCATTTGTTGCCTGGAGAGCCGGACTGGCTTGCTCACTACTTTCAAGCAAAGCTTCCGTTTCTGCTGTAGGAGGTTCAAGAGATTCAATTTTACTTTCCATTATATTTATAATTTCATTATTTAAGGCGGCCTTTGTTATCTCAAGGGATTTAGGAGTTTCTCTCAGCTTTTCCACTAGCGTTTCAGGTTTCTCGCTGAAAGTTTCTTTAACGTGTTGCTCTTCTGTAATTTTCACTTCTTTTAAGTTTCCTTCTACTTCTTTAGTTGTTATAATATTTTTATGTAAAACATAAGACGGTTCATTGTTAATGAAATTTTCACAGGGTGAGGAACTTATAACTACAGGCTCACTAAGCTGTTGCTCAATTTCACTAACTGTCGAATAATTTTTCAGGTCACGTAACACTTCTTTTGGAACTTGCTCTTCATTTGGCAATGCTGGTTCCAGCTCAATTTGCTCTGCTTTATCTCTTGTTTCTTCCTCAACATCTTTCTTTTTTTTATTAATTAAATTTGCCTTCTCTTTGACTTCTTCCTTTTCTAATTCGCTCAAATCAAAACCCCTTTCATCCACGGCCTCATATTGAAACAATTTCTCCGCTTCCTTTCTCACCTTCTGATAGCTTTCTATTAGCTTCTGGGCTTCCATTTCTAATTTTTTTTCTTCCTCGGTTTTCTTAACCAATTTCGGGCCCTTCTTCGCCAAATCCTTGGGTGTATCCAAACGTTTAGTGACCTGTTTTTCGGCATCTTTTAAAACGGCATCAATTAGCTTTTGTGTCTCGTCATTGATCAGCTTGTGGGCTTCCATTTCCAAAATATTTTGAATGACAAAATCCTTCTCTTTCTTGGCTTCATTGGCCAATTCTTCGGTGCTCAACTCAGAACGTTTGGACACTTGTTTTTCGCCATCTTTGGTGACCATTAAGGTCTCATTGAATTCTCTTAGCAAAGAGGGCTTTTCATTGGGTTTTGGCTCTTGCTTCTGGCCTGTAAGGATCTGTTCGCTATCCTCAAAAGTATCTAGAATTTGATGCTCACATTCCATGAGATCAATGCCACCTTGATCGTTGGCATGCAGTTGCTTACCACACTCCGATAAATTCAAAATACCTCTGACAATACTTTGCTTATCTGGTGGATTTAATTCTTCCTCCGATAAACTTGTTTCCGCTTGGGCGGTAACAGTTACCGGCTGTTGTTGTTGAGCTGAGACGGCGACCTTGTCATCGAGACTATCCTGACTGTGGACTTTCTTTAGTTTTGCCTTTTCCTTATGGGACTCACTAGACTTTTGTATCTTCTCCTCGCCCGTTTGGCCATCGATGGTACGTATCTCGGCGTAGGCCTTCTGATCCGACACAAATTGTCGTTCTTCCATTACAGTGATCTTGGCATTGCCAGCACGTTCCGTATAGGGCTGGAGAGAGAATGAGATGGGTTTGTGGTCCATTGCTTTTTTGAAATCTTCAGGCAAATCATCGATAGAGTCGAGCAAATTGTCGCAAGTTTTGGATTCTAGCAACGTGGAAGAGGTAGTGGATGATTTTATAACCTTTTTGGTAGTCGTGGTGGTGCGGGTGCTGGTTTTAGTGGTGGTTTGTTTGGTTTCAGTTTTCACTTGCTGTGATGACTCGGATACGGCAGTTGTGTTATCACTTACCTCAGAAGTGGCCATTTTCATAGATTCCGAAGCTGTTTGTATTTCTGTTTTCGCTTCCTTAAATTCTTTTTTAACACTTTCTTTCACTTTTTCCAGCTCTTGCTTATCTAGCAAGTTTTTCTCTTCCTTTTTATGACATTGGTCATTTGTCTTCTTTTCACCGCTTAGTTCCTTTTCGGTTTTATTTTCAGTTGCATTTGTTTCGTCATTTGGCGTAAAGGCCAATATTTGTTCACCTTCTGTTTTCTTTGATTCGCTCATTTTCGTTTTCGTTTCTTTCTTTTTTAAGCTTTTCAATTCCGTCACAGGCACAGTGGGTGGCGAAACGGGTACTCCTATGAATATGGGTTTTTTGGGTTTTGCATTCGTTGCACTAACACCAAATTCTTCTTTGCTCAGTGTTTTTAATTCTTCCTTTTTGGGCTGCTCGTTTGGCGTTTTAATTGTCAGCTTCTGTTGACTCAAGTCATCGACTATGACAATGGGTCTGCAAAGAAATGAGAAACAATTTTTAATTAGCAGCCATATGTTTATATTTGAAAGAAGCAGAATAAAAAAAAACGATAAAATATTCCAATTTATTTTACCCGTAACGGAAATTTATTTTTTCATTTATCTTTCTAACGTTTTAAGATTCAAAAATTAACCCCAACCTTGCGAACGTAATTTATGTACTAAAGTTTTGTTGTTCGGTATTATGGCACCGTGACTTTTATCTATAGGTAATTGTTTTTTTACTTTTGCTTTTCTCTTAGCTATCTTCTAAATTTTTTAGTCTGTTTTTAGCTTTTTGTTTGAGTGTATGTTTGTCAATGATAATAATCTGATGCGCTATAACAGGTTAATACGAGTATAATTAAATATACACATGAAGGAGATGACTACTAATGACTGACAGCTTTTTAGTTGTTTTAGTGGACTACATCTTATGTTATTTTCTTAATACATATTGGAGTATATCAGAGGTCATGGTGGCGATATGTTAATAAAAATCTAAAGTCAGATACTAGTCTGCTAAAAATCTTATATACATACATAGCAAGTCTTATATAAATATTCCTCCTGATTGAACTGAAAAGTACGCAATGCAAGCCTTATAAATAGCAGTATAAGACTAAGTATTTTCAGTACAAGAGCGGGAAATTGCACTGTAAGTCTAAAGTCTCTTTAAGGAACTGGCAACACTCATAAGAAACTTTTAACATTCTCATTTTCTCATTAAGATTTATATATTTTATATAATATTCTAATCACATAAGATTTTTTTTTTGTTAGTCTTAGTATAAGATCTTTCTATAACACTAAGAAAAATAGAAGAAAACTTCGCCACTAAAGCCTTATAAATGGCAGTATAGGACTAAGTGTTTACAGTATAAGAGCTGTAAATTATAAGTATACAGCCTCTTTACCGAACTGACTTAGACTCATAAAAAACTTTTTTCATTCTGATTATAATAATGAGTTTAATTTATATACTTTATATAATATTTTAATTACATTGTAAGAATTTCTTGTTTATTAAGTGCTAGTATAAGATTCTTGTATAAGACTAACTGGCAGAAAAATAGAAGAAAACTTCGCCATTCAAGCCTTATAACAGGTAGTATAAGACTAAGTATTTTTAGTATAAGAGCTGGAAATTGCATTATTATAAGTCTACAGCCTCTTCACCGAACTGAAAAGACTGCTGGTGTAATACCCATATAATTTTTTTAAGCAAGTAAAAATTTTGTTTACATCTTTGTATAATATTATAATTATGTGCATAAGAAGTCGTTTATTTCTAACTGGTGCTAGTAAGCAAAATAAAAATTCACCCCATAATACTGAGACATGGTAGTATAAGGCTAATGAGTTGCAGTATAAGAGTTTAGTAACTAATTATCACTTACATATTTGTGTGAGTCTTAGTATAAGGCTCTTGTATTAGACTAACTAGTGTTAGTAAGACATAAAAATTCACCACATAAACCTGAGATATCGCAGTAAGGCTAACGAGTTGCAGTATAAGAGTTTTATAAGTAAGTATGACTTACGTACATATTTGTGTCAGTCTTACTATAAAACGTTTGTATAAGACTAACTGGTGTTGGTAAGCCATAAAAATTTACCCCCATAAACCTGAGATATGGCAGTATAAGACTAATTAGTTGCAGTATAAGAGCTTAGTAAGTAAGCATGACTTACTTACTCTTTTTGTATTAGACTAACTAGTGTTAGTAAGCCATAAACATTCTCCCTATAAAGGTGAGATATGGCAGTATAAGACCAATGAATTGCAGTTTAAGAAATTAAAATAACGATAAAAACTAAAGACTTTGTATTCTCTGACCTGCTAAGACTTAAAGGTTTAAGTTTAAAAAGTGGGGGGGGGGGGGAAAGTTTGAGCCTTTATTTAAGGCTGTATTTATGGTATAACAATTATATTCTACGGCGCCAAGTCGCACTATAATGCTAGTTACTAGTAGTGAAATAGTAAAATTACAATTGGCCATATAAGCTTGAAAAAATTCAGTATAAGACTAATAGCTTACAGTATAAGAGTTCTAGTTCGTTGTATAAGACCAAGTATTAATAGTTAAAGCTTACGAATATTTAGTATTTACGAATATACAGTATAAGAGTTCTAGTTCGTTGTATAAGACCAAGTATTAATAGTTAAAGCTTACGAATGTTTAGTATTGTGCCATATATCGGCGATAGTATGCATATATTAACTTTTTTAACGGCAGTATAAGAGCCAGAAACTGCCATATGCGACTAAGTCGGAGCATTATAATAGCACACAGCCAATGTTTGCGCAGCATAAGACTGTTACATACTTTAAAATTGAATTCTGAGAATAAAATTTACGTAGATTTATAATACTGGAACAACAATTACTTTTTACCACAAGTCCTAGTATAAGACACATTTAAAGACTAATCATTTATAGTTAAAGACTCGCTACTTGAATTTTTCAAAAACGAGTAGAGATGTAAATGCCGTTTACGCTTAATATATTGCAATATAAAAGTCAGAAATCCCAGTATAAGAGTCATAAGCCACAGTATAAGAGCAAGTAGTCCCTATATAAGATCATGAGTATTTAATATAACACCTTATAGTTACAGCAGGGCCTGAAAACTCATCAATATAGATGTATAAGACACAGAAACTGCAGTATAAGACTAATTTTATGCACTGTATAAGACTAATACGTGCCGATAATTTCTGTTTGATAGTAAATTTTTATTAAAAGAACTGCCTCTCCAAGTCGTCTATCACCCACTATCCGCACTTCGCAATCAAACTAGTTCACTCAAACCTAATCTATTTGCAATTGTTTTCTCTCACATTTCTTTTTCTTTTTTTTTTTTTTTTGCTTTCCTTTATTTTATTTTTTACCCACATTCTCAGTGATTCAGCCATATGTTTAGACTCTCTCTCTCTCCCCAAAAACGTTATCTAGTTTTTCTTCACTGGCTTTTGTTATCTTTCCAGCCAACAAGAAAACAAAAAATAAATAAATAATAATAATAATAACGACAGTGTTAGTTTTGTTGCTGTTGCAATTTATTAACACCTCAATTATTTGACTACTTTTTCACCTGTTGCTGAATGAATGTTTGAAAGTAAAACAATATTCTTATTTCTTTGCTTTCCAAAAAAAAAATTTATTTTGTAGTCTGATTGGTATCTGTGGTTTAACTGATTAAGAATTTTCATTTCGCATAAATTAAATTTTTTGCAATATTTTTATAAAAAAAAAGAACAAGCCAACTAAAGATAAGAATGTCATTTAACATAAAGTTAGTGTTATTAGATCATAAATTGTGATATGAGAGAAAAGGCAGTAAATGCAAAAGGCATACTAGTATAGCTGAACTAAAGCAGGGTTTCTGAAACAGATATTCCGTTTAAAAAAAAAATCATACATACGAGTACATATCTCAAAAGGGTAGTCATGGCAGAGTTCTTATTTGTAATTATTAAAATTTAAGCTTAAGCTTTTCTTATAAACTCGCAAAATATGTTTTCATGAATCAAAACTTACCCATTGGTTAAGGACTGTGGCTCTAATGAGGAACATTCCTCTTCAACCTCTCCTATCGTAGGCAGCATATTTGAATGCCAATAGAGATTAAAATAGGCCTCGGAAGGTCCTGGGCCATTTACCAGCTCTGGCGGTCCCAACTTCTCACCATCTTCACATACATAATCCTTTTCCTCATCATGACAATAACCATTGGCTTCGGGCGCTTCATCTTCATCATCACTGCTGGAACTGGAGTAGTAGAGTGGCATAGTGGTGTCATCGATTTTCACACATTTTCCCACCACCAAGGGTGGAGGAGTAGTGCAATCTAAATCATCATCAACAACATCATCATCATCTTTCAATGCCTTCCTTTCGGGTGGCTCTTTAAATAAATTTCTTATTGCATTAGAAGGAGAAGATTCCTTGGAGCCTGTAGGCGTTAATGTGGGTTCCTCTGTTTTGCGTTCACTAAGGGGACTATTACGTCTTTGCAGCTCAAAAAGACTGGGTAAATGTTCATCGCGATCTTGAAATACTAGAGGGGCATCCTTTTTAATTTGGGTTTTGCTTTCATAGGTCTGAATCTTGAAACGTATTTCACTGTTTGGTGAGGATGGAGTTACCGGTTTGTCTTGCGCTTTTGGTGGTGACTGTTTGAAAGTTTGCATACTGGGTATGTTTGCCGTGGGCGGTGTTGTGGGCGTTATTGTTCTATCTACCACGGCAACAGTGGTTACATTATTTAATGACAACTTGGGTATATTAGTTTTAGGCAAAGATTGCACTCTTTCTGGCGGTTTAGGCTTAGGTCCTCGATTCTTTGTTCCGGAGGCTGAGCTACTTACACTTTCCGTTGAAGATGTTACAGCTGAATTGCTGCTCGGCTGCATAATGGGTATAAGAGTTCGGTCGGGACTTTTAAATTTAGATTCTGCTGATATGGTACGTTGCAAAGGTATTTTGGAATTGCTAAGAGGACTAGATTCCTTTGAACGCGTATTTATGAGATAATTTAAATTCAAATCTGTTTCGGATTTTTGCTTGGTCAAACATCGGCCCAAATTTGTGGGTGATTTATTAGCGTGCACCTTAACTAAAGAGGTTTCCAAGTCTAAGGACCTTTTGGCAGTCAAATGTATGGGGATTCGTGATTTGACCGGAGAATGCGTTTTATTTTGTTTGTTGTTCTGTTCTTTTTCTAAGAAATCACTGGTTTGTATTTTTAGCTTTTCCAGCTTCGTTTGAGGTTTAAACTTAATTTCACTTTCGGTTTTGGCGCGCTCTAAAAATTTATGTTGGCTTTGAGGAGATAAAATGGCCTTGGGAATTTTCGTTGCAAAGTCTTTAGCACTAGCGGTAATATTTACTGCTTTAGCAGCTGTTAACTCATTAGTTGGTGTAGTAGGCGTGGTGGGGCTTGTAGTTGGCAGAATTAAAGCGTCCGGTACTTTAGGGGGCGGCACTTCTATGGCTTGTTTGCCGCTACTTCCTAGTTTCCTCGGCATGGGTATTATCGATCTTTTTTTAGGTTCTATATGGGCTGTCACTTGTCGAGGTTTCGGTGTAGGTATAGTGTGCTTTACTTCTGCCAGTTGGACTTCTTTAGGTTCGAATAATTCTTCTAATGTCTCAACTTTGGGTCTTAGTTCCATGTTTTCATAAACATTAATTTTTTGTGTTTTGAATTCTATATTTTCGTAATTATTTCCTGGTATTAGCGAAATATTATCTAAGTCCAAGTCCAGAGTAGAGTCCAAAACACTGGCCAAGGCTACTTCTGAGTTGTTATTCAAATTGAATTCTTGCTCCAGCATGGTAAAAGGTTTCAATACTTTAGCCAACTCTGGCTTATGCATAACAGCCGTTTGACCATTGGCCAGCGAGTTAAAACCCGACAAATCCGATTCTGAGGAGTAGGTAGAAGTAATGGAATAGCGATCTATAACCGTGGAGATGGTGCTGGCTGTATCATCTGATTCTGATTCGGCTGTATGGTGTCTTAGAATTCCATGATTATTATTGCAATTAGAATTATTTTCTGCAAATAGATTAATATAGAACTCTGCATCTGGAGGTGGCGTAAAGGATTTATCATGCGTAGAGCCATTATCTACGTCGGAAATTTCAGTATAAGGTTGAGTATTACCATCAGTTTCTTTAAAAGAAGTTTGTCTTTTTATCAATTTTCTGGGAGGTACTGGCGGTGGTGGTGGCGGCACACCCTTCATTTTGCCATTACTATTAAAAGTAGTCAAATGGTCACCTTGATGTTCATAGTCTTCTTCCAAATCTAAAGGTTTTTGTCCTCTGCCATTGCGCACCTCTAATTTAATGGCCACATTATCCTTTAAACCCTTCACACATTCTATTCTGGTCATATCTTTTACCCAATTGTCATCGATTTTGACAATTTCATCTCCTTCACGCAGCTGGCCCCAAGAGGTGACCACTTTTGAGGCAGGACTATCTTTAGCACACGACTGTATGTATAACTTTTGCACCTTTTCTATACTTCTAGTGCCGCCTTGAAACTTAAGGCCAAAACCTAAACGTTCACCAGGCAAACGATAAACCACCACATTTTCTATTTCCTGGTGTGTGTCAACACTATTTGTTAGATTATTGTTATTATTATTGTTTGCCAGATTATTGTTGTTATTGTTTATCGATAACACTGTTATAAAAGAGGGATCAACATCACCATCTGTTAGTGGTGAATTTTTGAGCTGTAACAGGTTGGGGTCTTTGGAAGGTGGATCGTCAACTTCTACAACTGTTATATAGTCGGCCATTTTATGTTGTGTTGTGAGATGTGCTAACGGTTGAGTTCAATTTTGTTATACAGGCTGAGTTTGATACATGGGGTGTAAAACTTCGCTTAACGATGTGTTGTAACAGTGGTGAGAATACACTGACATCAGTTTTTGTCTGTCGAATTAGTGATGGTGGCTCTGAAAGGAGAAAACAAAAAGACGTTGCGTTTATTTATCTAGACTTTGATAAATATATATTAAGCTAAGAAAAAATTATGTTCATAACGTTTTATTATGTATACCGTATAATAATATGTAATACACATCAATAATGTATATTTCCAACGCCTTCATCGCTAGCTTTACGATTCCTATCAACATTATTAAAATACATAACGCTAATGTACTCTAACAACGTCTTAACTTAATAAATAGAATTTTTGAGTTAGTGAGCTTTTTGAGTTATAACGTTATTTGAGTAAATGAGCGATATGTATTAATTCAGAGGAAATTTAAAATATTAGTATTATGTTGAAAATTTATGTAGAAATTATCTATTATATTTTTATATTCCATAGTTTGCCAAAGTTTTTTTAAGAAATCTAAAACTTTCCGTAATATGATAACTGCCTTATTCATAAAAAATAATTCAGGTTTATTAAGCGCTTATATGACAAAAAATTGGGAAATTTGTCAAATAAACCTGTAATAAACCTAAAATATTTTTTATGAATTAGACCGTATATATATTTCCTTCGAGCTAATTTACGATATTAGAAATACGTTGGAAATTTCTATAGAAATTATGTATGTTGTATATATTTATATCACTTAAAGTTAATAAATTTTTCAGAAATATATGTATGTCGTAATTATATGTGTTCCAAGTTAATTTACGATATGAAAATAATTTTGAAAATTTATATAACAATTTTTTATACACGAATCTATAGTATTTAAAGTCAGTTTTTTATTAATAAATCGAAGAATTTTCTTAATATCGTAAGTATGTTTACTAAGAATTCATTTACGATATCAAAAAAATATATGTATCTATGTATGTATGTAGAAATTTTATGCAGATATTATTATGTATTTATTATTGATAGTTGTGTACTAAGTCAATAATTTATTAAAAAATTTATTACTTCCGCGTTATAAGTATATTTATTGGAAGTTAATTTACGATATTAGAAATGTGTTGGCAATTTCTGAAAAATTGTTTCTTTATACACTATTTATAATGCTTAAAATCAATACATTCATCCATAAAATCTAACACTTTTGCCAATATTATAATCATGTTGATGTAGAGTCAAATTACGATATTAGAAATATGTAGAAATTTCTATATAAAAAATTATGTATTACACTTTTATGGTACTTGATGTCAATAAAAATCTAAGACTAAGAATTCTGGCAATATCGTAAGTATATTACCTTAAGTATTAATTTACGATATTGCGAATTTGGTAGGAGTTTGTTTGTTTTAAAAATTATATTGCATATATTTTCATAGTACTTAATACTTATTTTTGCTTTTATAATAAGAATATATTTTTTTAATAAATTTACGATATTAGATATATGTATGTTTGTTATAAAGTCAATGATTTATTAAGAAATAGTAGACTTGCGGCCATTGCATTAGTCCATTTAGTTGAAGAAATTTTTAGAAATCTACATATTTGGCAATATCGTAAATATTGCAATTTTAGTTAAATTTTCGGTAACATAAAAGGGTAGGCGGTTTCAGTATTTTTTTTTTTTAATCAATTGCATGTAACAAGTTATTCCATTAAAAAGAGACTTTGGATTTTTGGCTATATTGTTCATATATATATTTAGAGTAAATTTACGATATTACTATATTTTTCTATTAATAGTATTTCAATATTCTAATTGAAAAGTCTCAAATTTTCAACAGTAAGGTAAGCTTACGAAATCTAAGACTTTATTTTGGCAACATCGTAAGTATAATTCCTTACGATATTAGAAATATGCTAGAAATTCGTTTGAAGATTAACTTTTTTATTTTCATGGTGCTTAAATACAATGTTTCATTAGAAATTCGAAGACTTTCGCTTTGATAATAAGACTATTTTTTTATAATATTTTACGATATTAGATACTAGTGGTAAATTTCGGTATAAATTATTTCTCTTATATTTTTGGGACTTAAAGTCATTGATTTATTAAGAAATCAAAGACTTTCGGCAATTTCATGCGACCATTAATTTGCAGAAAATTTACGATATTAGCTATAGACATAATTATTAAATAGTTTCTTTGTCATTTTTTTCATTAAATAGAAATCGCGAATAATTTAATTAAAAAATCTACATATTTATGAATATAGCAATTTTCGATATTATAAAAGTTGAGTGATTTTTGTAATTTTTTTAAATCATTTAACAAGTTATTCCATTAAAAGGAGACCTTAAATTTTTCACAATATTGTTAATAGTATAACTTTTTTGATTGAATTTACGATATTACCATATTTTTCTATCCATAGTACAATTTTAATATTCAAATAGAAAGTTTGCTAAATCAGAATAAATTTACGATATTACACATGCTGTAGCAAAATTTTTTTATATGTTGACATTCTTTAAAACTTTAATGTTTTTGTAAGAAATTAGATTTTTTTGAAATATCGTAAGCAAAAGTTTATTTTTTTTTTACAAATTTACGATATTAGCAAATTTGGGAGAAATTGATTTTTTTGTAAAATCAATCAACTTTATATATATATATATATATATATATATATTTAAGATATCTATTTGAGACCAGCAATATAGTCTTACCGATTTTTAATATCGTAAATTTTGTAACTTTAAATTATGAAAAATATATATCTTTAGAAGCTTCAATTTGAAAGCTTTAACAAACTATATACAAAATTTTAAATTTTATCTAATATCGTAAATTTACGATATAACACTTATTACCTATAACTTAAGCTAATATTCTGCTTTTACCCAACTAAATTTATTAACTAATTATACATAATTAATGTACGATATAAGGAAAAAAAGTTTATTTTCATTTAACATGTTGGAAAAAATTTCCCTTGATTTCTCTTTTTAGTTTATTTGTTATTTTATGAAAATTTTCTTGCATTTCGCAACCACTGCTGATTATCTCTTAGTTAAAATTTGCTAATAAATTCAAATTAACATCAACAGCATTTAGGCATCTTCAATTAGACACTTTTTCACTTGCAGCCAAAAATACTGAAAATCTTTAAGCCACCTACTACTTTGTGGGCTTTCAAAAACTAAAAAAAAAAATCCTTTTAATATTCATGTAAAAGTTACGTGAGATGCCAGTCAGGCAGTCAACTGTATGAACAACCTCAAAAAAGAGCCACTCAAAAACAACAAAAAAAAAACAATCGACGAAAAGTCAACGTAGAAACCGGTAAGAAAATATTTTGTGGTAACAATACTTAAGTTTTTTTTTTTTTGTTAAAGGAATTTTTTTTTAAATTTTATTAACAGTTTGGAACAGGTAGCCTTCATTTTCAATACATACGAAAGCAGAGAGATAAAAAGATTTAAAAAAACAAACTTGTTGCAAGAAAGTTGCAAATTTTTCCACATTTGCCGCTTGACAAGTCAAGATAATGAATTTTGTTTATTCTCGTTCATTAGCTGGCTTATTTACAAAGTGAGGGGGAGGGAGCTAATGGAATTTAACTGCATGCTTAAAAGCAATGCTTTTCCCAATAATTGAAAGAAAAGGTTTGCAACATATTGAAGAAATAACACGGCGCAGAAAATACTCCAAGCCTTACTTACACTGGATGGTTCACCAAATGTCTTTTATCTTTTAAAGACCATCCAATAATAATCCAATCTAGATTATATTAGATTAAGTTGGCAGGCGGTCGGTCTGCTGCAGCAGAAATTTTAACATGGTGATGCCTCAAAAAGATCTCTCTCTTGCTTTCGAGAAACATCTAGCCGAATTTTTTCACAAAACAAAAGTCTTACAATCACATATAATTCTCGAACATTCCTCGTAACTTTAGCTAAGTCTGCATAGTTTTTAACTTAAGATATTGATCTGAAAACAATAAACCGGCTTTGAACTTTGATTTTCAAATGTAAGATTTGTAGTTAAAGAGTTTTGGGTTTTTTTCTGTTTTGTAATTTCAGCTTTTTTTTTTTTTTTTTGAAACAAGATCATCGAAATAGTTTTTAAAGTATTTGATTCCATGTGTGTGTGTTTTTTTTTCTTTTCATATGTTTGTTGTGTCTTGTTCGCTCACAAAGTGACTGGCTGACATACTTTTATCTTTACGGCAAAATTGTGGTAAAAAAAAGTCAACAGCTTTATGCCCCTTACAATTTACTAAAAGTGCAACCTGATACAGTTGTTTGCCATGAAATCAGTTAAAGAATTTCAAAACGAACAAAAATTGCTTTAAAAAATATCGTAAACATTTTCGAAATGATTAAATTTTTTTATTTACATGTATACATACATACATATTTGCATATGGAAAAAGCCACAAAAAAAATGCTGATTGCTGTTAATAATTTGAAAAGGAATTTTAAATTTGTTTTAAAATTCAAATGTTTTTGTGTAGAGAAATTTCAAAGAGTTTTCTAAGCAAAGTGGTTATAAAAGTAATTTATGAATCTAAAATATATAGTCTAGGTTTATTTTTCAATATAAGCTTCTTAACAAACAGCTCCCAGATTCTTTTTGATCTAAAGAAAGTATGCAACTTAGTTTTAAGTCAGGTTTAAGCTAAATTCGAAAACAACAATTTAATTATTGCTGGTGTAAAACCACAACCAAAACTTATTATGATTCGAGCTTACTTGAAAAAAATGTTAAGCCGTTGTTAAGCCTGGCTTAGACTAGAGTCGAACTTAGCTTCAAATCAGCTTAAGCCTAAGTTTATTTGAGATTAAACAAAGTTTAAGCCATAATCATTCTTAGTTCAAACCAAGTTTAGGACAGTTAGGCTTACATAGTTTAAGCTAAGCTTAATTTACTTAAGTGAAGTTGTATTAGTAAACTAGACTTTCATTATTGCTGATGTAATACTAAAACCGAAAACTGTTATGATTCGAATTTATTTTAAACGAAATTCAACCCGGCTTAGTGCCAAACTTAGTTTAAGCTAAAACTTAAACCAAAGTTTAAAATTTTTTAACGCACTAGTAATCCCAAATTATTATTTTACTTATTAAGTAAAATATTTTTTTAATAAAAATACATTGAAATTGATTATTGAGTTGTTTTTAGTTTTAAGAAAGTTTAAGCCATTTTTAATACAAGTTTGAACCAAGCTTAGGACTTAGTTAAACTTAGTTTAAGCTAAGTCTAATTTACTTAAGCGAGGCTGGATTAGAAAACAAGCCTTTAATTATTGCTGGAGTAAAACCTATTACGAGCCGTAGTTAAACCTGACTTATAGTAGTTCCAAACTTAATTTAAACTCACCTTAAAGCAAAGTTGATTGCAGTTTTAACGAAGTTTAAACCATAGTTAATATTAGTTTAAACCAAGATTGAGACTTGGTTGAATTTAGTTTATGCTAAGTTTCGTTTACTTAAGCGAAATTGTATTCGAAAACAACGATTTAATTACGGCTGGTATAAAACAAAAACTAAAAACTATTATGATTCCAGTAAATTTTCAATTAAGTTTAAGCCAGTGTTAGGCTTGGCTTAGACTGGCGTCAAACTCAGCTTAAACTCATTTTAAGCCAAAGTCGATTTAAGATTATACGAAGTTTAAGCCATACAGTTAATTTTTTTTAAACCCAGTTTAGGAGTTGATAAAACTTAGTTTAAGCTTAATTTATTTGAATTTATTTTGAACGAAGTTTAATCCCATGTTAAGCCTGGCTTAGACCAGGGTCAAACTCAGCTTAAACTCAGTTTAAATCACAGTTGATTTAAGATTACATGAAGTTTAAGCCATATAGTTAACATTTTTCAAACCCAGTTTAGGACTTCTTTAAACTTAGTTTAAGCTAAGCTTAATTTACTTAATCGAAGCTGGCTTAGAAATCAAGCCTTTGATCATTGCTACTGTAAAAACAGAACCAAAAACTTTTATTGTTCAAACTTATTTTGAACGAAGTTTAAGCCGGTCTTAAGCCTGGCTTAGACTAGAGTCAAACTAAGCTTAAACTCAGCTCAGAGCAAAGTTGATTGAAGATTACACGAAGTTAAAGCCATGCAGTTAACCTTAGCTTAATCGAAGTTTAAGCCCAACTTGAGCTTAGATAAGCTAACTGTAATCAACTTAAGCGTAGATAGATTCGAAAACAATGCTTTAATTATGATGGGTGGTGTAAAACCATAACTTGAAACTAACGAAGTTTATGCCGAAAGTTATTAGTGGCCAAACATAACTTAAGCCAAGCTTAGTTTAAGTTTGAGCAAGTTTAAGCCTGGACTAAGCTTAGTTAAAACCAAGTTTAACCCTAACTTAAACTCAGTTTAAGCTAAGTTTAATTAGTTTAAGAGAAGCTTAAATCATGGATAAGCTTATTTTAAAACAAAATCAAACTTAAGCTGAAATTAGTTTAAGCTAACTTTAATTTTCTTGAACTATGTTATATGTTACTCAAGAAAATGATTAATGCGGGCTAATGAAGCGGTATAAAATGGCTTTTATAATCAATTATAAGCTTAAGTTATGCATAAGTAATCGATATAAATTTTAAAATGTTACGAGTTATGAAAAAATATGCTATAATAAATTTAATTTTAAACACAGTTTAAGCTCAATTTTAAATTATTTTAAGCTTAGTTTAAGCAAACCAGTACGAGGTCATATACATATAATACAACATATTAAAGGGCAATTTTAAAATTGATTTTAGTTTAATTTTAACTAAGTTAGAATCCAATTTAAATCCTTAACTTGCTAAGTAAATCTTTAGGATTTAGAGTTACAATTTAATTAAATATATAAGACATTCATAAATCTAGTTTGAAACTAGGATTAGAATGCTTTCAAATAATTAAAATTTTTGGTAAAAGAATATTAAAGTAAATCTAGATTTAAGTTAAGTTAAGGAATATTGTGCTAAGCCATACTTTAACACTAATTTATACTTCAAGAGTATAGAGTTTAGTCAAAGTTTTTATGACGTACACTTCAAACCCAAATTATTTTTTCTAAACATGGCAGCTATTCTTTTATGAATAAAGCTGGAAATCTAGCCAGCCCAGAACAGTTCAAACTACTTTAAACCTGGCTTAAACCTAGCAGTTAACAAAAGACTTAAAGAAAGTTAAGCTTGCCTTAAAGTTTATTAAACTAAAGCTTAAAGCAAACATTAATATCGCTTTATTGCAAAGGTACATATAACAAAATTTGTTTGTTTGAAAGCCAGAGTACAAACTACTTTAATAATGCTTTAAGCTTAAGTTTAAAATACACCTAAAAAAAAGTTTAAGCTTTCCTTAAAGCTCTTTTCAACCAGAGTTTAAAACTAGTCTCAGCTTAATTTAAAATTTAGCTAAAATCTATTTATTTGATAGTCATGAATCTTTAAATTAAATTCCCTTTTCATTTTGATATAAAAAATAATTTCTTGGAATAAACGAGCGCAAAAATTCCCCCTTTTAAAAAAATTCCTTTTGAACAAAAAGTTCTCAGCAGACAACAATAACATCGCTGTGGTAATTTAATCCGTATGTTTGTGTTTTTTTTTTTTGTTTTTCTTATTGGAGTTTTTATTTTTACTTAATGTTGAGTGTCTTGACCAATTTTTATTTTGCAGGGGGGACATTTCAACATTGTGTTACAATTTAGTTGGCTGTGGATGAGTTTTATCCGTTTTTATTATTTTTTTTTTTTTTGCTGTTGTCATTCTTGTTTAATGATGCTGACAAATCCCTCAAGGTCTAGGGCTTTTTTTGCTACGATTTTTACAACAACGAAACAAAAGGTTAAAACCTCGGCATTCTTATCACTTATAAACTGTCAGATGAAAAAAGCTTTTTTGTGAAATATTTTTGCTGTTGCCAAGACAGCATAAGAAAAAAATTTTAACCGGAAACTTACAAGATAATTTTGTATACATATACATATGTACATATTTAATTTGTATATACGAGTAAATATACTTATTTCTCTTTTGTTTTTAATTGTTATATTATTAATCATTTTACGGCATGATTTAATTTATGCGGGCAAAAAAAATGCTATTTAACATTATTTTACTTAAAATGTAAGAAATAACCATAAATAAAAAGTTTAACTAAATAATACTAATCCACTTACTTTCCGATCGTACTCGTAATTAGAAAATCAACACACACTTTAGAGTCAAATCAGTCATGAATAAATCGTGTGCATTTCAAATGCTTTTGTTTGAAATGAATGAAAGACAAAGGCTTTGAAATATGGCTTTGAAAGCAAAAAAGAAAAAATTAAAGACATGCATATCTATAGACGGTAAGTTATTAGGGTGGAGCACATTTTGTAAAACGAAAGCAAAGTGCTCAGTATTAATTTTTTATTTAAATTTTGAAGAAGTTTCTAGAAGACTCGGAAAATTTTTCGGCTCGAAGGACCATTAACTTTGCAGTTGTAAAGCATGGAAACTGCTTAACACAGGAAAAACTTTGATATACGCCTAATATACTGTGGCAGTCATATTTAAACTAAGGCATGCTCTGCATTAAGACTGTAATTAACAAATTTTGAATTACAGCAGTCATTACGGTCCGAAGGACCATCAGCACTTTTGGAGTTGTCATGAGAAAGTTTAAAAAAAAAATCATAAGTATTCTTCATATTGTCTATCTGATTTTGCCTGCCTTGTAGCACCAGGCTGCTGGTAAGGAAGGGTGAAATTTAGAGTCCATCTCACTGGGGTCCAATAAAATGATCCCTTTGTGCTACCTGTTAGTTGAAGAGAAGATAGTGAGACAGTGTGATAGGGTGATAGGGAAGGGATAGTGATAGAGAAGCCAGGTGGTGAAGGAAGAGATGTAGGAAAGCTTCATTCTTTTACAACTCTGCTTTTTTGCACGCTTTTCGATAATGCAGTGTTGCAGCGCCTTCTGGTGTCAAATGAAGCGTATTAAATTTTGAAGCTGTGTTTAGTAGCCATTTTATTTTATTGTTATTTTACTTCGCAGATGATTCTGCTACACAACGAAGGAGGGCGCGCTGATGTTACTTTAGGATTACCATCCACTGAAGCCGGTGTAGTTTAGTGACCAGTGTGTCTATGTCTTAATCACTAGAATTTTCGCCACAACAACTAATACAAAGGACACTAATGCACATCACAAAAATGCTTGGTGTTGTTATTTTTAATGACTGTCGGAGACCGGGCTCGAACTCAGGACCTTCGGTTTTGTAGTCAACGTGCTAACTACTTCAGCCAACGCCACCCTGCCTTGTAGTGTTAATAAATAATCTGTGGAATTTTTAGGTGCATTAAAAGCCTTTTAAATAAGCTTAAAAGGTGGAAAGTTTGTCTTAGTGTCGCTGTAGCGATGTTAATGGGACCGACGACGATTCGAAGGACCACGTGCAAGAAAATACAATGTTAAATGTCACTTGCTGTCTTTATTTAGTGAAGCTTAAGACATTAAAATATGCTTAGAAGGAGCAAAGTCTGTTGTAGTGTGGTAATAGTAATGTTAATGGAACCGACAATGGTTCGAAGGACCATGTGTAAGTAAATAATATTAAATTTCACTTGCTGTCTTTATTTAGTGAAATTGAAGACATTAAAATAAGCTTAGAAGGTTCAAGGTCTGTTGTAGTGTTAGTAGCGATGTTAATGAAACCGACAACGGTTCGAAGGACCATGTGTAAATAAATAATATTAAATTTCACCTGCTGTGTGTATTAAGTGAAGTTTAAGATATTAAGATAAGCTTTGAAGGTGCAAAATCTGTAGTAGTGTGTTGATAGCGATGTTAATGAGACCGATGACGGTTCGAAGGACCATGTGTAATTTCACTTACTGTCCTTATTTAGTGGAGTTTAAGAAGCGACAAAAGTAGACTGTGGTAGCCTCAGAGGATTACCAGATTTGATTTCAATTTACAGTTAAAGGCTTCATAAGCATTTTGTATTTTATGAAGTGGATTTTGTTTGAAAATTCAATGAATTAAGCATTGGTTGCTCATTAAGCTTCTAATGAGCAACCAATGTCAACCACCCTAATGTCTGCTAAAATAAACTGCATAAAATTACCACTTCAACTTAAACAAATCGAAATAAGCACATACATGTATACAGACGAGTACAATCATATATGTATATACAATCCATATACACACAACTGCCTGACGTTCACAAGTTTTCATCAACACTCCGTTTTTTTAATTGTAACAAAAAAATGCTTATATTCGTAGTAAAATAAATACTCACATAAATGTAATTAAAACTAGTTGCTTGCATTCAAACGAAAAATTATCATAAGAAACTTTATAATGACATTAAAAATATACATAATCGCACAAAGAGAGAAGAGAAGAAAGGAAAAAACAGTCACACACACAATTATTATTTCCCATAATTTTTACAAGTTTTAAAAGTTTCTTATGACAGCAATTCATACCAGCTATTAAATGTTTTTGAGTAGAATAAATAACCGCAACTACAAATGATGGAAAAAAAAGATCAGCCATAATGGAAATGCTGTGGTGTTGACACCAAGCAACTACATTTAACCATTCATTCCACTGTTATTGTGGCGGGACAGAGAAAACGTTTCTTTTTTTTCATCTTTTTGTATTTTATGTCAACAATTTGGCGTGTTGAAGTTCATCAGTTGTTAAAAATTTCATACTTAAAACGAGGAAAAAGTGATTTTTGTGTAATTAAATCATTTTATTGCACAGCACAGCAGTTAAAATAATAAATGTCTTATAATTTTGCTTTAAATTAACTGTTAGAAATTGTATAAAGAGGAAAATGAGAAAAATAAACTAACAATTTTCTTCTACAAAGTGTCTTATGAAATAATTAGTAGCTTAACAATATTCAAATGGGGACTAAGAGGAAATGTAATAATGTGCCGCAAAAGCGTGGCAAATTTTATAATAGAATATATTTAAAAAATTTAAATTTAAGGCAAAAAAATTTATATATAAATTTTCTCTGAAACTGAAAATTATTGTAAGGCTGGTACGCGGAAATATCCCGAAGGTTAACTAAATATTGAAAATAAAACTATATATAGATAAAGAATAGTTTAATTGAATTTATATGAATAAGAGATCGAAAAATTAGATTAAAAGAAATTTTTAAATATTCAAAAGTAGTACATATGCTGTAATAAGCAAGTATATGCTCTAACATTTGGATACAAAAATTAAAAAACATATGATTAATAAAAAAATATATAAAATACGTCACAATATAATAATATGCACAAATATGGAAAAGTATGCACTGACAAATCAGTACCAATATTTAACAAAAATAAATGCCTGAACAATAAAAACATTTATTCAGAAATATGCAACAAAAAAAAAAACGACCCTGTGCTATTATATGCAAAAATATGCAGAAAATGCAAAAATATGCAATAGCATACTGATGACAAAATTGTTCAAAATTTGTGAAACATTAAGATATATTCAGCATGTACAAGTTTTACACCGAAAAATGCAAAATACGCCTATAATATTAAGGCAAAAATATGCAGAAATACGCAAAAATATCCAAATGGATATGTACATATGTATGTGTACCAAAATTTTAACAAAATGTTTAAACATTAAAATATATTCAGCTTGTATACTTAAGATTAAAATACGCAAAAATTCATATATGCAAAAATATGCAAAATAAGTATTAGAGCACATTTATTTTGCATATGTACCAAAAAATTTTCAAAAATATGTGACACATTAAGATATATTCAAATTAAATATATTTTAGATCAAAACATGCAAAATACGCCCTAATTTTATAATATGCAAAAATATGCAGAAATATGCAAACATATATAAAATGATGTTAATGCCAAAAATGTTTAAAACTTATCAAACAATAAAAAATATTCAGCTTGTTTACCTTTAAGACTAAATAAACCAAAATTAAAATATGCAAAAATATGCAGAAATATGCAAAATAAATATGCACCAACTCATCTGAGTGCAAAAAAATCCAAAATATTTTAAACATTAATAAATATTCAGATTGTATATGTTTAAGATCAATACATGCAAAATACGCCCTAATCTTATAATATGCAAAAATATGCAAAAATGTGCAAAGCGATGTTAATGCCAAAAATGTTTAACATTTCCTAAAACATTGAAATATATTCAGCTTGTATACCTTTAAAACTAAAATACGCAAAAGTTAAAATATGCAGAAATATGCAAAATAAATATGCACCAACACATCTGTGGCAAAAATTTTCAAAAATATCTGAAGCATTAGTTTTTTATATATATTATATTATTTTTATACACATTTAAAATCAAAATATGCAAAACACGTAATACTATTACAATATGCAGATACATATAGGCAAAAATATGCAAAAATATACAAATATGTAGATATATGTGCCAAATTTTTAAAATTTTCCGAAACATTCAAATGTGTACTCTAAAATTAAATACAAAAATATGCATAATAAATATGCCAAAATTTTTCAAAATATCTAAAACGTTAAGATTTATTCAGCCTCTAAGGCCATAATATTATAATATGCAAAAATATGCAGAAAATATGCAAAAATATTCAAAATAATATTGGTTAAAAAACTTTTCACATTTCTGAAACCTTAAAATATATTCAGCTTGTATGGCTTTTAGACCAAAATTCGCCAAGATGTGACATAATATTATATATGCAAAAATATGCACAAATATGCACTAACATATTGATAAAAAAAATTTTCAAAAATATCTGAAACATTAAAATGTATACAGTTTTTATACTTGTAAGATCAGAAAATGCAAAAATACGTCATAATATATAAAAATATGTAAAGATATGCAAAAATATGCAGACATATACACTAAAATATCCAGCGCCAAATTATTTTAAAATGTCAGCAACATAAAAATATACTCAGCTGACATACTTTCAAGCCCAAAAATATGGAAAAATACACTATTTAATTATAATATGTAAAAATATGCACAAATATGCAAAAATAAGCATAAACAAAATGTATGATTTTTGTGTTAAAATGTTCTAAAAATGCAAAGCTCACTTGTTCAACTGCATATTTACAGCTCAAGTATTACCTAATTTACATTAAGCATGTTTTACATTCATGAAATAAGTTGCATTAAAATTTTTCATTTGTCAATGGGAAGCCTGAAAAAAAAGTTGCCAAAAATGCATCAGAGATTCATTTTACGTCCTTTTTATAGGAACATAATTCATGAAATTCTATGAAAAAATGATTCATGTAAATTAATGCGTAGTTTCCACAACACAAGCAAGCGACTTGTCTAGAAAAAATATATGAAAAGCACTAAAATTTTCTAGTGATTCCTATACAAATTGTTTAGACAAGTCGCTTGCTTGCATTGTGGAAGCAACACATAAGTACATGTTATCGGAAACCTTAAAATTTTTGAGTTTTCAATGAAACCTTAAAATAGAATAGTGAAAGTTATATCTTTACTGAATTTTTGTGAATCCAAAGATTCATGCTAAGCTATTTTTCTTAGCCACTCTTTATTTCTCCAGCTCGTATTATTCAGTATTTTAAGGCGGTATTTAAGGAGCGACAATATGCATACGAACATATTTACTGCTTCAATTTTAAATAAATTAAATTAACTTTCATGTAAAATTTTATTGACTGACATACATTTGAGAAAAAACAAATATTACTATTATTAAATAATTAACGCACACAATAGCAGGAATCTCGTGTACTGGCCGCAATCCAGTCTAAGTATTTACTAACTCTTGTATAAACACCCGGAGCATTAGGATTAGCGCAGCCATAGCCAAAGGATACCACACCAGCCAAACGAAAAATACCATCAGGCACAATCAGAGGACCACCACTGTCACCCTTAAAAATTTTTCCAATAAATAATATAATTTTTTTTAGATGTTACAATTGGTGCTTTTTATTTATAAATAACCTGGCAAGAATCTCTGCCTCCCTCGATATAACCAGCACACAGCATGGTGTCCACTATCATGGACCTATAAGAAGTAGCCCTGCACTGCGCATTCGTTAAAATAGGCACTACCAATTCTTGCAAATATGTAGACTGATTCCCGCCATCCGAGGTCAAACCCCAACCTGCCACTATCGCTTGTCGAAAATCGAAATTTTGGTCAGGTGTGGCGGGCAAACAAATTGGCCTGATGGGGTTGAGCAAGGGTACAGGTTGATCCAGCCTTAACAGAGCTATATCATTTTCCAGGGTAGTGGGATTATAGAAACTATGCATATTGGCAAAAGCCACTTTACGCACAATGCCTTCAGCAGCAGAGTTTCTAAGCAGCTGCAAGAGTCTTACAAATATGCTGCTAATATCCACGCCATACACGCAATGGGCTGCCGTTAAGACATAACGATCGTTGATTAAAGCGCCCCCACAAAATTGAAAATTTCCTCGCAGTATTTGAGTGATCCAGGGATATTTATTGGTGTGTACACGACTGCCTCCCACAATGCGATTGACATTGGGTACACCACAGGCTGTGCAGAAGATAATTGGAGCATTTAAGCGTTCTTGTTTAAGAACAAACATTATTAAATTACTTACTGCATTGAGCACATTTATTACTGCCAAAATATTTATTTTCGCCTTTGCCGAATGAAGAATCTGCATTTGTTGTTTCACTTAGTAGAGAGGAGAAAATCAGTTGCTTATGTTCTGTAATAATGTCATCTATAACATCACCCTGTACTACCGCTGGTGGAGTGCTACTACTATTGGTTTGAGGGTTATTTTCCAGAGCAATTTTTGCCGGCTTAGGGTATGTGTAGCCAAGAAACTATAAGATCAAAATGTTTTTTACTGTTTGACTTTAGTTATTTTCATACGTTTTTACCTGCGCATCATGACTGTGTATCAATGTAATTATAATAATCACATTGAATATAATTAAACTTTTCATTTGAACGATTTTTGTAACTCTTTCACCACATGAACTAAATATTATTTTTAATATTTTTGCAAAACTTTTGTTTCAAAATGATGTGAACACCTTTAGCACTTTCAGCACACTATTCAAGAAAGTTTTGTGCTAATGGTTTTTTATATGGCTGAAACAGAATATTAATAATAAAAAAACTGTTCTTAAAAATTTCTTCGAAGCCATAAAAATTTAGCGACAACATACACACTTTTTCTTAATAAGTTAGAAAAGAAAAGATAAGCCACTAAAAATATGTTTTTATAATGAGTCATAAAGTGTCAGTTTCATTAAGAAAAAAGATCCCACAATATTTTATTACTTTAATACATCAACTTTCGCTTTAAAAGCAAATTAAAATTTAACCTAAATTTTATTGATATTCTTCAACGATTTTTTTTTTTATTATACATTGGCATTCATTTTGATTTATCACTTTTTTTAAATTTTATATAAAAAAAATTTACAATAGCTAAAAATTTTTATTTCAGTTTATTGTTTAAAATAATCTCCAAGAAGAAACATATTTTTTTCTTTTTATATGTATGTACCATTTACTTTCATTAGACTGTCTCTCTTCCCGTATTCATTTTTTTATATTTTTTATTTAAAAAAAAAACAATAACAATAACTAAAAGCAAAGATTAAAAAAAATCGCTTATAAGAAGCTGAATTCTTGAAAAAAAAAACAAAAGGAAACAAAAAAAAATAAAAAATTTCCCTCTTTTGCTGAGAGCGGCCTCTTTGCTAAAAGACTTAAGAAGTATACTTGAATAAAAAGTAAACCACTTTGTAAACAAAAAGAACTTAAGAAACAAACTTGGGAAATTTACTGACACTAACTTTGTTCTCTCAAAATTTGTTCACATACAAAAAAGGAAACAGGAAATAAATAAACCAAAGACTTAAGAGACATACTTTAAAAAATGTCTGCCATGAACTCTTTTGCAAACAAAATATTAACAAAAGACTTAAGAAGCAAACTTTGCAGATTAAAATAAAATCTCTTTGGCTTAATTTGTTTGTTATTGAATTTTTTTTTAATTTTACGGATTTTTGCAGCTATTAAACATAATCTTTGGCTATTATCAATTAATAGTAGATAATTGATAAATTTTATTTTAATACTCTAAACTTTTCAAAACGAGTTAATTACCTGTTACATCAAGCCATAGACAAGCCTGCATTATTAAAGTCAATGGCAAATGGTAATTTTATACACACCTCCTTCACTTTTATGTTTGCAAATCACAATGTGAATTTATATGAAAAACACGCACCAGCAAATTAAATGCAAAAAAGCTTTCATTATTATTATTGCCAAATACGCCAGCAGACCAAAAAAAAAATTATAAACATACATAAGCAGACTACATAAGACAATGACATGGAATGGTTGAAAAAAAATATACTACACGTTCTTGCTATAAATTGAAAACCGAGCTACTTACATACAAATATGTGTAGCAACTTAACACCATAAATGGACCAAGACTGGTAGCAGTTACATAAAAAAAATATAGCAGACAAATAAGAAGTGTAATATAACAAAACTTAATGCCGTAAGGCATATTAACTAATGGTGGCATGCTTTACAAAAAAAAAACCCACACACATAAATATTTTTACCAAGTTAATATGTAACTTAAGTAAGTGTTAACAAAAATAATAATAATAGCAAAATACGTATAAAGCTAAATAAATAAGCTAAAAATAAAATACATATCTATGTGCTTGAATAGCAATAGTTTTAAATTACTATTCAAGCCGAAAAAAAATAGTATAAGAAAAAAATAACAAAAGAATACAAATACGAAAGAATAAATTTATGAATGAAACCGATTTTTCTAATGAAACCAAGTTTTTTAAAGTAAATGGGAGAAACATACATAATGAACAGTTAAAACCCTTGGCGTAAGCAATAAGCACTGCAAATTACAAATTGTTATATTAGTTTTTTTTTTTTTGAAATATTTGCAGCTTCCACAGTTGCACTATTTGTGAAGGAAAAAAGTTTGGCGACCACTGTTGCACCAATTTTGTATTCTATGTTGATAAACGTCTATTAAATTGTACTTTCATCATCCTGGAAGCTTCAATACACAGAAAGCGCTTAAATAGAACGCGAAATACATCCTGCCGGTAGCTTTTTTTTAACAAAAAGTATTTTAATAAAATATATAATAACTCAGTCAATTTCTAAGGAATTTTTTAACACAAATCTGCGAATTACTCTTAATCAATTATGTTTTATAAATAAAGTCATAAACAGTATGGTTCCAGTACAAAAAAAAACTGCCTGAGAACAAATACAAAGTACAAAAGTGTCGAAAAAGGACTTTTCGGGAATTTTATAGTAAAAAATAAAGTGCATATTATTGCATATTATTTCGCATATATATATATAATACAAAAACATTTTAGTTTTATAGATATTTATATTCATCATTCATGTACGATTTGGGCTTTTTTAAGCTATATCATTGTATTTTTAGTGCATATTTTTGCATACTTTTAGCATATTTTAATATTATGCAGTGGTTTCACAAGTTTTATTCTTAAGAATATATTTTTTTGCAGATTTTAATATACTTCAAAACTTTGCGAAACCTTTGGGTACAAAATTCCAGTGAATATTTTTGCATATTTTTTGCATATTTTTGCATATTTTAATACTACGAAGAATTCTTGCACCTTTTATCGCTTATAAATATACAAGTGGATGGTGTTTGTAAGGCTTACGTATTTTTGAATAACTTTCTTATAAAATTGTAAGCGCATATTCTGCATCAAAGTTTAAATGCATATTTTTGCATATTCGGATATCATAAGATACTCTTACAAGTGCAAATTGTTGCAAACTTTTTTTATATTTCAGTATTATCTACTAGTTTTGAATACTTGCACCTGTTAGTTAGTTAGTAACTTGAAACTGAAATTGCGAAGGAAGATCAAAGGCGGCCCAGACGAACATTTGAGTGGGTTTTGTGATGGCATAAATTTCTTCAGGTGGATTAATGCCTTGTCAACGTTTAAAGAGATTATTCTCCCCAAAAAACGTCTGCAATATCATGTTGTTAAATTGTATATTGATTTTTTTATATTGAACTTGAATAAATTTTTATTTCTCAGTAATATTATTATTATTTTTATTTTTTGTTTTTGTCAACATGATTTCGAGTCGCGAAATCATTTTATTTTGTCACAGCCTGAAAAAACAATTAAGAGTTGAAGATATTTCTACATTTCGTTTCTATAAATTAAATGTTTGCCGGCTCTTCACATTTTTGCATATTTTAGCCTTTTCAGCATATTTCGGCATAATTTACACCTTAAAAGCATATTTGATACAGATATTTATTGGTTTAAAAATCTGGGCATTGATGCGTTGGTGTATATTTTTAATAGCCGAACTTTTTGGAATTTTTGGAGCAGAAATAGAACAAAGGGATCCCGCAAAGGGTTTGGAATTTTACAAGTATGTAATTTAGTTTTAGTTGTTCGCTACGATATTAAATTAGATAACTTTCGTTTGAAAGAAAAAGTAAACATTTAATTAATGGCTGCAACGGAACCTGTTGCTTAAAAAGCAGAGTTCGAAGCACCCATAACTTAGCCGGCACTTTGAATAATACTCGTAAAATAATAAAACTTTCTTCTAAATTTTTTTTGGTGGAAAAAAATGTGTTAAACATTAATGCGGTATTTGTAATTAAAAACGAAAGCTACTGATTTTTAAATTTAAAGTTTGTAAAGCACACTTCATTTATATCTTGAAATCTCCATTAGATTAATTTAATAAGAAATCGACACAAGCACTTGCTTTTAATCATATACCTTATATTTTAATAGGCAAAAGAGAAAAAAAGAAAAAAGAAATTGAGGAAACATTATAGACACACAAATCAACATGCCAACACAAGCCACCACAATATATTTACACATACATACATACATAAAAAAATTAGGTCAATAGAACATTTACAAAGCTGCATTATAAAAGTAGAAAATGGAAAATAAAAAAAATAACAAGATGATGCCAAAGACACTAAGATGTTATAAAAACTCTTTAAAAGCCACCACAATGATTTACACACCGCTATCAACAGCACAGCAAATGAAAGTATTAAGCATATAAAAATCTTTCTACGCGAAAGAACCCATCAATAGAAACTTGTTTTCGAAGACAAGAAGAAAACAAACAAACAAACAACACGTTCACAAAGCCAAATATACTTCAAACCATGGACTTAGATGTTTCTTCACTTATATTGATATCAAAGATTAAGGTTGAAGCAAATGTTAAGGGTACTGACTGGTTGGTTACTTTGGAAGCAAAAAATATACTTCTGCTAAAAAAGATTTCTTTTACTCAAAAGCATCTTCATTACCATGAGGTTAGTAATGATATTGTGGTTTTGTTCAAACTATCTACTTGAGGTGGTAAGCAACTAAAAAGCAGATAAAAACACAAATAACAATGATGTTTTTTTTTTTTGATTAATTGAATTTGAAATTTTACAAAGAAGCAAAAACCATTTGTTAAAGAAATAAAATTAACAAATACCAAAATATGCAGCTTTAAACACGGCGTTAAAGAGGACAAAACCAGGGCAAAACAAAAGACTTAAGACACAAGCTTTTGTGTTATTTTTATATGAACGACGACACAAATTAAATTTGAAAGTTATTTGTCAATCAACCACCATGCAACTTATTGTAAAATTACAAATTTAGGGAAAAGTTGACAAATTGTTTTAACTAATTGAGAAAATAATAGCCAACATAACTATTACAACAGACTTTATTTGGTTTCAAATAACTTGTAGCCCAAAGAGCAGCACCATTAACTTTTAACAAAATATTTTGAATAGTTAAATAACATTTGCATAAAATGTATAACAAAAATTACGTTTTCGTAAGATATTTAAAAAACTGAATTTTTAATCAAAAGTCAGTCCTCTTTGGTCAGAAGTTGTTTTCTTAAGGAAAATTAATTTTAGAAAAAGATAATCTTTTCGAAAATACTTTTTGTAAAACGTACATTTTTAAAATATGAAAAGTACTTTTTTTATTAAAGGTATCATAAGATAAAGAACTTTTTTTGGATTATTTACATATTATTTAAGTACGTTTCTTAAGAAGACACATTGTTTAGAAGAGCCACCTTTTTAAAAGTACTTTAACAAAACCTTTTTTTAAGAAACGGTACTATTTGAAGAAAATATACTTTTTGAAGAAAACAGACTTCTGAAGGCAATTTTTTACAATAAGTCCTTTTTGAAGAAAATATAATTTTATAGGAAAAGTTAATTTTTTTAAAAAATATACTTTCTTTTAAAATATTTTTTTCAGAAAAAAGTACTTTTTTTCAAAAAAGCAAATGGGAAATTTTTGACAATAACTAAATTTTTTAAGAAAAAGTATTTTTTTTTAAGAAAAACATGTTAAGACATGCTTTTTTAGAAAAGGTACTTTTTTAAAGAAAATGTACTTTTCAAAGAAAGGTACCTTTTTAGAAAAAATTTACTTTTTAAAGAAATGATACTTTTTAAAGAAAAGGTACCCTTTAAAGAAAACGTACTTTTTAAAGAAAACGTACTTTTTAAAGAAAATGTACTTTTTAAAGAAAATGTACTTTTTAAACAAAAGATACTTTTTAAAGAAAACGTACTTTTTAAAGAAAATGTACTTTTTAAAGAAAATGTACTTTTTAAGGAAAATGTACTTTTTAAGGAAAATGTACTTTTTAAAGAAAATGTACTTTTTAAGAAAAGGTACTTTTTAAGAAAAGGTACTTTTTAAGAAAATGTACTTTTTAAGAAAAGGTACTTTTTAAGACAAGGTACTTTTTAAGAAAAGGTACTTTTTAAGAAAATGTTCTTTTTAAAGAAATGGTAGTTTTTAAACAAAAGGTACTTTTTAAAGAAAAGGTACTTTTTAAAGAAATGATACTTATTAAAGAAATTGTACTTTTTAAACAAAATGTACTTTTTAAAGAAAAGGTACTTTTTAAAGAAAAGGTACTTTTTAAACAAAATGTACTTTTTAAAGAAAAGGTACTTTTTAAAGAAAATTTACTTTTTAAAGAAAATGTAATTTTTAAAGAAAATGTACTTTTTAAAGAAAACGCACTTTTTAAAGAAAATTTACTTTTTAAAGAAAACGCACTTTTTAAAGAAAATGTACTTTTTTTTAGGAAAAGTTACATTTTGAAGAAATGTTTCCTTACCTTTTTAAGAAAGAGTACTTTTCTGAGAAATTATTTTTTTTTAAAGATTTCTTATAAAAAAAATTCATTTTAAAGAAAAGGTACTTTTTGAAGGAAAAACATATTTTTTAAGAAAAATTGCTTCCTGAAGAAGATGTCAAATTTTTTTATCAAAATAAATTTTTTAAGATAGGCTGTTTTTTTAAGTTGCTTTTAACTTAACATTTCATATTTGTAGCTATGCTATTTATGGGGCGATACAGGAGTTAGGACGTGATTTTCGTAACAAAAATAATCGACTCTATTACTTAAAAGCAAAGTACGAAAATAAACGAAACAAACTGTTTGATTTTGTTTTGTTTAATTCTTTGAAGTAAGAGAAACAAAAACAATGAGAACGATTGCTCAATTTATTTTTTGTTTGTTTTTGTACATGAGCGCATACCAAAGAACACAGGCAAACAGCCGCCGCCGGCCACAAACAATACATTAATTTAATCGTAATTAATTTCAAATTTCTGTGCAATATCTTTAAGAAGATTTGTTAACTTGGAACCTCAACCTGATGCCATGGCATAATATTGTTTTAAGATATAGACGTGTATATAAAGCGAAAATTTTAACACATTTTAACAATTAATTGTGACAGCAAGTACGTTTTAGCATTTTGTAACATTTGAATGAAACCACGAAAAAAATTCACAAAACCGATAAGTTTCCAAAGAAGTACTTAATTATTTAAACAGCCATTCAAAAATGCAAATTACAAAATCAAGTAGCTGCTGGTGGTTGTTGCTTTGGGTTTTACTCGCAGCTTGAAATACTGGTGCAACATTAAACTTAAAAATTCAATTTCAAACAAAAGAAACTACAAACATTGCAGCAAAAGCAACAACATTTTTTAATAGCAAAAAGATAAGAAACCGCAACAAAAAAATTTAATTGTATACAAAATGAAGTAAAAAAAAAGAATTATGAAAAAAGAATGCAAAAACCGTTTTACAATCAAACCTCCAGCTTATTAAAAAGCATAAAAATGTAAAGCAAACTGTGGCCAACTGGTTTTAACCCAGTTTTTTATACTTCTGCTTGCTGCTCTGGCACCTCTTATTATCTTTGTCTCTCCCTTGTCTAACGTTAAAGAAAATAACAGCAACAAAAACAACAACAACAACAACAATAACAGCAATGCACACTTGTTGTGTGTTTAAGACTTGCATGTAGCAACTGGCAAAAAAAATGGGCAAACAACATTTAGAAAAATTGTTCCAATTGAAATAAATTAAATAGCAAACGGATAAATTTATTAGGTAGCGTTTTTGAAGCAAAAACTTCAATTGAAATTCTAAACGTTTTTAGAGAATTGCAGAAAAAAAACTATGAACTTCTGAATTGTGCCATCTATTTTCAGTGGAGTACTTGGAGACTTTAACTTAAAAAAACATGGAAAAAAAGCCAAGTTTTCGATCATAGTTACAAGCTTTTCTTTCCTTTTGGTGTATTCGTAGAATTTTATTTCCAATACTCGTATCAGCATTGTGGAACAATTCATCCTCCTTAATTTCGTTTAAGGGCAAATAGTTTGCTTTGGTCTCCTCTCCCAGAACTTCTATTAAAGTAAAAGTTTTGATTTTGTTGTACAGTGTAATTAACGAAAAAAATTTACTTTGGTACACTTTAATTAATTTTGGCCAGATATCTCGTATTATATTTCTATTCTATTCTATTGCTCCATTAAATTTGTACGAGTAACTAGTTTGGTTGGGTGCTGTTCTTGGCTTTACTTTTATTGAAAAAAATTTTGTTTAGATTAAATACAATTATATCAAACTAATCTTATGAAGCCCGAACCAAATGAGAAACTATTTTTTTTTTAATTACAAATTTATTTTTACATTTCTTTTATTTTGATAATTTTTCTCTCAGTGGTCCCACTGTCTTGCATTTAATAATTTTTTGTCTGAGTGTTTCATGTTTCAATTGACATTTAAAAACTTGTATGCGATTGTTTTTTTTTTTTTTTTTGTGAAGCCAACAAACAACATTTTATCGCCATGC
Source organism: Nowickia ferox (assembly GCA_936439885.1). Taxonomy (NCBI): domain Eukaryota; kingdom Metazoa; phylum Arthropoda; class Insecta; order Diptera; family Tachinidae; genus Nowickia; species Nowickia ferox. Next base: position 19,684,578 of record OW387024.1, on the reverse strand, counting down.
GTTGAGTTGTGTGTGTGTCAATATTTGTGGCTCCAATAAAATTGTTGTCTTATGACGTTAGACACTACAAAACCAGCAACTTCTATACCAAGTTAAAAAATTTCTTAACACTTTTTTCTGCAGTTATTGCTAAACCAAGTCGTTACAGAAATAATCAGGGTTGTTCAAGAAAATAAAGACTTTTTTTGCAAATAAAACAAACATATTCATTCTCAAGCGTATGAAAAACAAGTTAAGAAATTGCAGGATTTTATTAAAACATGTTATAAAATTTAAATATTTTTTTATGTTTTTGCTAACTTTTTTTAACATAAAAAATCTATTTAAAAAAAGTGATTTGCAATTTAATTAGATTTAAACAAGAAACTTGAACTGTAAGCATTTCAAAACAAAAGACTTAAGCAACACACTTGAAATGTTAGTATTTCTTAAACAAACAAAAAAGACTTCACTAACCAACTTGATTTACGGTTGTTATAAAAAAAATGTCAAGAGAGCTGCAGAGGGAAAGAGAGAAATATTAACATTTAATCAAGAGAATTTTAATCATTTCTAAACGTTTTAATATAAAAAAAATTATTAAAATTAAAGATTTCAATTACCACCAAGCGTTAAGTTATTTTATTTATAATAATTTAAATTAAATATTACGTCTTTATTAAAAAAAACCTTAAACAATTATTGAGATGCTTTAAAATGTTAATAACAACTTTGGTTAGCGAAAAGCAAAAATAAAGTTAGATAAAAATCTTTAATAGCTGAACGCTGCAGCACATAGAGTTGTTGAGTTGTTGAGGCTGATTTTTTTAATAATTTTTCTTTTGTGTGCATTTTTATTTCTTTTTAGTTATGTTGTTACAAAGCTGACCCAGTTTAAAGCAAGTGTAACGAATTGGCCAACATTTAAATGCATTTTTCAATAACAAATTTTCTTCAAAAGAATAGCCCAGACACTTTTTAATTAATATTTAATATCAGAGGGCGTTTTACAAGGCAGGTTATCATTATACATGTTATAAGGAAAATTTTTTTAGTAAGCAAAAATTTTTAAAATTCAATACAAAAAAAATCGGCTTTAAAAGCCGTATCTTAGTATTCACTTTGTTTGCTCTAACGTTTTTTTTTAGCACTTTAGTCTTTTTTAGGCTTTTATATATGTATGTTAATATATTCTATATTTTTGTCAAATTATATTCCAAAGTATTTATTTGTTTCTTTGTTAATGCCTGCAATCAAACTGGTTTTTCGTAGCAAATTGAGAAATGTTATATTTAATATGAGATAATTAATATGTATGTAAATAAACGCCAACGCTATTTCAAATGTTCCATACTTTTATTGCTTTTCATTTACAATAACATGTTTTAGCTTTTTAGGGAATGCTGGCAGCTAAATTAAACAATCTAAAATGGAATTTCTATACAAACTTTTTATGTAAAATGTTGTAGTAAACATTTAAAATGTTTTAGTTAAAAAAGTTCAGCAGTTCACAAAACAATCAACAAAAAATTAAATTGAATTTAAAAACCGTGCAAAACACTCAAAAAATTGTTAACCGACTTCAATTCATCCGTATTTTTTTTCTGACATTGTTACTTCATTACTCGGCGCATTTTAGACCGCTTGTTAAAATTCTTTCTTTGTCTGAGAGGGTATAGCTTCCAATTGGTCCCATTGTAAAAAAGTGGGCGGAGATACGCCTAAAGTTTTTTTTTCATTTTATGATATTCTACTTATTTGATTGCTGTTTTTGTAATTCCACAATTTTAAAGTTGAAAAAATGGGCCTAGCTCTCTTTTTTTTTTGTTTGTTTGTTTTTGTTATTTATTTAATAATTACATGTTATTGTGAATTAAAATTACTAAAATTATTCGTCGTAATGGTTGGTAACCAGCGATGCCAACTTAGCGCGTTTCGCGCTAGATTTAGCGCGTTTTAACTATGCCAAACGCGCTTTTTTTTCGTCTTAGCGCGCTTACTAAAAAAGCGCTAAATTAGCGCGTTTTGAATAAAGTCATCATCGTTTCAGTTCAATATTTTCTTTTTACTTTTTTTGCATAAATTTAAAAACTTTCTAGTAGTCAAAACTCATAAAATTTTTTAAATTGTTTAATGATTCAGCTGTCGTAAATAAAATTCTCTTGACTGTGGTTAGAAGTAAAGAACGCATTTTAATACTGTAAATAGCAAATATTTTGAAATTTCACAACTAAAAATATGTACTCGTGACCAAAAAAATTTATATAACTTATTAAGCATCTATTCTAGCTGAAATACAAAAAGCATTTGAATCGCAAAACTATTCGACAATTTATATATGGAAGTTGTTACAAAGTTTGACAAATAAAATAAAAACTAAGTATTTCGATTACTTGGAAGGCAATTCTGATTCTTTATTAAATGATTTTAGTGATTTAGCATATAATTTCCAAGAAACAATATAATAAAGTCTGAAAAGAGCTACTAAAAGAATCAATTTTATTTACTAATACACATGTACATATGTACATCGACTTTTAATAAAATTTAATTTAGCGCGTAGGAAAATAGCGCGTTTTTGCTATAAATAGTCGACAATGCTGTAACTTAGCGCGTTCTAGCGCGTTTTGCGAAGGGTAATAGCGCGTTTGGGTTATAAATAGTTGGCATCGCTGTTGGCAACATTGTCTGGAGAGCGAGAGATGAAATTTCAGGGAATTGTGAAAACGCTCAAGTACAAAATTTACTGTAACATCGAGCGATAAATAATATAAGTTTCTTGGAAATGTTTTTAACGATAAATTTTCAATTTGTTTCAAAAACCTTAAACTTATTTTATTTTAGTTTACATTTCATTTCGCTTTATATTATTTTTTTTTTATTTTATTTTATTTTATTTCATTTAATTTCATTTTATATCATTTTATTTTATTTTATTTCATATTTTATTTTAGTTTTCATTATATTTTGTTTTTTTTATTTATTTTTTTTTACTCAATTTATTTTATTTTATTTTTACCTAATTTTATTTTCACATCGAATCCATTTCTTTAAACACAAATAGAAGCTTAAAAATTTTAGTGGAAGGAATCAGGATCAGAAAATTACTTCTTTAGGAAAAAAAAATTTTGCTATATATTTTTTTTGTTAATTTTTTCAAAACGTTTTTTTTTTTTTTTTTCATAAATCAAGAAAACAAAGGCAAGTTCATTAAACTTGCCCACTTAGAAAGGAAAGAAGAAAAAACTACCGTTTGGTATGTGCTTGTTGTTCTTGTCATATCTTCTTTTATAAAGTTTTTACTTGAATTTTAATAGTGCTCTCAATATGACGTGTGAATATTTTGTCTTCTTGAGCTGGGGACTTTTTAAAACCAAGCAATTTTAAGTCGCGGTTCTCATAATGGTGGTGTTACGTTTTACATACAAAAGAAAGAAAAACAACCTTATAAACCTACAAGAATAGCAGCGACTTACATAAGTTATGTTTGTAACATAAAAACGGGCTTAAAGCGCAAGCGAAGCTAAGCAATATTGCTTAATTATTGAAACATTAAATGTAGAGAGAAAAACTAGTGTTAGTTACATTAAGTTTTACTCATATGCACTCCCAAAGACAGTTTTTAATTAAGCTAAAAGACATTTCTTACATGTAAAAAGCATAAACTAATTTTATTTAAAGTCAAAAAGTAAAGGAAGCTTAAAATATTACCAGAAATGTTGAAAGCAGGTTTCTTTTTGCTTAAATTAGCACACAATGACTATATAAATCATTTAACTAACTCAACTTAAGTTTCCAAGTACATAATCTTAAAGCGTATAAATTAAATATATTTTGTAGAACAAATTCTTTAAAATTTTCTTTAGAAAATTATCAAATACAATCTGAAGATCTTCCCTGCCTTAATTTTATCATTAAGATGAAAAAAAACAGAAACTTAAGTGAGAAACAATTGTATTGTTTGTTATTTTTTTAACTAAAATTACACGCTTGTGTTTCAGTATAAGAAATTCATAACACACAAAAAATTGTTCTGCTTGGCTTGCCACCGCCAACGACTAACAAGAAACTACAACTTGAGTGTGCCTTCTTGGGTTTTTGGTTTTTGTGAGTAAGAAAAAAATCAAATAAATTAAAACGTTAGTATTAATGAACAATAAATTAAGAAAATGTATATACTCGTAAGAGCAGCAATGTCAAGGTTATCTTTATGTTTTATATATAAAGTCTGACTTTAGTAAAAAATTTGTATATTGAAAGTAAGAAATGTACAATTTTGTAATCTGGAAAATTTTTATTGAAAAAAAACTATTTCAATTAAAAAATATCTAAATGTTCATTAAATTGGAATTTGAAAACTACACGTTAAATATCAACTGTCCTGTCCCATTTCTATTGAAAAAGTTTTTTGGTAAAAATATGTTAAAATTATAAAAATTTTTTTTTTTTTTTTTTTTTTTTTTTTTTTAGTACATATATTTATTTATTGTATCTTCAAATATGAACTAACAATAATTATTCAAATCTTAAATCTAAATATAATTAATTAGGCCCGACCAGTGTCGGACATAAACTTAGTGATAGTTATTAATAATACATAAGTAGTGATAAGCAAAAACAAAAGTATTTTCAAGCAGTTTCTTCTGGAGTGTTGAGTATTAGAGCCCTTGTGTCCCTCTTTTTTAAGCGGATGTGACCAGTAAAATTCAAGATATTACGAGCAAGCGGATTAGGATGAGACTCGAGTTTTGTAAGATATTTGCCTGCGTATTTTGCAATTTCTTCAGTTACTTGTGGCATATTCAAATCACGATGTAAATTTGAATTTCTTATGTACCATGGAGCCGATGTTATTATCCGTAAAATTTTGTTTTGCCTTCGTTGAATTTTTTCTATATTTGAAGCTGAAGCAGTGCCCCATAGCTGAATTCCGTAGCACCATATAGGTTTTAAAAGCGATTTGTATATCAAAAGTTTACAATCTAGACTGAGGGTTGAATTTCTACCAATCAGCCAATGTATCTGAGTTAGTTTAAGTTTCATTTGCGTTAGCTTAGAGTCAATGTGGTGTTTCCATGTAAGCCTTCGATCAAGGTGTATACCAAGGTATTTCACTTGTAAATTTTGAGGAACAATTTGATTATTGATTGTAATGGGGGAACAAGTTTCTTTTCGTAGGGTAAATGTTACCTGAGCACACTTCTGTTCGTTTACCTTTATTCTCCACCTGTTTAACCATAGTTCTAGCTGGGTAATATGTTGCTGAAGATATCGGGAAGCCTCGTGAGGGTTTTCGTGCATACTAAGGCAGGCTGTATCATCGGCAAATGTAGATGTGTGAATATTACTGCTCAAAGGCATATCACAAGTATAAATCAAATACAAAACTGGCCCCAGTATACTCCCCTGTGGCACACCGGATGAGATTGTTTCAGGCATACTCATAAAGTCTCCTTCTACAACAGTGAATTTCCTTGCAATAATGTAACTTTCCAAAAGATTTAGAACGTTTATCGGTAAGTAAGTCTTTAATTTTAAAATTAGGCCTTCATGCCACACTTTATCAAATGCCTGAGAAACGTCAATAAACAGCGCAGAGCAATACTTTTTTTCTTCAAAAGTTTTTCGTATAAATTGAACCAATCTATGAGTTTGTTCAATGGTGCTATGCTGACTTCTAAAACCAAATTGATGGTCCGGTATGCACTCATTATCAGTTAGAATTGGGGACAATTTTATCATGAGTAACTTTTCAAAGAGCTTTGAGATTGTTGACAGTAAACTTATTGGCCTATATGACTCGGCCTTGGTAAGATCTTTGCCCGGCTTTGGAATCATTTTAACCTTGGCAAGCTTCCAGCTGTTTGGATAATATTCCAGACGTAAAATGGCATTAAAAATGAATAACAGGATTCTAATTGCAATACGAGGCAACTTCATCAGCATCTGGTTACTAATTTCATCAATACCCGGAGCTTTTTTCGGGTTGAGTTCAGCAATTAGTTTTTGTACATCACGCGTCTTAAATTTTATGGGTCGAGGGGGTAGCGCAACTACACTCGGCAAATCAACAGCACCAGTACATGAGTTTGGGGTAAATACGGATTTTAAATGCTCAGCAAATAATTTACCTTTTTCACAGTCGCTTCTTGCCCAATCTCCGGTAGATGTGCGCAGAGGTGGTTTAAACTCGACGGGTGTTTTAAGCTTTCTAGCAGCGCGCCACAAAGAGTAATTAGATGCTGGTGTGACATCAAGACCTTCCAGATAATTTTTAAGAGATGCATTTTTTTCAAATGCAAGCAACTCTTGGAGTCGTTTAGTGCACTCTTTAAACCTAGTTTTATGTTGAGGTGATCTGTGCTGTTGCCATTCCCTTCTAGCTCTTCTTTTTTCACACACGAGACGTTCAATATCAGTAGAATAAATTCTATTAAACCCAGTCTGCGGATGGGAGGTAGTGGCATGTTCAGCAGCCTGTTTAATATTTTCATTAAGGTTGGTAATATTAGATTCAATATCATCGGGTGTTCTTAGCGTAATATTTTCTGTGCAATGAGTACTAAGATATTTTTTGAATCCCAGCCAATTAACACGATTTATCATCTTCACATAAGGATGAGGTAAGTCACTTCTTAATGGGCTACAAATTGAAACGATCGTGGGAGAGTGGTCGGACGAGAGATCTAGAGAAGCTTCAACTTGAATTAAATCCCTAGAAATATTTTTCATGACGCCAAAATCTATAACATCCGGATTTTTTTGTATGTCAGTAGGCCAGTAAGTGGGCTCCCCACTCGAAATGACGTCCAAGCCCATTTTTGAAATTGTGTTGAACAACGCTCGACCTCTGGGTGTGATAAGACGCGAACCCCAGAACGTATGTTTGGCATTATAGTCCCCAGCTGCTACGAAACAAGGGCCAAGAGATTTGAAGAAATCCTTGTATTGATCTTCAGTAATTGCGAATCTGGGAGGGGAGTAAATTGATGATATTACAAAATTAGTGCAAAAATTTTCAATACAAATATTCGTTGCTTGTAGATGTTCTTCAGAAATGTTGTCAATAATATAATGCTTGAGTCTTGACCTTATTAGAATTGCTGATCCACCGCATGCTCTTCCTCTTGGGTCCTTTGAATCATATAAGGTGTAGCCAGAAATTTTAAAAATACTTCTCGAAGTCAAATGAGTCTCTGAGACCAACATTATATCAATATTTTTTTCCGTGAGGAAGTGCTCAAGTTCATTTTTATGTTGGCGAATGCCGTTTGCGTTCCAGAAACATATTTTTAACGTGTTCATGGTTTTTTAACTAATGCTTGAAGCAGTGTATTCTGCATTCGCAGCATTTCTTGCATCATGCTAGTCATATTTGTTGTAAAATTATTTATAGTTTGCACCAGATTATCAATAGTAGCTTCAAGGCGATTGAAATTAAAGCTTGAGTTTGTATTTGTTGAATTATTTGGTGGTGAAACATTTTGAGTAGGAATAAAATTTGTCTTAGCAGCATCGGCATACGATACACGGGAAGTAACTGGTTGGCTCACTTGCGCAATAGTGGCGGATAAAGCGTTTGCTGATTGGGCTGGAGCTAATTTAGGTTTTTGCCCCATAGTCTGTTTGACGAAAGAGTACACAGGACAACCTCTGTAGTTAGCGGTGTGATTACCTCCACAATTGCTGCATTTTTTATCACTTTGATTTTTTGGCTTATTGCAACTAGCAGTGCCGTGTAATTCGCCGCACACAACACAAACAGTAGGTAAATTGCAGTAAGTTTTAGTATGGCCATATTCTTGACAATTATGGCACTGTACGGGTCCAGAACGCTTATGTGGTTCTTCAACTGTTATTTTTCGGTATAAAAGATATTTTAGATTATAAATTGGGTGCGTCTCATTTTTTCTCAATTTTATATCATTTGGCTCCAGTTCAACGCGAAATAGAGGTTGGGGGATCTTTTCCCTATTTATTATGTTCGATACATTTTTTACCTTAAATCCCTGGAGGACGAGTGCATCTTTTATTTCTTCGGGAGCGACATAGGAATCTATGCCCTTCAATACGATCTGCAGACCTTTAGCACTCTTGAGCTGGTATGTGTAGAAATTTGTTTTACTTTTTTCAAATTCCGAAACCATTGTGCGAAAATCTTTTTCTTCATAAATTTGAATTTTCGTTTCATCAATGCTACCACGTTTTATTGGAACAATGTGAAATTTATTCTCACCAATTACCGAAATTAATTTTTTAATAAGAGCGTTTGAGTTTTTTTCTCTTAAATAGATTGGTGGCGGCTTGGAGGCTTTGTTCGCAGATTCAGCGGGTTTGTCGTTGTCGTCTTGCAATATTTTAAAACGGTTTTGGCGATTAGTAGATGATGCGCTGTTATCCCTAGAGATCTTTGGAGCAGATGAAATTTTAGAAGATTTTGGGCTTCGCCCGCGCTTTACCACAGTGATATATCTGTCCATTCCGACTTGGACCTTGGGTTTTTGGCTACTCTTACCTATAGTGAAAACAGGGTTAAGTGATGACCACGAGCCCGAAGCGGATGATATTGCTGAGTTAAATGTAGAGGTACTGGGCAACGGTAATGTTAACGAATCACTAGATGGCATTGGACAAAGCGAAGTTGATCGCTGACGAAAATGCGGCTTTGCCGTTAGAGAAAGTCTATCATCAGATTTTTTATTTTTATTGTTTTTATTAAGAGCTTCAGAACTCACAGTAAGTCTATCATCAGATTTGTTATTTTTATTGTTATCATTGAGAGCATAAGAACTCACAGTAAAATAGGCATTTCTGCCGTTATAACTCACTTCGCAATTATTTGTATTTGACGTACTCATATAGAGTATTCCTCAAGGGTCTGTGTTTTTTGTTTACGGTTTTTTTTTGTTTTTGTTATTTCTATATGTAAAAATATTAGCAAAGCAAAAAAAAAGCTTATTTATCAAAGTTAATATGTACTACGAATATTTTTTTGTATGATTTTTTTTGTTTAGTATGTATGTAAGAAAAATTCCGCTATTACGTCTGTTCACTATGAAGGTACAACGAGAACTCAAAATTATAAAAATAAAACATTTTTATTTCATATCAATAACTGTAAGCCCCATAGTTAAATGTTTTAAAACTGATTTTAACCATAAATAAATGAAATCAACTTCTTATTTAAAATTCAAATTAGGTGAGTCATTGAATGTACATATTGGGAAAAAAACAAGTTTTTTTTAAATAAAAAGTTAAAAAAAAGATAAATATTATGCATTTAAGATTCCCGACAAAATTGTTAAAAGGTTTAAAATTATTTCATGACAAAATCCTATAAATGATGTTACAAAAAAAAAAACTTTATGAAATCAACTTTTTATTTATTCATTAACATTCCTTACGAATATTTTGTGTATAAATAAATTAATTTCAAGTGTTTGAAAAATGTCATGTCAAATAGAAGAAATTCGGAACGTCTGGCTCTTTTTTCTTTTAGCAACATAGCAATATCTAAAAAAAGACTCGTTTTTCATTTTATCCTATTAAAAATTTCATACGAATGGTGTAAGAGCAGGAAACGATCACTGGAGATCGTTTTTTTTACATCAACTGGCCGAATAAAACGTTTAAATGCATATAGACGTTGTTTAACTTAAAAAACAAGTAAAAATTCCTAATACACTAAAGACTAACGGCCGAATCCATGAAAAATTAATTTGTGTTTCATGTATGCTTTAGTCTAAATTTTTAAGGAATTTTTGTCTTAACGAACAATTCAAACGTGAATAATTTTTTTTTTGATGCGGCAGTAAATATTAAACAAATATACTTCATTATTTTTTCTCTTCCCAAATAATATTATTTCAAGACACTGAAAATTTCCGTGGCCTCTACGGTCTCCAGATCTAACTGCAGCATATTGTAATTGTGGGGTTACTGTTAACAGAAAATTTATAAATCGAATTTAAATATAAATCAAGCTTAAATTATTTAAGAGAGTCGATTCAATCAATAATTGAAGCGATTCCAACATCAAATCTTCAGGCAGACATGCACAACTTTTTGTCACTTTGCCACTCTCAGCGCGGCACCCATTCAAAATCAATTATTTTTAAAAACTATTTAAAATATTTAATAAAATTAAATTATCAATCAAACAAAATAATAATGAATAATGTATATAAATTGTAGAAAAAGTTATTGGAGTTTCTTTATATAGCAAAACGCATCATTGAAAATACGAAAATTCAAGCCAGAAATATTTACATATGTAACTAGTTTTGGAAATAATATTTACCAAAAACTTCATTAAATGTAACCAACCAATCAAAGCACCGATTTTTAGATGTAAAAAAAAACTTCCAATATTTGCCCAATCCTACCACAGCGGCAACGCTGAAAGCAACCCACAATATGCAAATTAATAGTAGAACCTCAAAAACAGCAAACACTGAGAAATATTAGAACAAAACAAAAACTAACCATACGAAATTGTGTTTGCATTTGCTTAAATAAAATACTGTTTTGCAAGACATGCACACAAACGCAATTAATCCTATTCCCATAATACACCGGCAATGATAATTTTACTCACCTACTCACAATACAATCGCAATGAAACACAAACACACCACCTGCACACCCCAAAAAACACACCACGCTCCAACAACAATAACAACAATCGCAACTTGTACATTTTGTAGCCGAAACTGGTTAATGACGTCACGACGTCACATTTTATTATACACACAAAAATAATTGCACTTGCAAATTTTCATAGCAAACACCTATAACTTTTTTCACACATCATATATCACTTTAATTCTTTCACACATTTATTACATTTTCAAATGCCTTCAATTAAAAACAAAATTTATCAATATTCTTACACTTTTACTGTATTATTTATTAAATTAAATATTTAACTACATGTCTACGACCGAACACATTGAACAAAAACACCGAACTAAACGCATGTAATGAACTCTTAATTTGATTTATAAGTATGTATGTATTCCCTAATTACTCTCTCTTTATTAATATTCTATTTAGTATACAACAACTACTACACGCATGCATTGATCAAATAAACAAAATTGCACATTGCGCAGGTCCGTTAGTTTTGTTGCTATCAGAACACTGCATCAGTTGATTGACTATTGTTATTCATTCATATTGTTTTGTTTTGTTTAAACGACTTCTGTATTTTCTTTTATCTTTGTTACTTCATAAGTCGGTACCATTTGGACCGATTTCTTAAATTCTTTTTTTGTGTGAGAGGTATGGCTTCCCATTTGTTGAAATTGTCAAAAAAAATTTAATTAGTTTTGTGATATTTTACTGATGAAAAAAATTAAAATTTAAAATTATATTTCATATGGTTCTACTTAATAGATTTTTTCGAAACTTGCACACATCCTGATCTCTAAAAAGATTCAATCTTGTATTTAAAAGGTTAGAATTATTTTACATGTACTTCTAACTATCCGATTTCCGCGAAACTTGACAAACAGTTTTGACACCTAGAATGCCATGATTTTATTATTATATTACATTTCACCTTCTTTTACCTTGACCGAATTTTACAAAAATTGGCACTTAGCTTGAGATCTAAAAGTTGGGAGGACATTAATGCAGTAGAATCTCGAAAAAGTTAACATTTCTGAGCGTAAGAATTTTTTACAGCCACAAGATATTCTTATAAAAGCGTGAAATTCGATAAAAAAAAATAGTGGGATGATGATCAGTAGGATAGTGAGGACGAAATGGATCAAATCTAATACATACTGCTTACGAGGACACAGGTTGAGAAGTTCAATTGTTAATGAGGAACATGAGTGAAAATGGTGACATCAGCATTGATGACACTGAAAATTTTTAACAAGGATGAAACTACGAAAGATAACAATGATCTAGAAGTCTCCGATAAGAAGTAAGCTTATTATTAAGTTTCTGTATACGAAAATGGCCAAGAGTGACTGGAAATTTAACAACAGCAGGTACAAAATAAATTTGAGTTTATTTTTTGCAATGATAAAAACTGAGTCATTTAAAAAAATTAATACATAAGAAAATGTAATACATAAAATTAAATTTAAAAATATACTCGTATGTAAACGACTTTAAAAATAAGCACTAAAAAGTTAAAAGTAATATAAGTATATTAAGTTGAACAAAATTTTTTTATATGTATGAATGATATTCAAAGTCAAAGACAAACTACATATAAAATAAAGCAGGCTTAAAAATGTTGCATAAAACCATTTACCGAAAATAATTGTTATTTTTTCTTTCTGAAGAAAAGTTTACGAAAAAATAATCTTTATCTATTTAAGGTTATTTTTAACCATTATCGTGAGATGTATATTATTTTGATCACCGTAACCAATATAAATAAGAAATATTTTTTTTTTTTAATACTGAAAAACTATTATATCGACCAAAAAAATTATTTGGTTATCAATAATAATTATCGAAATTAATTTCTTTTTTGCTATCGCATTTTTTTAAACAATAACTTTTAACAAAATTAACAAACATTTTTACAAAACTGACTGTTTTGCTTACTTTTCCAAAGTCATTTCAATATTTTTCCCTACAAACCCCTTAGAGATTCATCCATTGCTTTTGTGAATCACATGAGTAAACAGAAATTGCAAGCAGTGACATGAATTTATTAAGAGCAGTCTCGTTGATATGAATCATGCAATAGCATCTTTAATGTAAAGTGAATTAAGTTTGAATGTTAAGTGCTTGCTTAATATTAAATTTACAAGACAAAATTATACCGTTTGAGGCATAATCATGCAGACCTCTGATTGCTATCAATCAGCTGTTTGCGTGATTTGTTTGTGTTTTTTTGTGTTTTGTTTTGAAAGAAAACTACAAAGGTGAAAGAAAGCCAATATAACGAATAATATATATTAAAAATTAACTAAAAATTAAAATTAGAGGTGTACAGTGAAAAATTGCTATAAGGAATACATATCAAGATTGCTTAAGCGTGCATAATTAGCTCGCTTAACTTTTCGTCGGATCCTAGAATGGAAAGTTTGAAAACCAAAACACTTCAGACTTGGGAAATTCGAAAAAGTTTCTAACCGTTAATTTGTAATTTTTGTTAAAATTTTTTTAGTACGTTCTGTAATATTTTTTTATTGCAGGTAAAATAAATGGAGTCTTATGCACACTGTATACATATGTATGTATGTATGTAACTGTATCTATAGTATAGATTCTATACTGATGTTGACACGGCGGAATCGGTCGAGCAAGAGATTTTTAAACAAAATATTTTAAATTTAAAAAAAAAAATTTTTTTGTGAGGGTTATATTGTATATGTAAGTAATATCCGTTATAAAATACATGTTTGAAAAAGTTTTTTAAATAAACTTACCAGTAGTTGTTTTTCTGAAATTGAAGCTTTTCACAAAAAGTAAACGATTTCTTCCATAATTTTAGCTGCAACTTTTAATAAATTGTTGTTAGGTTGTGCTCAATTTTTTTTTTTTTTTTGGTTATCCGAATGTTTTGTTTTTCAGAGATATTTACATAAACTTTTTTGATTATGCAAACTTTTTAAATTTATCACTTTTTTGTTAACACATTTAATAATTTGCTGGCGCCAGAAATTTTATAAGCTTGCTGTGGGCTTTTTTTAAATACTGCAATAGGAAAAAGAGAAAAAAAAAACTATTTAGTTTTTATAATACTGTAGTTTAATATTTAAAGTTTTAGTATGGCTGATTGTAAATGTATCTGTACTATTTTTGAAGGTATTTTAAATTAACTGCCAGTTTATCAAAGATAATCAAACATTTTCGTTCGCTTATTTATTATATTTTAGGCCAAAACAAATTTGAGTGTTTGGTTTTAGTTTTCATTATATTTTTAATTGTCTTTGATAAGCAGACAGTTAAAATTTTCAATATTACATAAACTTCAAACTGTAAAACAAAATTTTCCATAATTTTTAGTAAACGATACGAAAAGTATTTGAAAGATACATTTTAAAAAATTACTCTAATGCAATTAAGAAATGTTGCATAGATGAAAAAAACTTGTTTAACATGAATTTAATATATTGATACATACATATATATTTTTTTTTTTTTGGCAGAAAAACATCTATTAATTTTTTAAATTATGTGTGCATACTCTATATTTTTGTTAACGTTTTAAGATTGCCTACACACAAAAAAAGCAAAAAACAAAAATTACAAATTTTATAAAAAATAAAAGCAGAACAGTCCATAAAACTTTTGCGAGAGACACAGAAATACCTGAACAATGCAAAATTACAGCTTGAATATGAAAAAACTCAAAGGTTAATAAAGTATCAGCAAGAAACGAAAGAAATAAAAATAATTTAGATAAGCAAGCATTTTTAGAGTGCAAAAGTAGCTTAAAAATTTAAAAAATCTTACCGATGCTATATTTACTTATCTTAAAGACACAAACATAGAGATGCAAAAGTATCTCAAAGATCAAGATGTATCTATAGTAAAGATACAAAATTATCTTAAAGCTGCAAGAGTATTTTAATGATGTAATTAATATTAATTTAAAAATATAAAAGTATCTTAAAGATTCAAACGTATGTGTTAAAAGCGCAAAAGTATCTCAAATATACAAAGAGAACCTAAAGATGGAAAAATAAAAGCATTAACTGGTTTGAATAGAACATATTTTTATTATACACTGTTAACATTAAAGGAAAGAAATTAATATACAAAAGCATCTTAAGAATACAAAAGTATCTCAAGGACAATGGAATATCTCAAATAAGTAACTCAAAGATGTAAGAGTATCTTACTGATGCAAAATACAAAAGTAGCATAAAGATACAAAGTATCTTAAAGATACAAAAGTAGCATAAAGATACAAAAGTACCTTAAAGATACAAAAGTATCTTAAAGATACAAAATAATCTTAAAGATAGAAAAGTATCTTAAGAATGCCAAAGTACCTTAAGAATGTAAAAGTATCTTACAGATGCAATACATATTAGGTAAAATATAAAAAAGTAGCACAAAGATACAAAAGTACCTTAAAGATACAAAAGCATCTTAAAAATACAAAATAATATTATAGCAAAGTATCTTAAAGATACAAAAGTATTTTAAGAATACCAAAGTATCTTAAGAATGTAAAAGTATCTTACAGATGCAATACATATTAGGTAAAAGATAAAAAGTATCTCGAAGATACAAAAGTATCTTAAAGATACAAAAGAATATTAAGCATAGCAAAAAATTTTAAAGATACAAAAGTATTTTGAAAATACTAAAGTATCTTAAGAATGTAAAAGTATCTTAAGAATGTAAAAGTATCTTACAGATGCAATAATATTAGATAAAATATAAAAAAGTAGCATAAAGATACAAAAGTATCTTAAAGATACAAAAGTCTCTTAGAGATACAAAATTATCTTAAAGATACGGAAGTATCACAAAGATGGAATATTAGCTTAAGGATGCAAACGATGCAAAAGTATATCAAAGATACAAAAGCAACTTAAGGATGCAATAATAAAAACTACAACTTGTTTGATAAGCAATATACTGATTGTTAACTAACTAAGGATGCAAATTAAAATAATTACAAAGGATACTTTTGTATCTTAGAGATTAGATTAGTTTGCAACGATAAAATAATATTAAACTATTTCTTCTTAAATATCAAGAGATACATGAAAGTATCTGTAATTTCATTTCAAAATTAAACTTGTACACTTTACTTTTCAGTTAACCAGTATCATACAGCAAACATTATCTCTTCTATGAAATGCAAAAGTATATTTTCAAAATTTATCTTTGACTAAAAGTTGTGGAGCCCAAACCTGGCTTTTGTTAACATTTAATTTTTCACATATTAAATTTATTACTGAAAATTTATTGAAAAGTGAAACTTTATCAAAATAAAAATAAAAATCTACAATAAAGATTTATTTAACATTATTAATACATTGTCATTTAAAATAAATATTATTATTATTGTTATTTTCCTCGCTTTTAATCAACTCTAGTTTTTTTTTCTTTTGTGAAAGTGGTTAAACTACAACTAAAAATTTCTATCTTAAATACGAGTACAAGAAAATAATTTTTTGTTTCTTTTTTAGTAGTTGCCATTATTTCCGTGCTTACCAAACATCTATAGACAGCTTTTTAGTAACAATATCTACAGAAAATGCAACTTGATAAGAAATTAAAAAAAAACGGCAAATAAGCAAAACAATTTTAAAAATTGTTAGTTAAAACAAGTTTTTTTTTTTCTTTTGGGAAAAATGTTAATTTTTGGTAATTTGTTAATGGAAGGAGATGTGAAAAAATTTGAGGAAAACTAAAATAAACATTTTAGAGTGTATTATGCAAAGAAAGACTTTAAAGTATACGAGTACATACATCATTAACAAAAGGAAATTGCAATAAAACTCTCAATAAGTTGGTGGATATAAAAAGTATATGTATATTTATCAGGTGTAGATGTGAGATGCCTTTTAAAAAATAAATAAATTATTTAAAGGATACCTCTGCGTCTTTAAAATACTTCACATATTCTTGAAATACTTTTGTATCCTTAGACTACTACACCTTTTAGATAATTTTGCATGCTTAAGATGCTTATATATATATATGTATTATATTATTATTATATTATTATATTATTATTATTATTATATATTATATTATATTATTATATTATTATTATTATATATGTATTTTTAAAATACTTCTGTATCTTCAAAAAAGTTTTGCATCTTCAACATACTTTTGTGTCTTCAAGATACTTTTGTATCATCAAGATACTTTTGTATCTTCAAGATACTTTTATATTTTCATGTTTTTTTATCTTCAATGCAACATTTGTATTTTTCAGATAATTTTGTATCTCCCACGGCATTTTTAATCATGATGATACTTTTGTATCTTCAATACGCTATTGTATTTTCACGTTACTTTTGTATCTTCAAGATAATTTTCATCTGAAAGACAATTTTCTATCAAGATTTATTTTGTATTTTCAATATACTTTAGTATTTTTAAGGTAATCCTGTATCTTCAAGATACTTTTGTATCTTCAAGATACTTTTGTATCTTCAAGATAATTTTGTATCTTCATTACGCTATTGTATTTTTACGTTACTTTTGTATCTTCAAGATAATTTTTATCTGAAAGACAATTTTCTATCAAGATTCTTTGTATTTTCAATATACTTAAATATTTTTAAGGTAATTCTGTATCTTCAAGATACTTTTTGACAATTGTCTATCTTAGAGATAATTCTGTATCTTCAAGATACTTTTGTATCTTCAAGATACTTTTGTATCTTCAAGATACTTTTGAATCTTCAACATACTTTTGTATCTTCAAGATACTTTTGTATCTTCAAGATACTTTTGTATCTTCAAGATACTTTTGTATTTTCAAGATACTTTTGTGTCTTCAAGATACTTTTGTATCTTCTAGATACTTTTGTATCTTCAAGATACTTTGTATATTCAAGATATTGTTGTGTTTTCAAGATAATTTTATATCTTCAAGATACTTTTGCATCTTCAAAATACTTTTGTATCTTCAAGATACTTTTGTATTTTCAAGATGCTTTTGTGTGTTGAATATAATTTTGTATCTTCAAGATACTTTTGTATCTTCAAAACACTCATGCATCTCCAAAAATATATTTATAGCTTGAAGATTCATTTGCATCTTAAATATATTTTTGTATCTTTAAGGTAATCTCTATCTTTAAAATACTTTTTTTATGTTTTATTGTTTTTGCCAGATTTAAAAATGAATATTTTTTAGTTTATATTGGTATTAAAGATACTTTTGATATTATTACAGCTATAATTTTTGTTAAATTTTTCTAGTTTCTTTAGAACTATTTTTTTTTTTTTACTGAGTGTAGCACAATACTTTAAGAACTTCAACGATTTATCTTGCAGATAGTTTTTTTTATCTTTTAAAGTGGTAACTTTGGTCTTCGCTTATTTAAGATAATTTATAATATTTTAATTTTTTTTCACAGTTTATTTTTTGTTTTATAATAACTTTAAGACTCTTGGCATTTATCTTCGAGAAAAAAATTTTTATCTATCGTTTAATTTTTCATACAAAACTGCAAAATCTGTAATGCAGCAAAAGTTGTTATTTAAACAAAAATATATTTATCTTTTAGATAGTTAGGCTTTCTATCCCACAAATAAATATGTATCTCAAGGTAATAATTGCACTTAATACCTTTTTTTTTGATTTTTTAGCTTTGTTTCATGCTCCTTCCGTTGTATAATTTCTTTTAAACTTAATTTTGTTCTTAATTTTTTAGTTATTTTTGTATTAAAAAAAAATTTTTATTTTTTCTCCGGCAAGATGAAGAGATTCTCGAAAATTTATCTTAGAGATACCTACTTTTTATTTTTTATATTTTTATTTCATAAAATTGCTTAAAAAATTTTATGTAGGATTATTTGCTCAATTCACAAGACTTGTTGTATCGTTTAAAGTTGTATCTTAGAAGACAATTTCAAACAAGATTTATGAAAACAAACAAAAATTTGGCAAATAATTGGGGATTCAAACGGTAGTCTTAAAAGTGTTATAGTGTCTGAAATTATTTAAATATATGTACATACATATGTATGTATGTAATTATTTTTTGTTTTTGTTTTTTTAACAAAAAATTTAAAACATTATGAGTTTATGACACTTAAGTTTGTTTTTCTATTGAATTTATTTATTTTTATTTTTCAAATACAACTTTAGGCAATACAACAAAGCTTGCGAATTAAATAATTTTATTTATATGCTTATATTTTTTTTTTTATTTTTTAATTTATTCAAACTTTTGTTATATACAAATATTGTCTGCAAAAAATAAAATCTCTTGATAATAATTATTGATTATGAATTTTTATTCTTTCGCTACTTTTTTTTTTTTTTGTTTTAGCTTTTTTATAAATTGTTTATAATTTTTTATCTTCAGCTTTTGTTTTTTTTCATGCGTTTTCTTTCTAAAATATATAATTTTTTTCTTAAAAATAGTTTTATACGTTTTCCCCGATGTAATTTGCTCCAAAGTTTAGACGTTAATGAACCCTTTTTCATCATTTGTATTGTCTCGCATACATTTTAGCACACTCGTACATATATAAATCTATTTTATTTGTGCACTTTAATTGATTTCCAATCAAAAAGACAAAAACCTATTTTTAATTTTTGCTCGTTCAACAAAAGGAATTCCTTCTTGAAAGTTCCGGGTTTGAAAGTGAACAATAGCACAACTATCAACAAAAACAACACAACACTCCGTCTTTGAGAGTATATGTACCATGTGAATGAAAGCAAAAAATAAAGCAAATTAATGTTCAACGAGTGAGTGGAAAAAATCAAATGAATTGAAGAAAGAAAAAAAAAACAACAAAAATTCAATTGAAATGCAGACAAAATCTTATAAAAAAACAAACTTTAAAATCAATGACACTGTTCAAAAAATACACAAATAACTTAAGATGATCAGGCAAAGTCATCAGTATAACAGAGAGAGAGAGAGAGAGAGAGAGAGTATAAAAATTGCACTTATGTAAATATAAACATAAGCATTACGAGGGTAGTCCAGTGTTGTCAGATATAGCAATATCTCGCCAAACGTGGCGACAAAAATTTGTTTTTGGCGATGAAAATTTATAAATGGCGATTGGCGATTTACTTGGCGATATTTGAACTCCCTGCCGATATTTTTGGCTATTTTTTACGATTTCAATAAAATGAATAATTTTGAAAATATCAAATTTTTTATGCAAGGAATTTTTTCTACAACAGAAAATATTTCGTTAAAAAATTTAAATGTTGTAACTCTTTATCTCAAACAAAATTTTCTGAAGTTCAAGAAGTTTTAAAAAAACACAAAATCTCATTTGGTGTTTATGAAGCACAGGGGGAAATTTCCTTTTATAAATTGATTAAGACGATGCGGGTACTTTCCACTTCATCGCTATGATATGTGTATCTAAATACACATTTAATTAATGTAATGTATGTAATGTAATCACAAAATAAAAATATTTTTTAATCTGAATGAATTTCTTATGTGCAGTTTCCACAAGTCAGGCAGGCGACTCGTCTAGAAAATTTGTATAAAAATCACGCAAAAATATGAGTGCTTTCTATACAAATTTTATACTCAAGTCGACCGTCTGCGTCTGCGTTGTAGAAACAGGGTGTTAATCGGGCTTAAGTTCAGTAATCTCTATCCAAGTGGATAGACATGGGTGCTGAAGAAGTGCGCGGCTGCACAAAATATTGGCATTTTCCCCAGCTAATGAAGTCTAGTTTAATTTGTCTTCTCTTCTTTAGAAACTCACATTAATTAATAAAAACATTTCATTCAATAAAGATTGAAATGACTGACCTTTAGCCAGATTAAAAAATTATTTCTGATTAGAATTCACTATACCTAGTTCAATTAAATTTAAAATTGTCTCAATCAAAAATATTTTTGTAGCTTAAATTTAATGTCTTATTATATCGGCGATATTTGGCGATATTCCATAAGTCATTTGGCGAGGAGGCTGAAAATAAATCTGACAACACTGCGGTAGTCTCAGAAAACATAATCACTTTTTACATTGTTACATTCCAAAAATCTATTTCTAAGTAGCTAGACTTACATACATATGTACATACATTTATGTATGTATATAGTACATATTAAAAATAATACATATATATAATATTATTATACTCACGCCCAGCCTTAATTTAATTAACAGTAGAAGTATTTTGAAAAATATCAGTTTTATTACCAAATCTAATGAAAATTAATTTCCATTAATTGCACCTTATTCTCAAGATATCTTTCCTTAATGTGCTCCTTAGTCAAGTTAATTTTAAAACCACCGTCGTATTATTACAAACTATTAATATTATCATTATTATTAATATGCAGTATGTTTTATTTTGGTATAAAAAGTTTTTTTTTTAATTTTTGTGAAAGTAAATAAATACAATAAGAGGCCTTTTCGAAATCTTCAGACGAATTAATATCTTCCCAACACACACGCACGCACAGGTTTGTGCATGCAAAGTACAAAACACCAGCAGCGCAACAAATACTGCAGTGCATGCAGGCAGGCAGTATCAAAAACATTCCAGAAGCCATAACATACATTTTCAACGCACAATGAACTTGATCGATCGAAACGAATCGTTTGTTTCAGCATGACAAAAACCGCGCAAACACAAACTTACACTTACTACACCGCATACGCACAACATGACGACAACATTTGGCGAAAACTACAGCACGCGACTTGTGTGCTCCAATGCAGGCAGAAGATAAGCAAAACTCTACATTGTATCTACAACTGTCCCTTAATAAACAAACAATTTAATGATCCCTGCCTCTCTGGCCCTTACTCGAATTTTTATGTATTTATTTATTTATTTTTTTCATATGAGGTTGAGTGTCTCCTCAAACTCCATTCACTTAACAGATTTGAACTCAACGTTTACGAGTACGTTACATGAAAATGTGCAGTCAACTGCAACTGTGCGCCAACCCATCAAACATTTTGTATTAATACCGCTTTTCTATACATCTGTTTTATTGATTGGAATTTTTGCTGGAGACAGCTGTGTTAAATTTAGTCAGCGAATTAATGAATCCAATGATTATTTTTTTTAACAAACAAACACCTGCTTCCTTGGCTTGTCTGTAGAAACAGCCAGAGTCTATGATGGAAATCGAGAAATCGAAATCGAACCCGCGACTTTGCGACTGCTAGGCTATTGAACTGTCTGCTAGGCAATAAATCTCTTTTGCTTAACTGAGTGCCATAAGTGCACCCTCTTTAGCGTTTCCGTAATTTTTTTTTAGCCGCGGCTCCGCTCGCCTTGGTCTGATATTTTGGAAATTATACTTAAAATTTATGAATGTTTTGTTATTGGTTACTCACTGATAATGTGGAAAAAAATGTTAAAAACCGACAAAAAGGCGATAAAAATAATAAATAAAAAAAAACAGAATAACAACCGGTTTGAAACTGTTTTAGCAATCAACCCCGAAACGAAAAATACCCTAACCAGCTCAAAAATGTGTTTTCGAAAAGAAATCTGAACTAAATTTAAAAAAAACCGGTTCTGAACCAGATAAAAAATATACTATATTTGATGCTGGTAATTTAGCTTTCTATGGGTGAAAGAATTTTATAAATCGGTCTAGCAGTTTGAAAATCCGTAACGAATATTTAAAAAAACCGGTTCTGAACCGGATAAAAATGAAGGCTATATTTGATGCTAGTAATGTAGCTTCCTATAGAAGAAAGAATTTTAAAAATCGGTGTAGCGGCTTGAAAACCCGTGCCAAATATTAAAAAACCCGGTTCTGAACCGGATAAAAAAAAGGCTTTATTCGATGCTGGTAATGTAGCTTTCTATGCGTGAAAGAATTTTAAAAATCAATTTAGTGGTTTGAAAACCCGTGCCAAATATTAAAAAACCCGTTTCGGAACCGAATAAAAAATAGGCTTTATTCTGTGCTGGTAATGTAGCTTTCTATGAATGAAAAAATTTTACAAATTGGTTTAGTGGTTTGAAAATCCGTGCCAAATATTTAAAAAAATCGGTTCTGAACCGGATACAAAAATATGCCATATTTGATGCTGTTAATGTAGCTTTCTATGGGTGAAAGAAGTTTAAAAATCGGTTTAGCTCTCCATTCCATATCAAATATCAAAAAACCCGTTCTGAACCGGATAAAAAAATAGGATATATTTGATGCTAGTAATGTAGCTTTCTATGCGTGAAAGAATTTTAAAAATCAATTTAGTGGTTTGAAAACCCGTGCCAAATATTAAAAAACCCGGTTCTGAACCGGATAAAAAATAGGCTATATTTCATGCTGGTAATGTAGCTTTCTATGGGTGAAAAAGTTTTGAAAATCGGCTTAGCGGTTTGAAAATCCATATCAAATATTAAAAAAAAATCGGTTCTGAACCGGATACAAAAATAAGCTATATTTGATGATACTACATTAGTAGCTCTCCATTGGTGAACGAATTTTCAAAATTGGGTTAGCAGTTTGTTTGAAAATCCGTACCAAATATGTATTAAAAACCGGTTCTGAACCGGATAAAAAATAGGCTGTATTTCATGCTGGTAATGTAGCTTTCTATGGGTGAAAAAGTTTTGAAAATCGGCTTAGCGGTTTGAAAATCCATATCAAATATTAAAAAAAAATCGGTTCTGAACCGGATACAAAAATAGGCTTTATTTAATGTTGGTAATGTAGCTTTCTATGAATGAAAAAATTTTAAAAATTGGTTTAGCGGTTTGAAAATCCGTACCGAATATTTCAAAAAAATCGGTTCTGAACCGGATACAAAAATATGCCATATTTGATGCTGTTAATGTAGCTTTCTATGGGTGAAAGAAGTTTAAAAATCGGTTTAGCTCTCCATTCCATATCAAATATCAAAAAACCGGTTCTGAACCGGATAAAAAAATAGGATATATTTTATGCTGGTAACGTAGCCTTCCATCCGATGAATATTGTGGAATTTGTAAGGGGTATGATAAACTAACATTTTTGGTGTAGGGTATACAAATATTCCATTTCATATCATACCCGACTCTAATTTAGATCATAATGCGAGAGAAGAGAAAGCAAGTCATTTTAATTGTGCAGTGCTGCTGAGGCTGCAGCAGCCGCCAATTTAATATATTCAGGAATGCACCGACTGCACTTGTGTTACCGTGACTTTTTTGCCTCTTCTTGTTTTTTATAAAGATTTATGTTTTTATTTTAATTTATTTATTTTCATTCGCATAAAAGTGCTGTTGTCGTGATTTACTTACTTACATGCGAGTACATACTTTTTGCTGTATTTCTTGCATACATTACAGTTTCATTTATAGATATTTGCAGTAATTGATTAAGCTGAGCGGTAGTTTAGCGTGTGTTTAGAGTAGATAGTTTGAACGAAAGATTAAATTCTGCTGACTCAAATCGTTTTTGAAGTGTTCGTCTTGCTGCTGCTTATTGTGTCGAGTGCAATGAATGAGGTTTATGGCAAACGAAATACATACTCGTACATATTTTATTGTTTTGAATAATAGAAAAATGCCAAGAAAGCGTGAACTGAATTGAAAGATGAACTAATAAATTAATCTTAATTGTTTAGATACAAAGTTCTTGCTTATTTATCATAAATAACTGCCTAATAACAATTTAATTAAAAAGGCGGCTTAAAAAAATATTAAAATTTTAGCGTTTTACTTTATTCTTCTTTATTATTTATTTCCCTTGAGCTCTAAGTAAAGTTTAAATGCCCCTAAGCCCATCTTTAGTTTGAAAAATAATAAATTATCTCCCAGTCGACTCCAATTGATTTGCTTAAAAATTTTAAAATCTGCTGCAGTATCTCTTAGATACTTTTATATCTTTAGCTTGTATTTATTTTTTTTTTTTGCTCTGTCATAATCAGCTTATCTCTACTAAATATATCCTAATTTTTGTTTAACTCGTTTTCACGGTTTGTTAACTTTCATTTTTATTTTTTTTTTTTTTCACCAACACAAATATTTTCATTTTTACCCAAAAGCCATGATAGTAGTAATAAGTTTGTGTTTACGATGCATTAAAAATTTGACACATAAAATTTTTTATTTAATAAACCACTCAAAATGCCAGAAACCCCTAAAACTCATTAATTAAATGCTATTTCTTTTTTATTTCTGTTTTTTCTGGTATTTATACTTTCAATTGCGCTGTAAATATAAAAATAGTATTTGGCAATTCGTTTCGAAGTTTTTTTTTTAAAGTTCAAAGTTATTTTTAAAAGTAGACGATAAACGAATAAGACACAAATTTAAAATACCACAAAAAAAACAAAATCAGAAACGTAAGATGAAGAAGAAATAAATAGTCAAGGTAGAAGAAACCAAATTAAAAAAAAAAATATACAATATTTCATATTTCAATGCTAGTGAATACTTTTGTCAGCTTATTTGAAAATGTTTAAGATTTTTTTTTTGAGTGCAAGAATATCTGTCAGATATAAAATTTGCATATTTACGTTTTCGAAACTTAGAAATTTATTAAAAAATTATAAATTAAGCAAACTTATTCTCTTCGTTAAAAGCTGTCTAAAGCTTTTGGTATGACGTTTGGTATCTTCAAGTTATTTTATATTTTTGGGTATTCTTTTAAATATTATTTTAATAAATAATAAATTTATTCTTATCCTTATCCTCTTCTTTTCATATCTTAAAGATATATCTTTTAGATCTTTTGTATCTTCAAGATATTTTTTTAAGATAATGTCTTAAAGAGTTACTTTCATATTTGTAAGATACTTTGATATCTTTGAGATACTTTTCATCTTCAAAATTCTTTAGTATTTCTAGGATACTTTTTATATTTGGTAGATACTTCATTGTCTTTCAGCTTGATGAGTATCTTAAAGATACCTTGGTATCTTTTTTGTTTCTTTTTTAAAGAGAATTAAATTTCAGGCAATGTATGCCTTCTTTATGAAAGGAATAGTGATAGAGAAGACAGGAAGGAGGAAATGATTATTTGTGACTATTTGCTAAATTCAAAATTATTTGTTAATCTTTTAGATGCTGTAATATTTTTAAAATATTCTGGTATCTTTAGAATACCTTGATAGCTTCAACATACTTTGATGTCTTTCAGATAGTTTGATATCTTTAACATACTTTAATATCTTTAAGATACTTTTATATCATTCAGAATTTTGATACTTAAGTACTTTTTAAATTAAAGTGTCTGTAAAATACTTTCATATCTCTTAGATGTTCTCATATCTTTAAGATGCTTAAGTATTTTTAAGAAATGTTTTTATCTACAGGATACTTTGAAATCTCTAAGATACTTGACATTAATTGTTATCTTAAAGATATGAAATTATCTTAAAGAATATACTTAAAAAACGTAAATATTTCGTTATCCTTTGTAAGATACTGTGATATTTGTAAGATACTATATTTAAGTTACTTCGGTATCTTTAAGATTTTTTGGGTATTTGTAAGATTTCTTGGCATCTTAGAGACTATTAGAGCTACTTTTATATCTTAAAGATGCTTTATATCTTAAAGATACTTTAATATTATTTTGGCATCTTAAAGATACACTTATATTTTAAAGATGCGGTAGTATCTTGAAGCTTGCTAAATATATATATAAATATATATGTAGGTACTTTTAAGATGCTTTGTTATCTTTAGCATAAAACATTTTTTATGATAATTTTTTTTATTTCTCAGATACTTTGGTATTCCAAAGATACTTTAATATTGTTCACTTAATTTATCATCTTGCAAACAATTTTATATCTTTAACGTCCAAATCTTACATATGGTTAAATATTTCATCAAGTTTTTAATAAATACTTTTGTAATAAATACTTTTGGTTTATAAACCAAATTTTCTATGGAAATTTGATAAATAAACCTTTTGTTATAAAACCAAAATATTTTTTTATGAATTTACAAATATATTAAGTCATTTTCAATTTATTAATTGCGTGATAAAGTTTTGTGGACAGTCAAGGAAATGCAACTCTATCTGTAGAATATTTACTATTTTAAAACACTTCAAAATTGTGGATAAATTTTTGGAATTTTTTAAAAGTTTGGAATAGAGACTTTTTATTCAATTTCTTTCCTTAGAAATTTAAAATTTTTTAACAAAATTAATTCAATCAAAAGAAAAACTAGTTCACCCTTTCATAAGATTTTTTTTTTGTGTAACACATAAATTAAAAATTGAATTAAAAATATGCAAATGTTTATGATAAATTTATGTTAATTTTTAGAAAATAAAGAAAGCAATGCACACTCCCTTCCTTTCACTATTTTAATTAATTTAAAAGCAGTTATTTATTTTTTACTACTTCTTTTGTCGTTATCGTTTAAATCCTTTTATATTATTTTTTAAATTTCATTCACTTTTTTCAAATTTTAAAGTTCTTAACTTATTAATTCAGGTATCTTTTATTTTATTTATTTATAATTTATAATTTTTTCTGTATCACCTTAGCAACCTGTATTTTTGTCGTTTGCTTATTTAATCAATACTTTAAAATCGAAAGAGTTCATAAGAAATCTAACGCGTTTTTTTTTCTTCATTAGTTTTATGTATTTATATTCTTTGTTTTGTCTTGTATACAATGTTTAAATTCTGAATCATATGCTTTTTTTTATGCATTCGTACTTTCTGTGTTACAAAAAAAAAATTACTTTAAACGCGCATCTCACGCTTAACGTATCCAAACTCTGACTGCGACTGTATTAAAGCCGTATTTGAAACTGGGCTCAGACTCTTTTTTTTTTTTTTTTTTGATAGAAAAAAAAACATGCAAACACAACAAAGCAAAGAAAATTACAAAAACAATCAAGCGACAACACGAAAAACATTTGTATGCGGTCAGCAAGCAACGGCAATAGCAACAACAACAATCAAAACCACTTTAAAATAAAACAGTAATGTGAAAACAACAACTACTTCAGTAGATTAGGTTTTTGTTTAACTTGGCTTAGAGAGAGAGACACACACAGAGAGAAAGAGAGCCAGCGCGCTAAGCAATGATGCCAACTGTTTTAAAAAAGCCATAAAAGTTTTCTCATTACTGTAATAAACATTTATACTCGTAGGACAGATGTACAAATCAAATTTGAGAAATCAAGGTATGATTTCTACGATTTTGGGTCTTAAAAATATCACTTTAACGATTTATTAATTTTTAGGGTTCCGTACACCAAAGCTGAAAGGGAACGCTAGTGTTTTCGCTACGATGTCCCTCTGTCTGTCACAGGCTGTTTCCTCGAGAACCGTAAGGGCTAAGGACCTGAAATTTTCACATAATATGTAGAACTTTGGTCGCTACAACAGTAGGCAGTTAAAAATTAAAGGGTGTTCCAAAACGAGCAAGGAAAAATGTTAAAATATTATGTTATATATATACAATTATATATAGACACTTGAAATTTGCAAAGTTAGTGTATTTTTATATAGACAACAACAATTACTACGAAAATTTAAAAAAGTTAAAAAAAGTAAAAATTAAAGAGTGTTCTATCAGTTAATGTAATTTTGACAACTTGTTGTATCTTGGAACCCGTAAGAGGAAAACTCTTAAAATTTTCAAAAACGCTAAAACTAAAAAATCCCAAAATTAGAAAATCGCTACAAACCGAAAAAATGCGCCAAACAAAAAAATCTCTAAAACTAAAATAAATCGCCAAAAACCGAAAAAATTGCCAAGATGGAAAAATCGCCAAAATGAAAAAAAGCACCAAAACTAAAAAATCACTTAAACTAAAATGAATCACCAAAAACGAAAAAAGCGCCAAAAATTAAAAAAAAAAACTCCAAACTTAAAAAAAACGCCAAAACGGTAAAAACGCCTGATCTAAAAAAACGCCAAAAACTAAAAAAATCCCAAAAACGAAAAAAATGCCAAGATTCGTATTGTAATATACGAGGTTTGTTTAAAACGTATCGCGAATTTTTAATTTTCGCGGGTTACGTATATTCGAATTTGGATTTTTTTTGTGGCGTTATGTTGGTACTCATGTCTCTCACTTATGCCGACAATTTCGGCCATTTTGAATGTTCAGTTAATTGTTGACAGCTGCTTTGCTTGCACGCGTTTTGGCTCGTCTGATGAAGACATAGCCACTGGTCACTGAACTATACCGACTTCAGCAGATGCTAATCCTAATGTAACTTCAAAGCGCTCTCCTTCGTCTGTATTGTGCAGCATAATCATCGGCTAAGTACGACAACCAATAAAAAAATGGCTAATAAGCACAGCTTTGAAAATTTAATGCGCCTCGTTGATACTAGAGGCGCTGTAACTCGGCATTGTTAAAAAAATGTGCAAAAAGCAGAGTTATAAAAGAATGAAGCTTTCATCTATCTCTTCCTTCACCACTTGTCTTCTCCATCACTATTCTTTTCCTACTAATAATAGTAGGCATTGACTGAGTATTACTTCGTTAAAATCAATTAATATACAAATATTTTATAATAAATTTATTTTTATACAACACTTTTTTTTAGTATGAATTTTTGTTTAAAATAATCGTATAAAAATTTAGCAGAATTCGCCACAAATTATTGCTTGTAAATTTTTCTCATACAAAATCAAAACGCATTAATTACTTCAATTAATATAAGAAAAATCTTAAAAATCCTTCAGAAAACTAATTTTACTGAATTACAAGCATTTTGAAGTTCAATTTTGTTTAACAAAAGTAGCCATAAGAAACGCCAACAAAATTATTTATTGCCAGAAAAATCACCATGTTGCCAAATAAAAAATTTAAAAGCCAAATGAATTAAAAAATCGTCACGTTTGGGGAGAAATCGCCATATCTGACAACCCTGAGCACACTAGGGTTAAAGTCTGAGGGAAAGAAAGAGAGTAGCAAATAGAGAGTTTCAAAAAAGAAAATAGGTAAACAAAATTTAAAGCAAACGGCGCAATCCAGGCCTGGAACTTATAATAATTTGTATAAAAGTATGTACTGTATGTATGTAAGCTTCAGTCGGAAATACGAGTATGTTTATACAAGACCAGACCAATTCTAAATATTAATTTTAATGGAGAATAAAATTCTCCTATTCTAAAAGAGAGAGAGAGAGTTTTGAATTTTCGAAGTCAGCTCTTTTGCTTAAGGCAGTTTTTTTTCATAACTGAAAATTAACAAATTCATTTTTTGCCTAGTTATTAGATTACCAAGTAAACTCGCCGCAAAGCGTTGCAGTAAATCATACACCAACCCATATTTAATGAAAATATTTTTTTTTAATCTGGGGCATCCCCCATAAACATCGCTTACGAAAGCCTGCCTGCTCTTTGCTACTTTTCAAGCTTACGCCCAAGTAAAGAGAAACTAAGGGAGAGCTTTGAGTTCGTTTTACTTTGCAAAAACAAATTCCACTGCAAACACAAATAGCAACACGTTTTTTACTTTGTTTCGTGATGTTATTTGTTGCGGTTTATTTCCCTTAATTTAAATTTTTCTTTTTTTTTTCGTTAAAAGAAAAGCGCTAACGAAGATTTCATTTAAATACAATTTTATATATATTGAAGATGCCAAAATGTGTTTTTTTTTATTATTATTATGCAGTTTCTTTAGAAAATTTCAAAAAATTTTGCATAAAATTCCCCTGAAGCAGTAGCAGCCATTTGAACATTTTGATTGCCATTTTTATTAAACGAACAAACTGTCTGTCTGTCTGTCTGCCTGTGTTTGATGGCTGAATGGAAATCCTTGTCATAAAAATAAATTTTCACTTTTACTTTTACCAAATACATTTATTTTTTTTATAATACATTAATGTAAGTATCTATCAAAAATTAAATAAAATTGCAAATGAAGTTGGGTTCAATCAAAACTAATAAATAAAGTTTACATATATTGAAACCAATAAAGAAAGTCCAAGGTTGAAAATTAAATTAGTTCCAAAAATATCTTTAATTAAGCCTGAAATAGCTTTCATGCAAGATCGGCAAATTTAGCAAAAACAAATTAATATTTAAATAAATTGAAACTAAAATAAATCTTCAGTCACTTAAAATGAATGCATACGTATCATGCATACATATGTATGTACATATGTATGTATTTATACAGATACACATACTTGTCGATTGCTTTGCAAAAACTAATAGCATAGATATTTCGTGTTGTAGAACAAGTGCGACATCTAATAAATTAAAAATTTTAAACACGTTTGAAATTTTATATAATTTTTATTGCAAGTCTGAAATAAAGCAGATACAAAAATAATTTTTTCTTTTTCAATCATATAAAATTACAATAAGCTGCTCTCAGCCACTGTATGTTAAGAATTTTGATTTAAGACATAAGGAGTTGCATTAAACTTAAGTTCGAAAAAGTAAGAAGCCACCCAAAAAAGATGTCTCTTTCTTCAAACTGGCCGATAACACAAATTTTTTTGTAGAAAATTAATCCACAAGATTAATAAATTTGTCTGTAGAAAAATTACCAGTCGAAAAAAGTTTTTGTAGAAAATTTTTCAAGAGCAAAATTCTCTATGGATAAGTTACCATGCGATAGTGAAATTAACCTCTGAAATATTGATCGATAACAAAAATTTTATTCAAAAATTTATAATAAGAATTTTCCGTAAAAAGATTATAGCGTTATGAAAACTAAAAATTTTCCATGCAAATATTTTTTTTACAAAATTTATCGATAGCAAAAATTTGTGGATGGAAAAGTCATCGATAGCAAATATAACCCATTCAAAATTCAACGATAACAAATATTTTTATGGAAAATTAATCGATTACAAAAATTTTTCTTAGATGTGTGATAGATAGCAAACAATATTTTCATAAAATGTATCGATAACAAATGATTTTTAGGGAAAATTAATCGATTACAAAACATTTTTTTTGATGTGTGCTATCGATAGCAAACATTATTTTCATAAAATTTATCGATAACAAAAATTTACTTAATAAATTTATCGATACGGAAAATTCTTTTTATAGCAAAATATATAAAAATGTATGTCTAAAAATTTTTTAAATCTAAAATACTCCATGCAAATATATTTTACAAAATTAATCGATAGCAAATATTTCGTCATCGATATCAAGCATTTCTCATTCAAAATTCGGATGTGTGTTATCGATAGCAAACATTATTTTCATCAAAATTTATCGATAACAAAAATTCCCTTAGTAAGTTTATCGATACGGAAAATTTTTTTTATGTTAAAAAAATTTTCGATAACAATTTATGTATAAAAATTTTTAAAATCTAAAATTTTCCATACAAATATTTTTGTACAAAATTTATAGATAGCAAAAATTTGAGGCATGGAAAGTCATCGATAGCAAACATTGCTCATTGAAAATTCAGCTATAACAAATATTTTTATGGAAAATTAATCGATTACAAAAATTTTCGTTGTCGATAGCAAAAATTATTTTCAGAAAATTTATCGATAACAAATAATTTTTAGGGAAAGTTAATCGATTAAAAAAATTTTCTTTAGATGTGTTATCGATAACAAACATTATTTTAAAAAAATTTCCTTAGTTAATTTATGAATAACAATTTGTGTTTAAAAACTTTGAAAATCTAAAATTTTCCATGCAAATATTTTTCTTTTACAAAATTTATTAATAGCAAAAATTTGAGGAATGGAAAAGCCATCGATAGGAAACATTTCCCATTCAGAATTCATCGATAATAAATAATTTTTAGGGAAAATTAATCGATTACAAAAATTTTCTTTGCATGTGCTATCGATAGCAAACATTATTTTCATAAAACTTATCGATACAAAAATTTATCGATGCGGAAATATCTCTTTAAAATAAAAAAAAGTTTTCGATAGTATTGGAAAAAATGCACTGAAAAATTTGTGTTGATTTGGGAGATTAAAATTAAAATTAGCGAAAACAGTCAGCTGGGACGTCGAGACCACCTGGTATGAATTCACCTTGAGCCAATCCCTTTTAGTTGGGGGTTAAAAGTTCTTTTGCTGACATTTTTGTTTTGTAATTAATAACATTGTTTTTACATTTTATTAAATTACAAAAACTGCAAATTACAAGAAAAGTTTTTCACCTAAATTAACCGCTAAAAATTCAAAACAAAACAATGTGGAAATTTCTTGAGAAA
Source organism: Nowickia ferox (assembly GCA_936439885.1). NCBI lineage: Eukaryota > Metazoa > Arthropoda > Insecta > Diptera > Tachinidae > Nowickia > Nowickia ferox. The sequence goes on along the minus strand of OW387024.1, from coordinate 19,651,898 downwards.
TTAAATGATTTCTATGAGGTTAAGCAACGTTTAAAACAAATGCTAGCACAAGACTAGCAAGACTAGTAAACAAACATAAAATTATCCATTTAAATATTAATAAAATGAATGAATTTGGACTTGTTTTTGTTTTTGTCAGTGATAATAAAAATAAAGTAAAAACTCAAATAAGCCATCTCGCCACTTAACTCTTTTAAGAAGAAAAATAAATTAAGATCTTAAAAGTGTGGTCATCAGTTCAGTTAAGTTGTACGAGTACAATTGTTTATGCTGCATGCAACGCATTCAGCATTAAGTATAAAATAGAAACGAAATTTGTGAAATAGAATAATAGAACAAGTGTTTTAAAGTGCAATAAAGTGAATATTGTAGAACCACTTTTTGTTACTCTAAGCATTCCATGACAGTTATTTTTGTTATTAAACAGATATTTTTATAATTCAATTAAATCGAAGTCGTTGTTTTTATCACATATGATTTTTAAGACTTCCATTCTTTCTTTTTTATGCTTTACAAATCATCATTAAAATACAAACATAATTATCAATAATTTTTATAATTAATTTAGAAAGTTTCAAAGAAGTTCTGACAACACAAAAGTGGTTTGTGCTTAATGCAATGTTATTATTATTATTATTATAAGAAATTAAGAATGTTCACAGACAAGATAAGGAATTTTATTTTGACCAAGCACTTGAAAAAAAAATTCTTAATATGTATGTGTGTGTAAAAATTCATTTAAACGAATGTTTAAAATGAATTTTGCTGACCAAATTCCCATTATTATTAATCTTAACTTGAGGAAAAATAACTAAAATAAAGAAGGAAAAAACTTTCACTTTAATGCCAACATTGCAGTATAAAAGACACGCTTTAAAATAGCTTTTGATTTTAAGCCACAGCAAATTTAAAAATTTTCAACAACAAACTTTAAAATAAGTTACATATAACCAACCACGCCCACATGTGACTGCCATGACTTTTATATTTTAATGGAGTTTTATTTTCTACTTCTTCAAGTTGAACAATCTGCCCCACAACACACCACTATGATACTCCTTGTTTTAGTTTACTGGGGGGGAAAAAATCATTCTTGCCAGACAATATCATTTACTGTTCAAAACAGAAAGATATCGCTGAATTTAACAGCAATAATAGTTAAAAGCAACAAATAATCCCAACCATCTAACAAAACATGCAAAATTGTAATTATTTTTCCACTCTGGGAAAAATAGAAGAAAATACTCTAAAAAAAATCAAAATTTTGCTGTATGCGAAATCCCAGCGATGGGAGTAAAGATAGTTTTTTTTATTATAGAAGATCTTTCGCGGCACAGAGACAGAGTTATTTTAAGGAAATGCTACAGAATTATTTTACATAACAAAATTTTGCTATAAATTTTTTTAATGAAAATTTTTATTATCGATAATTTTTTTAAATAAAAATTTTTATCGATAAATTGTGTATAAAAAGTTTTCTTATCCTTCAATTTTCGATAAAAAAAACATTTGTTATCAATAAATTTTGCATTTTTTTAATTTTCTATAAAAAATTTCTCTTAAAAATTTAATATCAAGAATTTTTCTATTAAAAATCTACTATCGATAAATTTTCCAACAAAAATTTACTATCAAAAAATTTGTTATTAAAAATTTACTATCGAAAAATATTCTCTTAAAAATTTACGATCGATAAATTTTCTATTAAAAATTTGCTATCGATAAAATTTCTAATAAAAATTTACTATTGATAAATTTTCTAATAAAAATTTACTATCGATCAATTTTCCAAAAAAAAATTTACTATCGATAAATTTTCTATTTAAAATTTACTATCGATAAATTTTCTATTAAAAATTTACTATCAATAAATTTTCAATTAAAAGTTTACTTTCGATAAATTTTCAATTCAAAATTTACTTTCGATAAATTTTCTATCACAAATTTACGATCGATAAATTTTCTATTAAAAATTTACGATCGATAAATTTTCTATTAAAAATTTGCTATCGATAAATTTTCTAATAAAAATTTACTAGCGATCAATTTTCTAATAAAAATTTACTATCGATCAATTTTCCAAAAAAAAAATTTACTATCGATAAATTTTCTATTAAAAATTTACTATCGATAAATTTGCTATTAAAAATTTACGATTGATAAATTTTCTATTAAAAATTTGCTATCGATAAATTTTCTATTTAAAATTTACTATCGATAAATTTTCTATTGAAAATTTACTATCAATAAATTTTCGATTAAAAGTTTACTTTCGATAAATTTTCAATTCAAAATTTACTTTCGATAAATTTTCTATCACAAATTTACGATCGATAAATTTTCTATTAAAAATTTAAAATCGATAAATTTTCTATTAAAAATTTGCTATCGATAAATTTTCTAATAAAAATTTTCTAGCGATCAATTTTCTAATAAAAATTTACTATCGATCAATTTTCCAAAAAAAAGAATTTACTATCGATAAATTTTCTATTAAAAATTTACTATCGATAAAATTTAATATCGATAAATTTTGTAATAAAAATTTACAAAAAAAAAATTACTATCGATAAATTTTCTATTTAAAATTTACTATCGATAAATTTTCTATTAAAAATTTACTATCAATAAATTTTCAATTAAAAGTTTACTTTCGATAAATTTTCAATTCAAATTTTACTTTCGATAAATTTTCTATCACAAATTTACAATCGATAAATTTTCTATTAAAACTTTACTATCGGTAAATTTTCTATTAAAAATTTACGATCGATAAATTTTCTATTAAAAATTTGCTATCGATAAATTTTCTAATAAAAATTTACTATCGATCAATTTTCTATTAAAAATTTACCATCGATAAATTTTGTATTAAAAATTTTTTAACGATAAATTTTCTATTAAAAATTTACTATCGATAAATTTTCTATCAAAAATTTACTATCGATAAATTTTCTATCAAAAATTTACTGTCGATAAATTTTCTATCAGAAATTTACTATCGATAAATTTTCTTCAAAAATTTACTTCAATAAATTTTCTATCAAAAATTTACTATCTATAAATTTTCTATTAAAAATTTACCATCGATAAATTTTGTATTAAAAATTTTTTAACGATAAATTTTCTATTAAAAATTTACTATCGCTAAATTTCTATTAAAAATTTACTATCGATAAATTTTCTATTACAAAATTTACTATCGATAAATTTTCTAATAAAACTTTCAATTAAAAATTTTCTTATGGATAAAATTGCTTTCGATTACTGTACATTTGATAGCGAAAGAAAGAAGTAGCAATCCAATTTATATTCTTATTGTGATAGATGCATATTTTAACCTTTCAAAATATAAATTTTTTCGTTAGTCATCAACTTGTAAAGGGCGTGTAAGTAATATTTCTGAAATTATTTTATATTTTTCCACTGTTAAAAGCGAAATAACAAACTATTCACGCTCTAATGTAATTGGAGACACGCCTGCAGGAGGAATTTATTGACGTTAAATAGGAAACAACTTTAATTAATTGTTTATGAAACTTTTTATTTTTCAAAAGCGAAAGAGAAGTTCACAGTTGTTTGTTTATTTCTTAAATGCTTGAATGTGAAGGAAGCTCCTCTTTAAAAAATAAAATTAAAAAAAATTAGAAGAGCAAGCAAGGGAAGCTGTTGTTTATTCTACATAAATAAAACTAATAAACTTTGTTTTCAAATCGATTTTAAATTACTTTTTATGGTCATTTGTTCTTTTTTATATTTTTTTATTTATTTATTTTTTTGTTTTGTGAGAACTCAAGCAAACGAAAGAGTTAAGCAAGAAACTTGCAACTGCGATGACTGCATTTTTTGTCGTTTTTTTTTAATCTTATTAGTAATTTATATTTTACACAACACATGTTTCGTTTTTGTGCAAATTTAATCTAAAATGAAAATAACGAATTTTAGCAATAACAAAAAAATGCCGATATTAACTGCACCTGTCATGTGGCCAAAAAAAACCGAACAGCCAACCAAATACAGACAAACACGTTTGAAAATAAAAATTAAAATTAGCTAGACAATTCAATGGTCATAACAGCCTTCTATATAGAGTTTTAGCTTGTTGTTTGGCGAATACCAGCAGGAGCCACTCCAAACCCACTCATTAGATATGACCATATGTTATCACAACAAAATAATATTTTAAAATTTATTTTTTAATAGGACCAGCACTCAGGGGATGAGCACTACTCATATTGGGAATTAGTCGCTGTGGACATTCGATTCGAACTTTTCCACACTGAAAGTAATAGGAAATAACCTCTGCAGGTAGTTTATTCCACATACGAACAGTACTGCTAAACAAAGAAATTTCTCTGTGGTGAGAGTGTAATTTATTGGCCAATCGATCACAAATGAGGGTTTCATTAACAAGTTCCCTGATTTCATTAGAAAACATTCCATTGTAGTAGCGATAGAACCAGGAAATGTGCGCCACATTGCGTCGATGCTCTAGTTAGAAATGGATAAAAATAAAAAAATGTATTGATATATATCGTATCGATATTTTTGAACAGTATCGATATATATTTTTTAAAAACATCGATATTTTGATATATAGATATTTTTTGCCTACAAATGTTGCAAAAATATTCCAAATTTAAAATAAATGCACACACTAACATATCGTGGCATAAGCGCAAAAAAATTTAAGCGACATAATTTTCGAACTTAAATTTTTTGCAATCGTAAATAATCGATTTTCGTCAACGAGTTCCTAAAAATGTGTCGGTTAAGCTTTTTTGACCTCCAATGAATCAATAAAGTTGGATAACCTACTATCACCAGTGAGCTTTTTCGCCCGCTCCTGTACGTGGTCGAGCTGCTCCAAAAACAGATTTTGAAGCTCTGCACAGTGGGGCTAAAGGCACTTTTTTGGCGGATTAATTCATATCTCCATAACTACAATAGTGAGAGTCACTTAATTTTAGCTCTTAAGATAAACTGCATATTCCAACAAGATCTTGGCGGTATAGGATAAGGGAGACGGGTACCCCTCCCCACTACAAAGTATTTATTATTTTTGCTATATCTTCAGAGCTATAATACTGAGGCAGACTAAATTTGATGTGAATAGCTCTTACAACAAGCTACACGTTCCACCAAAATTTTAGGAGTAAAGAAGGGGGGGTACAGGTACCCTCCTTCCCCCAAGTGCAAAGTAATTATTAACGAACTAATAAATATAATTTTTTCTATGTAAGAAATACCGAAGCAGGAACAAAATTTAAGCAACCGTTGGCTTAACCAATAAAACGAGCAAAAATTTATGATTTTTTATTCACGCATGCTTCTGATTGCCAGGATTGCTTGCCATTGAACGACTTCGGATACGAATTATCCAAAAATAGTTTATTTAAGGCCGTGATACACTATCATACAAAGTCGTGCGATCTACGAAAAAGTACAACCCTGGTGTGATGAATTGTTGTTGTCTTTTGAAAATTTTCATAAACTCCATCATACCAGGGTTGTATTTTTTCGTAGATCGCACGAATTTGTATAATAGTGTATCACGGCCTTTAGCAAGCCTAAGAAAATTAGCTAAAATCACACACACTATTTTTTTTAATAATTATTATTATATATATATGTAAGTACAACCATGATCACGCGTGATTCATGCGTGACTAATGTGTGAATCACGCGTAATGAATCATGACATTTTTACATTTCTAATGAATGCACTTCTTTCGTTTTTATTAATCATTGAGTATAATTCGGAAGTACGGGTGATTAGCCCATAGCATCCTAGACTGGTACTGGGGCTGCCAGTTGTAGCCACCAGCCTGGCCTTCAGAAATAGTAATCTGAGATCGGCAGACTTCTAAGCGAAGATTGTTGAAGTTACTTTCTTGCCTATATCCCGAAACGTCTAGTTGATAGACCAGCCGGATAAGTCACCTAATGTTTTGGATTGCTGTTAGCTTCAGATGCTCTCCAATGACCTTACCGGCAAGGGAGGCCCTACCAGTAGCAAAGCTACCGCCGGCATCTTTCTCAGGATCTTTGCACCTACTAAGACCTCTCACCACGACAAGGTCGCAATCCCCGAGAGGGGAATTATTGGATTAAATATATATAATATAATGAATGCGCTTACAACAATGACTAAAACAACAGCAATGAATGTGTTAGTTTTTTTTTTAATTAATCCATCTTTGGCCTGTATGTGCGCTGGAACATACATGAAGATTCTGCTTAAGCGGAGTACCCACCATCCAGCCAATAACAGCTCAATATAAAATTACTATCATCACCTTGCATTGCAAACCTGGCAAAATTTGAATGTTATCTGAACTCAAGAGCCTCCTTTGGTGGCCATTCCCATTCTCTGGCTAATCCAGTACCCATGTTCTGTAACTCCCGCGTCGAGAAAGTTTTCGCTTGAAATGTGTGAAATGAAACAAAAATCCAATAAATTGAAACAAACAGCTGATTTTCTCACTAAACTGTGTCTGTAACTTTTTTTTGGCGAGTAACAGCTTTCACGTAAAGAAATTATTCGCCAATTTACAGAAAAAGTGTGTCTGTAAAACTTTTGCGAGAAAAGTTCTCGCTTTGAACTGTCAAATTTACTCACAAATAAAAACTCGGTGAGAAATTATTTCAAAAATAAAAATATATTAAAAAAGCCAAGTGCGATGGATAATAACAAGGAAAAGGTTAGTATTTTGATTTTTTAAAGTGATTTTTTCATTGTTAACTATTTTTCTTTTACAATTTTAGAAAACTATGCGAATTTCTAAGCAACAAAAAGAAAAAACTATATGTCTTCGTAAGAAGACAATTTGATGGCATTAACTCTTTATATGTACCACTTCAACAATTTTGTTTTAATAATCAGTTAATTACACCACAAGCTATTTTTATTTTTTGTTTTATTGGAAAATATTTAGTAAACAATAAACATTAAAGTCGCACTATACATTATTTGGTACAGCCGTCTGTTATATTTCCACCGCCGTCGTTGAAAATGTTTAAATTTTAGTAAATTTTGGTCGCCGTCCACGAAATTTGTGATAAGGGTTCACAACGTCTGCGATGTCACGTCGGCTTCGACTGTTATATTTTGGCATTTCTAACGTAATAACGTAATCACTTTTGATACTTTTCGACATGACTTACAGACACACTATATTCTCACTTTGCGAGAAACGATGGAATATTTTGTTTCACATCTTTTCGACGCGAGAAGTTTTCACCAAAGTTACAGAACATGGGCACAGGGCAATGATACAGAAAATGTGCGTTCAACGTTTTCTTCTTTATCATTGTCTTGGCAGCTGCGGCAAAAGTGGTTGCATTCAACCCTTAACCTCTGCGCATGTCTGCCTATGCGATAGTGTCCGGTCAACACGGATTTGTTTGCTATTTCTGGAAATCAAAGAAACCCTCCATAACTGCCTGGTGATCATGCAATCATTTCTATTTGTATTGTACTAACACACACAACAATTGTTGTTGTTCATTGGCAAAACAAACAAAAAACAAAAATGCACAGTAACGCAAATAATTATCTCTGGTATTCCATTTCCAGAAAATTGTTTATAATAAATTAAAGTTTGCTAACAAACATTATTTTCCACAGGAAATTTTCTTTGGTAGCTGCTTGAAACGCACAACAATATATTTTCCAGTTCCAAGTTTTTCCATACCGACATGCAAATATTGTGCGATTAACTGTAAAGATATATTTGCAACATTTTTTTTTCTTACATGAACACATGCATACACACATACATATTATGTACATATGTACATATGTATATTCGAGCAGATTCTTTATATAGAAATTTATTTCTTATAATTTATAACATTGTTTGTTTCTTAACTTGCGTGCTGCAGAAAAACATAAAATTTCTTGCAAAAAAAAAAAAAAAGTTGTCTTGCGACGGTTGCCAAATTTGTTTTCTTTTTCTTCTGTTTAGAGTCTTCTCTAAGATACCGTTGCTTATTACAGGTTTAAAAGCTTGATTATGTTTTCCTGATTTTATTCTTGTTCTTGTTCTTGTGTTTATTTTTTTTTCTCTACTCTTTTATGAATGTGCTGGATGTCTAAAAACGCGTTCTTCAACATGATTGCCGACCGACCGACCGACCGACCGACCACCTGATGTCGCCTCAAACGCACTTGTGCGTTTTAAACGTGAAAGAGTTCGTTTGCTTAAAAGTTGTTGTGTTGCTGCTCATTTGAAATCACACAACACGTTTCTTTGCATTTATGGTGTATTAAGATAGACCGAGTCAGCCAAGCCACGCACACTCAGACACATTAAATACTAAATAAATGACGATAATAATGTTGCTTCTTTTTTTATGACAATCATGATGATTTTGACCATCGTCATTATCATTCTGGGTAATGAAGATGCTGTTTGGGTTTATGAAAAAAAAAGTCGGTCAATTGCGACGATACCAGCAGTATGTAAGAATTTTATAACTCTGCCGTCTGTCTGTTGAAGATATTTTTAAACATGTAAGAGACATTTTAGAAATTGTTTTTCTTTCATTTCTTTCTTTCGGTTTTTTTTTATTTTAAGGTGTGTTAAACGTACAAACAAGTTGTTTGCTTTATGGCGTTCTAGAATTGTTTGCGTTTATGTGTTGCATGCGGAACGCAGTGAAAAGCGCGCAAGCAAATGCATGCATTTAAACGTTTACGTATGAATGAGGGTAAGGAAATCTCTATGGGCCTAGTTCTTAAGTCTTTGAATTTTTGCACTATTTTTTATTCGTGTCATAAAAATATGAGTTAAAGAGTGCAATTTTTATTGATTATTCAAAATAATGCGGGGCAAAAAGGCAATGAACTCAAAGTCACAATAATCAAATATTTTATGATTCATACATACAGGGCGATTAAATATGCAGGTAGTTATAGTAGGTAGTTTAAAAAAAAATATATTAACTAACATCCAGTTTGCTTCTCAATCTGATACGAGTATTAGTAGTACATGAAAAAATTAAAAATTGGTTTTAATCATCAAACTGCTTGAATCAATGAAACAAACTTATCCATCATCAAAAAAAATTTTTTTTTCAATTAATGGAGACTTTCCCCCATATTCATAAAATTTAAAATGAATTTGAAATGTATTTTATTTCAAATTTTTCATACAAAATTTTCCTAAAATGGATTTCAAATTCATTTTATTTTTTTATGAATATGGGGGTTTATGTTTAATAAAAAATAATAGTTAAAAATATGTAAAAATGTAAAAAATTAAATTATATTTAAAACTAAAAAATAAATGCAAAATTTTTAAAGCAGTAATTTTTTTTAATTAATGGAGACTTTATTTCTAATTAAAAAATAATTGAAAAATCATGTAAAATAAAGTGTATTAAAACAAAAATTTCTATAAAATTTTTTACTAAAGCAATCAATCCATTAAATATCAACTTGCTCCTGAGACATCCTGTATTAAAAACTTTTTTATTAATATCCCTCAATAATGATGTCAATATAGCTGTGGCAATAAGGAAAAAGTGCTTAAGTCATATTTTACTGTTTTGCAGGAGAGCCGTTTTAAACTTTCAAGTCGATTTTCAGAAATCCATTTCTTTTACAGTTAAATTGGGAAATTCTCTGTTAACGTTTATTTTTTTAAATAAACATCCTTCTACAGACTGTAAATAACACATTTAAGTTGAAATATACCAAAGTATAAACTAAATTAAGCTATTATTCCAAATCAGAATAGAAGTTTAAAAAATATAAGCCGAAATTCATTGTACTATAACTTCTTGAAAAATCGCACAAATTAATTGAGATTTTGCCCAGGGGTACTTTCAAATATGCAGATTATGCAGGTACCATCAACTCAAATTCAGCTTATATCGACTTAAGCACTTTTTCCTTTTTGCCACAGATATACTCTCTTGGTAAGTTTTTAACTTTTCTAATAGAAAAATTATATAAATTTTTTTCATTATTTTTTACTGCTGAGTGCCTGCCTGGGGTTTCTTATTTTTATTTTCTATTGTGACTTTTTCTTAACAATAAAGAAAACGGTGATGGCCAATATGATGACTACCAACATGATGGATGGCAATTATGATTGTGCCTATTTTCTTAAGAGTTCGAGTATTATTTTAATTAAAAAAAAACTTTACACCAAAAAGAAATTTAATTTATAGCCGTTCTAGCTGAAACATGATTTGGCAAAATATAAAAAAAATATTTTGTTATAAAAATTTATAAAATGCACAAACAACCTGGTCTTAAGTTTATAGAAAGACATACAAATTAGTTAGTTAGCAAGCCTTAATTATTTTTATTTGCAATACAATGAAAGATTTAACTGAAGCTAAATTATTATTAAGTGTCTAGTGCTTATTTTTGAAGACGGGTTAATCATTTCATAAGTTTTATTTATAGATTTAGATTGGTGTCGCACCTCTCACTTTTTCAGGCGTAAGATCATGTCACTTTTAGATAACAGGGCATGTAAAAAATTTCTTAAAAATCGATAAAGTAGAAATACCTATCCACTTTTTTAATTACAATATTATGTCAAATAAATATACTTCGGTATTTCAAATATTATGTCATTCTAGCAGCCCAAAGTGTTTGCCAAGTTTCATGGGAATCGGCTGAGTGTAAGTACGTATCAGATAGTGTCACCCTTAGAAATGGCAATTTCAACTTGTTTGGCGACTAAATTTTTGATCTGGCGACATGGCGATTTTTCTGGCGATAACTAAATTTATTGGCGATTTTTATTTTTTTATGAAGTTGAACTTCAAAGTTTTTGGAATTTAGGGAAACCAGTTTGTTGAAAGAATTGTTTCAAAAATAAATCCTACCAAAACTCCTGCCTGCAAGAAGTTAAAACAATTTGAGTTTGATGATTTTTCTTATATTAATTACATATTATAATATCTAATTAACGCGTTTTGAATTTGGATGAGAAAAATTAACAAAAAATAATTTCTGGCGATTTTATGTCTACTTTTGGCGATTTTCTGCTACATTTTTATACGATTATTTTATAAAAAATTTATGTAAAAAAAGGTGTTATATAAAAACAAATTTATTATCAACTATGTAAAATTGGTTTTGGCGAAATAAGTCCCTGCTCAGGATTAGTTAAAAATTTCGTAAATATGTATACATATGGACAATTCCCAGGCGACGGACGCGACATTCGTACACTTTTTGTTGAGCAAAAAACAAAAAAGGAATGGAAAGATCCCATATATATCTTAAGCGCTTTAAAGCAATGAAGGATTAGTATATTTAAGAAAAAATGTTGTGCGTTATCAATAATATAGTAGAAAGATATAAGCAAATGTCAGCGAGAACAGACGCGACAAAAATAGAAGTTATTTTTGTGCACTTATAGAAATACACATAATTCAGCGAAGTTTTACGTAGATTTTTTTTTTGTGAATGTGGAAATGAAGGTGGAAGATGATCGTTTAGACTTTTGAAATATGAAAATTTTGTTTTAATTTTTTTTAATGGGTAAAGTACTAATACGAACGCGACAAGGCGGGCACGACAATTTTTTTTCCAAGAGAACTAACGCATTAACTATGCTAAAACTTATTGAACTTAATGCAAAAGAAATTAAACAAACAACAAACCACAAATGCTTATTTGCTAGTGCAAATACAAAATATCGTAGCTTTTCTTTAAAATCCAACAACAAAATAGACACACAATCCAAAGAAAAACTACGATATTTTGCATTTGCACTAACGCACGAAAATTTGCATCAAACATCGAATACCGCCATTGATTTTATGCGACGGATGCGACATGAAGGTATAAGTGAAAGCAAACTCAAAAAACTTCTGTTATTAGAAATTCCGTTCTCCTTCTTTTGTGCTAATGCGTAAGATTACTGTTAGCAGAAAATTTGTAAATGACAAAAAATACACAATAGTACCTATTACTTTCAATAATCGCTAAAAAAAAGGCTAAGCAAAAAAAAAATTTTATTTTTAATTTTTTTAAAATTCAAAATGCTTTTACATTTATAAAGTATAGACCTTTCAGCTTTATTATTAAAAATAAAACAAAAAATTTTGTTTACTCAAAATTTTTTGTTTTATTGGTTGACCTTTTTCTGGAATTACCCATATGTTAAATAGGAAAATACCTTTCTTATTTGAAGTCGGTCGCAAATACAACGGAATTTAGAAGTCAGTTAATTAAAACTGAAACAGTGTCCAGAAGAGAAGAAATCTTGAATCGTACTACCCAGTGGGCAAAGGTAATGAATAGTAAAGGCGAAGGTAATGCGCAGCATGTATAATTTTCATTCCAGAATTCATTACTGTTAATACAGAACATGTCCTAGGAAAGTAATGAATTATTTTAATGCGTACATTCCTTCTTCTGCAGATGTGGTAATACACGTGGTAATCAGTGTGAATTTATTGTGTTCGATCAAAGAATGCATTGTCCTGCTTTGGAAAATAATACATTATTTCTCCCATTATTATGTAATTAATAACCACTTTTCCCACTGGGTACATACATACACATTTAGTAAATGTCAGAAACACCTAAAATTTTTCCCACAAACAATAATTGTATGCGTTCCACAGACAGTATATACATATATGTATATGTATATGCATGTATGTATGCATGCGTGTGTGTGTGTGTGTATCTGCATAAAAACACACAAACTCTACCTACATAAACATACATAAATACATACTTACATATTGCCAAAAATAAAAACAATCCAGCATGCCTGCAAATACAAAAACTTAAAAAACACACTTCTACACACTCTCGCACACACTCACAATATGCAGCCAAACAGCAGCAGAAAAATGTAAACAATGACAAAAACCTGTTAATTCTAAACATTATTGTTGTTTTCTACTCCGTTAAATGCACTAGCAAAACGCAATCTCATTTCAAAAGCAAAATACAAAAACACATATTTTTGTATTTGCCTCAAACTCACAGAGAAAATAAATCAACCGTTATATGTGTGTATGGATGTATTTATGTAGGTACATTTTCGATGCAGAACAAACAAACATACAAACCGACATTCGTAAGTGCATACATACATGCACACATAGTTTTCATGAATGTGTTCACGTGTTTGTATTATTTATTGTATATGCAAACATGTACATACATACATACATATATGCATGTGTATGTACATACATATTTACTTTAAGAAAAACACACTTACCTGAGATATTATGCTGATATCTTTGTATCAAACTAACATAACAGCCAGACAAAAGAAAACATTGACAATGTAATCCGAACACCACACAGATCTCACCAGAAGCTTTTAATTTTCTTAATTTGCATTACGAATTCATATTTATTTACATAAATACATATGTAAGTATGTATGTACATAAGTACATAGGTATGAATATAATTTAAAATTAGCTAAATTCCACTATTGCACTGTATTTTATTAATATTAATTTGTTTCACTATATGTATATATATGTATGTATGTATGTAAGCCTTCTAATAATTTGTAATGCTTCCGCTATCAAACTAAACCGCTAAAACCCGACGCGCACAGTTTAATGTCCAATAAGAAACTGAAGGGTTAAAGAGAAAATACTTGTATACTACAAAATAAATAATAGGAAATTAAAGAGAACTTAGCAAAAGTGTTGCCAGTTTGTTATAATACTCTTCATAGCTTCTGTTATCAATAATGAAACCAAATGATGGTGATGATGATTATGACTACCAACATAATGGCAATAACGAATGCGCAAACTTAGTTTTAATTACATACATATGTATGTACATATGTATAAAGAAACTGGATGTATAGCGCTTAAAACAAATACATATACAGGGTGTTTTTTTAGAGGTATAGAACTTCGAATTGAAATAAACACAAGAAAATCGTTTTAATGTCCATCAATTTGGCTTTATTGGAAGGATAATTTTATGCCATTAACGTTTAAATATGATTTCGGGCATGTGGCCGCCGCGGCTGGCTCGAATAAAGCCAATTCTACAGGTCCAATTTTCAACCACTTTTTCGAGCATATGGGGCCGTATGTTGGCAATAACGCCACGAATGTTGGCTTCCAAGTCCCCTAACGTTCCTGGTTTGTTGGCGTAGACGAGCGACTTCACATATCCCCAAAGAAAATAATCCAATGGTGTCAAATCACACGATCTTGGTGGCCAATTGACAGGTCCATTCCGCGAAATTATGCGCTCATCGAATGTTTCCTTCAATAAATCGATTGTGACGTGCGCTGTGTGGCATGTAGCGCCGTCTTGTTGGAACACCATCTCATCCACATTCATGCCATCCAATTCGGGAACAAAATAGTCGGTTATCATGGCTCTATACCGGTCTCCATTAACGGTAACTGACTCTCCAGCATTATTTCGGAAGAAGTATGGCCCAATGACTCCACCAGCCCATAGAGCACACCAAACAGTCAGTTTTTGTGGATGTAATGGCGTCTCAAGGGTCTCATGTGGATTCTCTTCACTCCAAATGCGGCAATTTTGCTTGTTGACGTAGCCATTCAACCAAAAATGAGCCTCATCACTGAACAAAATTTTGCGATGAAAATCAGCATCAATCTCATTTTCGGCCCATACACCAAAATCACGACGCATTGCATGGTCTCGCGGCTTTAATTCTTGCACAAGCTGGATCTTGTAAGGTCGCAAGCCAAGATCTTTGCGCAAAATCTTCCATAAAGTTGATGGACAAAGCTCCAATTGCTGTGCACGGTGGCGAATCGATTCATTCGGGTCCTCTTCAACACTTTGCTCTACAGCGGCAATTGTTTCTTCGGTGCGCACTGTTCGACGTCTCTGCGGATGCGTATTATCACATAGAGTAAACGTAGTGCGAAAACGATCCATGGTTAACCGAATTAATTGCTCTGATGGACGATTATGTCGACCATAAAATGGACGGAGCTTGCGGTAAACTTCGCGAACTGAACCATTATTTGCGAAATAAATTTGCACGATTTGCAAGCGTTGTTCTTTTGTCAACCTGTTCATGATGAAATAGCAAACCAAACTAAATATTAATCACTTGACAGCTGACAAAATGGCCGCCAGTTAAAAAAGTGATGCCAACTTAAAGTTCTATACCTCAATAAAAAACACCCAATATAAGGTGACAAAATTATTACAAATATATTTATACGGCTGTTTACTATTTTTTTAAAATGAAACGCGAAATGTTTGAAAAAGCCTCAAAAACAAACAACACAAAGAAAAAATTCAAGCAATAGAAAATATAAGTATGGAGCTCTATGACAATGCACCAAAGCCTAGGTGAACACGGTTTCTTAAAGGAAACGAATTTTTACATTTTGCAACTTTTACAAATTTATTTTTATCATACTCAACTGTGTAACAACACACTTTTCTTATAGAAAATTCGACTTTATCACAGCACACTTGTCTTATAGAAAATTAGAATGTATCACAGCACACTTTTCTTATAGAAAAGTTGGGTGTAGCACAGCAGACTTTTCTCATAGGAAAGTGAAATTGTAGTGATTTACTAGTGACATTGTCAATAGTACTACTGATCAGGTGTATCCCAGCCAATGTAATCGCCTATTGACATATAACACAGGGTTGTCATTCAAGATCTACCAGTAGACTTTAGCACTATTCTTTTGCGACCATATGGAGACATTTAAACCAAAGATTCACTAGTACATTTTAGTGACCCTCGTCAACAATTTTACAAGAGTTGGGGCAACAAACTTAAGCATTTACCTACATACATACATAATAAAAAAGAAAAACCAACTATTGACGCGTTCATTGACAATGTCACCAGAAATACACTAGAACTGCTGTCTCTAACATATCTCTCCTCGCGCATAAAAGGAAAGTTGTCGACATTTCAACTAGTGTAATTGTCGGTAGAGAAAAGAGTGTTGACATAAAGACATATGGTTCTAAGCTGCCCTGAAAGAAACGTGGGGTTAAGAGTCCCCAAGTCACCACTTTTGTCGACTATTTTGGTGACATTGTAAACGGAGTGTCTATTAAAATTGTTTTTAATGCGTAGAAAACATTTTTTCAGATACACATAACTATGCTTCTTCTTGTTTTATTGGTTTGTTGGAAATAAAAGTGACTTCAAACAAAATTTAAGCGAATAGAAAATGCATATATTTATTTAATAGAAATGACAAACAAAATCCCTACTTGCTGGTAATATGCTAAACGAATGAATGAATTAGTTCCTGAAAGTCCCGGTTCACACACTTCAACTTTTGTTGATCAACTCGTAATTCAGCTGTAAGAAAAAAAGAGAAGCAAATACAAATATCTCATTTTTGCTTACAGCTGAATTACGAGTTGATCAACAAAAGTTGAAGCGTGTGAACCGGGACTTATTGTATGTTTTCTATGCATAAGATCCATTTTTTATAAATTTGTTTAATAAAATACCAAAATGTGAACAAAATATGCAATTTCATTACCAAAGGGTGTATACTAGAATTAGTAAAATGTACTAGAGACTATCTGTTTCCAATGTCTTCATATGGTCCCTAAGGAACTACATATGTAATCAGTAGTACCAATGTCAGTAGTTGCTTTTCAATGACACGCACATGTTAAATGTCAGTAGTACTGGCGACAAAGTCGATAGTGAATCAGTACTGATTCTCTAGTGACATTTCCTACAGGGTGACTAGAGAGAAAACTATACAATTCTATGCACACATTAACGTACATACTTACGTACATGTGTGTGTATTTATATAGTAATATGCATCGATGACAAAGATTCTATGCACATACATATTTATACACATACTGCATGCATGTGCATGTGTGTACAAAAATATAAAAAACTTTATGATACCTATGCAAAAGCAATACCAATACCAAGCCTCCCCCTACTACTATATTTCATAAATAATGTCAGCTACAATTACATAAAAATTGCAAACACACTTCTGTGCACCCACACACCCGTGCAATTTGTTTTGAAAATGTAAGCAATAACAAAAACCTTCTCCTTCTAAGCATTGTTTTTGTTTTTCTACTCAGTTAACTGCACCAACAAAACGCATTCTCATTCCAAAAGCAAAATAATCAAACACATTATGTTTGTATTTACTCATCTCTCAGAAGCAAAAAACAAAATGCCGTTAAATGTATGCATGTACGCAGCAATGTATTTACACATGTTTGTACCTACATACATACATACATACATATGTTCATACATTCAAATAGATACGAAGCCATGTACTATGTATGTAAATATCTACGTTTGTAGGTACATAAACATCATTTATTGAAGAAAAACTACATATGTAACTTACCTTGGAAATTATGCCGACATTTTTATAACAAACTAATATTATTCTCAATGATAAAAAAAGTAAAACGTACGCACGTAACGGTAGCTAGCTACTAGAACAATTTCATTTTAAAATTTTTTTTTATTATTATATGTATAACTTCACTTTTGTGCATAATTAACACAAACTTCCACTATTATTCACTTTATTTCATTAATATGTACATACATGTGTATGTATGTTTCACAAAGCCTTCTAGTAATTTTCAATACTTCCGCTATTACCTTAAGTTAATAAAACCCGACGCGCACAGTTGAATGTCCAATAAGAAACTGAAGGGATAAAGAGAAAATACGTATAGTGTGCAAAAATAAATAGTAGGATATTAAAGAGAGTTTAGCGAGTGTTGCCAGTTTGTTATATTTGAGAGTAGTTTTGAAATTGATATTTTTATGGCAATCTTTAATTATTAATTTATTTTACAATTAGATCAACAAATAACTACGACTAAGACACGATTCTGTAATAGACTAAAGATTATTGTAACATTTTTTCTTTAATCGTACTCGTAATCGAATTACCACACACATACATATATAAATAAATCTTTAATAAAATTAAAATATTTGTTTTAAAATCATTAGAATATTATTTTCTTTATTAATTTGTTTTTATATGCTATATAAGTATTATTTCTAACTCATAAATTAGTTAAAACTTTTTAATTCTTTCATATGGTTTTATTTCAAAATATACATGTTTAATTTTTTTTTTTTAGTAATGTTAATATTTTTGCAACATTAAATTCTTTATAGTTATTGGAAAACTATTTAATACTACTAATGGACTCGAAAAAGCAAAAAATTATTTTAAACTCTTCATCATAAAATGTTTTTAGGAATGGAAATATTTTTTTTTACAATAAAATATTAACAGAATAATTAATATATTTTATAATACATAGTTATTATGGCTCAACCATAAAAATAGAGTAAATAACAATAAGAAAAATAACACATTTAAAAATGGAATGTTTGAAATTTGTATACACAAAGAATTTATTTATGTATATTAACAATAACAAAAAAAAAGCACATAATCCATTTATCACGAAAAAATAATTAAAAAAAAAAAATATTTAAAACATTTTTTGCACTGGTTTTATTTTAGATACTTAAGTAAACTTAATTAAAAATAAGTAAAATGATATAGCAGCACAAGAAATTGTGTTCACTTTAAGGGTCATAAAAAAAAGTCTAGTCTTACAACTTTTTCCTCAAACATATATCAAATGAACATGTCGTTTTCTTTACCCGAACGGACGGCTCCCTAAAATCTTTGATTTATGCTCTGCTCTTCTCATTAATTTACCATATCTATATCATTTTATTATTATTTCTACTGATTTCTTTTTTATTATAGAATACTTTAACATCCCTAGCTTCTTTAATTTCCTCTACAATTGACTCCTTTATCTGCCATTCCAGTAGTATACTTTTCCATTTTCAAATGCTAAATTAATACGTGGGTGCGGTAAGGTTTTGCCAATTTTTAACTGATCCATGCGTTCGTCTTCAAAGTACAAACATTGTTTGATAAAAGTATAAAATTTATCAGACATTTCCAAGGATTTATGTGGCAATTGTTCAAGATTCTCTTCGGTGCATAAGTTGCGCACAATTTGTTCACATATTCTGGTATTGCAATCGACATCGAAGAGGGGAACGCCGAAATTGACATCCAACAAAGTCCACTCTTCAGCAACCTCATCGTTGCAGAATTCATCTAAGTTGACTTGTAGGCCATCTTCTACGACCTTATCTAAGGGAATTTCTACTGATGCCTGGGATACCAGTTCGGGTTTGCATTTGGCCAGCTCGGAAGCTAAGAGTTCACTGCAGTCTTCTGATGTGTAAACAGCAGAGGGCTCATTATTCTTAGGACTGCTGGAAAAATAGTTTTCATCTGGTGTTTTTAAATTATACTGAGGTGTCGTAGCAATTATTGCCGCCGCCGTAGCTGGCCTGGTAAAACTACACACTTCTGTGGTATCGGGCGACATCAAATCCTTTGGTAATTCAGGCAATTCTTGTTTCTCTTTCAGAATGTTTTCTTCTTTATTTGGCACTAAATCTTTATGATTATTTTCTTTTCGCACAGCCTTAAGCTTACTTTTGGGATGTTTAAGTTTTACTTCCAGCTCATATTGTTCGCAGCCAATATCTGGTACCCCGGTATTAACAAACGTTATGTAGCCACAATGATGTGTAAGATCTAAATGTTCCTGCAACTTTTGCACTGCTTTATGACTGGACCATTTGTTTTGCTCTTTATCTTTGACGTTGAAGGGAAAAGCTTCGTAGCGCAACACGCCAGGATTACGTATACCAAAGCCTTGCAATAATATACAACCATTTTTCAGTTGATCATTTAGATTGCGAAAATTTTCACTGTTTATGACATACGAATCGGAATGTAAGATATTTACGAGCAATTTTCCATAGCCAAGGAATATACGGGGCAGGGTTTTTAGGACGGTGCCGCGGCAAAGGAATAAGGATGGTGGTCCGTAACCTGAAATTATAAAATTTAGAGAAAAAAAATGTTTTTAATTTTTTTCTTATCATTTCTTTTTACCAGCTACCGGCTGCTCACCTGTGATATGATTGTAAAATAATTTTGTCCACATATGCGAAGAATCAGATGATCGAAAGAATTGCCCCAGGAAAGGTATTGAAAACAAATGCGACAAAGAGGCAGTTAAGGGCGTCGATGATATTATAAATTTATATTTCTTTTCAAGTACACGATCTCTCGTTTTTTGGTCCAAACATTCTAAGCACTCCAAACGCAAAAGATCCAACCCACCTGGCAACAAATTTCGCAAAGAGCAAATTGTGGAACGTAATATAACAGCGTGGGCAAAGTAACGAGAAACATCCCCTTCACCCTCGGCATCCAGCAAGGAAACTTTTTCCAGCTCCGTTAAAAAAGTATCCATACTTTCTTCACATAGTTTACCCACTTCAAACATGGTCACAGCATGATTCTTCAAGCCTGGTGATAGATTGCCCATCATTAAAAACGCTGTCAGAGTGGAGTCGAACATAAATCCTACTCTTTTGCCGGTTTTTTGAGAAGATTCTGGTAGAATATCTTTGAGAGAAGGTTTAGTAGTACTCTCCGAAATATCATCAATTTCTGAAGATAATTCAGGATCATCAGAGTTTTCTCTGGGCGGAATCTTAGCTGTTGGCTGAGGGGAAGGCGTGGGCATATTGGCAAAACTGAAATCACTGGTATTGCCATCAGACGACAAATAACCTATGGAAGAAGAATCTTGATCTTTAGGCTTATCCTTGCTATTATCACGTCCTTTCGTTGTATTTTCAGCTGCATGATCAAGTTCAGAATTAGTATAATTGTTAAAATTAAGCGGTGTGATTTGTGGCTGCTCTTGCGCCAAAGCTTGTTCCCGTTTAAACTCATTCCAGGATTCATGATACTTTTGAGAGTTTAAGGGGCTATTGTGGGTAGCTGCTTGTTCTTTTAGCTGGGCAAATCCTAAGCGACAGAAGAGGGAAATGGCCTGTTTCACAGAATCCAATTCGAGCTGCAGCATTTGGGCCAGCTCGGAAATAGTCATGTGCTCATCAGCACTAACAAAAATTTTATACAACAAGTTTTCAAAATAATCACCACTAACACGATTCATGACAAAATTTTTCAATGGCGGTATACAAATTTTATCTTCACCAGATATGGGCACATCCAAATATATCAAGCCCTTGCGATATAAGTTGTGTACAATAGTATAGTCGCATTTTCCAGCTGTTTGGGAGCCAAAATCAATTAAATCGTCTATTAAGCTGCGCTCGGTTGGTGTTACAAAACGTATATCGGTTTCCAGAACAAAACCCACCTCTACTCGCCACCAGGGTTCAATACGTATTCGCTGTGGAAACTTGGGTAAGAACTCGAGGGGATTTGGTTTGGCGGTAAAAAGCAAAGCACGAGTAGTGTGTGTCTTAAGATTACTTATCAAGGACAAGTATTCATTGCGTCCTATACCGAGCACACGCAAACAATCCGCTGCCGTAAAGTTGGGCAAAGTGTCGTAGCTCTTGTCATTTTTCAGCAATTGCGACAGCACATCCAGGTAGTAATTAAAGGGGGTTACTCTCAAACCTTTTGTTACTATATCGGCCAAATGATATGGAAACAAACCCAAAGTGTTAATAGATTTTGTTATCAATAGTTCATAGTAGCGTTGCTCTTTGCGAAATATTTTGTTTACCAAGTTGCCGCGAAATCTCAATTGATTTTTGAGACTATAATTGAATACATATTTTTCATAATCGCGCTGATTGTTGTGTAAAACCTGTTTAAGGTGAACGGGCAGCATGTGCCACGGAATATTTTTTCTCACACAATTTGCAATATCTTCGGCTATTTTTTCATTACTCATTTTGTTTCGAACAATCAACGTATTATGTTGCTTTAGCAAATTAAATAAAGTTCATGTTTTCCTAATTAAATAATAGATAAAAGCTGAAATTTTTTACGTTTTCTTCACCAAGAAAAAAATTGATAACGTAGGAAAAAATTCTTTTCCGACCACCAAAACACAGCTGATAGTGACAGTTATAGAAGAAAGAAAAATAAGAGTAAAAATGTGATGCCAGAGTCATAGCGTCAAGGGGGAAATTTTTAATGCATAGAATTCCACTTAGCTTAAAACTTTTCTTAGCTATTGATATTTATTTACTTTAATTTTGTAAAACCAAATCAAAAATATTAATGTATTTAAAGATATCCTTTAAAATGTCCCCAATACAGCAAATTTTCCATAATTACTATCGATCACTTCTACTCAAAGCGAGCAGCTTCCATATATATCTCCTAATATTTTACCTTTTTGTATGTTGAAAGCTTGGCAGCTCTCAAACAGGATGATTTTTAAGAAATTCTATGACAGTTAAAAACAATCGATTAATTTCCTTTTTTCACACCAAGAGCGACAATAATAAAAAAAGGAAATTTTATATTTAGTTAAATATAATAAACTAAAAGAAATTGATACTCCAAGCAATAAAAATATAACAAAAGTTATATTGCTACGTATATTCTAACATTAGAAGAACTGTAAAATTTTTAGAAAGAAATCGTAAATAGAAAAATTGCTTTGTAAAGAAAGACGGAATAAGTTGGCAAAAGCAAAAAGTATTTATGAATCCAGCAGACAACAAATTGCCCTCAGAGAAGGCCACCGAAAACGAAACACAATTAGACCACTCAATGTCAGATGACGAAGACAATTCAAGGTAAATTCTTGTCAAGTTTTAACAATCGCCAATATGCTAATTAATTAAATGTATGACAGCTTCCCCGAAGACTTGTCATTTGGACCAAGACAATTAGCCAGCAGTCAATATAACACAGAAGAGCCAGCAACGTGCACCACAGTAGCATCTAATACACGTAATCGCTCTTCAGATATGAAAAGATCTGCGGTTAAGGATCTTATTGAACGTTATTTCTATCAGCTGCAACGTGGTTGTGGCAATCCCAAATGCACGAATGTAAATTGTGCTTCAAGTGGCAAGGTGGCGGCCATGAGTCCCAACGAAATAGCAGCCAAAGCAATACAATTGTTTTCACAAGATGCCAAATTATGTGAAAACTATACTCAAACGCCCAAAGTACCTAGAACTGGAACCCAACACGAATCTCCCACAAGTTCTCGTTCGGCCATCAATGCTACACATGGTGACTCAAATGCGGCGATAGAATCGCTTACGGACCATGGGCGTAGTAACGGTGCCAGAAGTACTTCGAGCAGCACTATCACCTCAGGCAGTTCCACTTCATCGAGTTCCACCGGTAGCAGTAATACTAACATCTCTAGCTGCGCTACAGAAGAAATGCCACTGTTAGTAGCTTTAGGTGAGGTGGATGTTGCGGCTAATGCCACGGAAGCAGTTTCTGTAGATGCATGTACCTCTTCTTCAAAATCAAAGACTTCAAATTCTCCCACTTCCACTTCGATGCCCGTCGTGGAATACCTTGACGAACAGATAATCGATGAAATCATTGAGGATTGTAAGAAATGCAAGAGTTATGTGCGCCTGATTAATGCCATTAGTCTCGTTTATTGTTCGGTTAAGAAATTAAGTAAAAGCTTCCGCCGACCACCATTAGCAAAACTAACCTCGACCACTACTGCCTCCAAATTGCAAGAGATATTGGGCAAATCTCCTCAAGAACTGAAAAAAGAAGACTTGCGTACTCTGGAGGGGGAACATGATAAAGATGAGGATAGCACCTGTATGGATGTTTGTGAAAATGAAGACGAGACGACGAGTACTACAGACCAGGAGGAAAATTATGTAAATAATGAGCCGGCTGGTACATCTGGTGCAACAACGGAATCTACTACAATACAACCAAACACAAGTAGTACTAGTGCCGCTACCAATGGCGACAGTGGTAATCTATTAGAGCCTATGGACGAAGATGAAAGCCCTTTTGACATCGATGATATTGTTGAGTGGTCACGTAGTTGCGATACACAAGTCGATTTCGAAAGCTTGAGGCGAGTGAAAAAGAAATTGTATGGCCTGAAAAAGAGAGCAGTGACGGAGGCTTTAAATGAAAGTATCATCTTGCTGGCCGAGAGTATTAAATATTGTCGTTTCTTTGATTGGGAAAAGCTTTTGCATTGTTTTGTCATATGCTTCGATATGTCAATAGCATGTAAGTACAGTTATTTTTTTTTTTTTTTTTTGGAGCAAATAAATGAGAATTGTTGTAGATTTCAGTGTGTATATATGTACATCTGTATGTGTGGGTACATATGTACGAGTATGTGGTAACAATTTCATATACAATAGATATCCAATGCTATTTTTAATTAATAAATTTTGCTTTAACTTTCGTTTTATAAAATTAGCCAGTATTAGAAAAACTTTATTGAACAATTTAACTGTTTATACATACGTCGATAATAACAGTGAAATTGTTATTTTAGTATTTAAAATTGTTTCTTGGAATTTTGTTATCATTACAGTTTCTAAACGTTTTACAGATTTTGAATACATGGAAATGAGTATGCCAAAAATATGCCAGGCTACTCAGGTTTTGCCCGTGCATGCACAAGCACGATTAGCACGAATTTGGGCCACCCACTGTAAGGATAACATACACCCTTTCATACGCTCGCTGCAGCAGTTGATAACGCTGCAAGTCATTATAGATGAAGATACAATACAGGAAAATCCCGATGTTATAGCCATAACCAAAGTTTTGAAGGTAAACCCAAAATTTATCATATTTATGTAAATTATTAAATAATTTTTGTTTTTATGTACATCGTACATATTTTAAGATTGTTTACTATGCCAATATTTTGGCGGGAGAAAGTGATGTCAATAATATTTCTAGAGCTGTTAACCAGTCTGCGTCTGAAGCCGAAGCTGACGGAAATTCAAGCCTAGGCGGTGCAGCCTCTGCTAATGATGATGATGATATATTCCATTATAACCAAATACTTATGCCTTATCATAAGACGATCGTTGACGACAAGTTGGAAAAGGAATTAAACATTTCTTGCATGGATTGTCGAGTTCCTTTAGTGCCGTTTGAAGAGTTTTACAATGAACCTCTGAGTGATGCCATACAAATGGACAGGGATTACCTGTCCTATAAAAATCTCTCCCTGGATCCTTTAGGAGACGGTAAATTGAGTTTTAGCCATCACAGACAGCAGAAAAAATAACTAATCTTTTCTTATTTTCTATTATTTTTATTTTTCTATTTTGCCAGATCACTTTTCCTTTATGCTATATTCCTTTATACTAACCCCGGCCACTAAAGTAATTGCTTTGTACTATGACAGCCGTATACGCATGTATAGTGAACGCAACTCCTCCATTTACTCTTTGTTGCATTATTTTGGTGACGGCAACGATGTAGTGGCCCAACCAAACTTGAAACTAAAAGTACGACGTGATAATATCGTCAATGATGCCTTAATAGGGGTAAGTTTTCTTTGCAAAAAAAAAAAAAAAATTTTTAAATAAAAATATTAATTTGCCATTCCTTTTCTTGTTTAGCTGGAACTAGTGGCCATGAGTAATCCAAAAGACTTAAAAAAACAATTGGTAGTGGAATTTGTGGGTGAACAGGGCATAGATGAGGGTGGCGTGTCCAAGGAGTTCTTTCAGCTGATGGTTGAGGAAATATTCAATCCTGATTTTGGCATGTTTACACATGAGGAGGATACAAATACCATGTGGTGAGTAAAACTAGAAAAATCGAAGAGACAACTACTCATTAGGTATTTTAAATATTGTTCTTTCTATAGGTTTAACTCTGCTCCATTTGAAAACGAAGCACAATTTACTTTGATCGGCATTATTATAGGTTTAGCTATTTATAACAATATTATTTTGGCTGTGAATTTTCCTATGGTAGTGTATCGCAAGTTAATGGGTGGCCGCGGTTCTTTCTTTGACCTCAAGGATTGGAATCCCACTCTGTACCGCAGTCTCAAGTCGATTCTTGAGTATGAGGAAGCCGATATGGAGGAAGTGTTTATGCAAACTTTTAAAATAAACTACAAGAATGTCTTCGATGAAGTGGTGGAGCATGAACTTAAGCCTGGCGGTGGAGAAATTGCAGTGAGTCAGGAAAATAAGCAAGAGTTTGTCGATCTATACAGTGATTTTTTGCTCAACAAAAATATTGAAAGACAATTTAAAGCCTTCAAAAAAGGTTTCGAAATGGTAACCGATGAATCGCCTTTGAAATTATTGTTTCGTCCGGAGGAGGTAGAGTTGTTGGTGTGCGGCAGCAGGGTAATTAGAGGGAAGTTAGTTAAATTAAACATTATTTAATAGAAAAATGTATTTTTACAGAAATTTGATTTTATGGAATTGGAAAATTCAACAGAATATGAGGGTGGCTATACGGTGGATACTCCGATTGTTAAAGACTTTTGGAGTATTGTGCACAATCTACCTGAAGAATCGAAGCGTAAACTACTCGAATTTACTACGGGTTCCGATCGAGTGCCTGTGGGTGGTTTAAGCCGCCTTAAATTATTAATTACACGCCATGGACCGGACAGTGATCGTTTGCCCACTTCTCATACTTGTTTCAATGTTCTTTTGCTGCCTGAGTATAGCAGCAAAGAAAAACTTGAAGAAAGACTACTCAAAGCCATTAATTATTCTAAAGGTTTTGGTATGTTGTAGACAAAAAGATGAAAAAAAAAAATTTAAGAAAATGTTGCGAACAAACAAGACACATGTAACGAATATTTACTTAACAGCCAATTATGTATATTGTTCGCTTAATAAGAAAGAACGATGGCAAAAAGTCTTAATGGTTTATTTTAAAGGAATTTTGAATATATTTTTTAAAATCCACTCAATGTATTTATTTATGACTACAGCTAACAAAACTCCTTTACTATAAACAATTAGTCCTTTAAGACTTTTAATGAGTGACACGAAGACCACCTGCTACTTGGAAAGCGCTGCTGATTACTTATGAGTTAATTACAATTGAAATCTTTTTTCTAATAGAATTCTAAATATGAATTATATATTCTTTTACACATTTTTTAGGCTTTTTCTTGTTTATTATTTTCATCTGCTATATAAATATTTAAAATGTACTATATCATTGAAATTTTATTTTTTAAGCCATAGAGAGTTTGCTGAAATCTAAGACGTTTATTTTTACTTCCATTCAATTGCTCGCAATTTGTTTATTTTTTTACTTTTTTTGTGTAAATAAAGTTTTTTTTTAATTCAAAGGAAAAAGAAAAAAAAAACATTTTGTAGAGTGTGTACTGAAACAACATTTTTGCAGAGCAAACAGAAATAAAAAGAAAAAATTGTGAACTTAAGATGATTAACTTTAGAATGAAAATGGAAAGTATTGCAAAATGTTAGAAGTATATCACAATTATGAGGAATATTTAGCAAATCGAAGTTTTGAGTTATGACGCTCTTACAGCAAGTGCTCGATATGCCATGTTCAGAAACTTTGTAAATTAAAAAAAACCCTTAAAACATCTGCCAGCAGTGATGGGCACAATTGTGTCATTTTGGCTACAATTTGAAGTTGACTGACACTGTGGCACTCTCGTTCCTTTTTTGCCACTTTTCGTCATATCATTTAATTTTAAAGAAAGTTTCTGTTTTATTTCGTCATTTGAGAAACCAACTTCCAACGGAAGAAATTTATTGCGGCGAAGTTGAACTATGAAAAACAGAAACCTCAGTTTCCCAGCATAAGATTGTGGAATTTAAAAATTAAATAATGGTGAGCTTTGGAATGATATCGTAGACGTAAATAATTGTTTAAATGAACAAGTTGTTCTTTCTATTCTTCACTTCAATTATTATTTTTAATGTGTACGAATTTATACAACTTACCAGTATATCAGGGCTCGAATTTCGATGAAAACGCGTCTATTTTTGGCAGTTGTTTTTAAGATTTTAAGATTGCTGTACATACAGGAATGACGTATAAATGATTTTATTTTCAAAAATTTAAATTTTTTTTGGTTTTTTTGCGCATTTTAGTTATAGGTAATTTTTTATTGTTTTAAGTAATTTTTTTAAATTTTTCACACTTTTTTACTTTTGGCTAAGTATTTTTTACGTAATTTTTTATTGTTAATATTTTACTTTCACTTTTTGGGTAAGTTTTTCATTACTTTACTTTGTTTCAATTTTTTTAAAGTGTTCGCTGCTTTTCCGCTGCAGCTAAGGGAGCAACTAAATGGCGAAATTCTTATGTTCATATTTTTGATATGAAATCTAACATTGAGATTGTCCACTACACCAACTTTAATAATATATCTTACGTACGATACCGATTGTGCTTCCGAGCACATTTTATGTATAGATATAATGAACCACATACAACGACTAAATAAAAAGCGAACATGAGCCGGCTTACACAAAAAAAATTTTAATAACTTTGCAAAGGGTTTTTCTCGAATTTACATTACTTTTCTTGCAATATTCTTATGCACACACATTAAATAACATACCAGTATTCGATTTCAGATAAAATAAATCAATTTTCTCTGTTAAGAATATATTAATTTTCGTAAACACTTTAATTTATCAACCGAAACGTTTGGAAACTGCGCGAAACTAAATGCATTTGACAGAAATTATTAAAAGTCAATTTGCGCGGTAATATGTAGTAAGCAAAATGTCAAACTTCTTATTTATCCAATACACGAACCTTATTAAAAGTTCTTACCTACGATTGCCAATTAGGGGAATAGTGTGCTTATTTTAGCACACTAAAAGCAACACTGTTCGCTGCTTTTCAATTTACGCGCCAATATAATATATTCTATACAAGATTGCAGCTAAGAGAGAAGCCCAACAGGAGCCGGCGTACACAAATTCTAATGACTTTGCAAAGGGTTCTTGAATTTATATCAACTTTCCTAGGATTATTTTTATGCACACACATTGAACAACATATCATTGCTAGATTTCCGGAAAAATAAATAAATTTTCTTTGTTACTTAAACAAGAATATGTGTATATGTATGTATGTACATATTAATTTTCTCCGACACTTCAACTCAACAACCGAACCGTTTGGAAAATGCGCGAAACTAAATACATTTGACAGAAATGATTGGAAATGAACTTGCTTGAGTAATAGGATAGGAAGAGAAATAGTAAGGAAAATGTCAAACTTCTTATTTATCCAATACACGAACAGTATTAAAAATTCTTATCCACAATTGAGGATATCAGCCAAGGCACATTTACTTGATATGCCTTGATATCAGCGTAGAAGTGATCATAGTTGCCAGATGAAATTTCAAATTTCGAGCGAAAAATCGTCAAAATAATTATCCGAAAATGTCCAAAATTCGTCAAAAATAAAACATACGCTTTTTCATACATACATATTCATATGTATATTGGAATTGAACAATAATCAAAATCAAATTGTTTTAATATCTTGCAGACGAGTTTTGGTAGGATTTATTTTTGAAACTACTCCTTCAACAAACTATTTTTCCCGAATTACAAAAATGTTTAACATAAATTTTGTTAAAGAATAGCCATAAAAATCGCCAATAAATTTATTTATCGCCAGAAAAATCGCCATGTCGTCAAACCAAAAATTAAGACGCCAAACAAGTTGAAAAATCTCCACGTTTGGCGAAAAATCGCGTTATCTGACAGCCCTGCACTAGACTTGCATTACATTCAGAGTTACCGTTGATAATTTTCAAAGAGGTTCGCAATAAAAGGTATTTTACAATACATATCTCTCTTTAGCTATAAAAATTTTAAATTTATGTGATTATTATTCTATTGATTAAAATTGATTATTCTATTGATTAAAACTTTAGAACACAACGGTAACGCTGATAGCAAATATTCTCAATTTGTTTACATTGAGTATTGTTGCCGTCAAGGCGATTTGATACCAGGTGGTCTTAATTTGCAACTCTGCGTATTCGCCTTGAATATTTGTTAGTGTAAAATTTTCTGCTGTCAGAGTATTTCCTAGCGTTTTGCATTGATTGACAGCAGAGAAATTATGTCTGCTGGTGAGTTAGGATCACCTGATGTAATTTCGCCTTGGTTGCCGTTTTAGCATTTTCACTGCTAGACTACATATATTACACTATATAGACTATATTCTTTCGCAAAAAAGAATTAAAGCTCTTCAAAAATCTGCTAAAAAAATAAAATTTTATATAAATGTAAAATTAATATTGATAAATTTAAAATATAGCCATTTTATTTTTTCTTGTGCAGAAAATTTAAGCAGATGTTTTGAACCGACTTAAGGCTCGGTTAGCCGACTGTAATGTAATGTAACTGCAACTGTAGGAAACAGCTGATCGATTTTGTTATGTGAAAAGTAATAAAAATGGTTATAGAGATATAATGTAACGTAACCTACTTTTCATATAAAAAAATCGATCAGCTGTTTCCTACATTACAGTTACATTGCGTTACATTCGGCTAACTGATGTAATGTAACTGCAACAGTAGAAAACAGCTAATCGATATTGTTATGTGGAAAGTAATGGAAATTGTTATAGAGATGTAATGTAACGTAACCTTCTTTTCATATAAAAATATCGATCAGCTGTTTCCTACATTACATTACAGTCGGCTAACTGAGCCTTGAGCCTTTACTATTCTCTCATCATCATTTTCTGGCAACACTGCAACATACAGCCATTTTTGAGGGAGACAGGACTGCCAGATAAAATTATCGAAAAATCGTCGAAATCCCGATAAAATATAAAATTATCGTCATATCATATTCGAAAAATCGTCAGAAAAATCAAAATGTACTTTTTTTAACATGTATGTATACATACATGCATATGTTTTATTTTATAAATATATTTATTAGGAAACAAAAACATAACAATTTATTTGAATACATGAATTTTACACGAAGTCATTCGCATTGTCTTTACTCCCTCATAACTTTGTTCCCCTCAGTGGTAAAATTATGAAAAATATTCCCAAGTCAGCAGGTTCAAGTTTTGGTCTCAAAACTTTTGATGGCCGAAATTTTTGATAGGAACTTGGACTTTTTCACATTAATGTTTTTTGAGAATATCAATTTGCACATTTCAGTAAATTTTGTGTGACGAGGACTATTTATGTGATATGTATTGGAATCACTGAAAAACTACGAGGTAGGGTCTTTCTACTTGAGATCATCGATATGCATGCATCAACAAATAAATTTTTTTTTAATTAAGCAATAAATTATTAAGAAAGAGTCTGCAAAACTACACCAAAAATCTTTTATTGGTTATGCTTATATGAATTTTAACAGTAGATTTTTCACAAAAATCGTCAACTTTAAGGAAAAAATCGTCAAATCGTCATTTTGCTATTTTCGGCACCAAAAATCGTCCAAATGACGATAAATCGTCACATCTGGCAGCCGTGGAGGAGATAAAAAAAATCCCATTTCTGCTCTTTTTAACTAAATTTCCTTGCATTAAATTTATTTCGTATTTTACTCTTGACCAGTTTGGACGCGTTTGTTAAAAGAATTTAATGATTAATATTAGCGGAAACTTTTAAAGTATTAGAAAAACCAAAACATTTTTGTCAGCATTTAATTACTCAATATTTTTTTTTACCAGTAACATGATATATTAAATTGAAATTAATAGCTAAAAAAGCTAACAAAGTGCCATATTAAATTAAATTTAAACAAATACAGCTATACATAAGTACATAAAAAATATACAATAATGGTTAAGCAGAGTAAAGTGATGAGCCTTTGCAGGCTTCTATTGTTCTTGGTTCTATACAACACATGCAATTTGGTTGCATCTAGTGAAGATTTAACCGAGGGCGAAGAGAAGGCTTCCGTGCTGGATGGTATGTAATTTATTTAAATGTACATAAGAAATGTACTTCCGTGCATACATGCATATGTATGTATGTAGATATGTATGTATATAATACAAAGATGGTGTCTGTCTGATTTTTTTCGATTAATATAAATTTTGTGTTCTTTTGTTTTTTTTTATTGTTTTTAATTGGTTTGGTTGCGTTTTGCATAGTCTGAAATGGCAGGGGCGAGGGCATTTAAAAAAAATGTAAGTACATACATTTTTCCACATATCAGATTGTGGTGGATACAATTTAATTTGATATTCGTTTATGAGTTCATGAGTTTTTTTCCCGCCGCCGCCGTATGTTTTGTTTTAAGTCTTATTTTAGAATTTGTTTATGCATTGAAATGCATTTTCAGCCAACAAGATGCGGCAAACGTTGTATGTATGTAAATCGTACATACATACATATATAGCATCCCAGCGGGAAAAAGAAGGAGTACAGATGGGTCCTTATGTACGTATGTGTATGTACAAAACCTGCTCGCCCCATTCCATATTCATGTTTTTTAACAAATCAAGTTTAGGGGCACCTCTTAAAAATTTAAAAAAAAAGTAAGCAAGAGTAATAAATACTGAAGTAGAAAGGAGCTGAGCTTTCCCGCTGGGATGTAGATACAGACGCATACATATCGCTCATTTACTCAAAGAACGCCATAACTCAAAAAATGGAATTTTTGAATTAGTGATGCAGAATTAATCCTCATTTCGTTATTCATATTGTGTAAAAATTTCATATAAATATCTTGTTTACTCAACTCGTGAGAGAAATATAAAATTTCCTTCTTCCAATAAGCTGTGTGTAAATTTCAAATTAAAAATAAACTTGTGACAATATGTCAAATAATCAATTTCTTAAATTGTAAATTGAAAACTTCAAACTCGTTTTCTGGCAAACTGTTTTTTTTTTGAGTTATGACGTTCTTTGAGTAAATGTGCGATATGGATATGCATTTTTTTAAAGAAAATGTATGTATGCATATTGTCATATAAAATCAAATAAGGCGTAAGTTATCCACCAAACAAAAGTTTTTTTTTTTTTAATTTTTCTCAAGTCGGTAGTCTTTCTGAAATCAAACTTGTATCCGAGAAATTTCTTTCCATACCTAGATTTATTTAATGTGAGTTTGTGCGAGAAATAATCTAAATTTCCATGGACAAGCGTCAACAAGAACATTGCCGACAAGAAATCGTTACGATTTAGGTAATATTTCGATTCCGAAATCGAAAAATTTTGTCTACCAGTCGTTACGTATGCTTTACGAATTCGTAGCTTTTAGTTTGGTTTGTATTCACAACATTTTTGTCTGCGTATTCGAATTTGTTAGGGAAAGTCAAAAGACTATCGAGAACAGAATACACTGAAAATTGTGTTTTTTACAAATGTAACTTATACCTTTTTGATTTTATATGACGATATGTATGTAAATACATATGTATGCATTTATAAATACATGCCAATGCATGCCTACATATGTACATGTATATGTACATACATACATATGCACGTGCTATAAAGAAATTTATCTGAAAATTGTCTTCCGTTTTCAGATTAGGTTTTATTATTTTGCTTTAAAACTTTTTCGTTTAAAATATTAAGTTGTTATGCCAGATTATGAAATTCTTAAGGATTGAGTTCAAGTAAGATAAGACTTATGAATGATGTCATCATGTGTAGTATGTATATACATATGTACGAGTATATTTGAGATCTTCTTTGTGTTGGCTGTGACAAGTGGGTATAATTATCAAAACTTGTTTATGCAGTCCTTCTTAAAGCTAAATATTTAGTTGTTGTCCTGCTGCTTTTGTAAATATTTTATTGAGTTTCTAACTCCAGTAAATGAATCGGAATTCCTTACCTGAACATTCCAGAGCTTTGAAAGTGAGCAGTATTATGTTTTATTTAAAATGAAGCGAAGGGCATGATCAATAGGGAATAAATAAGCAAAGAAATTTAAATTTACAATTACTGATTTTATATTTGAGTTATGTGCATTAGAGTGGCCGTATGTTTTTTTTTTTTGATTTCTTATATTCTGGTGTATAAGACACGAGTATTTGTAGCAGTTTTATGTAAAATCTTAAAAAGAAAATTTTTGTGGAATATTTTGACCCGATAGCTTTTCTCAGCTTGTTCCTTTTTTTCCTTTTTTTTGGAAACAGGGTAAAAAGTACAATAAAGGGGTTAATTGTTTCACAAAAAATATATCATAAGTCTCTCCATCGAAATGCAACCTAAACTCCGGAAGTAAGACAAAACTGAAATTATCTTGGAATTAGAGAAATTTGCTTAAGTTGTTTTTACGATGAGCAATACTCGTACATCATTTTAATTTTAATTTGCTCTATTTCCTAAAAATAAATTATTCTTATTGCCTTATCTAATTTTAAATTGCACAATGGAAAGAAATATAATAACATATTATTTTCGTATGTTGACCTCATGCCCCTTTTTCAAATTTTATACATACGAAAAGACTTTTCAAAGCAATGTTATCACTATAAGTCGCCTATTGAGATTTGTTTCCCATTTTTATGTTAAAATTCATTAATACTTTTTAAGATAAGGCATTTTTTACAATGTCTTAATAACAAAAAAAAAAATTGTAAATGGAAATGAAATATTAAAATACATGTACAAAAAAAAAAAAACAAAAACTCGAAAGATTATAAAAAAATCTCTCAATTGGGTTTGCGAAAAAAAATATGATTTTTGGTTTATTAAACAAATTCTCATACACAAATTTTATTTCTTACTGGATATTCATTTATTTTTATTTATTTTTTAATAATAACGTCTAAAATTTCGTTTACAGTTTTATGAAATTACATATGTTATTTTTTATCCATTATTTTATTAGTTTGATGTGTTTCTATTTTCTTTGTTTTTCTTTTCCAGCCAAAGTCAAAGTATTCACTGTGGCCACAAATCGTACTGATGGTTTCTTACGTTACATGCGCTCAGCTCGAGTTTATAACATTGAGGTGAGTTATTTTTTTTTTAATTAAAAAAAAAACAACAGTAGCTACATCAACTACAATGAATTAACGGTAATAAACTGTTAAATGAATGTATGGAAAATAACACCTTTTCAAATGATAAAAAAATAGTTGGAAACCATACAAACAAATAATGATAGCGAAGAATCAAATATTTAAAGGGAACTAGAAAGTTTGTAACAGGAGAGATGTACATAAATACACATGTAGTACGTATGTATGTACATATTTACATATGGGTGTGAAGTTAAATTTTAAGCTCCAATTTCACGATGTCGACAACGTTCGACTGGTCGCACGCTTAAATTTGAAACAACAACAAAATATGAAAATTTGCTTTTGTTTTGAGTGCGACAAGTCGAACGTTGTCGACATCGTGAAATTGGCCCTAAAATGTATAACCCTAGACACAAACCGTCGTGTTTAACAGAGTTCTGTTAACGAAGAAAAATAGAGACCTCTGTTAAATAATAATAAAAATTAGTTTTCTCTCACAAAATGCACTTGATGCTAGATTTTTAAAGCAAAATGAACCAGAAAATTTAATACCTCCAAAAATACGAAAAGTCCATATCTTAACCCACTGTCATAATATGGATTTTGATAATTTTTCTCAAAAAGCTTAGGTGATGGGGAGAAAAAGAATATTGTGAAGCGGGTGGGGGGGGGGTGGTTCCTGGACGCCTCTAGATTAATGTCCACTAGTCGAAAGTCATAATAGCATGTTTTTGTAGAAATTACAACATTACATTATGGTGGGAATCGATCCCACAACCTCTGGACTGAGAGGCTAGCATCGCTACCACTCAGCCACAGGGGCCAGTCATAATGGCTTGTTTTTGTAGAAATTACAATATATTTAAAAAAAAAAGAAAAAATAAATTGAAAAATTATTTTTGTAATTTTTTGAAAAACCGTAGAAGATGGAAAGAAAAGGAATATTGTAGGAGACTCCTATAAATTAATGTTTTTTGAAATTGTATTGTAATGTCTACAAAAACAAGCCATTATGACTTGCCCCTGTGGCTGAGTGGTAGCGATGCTAGCCTCTCAGTCCAGAGGTCGTGGATTCGATTCCCACCATAGACCCTGGGTGTTTTCCGCAGACAAGCTAACCGCTTCGCGGGTTGTGTTGTTTGTTTTATAAAAAAAATTTTAACATTTATCTAGAGGCAATCAGAAGTCTCTTCCAATATTCTTTTTCTCCCCATCATTTACGGTTTTTAAGAAGAAAAAAATGACCAAAAGTATTTTTAAAATTTTCAATCTTTTTTCTTTTTTTGAAATTGTGTTGTAATTTCTACAAAAAAAGACTATTATGACTTTCGACTACTGGACAGTAATCTAGAGGTGTGCAGAAGACCCCTCTGAATATTTTTTTCTGCCCATCTCCTACGGTTTTTGAGAAAGAAAAAATTATCAAAATATTATGACTGTGGGTTAACATGGAGAAACATCTTAGCTTTAAATTTTCTGGTTTAGTTCGCTTAAAAAGTCTAATATGAAGTCCATTTTGTGAGAAAAAACTAGTTTTTGTTATTATTTAACAGAGGTCTGCTTTTTTTTTGTAACAGAGCCCTTTTAAACGCGACGGTTTGTGACTAGGGCAGAGCTGGTCACCGAGAGAAATACGAGAGAAATGCATTCGCTTATGTGTATTCATTTGTATAAGAAGCCGATGATGATGTTCGGCACTCTGTTGCTACTTGGAGCAGCTCAGGTCTAGGGTTATACATTTTAAAATTTATCTTCACGCACATTACATACATACACTTAATATAAAGCAGACTTGGACTGGATATTGCAAAACTTCAGAATGACTTCAGAGTCAGTCTCTTGAGCCTGGTATTATTATTGTGTTGTACAGTGTAATATTTTATTTAACTGAAATTAAATTATATTCAACTTTTTAGCGCAGCCTATTTTTTGAACTTAATTAAATATTTTTTGAGATACATATGTACATAGTATACATATGTATACATATGTATATATATATGTAAATATATATGTAAATGTTTATTTATTTAATGTAATTTAAATACATACATACGATACATACATACGAGTACATACATATGTATGTTAATAAAATCAATAAAAGTGTTTTCTAACGCAAAAATTAATATGTATGTAAATATAAAAGTGAACCGGTTCTATATTCTAATTTGATGTTCGCATATTTAATGAAGTTGATGTTTTTTGTTTAATTTTGGTTTATTTCTTTAGAACTAAATTTTTTAATAATAAATGTTTAAATATAAATGCATGCATGAATGTATGTACATATGTATATAATACATACATACATATGGGTAATTCCAGAAAAAGCTCAACCAAAAAAAAAATTTTTTTTTGTTTAAAAATTTTTGTTTTGTTTTTAATAATAAAGCTGAAAGGTCTATACTTCATAAATGAAAAATCATTTTTAATTTTTAAAATTTTTTGACCGAAATATGCGGCTTTTGAAAAAATATATTTTGTTTTGCTGAGTCTTTTTTTTAGCGATTATTTAAAGTAATAGGTATTATTATTATTTTTTTTTGTAATGTAAAAGTTTTCTACTAACAATAACCTTACGTATTAGCACAAAAGAAGGAGAACGGCGTTTTAATAACTGAAGTTTTTTGAGTTGGCTTTCAATTATTCCTTAATGTCGCATCCGTCGCGTAAAATCAATATTTATTTTTTCAGCAGTAAATAAGCATTTGTTATTGTTTAATTTCTTTTCAATTAAAGTTCAATCAATATTAGCAAAGTTTAGTTCTCTTGGAAAAAATTTAAAAATAATTAAAACAAAATTTTCCCATTTCATAAATCTACACATAAACTATAATCTCTC
Organism: Nowickia ferox; assembly: GCA_936439885.1. Classification (NCBI taxonomy): domain Eukaryota; kingdom Metazoa; phylum Arthropoda; class Insecta; order Diptera; family Tachinidae; genus Nowickia; species Nowickia ferox. The sequence goes on along the minus strand of OW387024.1, from coordinate 19,614,303 downwards.
ACTTTCATTACCACATTTACAAAAAAAAAATTCTACACAAAATTTCGCTGAATTATGAATATTTCTATAAGTGCACAAAAATAACTTCTACTTTTGTCGCGTCCGTTTCTCGCTGACATTTGCTTATATCTTTTTACTATATTATTGATATCGCCCAATATATTTTATTAAATACACTACTCCTTCATTGCTTTAAAGCACTTAAGATATACAAACATATGTATATTGGATCCTTCCATTCCTTTCTTGGTTTTTTGCTCAACTAAAAGTGTACGAATGTCTCGTCCGTCACCTGGGAATTGCCCATATGCATGTAGTGTCATGTTAGATCAGTTCCAACCATTGAAACTCTCGCATGTATAGTAGAACCAGTACTGAAGAAATACATACATACATACATATGTTTTTTTTATTTATTTATTTAAAGATTTTTTTTTAAAGATTTGTTTACGACATTTATTTAACACAGCCTCATTGTTTCGTTTAATGTGTTCCAGATTTTCTTTATGCACACAAGAAATAAGTAATTTTTTTACGATTAAATATAAGCATACATACACATATCGCACACTAAATCATAAACATTCACAACTCAAAAGTTCGCAGATGTTCAGGAGTTGCAAAATTCTGTTGATACTGTACAAATGACGCAAGTGTGTAACATAAAAAAAAACAGGCGTAACGATATTTTAAATTATTCAAGAAGACTGTGTTACAAAAGAATTTTTTTGATAAATTTTAGTTGTAACTGTTTATGATTTAGCGTGCGATATGTACATATGTACGAGTATATACTTATGTCCGTATTATGTGACTTAATAATAAAATATGTACATATGCATATATATATATGTTTGTACATATTTTTGCATGATCAAATATAAATTTAGTTTATCAAATAAACTTTTTAATCAAAGTTTATTTTACTCACTTTCCATCACGTACATATGTACGAGTACATATGTAAGTATGTACATACATATGTATTTGCTTTTCCTCTAATTTAGATTTACAATTCTTTCAATATGCTCTGCTTGATTATATTTATCAATTCACGACAATTCATTCATTCTTGATGTTAAAGATCATCTGTCTAAATTCTCGGTATCATGCATTCTTATATGTATTTTGTTATACAAGTGATAAGCTTTCGCTTTTTTAATTTGGTCTTTAATTTTTGCTTAAATATCTATGTATGTATGTCCAAATTCAAATTTAGCTCTCTTTAATCAGCCGGAAAACTGCTTGCAACAGCTGGTCATCAGCTGATTGCACTCCACTTAGCAATTCTTCATAAAAAATATAAAACGGTGTACTCAGTCACAATTGGTAAATTCCATCTAAAAATTTCTTTCAACCTTTCGCTTCTCAATACATACTTTTATAAGATTGTCTCCTTCTTAAACCCTCCACTCCACAAAAAAATATATATCGTCTGCTTAGAGTGTAAACCTGCTAACTCACTTCAACCAAATTTTACAGGAGGAGAGACAAAATACTGTTAAAATTTTCTATACATACCTTAAGAAATTTGCTTAATATATTAAGTGTTTTCGACCTGTAGTTGTAAATGAGACGCCAGTCGATGCTTCGTCTCATTCTCTCTCGAATGACACTAAAATGTCATTTGTTATAAAAAGTGGATTTAGAAGGTTTACATTCTAAAGGCCATGATTCACTATCCTACACAATCGCGCGATCTACGAAAAAATACAACCCTGATCTGATGAATTGTTTTTGTCTTTTGAAAATGTTCATAGACTCCATCATACCAGGGCTGTATTTTCTCAAAAATCGCACGATCGTGTAGGCTAGTGTATCACGGCCTTAAGCCGACGATATATATTTTTTTTTGGTACTACCCGTCAACTGCACGTACCCTAAAAAATTATTTTTTATATCGGTTAACAAAAGATGTATATAATGCGATATGAATTTTAAATTTTATTTTAAATTAAAATGTGGTGGAGTATAATAAAAAATAAAACAAAAATAAAATGAAATATTTACAGCCTTATTTATAAGAATTATTAAGACTTTATAAAGGCTTAATAAGAATTTTTTTTTTTTTAATGAAAATTTGTTTTAAAACCCCCTTTTTTATAAATAAGGCTGTCAGTTTTTAAGGGGGTGATTTCTGCTTCTCCTAAACTATCCAATCGATTTTAATGAAACTCAGAACGTATGGGGGTCTACTGTGTAATTCGAAACGAAAGAAAATGCTTTCGAATTTGTATATAAATTCGAGTAGACCCCATGATGTATCTGCATGTAAAACGACACACAGGCTTAACATTTTGTTTAAATTAGGACCAAGAGAGGTGGAGGTTTGGCTGATGGTAATTTCTGCCTCTTCTTGCTTTTTAATTATAATAAATAAATAAGATTAATATTAATAAATAAATAAATATTAAAACAAACAAAAATATAAAAAAAAAATTAAATTAAGTCAAATTAAGTTAAAAACAAAAAAATAAAAATATTAAAATAAAATAAAATTTAATATATAATTAAATAAAATAAATTAAAAAAAACAAAACAATTCAAAAAATTTAAAAAAAATAAAACATTAAAAAAATAAAAAGAAATAATGTGAAGAAGAAAAATTAAATTTTTCTTCTCTTCTTCAGAAACTCACATTAGCTAATAAAAATTTTCATTCAATAACGTAAGCCCGATTAAGAAATTATTTCTGATTAAAATTCACTAAAGTTCAACTAAAAATTAAAAATTGTCTCACATAAAAAAATAAAATAAATAATTAAAAAAAAAAGAAATAAGATAAAAAAAATAGAAAATAAATAGAACAAATAAAAAATAAAAAACAAATGAAAAAAAAAATCAAAAAAATTCAAAAATAATTCTGCAAAAAAAACCGACTTCAAGGCAAAGATCTGATAGAAAAAAATAAGAAGAAGTTCGTGAAATATAAAATTAAATTTTAAATGTTTGTGCTTCCGCCCATTTTTTAAATGCCAGATTGTGTGTTTTTCAGAGCTCAGGGTGCATGTTAAGTCTTGTAAAAATCGGTAAAGTAGAACCACTTAAAATAAAATATTAAATTTTAATGGGCGTGACTCCGCCCATTTTTTAAAATGGAGGATTGTGTCTATTTTCGAGCTCAAGGTATGTGGTACGCTTCGTAAAAATCGGTAAAGTAGAACCGCGTGAAATATAATAAATTTTAATGGGAGTAACCCCGCCCATTTTTCAACTTTTAAATTGTGTAATTGCAGGAACCAAAGGTGTTTTATAGGTTTCGCCGCAATCAAATAAGTAGAATATCATAAAATTAAATTAAATTTTTTTTTTTTACAATGTTACCAATTGGAAGCTATACCCTTTCAGTAAAAAAAATAATTTTTATAATTGCTCTAAAATGTACCGAGTTATGAAGTAGCACCGCCAAAAAAAAATTGAGCCGAATTGATAACCTCCTCCTTTTTTTGAAGTCGTTTAAAAATTTCATAAAATGAATAAAATATGTATAATAAAATTAAATAAACTGAAGCAAGATTTAAATAAAATAGTTACCAAGGCATATTCATATTCGGTCAATTCACAAAGTGTCCTATTATGTCATATTATCATAATGTTTTAATATAAGATATACTGAAGTATATTTGATTTAGTCTTTATTTTATTTAAAACTTTTTTTTTTTTTTTTTTGGTTAAGCAACGTCTATATACATTTCGTTCCGCTAAATTGAAATTAGCTAAAAAAAAACTTCGTATGTTTATAGTAAGATTCTTAATATGTTATTGAGACTCACAATATACAAACATAATAAGTTTAAAAGCCTCAAACAAAAATCTTTGTTTTTCGCTTTTTCACAAAAATATTTTTGTATAATATTTCAGGTTACTCCTCTGGGCTTAGATGAAGAATGGAAGGGTGGCAATATGGAGGGTCCCGGCGGCGGTTTCAAAGTTAATCTGCTAAGAAAAGCCATAGAACCTCTAAAGAAGGAAAAAGACACCATCATATTATTTACTGATAGGTAAAATGAACTTTAAACTATATGTATTAAAAACCGTTTTTTTACCCTATACCTGTTTTTAGCTACGATGTTCTCTTCACCAACGGGCTCTCAGAAATCGTACAGAAATTCAAAGCATCTAACTCTAAACTATTCTTCTCGGCCGAAAAATACTGCTGGCCTGATCAGAGTTTGGCCAGTAAATATCCCAGTGCGGAACCTAAATCTTCTCCCTACCTCAACTCAGGAGCCTTTATTGGTTATGCTCCTCAAGTCTGGTCTTTGTTGGAAAAGCCCTTGGCCGATACAGACGATGATCAATTGTACTATACCAAAGTGTTTTTGAACGAAGAACTCAGGAAAAAGCTTGATATGAAATTAGATACCACCTCAACTTTGTTTCAAAATTTGAACGGCGCCAAAGACGATGTTAAATTGGATGTAGATTTGGAAACAAATCAGGGTGTCTTGAAGAACATAAATTTTCTAACCACTCCGAGTATTTTGCATGGCAATGGTGGCAGTAAAGTGGAATTAAATGCCTTTGCCAACTATTTGGCCAAGACTTTTAATGGCAAATGTATGGTGTGCCAAGAAGATCGTTTGGATTTGGATGTAAGTTATATTTATCATATAAAAAATTTTAAACGCTCTAGTTTTGTTGTTTTTATTTTCCGTTTAGAATAATAATTTACCCATAATTAGCTTGTCTCTAATAATCAACAAAGCTGTGCCTTTCTTTGATGAGTTTTTAAACAAAACTGCCGAACTCAATTATCCCAAAAACAGAATGCACCTTTTTATTTATAGTGGCGTAGAATTTCATGACTCTTTGGCCAAGTCTTATTTGAAACGTTTCGAAAAAGAATATTTATCTTCGAAAATTGTATTATCCACCGATATATTTGATGAAAGGAGGGCCCGACAGTTAGCTTTGTAAGGTTTCTTTTTCTGAAAAAAAAAATATCTCTACAACTTTACTTATGCCTTTTTTGCAGACAACAAGCTCAACAAAAGGAAGTTGATTACATTTTCTTTGTCGATGCCGATGTGCATATCGATGATCCTGATATTTTGCAGATACTTTTAAGTTTAAATAAGTAAGTTTTTCGTTAAGTTTTCTATTGCACAAATCTTAATTTGTTTTATATATAATTTTTGTTTATTTCTAGACAATTTTCCGCTCCTGTTGTAAGCAAGTATAACGAATTGTGGAGCAATTTCTGGGGTGCTTTAACCGAAGGCGGTTATTATGCTCGTTCCCCTGATTATGTTGATATTGTTAAAGGTGATATACTGTAAGTGCATTTACATTTATTGAGAATTTAAGCATAAGTTTTTTTTTAATTCATAGTGACGAATTTGTTTTGGGGTAATATATTTTTCACACATGAAAAAAAATAATCAGTCATGATAAGCATGAATTCCACATGTGAAAATTTTCGAATAAAATTTTACGTTCACACGATTTTTAATTTCGTATAATCAATTCCAATACAATTAAAAACTTACATATTTCCACATTTTCCAACAGACAAATCTTTGTGAATGATAATATTCATAAATTGTCACAATATTTCGCAATCGTATGAAGTTTTTTTGATACCAATTTTTCACACGTTCGGAAATTTCCATGTGAAATTTTATTGATGATAATAAGCCTGAATGTGTCACTAAAATTAGAATTTTTGATAGGCGATTTCCTCTCGCATCGCAAATGTTATGCGAAATGCGATTGTCGGAACATGTCCGATTATTTGGAATGTTCTCTACGGCAGTAGAAATTTTCTCAGATTTATGGCTCGATTATGGATGGCAACCGAACTCTAGTTTCCTTACCAGTTGCCAAAATGTTATTATACAGCAACGGACAAGTGTCAACTTTACTTACCACATAGCAATAATATGGCCAAAATTCTACAACTACAAATTTTTAGTTGCCGCATAGTTTTTTTTTAAAAAAAAGGTGGTAAAATTAATCAAAATACTCTTTTGGGACGGTAAAAATATGTTCTAAAGTTAAAAAAGAAATTGTTGGTGAAAAATTAAATTAAATTAATAATAAAATTTGCTTGCAGTAGGCACGGTACTTATAACGGTATTGAATTCTCTTTTAAGAGCCGTCTAATAGATGCCATATTTTGTACTACTTTTCTTTTTGGAAAAATAATTCCACTGAAGTAATCATCTTTATAATAAATAATTTTTTAGGCCCTTTTCAGTTGCCAGTCAGTCATAATCGAATTTTCGATAACATTTAGTGGAGAAAGTTGCCATACTTGCCAACTGGCAACGCAACTGAAGTTCGGTTGCCATCCATAATTGAACTATTAGATTTTTTCAATTTAAATTAAAGAAATTTTATGAATATTCAACTAGTATTTTAATCCTAACGATTAATTCCATGAAAATTTCCTCGCCTTGTAAATTTTGCCTCTTAAACTTTTAATTGACCTGAAACTTGCGCACGTCAATTCAATAATTAAAGTGGGGGCTGTATGTGGCACATCCATAAACACTTAATATTGTCAAATGAAGTTCTCAATTCGATTGTATTTCTCTGTTTATTTTTTTTATATTATTTGATTTACGTTTGTAGTGTGTGTCTGTGTATCTATGCGTTTGTCCGTGTCCACGTGCAGACCAAACGGCTGGACGGATTTTGATTTAGTTTGAAAGGTGACTGATCGAGAGGGTTTTTAGCTCTATTTTAAGAAAATCGGTCCAGCCGCTTGGAAGATATCACATATTTTCTAGATATATCGGGTGTTTTTTAATTTTTGTTATTTATTTGATCTTTTTTTATTCTATTTTAATTAATTTTTATTTTTTAACCGACTTAAAAAAAAGGAGGAGGTTATCAATTCATCTCTATTTTTTTGGCAGTGTTACTTCATTACTCGGTTCATATTAGACCGATTGTAAAAAATATTTTATTGTCTGAGAGGGTATAGATTCCCATTGGTCTCATTGTAAAAGAAAAATTTGGCGGGGACAGGTCCACAAATTTTTTTTACTTGATTTTATAATATTCTACTTATTTGATTGCTGCGAAAGTCAGGACATACTTTTGGTCCTTGTAATTTTAAAGTTAAAATCCATTATTATATTTCAAGTGGCTCTACTTCAGCCATTTTTACGAAACTTACCACACAGCTTGAGCTCAAAAATAGACATATTCTTCTATTTGAAAAAATGGGCGGAGTGACGCCTATTAAAATTTAATGTATTATTTTATGTGGTTCTAATTTACCGAATTTTACAAAACTTAACACACACCCAGAGCTCTGAAAACACACAAAATCTTGCATTTGAAAAATGGACGCAGGCACGCCCATTAAAATTTTATTTTATATCCCATAAATTTTTTTTTCGAAAATGTTCATCAGATCTTTGCATTGAAGTCGGTTTTTTGGGCAGAATTATTTATTTTATTTTATTGTTTGTATTTTATTTTGTCTTTATTTTATTTTATATAATTTTTTTTTAATTTTACTGTATTTTATTTTGTCTTTATTTTATTTTATTTTATTTTATTTTATTTAATTTAATTTAATTTGTATTTATTATTTTTTAAATGTTTTTTATATTACTTTATTTTATTTTACTTAATTTGAAGCTTTTAATTTTTCATATATCACTATTTTATTTTATTTTATTTTATTTTAATGTATTTAAATTTTTTTATTTTATTTTATTTAATTGTATTTTATGTAATTTTTATATTCAGCCCAATCATAAACGAAAATTCCGCAAGAGTTTGTTGAATTTGTTTTTTTTTATTAAAGCAGGGATAAAAAAACTCCCCGGGAAAAAAGTAGGTATTAGGAACACAGTTGAACTTGCTTTTTACACTAAAAATCTTTCCCTTGCAAAACAGAATTTATATACATAAGTTCGGATAAAATATCTCAAGCATATGAAATCTTAAAACCAAATAAAAAGCTGTTGATTTTTCCCTGCAATTTGTCGGTTTCAAAACGAAATGATTTTCAGAACCTGGCCGTATAATTATTTACATTGTACATGTGTATAATGCAAATTTATTATACAATAAAAAATCTTTTACACTTTTTATGGTTGAAAATTAACAAAATTTAAAATAAAAACTAAATATTGAACTTTGTACTTTTCCATTAAACTTAAAAAAAAAAATTATACATACAAACATAACTACTATCATACATTATTTATGTATGCATGTATTGCTTTTTGTTACACCCTATTCACGGTAAAATTGTTTGTAACATAGAGACAGACAGACATTCGCTTAATCGAAAGCAATTGAAAAATCTGTTTTAAAACTGCGACGATCAATGGAATACATATTGTCTGCTGTGCATTCATATAAACCAGCATCCATTTGGGTGGCAGGATCAATTTCAATTTTCGACTTGACACGATCTTCGCCTATACGCCATTCATGCACCTGCAAAAAAAAAAGAAATTAAAGTTCATAATGAAAAAAAAAAAAAAAAATGAAAGGAATATGAAATGCTTCCCACTTACATGCATATAAAGATGTTGAAAGATTTCGGTGCCATCTTTATACCAGGTTATATGAGGACGGGGATTACCTTTGGCCACGCACAAGAAGGCGATTTTATGACCCAAAACATATTCATAATCAAAATGTGAAGCTTGTAGTATTTTTGCCCCCTTTTTTTGTGGGAAAAATAATGAAATTATATACTCGTAACTTTCTGCTTGCAGTTCCAGTTGTATATACTTACATTGTTGTTATTGTAATATTGGTCAGATTCTGGATCTCGATATTTGCCTGTTATGGGCAGACCAATCTGTACACGAGACTTAGTGCGACCTCTGCCGCGGCCACGTCTGCTTTCGCAAACAGGACTGCTTAACATTAAAATACACACACATAGAGCCACTATTTTAATAGACATTTTATTTTTTAATTATTTTATGATTTTGATTTTCTTAAATAAGTTTATTTTCAAATAATTATTATTTTAAATATTTTTATAGTAAATGCCAACACGTTTTACTTTTTATTATTAGTTATTAATTTTTCCTTCTATTATTTTATGTAAATACGATTTTCTTTGTACAAAAATTATTTAAACGCGCTCTACATTTGTGTCCAAATTCAAAACGAAAATTTCCGCAAAACTTTTCAAACTAAATTTATAGTTTTTAACAGCAGACTTTACATTGAACGACTAAATTTCACAATTTATATTGAGTGGTTGATTCAGTCAGCCTAGTCAGTCTAATCGTGTGTTGCTAATTTTAACCATCGTTCCCCAAGCTTTCGCCAGAGCAATTGTTTAATTTGCGGCTATATTTGTGTGTAGCAAATGTGCTTCGTAATATAATAAACATGCAGTCAGTAGTCACCCCTTCCGAATTGCGCTTGTAAAAATTATTAAGTAAACTATTAAGCAGCATCAAAAAAAAAAAACATGTCTGTCGCTGCTTTGCGCAGTCAATTTGTCTGAATGTTTTAAATTCTCGTTCAAATGGATTACAATAACAGAATTGCATGGGTTTTTTTTAATGTAAACTTGAGAACAGTGCAACTGCAGGTGGTAAATTGTTGTTATGTTAAATAAATGAGCTCAAGTGTTGGCTTATTTTAAGCCAAAGAAAAAGCCTTGCTTTTCAAGTGAAGATAAATTTCTCAGGAAAAGGTAAAAAAGAAAATCGTTTCAAATTAATTATGATTTAATGGAATTCGAAAACGTCAAACTGAAATTTCTTATTTCCTAGGGCCATTATCGGTTAAAAAAAATAAAGCCCAGAAAACAGAAAACTTTTCCATATTCATAGGCCCACTGTATTCACAGGTCTACCGCTTTCATTTAACCTATACAATTTACTTAAGTCCACTGTACACTAACATTTATTTCACTTGTGTCACACACTTTTGAGCCGTTCATTTTGAAAGTCAGGCAAGTCAATTTTTGCAAATTGCTTGCAAATAAAAGAACAACTTAATCTATAAATACTGTTTATTATCTTATTTTAATTTTTTCATGACTTGTCTCAGTTTAAAAATGAAAGGCTGGTAAAAAAACGCAGGATCGTGAGCAAATTTTTCAAACAATACATGTATAAGAATAAAAAAAATCGGGATTGAAATCTTGCTGATGTTTAACTTAAAGAATCTGAGTATAAAATTATGAAACACAGAAGGAAAACAATTGCCCATTTTTGATTGCCAGTCGATTATAAAATGATTTCGATAATTTTTTGTCGACATTGACGTCACGTCGAGGCTTGTCTACTCGTTCTCGAGAACAATTTTGTGCTATTGACAGCCCATTTCTGTTCGGAAAGGTCTAGAAAATAGCATGAGACCGTAAATAGTGGTCAGTTCGTGAATGGTAACACTTAGCTCATGGCTGATTTGACAGATAATTAGTTTTATCCTTCCGCTGAACGAATATGGTTGTGTATACGCTTGAACAAGTGGGCCTGCGATCGACTTACAGAAGATGCCGATTTTGCCAAAAAAATCATATTTTCAGATGAAGTTCATTTTGATCTTGGCGGGTATGTAAACAAGCAAAATTGTCGTATTTGGGGCACAGAAAACCCGCACGCATACATTGAAAAGCCGACGCACCCAAAACAAGTCACTGTTTGGTGCGGATTTTGGTCCAGAGGCATAATTGGGCCATTTTTTTTTCGAAAATGAGCAAGGAGCGGCCGTTACAGTCAATGGCGATCGTTATCGGGCCATGTTGAACGAATTTTTCACAAAAATTGAAGAGGAGGATATTGGAAACATTTGGTTTCAATACTCGATGTTTTGCGCCCTGTTTTTGAAAATCTCATTATCAGCCGCAGAGCTGATGTCGTTTGGCCCCCTCGGAGCTGCGATTTGACACGGTTGGACTATTATTTGTGGGGTGCCGTCAAAGATAAGTGTTACGCCGACAAGCCAGAGACAATTGACGCTTTAAAGGACAATATTCGTGAAGCCATTGGTGAAATACAGCTGCACACAATCGATAATGTGCTTAAAAATTGGACCGATCGTGTAGGCTACTGCATGGCCAGCCGAGGCAGCCATTTGAATGAAATTATTTTTCATTATTAACCGGAAGGATTGTACTTTCAAATTAAAAGAAGAAATTTGAGAAAATATTCAGTAGTTTTTTTTATAGCATTTAAAAAAAAAAAGTTATCTGGCGGACCCTTTAGTAGCAAGGATTCTTTTGAATGGGCGTGACATTGCCCACTTTTCTAGTCAGAAGATTGCATTTATTGAGGCGCTTATGTGTGTGCCAAGTTTCAAAAGATGCGCTTAAGTACAAGTAATTAAAAAAAATATTTGTTTTGAATGGGCGTGGCACTGCCCACTTTTCTAGTCATTATATTAAGCTGTCACAGGTAGCGAATGTTTCCAAAAACTTTCATAAAATAACTTCGCTCTAAAATGATTTTTGGCCAAAGAAAGTGGTCGTCGGTATCACTATAACTAACAAGAAGAATTTGCGTTATTTTTTTTTTTAATTTTTAAAATTCCCTTTCCCATTTGCTTGTATTTAATTATTTAATTTGACTAAACGTAACCCTCATAACAAAATTAACAATGTGTCGTAAACGTAACCTTCATAAGGAAAGGTATAATTTCACAATGTGTAAACGTAACCTTCATAACAAAAGGTCTACTTTCACAATGTGTCTGCCGCTTTTTAGATTTCGAATAAATTAAATAATTGCAGCAATTTTATAAAAAAAAATTCAATTTAATTTTCTAACCAATTAAAGCAAATATATATTCCAGAAATTACTCGTATCGTGAAATTTTATTTAAAAGAAACGACAGATAATTTTTATTACGTATTAGGTCTGTCCATTTACTTTTATAGCATAAATCAGCAACGAGAGACTAAGGCCGAAATTTGCATAATTACTCTCCCAGATACGAATAAATTAAATGAACGCTTTAGTAGCGTTGGCTGAAGTAGTTAGCACTTTGACTACAAAACCGAAGGTCCTGGATTCGAGCCCGTTCTCCAACAGTCATTACATAACAACACCACGCATTTTTCTCATGTGCATTAGTGTCCCTTTGTATTTGTTGTTGTAGGTAAAGTTCTAGTGATGAAGACATAGACACACTGGTCACTAAACTACACCGGCTTCAGTGGATGGTAATCCTAATGTAACATCAGAGTGCCCTCCTTCGACGGTATGGTGCAGCAGCATCATCGGCGAAGTAAAATAACCAATAAAATGGCTACTAAACACAGCTTCAAAATTTTGATACGCCTCATTGACACCAGAGGCGCTGCAACACTGCATTATTAAAAAAAATAACGTGCAAATCTCTTCCTTCACCATCTTCTCTATCGCTATACCTTCCCTATCACCCTCTCTCACTATCTTCTCTTCAACTCACATTGAATCATTGATCATTGAATTGGACCCAAGTTAGCTGGACTCCAAAATTTCACCCTTCCTTACTTACCAGCAGCCTGCTAATCTAACCTAACCTTACTAGCAAAAACTTGCAAATAAATTTTATTTATATTAGAATCAGGGATGGAAATCATGATTGTACTTTTTCCCATGTATTTTGGACATTCATGTTTGATAATATTTTGAATCACATGATCTTTAAAATTCGATATTTAATATGAAATACTCTTACATAGTTTCATTTATTTACTATTTTTATGAAATTTTTATACTTTTTATTTTTTTTATTTTATTCTACACATATAAAAAAAGCCATTTTCCATTCCTGATTTGATATGATAAACAAGTCATCAACAATTGTGTTTCCTTCAATACAAAATTTTATTTATATGGCTTAATCAAAGAAAAACAATAAAATAACAAAACACATATACTTTCTTTTTACACATCGATGGCTTAATACAAGAAAGGCGTAACTCGAATTTTCGATATTTTATAGGCGAAGGAAAAACTAAAGCATTTACCTGCAAAAATAATTTTTTAAGTGGCCATAAATCCTTTATTTTTAACAGTAACCTATTTAGTTTTTTAAGAAGGATGTAATTATCTGTTGGTTACCAGAAAACTAGAAACGCGATTTCGAAAATTTTAAATTAAGTGATGGATACGTACATAACATGCATATCGTTACCTTAATATAGAAAGGCCCTAAACTCATAATTTTTTTGAAATCGAGTGTTTTGTATATTTCAATAGAAAAAAATCGAATGTATCAAAAAATGCAAAAACGATTTCAAAAAAATAATGAGTTTAGGGTCTTCAAGTATTAAGTTAATTTAATAATATTTATATATGTCGGTCATGTCACAGAGTTCAATTCCGTTCGGAAACGGAATTCAATCCACTTCAAGATGTCAAGCCCTAGCCGGAGCAACAGTCTGGACACACCTGCCAATTTTTCATATTTAAGTTTTCTTGTTTAGACACCATCTGCTACAAAAATGGGGCGGATTGAATTCCGAACGGAATTGAACTCTGTGACTTGGCTGTATATATATTTTCTTAGAAAAGAAATTTTTGTTAGTTAATTTTCATTATTATTGCTCGATCTCCATTTGTTTTTATATTTATGATGATTTGATCAGGCTCAATTCGTATCGCTTTGTAAGCCAAATTACATGTGATAGTTATTAATGAACAAAGAACACCAAAGTTAGTTGTAAATATTCTGACAAACACGTATTAGAACGGAACAACCGGCTGTTGATGTAGATTTCTGCTTTATATACGCAACTTTTATTGCAAATGGAATATGTGAATTGTTTTGATTCGTCGTATTATGTTTATGTTTTTAGAGTTTTCTTTGTTCAGACATTTTTCAAAAAATTAATTTTGTAAACAAAAGTACAACAACAACTGTTTGGCTAATTCTTGCAAGTAAAAATTTTACCAGCAAGAATTTTTTTGTGTCTCAATTTTTTTACTCTCTTTTGACGCTCTCTCCTTGCAAACTTGTGTGGGTTCATGAACAATTTTTAGTAATGAACACACATATTTTCTTTGGTATATTTTTTTTTCAATCAAAAATTTGCCTTAAATTTGGAGAAAAAATATTTTTTTATTAATAAAATTAAAAAAAAATTGGATTAAAAATTTTTTTAAAAAGTATGTAATCTTGCAAATCTTGTAAATTGCTCTTAAAAATAAATTCCCGGTGGAGTTCAGAAATTTACCATAACGTAGTCGGTACGAAAACCTCGACGGTCGATGGCATAAATATTGTCCGCCTGGCATTCGTAGTAACCTTTAAAATAGTAATAAAGAAAGAGGGATTAGCACCCAAATGTTGGGCTAATTAAGGCAAAAATTATACCCGCATCCATTTGTGTTGTGGGATCAATTTCCATTTTCGACTTGATTATATTGTTGTCTATATGGGATTCATGGACCTAGAAAAAAAAACAGAGAAATTAAAGTATTTTTTTTAACCAAGTTCTATGTATTTTTGTGTAGGTCCCCAAATTTATTCGCTAATAAATTCAATATTGTTGTTAATAAATGCAATTAATATGTAACTATTATAGGTATTGTGTTTTTCAAATAAAGATTATCTAGTAAATAATCTAAGTTTAACCGAGCAACATTGCTCAGTTAAACTCAAGTTAGAATTTTCAAATGATAAATATATGAAATAAATATTAAGCAATTGAAAAAATACAGGTTTACTAAAAAGTTTAATAAATAAATACATTCATACATAAATAAAATGGATGTTTGTTATGACGGCGAAGACTTTAGTGATTATGAAGCTAGAATAACTTGGATAGGATAATTGTGAGAAAAATAAGAAATAAATTATTTATGAAGTGGAATTCTTGCAAAGATTTCGTTTAACAAAAAGTTCAATTGGAAAGAAAGTCTATTTCATTGGATTTAAAGTTTTATTATCTTCTTTGGTTTTATTTTTGAAGCGTCACTATTTTTTAAATCCATTATATTTATTTTTTAATTTTCCAATAATTCAGAATTCAGTTATTGAAGTCTTTTTTTATAATAAATTTAAAGAATTGTCACATCGCTCTTTAAGTGTTGCCCTATTTACATAAAATATTTTCAAGAATGCCACATCTACATTGAAAACAAAGTATGGCATTTCTACCTAAATTGACAACTGTTAATCCATTACTGAAAAACAGTATGGGCGGTTAAACACCGTTTAAACTTGTTTATTGGTTAACTCAAACGTATGTTAAACTAAGTTTAACTAATGAGTAAAAAACTAGCCCTTAAATTTGAAATTTTAATTTTTTTAGTTAAACCAAGTTTAAACTAGCAGAAAAATATTAAACTTACGTGTGGGAAATATTATGAAAACCTTTTCCATATCACTTTTAAAACAAATGTTATACGACAGCAAATTTGGAAATTTATTTTTTATTGCAAACTAAGCCTTGCAGTTAAACTCTGTTTAAACTGCATTCAAAGCTTGAGAGAGTTTTTTTTTCAAAGTTGATGAAAAAATCGCTTGTTTCGAGTGAAATAGCTTGAAAACTTGCCAATAATGTTTGAAACAAAAAATATATATTAAGGCGAGCTCTTGTCAAAACAGTTTGGAAAACTGCATGGCTTAAAATAAAAATGTGCGAATTTTCCACGCAGTTAGTGCTAGACATATCAAATACACACATAAATACACAAAAATGCGATTTTCTAGTTAATATTGCAGGATTAATTGTCAGATCATTCTTGACATAGTGTTAAAATTTTATACAAACATCTTGTATACTCACCTCTTGAGCAGCAAATTATATCGTCGGATTGGAGTGCAAGCCTAACTTACTAACTTACTTTAACCAAATTTTGGAAGAGATAAAAATACTGTTAATATTTTCTATACATCGCTTAAGAAATTAGCGTAATAAATTCGACATAGAGTAGAGTTTCAAATTTAAATAAATATTTTCGCCATTCGATGCGACGTCTCTTCTTTTTCGATCGGCATTAAAATGTCATATGTTATAAAAAATAGATTTAGCAGGTTTACACTCTAAGCCGACGATATGTTACTTTACCATTGACCCAGTAAAAACTTTTCATGTTTTTTGAAGCAATAAGGCAATAAAGCGAATCATAACTCGCTTTAAAATATGAGCTGTTTAGAAGCAGTGAACATATATGAAGCAAACTATAGAAAAAAGGTGATTTAACAGCGCCACAATAATGCAGGTTTTAAAGCCAGAAAGTTTGCTAATGTAATCTTGATAAGCGCTTTTTACATAAGTAAATACGTTTATATTATTAATCCTTTAAAGAGCGCTTGAGAAAAACTCGCCATACAAAAATCAGCAGCGATATCAGCAGGTTTGTCAGCTCTACTTTTGCTCTCTCATAGTAAAAACCTGCTTTATTTGAAGCAATTTTTTTGCTGGGAAGTTGCTAATAAATTCAAAACTTTAAACTCGTTTTATGTAAAATATTTTTTTATGATGTTCTTGCAGCAATGGTTCGCTTTATATAAGTTTCAAGAGTCAATGAGTCTAGCTAAGTAATTGGTTTAATACTTTAAAATTAAATTACAATCATGAAAATGAACTAAAATTTTTATGAAGAATATTCCTCGATTCACTTACAAATGTCTGAAACTTCTTTCTGAGAGAAACAAACACATGTATACTCTTATATGTATATAGTGAGAGAGAGAGAGAGAGAAAGAGAGAGAAAGGGGAGCATCACATAACTCTTGTGAAATATCTTTTGGAGGATATGGGATCATAGTTGGTGCCTTGAAGATGATAAAAATACTTCTTGGCAAGCTAAAAAAAAACAGGTTCATTCAACATTCAAATAAAACGCTAAAAAAACAAAAATTTTTTTATGTTTAACATTTGTTAACGCACTAATAATTATTATTTTACTTATTCAGTAAAATATTTTTTTTATTAAAAATACATTGAAATTGATTATTGAGGGGCTTAGCTGGATCCTATGCGCATTTGACTGTTGCTAATGCAGATCATCAGGGAAACTTTACGCAAAAATTTCTTAGTACAACTAGAGTTATTATGTTAAACTTTAATTTAAAGAAATGAGAAGCTCAACAAAGTATCAAACTTGAAACAAGAACTCAATAATCAATATATTTTTTATTTTCTTACTTTACCATTTGATTTAATTGTAACAATTCCCATAAAAACCACTAACTAAAATATTTTTTCTGGCTAAACTTTAACTTTAACTTTTACTAGGTTAGGTTAGGAAGGATATAGCGCTCCTCCACTCGGAGACCCAATTGGGTCCATTGTGATGCCCTTCTGTTGCCCAAAAAAGTAATATTTACCCCCATTTGTAGCCAGAAGTGAACCTATTGTCGGTTCTTGAGCCACTGAATTCCCATGATGAAGCCCCTGAAGTCCTCTAGCTAACACTTCCCGATATCAGTAATGCTTTCATGGAAACATCTGCTCAACTATCTAAGCCTATGACGTTGCAGCTTCGGGCCACTGCACAGATAATATGTTCATTGGTTTCTGGTTCTTCTTCATCCCCGCACATCCTACAAAAATCTGGAGTGCCAGTTTCCCAAATGCTGGTTCTTGCTCTGACCGAGCAGTGACCTGTCAACGCGCCTATCACAATTCGCATCGCCTTCCTATACATGTCCAGTAGCAGTTTGGATCTTCCTGAGTAAATTTTTGGCTCAAACCCCTCGAGACTCTACAATCCTCCCTACTTCGCCATGTTGGTCCTGCTTTCTACCCAATTACTGAGTTCCCTATAGTAATGACCTATCGGTAATTTCACCGACCTGTCTGACATTCCCTCATCTAATGCCGATCCTATTCTTGCCAGCTCATCGGCAATTTAATTTCCCTCAACAATATTTTCCCTCAACAATATTTATCCATAATCAATTTGAGGACTCTCCTACAGTCGCTAACAAGTTTCGATTTGACATTGTGTCCCTTCAAAGCTTTTAGCGCTGCCTGGCTGTCGACGTAGAAGGTTACCTTCTCAACTTCAGCTACATTCCTGGCCAGCAGTTCCGTGGCCCTAAGGATTGTCAAGATATCAGCCTGAAAAACACTGCATTCATTCGGCAGTCTTAAAGAACTGCGAATGTTCGTTCCCAAGATATATACACCAGCCCCTATGCCTTCCCCCATTTTTGATCCGTCTGTAAAGACTGCATTAATCACAATGGACCCAATTATGTAGGTCTCCGAGTGAGGTGCGGTATAGCACCACCCTTCCTAAGTGTTCTACTAAAATCAATTTCAACGACCTTATAGTCCGTGAACCCAGCGGTTACGGATCTCTGATCACTAAAACTGCTGTCATTTAAGATTGATGTTTGACTTGTTATTCCTGTCTTCACCAAACCTGTTGTTACGAGTCTAAGGAGTCCTCTATAGGAAATAGATGAAGAATGACGTCCAAGGCAGCCTGAGGTGTGCTCCTCTCAGCACCTGTGATGCCCATCGAGGCACATCTCTGAACCTTAGCTAAGTAATCTCCTGTGATTTTCCTTTCTCAATGCCTCCAACCATACCGCACAACCATAGGAAATAACCGGCTTGCCAAGCGATGTGTAAATCCAGTTTACTATATTCGGTTGCAGACCCCAGTTCCTTCCTATAAAGCTCCTGCATGCGTAGTAGACAGTGAGCCCTTTCTTTAGTATTTCCTGCGTGTTTCTTTTCCAAGAAAGCTTGTTATCTAGGAAAACACCTAGGTATTTAGCTCCCTCTGCTAGTCTCAGCTCCACCCCTCCCATCCTCGGCAGTACAAAGCTTTCTACTTTGTATCTCCTGGTGAAGAGGACTATTTAGTTAACTTTGATTAACTTTCTTTAAATTTTTCTGTTAATTGTTAAAATATAAAACATATGCAATCACTGTTCTAAAACTACCAAATAGAAACCTCTAAAAGCTTAGCTAACGTTATTTTAGACTTGTAAACTTATTTTAAACTTCCTTTAAGCTTAAACTTAGTTTAAGTATCCCTTAAAGTTACTTTAAATATCCTTTAAATCTAGTTGAAATATCCTTTAAACTTAGTTTAAAAATTCTTTCAGTCTAGTGTAAACTTGTTGTAAACTTAGTTTAAACTTGTTTTAAATTTGATTTAAACTTGTTTAAACTTAGTTAAAACTTAATCCTTTATCTTATGGCATTTTGTGACATCGCAATAGTGTGCACTAGTGGCAACGTTTATCATTTCGTTGTGTGATATTGCTTTCCATATAAAAAAAACATAATGTGCACACATTTTGAAAATGGCACCACAAAATGACTACACAAGAAATACCAGATGTGTATTTAGCATTAATCTTAATACCAAAATGGCATTTGAATGCATATTTATGCTCATTATTTTGAAAGTGGCCTAAGTCAAATGTTTTCGCAGATTTAGTAGATTTTGAATAAATCAAAAATAATTTTTATATTGAAACCATTTATTCTAGAGTTGTACTCGTCTCAATTATGTAAAATTTATTTAATATTTGTTGAGATTCTTGTAGGATATTTTATTTAATAATAGCTTTCAGCCGTGGCTTCGCTCACATGAAATTCAGAGCATGATTAAAAAAAAGGATCTTATACAATACATAATTTTACTTTTTTATATTAAACTCTAGGCCGAGAAGTAAACAACGTGTTAATGTACATAGCCGCAATTAACTTTCTATATACCAAATTTATGAAGGAGAAAAAAAGTACTAAAAGTTAAAGAGTACCAAAAGTATCAGCTTTTGTTAGTTTTAGCCACCAGAAAGTACCAAATTTATTTTAAAAAAAGAGAAAGTGCTAAAAGTACACATTTTTTATTTTATTCGACTTCACTACGTCTACCATATTTCTTCCAAATCAGTTAAAACGTTTTCTCGTTAAAGTAGAACAAACATACAAACTTTCATATTTATAATATTACAACTTAGACCATTTTCATAATTATGGGCACATTTATTATCACATTCAAAATTTCGCTATGTTTAAAATTTACCTGAAAAAATCTATGTTGATACAATTCAGCGCCATCTTTAAACCAAGTAATTGTGGGACGTGGATTTCCTTTAAATTAAAAAAAAATTAACGTAAACATTACTTCACAAAAAAAAATAGTTTTTCTCCAATCAACATCTTTCATTTCGAAAAAATCAATTAAAAGTTTTAATTGTGTCAATTAAAAATTTTAATTATTTAAATTTTTAATCAAACTTTTCATCAATTAAATTTCTAATCAAAGGTTTAATTGATTCAACTAAACAAAAGAGCAAAAATCAATTTAATTAATTAAATTTTTAATTAAACTTTTAATCAATTGAATTTTTTAGCGAGCGCTTTATAGACTCAATTAAATTTCAATTGAAGGTGTTAATTGGAGAAAAGAAATTGTCTAAGCACATATTTCAAATTCATGTGTTAATACCTTCTGCCATGCAAAAGAAGGTGATCTTGCGGCCCAACGTATAGTCCAACTCAAAGTGCGATGATTTAATTATTTTAGCACCCTGGTTCAAAAAAAAAAAAAAATAGTAAAATAAAGTCAAACAACCTTTATAAATTAAATTATAGGCTTTTTTCCAATATACATTTAACTTACATTTTCATGATCGTAATAATTGGCTGCATCTGGTGTGCGATGTTGTATTACTACCGGTTTTCTGCCCGTATAATTCCGTCGCAATACGCCACGACCTCCCATGTTTCCTACATGAAATTTTCAATTTCAAAAACTCATTATTTCAATCAATCCTATTTCTCTCTCTCTCTCTATTTCTCTTTATTTTATCTCTTTGATTGTACTTACTTTGAGCTTGAATTTCTCTGCCATAAATGATTAAAACCACCGTTAAAAATAAAATCTTTAGAGTAGAATTTTTCAAACACATTTTGTTTTTTTTTTATAAATTTCAGTTTTCTTTAAAAATGTTGTCCAAAATTTTTTTTTGGAATTAAAAGCGGAAACTATTTGCTGGCTTGGGGCTCTTCTACCGCTGTGTTTAGAGTTCAAAAGTGTTTTACAAACTAAATTCAATTGAGATGACAGTGTGCCATTATTCTTTATCTAGTGTATCGCACAAATCCACTTATTTGCAGGCAATGTTTTTAATCTTATTATGAATTAATTTAAATAAACCAATTTTTTTTACTTTGTACGTATCGCTTAATTCTCATTTTGATTCTTTTTATTTTTGAATTGAAATGGTACGTCACTTTATTATTTTGTTTTGTGCGCTGTAATGCATTTTTTTTTTCAAAAACTTTTTTATTAAAATGTTGCTCTCTTGAGTTTTATTGTTTGTCATTCGTTTAATTTCAGTGGCATTTGGAATGTTCCCTATGTGTCCAGCATTTATTTAATAAGAAATACTGCTTTTAAATTCATCAACTATGATCATCAAAATTATGACCCCGATATGGCCATGTGTGACTCATTGAGGCAAAAGGTAAGTGGAAATAAATAAAATTGGGGAAATTAAGTGATCTATATGTGAATATATTGAATATAAAATTAATGTCAGACCAATAGCAAAAAAAAAAAAAGACATATTTTAAATTTGTTTAAGCAGAAGATTAGCTTAACGTCAGTTTAAAGCAGCGAAATGATTGAAAATGTTTCAAAATAAAAATGTCTTAAAATTAAACTCAGCTTAA
This sequence comes from Nowickia ferox, assembly GCA_936439885.1. Lineage (NCBI taxonomy): Eukaryota > Metazoa > Arthropoda > Insecta > Diptera > Tachinidae > Nowickia > Nowickia ferox. The sequence goes on along the minus strand of OW387024.1, from coordinate 19,592,768 downwards.
ACTCCGCCGAAAGTCATATTTAGCTTTTTTAAAAAGGCAATTTTTATACAACACAAATTTTAATCTTGTAGTAAAGCAATTTAAGTTAAACTGCTTTGGTATTGTGTTAAAGTGACGTCGATGTCGACAAATGGAATAAGGGTGAATGTTTCGTATAAAATTCAACCAAGTTTAAACTGTGTTAGTTTTGCATTCAAGTGAATTTGTAAAAAAGAAAAGAGGAAATTTAATAGTTAAACTTGGTTTAAACCAGGCGTCTCAGACTCTCTCACTAGATTCTCGATTCTACGTATAAATTCTATGTAAAATTGAGAATTAGTATTAAGAGAAATTCTCGTGTATGGTGTTTTGCGTTTAAACTCCCGTCAAGTTTAAGTGTGAAAAGTGTTTTGAGTGAAACAAAAAGGAAAAGTTGCAATAAATCAAATATCAAGTTAAACTTAGTTCAAAAAATACAAGTTGTAAAATACAAGTTTAGAGATAAAGTTTCAAGAAACTTCAAATGCAAGTTAATAAAGAAAAGAAAAACCCCAAAGCCTTTGATACATTAACTGCAAACAATAAACCCATTCGATCTGCTCTCTAAATTCTAAAAACCTGGAAAGCAGTCAGCTGAATTGAATGCTTTATAAAATCGTCTGCTGCCCGAAGTCTGTCATTAGTGGGATAGTTTAATTATCCATTTAAGTTTGAAACGTGAGAAGAAGTGCTCATAAGTTTTTAATTCCTCTTCATCCTTGAATAAATCACAAAATATGGAGTAATTTTTCATAGTGTACTTCTTCTTGCTCTAATTACCCAGCGTTCAGTGATGCTTAGTACTCTACTGCTTTGGACCATAGAGCCCTGTAATATCTATATAACCTGCAATTCTCTCTGAATAGGCTCTGGTTAAAACCCAAATTTTTTAATTCTTTACACAAAAGTGCCTGCAATCTATCAATCTATCTGGATGTACTTATCACTGAACCCAAATATCTCAGGACATTCCACTTTATTCATTTCCGATATTTTGATATTATTATTATAAGCCACCGAGTAGAGTTGTTAGCAATACTTCAAGCTTCATCGTCTGCAAATTGAATGAGCTTAAGTGTCTAACCTAAATTAGAGCGTCAAGCGCTGCGTTAGCAGCAGGGTCCCTATTTTCAGTTCATTCAAGTAATATTTTATATGTTTAAATGTACGTACCCTGCTGCTAACGCAACGCTTGACTCTCTACTTTAGGTTGCACTCTAAGGCACTTACCACCGAGAGAAATGTACTTGTATGCGTGTATGTGTATTCATTTGTATAAGAAACCGATTGAAGTTCGGCACTCCGTTACTATTTTGGCCGGCTATGACTTGAGACCTATGAATGACCATTGAGAGAGAGAGAGAGAGAAAGACAGAAAGAGGCCCATATTTTACTACGGAAATCGATTTTGTGTTGTCTGTTGATTTAAGGGATAGACTTGTCAATGACCAGAGAGAGCGAGAGAGAGACCCATATTTTACTACGAAAATCAGAAAGTCAGCACGATTTTGTGTTGGTATGTTTATTAATGAGATTCCTTGGACATCATCATTTGTCTTAAACTCAAATCTTGAGCTAATAACTCGCGTCTCTGGATCAGATATGCCCAAAAGAGCGCACATGGAAATCGCTAATAATTAAAGTTCTCAATGTATGTAAAATGTAGAACTATTAAAATGGAGTGAGGTGTTTTGGAGTTGATTGCTATCGGTGAGCTTGATAGTGCAGGATCAAGTTGCTCATTGGCCTTAGCAAGAGAGGTAGTAGTACATGGTTCATATTGCCTTGTATTAGAATTTATGTTCAGTATTCTGATGAATACGAATTTTGCTGGTTTTTAAAGAACTTCAAAATATGAAACCTCACTTAAGTGAGCTGATTATTGAACCTTGATTATTGAATTGAAATCTTGATATTGAACAAGATAAGAATCCCTCTGGTCATCAAAGCTATTAACGAGTTCTGAATCTTTGATTCAGAGTGGCTTTCAAAATCACCTCATTCCCAGCTACTGCTTAACACATTCCAACGGAAGTCCTTACTGCATCCCGGTATTAGTTCCTGCAATTGGCGAAAATATACAACCTGATTTTAAGTAACATTACAAACCTTGGCTCTGGCAGAATTTTTTTAAATAAAACTCAAGATTAAAGGAACGAAGTTTCAACTAAAGATTTCAGTTAGGACCACTAGAGCCATTATTACCAATACCCAAGATTCCAGAAAAGCGAGCATTGCAAACTATCAATATTCAAATCCAAACCAAGCCATTCAAAACTGTAAACTACTCGTATCAAGATTCCAAGCTAAAACTAACAAAGTTTATGCCCTGTTTTAAGTGTCATAATATCAAAGGAGTTTAAAAGAGAAAAGGACTAAGAATTGGCAATTAAATGAGAAAAAGATTTTTTTAAAGCAAGAATTAAGCAGATAACTCAAGTTCCTAGAAAGTCAAGAGGTGCTTGTAGAAAAATCCTGCCCACATACTTTAGAAGTAAAGGAGAAATGTCAAGATATTATAATGGCGAGGAGAACGCTAAAGAACACGACCAAAGTAAAATAAAGATTTGAGGATAATTTGAAACAAAGCTCAAGTTGCAACAAACAATTTTAGGGACACTCCAAGGCCTTAAAAGCTCCGGATGATCAGTATAGAATATAAAAGAAGAAAATAGATGATTTTAGAATATCATGGAGAGGCTCCAACTTTCAAGACACTCCAGAGCCCTTAAAAGCCGAATGATCAATATAGAATCTAGAAGAAAAAAATTAAGGATTTTAGAAGAATATCATGGAGACCGCACTTCAATCAAGAACCTAGCAAGAGGAATTTAACATATAAATATAAAATATTGGAAGAACTGAACTTTACACATGAACTTCAAAATTTTTTTATGTTTCCAGGGCGTTCACATGCACATCATCAACGACCGCATTTATGGTCATTTAGTGCAAGCAGAAGGTTTCGATACCAGCGTCGCACGTCCCGATTTCTATACATTGTTCACCAATAAAGAAGACTGGACCCAAAAATATATCCATCCCAACTACACGCAGCAACTACAGGCCAATTATACATACGAACAGCCCTGCACCGACGTCTACTGGTTTCAAATAGCGACCGATGCTTTTTGCGATGACTTGGTAGCCATAATGGAAAATTTTGGCAAATGGTCAAGTGGCAATAACAAGGATGAACGTTTAGAGGGAGGCTACGAGGCTGTGCCTACACGTGATATACACTTGAAACAAGTGGGCTTGGATAATCTGTGGTTGAAGTTCTTGGATTTGTTTGTTAGGCCACTGCAGGAGAAAGTGTTTTTGGGTTATTATCACAATGTAAGTAAATTGGAATACGAGTACATACCATTTGTGATATGAAAATGAAGTTATTATTTTGATTTATTGTGTTTTTAGCCTCCCCGCTCTTTGATGAATTTTGTGGTGCGTTATCGGCCAGACGAACAGCCCTCTTTGAGACCTCATCATGATTCTTCGACTTACACCATTAACCTTGCCTTAAATCGCGTTGGTGTTGATTATATCGGTGGCGGTTGTCGTTTCTTGCGCTACAATTGTGCTGTAACAGCCACCAAAAAGGGTTGGATGCTTATGCATCCCGGTCGTTTGACCCATTATCACGAGGGTCTACAAGTCACCAATGGCACACGTTACATTATGATTTCTTTCATTGACCCTTAAACTATTTACGGAGGCCTTAAAACTTGTCATCCTTAAAATCAACATATCCAAAGAATCTTAATTTTTTTTTAGTTTCGTAATTCGATGAAAAATTCTTATGAAAGCGGTTATATCTCGAATTTTTTTTGTAATTACGTTCTTGTAATGTGAACCTTCTTAACGTCTTATAGTTGTATTTTTAGTAGCACTTAGCTCGTAATTAACTTTGTAATTGTAACTTGTATTAAAAATAATTCAGTTTAATAAAAGAAATTATATTTTTCGAAAAATCTGATAATAATATTGTATGTATCTTTAAACCGTAAATTGCAATGAAAAAAAGTAAGCTGTCTGTCACACGATGTCGATAGTAAACGTTCGATCGACAATTTGTACTGAAAACATTAATAAAATAAGAAAACTTGTTTTTGTTTTCAACATAAGTATGTATGCAAAAAATCGATCGAACGTTTTCTATAGACATCGTGAGACGGGCTGGGCTGTTTGTTATATTATGAAAACGAATTTGTGTGAAAGTGAAAATGAAAACAAGTTTATCTAAATGATTTCAGTTGTAACTCTGGAATTAGTCATCATTATTACAGGATTTCTCTACTTTCGAAAGTGTATCTCTATTATAAGTTCTTCAGAACATTAAGACATCGCGTAATTTCAATATTTTCCTTCCAATTAAATATTAGAAGTTATAAAAATGCAACTTTAACATTTGTTAACGCACTAATAATCCCAAATTATTATTATTTTACTTAGTCCATATTTACACTATGCAAGTCTTATTGCTAAGCTGATTAGTTTGTTAGGAGAGAGAGAGAAAAAAGGGGAAAGAAACGTTTCCGTTCCCCTCGTCTCTCTCTCCTCAAACTAATCAGCTTAGCAATAAGACTTGCATAGTGTAAATTAGGACTTATTCAGTAAAATATTTTTTTTTATAAAAAATACATTGAAATTGATTATTCAGGGACTTAGCTGGATCCCATACGCATTTCACTGTTGCTAATGCAGATCATCAGGGAACCTTTACCCAATAATTCTGCCAAAAAAAACCGACTTCAATGCAAAGATCTGATAGAAAATTTTGCTTGTTTTTATGGTTAAGCGATTGTCTATATGCATTTCGTTCCCGCTTTTTGGAACTCGTCAGTAGACTTCAACCCAAAACATTTTTGATTTTAGCCAACAAACTTCGTATGTTTATAGTAAGAAATGCATATAGACAATCGCTTAACCATAAAAACAAGCAAAATTTTCAAATTAAACAAATAACGACTTTATGTCAAATAAATATACTTCGGTATTTCATGATCTGATAGAAAGTTTTCGAAAAAAAAAAAATTATGGGATATAAAATTAAATTTTATGGTAGTGCCTCCGCCTATATTTTAAATGCAATATTTTGTATTTTTCAGAGCTCAGGGTGCGTGTTAAGTCTTGTAAATAAAATATAATATATAAATAAATAAAATAGAACCACTTAAAATAAAATATTAAATTTTAATGGGCGTGACTCCGCCCATTTTTCTCAAATGAAAGATTGTGTCTTATTTTGAGCTCAAGCTGTGTGGTAAGTTTCGTAAAAATCGGTTAAGTAGAACCTCGTGAAATATAATAATGGATTTTAAAGGGCGTAGCCCCTTCCATTTTTTCAGCTTTAAAATTGTATAATTACAAGAACCGAAGGTGTTTGCTAGATTTCGCAGTAATCAAATAAGTATAATATCATAAAATCAAACAAAAAAATTTGTGGGCGTGTCCCCAATGCCATGGGACCAATGGGAAGTTATACCCTCTCAGACAATAAAATATTTTTTACAATCGGTCTAATATGAACCGAGTTATGAAGTAACACTGACAAAAAAAAAGAGGAATTGATAACCTCCTTTTTTAAGTTGGTGAAAATTTTCTTAGATTAACTAGAGATATTCAGCCCAATCATAAACAAAAATTCCGCACGAGTTTACTGACTTTTCCCTTTTCTCCTATCATGACTTTGTATTTCCCCTTTTTTTTACCAAATGCGGGAATAAAAAACTTCCCGGGAAAAAAGCAGGTATTATGAACGCAGCTGAACTTGCTTTTTTCACTAAAAATATTTCTCTTGTAAAACAGAAGGGAGTTTGCATAAAAACATGCTCCATTAAAACAAAATTTATGTAAATAAAGTTGTATTTTATAGTTCTTTTAATTGGAAAAACGTAAATAATTCCCAAATAAATAATTTATAAACTTTTTTTTACATATTTTTTCAAGTTGGTGAATTTTAATAATTTTTTTTTTTGCTCTCTCACTCAAAAAAAGGGAGAAACAAAATGTCAACAAACAATGAGCTTCATAATGCGGTGATGCCACGTATTACCCTTTTTTCTTCCCAAGAAATTTATGATTGGAGGAATGTTTTCTCGAGAAAATTATTTTCCGTGAGAAATGAATTCCGAGGGAATATTCATGATTGGGCTGATTATGTTAAACTTCCATTTAAACAAATAAGAAGTTCAACTAATATCTAAGTTAAAACAAGAACTCAATAATCAACGTGCCTAGACACGTTCAGGTTGTACTGATATGTTCACAAAAGTTGTTCAGCTTTACCGTTGCTACAACTTTGCCAAATATTTTTTGCAAAAAAATTAGGAGTCAATGTTAGTTATTCTGAAAAAAGTAAATAAAAATTTTTTCTTTTACCTTTGCAAAAAAAAAAATACAGGAACAAATTATTTAGCGGACTCTTAAGCCGAGGAGATCCCACTATCGGCATTATGTACCGATTTTCGTCGGTTCACCGAAATAAAGTCATAAGTAATAAGCTAAATTGGCCTTATTTCGAAACGAAACTAGTAAATGCGTATGAATTTTAATGTTAATAACAAAGTATCTATTTTCGTTTCGAAATACAGAGCAGATCCCCTGTTTTATATGTAAAATATCCATATTTTTAAATGATGATCAATATTTTATGCCATTATTCATTCCCATTCTATAAAGAAATTAACAATTTGGCAACACTGCATCATGAGGCTACTGTTAATAACTAAATACTCAATATGTTGATAAACATTTTTTTCTACCACATGTTCCTTTGCAACAATAGTAAAAAAAAAAAAAACCACATACCGTTAAACAAAAAAAAAAAAACAAACAAAAGAAAGGAACAGCTGATTCTAGTCTGGAAAAATTTCACTTTTAAGGGACTTGCGCTTTAATTAATTTATGCACTCTCACTTTGCGTCTAACAAAATGATAAGAACACAGGAAATAAAAATACCCAAAATAGAAACACGAAAACATGTTTAAAAATACAACAACACCAGCAGGAGGTATTTTTTTACAGAACAAAAAAAAAATATATACAAAAGTGATAAAAAAAAAATACACAAGTAGCAAGTAGCTAAGAAGAAAATAAATCGCTGAGATATTTTCACAATAATGTCTCAAGTGGTAAAATTAATGGAACTGAATTTTTTGTCGTCACCACTTTGTTGCGTGATCTTTTTTATTTTCGGCAAATGACTCTCATGTAAAGTTTTTGTCGCTTGAACAACATAGTGATAAATTATAATTTTAGAAACTTGTTATCGATTGCTTTGTGTTTTAATCGTTTTTTTTTTTTTTGCCATACGGTTGCTTTATTCAAGTCTTATATAAAATCTTTTGTTGTCAATGCTATCGATAAATTTTCTCTACAAACGTTTTGTAATTCGTTAATTCTTTTTACGAAATTCTTTTGTTAGTGGCACATTTTTATAAAATACTTTTCTAAACTTTATTTTCCGCAGAAACTTTCATTATCTATAAGTTTTTCTTTAAAAAAATTTAATCGTTAAAAATTTCCTTTATAAAACCCCAGTTTTTGACGATAAATTTTGTACGAAAAATTTTTATTAATGATAATTTTCTATAAAAATTTTTTTATTAATGATAATTTTCTATAAAAAATTTTTTTCTTTAAATTTTCTGCCGGAAATTTTGGTTGTACTTTCTTTTTAATCGTACATAAATAATAAAATTTTTTTTAATTTTTTTTTTAAACAAATTTTCAATAAGTTCTTGCTCTTAAGAAAATGTTGTTATCGATGAATTTTCTATAAAAACTTCTAGCCGATTAATTTTCTACAGAAACTTTGTGAATTTTCTATAAAAATTTCTTGTCTGTTGAATATATTTTATAATCAATAAATTTAAAATAAAATTTTTCTGTGTCGATAAATTTTCTACAGAAACTTTGTATTGTCGATAAATTTTTTACTAAAAAATTTGTTATTGTCAATAAGTTTCCGGTGGGAGATTTACTGAATTAAGAAATTTTTCATAGAGAATATTTGTTATATAAATTTGTAATGTTTTTTAAAAAAATACAATTTCTGAGAAAATTATCGTTATTTGATTTTCTTTTCGCTAAAAATATTTGTTACCGTTAAATTATGTGTGTAGGATTTTTGCTATCGACAAATTTTGTTTGCAAAATTGTTGTCATTAATGAATAAATTTTTAAACGTAATAAATCTATTATCTATAAATTTTATGGAAATTTTTTTAATAGAAAATCGATAAATTGTATGTGATTTTTTTAAAATGGAAATCGATAAATTTTCCAGGCTAATATCAAAACCTCTCTTTCGAACATTATAATGATTGTTATCCTTAATTTGTCTACATAATTTTCTCCTAAGAAATGTTGCCGTTAAATTGTCTACAGACAATTTTTGTTTATTTGAATTCCCTACAGAAAATTTTTTTCCTCGATAAATATTTGCAGAACACTTTTTTATTAAAATTAATTTTCTGTATACATTTTTGTTATTGTAAAAAAAATGCATATAAAATGGTTGTTATCGATAAGGTTTCCATGTTATCGATACATTTTGCGGTAGAAATATGTTTTATAAATGAATTGTCTATAGAAATTTTTTGCTATCGATAATTTTTCTACATAATTTTCTATTAAAAATGCTGATACATAATTAAATTTTATACAGGAAATCTTTGTTGTCGATGAATTTTTGGTCGAACACTTGTTATCGATAAATTTTCTGTTATTATATTGTGCCTGAGTTTTCTATAGAAAATTGTACTATAGACAAACTCTCTACATAAAATGTTTGTTATCGATAATTTTTTTGTAGAATAATTTTTACCGATAAATTTTCTACATTGTTGTTTATTTATAAATTATGTGTATAAAATTTTTGTTATCCATAGTTTTATATAGAAAATATTTGCTGTCGATAAATTTTCTATAGAAAATATCTATTACCGGTAAATTTTCTGTAGGAAATTGTGCCATCGATAAATTTTTTACAGAAAATTCTTGTTATCGATAAATTGTTTATAAAAAATTTATTTTTCTTGATTTTTCTGAACAAAATTTTTACTGTTCATACATTTTCTAAATAAAATTTTTGTTATCGTTAAGTTCTCTAAAGAAAATTGTTGTTATTGGTAAGTTTCTTACAGAAAATATTAGTTGCAGATAAATTTGCTATAGAATCTGCTGTTGTCGATAAATTTTGTATAGCCATTTTTTTATTAACGGCTAATTTTTTCTCGAGCAGTTTTTCTTATCGATAAATTGTGAGCAGAAAATTTTTGTTATGTGAATTTTTTTTTTTTTTTTGAAAAATTTTGGTATGGATACATTTTCTATAGAAAAGTTTGATTTGTACTCATATTTTTAGTAAGGAAAGTGAAATGAATGAAAATTTTTATAATTTTGGTGTTCTTAAAAATATTTGCATGTAAAAGTCAAACAAAATTTATCTATTTATTCCATGTTTTTGTACACCCAATTGACTGACTTACATGTGAAAAAAAACTTGTGACAATATTTATATTATCTAGTTATTTTACATAATTAAATAATAAAATGTTAATTATGTTAAAGTTTTATTTTTAGTACATACAGATTTAAATATTAATGGTCTTATTCATAAAAAATATTTTAGGTTTATTACAGGTTTATTTGATAAATTTCCCATAGAAATATGTCAAATAAGCTCTCTATAAACCTGAAATATTTTTTATAAATAAGGCAGTAAATAAACAAATGTTGTAGTTTATTTTGAATTATTCGGGCCAATTTCAAAAACTCTATTTAAATATCAATTGATATTTATTTAAATGTCGATTTTCATTAATATGTTTAACTACAATTTTTTTTAAATAATAAAAATATATTTTTACTGATTTTGCTACTCGTAAATTTTGTACCTTTAACTGAACAGAAGCCATTCACAAGGTTCTATAGTTTTACTACGACATTTTGCGGTACTTTTAATTAAAAATTTTATTTACTTCATTTGCTGAAAAGTTATTTGTTTCAAGATTATTATTCCTTGATTTTTTTACGCTTACTTTGTAATATTTTTTATGCGGCTTATCGATAGCGTTGTCAATAGCTTCCCCCATAAAATGTTTCCCAAACATTTTTTTAAACAAGATTTAAGTCCTTCCGATTTTTACTGTTAAAGAAAGGGCCAGTAAAATTGTTGCTCTTGTTGTGTTGTGAATCGATTGCTGTTGAAACAATATGGAGGTGAAACAACAACTATTAAGAATTCACCAACGATTTCAACAAGAACTTGTCCCCATGTATTGGTATGTACATATAGATATACGTACACATACATATGTATATACCCAGCTAGCCTTTTCAATCGCAGAAGAGTCTATTGAGAATCGTATGCAGACGAGCTTATATTTTAATCGTGGAAGATGCTTCGCACGGGAGGAACTGTTACCGAAGACGATTCGTGTACAAGAGCCGCAGAAGGCGCTTATATTAGTCGTAGATGCAATCATTTGATATTTATCTAGAGATTATCTTACAACCAGCGTGACCGTTTGACCGACTTAAGTGGCGATTTGCCACTCTTTTGACTGCCTTGCCACTTTTCCCCCCTTTTTTTATGAGCTAAATCTGCTACTTTTTGTGATATTTTGCCCCTTTTTTTTTGATAATTTGTAAAAAAAATAGTATGTAAATACCAAAAAAGTAGAAAATATAGATTTATTAACATTTTATACGTTAAAGATATTGTTGACAAATGTATATACATACATACGAGGTTTGTTCAAAATGTATTGCGAATTTTGAATTTTCGCGGGTTACGTATATTCGAATTTAGATTTTTTTGTGGCGTTATGTTGGTACTCATGTCTCTTACTTATGCCGACAATTTCGGTCATTTTGAACGTTCAGTTAATTGTTTACAGGTGCTTTGCTTGCACGTGTTTTGACTCATCTTCGATTTTTACTTTGGTTCTTGCGGCAGCTTCCATTGAGATGATTGAGCTTTGGTTTCCACGTCATAACCATAAGCCCACGATTCGTCACCAGTTATAACCCTCTGGATCAAAATGGAACGAGCCAATCGATATGTCTACGTCCTCAGCAACTTCTCTAATGGTGATTCGACGATTGGCCAATACCATTTGCTTCACTTCATAAATTTTTTCGTCTGTTGCTTCTATAACAGTAAATCGTCGGCGTAGAGTGTTAACCTGCTAACTCACTTCCAGAAAATTTTACAGGAGAGACAAAATACTGTTAACGGTTTCTATACAAAGCTTAAGAAATTATCCTAATACATTAAGTTTCTTCGACGTATAGACCTTCAAATTAAAATAAATATTTTAGCAAGTCGATGAGGCGTCTCTTTCTCTTTCGAACGGCATTAAAATGTCATATGCTATAAAAAGTGGATTTAGCAGGTTTACACTCTAAGCCGACGAAATATAAAAATAAAAAAGAACAAACATATTTTAGATAAATGTATCGTCGATTAAACATTGCAGTATTTATAAGAGAGAGTTAAACAATATCACTCTCCAAACAATCAGCAGAAGATTCGTTTAGGAGTTGTATATTAAACACCATCGCCTATTAAATAGCTCTTGGCTAGCTGGGTACATACATATATGTATATGTATGGCTGTTTATATGACTGGTGCCATTGTGTATGTGAATAGGTACGCTCAATGCGAACAATCCATGAATTTCAGTGTGTTCCACTCTGGTGTTTTTAGTCGTTACTTATCAACCAATGCTGGCATATGGTTCTTTCGTTTAAATTTTTGTTCTTAAAGCAGGCAAACAGAAATGGAATAAATAATAATAATAAAAAAAAAGAATAATTTTTGGCTAGTCTGGTATAAAAGCGAGGTTTTTTGACAAATATTGGACCATTTGAAAGTTTTTAAAGGCTAAAAGAAGGTGCTTAAAAAAATATAATAAAAACAAATAATAATAAACACATACCTACCTATACCTATAAAAAATTAAATTTAGTCTAAAAACCAATTTAAGTGAATAAAAAAAACCAGCGTAACAGTTATGTATGTAATTCTATGTAATATATTACATTAATATTGTGGTTGTTATATTATATTATTAAATTTATGCTCGCTCTCCTTCAGTCCTGAAAAAGAGCCCAACAAAAAAACTTCTATGAAAATAAATTCAAGCGTTAAATACACAAAATTAAAATTAAAAGTGGTAAAATATCCCTTAAAAAAAATTAAAAAAAAAACTTGAAATGGATTTAAAGCTTTAAAAATTAAAAGCAATAAACCCAAGTAAATTGTGATTCTCTTTAAACACTCAAACCAGCAACAATGTTAACTATAATTTTTTTTAAATTAATTTTCTTGGCTTTATTCTCAATTAATTTCCCTTTTGTTTTTCCTTATTGCTTTTGTTCTCTTGGCTGCCTACACCTGCTTAACAACTTGTAAATAAATTTGTTTGTGTAATTGTTCTGTAGTGTGAGTGTGCGTTAACATGTTTTGTTATTCTTTATTTCGTTGCCAAAATACCCGCATAATAAGGACCTACAACAAAAATGAATACAACAACAGCTATAAAATGTTTATTAAACGCCCTTGTTAAACTCCTCGTCACTTTGGCAACAAACCAGTGCTGCCACTTAGGCGTTTAAAATAAAACAAAGAAACAGGGGGTCTACTCTCTAATTCGAAACGAAAGCAAATGCTTTCGAATTGTAATGTTAAGCATTTTATCTCGTTGCGAAATACAGACCCCCAGACCCCCAGTTCCTTTTATAAAGCAATTCTAATTTCAAATAAATCTTTTCGTACATATGTATGTATGGCCTAAGTATTCATTCAATAAATAAATAATAATACGGGAATATTAGTGCTTAACATATCGCTCATTTACTCAAACAACGTCATAACTCAAAAAATTTAATTTTCAAGTTAGTGATGCAGAATTAATCCTCATGTCGTTCTTCATATTGTGTAAAAATTTCTTATAAATATCTTGTTTACTGAAAGCTTGAGAGAAAAATAAAATTATCTTTTTCCATTAAGTTGTGTGTAAATTGAAAACTTCAAATTCGTTTTCCAGCAGTTCTAGTTGTTTTAGTAAATGGGCGATATGTTAAACTTAATTGTAACAATTTACAAAAAAAAAAACGCCAATTCAATAAATTTTATTTGGAAAAAAGTCGCTAAAATTTCTAGAGTGTTTACTTTACATATTGTGCCATAATGCCAAGTACACACTACGGCATTTTGTGATATCGCAAGCGAAAATAAAAGTGGGAACTAGTGGCAACGTTTGTCATATCCGATATTTTTCGTTGTGTGGCATTACCACACAAACTGCTTACGCGTCTCTGATGTAGACAGTTGTGATTATAAGGATTATAAGTTTGTAGCACAGCAGACACAAAAACAAAATGTCAGCGTGGTGACATTTTCTCGCATTGAGTACATACAGAAAGAATTTTAAATGTATGCGGGTATAAAAATTTAAAAGTATGTGCAACTAAAAAGGAAGTGGAAAAGCACAGGACGCATGACATGACGACACAGCTTATTCAACTTGTGGAGGTTAGTGAAGCTGTATGGAATCATCTATGTAGCATTTATAAGAATAGTAATGCAAAGGAAACTGCATGGGCAGAAATTTCGGTGGAATTAGGCTTTATGCACACGCAATTTTTAAACCAACTTGAATCCTGCTTCCGTAAACTGGAATGCAGAGTACAATAGCAGCATTTGGTAGAGCGTATATTAAGCCCTGATCTTTACCACTACTTTGCGTTTTTTTAGATTTTCATAATTTTTTTTCTTATTATTGGTAAACATACGGTGGCATTAGCCAATTGAATAATTCTTTAAATTATCCATTTATATGCATAAATATTAATTAACAAACAATACGAAAAACCAAATCTCACAATTGCTAAAACCACAAATATAAGGTTAAAACAAATGACACTAAATGGCATTTAATCAAAATTAGTTCTTAATGTAGACAATGATGCCGTATTGCCATTATTTAGGGATGGGCCACTTTCCTCTCACCATGACACCACAAAATTGTGTGTTATCGAAAAACTTGATGGGAACGTCATTGAACACATATGAAAATGACAACATATGAAATGCCAGATGCAAGCTCAGCCATAACCGTCAAAAAAGCTTAAGCTACATAATTTTCGAACTTGATTTTTTTACCAAAATCGATTGTTTGCGATCGTAAATAGTCGATTTAAAAAACAAAAAAGAAGCCCAAAAATGTGTCGCTTAAGCTATTTTAGCGGTTATGGTTCGATATGCATTTCAAAATTTGAAATACGATTACACAATGTAAATACATACCTATTGACCTCAGCAATTTTTACATACATACATACATACATACATATACACATAAGTATATAAATAGCTTGTTTGCAATACTTTAGCTTTCGGAATAATAGGCATAAAGGTACACATATTCGCTACAAACTAGTGAAGCAGGTGGGTGAGTGATGTGTAATTTAAAAATTTCTTAGTGGCAGCACTGCAAACTGAATACAATTAACTAACGGTATATTCTCTTTAAGTTTTTTGTTATTGTTGTTGAATTTTGTAACAGTTTTAACTTTGTAAAAACAATTTTGCTTTTGTTTTTTGTGTTTATGTACGAGTACAAACAATGGAGGGAGTTCAATACATGTTATTGTGATTTGATTGTTATAATTATTGTAAATTGCCAGTGTTTATAAACAAAATAGGTTTATGTTGTGTATGTACATATGTTGTAAATAAGCACATACAGCCATACATACATATGTAATTATGTATGTATGTATGTGCATATGTGAGTGTTTTTTTGGCTCTTTGATTTAATTTGTAGTTTTAAAATTGAAACGAGGCTGAAAAACTAAATTCGTAATTTTAACATACATGCATACTTTGTTGTTTTAATAAAAGTTTTAACTACAGTTAACTAAGGGAAAAAATAATGCAGTTTTTGCATTAATTTAAAAAGCCAATAAAAACAAGTT
This sequence comes from Nowickia ferox, assembly GCA_936439885.1. Lineage (NCBI taxonomy): Eukaryota > Metazoa > Arthropoda > Insecta > Diptera > Tachinidae > Nowickia > Nowickia ferox. The sequence continues at coordinate 19,577,754 of OW387024.1, read as the reverse complement.
GCATACATACATGTGTACATACTTAATACACAAGGCATACATACATACATACATACATAGATATGTACATATTTACAATACAATTCCATGTTTATACAGTTTGTCAAAAAAATCTATGCACACAAATAAAAAGGTTTAAAATGTTATTTTCATGTAAGAACTTCAACCACAATTTCCTTACAAAAACTTTTTTTTTGCACAAACTACGTTATTTGCGGCTATAAGCACGCCAGCACTTTTAAAAAAGAAATACACATTACAACAACAACAAAAAAGATGTTTATACACGGGAATTTTAGTTGAGTAACTTTTGAGCTTATGAAAGAGAGAGAAAGAGTGAAGAAGATACTTGTTAAATATTCAGAGTCTTTAGTGGGAATCGAACACACGACCACCGCACTGATAGCCTACCCACATAGCGTTTGGTTATGAAATAATTATCTTATGGCATTTTCTTCTCTAAAAATTTGGGCAGCAAGAGAATAAAATAAACTTCATGCTCATTACGAAGTGAAAATTTATAAGAAGTTAGTACTGAAAAACTTAAAGCCATACATAACTACTTAAATGATATACATAGCTAAATAACTTCTTTAACTTAAATAAGAAAAAAAAAAAACTTGACAATAATTACAGGAAAACGAGTTGCAAAAAATATTATATAATTTGATTATTGGGCCTTATCGTGGTTGGCGTATTTCGACTTCGACTAGTTATAAAAACTATATAAAAAAAAATAAAAAAAGTTGGTTTTTTGAATGAAATCAATGTTTTCTCTTAAAGTTTTTTATATTTTTTTTTGTATCTGCAAAATTTTTGTTGACAAACTGTATGTACGAGTATGTATATATGTAAATCTGGTTAAATAAAGTTAGAAAAAAAGGGGGAAAACATATAAAAAAAATTATGCACAAAAAGTGAATGTACTCGATAAAATTTGTTAAACGATCGACCCTTTTTTGTTGTTGTTGGTATAAATGAATGAATTAATTTAAGTTGAGCTAACAATATTTTCAACACGTATTTTTTTAGTTACAAAAAAAAATTAATTAATAAAAAAAACAGGTACTCAATAACATAACGAAAGTATAGAATTTTAAAGCGATCTTTTTTTTAATTTTAGTTCATGACAAATTGTTTTAATGAAGTGTTTCTAGTTTTAGAGAATTAAAAAAAAAATTCGGAATAAGACTCTTAACAGTAGCAGCATGAAATAAAACACAAAATTTATTCAAATTAAAATAGTCTTTAAAAAGCCTGCCAAAAGTAGTACGAGTGTTTTTTATGACATATTAATCGATAACAATATTTTTTGTATAAAATAAAATGTTTGAAAATATTATATAAAAAAATTAACGGTAGCACCTGATTTCTTTAGTCGATAACAAAATGTGTTGTATAGAAAATTTCTAAAGATAATTTATGAGAAGAAGTCCTTAAAAAAATAACGACAGAAAAATTTACTATAGAAACTACATACGAGTATATGGATAATTAAAATGATATCTACCTTACAATTGTAAATTTTTTATGGAAAATTTTAAATTTAAAAAAACCTAGTTTCATTATAAATAAATAAATAAATAAATTTAACCTCACAATTTATTTTCTGCCGTATACATAAAAAAATTTATTTTATTTTATAAAGAGGTTATAAAACTAGTTTTGTGTTTCATAAACCTCTTATACCTCTAAAATATTTTACCAAAATTGATTATTTCCTATCGTAAATAATCGATTTTAGTAAAAAAAAACGAGATCTAAAAAATGTGTCGGTTAAGCTATTTTGGCGGTTATGGCTCGATATTTAGAAATAAATAAAAATAAATATATTTACAGCCTTATTTATAAAAATTATTAAGGCTTTATAAAGGGCTGATATAAAAAAGATTTTCATACAAAATTTTTTTTATTAAGCCTTTATAAAATCTTAATAATTTTTATAAATAAGGCTGTAAATATATTTATTTTTATTTATTTCTAAATATCGAGCCATAACCGCCAAAATAACTTAACCGACAAATTTTTTATATCTCGTTTTTTTACGAAAATCGATTATGTATTTACGATAGGAAATAATCAATTTTGGTCAAAAAATCAAATGCGAAATTTATGTCGCTTAAGCTTTTTTGGCGGTTATGGCACAATATTACATATAAATAATATAAATTTTCTGTTGACCATTTGTCGATGTTTAAATTTCTTGCAGAAAGCTGTTGGATGATAAAAATGTTCTCAAGAAATTTAAACGATAAAAACAAATTCTACGGAAAATCCACGGGTAATAGAAAATTTATAAATTAGAAAATTGGAAATTAAATAATTGTCCTAAAAATATCATATAAAATATTTATAGAAAATTTATCGATAGGGAAAATTTGTTACATAAATAATGGAAAATTAGTCGATAACAAAATTGTGCTATGATACAGTCGACGTTGGCTGTAAGAAAAGTGTGCTGTGATACAGTCGATGTTTTCTATAACAAAAGTGTGCTGTGAAGACTTTTCTGTAAGAAAAATCTTGTGATACAGTCGACGTTGGCTGTAAGAAAAGTGTGCTGTGATACAGTCGACGTTTTGTATAACAAAAGTGTGCTGTGAAGACTTTTCTGTAAGAAAAATCTTGTGATACAGTCGACGTTGGCTGTAAGAAATGTGTACTGTGATACAGTCGACGTTCCTTATAAGAAAAGTGTGCTGTGAAGCAATCGTCTTTTCTATAAGAAAAATGCTGTGATACAGTCGACTTCTCTATAAGAAAATTGTTCTGTCATACAGCCGCCGTTTTCTAAAGGAAAATTTGCTGTGATCTAGTCGACGTTTTTTATAAGAAAAGATTGTAAGGTAATCGACTTTTCTATAAGAAAAATATGCTGAGACACCAGACATTCTTTTCTATAAGAAAATTGTGTCGACGTTTTCTATAAGAAAAGTGTGCTGTGATACAGTACGTTTTCTACAAGAAAAGTGTGTTGTAAAGCAATCGACTTTTCCACAAGAAAATTGTGCTCAGTTGCCGTTTTCTATAAAAAAAAGTGTGCTATGATACAGTCGACGCTTTCTTTAAGAAAAAAGTGAGCTGTGATAAAGTCCACGCTTTTTATAAGAAAAGTGTGCTGTTATACAGTCGATGCTTTCTATTAGAAAAGTGTGCTCACGTTTTTTTTTATAAAAAAAAGTGCACCGTGATACAGTCAGGGTGTTTTTTTTAGAGGTATAGAACTTCGAATTGAAATAAAACACAAGAAAATCGTTTTAATGTCCATCAATTTGGCTTTATTGGAAGGATAATTTTATGCCATTAACGTTTAAATATGATTTCGGGCATGTGGCCGCCGCGGCTGGCTCGAATAAAGCCAATTCTACAGGTCCAATTTTCAACCACTTTTTCGAGCATATGGGGCCGTATGTTGGCAATAACGCCACGAATGTTGGCTTCCAAGTCCCCTAACGTTTCTGGTTTGTTGGCGTAGACGAGCGACTTCACATATCCCCAAAGAAAATAATCCAATGGTGTCAAATCACACGATCTTGGTGGCCAATTGACAGGTTAACCGAATTAATTGCTCTGATGGACGATTATGTCGACCATAAAATGGACGGAGCTTGCGGTAAACTTCGCGAACTGAACCATTATTTTCGAAATAAATTTGCACGATTTGCAAGCGTTGTTCTTTTGTCAACCTGTTCATGATGAAATGGAAAACCAAACTAAATATTAATCACTTGACAGCTGACAAAATGGCCGCCAGTTAAAAAAGTGATGCCAACTTAAAGTTCTATACCTCAATAACAAACACCCTATATATGAAAAAAATTTGCTGTCGATGATTTCTCTTTTAAAAAAGTGTGCTGTGACACAGTTGACATTTTCTATAAGAAAAAAGTGCTGCTTTAGACAGTCGACATTTTTTATAAGAAATGTACGATATGAAACAGTCGATGTTTTCTATAAGAAAAGTGTGCTAAGTGCTGTAATGCAGTTGAAGTTTTTTGAACGAATAGTGTGCTGTGCAATAGTCTACTTACTACAACAACAGCTATAAAATTTTTATTAAACGACCTTGTTAAACTCATCGTTACTTCGGCAACAAAAAACCAGTGCTGCCACTTAGCGTTTAAAATAAAAGAAAGAAAGAGTTCTTTTTATAAAGCAAGTCTAATTTCAAATTAAGTAAATTATTAAGTTTGGCCTAAGTTATTAATTTTTATGCATGCCTATCTACTCTATTTCAAAATTTGAAATACACAAAATAAAATACATATCGTGCCATAACCGCCAAAAAAGCTTAAGCGACATAATTTTTGAACTTAATTTCTTGACCAAAATCGATCATTTGCGATCGTAAATAGTCGATTTGCGTCAAAAAAACGAAGACGAAAAAATGTGTCGGTTCAGCTATTTTGGTGGTTATGGCTCGATATGTGTGTACCTTTGGCCTTGTAATATTTGGGGTTTCAGAATAATTTGTATTTGGACATTTGTGTTCGGGTACTTGTGTAACTTTCCTAAAGGTATTTTCGCTTCAAACTAGTGAAGCAGGTGGTGATGCTGGTGGTGATGTGTAATATAAGTTTAATTTCTTAGTGGCAGCACTGCAAAGTGAATACAATTAACTAACGGTTTATTATTTATTTGCATTCTCTTGGTGTTTGTTGTTGTTTATGTTAAATTTTGTAACAGTTTTAACTTTGTAAAAACAATTTTGCTTTTGTTTTTTTTTTGTGTACAAACAATGGAGGGAGTTAATAAATACATGTAATTTCTATAAGAAATCGACAGACAAGTGTGCTGTGACACAGCTCGATAAAAATTAATTTGTAAACATACTCCTACATATGTATGTAGATAATATATACATGTGCATGTATTTTTTTTTCTTAGCAAAATTTTATTTCCAACAGCAACAAGCTCCTGTTATTTAAATTTCCACATTCACTATTTTCTATTTTAAATGCCTGCCACTTATTTTAAATTCATACCCTTAGAATATCATATAATATTTTCAAACAAGAATATTATTCACATAAAACGCATGTCTCTAAAAGTGCCTTTTTATATCTGCCTCCGTCTCATACTTCAAGAAAGATCTTGTTGTTGTTATACACAATCGTATTGTTTGAAACGCACTCAATCGTGTGTGTAAAATCCCCACTTTTCAGAACACTACTCAAATTGTAGACCAGACCAGCACAAAAAGAAGGAAAACCAAACAGCCATATAAAAAAGATTTGAATGAGTCATGAGTCAGATTTGGTGTTTTTTTTTTAATATTTCTTGAAACCCTTTTGTTTTATGAACGACAATCGAATGTTATGAGTGCCGTATAGTATGATTTTTGTTTTTGTGAACGTCTGTCTATCACTGGACCATGAATGAATGCATATTGAGAAGATAAAAAAAGTATATAAAAAACATGAAAAGAAAGAAACGAAACTGATTTTGTTGCTGTGAAAAGCGAAAGTGCTGTTCCAGCGGGATGCACTTTATTTTTATTTTTGAATATTTATAGTGAGTGTGGGTGGCAATGAAATAAGTGATTACACAATGTGCAAGAAACTGGATACATATGTATGTACTCGTACTTGCATTTGAAAGTATGTATGTATGTATGTGTGTACATACATAGTCTATTCCCTTATTTTATTGAAGGCATCTACTATTTGTGGCCTTGCTTGTATATATCTTTTATAGTTTTAACGCTTGTTACCATACACATTTTTTTCGGTTACCGCCTGTACAAAACGATTATTCCCCATACATAATTTGCAGTCAACACAAGCAACTTAATAAAAACCATATGTTGTTTGTAGAGAAATACATAACTACATAAATTCATGTTTTTTGTTTTTTGATTCGAGGAAAAAACCTTCTTTAGTGGAAAATAAACGAACGAACGAACGGGTGTTTTTAAAACGCTCACATACATCTAAAATGACAGTGACAAAATAAAATACTGTTTTTTGGTCCCTTTCGTTTCATTTTTATTTTTCTCCTTATTTTCAAACAACATCTGGACTTTATATGGTAAATAATGAAGTGTTTTTTTATGTGTGTTTGTGTTGGTTTTACGACAAATCCAACTCTAATTTGATTTGCTTTTTGTTTTTTGTTTAATGGAGATTTAAAATTTCATTAAGTTTAATGTCTGTAATGTATGTATGTGTTTATTTGACAAGATTGAAATGAATTAAAAATCTAAAATTTGAGGACAGCTTTAAAGAGAACTACACACATAAGTCGAGCAACAATATTCTTGGTTATAAAAATGTTTAATATTTCTTTTGAAAACCACAAAATGTGTATAACATTTTATATGAAAAAATTTAATGCATTTGCTTAATAAATAAGTACACTTACGTCTCTTTTCACAATGTACAATTAAAAGCTAACCGGGACTTTAACGGCAAGTTTTGTATGTTTTTGCAGTTAAAGTTCACTTTAACTCTTAGGGCGACTTTTTGAGTTCAAGATTAGAGATTAAATTAACTTTAATCTTCATTTGTGATTTTTGTTTAGTCGATTATATGGTTTTACTGGCTAGCTTAAGCGGCCAATCCTGGTGGTTTAATCTTACATAAATATTAACAACATACACTTGTGAAACATATAAATTTTTGTAAAAATTATATGATAAAATTATTAAAAATACATACATAAATAAATATATTTTATAATATTAATCTATTTCCTTTAACACGCCCAATATTGTACTTGTAAATAACAAAATATGGCAGTTTTTTCTTCTTCCCACAATAAATCAAAGTGTGTTGATAACATGTATAACTTTTGCACACAAAATGTTGCCACTATTTTGTTCCTCAGTATGGTAATACTACACATATTATGTGTAGAAGATTAAACAACCACTCAAAAAAATCAAACTCAATTAAGAGAGATTAAGTTAATTTTCGGATTAGTTAATAACAGAAATAAACTAATCTTAATCTCGAACCCAAAAAGTCGCCCTTAGTCAGACATTGTGAAAAGAGACGTTAGATTGTGCTGACTAACTGATGGATTCGAAATTGCACATTAAAAAAAGTGCACTATGACCCAACCCAACCTTTGCATAACAAGCCATTTGTAGTAGTTTGACATTAAAAGGATAAATTTCGAATGGCTAGAACTATTTATACTCTGCTAACTAATTTTCTATAGAAATTGCTGCATTATTCAATTAAACAAATTTTATACTTCAATTTGAAAGACTGATTCGGGCAGAAGGCAAAGAAAAGTTTACATCTGTATCTGTTATAAGAAGGCGTTGAAGTCCCCCCCCCCACTTTTTTTGGTTATGTTTTGTTAACTAATCTGCATTAAAAACTATAGTGCACTTATATTTTAGGTATATCATGTGTTAAGCACTTTTATTCAAAATTTAAAGAAAATTCTTATCAAACGTTTTAGCGCTCTAACTCTTTTTCGTACGGGGTCTTTTTGCTCCTAGCCAAAAAGGGGACACCAAGGTACTCTCCAATGTGAATATCTCGGCCTAAAATATTCAACAAAATTATGCGCCATAAAATTCAGCAACAAGTCTTTGAAGACAGCAAAGCTCAAAACTTTAAGTGCGTTCTAGGGTTAATTTCGTACTAATTCACACTTACATTTTAGGTGTATAAAGTGTTAAGCAATTTAATGTCAAATGCTAAGAGGAAAATTTTTGTGCAAAAGTTTAACCTTCTAACTCTTCTCCATATATGGGCATTTCTTGCCCCTTTTGTAAAACGGCGGCAAAAAAGTACGCATATATGGGCATATAACGGCTTAAAATTTTCTACAAAAATATTCGCTATAAAATTCTACAATAAGTCGCTGAAGACAGCAAAGCTCAAAATTCAATTTAAACAACAGAAATTAGTTAAAATTTCAACAGCTTTCTAGGGTTAATTTCCTACTTTTTCACGCTTGCTTTTTAGGTGTATAAAGTGTTAAGCAATTTTATATCAAATGCTAAGAGGAACATTTTTGTGGAATATTTTAACCCTCGCACTCTTCTCCATACATATATGGGCATTTTTGCCCCTTTTGTAAAACTGCGGCAAAAAAGTACCCTTATATGGGCATATAACTGTTTAAAATACTCTACAAAAATATGCGCTATAAAATTCTACAGTATGTCTCTGAAGACAACTAAGCTCAAAATTCAATTTAAACACCAGAACTTAATCAAAACTTTAAGTGCGTTCTAGGGTTAATTTCGTATTAATTCACGCTTGCATTTTAGGTATATAAGGTGCTAAGCAATTTTATATCAAATGCTACAACAAGGAACTTTTTTGTCAAACATTTTAACCCTCTAACACTTCTCTTAATGGGTCTTTTTTGTCCCTTTCATAAAGGAGAGGCAAAAAAGTACGCTTATATGGGCATATAACGGCTTAAAATACTCTACAAAATTATGCGCTATAAAATTCTACAGTATGTCTCTGAAGACAACTAAGCTCAAAATTCTATTTAAACAACAGAAATAAATTAAAACTTTAAGTTCGTTCTAGGGTTAATTTCACAATAGTGTTTGGAATGCATTTAACTGATTATTATGAAATTTAATAACAGTTAACAAATTTGTAATAAGAATGTTTGTTTTAGAGGCATTAAATTAAATTTTACTTCCTCATACCTTATTCACATAATAAAACCGAATACTCGTATTTAAAAAATCCATGTGTTAGGCAAAAATTTAGAAACTTCTTTGTATTCACACGTAAATTGGTGTGGAAAAATAATTTAAAACAAATAGTCACGTCTACGTAAAATAAAATACGCACTTTGAATTTTGTTGCTGAAAATATATGTATCTACTTAAGTAATATTAAAAAAAATGTTTAAAGTAAATTTTTTAAATTTTTGTTAAAATAATAAAAAAGTTTTTTAATGAATGTTCATAAATTTGGTGTTGTTGACACTTTTCTTTCACTGCAGTCATATTTTTTATATATTTGTTTTTTTTTTTTTTTTGATATTTTTTATCACTTCTGCAAGTTTTTTGTAGACTTTATTGTAACACAATCAAGTGCGGTTTATTGAAAAGTGTTTCAATTCACAAAACATGAGTAAAATACTCGTATTGGTGTAGATTTGATATATTTTTTTCTTATGTGTGTATGCATGTATTAGGAATTTTATCTAAAGTTAGTTTCCGCTTTATGGAAAAAATTCAACTAAATTTAAATTTACTATTGTTCAAAATCATAAAAGAGAAAAAAACACTGTTTAAACAAATCATAACTACATACAAGTATAATAAAATTTCTTAATGAAATTTAATAAATTTATAGAAAGAGATGTGTTAGTTAGTAAACTATTTTTAAGTTTTACAGACGAGTAGAAAGTAGATAAGAGAAGCATTATGAAAAAAAAAATAAAATAAAAGACAGAAATATAATAAAAATTTCAAACTTAGCCTAGAGCAGAATCTTATAAAAAAAAGTATTGCATGGCAAATATTTTTTGAGAACATTTTTTTAACTCTTTATAATGCTCGTTCAAGGACACGTCTTCGCATTCATGGTTTGGTATGCGCGGTTCACTATAAGCAGGCGCAAAAACCAACGGGAAACTTCAATCCCTCTTTCACAACGTCGACACACATATATTTTTGTTATTGTTGTATTGTGCAGTGTTATTTGGGTAAAAATAAAAGCATCATTTTATAGAAAAGTTTATTTTTAATACAAATTTGTGTTCACAGAAACTCTGCCCAGATATAGAGTTTAATTTAAAAAAAAAAGTACTAAATTGTAACAGGCTTATATATAAAAATTATTAAGGCCTTATAAAGGCTTAATAAGGAAAATAATTTTATGAAAATTTGTTTTAAAAATCCCTGTAAAATTTTTTCACAAGAGCTACTATTTATATTTGGGGAACTGGCAACATTAATGTCAATAGCTTAAATCTGGTAACACCATAATAAAGTTTGAAATTTTTTAGCATAAACCTACTCACAACATTTTGATCTACAACTGCTATTTGTTTTGCTTACAGTGAGTTCAGAAAATAAATTTGACAGAAAAAAATTAAAATTTCAAGAAAAGCTTTTCGTTGGATTATTTTTCACAACTTTCGACGTGGATTATCTCAACAAGAATGTGTCGATGAACTCAGTTCTTTGTATGGCGATAAGGCACCATCAAAAACCACAGTATATCGGTGGTATAGTGAATTCAATCGTGGTCGTAGTTCCGTCGCCGACGAATTCCGTGAAGGTCGTCCAAAATTGGTTGTTGTGCCACCAAACATCGATGCAGTGCCTGAACTGATAATGCAAGATCGTCGTGTGGCATATTGTGAGATAGAGGCATCCTTGCATATTATTTACACTTCAATACATTCGATTCGATTTTGCATGAACACTTAGTTGTAAAAAATAAATTGTTCTCGTTGGATACCCCATAATTTATTAATAGCTCGAAAAAGGCTCTCGTCAAGTGGTGTAAGGAAATGAATAAAAAGTTCAACCGTGGTGCTTCAAAAGACGTGTATAAAATCGTAACAGGTGACGAATCATGGATACAATACGCTTATGAGCCGGAAACAAAACAGCAATCGGCCGTGTGGGTATTCCAAGACGAGCTGAATCCAACAAAAGTTGTTCGTGGAAGAAGCACAGCGAAGCAAATGGGGGCCTGTTTCTTCGGCCGAATGGGTCATGTGGCCACTGTTCCGCTTGAGCAACGTAGAACTGTAAATTCTGAGTGGTACACGACCATTTGTTTGCCGGAAGTCTTCGGAGCAATTCGTAAAATGTAGGAACCCTAGAAAGAAAATAACCTGTCACAGGACACGTCACATGACTAGTTCCCACAGGGACTATTAGAATATGAAAATTATATTTGCTTTCTACTTTTGTAACCAGCTGATTTTTATACTCAGTGATGCCAAGTTTAATTTCTTTTTTAATGCTAAGGATGTTGAGTGAAAAGTGTTGCATGTGATTTCAAATACCGAATGCGTAGAATACGCTGACGAGCAAATGCAGCTTTAAACTTTCAAATCTTTTAAAACTTAATAAATCTTCATATTTGGCACCAGCGTTCACAAACAAATTATAAGTAAAAACAGGAAATAAATTTATTCCTATCTCGCTCTCTCTCTCTCTCTGTGAAATACTCTAAATGAGTGATGCTAACTTTTTATTTCGAAAAACTGTATAAGGCTTAATACAACCCTGCATTATAATTATAAGACTATGTCTTGTTATATAAGGGATTCAATAAATATATAAAATTAAATTAATTTAAATAAATTAAATTAAATAAATTAAGTTAAATAAATTACTGTACGCTAAAGTAATATTCGCACATACTAGCTTCATTGACCGACTTAACAAAAAAAAAAAAGAGGAGTTTATGAATTCGGTTGTATTACTTTTATGTGTGTCATTTCTAGACTGATTCTTTGTCTGAAAGGGCATACTCGTAGCTTCCATTTGGTCCCATTGCCCACTAAATTTATTCCTTTTATTTTATGTACTTTTACTCAACTGATTGCTAAGAAACTTGGCACACACCAGTGGACTCTAAAAATTAAATTATCTTGCTTTCAGGAAGATGGGCGTGTCCACGCTCATTGAAATTTAATCTTATAGTATATTATATGCATGTACTCATCCGATTCCCATGAAACTTGGGACACACTCTGTGATCTTGTAATGACACGAACTCCTGTTCACAAAAGTAGGCGTCGCCACGCCCCTTAAAATTTAATATATATTATATTTCACGTACTTGATATTAGCGGATTCTTACGAAACTTGGCACACGTTCTGATCTCTGAAATTGACACGATCTTAAACTTAGAAAAGTTGGTGGAGGGCGACCAGTCCCATTTAAATTTAGTATAACATAAAATCTATTTCTGATCATTATATTCCCACGAAATTTGGCAAGTACTTAGGGCTCTTAGAATGACATAGCCTTTTGTTTAAAAAAAGTGGGTGGAGCCACGCCCCCCCCCCTCAAAATTTAATGTTATATTTCATATGCTTCTTAGCTTAGCCGATTCTTACGAAACTTGGCACACATTCTGAGCTCTGAAAGTTACATGATCTTACACTTAGTAAAGTAGGCGGGGCCACTCCCATTAAAATTTAGTATTATATAAAATCTATTTCTACTCATCCTATTCGCACGAAATTTGTCAAATGCTTAGGTCTCTTAGAATGGCATAGCCTTGTGCTTAAAAAAGTGGGTGGGGCCACTCCCATAAAAATTTAATATTATATTCCACGTAGTTCTTATTAAACAGATTCTTACGAAACTGAATTCTGAAACTGGCACGATTTTGAATATAAAAAAATTGGGTGTTACCACTGCCCATACATATAATTTTTTTTTATTTTATTGAATCTCAATTATTTTTAAATTTGATATGATTATTATTCTAGTCCTTTAAGTTTTTGTTTGTTTAATTTTATTGAGAAATTTAAAAGTTTTCTGTTTTATTGGGTGTAGCGATAAATACACCACAGCGGTAAGATTTTTTTTTTCATAATTCAAATCATGGTACTGAACTCTACCTCCGCTTGAATATTACTTTTATTTTTACATATAAAAAATTGCTTTAGTTTAATGACATTCAAACTCATTTATATTTGTGAAGCTTGAAAATAATAAAAAATCACAACAAGACGAACGAATATGAAATGCTACATGCTACCGTGACGAAATAATTATCTGAACGTTAATTTTAGTTTGAGTTGAGAGAAAAATTTCTATAGTCGATACTACGAGTATAACTTCTTTGTAATAAATAATAAACGTAAACGATGCCGAGCAATTTTCTTTTAAAAATCAGCACTGGCGAACGTAAAGTTGATTGAGAAATTTAGCAGGCTGTGAAATTCGGTACAACAGTTCTTGTTGGAATCTGTACGTATACGAAATTCAGCCCTGATAACAAAGCAACAACTTTGTTGAAAATTCTTTAAAAATTCGGCTAAAATTGTTGGTCTTTTCATAAATTGTACTAAAGTAGAGTTGGGCATAGTTGTTCTTTTTGGGGATTGTTCGTTTTTGTTCCCAACAAAAAAAAAAAAAGAACTAGTTCGTTCTTTTCGTTCAGTTGTTCAGTGAACAACAGGAACAGAGAATAAAAAACGAACGAAGGAACAAAAACGAACGAAATACCAAGAAAGACCAAAAGAACAAAAAGGAACAACTAGACTGAACTAGTTCACATTGTTCACTTAAGGGAATAGTTCAATTGAACTAGTTCGTTCCTTTACAGCACAACTCTATACTAAAGTACTACTCGTATCTCTCTTTGTATAGTCTCGTAGTTGTTTAAAAAAAAAGTAAATCTCAAAGATTGTTCTTTCGCGCAATAATAAAGATTCTGGCATCCAGTTCTTCTATTTGAAGTGTTTTAAGTAAAATTAGGAATTATTATAATAGAGATTAGATTAGATGCAGAATTAACGTATTCTGACCCAATTTACTGTAAAATACTGCACTTTTAACTTGACTGCTGGCAGCACATGCTGTTATATTCTGTTTTTGTATGAGTGATTTGAAATTCTCTACAGTTCTCATACGAGTGTGTACTTGTACACTGAAAAAAAATATGTCTGCACATCTTAAGTGAAATAAATTTAAAATCTAACCGGTAAAGTTTTGTATTATTTCCAAATGTTTGCTATAAATCGTATAAGAAAAACAAACACAACAACAAATTTAGCAATAATTGAAAATGTAGTACGTGTGAGTTGACACAACACAAAAGAAAAATTAAGGGTCTTTCATTAAATCTAAATAAAACAAAAGGCTTGCAAGATCACGCACAAAGAAACAAACAAACAATTTTTTTTTTATTATTATTCCAACTTTTCCGTTAGAATTTGTTTAACTTCTACAGCGAAAATATTTTAATAAACTATAAAGTTCAGTCAGACTAATGAAAACTTGGCATTTCGAATATGAGCCACCCAGCGAACATTTGCATAAAGTTTATATTCCATACACAATTGCTTCGACCTTTGCCACGCTGTTGACGGAAAACGTTGGACAACTTCTATTGAAAACAACGATAGAATAAGAAAAACTGTTTTTGTTTCAATATACGACTAAGTAATCGATCGAACGTTTTCTGTCGACATCGACATTTTTTATTCGTTTGAAAGGTCTTTCGATGCAATTGTGTATGGAAAATAAACATTGTGCAAATGTTCGCTGGGTGGTGCTTAATAAGCCTTACTTCACATTCTATCAAACTAAATGAAATGGCAATAAAAATAATATCAGCTGTTTTTAATAGCAATGACAATAGCAGTCAGTGCAGAGTCTGGGGTACTGGGCAGTGACGATATAAAAAATAAAATAAAACTTATAAAAATTATATGGAATGAAAATAAAAACTTTTATTATTTTTGAAAACACTGTTTTTCGGCTTCTCTTGCGAACCCCTTGAATGATTGACACGGACCCCCAGGTGTCCGTGGACGTCCGTGGGAACAGTTAGTTTAGAAGATATGTATGTACATATATTTATGTATATACATACATATGTATGTATGTATATATTTTAATTTCGTAATTCTACTTTTACATTTATAAAATAATACTGGGCAATTTCATTTGATTATCTTATATTTTTTTCTAGTTACTCGTATAAGAAATCTTTAAATTTAATGTTTTAAAATTTGTTAACGTTGCTAAATTTTTTCTATATCACAAATCTTCTCAAATAGATCTCCACTACTTTTAAAACGACCCTGGAATTTTGCTTAAAATTAAGCTTTCCTAATATGCAAGAAAAAAATAAAAATAAGAGTCCAATTAAATAATTCCAGAAACATAAAGATTATTTTGATAAATCTGTTTGTTCACATGTGGTAAATTTATATTATGATAGATTTTAAGAACTTGTGATACACAGGTACATACTCGTACATATCTGGTCTAATCACTAGCAATAAAACTGATTTTTAACTTTACCGAGAATGTGTGCATATTTATTTTAATAACTGTGAAATTAAAATATTATCTATTTTGCTATTTTGCGCTCAAACACTTGTGCCGTTTTCTTTTATGAAAAAGGGAACGAAAATTAAAAAATATATATATGTGTGTATATATATGTAAGTGTGTCGGCATTTTAATACTTCACTTCTGAGTCTTGTGCACTTTACAATTTTACAAAATTATTTTCTGTGAAAATTGCAATTATAACATTTTAAGCTTAACAGGCATCAACATGTTGTGTGTGGATCAGAGAATGACAAAATGACAAAAGTATCGTTTTAAGTAATCTTTGAGTATTGGCCCTCAAACAACTATGAATGAACTATAAACACCCAACAACTATATTTATACACATTTTTTTAAATTACGCAGCACAAACAACTATAGCTAAAATTTACAGACTGTATGAGCTGCAATTATACGCATGAATATAAAAATACTCTGACTATTAACCGGCTACACAGGCGTATATACAGGGCTATTTTATTTACACACACACACGCACACACACATAAAGCATGTCTTCGAACAGCCATTTTATATACACAAATGTATGAATAAATATCTCGAGTATCATGTCCGATTAAATATCCATAAGCTGTGTATAAACATACTCAGACTATAAGTATGAGAGAGAGAGTAAATGCACTTGATACTTATGTGTCTTCTTATTTTTAGTTATAGAGTATTTTAGTTTTTTTTTTTTTTTTGCATAAACGAAGTAGATATACTCTTGTACATGATACAATTATACAAGGTACTTGCACGACTACAACAAAATTGCAACACCAAGAAACACACGCATTTTGTTGGTAGAAACAAACAGAATTTAGTCAAAAACAGATATCTTTTGTTGTTAAAAATAACAATTACAGGGTAACTAAAGTACAATTGCAGACGTGTTGCCAACGTGTGAGTAATATTTTCTATTTTTGTTTAATTTTGTTTTAATTTTAGCTTATACAAAAGATTTGTAGTGTAATTTTCTTCAATGTGTAATTGGAGACACAGCTATATGCAAATTCATTGGCAACACTGTAATTATTTTATTCACACACATACACTAACATTTTTGCGGCTTGTAAACAAAGTTTGACAACTTTCTGCATTGTATACATTAACAGGCTGGGCTTGTGCAAGTACCTTGTATAATTGTATCGCTCTTGTATGTTGCCCTTGGCTATAGTCATAGTTGCTTAAGAGAAAATATGTGAGCGTAAGAATTGCTTGCGCTACAATTATGATTATACGCAGTTATTAAAATTAAGACTATTCACTTATTATCATTGTCATTCTCTGTTGCGGAACGCATATGAGAGACCAAGGAATTCATATTCATAGTCCGGTGGTCACATACGAGTACATACATATGTTTTTAAATTGCCAAATTCGATTAATTTTAAAATCATAAATAATTTCGTTTTTCTCCACTTATGAAATTTTTTTGAAGAAAATGTGAGAGATAAAGTATTAAGAAAAGAAGTGGCAGCCCTGAAAATACAAGAATGTAACGGCAAACGCAGCAGCAAATACATCAATAAATATACACTATAATTACGAGTATTTGTGTGTGTGTATTCGTATGTGTGCGTGTATATTTTTATGCAAATGTGTGTGTGTGTGTTTGCTTATGAAAGTGGAGCAACAAGCAGCATCTCTTCATAAATGAAAAGGATGCATGAATAAATATAAGAGAGGATTCAGTCCGTCACTCGAGTCAGCCTTTGAGACAAATTAATGCATGATTATATCGCTCATTTACTAAAACAACGTGATAACTTAAAAAATTGAATTTTTAGTTAAAGGTGCAGAATGAATCCTCTTATTGTTATTCATATTTCTGTGACAAAATGGAGTGGAAGTGCTTAAGTCGAGATAAGCTACTTTTGAGTTAATGGCACCCCTGTAATCTCCATATGTGACAGCGCATAGAGAAAGGGACCTAAGGGTAAAAAAATCAATTTTCACTTTTTTTTTTTTGATGTGGACAACATCTGAGCATCGAATGAGACCGATCCCATGCCCCAAAAGTGTTCCCTCCCAGAGATTTTCGCGTTTTATGAAATCGAAGTACACCAAAGATACACGTATTTAAATCTTTAAAAAGGCTCTCCTGAACAAAACCGGTTTTTACCCTTAGGTCCCTTTCTATTTTGCGCGTCACATATATAAAAGTACGCCTGTGGGTAATCTCAATTATTTTGGGTAATTTTTCAGGAAGTTATAGCGCAATGACTTGCAGCTTATCTTTTTTCAACTTATAATCTCATAGGGAATAATAGCTTAATTAAGCTTATACTTTTGTATTATTTATAATGTTTAGAATGATGTTTTCCTAAAAAAAATTTAATGAATAAAATAAACAAATTTCTGAAAATCGACTTGAAAGTTTAAAAGAGCTCTACTGCAAAACAGTAAAATATGACTTAAGCGCTTTTTCCTTATTGCCACAGATTTGTGGAAAAATTTCATACCAATATCTTGTGTAATTAATTCTTAAAAGGAAAATAATTTTTTTTTCATTAAATTGTGTGTAAGTTGGAAACTTTAAGTGTTTTTTTTCGAGTTATGATGTTGTTTTAGTAAATAAGCGATATGTTGGTAAGCAATTTGTCTTTCCCTCTCAATAAAGTTGCAAAACATTATTAATCGCATATGTGTTTTCACATTAAGAAGAAGCACCAGGTATACATGCAGACGCACACATGCATACATACATGCACTCAGGGAAAAGCTGAAACTTAAAACTAAGAACGCGTCACATTAATTCAATAATGTTCCATTTAATAGAAAATGTATATTATAATACTTACAAATAAATAAAATTAATAAATAAATACTGTAAATTAATATTTTTCCATATTGAAATAAGAAATTTCAACATTACTACATAGACTTTCGTTAATGTTTCTTATTAATTCAATATGGTTTTTATTGATTTTAATCTGCTTTTTCTCTGGGTGTACATACATGAATAATCTGTCTGGTGTATGTATGTAGTAGATATAAGCTACGGTTTTTTTCACTCAGGGGATGACCCCTACTCATACCATGCCATGAACTAGGAAAATAGTTTTTGGGGAGGAGGATAGAGGGAGTAGGTCTGTGGACATTAAATTTGAACTCTTCCACATACGAACGGTGCGGCGAGAAAACGATTTATTGACCAATCGATCACAAATTGGTGTGCACTTAATGAAGCACGTGTTCTGAGTAAAAAAAATATGAGGGTTTCATTAACAAGTTCCCTAATGCGCGCCACATTGCGTCGATGCTCCAACGAATCAATAGCATGGGTTGGGTTAGCAGGCTGCTGGTAAGGAAGGGTGAAATTTAGAGTCCAGCTCACTTGGGTCCAATACAATGATCCCTTTGTCCTACCTACGAGTTGAAAAGAAGAGAGAGATAGTGAGAGAGGGTGATAGGGAAGGTATAGCGATAGTGAAGACAGATGATGAAGGAAGAGATAGAGGAAATCTTCATTTTTCTACAAATCTGCTTATTTTGCAAGTTATTTTTTTTAAATAATGCAGTGTTGCAGCGCCTCTGGTGTTAAATGAGCCGTATTAAATTTTTGAAGCTGTGCTTAGTAGCTATTTTGGTTATTTTACTTCGTCGGTGATTCTGCTACCCAATGCCGACGACGGAGGGCACTCTAAAGTTACATTAGGATTAGCATTCGCTGAATCAATAAAGTTGGATATACTTTTCTTTTTCACTTCTTTCACTCTTTGTATTTTATATACCAACTTTTTTTTTAAATTTCTTATTCTTACTAGCTTTTACCCGCGGCTCCGCTCGCTATACTTAAAATTTATTAATGTTCTGTTATTTGTTATTGACTGATAATGTTAAAAATGAAACGATAAAAACCGATAAAAAGACGATAAAACCGGCTTCAAAACTGGTTAAACAATCAAACCTCAAACGAAAATTACCCTTACCAGCCCAAAAATGTGTTTTTGAAAAAAAATCTGAACCAAATATAAAAAAACTAGTTCCCAATCGGATAGAAAAAGGCTCTGTTTGATGTTGGTAATGTAGCTTTCCATGGGTGAAAGAATTTTCAAAATCGGTTTAGCGGTTTGGGCGTGAAGTCGTGGCAAACAAACTCATTTTCGCATTTAAAATATTAATGAGGATATTATAAACTTGAAATATCAATTTCATTAAAATGGTTCCCACCATTTTTGTCCTGCATTCAACTTCAAAGTTGACCTGGTTCTGTTGCTGTCACTTTATATATTTTATTTTTTTTCATTTTGTTTTCCCTCGGTTTTTATGACCGTAATAATTTCATAGCGGTGGGCTGGCGGTAAATGAAGTCTCTAGTTATTAATTAAATGGAACAAAAATATAATTTGAAAAGAAAAAAATAAATAATTTCAACAAGCACACGATTACCACGAACACGCATTGATAACAAAATTATAAAGGATTTCCTGTTTAAACAAAAGCAAAGAAAAAAAAGCGTTCTATGGCGTGCATGCAGGTAAATGTAATTTTCAAATTGAGTGACTGTATGAAAAGAGAATTAATACGCAATGATTTAAAACTTGATGAATATCTGCTGACAAACGTTTAAAATTAATTAAAAATTAAAAGAAAAATTAAAAAAGAGTTTAAAAAAAAATTAAAAAACGCGATTGCAAAAAATTACAATTTTAAAAACCAGATCACTTTTCCTATCACAGTTGTATTTTTTCTGTGCAGTTGCACGCACTAGAAATTAAACTGTTGATAACAAAATTTCAAAGTTGCCAGCCAGCCAGTTGTTAAAAAGTTTTTAAACCGATTATCAATACACTTTTGCATTCGCTCAGACCATTTGTCAAAGCAGTTTTTCCATTCCTCTAGAGACACCTCGAAAACATGGTTTTTGAATGCTGCAACTGCTTCTTCGGCGCTCGTAAATCGTTGACCACGCAGTTTACCTTTGATATTCGGGAACAAGAAGAAGTCATTGGGTGCCAAGTCCGGACTTCTTCAATTCTACGTTTTGACTGCTCAAAAATTCACTTGTTTGACGAGATGTGTGAGAGCTCGCATTGTCATGATGAAGAATGATTCGTCTTCGGGGGTTAGTTTTACGAATTTCTTCGAAGACTTCCGGCAAACAAATGGTCGTGTAAAACTCAGAATTGACAGTTCTACGTTGCTCAACCGGAACAGTGGCCACATGACCCATTCGGCCGAAGAAACAGGCCCCCATTTGCTTCGCTGTGCTTCTTCCACGAACAACTTTTGTTGGATTTAGCTCGTCTTGGAATACCCACACGGTTGATTGCTGTTTTGTTTCCGGCTCATAAGCGTATTATATCCATGATTCGTTACCTCTCACGATTTTCTACACGTCTTTTGAAGCACCACGGCTGAACTTTTCATTCATTTCCTGACACCACTTGACGCTAGCCTTCTTTTGAGCGATTGATAAATTATGCGGTATCCAAAGAGAGCAAATTTTTTTTACAACTAAGTTTTCATGCAAAATCGAATGTATTGTAGTGGAACTAATGTGCAAGGATGACTCTATCTCACAATATGTCACATGATGATCTTGCATTATCAGTTCACGCACTCCATCGGTGTTTTGTGGCACAACAACCGATTTTGGACCTTCACGGTTTTGCCAGATTTTAGCTATTGATATCAGTGTTGTCAGTTTCCGAAATATAAATAGTAGCCCTCGTATAAAGCCTTAATAATTATTATAAATAAGGCTGATAATAAATAAGACATTTCCACTTGCACGAAATCTAGTAGATATGAATGGAATTCCTTATCAAAATCTATACCGTTTACACCAAGTTTTTTTAACGTTTATCAAGATTTTTTATCCAAAACAAAAACCATTAACTGAAAATGTTCCTTAACTACAACCAACAACAACAAAAAAAAAGCTAATTCACACACCTTCTTAAGTACAGCGTTTTATTTTTAGTACAGTTTTGAAGAAAAAAAAACAATAGTTGCATCTCTAAGTTCTACTACATTTTAAGTAGATTTCAACAAAATCTGGTTAGGAAGTATATTTTATTTTGTATGGAAACTCTACTCAAAAACTACTAGATTTTTCTCGAAATCTTTTAAGTACTAAGACTTTGGTCAGATTTAAACGCACTATTTTATATGATTTTTTTTTATAACAAAATTTATAATCTGGAATTGCAGAATTTTCTCAACAATGTATGTAAATCGAGGGTTAGATGTTTAGTCATATAAAAGCCAGTGCACATACAATTCAAAAAGTCGGCCGGGTGTCATTACAGTTTCCTTCCTTTGCTCAAGTGTATAATGAAATATATACTTGCAAGAAAATTACTCCTGGGTGACATTTTAGTCTTATTTTGCCTCAAGTTACAACAAAAGAGAATTAACATGTTTTATTTTTGTATATGAAAAGAAAATTTCCTTGACAATTACAGTTGGAAATAAAAAATGAAACAATTTGTCAAGTAGAAAAAAGCTGTAAATTTATTGTAGTTAAAGTTTAACTTTAGCAAGTTAAAAATAAATTAACGTTTGCTTGAGATTTGGTGTTTATGTAAGATTAGAAGTAATTTTTTACTCTAGAAATTTTTAGATTTTGCTTTCGAAAAACGACCCTTAGAGTGTAACTAATTTAT
This sequence comes from Nowickia ferox, assembly GCA_936439885.1. Classification (NCBI taxonomy): domain Eukaryota; kingdom Metazoa; phylum Arthropoda; class Insecta; order Diptera; family Tachinidae; genus Nowickia; species Nowickia ferox. Next base: position 19,556,156 of record OW387024.1, on the reverse strand, counting down.
ATCGCAAAAAGTTCTAACCTCCTTCGGACTCCGAAATTACATAATATTCAAAAATTAATTACAGCTTTAAATTTAACTTCAACAATAGAGGAATATTTCAAAATTATGCAGATATGTATAGTCCCTGTGGGGTTTTAATTATCATTGCGAAAACTTTTAATACATACAAATATTAAAAATTTTCATTCCGAAAAAACTCCTAAAATTAAAAAAAAAGATTAATTTATTGTCCATATGCCGCTAAAGCATTTTAATTATCATTCCGAAAACTTTTAATACATACAAATATTAAACATTTTCACTCCGAAAAAACTCCTAAAATTAAAAAAAAGATTAATTTATTGTCCATATGCCGCTAAAGCATTTTAATTATCATTGCGAAAACTTTTAATACATACAAATATTAAAATTTTCATTCCGAAAAAACTCCTAAAATTAAAAAAAAAGATTAATTTATTGTCCATATGCCGCTAAAGCATTTTAATTATCATTCCGAAAACTTTTAATACATACAAATATTAAAAATTTTCACTCCGAAAAAACTTCTAACATTAAAACAATTAAAATTATTATGTATATGCCGCTAAAGCGTTTTAACTATCATTTCGAAAAGATTTAATATACACAAACATTAAAAATTGTCACTCCGAAAAAATCCTAAAATTAAAAAAAGTGGGAATTGGTTGACCTTGTGCAGCCTGTAATAGTAGCACCGCTTGACTAGCTGGCACAGGCTAGCACAGGCTGGCTGAAAATATTAAAACACAACAAATATTTTCTTCAAAATGTCGATGAAATTATTAATGTTTGGTTCTCTTAGTTGTCTGTGAGCGAAGATAGCGACGAAGCTCCTCCTTTCTGAACCTTCCAGCTAAGCTACAGAGTTTGTTAAAATTTGCGACTTACGATACATATTTTAAGTGTAGGAAAATCATTTGACGAAGACATTTGAAGCTATTAAATTTTTTTTCTTTTTTCGAACATTTTCAAACGAATTTTCCAATTTTAGCCAAATTAGCAGAATTGGACGTGTTTTTTTAGGTTAAGAATATCACTTTGAACTTGATCGGCTTAAGGCCATGACACAATCGCACGATCTACGAAAAAGTACAACTGATGAATTGTTATTGTCTTTTGAAAATTTTCATTAACTCCATCATACCAGGGTTGTATTTGCTCAAACATCGCACGAGTGTGTATGATAGTGTTAAAAGAAACAGGAAGCAAATTCGTTTCCGATCCGTTGACCAGTTCTTAATGGCTGATACTCACTATCCTATACAATCGTATGACTTACGAAAAAATACAACCTTGATCTGATGAATTGTTATTGTCTTTTGAAAATGTTCATAGACTCCATCATGCCAAGGTTGTATTTTCTCAAAAGTCATCAAATCAGTAACTTCCTATAAAGGGAAGATAAAAAGATATTTTTTCTTTATAATATTTCTCAGAAACGCAAGGATATAAAAATAACTAATTAAAATTTGGCCTGCTAGGTCTCAACGTAGCCCAATATCAATATCACAGAGAATGCTGACCAAAAATTTCGCTTGGAGAAAGCAAAATGACAGCACAATCTGATTACAGTGATAGTTTGCCAAAGTTCAATCCCTGCCCTTAAATGGAACCTCTAAAATAAACACCCTGCTATTCGAAAATGGTTCAATGACTTGATGTTTTTCTTATTCGGAGGAACCTGAATATTTTAATTGAAATCGCGTGTAATATTCATAAATAAAATATTGATTTTGTTCGTCTTTTTTTTCGGCAAATGTTTCTGCAACATTGCAGATAAATTTTTAATATAATTTTATTTGTTGAACATTAATTGATTGATAAGATAACAAGCTGCCAGCAAGCACTTAGACCCTAAAAATTAATCAATACAAAAAACTGAAAATATTATTTTTCTCAGTGCAACTTGCAATTTTTCAAATGAAATCTAACATTGTGAAGTGGTGTTTATTACAAGAATCAGTGACACTTGATATTGATTGATAAAGATAAATAGATGACAATTTTATTTAACCAAACCAAGTGTTTACAAAAGTTTCTTTATAATTAAAAAATATAATAGAAACAAATTTTTCATATCTTTGCCCAATCCAAAATGTATCTGCTGCCTAAAAAAAACTCTTCCATATTGAAGGTTTGCTGATTTTGGAAAGTTTGTTTTTCAAGAAAAGTGGAATTAAAGTAATAAAGACGCCCGTGGCTTAACTAACGATTTTTGTTATCAATTTCATTAGTTAAACTACCTTATTTAGTTAACTAAAGACTGTGAATTTGAGTCAAAGTGAATTTATAGTAATATAAATTTTTAATATCCCCATTTTTTCTATTTAACTAAACTTTTTTGTAATAAATTTTTATTGTTTTTTTTTATCAAGTTTTGGGAGTTTGGCATTTTGGGATTTATGCAATAAGTATTTAAATTAATTTTAATAGATAGAAATATTAATATTTAAATATTTTGAATTCTTGTAGAATTTTTCATTTTGCTTTTGGGAATTTTTGCCAGACTTTTTGGGATAGAATTTATTTTAAACCTTTTTAGGCATTCCTTTCTTAAAATCTTAGATATTTATAACGAATTGAAAGGCATGGTGATTTTGGGTATTTTTGTAAAGTTCTTAGGAATGATTATTTTTTATTTTTGATTAATTGTTAATAAACTTCTAAAAGTTTATAAATAGTTAGCTCATTAAGATTAAGGTATAGGGGGTTTTGGGTATTTTTTTAACCTCTAAAGGAAAAGATTTTGTGCTGTTTACTATTTTAAAATTTTAACAAAATTTCTGTAGGATATTTGGAAATTTTCATAAGATTTTTATAAATGAGTTTCCTGGTTCATTTGTTTTTTGTATCTTTCCTATAATAAACTGTTGGAAGTTTGTGAATAGCTGCAAAATAAAGTGGCAAGAGAAGTTTCGGGCTGTCTTGAAGTTGTGATTATTTGCAGCATCAAGACGCTTAGGGATTGATTTTTATATATGTTTATCTTATAGCATTTCTTGCAAAACTAAGAAATTCTGGAATATTTGTAAGAAAAAGTGGCAAAGGGAATTTGGGGAATTTTTACAGCTTTTAGGATTATATTTACTTGCTTATTTTTTTTTTATCCAAAACACTGAAGGGTATTTATGTATACTACTTGCACTATTAAGATGCGCAGGGCATTATGGGAATTTTTTGCTAAATTCTTGGGAATAATTTATTGTTATCTGGAAATTTTTAACTTATGTGGATTTTTTTTGTAAGAGTGATTTTCTCTTTTTTTTCTTTCAGTTTTTCATATGAGAATACTTATCAAATTAAAAATATAAAAAGTATGAAATTCCTGAATATTTGTAAAAAAAAGTAGTATAGGGAATTTTGGAAATTTGTATAACTTTTATAGGAATTATTTTTTTTCTGGTGTTTGATAAAAAAAAACTGCAAAGAGCTTATGAATAGTTTTAGAGTCTTAATCATGGGGAAGTATGGGATTTTATTAAATTCATATTAGTGATAATTTTTTTATATGTTTTTTCAGCATATCATACAAAACGATTAAAAATTTTTGATTAACCTGGATTTTTTTGAATTTCATAGCTTTTGTTTAAGAAATTTTTTCTTCCAGTTTTTCATATTATTTCTTGTCGTATTAAGCTCTAAAGGAGGGAGAGGGGATAACGGGAAATTTTAACCCATTCAACAGGAATGATTTATTATTTATTTTTTTAGCATATTATGAAAAAATTAAAAAAAAAATAGTGAATACTTACCAGACAAGGCGGTATAGCCTTTATTCTTAAGAACTAAAATTATAAATATTTGCCGGATTAAGACATAAGGGGGATTATGGGAGTTTTCTTTTAGAAAATTCACAGGAATGATTTTTGTTTTATTTTTTGCTTAATTTTTCAAGCATCATTTCAATGAAACTTTTAGAACCCCCATGATTAAACGGTACGGGAATTTTTGTTATATTTGTAGGAATAATACTTTCTTTAAAGTATTTCTTTTGAATGTTTAAGAAATTTGTTGCCGTGGCAAGAGTAAGTGATATGGGAGATTTTGGGATTTTTCGATAAATTTCATGGGAATAATTTTTTTATATATTTTTTTTTTGCAATTTTTTAAATAAAAATTTCAAAACTTTCTCCCTATGGCTATTAACACTTTTGTTTACTCTTTTATGGAAATTTAAGCAATATACATACTTAAAAATTTTTTAAGGACTTCATAAAAATCATAATCACTTTATTTGATATTGTCGCTGTATTGCGTCAACAACATTTGACTTATGCCAACCCAGTCTAAATTTAATGCAATATTTCTAGTTCATTTCTATTTAACACTTGAAAATTATAACTATGTGCCTATTTCACTTAAAGCCCAATTTATTTATTGTGAAATATTTAGTTACTGTCGCCTTTGTTTCTACGACCTTTCATTTTTAGGGTTTGTTTGTACGAGTGAGTACATAGATGCAATGAAAGTCTGTTTTGAGCAATTGCCAAAAAAATAAAAATTATTTATATTGTCATCATAAAGTTCATGGCTCTTGAAATAAAAGTGAAACTTGTGCATGCCCTGAAAAAAAGGAAAACAAAAATTAATGAAATTGGAAATGTCTCAGGAAAATAACAAAAGGACGATTTATAGAAAAAAAATTTATGTAAATGTACTTTACGGCGACTTAAAATGTTAAGTATATTAAAAGAGGCCAAAGAATGAGTTGTTTTCTGTACAAGGCGTTACCATATAATCTTATATTTGCTCTTTGGCGCTGATGGCTTTTTAAGATAACACAATTCTTGACATATACTCGTAATATGCCCTAGATGATGGTGACACCCCCTTGTCAAGAAAATAAAATAATTGGAAATAAATAATTGAGAAGAAAGAATTGAACTGTATATAATGCAAACTACTGATATAAATATGTACGAGGGCAGTATAGTTGTACGAGGGCAGTATAGTTGGGCACCCATTTTTCAATAAGAAGAAAAAATAAATTTAGTAAAGTGCGACTTTGACGTACGGTTACTATATACATATCGTTACCTTAATATAGAAAGGCCCTAAGTCATTATTTTTTGGAAATCGAAAATCGCTACTTTAGATGTTCTTCTATCGATATATAAAAAAACTCGATTTAAAAAAAAAATAATGACTTAGGGCCTTTTTATATTAAGGTAACGATATGTAATACTACACGAACTTTAGTCGATATAATCGAAAATCTTACTTGAGAGCAAATTACGGCATTCAATATCGAACTAATTTCGATCGATATCGAATGCCGTAATTTGTTCCCAGATGTAGAAATTAAAAAAAAATTGTTTTTAAATTTTGTTAGTTTTAGCGCATTTTTCGTTTTTCGGAATTTTCGCGATTTTTTTGTAGTTTTAGTTATTTTTTAATTTTTGCAATTTTTTTTCGTTTAAGCGATTTTTCACTTTTTGGAGATTTTTTTGGTTGTTTTTGAGTTTTAGTGAATTTTTTTATTTTGGCGATTTCTTTTCGTTTTTGGGGATTTTTTTTCGTTTTGGCGACTTTTTCGATTTTTGGCGACCTTTGTGGTAGTTTTTTGCAATTTACGGCTTTATTTTATTTTTGCTGGTATTTTTCGTTGCTCGCTTTAGAACACCCTTTAGACACACGGAGAAGAGTTTGAAATGAAAATTTTTGCAGCAAAATGTTCCTTATTATAAGATTTTATCGGTATTAAAAATTTAAATGTGAATATATAAGAAATTAACCCTTGAATGCTGATGTTTAAGTGTAATTTATAGCTTTGTGGTATTCAGAGACTTATAGCAGCATCTGATGGCAAATATTTGTGTAGAACATTTTAATCCAATAGAATATATTTCCGTTTAATGATATTTTTTGTTCGCTCTTTAGAAAAGAGAAAAAATTTCTCATAAGGGTTAAAATAGTCCACAAAAATTTTCCCCTAACGATTTTATAATAATGTTCCTTATACTCGTAATATGTAGTGGGTTTACATCGAGACCTTAAAGTGCGTTTACCCTAGCCGGAGCATAACCCAACATACCAGCGCCCCCCAACAGTCTGGGCACACCTGACAAATTCCCGTATTTTAGTTTTCTTTTTTAGACACCATCTCCTGCAAAAAAGGGGTGGATTGAATTCCGTTTTCGAACGGAATTGAACTCTGTGACATGGACGTATTTATTGCTTTCTCTTATGATTTTGCATTTTTTGTACCACCCTCGTATATACGATTATGTATGTATATAAATCGTCAAAAAGTAGTTGTAAACTCAGCCAAAAATGCAATAGACAGTTTGGCGTTCACAAAAAAAAAACAAAAAAAAAAAAGAAATGATTGCTTTTAGTCTAGTTTTTGTTTGTTTTCCATCCCTTTTTTTATTATTTACACCCAAATAAATATTGGAAGGCAAATTTTTAATTAACGCAAACGAACATAAAACTTTTTGGTTTGAGAATTATTCAAAAATATTCAACGAAATGAAACTATTTTTTCTGCTAACGTGGTAGAATTGAAATAAAGTTTTAATAAATCCGACATTTATTCACACACAAATAAAGTTGCATTTTATTGCACAAATAATTTGAAATGTTTTGCGGTTATAAGGATAAGTGGCGCCATATTGGTTAGTAATATATCAAGGATGTGACCGTTTGATGATGATGATTGCATATTGAATACACTGTATGTATGAAATGAAATGTATGCATGTGTTTATGGACTTTGCAAGTGAAAAATTAATTGAAAAAATTTTGCAAACTTTTTTTCATCAAAATAACTCGTATCTTTTCCGTATAATTTATTTCAAACAAATCACAAATCTCCTTTAAAAAATAATTCTGTAAAAAAAAACAAAAAATTATGGGCTATGAAATTAACTTTTAATGGGCGTGCCTTCGCCCATTTTTTAAATGCAAGATTTTGTGTTTTTCAGAGCTCAGGGTTTGTGTTAAGTTTTGTAAAAATCGGTACAATAAAACCACTCAAAATAAAATATTAAATTTCAATGGGCGTGATTCCGCCCATTTTTTCAAAAGGAATCAAATAAGTAGAATATAATAAAAAAATGGTGGATGTGTCCCCAACCAATTTATTTTTTTTTTGCAATCGGACCAATGCATTGCAATGGGAAGCTATACCCCCTCAGACAATAAAAAAAAGAAGAGAGGTGTCTTAGGACACCCGGTTATATCTTCGCTGCTTAGTTATATAAATCAAACTTCATGTGTTAAATAACAATGCAATAAAATTATATTATATGATGATGTCAAATTCGCCGCAAATATTTCAAAACGTTTTCATTTACTTCCCATTATTTTCTTTTCTAGCGGCGTACGATTAAATTAATGTATTATTTGTGGCCGGTGGCGGCTATTAGCCGGCTTACAGCCGATCGGCTTTGTTCTCTGGTTTGTGCTCATGTGCAAAAACAAAACAAAAACAAATTGAGCAATCGTTCTCATTGTTTTTGTTCTGTTATTGTTACACTCACTTCAAAGAACGAAACGAAACTAAATCAAACAATCTGTTTCGTTTATTTTCGTGCACTGGTTTTAAGTACAAAGAAATCAAAACAAAAATAAATTTTATAACTGTACTAGATGAGCCCGGCAAACGTTGTCTTACCCTCAATAAATTTTTTTTAACTACAAATTACTCCATACAGTAGTCACTTGTTGGTTAAAAAACACAACGAAAACCTACCCGGTATTGACCCGAATCTGTGTTGAAAATTTCAGCTTCACAGGTGTTATAGTTCCACAAATCATGCGTTAATAACAAACACACACTGCGATTTTATATACATATATAGAAGATGTATAATCTAGCGCTTTAAAATATGCAACATACTTGAATTTTTGTATTACAAACTGTCAAACAATGTATCACGCACCGGCGCCATCTACTTAAAATGAAACAAAATGAAACGTACTTATTTTCGTGAAGTATACTCACACACCACGTACTTGCGCCGTTGTAGTACATACTATGTATCAGAGATGGCGCTGTATGTGAAAAATGATTTTCCCTGTTTTCCTGCTTTTCTCTTGAAATTTTCCCTGAATTTTCTTTGGTATAAACCTCACGGAGCCCGATACCTTTCCAGCGAATGCAAAACCGTGGAAATCGGTTCGTGCGTTATGCAGTTATAGCGTCAGGAAGAAAAACCCGATTTATTGTCGATTATTTTTGTTACGAAAATTGCGTTCTAACTCCTGTATCGCGCAATAAATAGCTTAGCTACAAAAAATTTTTACTATCGGTCTAATATGAACCGAGTTATGAAGTAACACCGCAAAAAAAGAGATGAATTGATAACCTTCTCCTTTTTTTGAAGTCTGTTAAAAATAGTAGTTATACGAGGGCTGCTATTTATATTTCAGGAACTGGCAACACTAATGTCAATACCTCAAATCTGGCAACACCATAATAAAGTTTGACATTTTTTAGCACAAACGTGCTCACAACGTTTTGATGTACAAGTGCTATTTGTTTTGTTTACAGTGAGTTCAGAAAATAAATTTGACAGAAAAAAATTAAAATTTCAAGAAAAGGTTTTCTTTCGTTGGATTATTTTTCACAACTTTCGACGTGGATTATCTCAACAAGAATGTGTCGATGATCGAGTTCTTTGTGTGGCAATAAGGCACCATCAAAAACCACTATATCGCTGGTGTAGTGAATTTAATCGTAGTTGTAGTTCCGTCGCCGACGAATTCCGTGAAGGTCGTCCAAAATTGGTTGTTGTGCCACCAAACATCGATGCAGTGCGTGAACTGATAATGCAAGATCGTCGTGTGACATATTGTGAGATAGAGGCATCCTTGCATATTATTTACACTTCAATACATTCGATTCGATTTTGCATCAACACTTAGTTGTAAAAAATAAATTGTTCTCGTTGGATACCCCATAATTTATTAATCGCTCGAAAAAAGGCTCGCGTCAAGTGGTGTAAGGAAATGAATAAAAAGTTCAACCGTGGTGCTTCAAAAGACGTGTATAAAATCGTAACAGGTGACGAATCATGGATACAATACGGTTATGAGCCGGAAACAAAACAGCAATCGACCGTGTGGGTATTCCAAGACGAGCTGAAACCAACAAAAGTTGTTCGTGGAAGAAGCACAGCGAAGCAAATGGGGGCCTGTTTCTTCGGCCGAATGGGTCATGTGGCCACTGTTCCGCTTGAAGAACGTAGAACTGTCAATTCTGAGTGGTACACGACCATTTGTTTGCCGGAAGTCTTCGGAGAAATTCGTAAAATTAACCACCGTAGACGAATCATTCTTCATCATGACAATGCGAGCTCTCACACATCTCGTCAAACAAGCGAATTTTTGAGCAGTCAAAACATCGAATTCATGACTCATCCTCCGTACAGTCCTGACTTGGCACCCAATAACTTGTTCTTGTTCCCGAATATCAAAGGTGCGTGGTCAACGATTTACGAGCGCCGAAGAAGCAGTTGAGCATTCAAAACCCATATTTTGGAGGTGTCTCAAGAGGAATTGAAAAACTGCCATGACAAATGGTTTGAACGAGTGCAAAAGTGTATTGATCATCAAGGGGAATGTTTCGAAAAACAATAAAATAATTTTCATTTAAAAATGTTTGTTATTATTTGCTATTCCCGAAATATACATAAATAGTAGCCTTTGTGATATTCATTTTCGCTTTTTGTACAACTCTTTCGTGTTTTCCTTTGACTTGTTTAATTTCCTTTAAACAAAAACCAATATTTGCCCAAGAATTCTAAACGAACTAATTAATACTAGTACTCGTAGTGTCCATCCTTTCATCCTTTCGCTTCTCAATACCACTTACCAATTGTAAATAAAATTTTGTCTATTTAACCATTCAAACGTTTGCTCACCCAGTCCCTTAACATTAAGCAAGAATATTTTACTAAAGAGGATTGTTAACGTCGCTGTTAGTCAATTTATTAATATTGTTGAATAATTATTTCTGCGAAAAGTAGATATTAAATAACCACTACAATAGAAAAAAAAATAGAAATAAAGAAATAGAATTATTTTGGGGAAAAAGGCTAAAATTTTAATTAAAATTACGAGTGTTGAGGAAACAACATTAAATAACTTTTTTAAGGGTCGAAAATTCCAGTCATTAACTGACAAATGACACAATAAATTTGCATTTTATGTTAAGCATTTATGGAAATAATTTGAAATACTTAATAATAATTGATTGCTTTATAAACTAAGGAACTTTTTTTATTTTATGTTTTCAGGTAAGACGAACACCCAATTATTTTGAAATTACTGCAAGGTAAATAGAATTAGAAATGTGTACATATATTTTTCCTAAAAGCTGTAGGGGACACACTGCACCTTCAAAATTTGTCTCTGTATACAGACGGTTGTCAGAACTTACAATATTGTTAGTAAAATGTTCTAAAAATTTCTCACTATCATGTGATTTGGAAATTTTTGTCTGACATCGTTGCCAGAAAAAGCAGACTAGCAGCTGACAGCAAATTGTCAGGCATCTATTCGTAACAATCGTGTGAACAAACACAATAGTCAGATGTGCGAAGCTTATGCAACTGAAAATCAGCGATGCCAACTATTTATAACCCAAACGCGCTATTCCTATTCGCAAAACGCGCTAGAACGCGCTAAGTTACAACATTGTCAACTATTTATAGCCAAAACGCGCTATTTTCCTACGCGCTAAATTAAATTTTAATAAAATTCGATGTATTTACATGTGCATTAGTAAATACATTTAATTTTTTTAGTAGCTCCTTTCAGATTTTATAATATTCACCCGTATTGCGTATGTCGAGTCGAATTTTCGTCTACGACGGTTTTGTCCTAGATTAAAGAAAACTTGTTCACATTTCCTTTAATCTAGAACAAAATTCTCGTAGACGAATATTCGACTCGACATACGTAAACAGGTGATTTTTTCTTCGAAATTGTATCCGAAATAACTAAAATCATTGAATACAGAATCAGAATTGCCTTCCAAATAATCGAAATCCTTCGTTTTTATTTTAATTTTATTTGCCAAACTTTGTAACAACTTATATAAATTGTCGAATAGTTTTTCGATTCAACTGCTTTTTGTACTTCAGTTAGAATAGATGCTTAATAAGTAACATAAATTGTTTTGGTCCGAGTACATATTTTTAGTTGTGAAATTTCAAAATGTTTGCCATTTACAGTATTAAAATGCGTTTTTAATTCTAATTCTCATAATTTAAAAAATATTATCTGCCGTATTATTAAAAAATACGGGAAATTTGTCAAATAAACATGTAATAAACCTAAATTAGTTTTTATGAATTAGACCTTATGAGTTTTGAATACTAGAAAATTGTTAAATTTATGCAAAAAAAGTAAAAAAAATATTGAACTGAATTGATGATGACTTCATTCAAAACGCGCTAATTTAGCGCTTTTTCTAGTAAACACGCTAAGACTAAAAAAAGCGCGTTTGGCATAGTTAAAACGCGCTAAATCTAGCGCGAAACGCGCTAAATTGGCATCGCTGCTGAAAATGGCGTCAGTGTAAGATAAGTCACTCTACGGGCAACACTGCACACGCTTGATTTTAAAGAAAACGGAAAATGCAAAAATATAATAAAATATATGCAGCCAAAATCATTGCAATTGCTTCTTTATGGTCCATAATAAATAGTTTATATTTGTACCTTTAACATTTAACACAAGCACAAACAATTGATAACTCAATTTCTAACAAATGCTTTGAGTCTGGCAACGCATAACAACAGATCGGACAATTTTTGCATATGAGAACCTTGTGAACTGACAATTTTGTCAGACAAATTTGTCATACAACCATCTGGCAATAAATTGTAAGATTTTCTGACAAATTTGTCAATCTACGAGTATGTAAATTGTGCTGACAATTTTTAATTGCCAGTATATTGTCAGCACATTGCCAGATGTGCTTAAAATATTGTAAGACAATCGTCTGTACATTATATTTTTAAATTTTTAGTGAAACATGTTTTGAATTTCATGATAAAACGAATGCCTTAATTCTCCTCTTGAACTTAAATAGACTCGGGTATTTTATGCAATTTTTTTTGTAAACTTGGTCGGTATCGAGATTCACACTACGAGGACGTGTACATGCCAGGGGCGAATTGCGGCATTCGATGTCAGCACGAAATTTAAATGAATGAAATATATATTTTTTTTATTAATTAATGTGATTTTATAAGCAACAACAATTATATTAAAATAATTTAAAACATTATGACACTATGACACTTAAGACTACCGTTTGAATACCCCAAATGTCTTGTGACAACTTTTAAGGCATAAATTATATAAAACACAATTGTAATTATTCTAAAAATATGGGCTTTCATCACAACAACAAAAAATCTTTCATTAAATTGTGATACGATGCATCAAAACAATTCACGTATTCTATTTGCTGGCACCACATACAGTGGACCCTAAACATGAACGCTGATGATAAACGTGTGAGCGTCCTTCGAGAACAGAATATTTGAAATAAACACAAATCTCAAAAGATATTGGCAGCCTGAACTGGCCAATATGCACGATTCGTAGCAAGACTTACTCGTTGGCTTGCCATCTTCTTTCAACCATTTGTCCACCCGGGACTACTGCTAAGTATTATTTCGGGGGTTGAGATGCAGCAAATACGGCTTCCTGTAGATTAGATCTCTCTTTTTGTGATATTTTCTGCTGCACTAAGACTTCTTTTGCGAAAACAAACACATAATTCAAACCTCCTATTGATGATAGCATCAGGTCCACAAGGTTGTCGGGCGTGATCTGGGATCGGATGGCTCTTTCTCTGGGTGTCGTCTCGCGGGCAATTAAAGAAGACATGCTCCGCAGTTTCCCTCATAACTACACATTCTGGGCACACATCTCCGTTGTCGTGTTCATATTTGAAATGGTATGCTCTGCAGCATCCGTGTCCGATTAACAAGTGGGTTAGGTGAAAGTTCACCTGTCCGAGCTCCCTTTCTACACAATCTGCTATTCTAGGGATGATGAGTCTTTTGGTCCATCTTCCTTTTGTAGAAGTGGTCAATTGGTTGGCGTGCGCTATCCCAGTTCTCCTTGCAATATGCGTCTGCTTTTCCATATCCACTACCAGCTGCATTAGCATCATTCGCGCCATCACCAATGCTGCATCTGTCGACACTGTGCGAAAGGCAGAAACGACCCTGAGAGCACTCCTCCTGTACGCTGCATCTACTCGTATTCTCATCCTATAAGTGTTCTTACTCATAGCGTTAGCCCGTATGGGTGCTGCATATAGGTCAATCGATTTGACTACTCCTAGGTTGGGCAAGTGCGCAAGTTGTTGATGCACATTTCTCTCCAAAATGTTTAAGATGTTCCTTGAACATCTCAGTCTGTTGTCAATCATAACCCCCAAGTACTTGATTGCATGCTTGGAGATTATTCGATGATTGCCCACAGTTATTGTGATTGACATCATACTCTTTCTACTGCTTACCAGTCGGACCTCAGTTTTGCGATCAGCAAGCCTGAGGCCTACGCTCGCGATCCTTCTAGGTTGTCAAGGTGTGTGAGCTCAAGCCTCAGTACATCATCATACATGACATTCCATAGAATTGGGCCCAGCACCGAGCCTTGCGGAACTCCTGATTTCTTTCATTCATGTGTCGTATAAAAGTACTCTGTTCTTGAAGTAGTCTGCAATAAGCTCCAGGAGTATGTCGGTACTTGCTTCCCGGCCGAGTGAAGTATATAAATGTGATGTCCGAGTCTGCGAATTGAGCGCTTTTTTTATGTTGGTGAGGACGTGGTATTCTTTACGAGTATCACCTTCAAGTCAGTGGTCGCCTTTAATGACATCTTTCGCCATAGTGTTTGCTGTTGAATAGCATGTTTTCCGAAAGCCAAATTAGTGATCCGACAAACCTCCTCCCTCCAATGCCGTTTCGAGTCTTTTGCAGATTATCTTCTCCAGTAGTTTACCGGCTGTATCAATCATAGAGAGCGGGTATCTGTGTGCAGCATTTGTGTACTACATACGCATGTAAGTACCCAAAGGAATGCTCAGACGTGGCAAATATTTTTACAAAATAATTGTAACTTTTTTATAATCTCAGCTTCAACTTATGAAATGAAGTTTTTGTTTATACTCGTATCTGCGGCAACACGGAAAAAGTGCTTAAGTCGACTTAATGGCAATGACATCATTATGATATCCCAATTTAAAACTAAATGCACCCGGAATTAACCTACAAATTGAAAAGTATTCTTTTTCGTTTCGAACTACATACGAGGGCTACTATTTATGTATATTTCGGGAATAGCAAATAATAACAAACATTTTTAAATGAAAATGACTTTATTGTTTTTCGAAATATTCCCCTTGATGATCAATATACACTTCTGCATTCTTTTAAAACCATTTGTCATGGTAGTTTTTCCATTCCTCTTGAGACACCTTCAAAAGATGGGTTTTGAACGCTCAACTGCTTCTTCGGCGCTCGTAAATCGTTGACCAAGCAGTTTACCTTTGATATTCGGGAACAAGAAGAAGTCATTGGGTGCCAAGTCCGGACTGTATGGAGGATGAGTCATCAATTCTACGTTTTGACATCTCAAAAATTCACTTGTTTGACGAGATGTGTGAGAGCTCGCATTGTCATGATGAAGAAGGATTCGTCTACGGTGGTTAATTTTACAAATTTCTCCCAAGACTTCCGGCAAACAAATGGTCGTGTAAACTTCAGAATTGACAGTTCTACGTTGCTCAAGCGGAACAGTGGCCACATGACCCACTCGGCCGAAGAAGCAGGCGACCATTTGCTTCGCTGTGCTTCTTCCACGAACAACTTTTGTTGGATTCAGCTCGTTTTGGAATACCCATACGGTCGATTGCTGGATCTTATGCATGTATCCATGATTGGTTACCTGTCACGATTTTATACACATCTTGTGAAGCACCACGGTTGAACTTTTTAATCATTTCCGTACACCACTTGACGCGAGCCTTTTTTTGAGCGATTGATAAAGTATGGAGTATTCCAACGAGAACAATTTATTGTTTATAACTAAGTGTTCATGCAAAATAGAATGTAGTGAAGTGGAACTAATGTGCAAGGATGCCTCTATCTCACAATATGTCACACGACGATCCTGCATTATGAGTTCACGCACTGCATCGATGTTTTGTGGCACAACAACCGATTTTGGACGACCTTCACGGAATTCGTCGGCGACTGAACTACGACCACGATTGAATTCACTATACCAGCGATATACTGTGTTTTTTGATGGTGCTTTATCGCGCCTTACAAGGAACTGAGTTCATCGACACATTCTTGTTGAGATAATCCACGTCGCAAGTTGTGAAAAAATATTCCAACGAAAACCTTCTCTTGAAATTTAAATTTTTTTTTGTCAATTTGATTTACTGAATTTACTGTAAACGAAACAATTATAGTGTTGCCAGATTTTAGCTATTGACATTAGTGTTGCCAGTTCCCGAAATACATATAAATAGTAGACCTCGTAGTAGACAACCACCTGCATATTTACTTTAATTATTACTAAAGTAGTCTTATGCACTTTTTCCTTATTTCCAGAGATGCACATACATGCATCAATATATACGTATTTTTTTTTTTAAATATTGCCCTACTTTGCTGTACTATTTAATGATTCTTAAAAAACAAGTTGCATACCAACATTTTAAGGAAATTAAACAAAACTGTCGATTGTCAAACAGACATTTGGTAATGGACGTGATGTGAAAATACATGCCTCGTATGCATGTATTTTACATATCGTGTGAATGTAGTTTACATATCGTGCCATAACCGCCAAAATAACTTAAGCGACATAATTTTCGAACTTAATTTTTTTTACTAAAATCGATTATTTGCTATTGTAAATAATCCGTTTTCGCAAAAAAAAAAAAAAAAAAAAAAAAAACGAGGTCCAAAAAATTTGTCGGTTAAGTTTTTTTGGCAGTCATGGTTCGATATGTACTTGTATTACAAGCAAACATTGTTTTATACTTGTGTTTATGTAATTATAAACTTCATGTTCAGGTATATACGAGTACATGGCAAATGGGTAAATGTGTGTGTGAGGGAAATGTGCGTGTTTGTATATACAAGTATTTGCTCGTATTTGCTTGTGTTTGGATTTGTTTGTTGGTTGTAATGACACAATAATGTCACTTACTGTGTTTTAAAATGTCAAATAACTACAAGAGATAGAGAAACATTTATTGCCTTCAATTGCAATTTTACTTCTACATCAGGAGTATTTTAGGTTTGTTGTTGTTGTCGCTTGTAAATACATTCATATAATTTTTTTTATATGTTTGTTTGTTAACAACCACAACTACACGCCGAAAAGTATCAAATGGTGATGTTGGAAACAGCAAAAAATGGTTAAATGGTACGATTTGTTATTACATTAGTGCAACACACACTAACATACAAACATACATAAATACATGTGTATGTATGTACGAGGGCGGTTCTAAAACTAGCCAACCTGACATAGTAGTAGTAGTTTGAAAAATCTACTTCAAAAATAAGCACTAAAGAGTTAAAATTAATTTAGATTCAGTTATTTAAAATATTTTTTTGTGTGTTATCCTTAAATGCTATTCGAAGAAGGTGCCCATCGGGTTAGCAAATTCTATATTTATTTACATATATATGCGTTTGATTATCATTGTCATTATCATAGACTTTCAATAAAATTAAAAGTAACTCATGTAAAAATGTTCAACTGAATCTAAATTATTTTTAACTCTTTAGTGCTTATTTTTAAAGTCGGTTTATTTTTTTTTGCCACTGGCTCTACAACCGGCATGGTCGACTTAAGTATAAAATTTATATGACTAATTTATAGCACTAATTTCTTGGAGTGATTTTCATCAAAATTTTCTAGACGAGTCGTCTGCCTGACTTGTGGAAACAGTTAGTTAGTATTATTGTTAAATATTTAATGCCAATTTTTTATCCGTCCAATTCTCTAAATTCAACATCGCGTTACTTTCAGAGCTCAATGTGTGTGTGTCAAGTTTTGTAAGAATCGATCAGGTAGATCCACGTGAAATATAATATTAATCTTTAATGGCCATAGCCCCGCCCACTTCTACCAGCACAAAATTATGTGATTCTAAGAGGCGCAACTCTTTGCCAAGTTTCGTGGGAATTTAATTTAATATTAACCTTTCAAGGGGCGTGGTCCCGCCCTCTTTTTGAACACAAGATTAAGTATTTTTCAGAGCTCAAAATGTGTACCAAGTTTCGTAAAAGTAGATAAATTAGAAGCACATGAAATATAATACTAGATGTTAATGGGCGTGTTCCTGCCCACTTTTTTTAATGCAAAATTGTGCATTTTTAAAAGCTCAAGATGTGTACCAAGTTTCGTAAAAGTAGGCAAAGTAGAAGCATATGAAATCTAATATTAGATTTTAATGGGCGTGTTCCCGCCCACTTTTTTGAATTCAAGATTAAATATTTTTTAGAGCTCAAAATGTGTACCAAGTTTCGTTAAACTCAGTTATGTACAAAATAGAATATTAATAAATAAAATATTATAAAATTAAACGAAAAAAATTTAAGGGAGTGTTCCGCCCACTTTTTTGACAATGGGACGAAATGGAACCTATGCCCACTCAGACAAAAAAATAATTTTTTAAATCGATCGGAAAGGTATGAAAAGGTTATGAAGTAACAAAACCAACAATAAAAAATACTGACCAATTGATAACCTCCTCCTTTATTTCGGTTAAAAATTATTTAGGTAAAAAGTGACAAACTTATAAAACATGTGTTGTAAGTTTCACAGTGTCACGTTGTTTAGTTGTTTTAGGCCATCAAAAATAAACCAATCGAATCTATTGAAAATTGGAAAATCCCTACCAAATTTGTTGTGTTCCGCCTGTTAGGTTAGGCTAATTTTGGTATCACCCTCGTATGTGTGCATGCAAGTGCATAGTTGGCCATAGTGTAGTGGTGACGGTGGTATCATTGCGATAATGCATATAATTATAATGTTGTTTATGGTGACATGTGTATGTAATTACGGTTTAGAGAGGTGGTTTAACTTAGTTTTTCCCTGTTTTTTTTTTTTTTTTTTTTTAATTACAGTTGAAATACTCGTGCAACTGATAATGAAGGAATATTCTTTTTTTTTAACATAAAGCTAGTGTTTTGTGCATTAAATTTTTAAATGCAACTTTAAAAAAATGCCTTAGAAACTAATTTAAATAATTTATGATGTTTAAAAATTTCTTAATGAGAAATATGTATGTATGTATCTACATATTAGAAGAAGACATTGTGTATTTGTAAAAGGACATGAGGTAAATCTTCTCTTTTCAATTTATCTTTTTTTGGGACATAGTTTTTTTAAATTTGTACTTAAGACCGTGATACACTACACGTCGTGCGATTTTTGAGAAAATACAACCCTGGTGTCTATTCTGGAAAACGCGTCGAAGAAGTGAAAATTTACATTAACACAAAAACAAATTTTCAAAACTTGTTTTTGTTTGCCATACATTTCTAAAATGACATAAACGTGAGAATTTTAACGCGTTTCTCTCTCTCTCTCTCTCTTTTAAAAACGGTTAATTTTGCATGAGAAACAAAAACAAATTTTTTACATTTACATAGTTTTGTTTTTGTTTTCCATGTAACTTTCACCAAGTCGCTCGCGTATTCCAGAATAAACACCAATAACAATTCATCAGATCAGGGTTGTATTTCTTTCGTAGTTCATGAGATTGTGTAGGATGTAGGAGTCATGATGGCCTTTAGTATACATGTAAATGTAAAAATATGTAGGATTTTTAAAAAACTTATTTTAACGACAATTTTGCTAAAAATATGCGCTCAGGGCAAATTTCAGTTATGACCAGGGAAACCGCAAATATGCAATTGCATGTTTTATCTTGTGTGACGTATTACATATTATTCGTTTCAGAACTTTTTATGAATTTTGGCATCGATTTGTTAGTGCATATTTTTGCATATTTTACCCTTTAAAGCATGTTTTTGCATATATCGGTCTTACACGCATATTTTTTAATTGTAATAGAGCATAATTTACGCTTTTAGGGCATATTTTGATACTTCATAGAATTTTTTTATTATACAGTGCTCCAACCGAAGTTTAAGCACTGCTCCAAAAAATTCCGACTATCGTCTCATGAGTTGGCCAAAATTTTTATTTTTATTTTTCGCCATCTAAATCTCATATCCAATGTTCCATGTAGTGTATATATTTTTCTTATATTTATATTACGCAGTTATTATGGATAAAATTTCGGTTTTGCTATTTGCGACGGTCTCAGCCCCGAGTAGACGTTCAAGGAACATTGTCAATATATAAAAGTTTACTTAGATGTGATAGACAACGATTTCTATTTGACAATCTGGGTCAATATGTTGTTGTTTATTGCAATAAAAATTATAAATAAAAATCTTGTCTTGTTTATCCAAAATACAGTTCCAGGGTCTTAATTCTGATATCGTGATCTCTTTTGAAATTGATGTTAAATTTTTACAAGATTATCCAAAAAATAATATTTTGTATTATTGCTTTAGTCAAAATTTGTATGACAATTTTGTTTTCACGTGCACTTCAAACCAAAATACGAGTAATTCGGCAGTTATTCTTTGTTGATTTTTAATTGTTTCCTTTTTTTTTTTTGTTTTATTTTATATGAAAATGTTGTTGAATTTTTGAGTTATAAATATATTTTCATTTACAATTAAACCAATTTATTTTATTTTTAAGTGCATATTTTCAAGTTTTTAGTGCATATTGAATGCGCATAAGACACTTTTTTTAGAGCATATTTCTGGTTTCCCTGCTTATGACATTATTAAAGTAAATACGAGATATGATTTTCATTAGCTTCTTAAATTATGCGTAGCGCTCAACTGCATTTTAAATGCATCTTACAGACAAAAAGGAAACCTCTTACCTTACTCTATATATTTATTTAGAATTTTCTACTATATCTGCAGTTTATTTTATATTTTTTAGTATTCTTGTTTATTTTAATAAGTACTTAGCAAGAAATTAACACACAAATCATTAGTTACAGCATTGATGAACTCAGCTACAAGTAGTTCTATATCAGGTGAAACATCAGTGAATTTAGCACATGCTTGTCATAGGACGTAAGTGATTCAAATAACTGAATGGTATGCGCTTAAAAGGTTCCCTACAAAAATTGTTAATATAAACAAGAGCGTTATGCCGAGTACACATCTGTGTGCCATGTGCCCAAAAAAGCGTAACCACTAATTACTTATGAACAACTGTGGAATTCTGACATGTATTGATACATATTTTTTTTTAATAAAATCACCTAGAATAACAGGTAGAAATTAAAAAAAAAAATCAAAAAGTCTGTCTGAGTTCAACTTTGAACCGTTAAATATCCTAAATGGTCATTCGAAATGAAATATCGTAAGAGAAACCTAAAGATGATTTTCAAATACCTGTCTAATGATACCCATTTTAATATAGTTCGGCTTTTAATTTTTTTCGTATTTACAAAATGGCGTCTATTGGCAGCCATTTTGAACTTTGACTACTGTCATATCGTTAGTGACACTCCCAGGATTAAGACAAATCGATCGATTTATGCGTCGCTCAGTCGGGTAAAAATAAGACACATATTATTTTTAAATTATGTATACTTTTACAAGAGTCAAGTTATTTAAAAAGCTCAAGGGCTATTTTTGCAGTTGGAAAAATATCAGTTTTATCATGCTTTTTCAAAATGACGAGTTTTTTTAAAAAAGGTACTTTTCAATTTACATATGGAAACAAGTTAAAAGCAAAGAATATACTCTGATTTTATTAATACTTTCTTTTTCCTTTTGCTTTGAAGTCTTATCGCATTTCTGTATATTTTTTTACACCAAGTGCAGAGTGCTGTGTTATTTTTAATTTTGTACAAAAGTGTCGTTTTAGCAATTAATGCTTTACACAATCAGTGTGATTGTTCAAATAAAAAGTGTACGCCTCTAAATAAAACAAAAAGTTTTGATTATAATTCAAAGACTTTTTGTACGAGTAATGTGTGATTCCTTGAAGTATACATATCGCACACTAAATCATAAACAGTCACAACTCAAAAAATTTCAGATGCTGAGTATTCAAGAAATTTATCATTCGACATATTGTCATAATTATATTATAAGCGAAATTTATTAGCTGGTGTTTAAGCGATGTCTATATGCATTTCATTGTTGCTTTAACAAATCGTTAGTAGACTTCAACCACACATTTTGAACAGTCACAAACCTCTTATCTAAGCCTACTACGCATATTTTTCTTTTGAGATTTTCAAAAATATTATTTGTGAATTCTCAAATAGTTTGCGTGGTTGAAGTCTACTGACGATTTGTTAAAGCAACAATGAAATGCATATAGACATCGCTTAAACACCAGCCAATAAAATTCACTTATAATAATAATGGTATTTTATATTCTTCAATAAGACTGTATTGTAAAAGAATTTGTTGCGGTCGTTAGAGATTTGTTGAATTAAATGATTTATAAAAAGCAAACCCCATTTAACCATTTTGAGTTGTGACTGTTTATGATTTAGTGTGCGATATGTACATACTCGAATATATTAAACAAATAATTTTCCAAGCCTTAGGTTAAGAGCTTTTCAAATTAAAAACAAATTTTAATTGAGTTATTGCTTCGCACCTAAATGAAATATGTACATATGTTTGTTGCTGTTTTAGCTAGTCTATATGCTTTTTGGAAAAGCTTAGAAACGTCATATCTTTATATAAAAATTACCAAAAAATAATTGAGAATTACTAAATGTATAAACATAATAACCTAAAAAGTCTCAACAAAAATCTTAACCTTTTTCGCTTTGCAGCGTCGTATAATCGACTTTAAAATTAATTAAAAATTTAATTGAAAAAAAATCTTTGAATTATGGCGTAAATAAGAATATAATTGCATCAATTAATAAGTTAAATAAATTTAGTTTATAGACAATATATCTATGGCAATAAGGAAAAAGTGCTTAAGTCATATTTTGTTATTTTATAGGAGAGCACTTTTAAACTTTCCAGTCGATTTTGAGAAATTTATTTCTTTTACAGTTAAATTGGGAACTTCGGTGTTCAATTAAATTTTTTTAAAGAAAATATCGTTCTCAGCATTATAATTAATAGATTAAATTTGAAATGTGCCAAAGTATAAAGTATATATATAAATTAAGCCAATATTCCATTTGAGATTATAAGTCGAAAAAAATATAAGCAGCAATTCATTGCAATATAACTTCCTGAAAACAAACTAATTGAGATTTTGACCAGCGATACCTTTGAATATGAACATTAACTCAAAATCAGCTTATCTCGACTTAAGCACTTTTTCCTTTTTGCCACAGATATAACAACGACTGATGATAATTTTTTTTGTGTGCTTTTAAACTTATTTTATTTTATGATTTATTAGTAGTCCCAATGCTATTCGATCAAATCTTTAATAAAGCATAATTAATGTTTTAATTAAAAAGCAAATCTACGCGCACAACACACCATTTTAGATCGGCTTGTAAAACGCAGTGCACGCAAAGATAAACGCACATTGATAAACAACATAGCCTCAGAAGCTCAAGCGGCAGCCGACACAAATCGCAGTAGAGATCTCTACAAACTAGTACAAACGCTTACCCAAACAAAGCCCAACATATCTGGTAAACCACTCAGAAATGATGATGGCCTACTCATAACGTCTAAAGATGAACAGCGTGATCTATGGGCCGATTATTATTCCTCAATGCTATCCCCGAGGCAAAATTATGACGAGTCAACGAGTATATGTAACTGCACCACCCATGAAAATATACAAAACATATCCACCTCTACCCCGACAGTATCTGATATTATATCTGCCATTAAGACGCTCAAGAACAACTAAAGTCCAGGTAATGATAACATATCGTCGGAACTTCTCAAGATAGATCCTAAGACCAGTGCCCAACTCCTTTTTCCATTAATAGAAGATATCTGGACAAATGAAAGCGTACCTGAAGAGCTTAAAGAAGGAATAATAATAAAATTGCCAAAGAAGGGCGACTTAACTAACCGGAGCAACTGGCGACGTATCACTCTGCTTAGTATGGTGAACAAAATAATCACCCATATAATAACCAAAAAAAAATCTATGATGCTATAATACTCATAAGGCAACAAGCTGGTTTTTGTCCAAACAAATCATGTATTGATCATGTCAATACGCTAAGAATAATAGTGGAACAGTCAGTCGAATGGCGGTCTCCTCTTTATATTATATTCATTGACTTCGAAAAAGCAATTGATACTATTAATCATAATGTCATTTGGAAATCCCTGCAATGTAAAGGTGTTCCATAAAAAATAATTCAGCTCATTAAAAGCATGTATCTTAGGGCAAGCTGTCGTATTCAGCACGAAGGCAAACTGAGCAAAAAAATTAATGTTGGCACAGGAGTTCGGCAAGGTTGCGTGATGTCACCAGTTCTATTTAACATTGTGTTGGATATTGTCATGGGGCAGGCAATGTCCGGTAGTAGAGGTATTGGTTGGGGACTTCTAAATTGTTTAAATGATCTCGAATATGCGGATGACATTTGTCTTCTCTCTCACCGATACTCCGATGTGAATATGCAATTGCATCGTTTTACGGAGCTGGCTAAGAACGCTGGTCTTAAGATTAATATTGGCAAAACTAAAGTGATGCGAATAAACACAGGAAACTTAAACAGCTTTGTAATTGATAATGTGCCACCGGAAGAGGTTAATTCGTTTTGCTACCTCGGAGCAGTCATCACAACATCAGGCGGTTCGGGTGCAGATATTGCCAATCGAATAAAGAAGGCGACCCAAGCTTATGGCCAACTTAATAAGACATGGAACTCTTCAACTCTCTCTCGCCGTGTTAAGCTAAATATTTTCAACTCCAATGTCCGATCTACATTATTATACGGATGCGAAACATGGAATGCGGCCCCTCGTGATATGCATGCACTGCAAGTTTTTATAAACAAATGTCTTAGAAGAATCCTACGATTCTTCTGGCCACAATACATATCAAACGATAGACTATGGCATTAAACGAACCAGTGCCCTATAACTACAGAAATACAAAGGCGAAAATGGAAATGGATTGGTCACACCATACGAAAGCCGGTCACAGATATTGCTAGAACAGCGATTGAGTGGAATCTTCAAGGCAGCCGTAGAAGAGGTCGACCAGCTCATACATGGCGAAGACAAATTGAAACCGAAGCGTCAAAAATGCAAACGAGCTGGAATGAAGTTAAGAACATCGCTATGGACAGATCCAGATGGAAAGATTTTGTTGAGGCCCTATGCTCCTTATAGGAACGACGGGAATATATATGTATATATGTATATAATGTTTTAATTAAACTCTCAGTTGCACAGTTATTATTACGAGAACTTTTAGAAATATTGGCACCCAAAGCTGCATTATATTAAAATTTTAAAACAGGTTTTTCTTTTAACTCCTTGCTTAAAAGCATCACATAACTCAACAGCTTTTACTAGCAAAATAAAATAAGTCCTTTAAAAAACTCCTTCTACAGTTTAAAATTATATTCGCTTCAGTGTTTGGCTTATTGCAAATCTACCTGTGTTTATACGTGTAGATATGTATGTATGTATGTGTGTGAATACACTGTTACGTTGGTATGAGCTAACATCCTTGTGCTATGAATTGCCACTATCATTTGTAACTTCCTTAACATTATAAATTATCCTTCCAATATCCTATTAGGATTAACACTTAAAAGCATGTTAACCATTCACACTCAAACTAACGCAAACAGAAAAAATAAAAAATAAAAAAATTATAGCCTATGTATGTATGTACATGCACACAAACACTCCCCAACACTTTCTTGTTAACACAAGTTGTTTGGGGTTTTTGCTGAATTTGCTTGCTAAGACTTAAAGGCTAATAACTGTGTTGAGTTTCCCCATCGCACCTCCACTCCCCGCCAATGAAATGAAGAGCAACAGTTCGATAATTTTCTTCAACAATGTTCTTTTTCTTTTATTTTCTTCTTTTTATTGGCCCTTTCTATGGAGTCATACACTTCCAGCAGTCATATCTATATTTTCTTTTAAGGACATGAATGTCAGTCAGGCTAATATTTACAGGCAACACCCATGTGAAATGTTAAAATGATGAAAACAATTTTGTTAAACAGTGCGAATACTTTACACACTGTACTGTTTCGACTTTTCTTTAGCAGGAAATGGCTAGAAGAATTTTTTATAAAGACATTTAAATTATCATAAAAATCTTATTGGTCTTAAGCTTCAAATGGATTTAAAAGGACCAAATACATATACATACAGATATTTTTGTATTGCAAAGCTTAGAGCTTTTTTTAATCTTGTAAAATACACAAAATATTGTAATTTATTTCGCTTCCCCTACACTTGTCTTGTCACTAGATTAAGTTGAAAAAAATCAACCATTTGAATAAAAACTTATGCTGCTGCTGTTGCTGAACAAACATGTGTGTTTTTGTAGCCTTCTCTAGGATGCAACAGTTTAACATCTCTTTCAATCTCTCTCTTTCTCTCTCTCTCCAGCAATATACATATTTATTTAAGTTTGCAGACAGACATGCTGACAGCGATAAGGCAGAATGCTGCTGTTTGTGTCTTCTACATTGACCCTCACAATATTATGTTAAAACTATAATCCATGACGGGATTTCAGGGATTCAGTATATAATTCATATGTTTGTGGATTATTAGGCAAAGCGGTGTTGACAGTAAAAGGGTCTTTTGTGTTTGCGTTATTTTTGGTTGTTGTTAACAATGTATCTGAGTGTAGAACGAGTGAGTGATGGTAGCAGGAGGTTGAAAGTAATTTGTATAAAGTAATTAATACTTACTTACTTCCACATAATAACTATTACAAAATATTGGAATTTATACATTACGAAATTTCTCATAAAATTAGTTGCTTAAAACTTTTTCTTATTTGTCAAGCATGGAAGCATGGAGAAGCCTATTAGATAAAGAAAGTTGTCAAAAAAAAAAGCTTTAGAGATTCATGCACGCCATGGCTTCTATGTCACTATCTAACTCTCTCTCTCTGTAGTAATTTCATGAAAAATTACGCCATGCAAATAACAAAAGCAGAACTTTTGAATCGCTTAGATAGTAGGATACATTTTCCCCAGTATGCCCTGAGCAACTAGAGATAACTCCCAGACAAGGTTGCGAAATTCGCGTGCGGAGGATCGTTTAGCAGTGTACCATTGTCTTGCTATAGAAAAATATATAGTGTATGGACAATAGAATGTGCTCTTTGTATCATCTATTGTAGTCTTAAATATTATATCACACACTGACTTATGAAACCTGCAGTTTAGAGAAGCAGCTAGAGAAACATAGAACTTGTAGTTAAATCCCCAGTGTTTTAAAAAACTGTAACAGCACTAAAAAATCTGCTGTTGCAGTGCTGCGAAAAGTTAATTTATTTGCTGTAAGTTTTGTTGCTGTGCTTTGCTGCGCACATGTCTGCATTGCTCGTTACTGATGACTGTTCTGTTGCTTTAACTACGAAAACTCAAACAGTTTAGTCAAAGCACAGTTTCAAATGTTCCCGCATCTTTGTATGCTTTAACTGCCGAAGTTGTGAGTTATCTTTTGTTTGACTTAATTTTTTTTTAATAGCCCAAAATGTCAGAGCGGTAGTCGAAATTTGTATTCCGTTGCTTCGGCTTTAGCTTCGACAGTTAAGTTTCTTTTTTTTCGTTTACAGTACAGTCGACAGTCGTTCGTTCGTTCATTTTCTGTTTTGTGTTTAAATAAACGTTTTGCTATTGGCTTTGAAACTTTTGGCAGCCACAGCACATCACCTTTCCATTCCATTCACCTTATACGATTAATGTATCATTTAATTTATTTTCGTACGATTGTCGATACGATTACGGACGTGACGATTGGAGCCCTGGTTAAATCATCAATTCGTTAAATCTATAATATTTACTATTGTACTTAATTAAAAGCGCTTAAGAGTTTCTGGAAACTCTTGAAAACTGTTATACATTCCTTTTTAAAAAATAATGGAATTTTCTATAGCTTTGTGAGCTATATACACTGTTATACAGCTATAAAACTGTTATAAAAATAAAAAATAAATGTTTTTGTTTCTAATAAAGCTTGATTAACTCCGATAAAGATATCTCATTTTTTTTTAAAGCTTCTATTAAACTGTTATACAACGGTTAATAAACCAGTTGTGAATTTCATCAGACGTTTCATTTTGAATAGTCCACCATTTTAACAGTTGTTTCAACCTGTTACTATTTGACAGATGACAAGTAAAAACTACGTCAATAATCGAAAGAGAACAATATACACGTATATACGCTTCAACAACGCATTGAAATTATTAAAATTCACAAAAAAATTTTTTTTGGAATGTCGGGAAGCCCCTTCTCGGCCAGCAATTGCAAAACTATTAAAGAAATTTCAGCTATTGGCACAACTTAGTGATGTAAAGAATCCAAGTCGTGTACGACGCTTGAGGATATGTGAGAATATTGCTGTTGTAGCCCATAATGTTGAAAATAAAAACACAATTTTGCAGGGAAAAAACTATATATGTGTGTATAAGTATCTTTACATTTCTTTCGTAAGACAGAACTAGCGTGAAATTGATAAAATTCCAGAAAATTACTTTTAGATATTTTCTATACCCACAGTACTTGTGAGGCGCCTTAAAACTGTTATACATTTATTTCGATAAGATAATTAAATTATCTTCAGATCTGAGACCTATTACAATTGATTTGCAAAGCTTTATAACAGTTTATATAAGTGTTATACACTGTTATATTGCCCTCAAACTGTTATACATTTTCAAAAATTCATTTAATATAAGTTTAAGCAAATTGGAAAATTTTCATTCCATGAAATGGTTAACGTTAACACTAACATTATGCTAATGGATGTGTAGGCGGCCACTCATTTTAGTGGTGCGTTAATCTTTTAACAGCGTTGCTTAGAAATCGGTTTTAGCAGTAGAATAAGACAGAAAGAGAGATATAAAACACTACTACTTTATAATACTAAAATGAAAACGTGTACATCAACATTAACATGCCGCCATTTCAATAGCAACTGTTCTCCATATCTGTATTTTGTTTTTTTATAGCTATGCTATTTATTGTGCGATACAGGAGTTAGGACGTGATTTTCGTAACAAAAATAATCGACACTATTAAAGTTATAAATTTATTTTTATTTCGATTTCTTTGAACTTAAAAGCAGAGTACGAAAATAAACGAAACAAATTTTTGATTTTGTTCGTTTTTTGAAGTGAGAGAAACAAAAATAATGAGAACGATTTCTCAATTTGTTTTTGTGTTGTTTTTGCATATGAGCACAAACCAGAGAACACAATATATAATAGCCGCCACCGGCCACAAACAATACATTAATTTAATCATACGCCTTTGGAAAATAAAATAATAGGAAATAAATAGAAACGTTTTGAAATATTTGCAGAAAATTTAACATCATCATATAATATAATTCTATTGCATTGTTATTTCACACATGAAATTTGTTTTACATGTATATGTAACTAAGCAGCATAGCTATAACCGGGTGTACTAAGACACCTCTCTTCTTTTTTATTTTATTATTTTTCATTTTGTTATTTGCTCTTGCATTTAAGAACTGATATCAATATCATTTTTATAATTATTTATATAATAATATTTTTATTGTGCAATTGTCTGTTATTTCCCTTTCATATTTATTATTCAATTAATAAAATTTTATGGTCGATTATTTATTTATTTTTTTTTCATTTAATAATAAATTACAAAGTTTAATATCTCTCTTACTTTTTTTTTACTTGTTGTCCATGTCTGATGTGTATGTGCTCGTATATTGTTGTTGTGCAATATTAATTTTTTGAGAGAAATGTATGGCTTTCTGGTAAAATTTATGTTGTGGTCGTGGTTGATTATAAAACTTTGTACTACGGTTTCAATACGGGTCATACTCTGCTCCCTACATACAAGCACATGTAATGATTTCCTTGTGGAATGGCAGGCAGGAAGAAAAACATTATTAATGGAAAATCGTTAAGGGAGTTCAATTTCTTAAAGGCAATGAAAATACTAATTTAGCTTGCAACATGTTAAAGTGTTACTCAAGAAAATCTTAAGGATTTGTTATGTAACCTTGTTTCTAATTAGATTAGGTTATATGAGCAGTCTTTTTGACAGATTTTGTTTACTACGTATGTATTAGTTTTATTGATTTTTAAACTTAACTCTAAAGTTTTAACAAAATTATATACATATACTTTTTAATATTGTTAAGCTTTTGATTGCAATATAACAGTTTGTCCTAAGTGTATCTTATGCCGAGAACACACTAAATACTCTTTATACAATTCTATAAATAAATAAATATTTTTTTTAAATAATTTCTTAAAATTGTATGAAACTGTCATATTGCTTAAGAACTTTTTCTATTGTAATTATGCACTCTTATAAAGTTTTATTTGTATCTAATACATATACGAATTGATAAATATCTTGCACAAGCTCTTTAACTCTTGTACTAATTTTTGTTCAAAAAGAAGATGCCAAAAAACTAATATTTTTTTCAGTATTTTTATTGCAGTATAACAGTTAGTTCAGTGTGTTTAATTGTTATATGGATTTTGAAACCATTACATATTTGTAGTCCCATTTTATATAATTTTGAAAGTCTTTTAATTGATTTATGAAACTGTTATACTACCTAAGAAATTCTTGTACTGTAGTTAAAAACAGTTTACAAAAAGTACACTGCCGTGTTTGCAAAGATTTTAAAACTCTTGTATATTTGTAGTCACATGTTATATAATTTTAAGTCTTTAAAAAGTTCTATGAAACTGTTATACTGCTTAAGAACTTCTTCTACTGTACTAATAAACAGTTTGCAATAAGTTCACTGCAGTGTTGCAAAGATTTTAAAACTTATAAATTTCTAGAGATGTTTTAAATAACTTCAAAAGTATTATGAAACTGTTATACTGCTTAAGAACTTTTTCTATTGTACTTATAAAGAGTTTGCAATAAGTGCATTGCTTTGTTGTACAGATTTTATAACTTATACATTTCTAGACGTTATAATAATAAGTAATCTAAAAAGCTGTACGAAACTGTTATACTGCCTAAGAACTTCTTATACTGGGCTTATGAACAGTTTTTAATGAGTCCACTGCAGTGTTGCAAAGATTTTAAAACTCTTATACATTTCTAGAGAAGTTTTAAATAATTTTAAAAGTTTTATGAAACTGTTATACTACTTAAGAACTTTGTCTATTGTACTTGTGAAGTCTTATACAGCTTTATTTGTATCTAATACATGCATACACTAATTGATAAATCTCTTACACTAATTGATGCCAAAAAGTTAATAAAGTTTTTCAAAATTTTTTGGAGGAATTTTATTACAATATAACACAGAGTGTAACTTGTTTTTAACTATTACATCAAACATTTCAAAATCTTATACATACTCGTATCTTGTAACATTTTATATAATTTTAAAAGCCTTAACAGTTTTATGAAACTGTTATACTACTAACGAACTTCTTCTACCGCACTTATAAATGGTTTGCAATAAGTTTACTGCAGTGTTGAAAATATTTTAAAACTCATAAATTTTTAGAGACGTTTTAAAGAATTTTAAAAGTTTTATGAAACTGTTATACTGCTTATGAACTTTCTATTGTACTTATGTACTCTTGTAAAGCGTTATTTGTATTAAATAAATGCATATAGGAATGGATAAATATATTGCACAAATTCTTTTACTCTTGTACTGATTTATTACTAAAAGAGATGCCAGTATTATAACAATATAACACTTAGTGCAAACTATAAATGTACATTTAAACACATGTTGTATAGAATTTGAAACCATTGCATATTTCTAGCAATATTTTATAAAATATTTTAAGTCTGTCTAAGAGGTTTTAAGAAACTGTTATACGGGGTATGAACCTTTACTTTTGTTCTAATGGACTTTTTTATACGGCTTTATTAGTTTTTAATACATAGTGACCCATGCATTTGCTCTCTTATACGAATTAATAACTCTCTTATACAAGGCTTCTAAATGCTTAAATTAAAAGGGATGTACTATGTATTTAAATTTGTTTAACAATTCATTGCACTGAAATTTATGTAATACGAGTATCTTATTTATTTTGGGGCCTCCCTAAGTAATTTCCACTCTTTATTTATATAAATATTTATTGTAGTAATGTTAGTAAAGTTTATGGTGTTTTTATTTATAAATTTTTCATAAATTTTTATTTGTAATAATTTTTTATCATGAAGTAATGTTTACTTTCTATACACTTTGCTTTGAGCACGAATATTGCGTTATTCATTTAAAGATAAGCTTATATTATTATATGCCGTAGGCTTAATTGCAAAAAGTAATATGCTTTGAATATAACACATTATTCTTTTTTTATTGAAACTTTCGCTCCATTTAGATTAATTCAGTTTTTATAGTCGTGGAATACTCGTACATGCAGACGGCTGGGCTTGTTCGTTTGTAGCAAATAATTAATAAAAAATGAAAAAGACATGAAATTAGCTCTTTTAGACCTTGAACTTTAAAAATATCATCAATGGCAACGTCATTTATGTTTTAAATTGTTTGACTATACTAATTTTTTTTTTTTACTTAAAGTATTAATTGAATTTTTATTTCTGTTAAAATTTCAAGACTTTGTAGCGGCGCATTATATTTTATAAGTCTTGAAAATTTTTACAATTTCTTTTTCAATGCGCACAAGCATTTATTCTGATTAAGTAATTAGCATAAATTAGCTAATTATTTAACTAGCAAATACTAAAAGTCAAGAAAATATTGCTATGATTTTATTATTGCCTTACTTTGGTGTAATATTTACATATATTAACATATTTTCACTTCATCTTTTCACAAGTTCTAAATATAGTTTTATTTTACCTAAATTAATTGTTATCAGAGATTTCGGCCTTCAACAGCCAGCTTTAGTTGTTTTTTGTAACAGATTTTACAAGACTTTACCATAAAATTACGGGGAAGACGATTGAGGGATGCTTCAGGTTCACTTTCATATCCAAACGTAGTGTATATGTTAAAGTTTTATTTATTTTTATTTGACTGAACAGAATATTTTCACTTTTTACGATGCTGCATTTTTCCTTAAGACTTAAGAAAATTTTATAATTTGTAAAAAAAAAATAAATAATCCAAAAAAAATTAAAAAAATTGTTGAAAAACATTTTTCTTTATTGAAATAAGTTTTTTCAAACAGATTTTTGTAATTTCACATAAGGAAATTACAATTCCGAGCATTAAATTTAAAGTGGTTTCATTTCGAGCAAATTCTTCGTTTTTCGTTTTCTGAAGAACCTAATTACGGAATTGAAATCATTTCGGTCGAATTTACCCTGCAAGAAGACTCCCAGTCAAATGACCGGTCATTTGACCGACAGTGGTGATGTATTTGTCTATCTAAGTTTCTATCAGTTTGTTAAGAGCAATGTGGAAAAAGTGATGTAAACTTTTGTGTACGTGTGATTTTGCATCTTTATCTAACTAATTAAAAATATCTACTATGGACCATATATATCTGACCTGCTTACTCTGCCGTATTTTTACTTATCATTAATGATGCATGCGGCAGTCACGTCTGACTGATCACACTTGATGTATATAACACTGTTTTATTTGTTTTTTATTACAAAATAATAAAGATATACATAACTTAAATATTTAAAGGCCTAAAAACAAGCAAAAACACAAAAAACGTTGGTGTAATCTATCCTCTTCACCCTTTCTTCAATCTCCAACACGCCTTAATTTTTAGAAATATCTAAAATTTGGAAAAGAAATATATATGTATATTTAATTAAACTTTGGGGATTTCTTTTATTCACTATTTTTTCTACTTAACTTTTTTAACACTTCCATAAATTTTATTTTCACAGACCGAACGAATTGTACATTTTACAATAAAATGCGATGTTTTAAAATATTTGGTATATGTACATTAGATGTACCACTCTTACATGTATGTTAGAGTAGAGCAACTAGAGCAATTGACTGTCACTGTTGATTTCAATATAAAATTGTTGTAAATGTGTTAGTGAACAAATTACGTTTGTATTAGTTTCAGTCATTCATTTCTTGCAGGGTAGTTTCTGTGACAGGCCTGTATATCAACAGTGCTTTTGTTTAATCTAATACACTTATCCAAGCCGTATTATTCTTAATGAACATAAATTGTTTTATGTGATTAACATAAGCCTTGTAATTATTAGATGACAAATATTAAAAGCCGACTACTAAATAATATTTTTATTGACATTACAATTTGAACAGTTGTTCAATTTTAATAAAGTTAATACATTGGCAACAGAGATTTAAATACATACAACTAAATAATAGGATTTTTCATACGAGATTTCCCGGGGAAAAAATCCCGGAATCCCGCACATTTTTCTTCAAAGAAATCCCGGGAAATTTAAGTATGATTTCCCGGGATTTTTTTATTTTATTTTTTTTATTTTACTATGGCAAATTAAATTTGTAAGCACAAATTTTGTTGACCAATATCGTTATTCATTTTATGAATGCCATGATTTAATTTTCGAAATGAAATGAAAATGTAATTTATGTGCAAAAATTATTTTGTGTAAAGGTAAATGTACTAATAGTGGCCTTATTCGCGCCACTTCAAAAATTTTTATAATATTGGAATGGAAACCACAAAATTATAAAACAAAAAAATAAAAAAAAATTATAATAATAAAGAACATTTATTTTTGAATCTCTAAAACTTAGAAGCCTTTAGTTGTCAAAAGCGGAACACGGCGTTCAAAATTTAGTTCTAAGGCAACTCATAAAAGTATCACTGAAAGGAAAACCTTCATTTGATCAATGAATTTTGTCATTAATAACGAGCTAACGTAAGAATTCATTGTATCACAGAAGAATTTCATGGATATAATGAAAACTTTCAATAAGCTAATGAACAATTTCATTCATACAATATAGAATTCTTAATGATATTACTTCATTAGCTGAATGAATGTTTTTTTCTCTTAGTGTATAAAAACAGATACATACATATGTATGTGTAAAGCCTGGTACTCTGTTCAAAATTTCACACCTTATTCCAGTTGTCAACATAGACGTCACGTCAATACAATACCAAAATATTGGGGCTTGTCTACGTGTTGTCGAAAACACTTGACTGCTTTTGACAGGGTCATGCTATTTTCGAGACCTCAGGGAATACAAATAGACTGTCAATAACACAAAACTATTCTCGAGAGCGGGTAGACAAGCCCCAATTTTTCGGTATTGTATTGACGCGACGTCCATGTTGACAACTAGAATAAGGGTGAATAAAAGTTTACATGAAATATTCATGAAATAATATTTGCAAAATTTGTACTCTGTTCAATTCGTAAAAAATTTATGAAATGTATCTGAAATATTGACAGCTGATGTGTTTGTTTACAAAAGTCTATCAATGTTGCATACATACTTGTAACCAATAAAAACGAATCTTGTTTTTTCGAAAAAGTAATATGGGCATCACTTGTTACGTGTCAAATTTTTCACGCGAAATAATCAAGGTTGCTGAAAATTTTTCACAACTTCAAACCGAGTACTACTGGGCTTAAGGAAATAAAAAATCCAAAACACGTGCAAGCAAAGCAGCTGTAACAATTAACTGAACATTCAAAATGGCCGAAATTGTCGGCATAAGTGAGAGACATGAGTACCAACATAACGGCACAGAAAAAATTAAAATTCGAATATGCGTAACCCGCGAAAATTCAAAATTCGCGATACTTTTTGAACACACCTCGTATATGTAGATATATAGCTATATGTTGTGCACTGTATCTGAATTTTTGTAAATATGCTGCCTAGTGACAAAATATTTGAAGAAGACTCTACAGAAGTAGAATCGTCAGATAAGATTTTTGAGCTCGCGATTTTGGACAAATACTTGCATGTAATTTGTAAGAACAAGGCTCCAAATATTGTCCTTCTTTCATGCAAGCATCTAAAAATATGCTGTGACACTCACGTGACGTGAAACTAATGGCAAATACAATTTCGAATAGGTTGCAAAAATACAATTCCCTTGTTGCCGAAAAAAATTTAAAGTGACTAATTTGTTTCGTTGTGTTGAATGTCTATTGGGGCCTTATTTCATTTTTGAAATTGGGGTTTTATTTCATATGAAATAAGTTCATTATTTCATTTCTGTTTGGGGCGATAGTGCCCTTTTACATGTGGGAAATTGAAAGACAGACAGACGAAGTTTGTAGAAGAAGGGGCGAAGACGCAGAGTGTGTAGTACACGACCCTCTGTACTGGACGTTTTTTTGTTTCTCTTTTCTACTTTTCGCAATTTATTCTTGTTGCTTCATATGATTTTTCTCATTTCAGCGAATCTATGTATACTTGATGTGTATTATCAAGGCATATGGTATTTATGTGCATGTGTATGAGTAGCAATCGCGAAAAAAAAGTAAACAAACTACAAAATTTCTGTCTGTCTATTAGGGCCAGGCCCACGATGTCACCAACGTTCGACTCGTCGCACAGTTACATTGCAAACAACAACAAAATTTTAAAATTTGTTTTTATTTTGAATGTAAGTGTGCGACGAGTCGAACGTTCGTGACATCGTGGGCCTGGCCGTTAATTTCCAATATGTAAAAGCTTCGGGCAAGAACAAAAGAGAATTGAAAAAACGTCCGGCAAGAAATGTCTCAAATGTAAAAGAGGACTTATTTCATTTCGTTTCATATGAAACAAGACCCCGAAATTTGGGGACTTATTTCATTTTGTTTTTGGAGACTTATTCCGTGCGGACTTATTTCATGCCGCCAAACCGTTACATGGAAAACAATTTTTAAGCCCTATAAATTACTTGTTGATACTTTTATAAGAATGCTTTTGTTTTCTTGAAACTCTTATACAATTTTTCATATTAAAATTTTTAAACATATCATACATGAAAATATAAATAAAAATACTTTCTTGATTGTTTTATGTTCATATTTAAATACAATTATTTATTATTTATTGTAGTATTTAAAAAAAATTCAATATTTCAACGCATAAATAAAACAGAATTTGTGTGCAAATGCATAAGTGTGCGTGTGCGAGTGTGAGTGTGTGTCTGTGTGTTCCCTGTCGGAAAATAATTAACTTAAAGTCAACTCTACTTAGACTGACTAAAAGCTAACTGCAATGTCATCCAGAACAAATCCAAAATTAATTCTTAGTTGAGTACAGTGTTGCCAGAAAATGATGATGAGCGAATGCTAAATCGGTCAAATAATTCTGCTAAAATGTGCTACAGAGGAAAAGTATAATGCCAGATTTAAATGTAAAAAAAAAATTATTGAAATAGCTTTGAATTTCATGTTTATACAAACTTATTAGTATTTACAGGTATTTTTATAGCACAAAATAGTTAATAATTGCTGTTTTTTTTTGGAAATGTAACAATAACATTTAAAATTTTTTTAACGCACTAATAATCCCAAGATATACTCGTATTACTTATTCAATAAAATATTTTTTTTTATTAAAAATACATTGAAATTGATTATTGAGGGGTTAGCTGTTGTTAACCGTTGCTAGTGCAGAACATCAGGGAACGTTTACCCTGAAATACATGTACATTTATGAGAAAAATCCTTTATACATAAGAATTTTTTTAACAAATTAATATTATTTATTTTCAACAAATTGGGCTAGAAAGCATTTAGAGGAATTCTTTGAAAGTTGAAGGCTTTTTAACTAATGAAAATGCCAGATCTAGCAGTGAAAATGCTAAAATGGCAACAATGGTTGAGTACGTAATCGAATTTGGTGAGAGCCAACAAATTTATTCTCAGCTACTTTGAAACTCATTTCAGTTTTAGGAGTATATTAACATTTTGTTGTTATTATTTTAGATGGTAACTTAAGCCTGGTACTCTGTTCAAAATTTCACGCGAAATATTGACATAGTCCATATAAAAAAATTTCACATGAAATATTCATTAAAAAAATGTTTGCAACTCGTGAAAAATTTATGAAATGTATGTGGCAACATTTTCTTGCAATCTGCGAAATAATGTGACTGGCATTTACTTCGCGTGAAATATGACAGCTGATGTTTTTGTTTTTACAAAAGTCGATCAATGTTGCATACTTCTAACCAGGGATCGCAAATAACGATTATTTTCCAAATTTAAACTGAAAAAATCACAATAATAGAGAAGTGCTACTGGCACAAGGAATATACCACAATACTCCATGTTACATGGACTACCTATAGATGCAATAATTTTTATTTTTTTAATTTTTATTTATTCCTCGCAAAATAAGAGTTATTTCTTGATTTTTATTTATTCCTCACAAAATAAGAGTTATTTTGTGACTTTTATTTATTCCTCACAAAATAACAGTTATTTTGTGATTTTTATTTATTCCTCACAAAATAAGAGTTATTTTTTGATTTTTATTTATTCCTCAGAAAATAAAAGTCATTTTTAAAATGTGTTTATTAATTAATTTAATTTAACAAATAAGAGTTTTTGCATGGACTCTGGCGATAAATTCGATCTTAAATCTGTTAATATTAATTTTAGAGCAGAAAATGCTCTTTCTACAGAGACTTGTGTTGCTGGCGTGCTATGCAAAACCTGTGCCAATCTGTACAGGTATGGATATATATATTTTTTTTCCTCCCAATATTTCATTACATCTGCATCCACGTCAATGGGCTTAGGATTGTAATTATCTATTTCGCTTATCGCCCTTTTCATTTCCTCCTCCAGATCACCATCTGAGTCTTCATCCTCTGAATTTACATCAATAGAGTTTAAGAACTCGTTTAATAATGAACACGTGTTTGTGTCTTCAGACGACGGTAAAGCATCTGGTGTTTCAGCGTTTGAAGATGATGGTAAGTCAGAAGACTTTTGCGTTGCATCATTCTTCACAAAGAGTAAAATTGATTAAATTCATGTACATTAGACCACCCAATGGGCCGAAGTTTTTATTTTATTCGCTAAAGCCCATATGACATTTCATTTTTCTTTCATTTATCAAGTTTCATTTATCAAGCTGGTAACTCTTATGTGTTAATTATGAAGAATTTTTACTTGACTTCTATGAACTGGCAGTTATTAGTTTAAAAATGACTTGTATTTTCTGAGGAATAAATAAAAATCAAAAAATAACTCTTATTTTCTGAGGAATAAATAAAAATCAAAAAATAACTGTTATTTTGTGAGGAATAAATAAAAATCAAGAAATAACTCTTATTTTGTGAGGAATAAATAAAAATCACAAAATAACTCTTATTTTGTGAGGAATAAATAAAAGTCACAAAATAACGATTAAAAAGTAATTTTTAAAATAAAAATTATAACCGTTACGGTCCCTGCTTCTAACCAATAAAAGCGATTATTTTTTTTTTTTTGGAAAAATTAATATGGGCATCACTTGCTGCGTGTCAAACTTTTCACGCGAAATAATCAATGTTGCTGAAAAATTTTCACAACTTCGAACAGAGGACTAGGCTTTAGCTGGGTTAGTAGCGCGTTGAGTACACAACGTGCGATGGTACATGTTCGAACCCCAGGACAATTTTTTTTTAAATTTACTGACTACTAGAGTTGTGTCCAACAGCTCTTTTTGAACTAGTTTGAGAGCGTTCGAATCAAAGGTTGTTTCAAACAGCGATGCCAATTTAGCGCGTTTCGCGCTAGATTTTGCGCGTTTTAACTATGCCAAACGCGCTTTTTTTGGTCTTAGCGCATTTACTAAAAAAGGCGCTAAATTAGCGCGTTTTGAATAAAGTCATTTCAGTTCAATATTTTTTTTAAACTTTTTTTGCATAATTTCTAGTATTCAAAAGTCATAAAATTTTTTAAATTGGTTAATAATTCAGCTGTTGCAAATAAAATTCCCTTGACTGTGGTTAGAATTAAAAACGCATTTTAATACTGTAAATGGCAAATATTTTGAAATTCACAACTAAAAATATGTACTCGTGACAAAAAAAATTTCTATAACTTATTAAGCATCTATTCTAGCTGAAGTACAAAAAGCATAGCTAAGAACCCTCTCGATCAAGTCACCTTTCAAACATAACAAAAACTAAATCAAAATAGGTCCAGCCGATTGGTCTGTGCGTGGACACGGCCAGACACATAGATGCACAATACACAGACACACAATACAAACTTACAACACCCCTCTTTTTAGTCGTTGGTTAAAAATAAAAACTAATGATTTGGATTATTTGGAAGGCAATTCTGATTCTGTATTAAATGATTTTAGTTATTTAGGATATAATTTTGAAGAAACAATATTATAAAATCTGAAAAGAGCTACTAAAAAAATCAATTGAATTTACTAATACACATGTATATACTCGTACATATGTATGTACATCGACTTTTATTAAAATTTAATTTAGCGCGTAGAAAAATAGCGCGTTTTGGCTATAAATAGTTGACAATGTTGTAATTTAGCGCGTTCTAGCGCGTTTTGCGAAGGGGAATAGCGCGTTTGGGTAATAAATAGTTGGCATCGCTGGTTTCAAACCCGTTTAATTTACATTGATGTTTTTGACCGGACTTGTGAACTAAAATGAGCTGTTGGACACAACTCTACTGACTACCAGGTGATTTAAAAAAATCAACTTTAAGTTAGTTGAAATGTAATACAGAGTGAGACAATTGACTATCGCCTAGGACATCGCAATGTTAAAATTTAAAATAGTCAGTCGATTACATTGAAAAGTAATCCAAGTGTTGTCAGTCAGTGCTAGTTGCGAAATAGTTAGCTTAAAGTTAGTTTAAAGTTAATGGAATTTCCGACAGGGTTCTTTTATTGGCATTATTCGGCAGCAGTTACTCATACAAATATTGTATATAATACAAACATTGTTTGTGGCCCATAACATTTATAAGGGAATTTATAAAAGATTGTACGTACATACTCGTATGTATGTCTATGTCATATACAATTTTATATTATATAAATAAATGAAAAATAAAATATAAAGGGCTAAACATTTTTGAATTGCAGTTGAATTCTCATTGGCGCCATAAATCATAATGAACCACTTTATTTCCTTGACGGGCTTATCCTTTAAAGCCATTACAAGTCTTGCGAATGTTTATGTGGAGACTAGCACACACAACTAGACTCGTTGAAAAGGAGCAAGTTCAAACATTTATACAAATGTATATTTTCCAAAAAAAAATAAATCTTAAGTATTTCCTTTTTGTTCATTATACAAACATATGTAAATATGTATGTCGCTATTTTTTTATTTAAATATATTAAGTAGTATTTTATAAGATTATATTATAAAATAAAATTTATTTTCTCCCAAAAAAAAAAACAAAGTAAAAAAAGCAATACGGGTATATTGTATAAGCATTACTTTTTGACATGATAAATGTTAAGTTTGCATTAGTGTGATGTGTGATACTCGCATTTGTCTTTTAAAAACTTTTATGCTCTTTTATATATTTAAAAAAATAAGTAAAATTTCACGTATAAAAGTTTCAAAACTTTCTGAATAAAACTTTTAAGCCATAAAAAAATATTAAAATAAAATGAGAAAATTTAAATAAATATGTAAAATACATATGTATCTGTGGCAATATGGAAAAAGTGCTTAAGTCATATTTTACTGTTTTGCAGTAGAGCACTTTTAAACTTTCAAGTCTATTTTCAGAAATCTATTTCTTTTACAATTAAATTAGGAAATTCAGTATTCAATTAAATTTCTTTTAGAAAATTTCGTTCTACGCACTATAAATAATACATTTGACTTGAAGTATACTAAAGTATAAGCTAACTTAAGCTATTATTCCATATGAGATTATAAAACGAAAAAAACGATAAGAAGCAAGTCATTGCGCTATAACTCGCTGAAAAAGCGCACAAAATAAATGAAATTTTGCAAAGGGGTACTTTCGAATATGGAGATTACAGGGGCACCGTTAACTCAAAAACAGCTTATCGCGACTTAAGCACTTTTTCCTTTTTGCAATAGCTATTTGGATATTTAAGGCCATCAGTGATGTAACCCACATTTATTGGTTGTTGCTCTGGTTATAAATACATTCTTTACCTTACCAATTTTAAATAATGATAAATTTATTAAAATAATCCCCTTATTGCTAATGACAATCTCTTACTAATCTCTAAGCTTTGTAAATTAATTGAGCATGTTATCGACAAAGAGTAGACAAGTGATAATTTCTACTGTCGTCTTGATGTGACGTCGACGTCGCCATTCACAATAAGGGGGATTATAAATGTGAAAGTGAGTTTGTTTGCTACGCTTTCACGCGCCAGCCACTAAATCGATTTTGAAAGTTCTTTCACCAATACAAAGGCTACACTACCAGCGTCAAACATAGGCTATTTTTTATCCGGTTTGGAACCGGTTTTTTTTATTTGGTACGGATTTTGAAACCGTTTACCGATGGAAAGCTACATTGCCAGGGGTAAACATCGCGTATTTTTTTTTATACGATTCGGAACCGGTTTTTTTTAATTAAGTTCGAATTTTTTTTTTCGAAAAACACATTTTTGGACTGGTTAGGGCAATTTTCGTTTCGGGTTTGATTGTTTAAACGGTTTTTATTCTGTTTTTTAATTTTTATCGTTTTTTTTAGCATTATCAGTGAGTAACAAATAAAACATTCATAAATTTTAAGTATAGTTTCCAAAATATCAGATCAATGCGAGCGGAGCCGCGGGTAAAAACTAGTAAATAATAAATGATACTTTGTAAAAGTATTTCATAGTAATTGTCGATTTTTAAAAATTATGTAATTTAAAATATTATCAAACAAGAATGTCCCAAATATATATGGGAAAAAAATTCAGTAAAGTGCGACTTTTAACTCGCACACGAAGGGTTCCTTTTAGCGATTTGTTGTATTTTCGGTGATATTTTTCATTTAAGCGCTTTTTACATTTTTCGTTTCGGAATTTTTCTTTTAATATTGGAATTTTTTAGTTTAAGCGTTTTTGAAAATTTCAAGAGTTCGCCTCTTACGTTTTACAAGATACAGCAAGTTGTCCAAATTACATTAACTGATAGAATACCCTTTTATTTTGATAAAAATAAATAAATTTCAGTGTTAATTGGTGTCAGTCTGCATAAAAATTCACTAAGTTTGGAAATTTCAAGTGTCTATATACATATAATTGTCTGTATATTACATTAGCAGAGGTCGTGGGTTCAATTCCCGCCATGTACCCTGGGTGTTTTCTGTAGAAAAGTTAATCGCTTCGCGGGTTGTGTTTGTTAACAAAAAAAAAAAAAAATTTCGTTGCTTAGCTTAAGAACACCCTTTACTTTTCAACTGTCACATGTTTCTTGTTGTAGCGAACAAAGTTTTACATAGTGTGTGAAAATTTCAGCTTCGTAGTTCTTACGGTTCTCGAGATAAAAACCTGTGACAGACAGACATGTGGGCGGACATTGCGATGCATCGATTGCGAAAACAGTAGGTTTTTATTTTCACCTTTGGTGTGCGGAACCCTAAAAACAGTTTACGCAAATATAACAAATTCAGATATTTTTTAAAATTTAATTTAAAATAATGCAACGTATAACAGTTTCGATATGGCTTTGAACGTTGAGAAAGTGAATAAAAAGTTTATTATGGCTATGCATCTACATATGTATATATGTATATGTATGTATATGTGTATAACAGTTTGGTCACAACTGTTATACATATGTACTTAAAATTTTATAATTCGTTTTAGGAAATTTCACCTCTACAAGTGAAATTTATGTAAATGAAAAACAACCTCAAGTAAAATTCAATTGTTTCTTCTTTGTTATTGTCTTGTCTTTTAATTCAGAATCCTCCAACTTTCTATTATTATGTCCTTTTACACTTACATATGTATGTACTCGTATGTGTGTAAAACTAAAAGCAAAGTTATCCTTTTAAATTGTCACGGCTTTTGTTCTTGCTGGTACTCGTAGAGTACGTGTCTTAATGTTAACTTTTTTTTTAAATATGAATATGCGTGCATATGTATGTAAATACATACATATATACAAATGTATATACAGATGTAGCTATGTACATATGTACATACTCGTACATATGTACAGAAGCATGTGTAGCTGCAGCATTGTGCGTTGTTTGTATACTTAAATTGAGTTTCCTAGTTTCTCTGTCTATTTTCTTTATTTTAATATTTTTCCTTTTTTTTTATTTGTTTGTTTTCCTTTCATTTTGACTGTTTGTCAAAAGTTGAGTTGTGTTTAATTCCAAACACTTGTTCATTTGTAGAAAGCATACGAGTAATAATAAAAAAGGATTTCATTATGTGCCTCTCGTCTTGTCATCATTATCGTGCTCATCGTCATCATTAGTAGCATCGTTATCAACAAGAACAACTTACAAAAGTTATTATTTAGTTTGTATATTTCTTGTCTTACACCCGTATTGTATTGTGTAAAAATAATTGTAGGTTTCCTTTTGTTTGTATGAGTGTTTGTAGATTTGATGGCTGGTTTTATTGAGAGATGAAGAAAAAGATGCTGAGTTAATGTTTATACATGTACGTATGTATATACTTATGTATATATGTATATTTATGTGTGTGTGTGTGTGTGTGCATGCGTAGTGTCCGTGGAATACAAATAAATAGCTTTTCGACGCCAGTGTGTCAGCATAAATAAACCGTTTAAACGTTTGGAGTTATTTATTTTGTGTAAAGCTCTAGAATAAAGGAAATTTTTGGATGCACATAAGTATGCGTGAGTATGTACAGGGTGTTTTTTTAGAGGTATTGAATTGAAATAAAACACAAGAAAATCGTTTTAATGTCCATCAATTTGGCTTTATTGGAAGGATAATTTTATGCCATTAACGTTTAAATATGATTTCGGGCATGTGGCCGCCGCAGCTGGCTCGAATAAAGCCAATTCCACAGGTCCAATTTTCAACCACTTTTTCGAGCATATGGGACCGTATGTTGGCAATAACGCCACGAATGTTGGCTTCCAAGTCCCCTA
This sequence comes from Nowickia ferox, assembly GCA_936439885.1. Taxonomy (NCBI): domain Eukaryota; kingdom Metazoa; phylum Arthropoda; class Insecta; order Diptera; family Tachinidae; genus Nowickia; species Nowickia ferox. Next base: position 19,511,954 of record OW387024.1, on the reverse strand, counting down.
ACGTTTCTGGTTTGTTGGCGTAGACGAGCGACTTCACATATCCCCAAAGAAAATAATCCAATGGTGTCAAATCACACGATCTTGGTGGCCAATTGACAGGTCCATTCCGCGAAATTATGCGCTCATCGAATGTTTCCTTCAATAAATCGATTGTGACGTGCGCTGTGTGGCATGTAGCGCCGTCTTGTTGGAACCACAACTCATCCACATTCATGCCATCCAAAATCTTCCATAAAGTTGATGGACAAAGCTCCAATTGCTGTGCACGGTGGCGAATCGATTCATTCGGGTCCTCTTCAACACTTTGCTCTACAGCGGCAATTGTTTCTTCGGTGCGCACTGTTCGACGTCTCTGCGGATGCGTATTATCACATAGAGTAAACGTAGTGCGAAAACGATCCATGGTTAACCGAATTAATTGCTCTGATGGACGATTATGTCGACCATAAAATGGACGGAGCTTGCGGTAAACTTCGCGAACTGAACCATTATTTTCGAAATAAATTTGCACGATTTGCAAGCGTTGTTCTTTTGTCAACCTGTTCATGATGAAATGGCAAGCCAAACTAAATATTAATCACTTGACAGCTGACAAAATGGCCGCCAGTTAAAAAAGTGATGCCAACTTAAAGTTCTATACCTCAATAAAAGTTCTATACCTCAGTTTAAACCCTGTCGGAAAATCACGAGTCGACTACAAAAATAATTAACTTATAGTTAACTTTCCTTAGACTAAATAAAAGCTAACAGCAATGTAAACCATTCTCAGCTACTTTGAAAATTATTTCAATTTTATATTAACATTTTGCTGTGTTATTATTTTAGATCGTACCTTAGCGGGGTGGTAGGGCGTTTGACTTTACAACGAGTGATACATAGTTCGAACCCCAGCAATACATTTTTGCAAATTTACTGACTACCAGTTGACTTAAATGAAGTCAACTTTAAGTTAGTTGAAAAATAATGCAGACTGAGACAATTGACTACCGTCTAGGATATCGCAATGTTAAAATATGAGTAGTTAGTTGTTTCTATTGGAAAGTAATCCAAGTCTCAGTCAGCACTAGTTGCGAAATAGCTTAAAGTTGGTTTAAAGTTAACTGAGTTTCCGACAGGGAACTACATATGTTTAAAAACTCGTCAATTTAGTATAAAGAATTTATTTGAAACATTTTTGTCGAATATTCGAATATTCATATTTATGTCTATCGATGGTTTAATATAAGAAAAGTGTAACTCGATTTTTCGATATTGAGCAGGAGAAGGAAAAAACTGAATAAAAAATAAAGCATTTACATACATGCAAGAATAATTTTTTAAAATTAAATAAATCTTTTATTTTAAATTGTTACTTACTTCGTTCTTGAAGGAAGATTAATTATACCTTGACTATCACAGAGTGTTAAAAACGCGATTTCCAAAAAAATTGAGATACGCCCTTTTTGTATTAAGTTATCGATCGATATGCATATGTACATTTGTATGTATGTACACATGTAAGTACTACGATGAGATCAATGTGTGATTCAATTCAAGCTTTTTATCTATTGGTAAATACCGAAAATGTCTTCTATTTAATAGCCATGTCACATAAGTGATAAAAAAAAAGTGCCACCATGTGTTTTTTTAATAATATTTCTAATACCCTAATTCTGTTCGATGATTGTGTCTGTCGTCTTGTCTATGGACGGAAAAAAGTCGAAGTTGTGATTCTTTTATGCAATTATTAGTTCTTGTCTGCGGTAGAAGGTTTGTGTAACTATATATGCTTTACGCTTTTGATCCAAGTCATTGTATCCAACACATATTGAATAATGATTTAGAGAATTCAAAACCAAACACTCAAAAATATTTTCAAACAAAAACGTCTTAAATCTTCTTAACTGAATTAGGGCATAAGTTTGCTTTTAAAATAATTGTTTTTCTTGTGTAATGAATTTCTTTTTTTTTAATTTTTTTATTTGTTAGAGAAAAAATTAAACTCACGCATATGAGTGTCGTTTATTTTGCTATTTTTTTAATTATTCAAATAAATTGCTTTATTCTGTGTTCATTCGAATATTCGAAAAAAAAATCAAAATCTTTATTAAATACAAAACACGCATAATTGACAGTAGTAATAATAAAACATACAGACAAAATTGCAGAAAAAAAGCTACGAATGAAAAACAATAAAACAGAAATGAGTATTTAATTAGAAGGCATATTACGGTGGTTCGCCAAAGAATCTCTCAAAAATCCCTTTCACTTGATACCCATATCATGAGGGTGCATAAAATATATAGGTTATCCACTAATTTGGGGAGTCCGCAGTTTTTGGTCGGTGGACATTTTGAATTTAAAAGTACTTCTTTTTAACCGACTTCAAGAAAAAAGAAGAGGTTTTCAATTTGTCTCTATTTTTTTTTGCGGTGTTACTTCATAATTCGGTTTATATGTTAGACCGATTGTAAAAAAATGTTTATTGTCTGAAAGGGTATAGCTTTCCATTGGTTCCATTGCAAAAGCAAAATTGGGCGGGGACACGCCCACAATTTTTTTTATTTGATCTTATGATATTCTACTTATTTGATTGCTGCGAAACCTAGCAAACACCTTTGGTTCTTGTAATTATACAACTTTAAAGTTGAATAAATGGGCGGGGATACGCCCATTAAAATCTATTATTATATTTCACGTGGTTCTGCTTAACCGATTTTTACGCAACTTACCACACACTTTGAGCTAAAAAATAGACACAATCTTCCATTTGAAAAAAATGGGCGGAGTCACGCCCATTAAAATTTAATATATTATTTTAAGTGATTTTATTGTACCGATTTTTACAAAACTTAACACACACCCTGAGCTCTGAAAACACAAAATCTTGCATTTGGAAAATGGGCGAAGGCACGCCCATTAAAATTTAATATAATATCCCCTACATTTTTTTTGAAAATGTTCTAGCAGATGTTTGCATTGAAGTCGGTTTCTTTTGGCAGTATTATTTATTGTGAGATCTTTTTCTAAAAAAATCCTTTCGTTTGATACCCATATCAAGGGGCTGCTAAAAAATTTATAAACCAAAGCTAATCCAAGATGGAGCGATTTTTCGTCTCTGGAAACTCGTAGGCTATAAATCTCATCGGAATCGAGAAACCAAATATATGTTGATATATATGTATATGAATATATAAATAAACTAGATGAGCCCGCAAACGTTGTCTTACCCTCAATTATTTTTTTAACTACAAATTACTCCATACAGTGGTCACTTGTTGGGTCAAAAACAAAACGAAAACCTAACCGGTATTGACCCGAACTTGTGTTGAAAATTTCAGCTCCACAGGTCTTATAGTTCCATAAATCATGCGTTAGTAACAAACACTCACTGCGATTTTATATATCGACGGCTTATATTCAATACCCGCCATACGCCAAAACACAATTTTTCAGGAGAGAGAAAAACTGTTTCATTCCAAAATTCTTAAGGTATGAATTAATATTTCTTCTATAATATTTTTTAAATATGACTACTGAGTCACCCTTATAAAAAAAATAGAACTTTTTACTCTATTCGTAGCGATATGGTTGATGTCGGGTATTGCAACTGAAATCTTCAAATATTTTTATGGCGTATAGCGGTTATTGCACAGTAATAAAAATATGTTTTTTTGCTCTAATATGTAATTTTATTAAATTAAACATTTGTTTAACGTTTTTCTAACATAAAACAATTCAAGAACAAAATGATAACAAAAAAATAAACATAATTAAAAAAAAGGTAACTCAAATTGGACATTGTCACATTTCTTCTTATTACTTTGACTTCATCTGAACTAAATTATCATAAAAGTAATGATATTCTAGTGGTATAACCGGTTTCAAATCTTGAAGATGTTTCCATTTACTAGGCTGGATTGGAAGCTGAGCAGTCTGCAAAGGCTTTGGTTCAGTATATCCTGTGTACTTTTTAATTCTGTTGGACAAGTTATTGTATTTTTCATTAAAGTTAACTTTAAATTGAACTTCTCCACTTGGCAAACACTTTAGTGATCTTAATTGAGAAACTGTTGGATCATTGTTGGTTCGACCAGCTAATAAGTTTGGCATCATTGAAGTTTTAAAAAAAAACTGTAATTTAAATACATGGCATCGAATGGTTTAATAATTACTGTGTCATTAATTTTTACTGTTTTTCGTGATTCTTTGGTTATTCTGATATAGTCTATTTTTATCCTAAATTAATTATTGTTCAAATATTTTTAAATAAAACAAACGAACCTGTTATTGGATGGTCTCCAGTATCTTCATCATTCGACGATGGATAATCAATAGCAATAAGTCGTAAGGAGTTATAAGACATTCTAACCTGTTATTAGAACTTTTTTATTGCATTAAGTTAGAAATTGTTTGGTACACACAAAGAAAAAATTATTTAGGGCCTGTAACCATAATATGATTTCCTTGATAAATTATTAAATTTTTTCATAAATTATTTTATTAATTTATAGACATAAATAAATAAGATAGGAAAACAGCTGATAAAAAATTTATGAGAGCAGGAACGGGTGGAAATTTATTTCGTTCCGTATTCTCAATGTATGGCGTATGGCGGGTATTGCATTAAAAAAAAATCGTGCGGTTGATAGCGATATCACAAATATTAAAAGAAGGACTTATATTAATTTTTTTCGGAAATTTTTGTCATAGATTAAGCTGGCATCAGTGAACAATTTGCGATCAAAAAGTCATTTTCCAAAAATTGGTGTATGGCGGGTATTGAATATGAGCCCTGAATATATAGATAAGGCCATGACTCACTATCCTACACAATCGCATGATTTACGAAAAAAAATGCAACCCTGATCTGATGAATTGTTATTGCCTTTTGAAAATTTCCATAAACTTCATCATACCAGGGTTGTATTTTCTCAAAAATCATACGACTGTGTATGATAGTGTATCACGGCCTTTAAAGATATTAAATAAAAAGATATTATATAAAAGATATCTCGTGTCACACCCGATTTTAAAGTTGATTAATTTTGTCGCCATATCCTGCAAAATTTAATGACATCAATTATGCGCACTAATTCATTAAAAGCAAATAAAAAATAATAACCAAGAGACATATTACAACTATTCTCGATATTTATTTGTTGGTAGTGCCTGCTTTAATTAATGAAAGGATTTTGAAATTACTTTTACTTGTAAATATTTCTGATTTTCTTTATTACGACGAAACTACTATTGTCTTTGTCCTCAACAACTTGTTTAATTTGCTTGCCAAAGCTATTTTTTATTATGCATAATATGCATTTACATATATTTACAAAAATAAATTTTTATGAATAGCCCATTTAATTTTCACTTTAATGAATTTGTTGTGGTCTGTCAAAAGAAAATTAATTCCCTCAATGAGATCTACTAACACCGTTGAGAGTAAATAAGCCTTGAAAAAATAATAAATTGCTTGCAGCAGCAGGTATGATTAACTTTAATTAAATAGTATTACTCGTACTCATACGCTCTGTTTAATGTTTTCATATTCTTATTTTGTGTCAGAGAAAAGATGAACCCACAAACTTGTGCAATTCTTTCATTCATTTCTTTTTTTAATTACAATTACACAATTTTTGTGGCCGCAATCAAAATAAAAGAGAAGAGGACAAGCAAGAAAATGCAATCTGTGAAAAATCTTTTTTAACTTGTTTAATTTCTTCTTTTTTTTTGTAATTTTTTAATTTAGCCCCTTTTCAGCTGCTGTCACTAGCTTTGGTTATGTTTGCACTATTGTCCTTTGTTGTGATGTAGAGCGCGATATTTTTCTTTTTTTTCAATTATAACTGGACATTCTACCATTTAAAGCTGTTATTACAACTGTCAGCCATTTAACCCATTTACACTTTTTTTGTACACAAATTTCTACTTGAGCTTTGTTTTTACTATAAATGAAAGGTACAGTGGGCCAATAGAAACGAAAAGAGTATAAATGCTTGAGATAAAAAATTGCTAAAAACTCTAAGGATCTGCATGAAACTAATATATATAATTAGTATTTTCCTTAATTTAGTAACAGGGTTTTCTGTCTGGAATGTCACTTCGTTTTATCTTTCAGACACGGTTTATTTTGCTTTTTTTACTCTTAAGTAGTCGGAAAAGAAATAATATATTAATATTATGATAAATTAGTAAGCCTAAAACTTAGAGAAGTGGCGTTCCAGACAAATAAGATTTCTTATTTTTTTTTTAATATATTTTTATGTTGGTGGCGTTCAATGCATATACCATTTTGAGTTTAATTTGAAAATGCACAAAACCTCAAAATAAAATAATTAATTTAAACTTAATTTCTGTTCTTAAGTTTTCTCGAAATTTTGCTTGACGTTCAAGATTTATCTTTATCAGAGCTGTATATGAATCATATATGTATACGAATTAGCTATTTTGAATTAATTCCTTTCACAACAAAAAAGAATTGAATGAAATTTGAATCAATTCAAGCGCATTAGGCAGAAATTAATTTATATTCGTTTCCAATACAAATGAATTTGTAGAATGAGTTGAGATATGTTTTCAATTCAAATGAATTTGTTAAAAGTGAGTTGCAGTTCATTTCCAATTCGTTTGAATTGAATTGATTTTGAATAATGAGTCAATTCCATTCAAATGAACTAGTAATGAATTGCTAATTATTTTCCAATTCATTTGAATTATTTCAAAATCAATTCAATTCAAACGAATTGGAAATGAATTACAATTTACTTTGACAAACTCATTTGAAGTATAAACGAATTGCTATTCATTTGACAAATTCATTTGAATTGACTCAAATTTCATTCAATTAATTTTTTTTTGTGTGAAAATAATTCATTCAAAATTTCCTAATTCCAAATTTCCAAAAAATAATTGATTCATTTACAGCTCTGATCTTTATGTACTAAAAGCAGATGTAAAATATTTTCTATAAATTTCGTTCCACTTAAAACAAGCGTTTTCGTAGCAATTCAAAACTTATGTCAATATTTTATTTTCATTTTATTATTTGCATTTTATTGCTGCTGGAGCAGCAACGAAATGCATCTAAATGCCCTTTGGGGCTATTCACATATTACGTAACGCTATTTTCGAAGTTTTTATTTCACAATCTTGTGCAAATGTTCTTTTTATTTCTGATTTTTACTAATTGCAGCCTACTGTACTAAATATGCAATTGCTGTACTTCATATGCGAAACAGCATTATTTACCAATGTAAAATAGCACGGCATTTGCTTCCTTATTCCGTTTTGTTTTTCTCTCTGTCTCTCACTCTCTCGCCAAATACATGCACATTGCACACATGTCTATATACGAGTTGTGTTCAAAAAGTATCGCTAATTTTGAATTTTCGCGGGTTACGTATATTCGAATTTTGATATTTTTTTTGTGGCGTTATGTTGGTACTCATGTCTCTCACTTATGCCGACAATTTCGGCCATTTTGAATGTTCAGTTAATTGTTGACAGCTGCTTCTTTCTTGCACGCGTTTTGGCTCGTCTTCGATTTTTACCTATTTAAAAAAAATGGAACACAGAACCTGTATGAAATTTTGTGTGAAAAACGAAATTAAGTGCGTGGATGCATTCCGAATGTTGACTGTGGTATACGGAGAAGCTACCTTGGACCGTAGCAACATTTATCGGTAGTACAAAATGTTCTCAGAAAGCCGAGAAGATGTGAACGACCGAGCACTTCAACAACAGACGAAAAAATTGATGAAGTGAAGAAAATGGTATTGACCAATCGTCGAATCACCATTGGAGAAGTTGCTGAGGACCTAGACATATCGATTGTCTCGTGCCATTCGATTGTTATCAATGATTTGGGCATGAGACGGGTCGCCGCAAAATTCGTACCAAAATTGCTCAATTTCGATCAAAAACAGCAGCCACCGTATTCCCCAGATCTGGCTCTCTGTTACTTTTTCTTCTTCCCGAAACTGAAGAGGCCCATGAAAGGAGGACGCTACTCTACGATTGATGAGATAAAGACTGCATCGAAGGAGGAGCTGAACAAGAAAGAAAAAAATGATTTTTTGAAGTTCATCGAAGATTGGAAAAACGTTGGCATAAGTGCATTATATCTGAGGGGGATTACTTTGAAGGGGACAAAATAGATATTCATTAATAAATAAATAATTTTTGAAAAAATACAAAGTTCGCGATACTTTTTGAACACACCTCGTATGTATGCACATCAGAGCTGGCCACTGATGTTCGGCACTCTGGTGCTACTTTGGGCAGCTCAGATGTACATACATACGTATCAGTGCTGGAAATTGTAACATAATTGTGTAATTTTTCACACTATGGCATAAAAACACGTCAGCAAGTGAAATTTATATGGAAATCGAAAACAGAATTGAAAATATTTTTTAAAATATGTTTTTGTTTTCCATAAAAATTCTTACGCTTATATCAAGTTTTGTTCGTTGTTTCCATATAATTTCCCTTCCGTAATTTTTCTCAACTCTCCCCAATATACTATACTACTCCGCAATAATTACTTGAATTAGTTCGTATAAGCTGTGTGAATAAGCGCAAAATACATGTCTATTAGAAGAAAAGAAAAACAAATATTTAAATAATAAATGGTTTTTCAATTCCCAAATAAAACCATTTCGTAAAAACATGGCTAATAACACAGCATCGCAGAACTTGTTTTTGAATATCTATGAAATAACCACTGTTGCCAATTCAGATATTTTCAGGCTGGATCTAGCGTTGTTTTTTATCTAGCTATAAACCAATGGCTAAATGTCATCTAAACAGTTTTATGTATTTTATTTGTCGCTGTCATAGTCTAATGCAGATGTGGTAAGATTTTATTTTCAGCAAAATTAATTTGATGAAAACAAAGTTAAAAAATCGAATTCAAAGTGATATGGTCAATGCAATATTACAAATTCGATATGTAGTATGTATGTATGTGAAAAGAAAAATTCGTCAAATATTAGACATATTTATGTATACACTAGCATTTGCCTGCGACGCCCTTAGCATCCAGAAAATGACTGACATTGTCTGTACAATTAAAATGGGAAATAAAGAAATTTACCACACATTTCTCTAACGGGATAAAAGTAAACTACTGAAATATCCCTCCACACGTTGCATGATATTCAGCTTTGTTGGCGACCAGTTTATTTTTCACTTTAAACTTCAAGTCTCGCCAAACCTATTACTAAGTTTTATTTATTTACTCTGTTTATTTTCTGACCTTTTGCCATCCATCTCCTAATCTTGCGGCGGACCTGAGAGAATTTTATAATTTTCCTATGGCTTCCCATTGTTCCATAAAATTACTGGGAATAGTTCCTCTGCGAACTCACTGCAAGGTAGGGAGTCTTCTGCAACTCTTTCATTAATTAGTCAAGCTGTTGTTATTTTAAAATTTTCTTTTTTTTTCATTTTCAATTATTGTTGTTATTTTAAAATTTTCGGTTTTTTTTCAATTTTAATTACTGTTTGCCTCAAAACAACTGAAGCTGTTGTCAAAAATGGCGGAGACAAATTGAAACTCGTTTCAACACAATTTCGCCATCAAATTTTCTTATAGAATACAAATCATATGTTGACGGTCATCGATAATCTTCGACAACTCAAATAACAGTTTAAAGTAAGCAACGCAAAACAATCCCCCTTATTGGGAATGTCGTCATCGACGTCACATCAAGATGACAGTAAATATTGTCACTGGTCTACTCTTTATGGGCAACAATTGCCTCTTATTGACAATCTCTTACTAATCTCTAAGGCCTTGTAAATTAATGGAGCATGTTAATAGTAGTCAATTGTCATCGACAAAGAGCAGACAAGTGACAATTTTTACTGTCGTCGTGATGTGACGTCGACAATGCCATTCACAATAAGGGGGAATATTGTTTTGTTTCGAATGAATGTTACGCATTTCGCAAGTATATGCCCATGTATAACTGGTACGGCAAAAGAAAATAGCACATATGAGGATATAAAATGTATGATATTAATGTAATTGATCGGTAAAATGATCAACTTTCTACTGGTCCCCTTATTCGAAACTTGGTTACAAACTACCCTGTCGGAAATTCCTTTAACTTTAAACCAACTTTAAGCTAACTATTTCGCAACTAATACTGACTGATACTTGAATTACTTTTCAATGTAATCAACGGACTATTTTTACATTGCGATGTCCTAGGCGATAGTCAATTGTCTCACTCTGCATTACTTTTCAACTAACTTAAAGTTGGCTCTTTTAAAATTTTCTGGGGTTCGAACATGTATCATAACACGTTGTATACTCAATGCGCTAACTACTCAGCCAAGGTATCATCTAAAATAATAATAACAGCAAAATGTTAATATAAAACTGAAATGAGTTTCAAAGTAGCTGAGAACAAATTTGTTGGCTCTCACCAAATTCGATTACGTACTCAACTTAAGAATTAATCTGAATGATATTGCAGTTAGCTTTAAGTCAGTCTAAAAAAAGTTAACTATAGGGTGTTTTTTTAGAGGTATAGAACTTCGAATTGAAATAAAACGCAAGAAAATCGTTTTAATGTCCATCAATTTGGCTTTATTGGAAGGATAATTTTATGCCATTAACGTGTAAATATGATTTCGGGCATGTGGCCGCCGCGGCTGGCTCGAATAAAGCCAATTCTACAGGTCCAATTTTCAACCACTTTTTCGAGCATATGGGGCCGTATGTTGGCAATAACGCCACGAATGTTGGCTTCCAAGTCCCCTAACGTTTCTGGTTTGTTGGCGTAGACGAGCGACTTCACATATCCCCAAAGAAAATAATCCAATGGTGTCAAATCACACGATCTTGGTGGCCAATCCATGGTTAACCGAATTAATTGCTCTGATGGACGATTATGTCGACCATAAAATGGACGGAGCTTGCGGTAAACTTCGCGAACTGAACCATTATTTTCGAAATAAATTTGCACGATTTGCAAGCGTTGTTCTTTTGTCAACCGGTTCATGATGAAATGGCAAACCAAACTAAATATTAATCACTTGACAGCTGACAAAATGGCCGCCAGTTAAAAAAGTGATGCCAACTTAAAGTTCTATACCTCAATAAAAAACACCATATATAAGTTAACTATTTTTGTAGTCAACCACACATTCTCCGACAGGGTACTCCCATCGCTGATACCCATATGAAAACTCACACAATCACTCATATAAAAAAAAAAACAAACTCCCCAATGTAACGGGAACATTTGCAAGAGAATGAACAAAGAATAACATAAACAAATATTTGAATGCAACAACAATGCATAAGCAACTAACAACAAGTTTTATTTCCACCACTAACCACAGACTGAGTGACTCAATGTTGCCAGAAAATTTTTAAAATAAAAATAAAATAAAATCGGCAAAATTGGGCTAAAAAACTTGCATATTTAAAAATCGACAAAAAGGAATCTGCGGAAATGAGAAAATATATTTTTTTGAGCTTTTGGTTTTATTTGTGAAAATAACAACAACGTCATAAATTAAAAAAATGGGATTTTTGAGTTAATAATGCTGAATTAATCTTTACATACACATACATAGTTATTCATATTGTGTAAAAATTTTATAAAAATATAGATTGCGCGCCAAAAGCACTGCTCATTTTCTGAAGGCCCAATAACGCACCAAGACAATTTCGAATACCGTGTTCTGAAGCAAAACAAATGGTAGACGGACAGGGCAACGTCTGGAATATAAAGTCAGCTGAGGCAAAACCTTCCAACCACTATTTTCTAAATAGTTTTTAGCTTATCTCGGCCGACAGTTGTCATCATATAATATTGCGAATTTATATTTGGTCTGGTATTTGCTGTTTACCCTAAATATTTTGTTCTATTACTAAGAGACAATAAATGACAGATATACTATATAAAGCCTAAAAAATACCATGTAAGTTTTTAAAGACACAGTTCATAAAATCTGGAATTTAAAAACGAAAATCGCACAGATAAATCTAAATTCCGGCAACAGTGCGTAGACTAGAAAGCAGGTTTGTGATTGTTCGTGTGCGGAGTATTTTAGGCCAGTTTACTACTTTGCTCTCTTTAATTTTGCTAACACTGTTACACACACTCGGCATAATATTAATAAACATGTACCTGAAAATATGTACATACATACATATGTATGTATGTGTATTCATAATAATAAATTTACAAATACCAGTCCATTAATAACAATTTTATGGTGTACTACATATTTTTTAATATTTGTATGTATGAATGTTTCCTTTTACTTTACATGAACAGAAACAGAAAAAACTTTATGCAAAAAAAATAGCAAGACCTTGATTTCAGTTTTTTTTTTGCAAAATTAATAAAAGGAACAAAAGGCGGGTAGAAAAAATGTTTAATAAAATAAATTGAAGCTTCAGATAATGTGTAGTATATAGTTTCCTTTTGCAGATTAACTAAAAAAATTAGTTAAATAAATTACCCTCTGATTAAACAAGTTTATCGATGTATATTAAAGAGCGGTATTTGCAATTAAAATGGAAATTCTATAAACCAGCTAGCATTAGTGTGGACACCGGATAGGAATAAAGTTTCCGTTTAAGGGATCGTACGTACTCCATTTTGAAGCTAATTTGTACTTTTATAATAATCTATTCTCCAAATCCAGCAATAATCCATTCTTCTATTAGAAAAATCTACTGTGTCACAGCACACTTTTCATACACAATAGAAAAGTCGAGTGTGTTACATCATAGTATAGCATAATTTTCCGATAGAAAAGTTGTCTTTGTCACAGCACACTTTTCTTATAGAAAACGTTGAACGTTGTCACTGCACACTTTTCCTATAGAAAATGTTGACTGTCACAGCTTACTTATATAAAAAGTTGACTTTGTCATTCCGTTTTAAGATATTTTTACTTTTGTTGTTGTTACAATTATGAATTACTTTTTTGTTTTTTTTTTATAAATTTTGCACTCTAAACATTGGCATTATTTATTTTTTTAATTTATTCCCAAGTTTCCCCAAACCCCAAAAATTATGGGTATATACAAGGTTACAAATTGAATTTTTGAGTTAGTGATGTAGAATTAATCTTCATATCGTTCTACATATTGTGTAAAAATTTCATACAAATATCTTGCTTCCGCAGCTCTAGAGAAAAGTAAGATTTTCTTTTTCCATTAAGTTGTGTGTAAAATGAAAATTGGCAAACTACTCTTTTTGAGTTATGACGTTCTTTTTGTAAACGGTCCATATATGACGCTGATTGCAGTGGTATGTAGCTTTACTTGACTGTTTTTGTTTAACTTGTATGATTAATATTTATTTATTGATATTAATCATACGCATTATTCGAATTGTTCGTACGAGTATAATCGATATTTATCTTGAAATATTAATCATACGCCTTATTTTATAACATAAAATTTCAATATTTTTTTCTTTACAGAAATGTTACAACTAATCACAGACTTAGCTGGCAAAGTTTATATAGATGTACCAAATTTAAGACATCTGTTAAAATACTTTAAAAGACACAAGGTAATTGTAAAAAAAAATACATAATATAAACTTAAACTTTGAATAAAAAAATATAATTACAGCTTTTTAAAAATAAATAGTTAACAACTATTTGCAACTTTAGCTAAAACGTAACAAAATTTTGAGTAAGAAAACAACAACAATATCAATCAATAGCAAGTTGGCAAAAAGCAAAGTGCAGCAACACGCAGCTTTGTTTGGCAAACTTCAGTAAGAACAAGAGTGAAATTGGTGGAAAAAAAATTTCAAACTAAAACAAATTACTACAAAATACTTGATTGAAGACATTGTAAAAAAAAAGAAGAAGAAAATCCACAAAAAAACGAAAACCAGAGGGTGAAACATTTAAATTAAAAAAAATATCTACAAAGCAAAGAGAAGAAATAAAGAAACAACCTGGTCAACAATTTACTCTAAACTTAACCAACAGCCAGCCACATTCCTTAAACAATAAAAAAAAGAAGCAATCAAAACCGAACTTTACATTTTGGCAAAACTCAAACTGCCACGCCATCACATAAAACCAAATCCTGGAAAAGCAACAGCAACAGCAACAACAAAAGCAAACGCAACGATAACATTAAACTTACAACAAACATGGCGTTGGAAAAATCCATTAAAATGTACCTGACTATATTCGTAGCCACCACATGCATGTACATGGTACTGTATCAGTATCACATATCAAGGCAGCCAATGCCACTACAGCCGGGAATTATAAAGGTGAGTTTTGTCTTTGTGCCATATTCTTTTGTTAAACCTTTTTTATTAAAGCAAATACATATTTCTTAAACAACTATCAAAAACAAGACTTAAAATAACACAAACGAAAAAAAGAAACAATAGTAATAAAATAAAAAAATTCTACGCACGGAATGTTTTAAGTAATCGCAACATAAAGTTTGAAAGCTCCATATGGATGCCACGTTCACACACCAATTTTTTTTACTCTCAAAATGTTCCTGTTTTTTTTTCTTTCTTTCTTTTATTTAATAGAAAACAAGCAGCATTTTGAGAAAAAATTATTAAGGTTTTAAATTTAAATGTCTGCATTAGCTTAATAATGGATGGTTAAGGAAAAAATTGCTAAAAGTAAACATGAAAGAAGAGCAAGCTGCTTTTGCTACTCTGTTTAATCATGAATGAAGGTGAAAGCAAAAAAAAAGAGGCAGCCATATTTTAGCCTGATTGGGTATTTAATAAAAACTCGATCAAAGTTTAAGTTTGTGCATACGCATACTAATTGGATGGGTATACTTCTGCTGTAGACAAATGTTTGTTAAAGAAATACGTATTTTTAATTCCTATTAGAGTGTTATTGATTTTTTTACGCCATATATCGCCAAAAATGGCTGCACAGAATTGGAATAAAATTGTAGACAGTTCAATGATTATCACAGAGGAGTTAGAAAAGTGCTTAGTGCTACCTACGATCTTACAAACTAAAGCAAAACTCACTCGTCCTTGCGAATAGCTGGTACAGATATTGCAAATTTAGCAAAACTTCCCAACTTTTCGCTAAATAAATGTCAAAAGATGACAACTCAATGCTTGACATTTCATCACTTTTTACTTCCTAACCTCAAATTTGAGGAAACTAGCTTCTTGACCTGACTAAGTTTGAATGGTTTTATGGTTCTTTATTGGGTACTTCCCCCAAAAAAATATCTCTCCTCAGAGCGCATAACATGTCACAAAAGCATAAGTGTAATCTGAAATGGATTGGGTCAATATCTATAGACCCTCTTTTCAACGTAAGCTAACCTAACGCGTTGACTATAAAACCGAAGGTTTTGGGTTCCCGCCGAGTATTGGAGAAAGTTTTGAAATAAAAACATTGCGCATTTTTCTGATGCGAACTTCTTTATGTCAGTTGCAAGCTATTGCGCTATAACTTTCTTAAAAATCGTACAAAATAATTGAGATTTTTCCTAGGGATACTTTGAATATGAAGAGTTCCTTGAACTCGACTTAAGCACTTTTTCCTTTTCTGCTACTGATAAATAGATATTATTATTTATTCAGAAATAATTTCTTAGTCGGGCTTAAGTTCAGTAATTTCAATTCTTATTGAATGGAATATTTTTTATTAATTAATGTGAGTTTCTAAACAAGAGAAGAAAAATTAAATTAGACTATAAGCTGGGGGAAAACTCACATTAATTAATAAAAAATATTTCATTCAATACGAATTGAAATTACTGAACTTAAGCCCGACTAAGAAATTATTTCTGATTAAAATTCACTATAGTTCAACTAAACATTTAAAATTATTATTTATTCTTTATGCGGATACCTGAGCTTTTCAAACGATAATAAACAAAAGGATTTTAATTCGACTTTCTCTAACAACCTCCTTTCTCAACATGCTTTTCTTCAAAGATGAAATATCATCCCTCATATTCATAAAAAATAAAATGAATTTAAAATCCATTTTAGAAAAATTTTTTATGAAAAATTTGCAATAAAATACATTTCAAATTCATTTTAAATTTTATGGATATGAGGGCATGTACATATAAAGTTTTTTTTTTGTTTTTTCCAATACTTTTTTTTTAATAAATTAAAAGAAAATTAATACATGGTGTCTTGGTCCCAAAAATACAATAAAAAAGAAGCACTTATACACACAAACAAGTAAGAAGTGAAGTTAAAGAAAAATTAAATTAATACGAGGGTGGATCAATAAGTCCGTGACTTTCCAAACTTCCCTCGTAGTTATATGAATTGCAACACTGTTCCCATCAAGTACCACCTGTTAACAGGCTACTTTCAAATTTTGAGCAAGTGTCGTCATTTACTTTGCGCTTAACAGCTGTTCAAAACATACAACCTCGTGTATTTTTCTAAAAATGGAAAAAAATTGAATTTCGAGTGCTCATTAAACATTATTTCTTGCGAAAAAAATTAAGTCAATCAAACCACGAAAAAGCTCGATAAATACTATGGGGACTCTGCACCATCGATTTCAACGGTAAAAAAATGTGGTTTACTGACTTTCGTTGTGGTCGCACAAGTAAAAATGACGCTGAACGTTCTGGACGGCCAATTGAGGTCAGTACACCCAAAAATGTCGAAAAATTCCACGATATGGTGTTGGCCGATCGAAGAGTAAAAGTGCGTGAGATTGTCGATGCCATAGGCATTTAATATGGCAGTATGGTTTCGATTTTAATTGATCAGCACTTGTGCAGTCTCAATGGCAAAACTCTATGAATTCAAGAAAGATTCACAATGAATCTATTCTCTGCATTTAGCCCCTAGTGACTACTTCCTATTTCCAAACCTAAAGAAATGGCTCGAAAAATCCTATTTTTTTGGAAGGGATACAAAAATTTAAGAAACGTTGGACGTTGGAGTTAAAAGATAGTTATGTTAAAAATAAATTTTTGTTTTGCAAAAAAAAACTGAGTTTCTTCAAAAAGTCACGGACTTATTGATCCGCCTTCTTATGTATATGTATGTATGTACATATCTACATATCTACTACATACATAATTATGAAAGCGGTCTAATTCATAGATTACGTAGATTAAATTTGAACAAATCACAAAATATTTTTATATTATCCAACATTTATTTAATATTTATTAAATATTTATTGAAGTTTTTTTTAAAGATATATTTAATAATTCGAAGCAAAAATGCCCATGACTTATACCACTTTCATAATTAAGGGCATACAATTAAATACATACGTGTATGCATACTCGTATGTATTAATGTAAAGGAAGAAAATAAATATTGAATTATAAATACAACGTACTTATGTTATGGTATCATTATTTATAAATTACATATTCAGTATAAAATTATAATAAGTACCCACATATTTACTTACAAAGAAATTTACAAATACTTACCAAGGCAGCAATCACTACTACCGCAATATTTATTCAGTTACTTACACCCACCCACACTCACTCATTCATACATATTGCACTACTTGTTGTATTTACTCTCTTGCTCACCTGCTATTATTTCCTCAACTATTTTATGTGTGTGTGTATGTACGAGTATGTATGAACTGTAAAGTCTCTTGTTCACATGCACACTCATTACAAAAGGTTTTTTTTATTGTTTTTTAAATATTGGCTTGAGTCTATAGCAGACAATTTATTATAGTGTAAGTGTAAGTATCAATTGAAATAAAATAGTGCAATAATACTCAGTTACATTCTACTTATGTACCAGTATGTACATATGTGTGTGTGCATAGAGGATTGTAACTATTTTTAGTATTGTAAGTTTTTTCTTTTTCTTAGATCAAAAATGCATATATATACTTAAGAGTAGATTTATAAGGTACAAAGTGTTTTGAAAAAGAAGGTGTTATTTGAAACTTTTAAATTGCAAACTATTTTGTTCAACACACTAAAAACTTAGTTCAAGAAATTTGATTATACTTTTGTTAGTACTGAATTGTTTAAGTTATTAACAACAGTAGTATTCGGACATGATTTTTATTTATTTACGAGGGAAAGTAAATGAGTTTTTCAACATTTTTATCGGGAGGGCCATCTATCGGTTTAAATTTGGCAATTTTTATGTCATTCTATTCTGCCACAAAATTCACTATATTATTCCCTGCTGCACGAAATGGATCAATTTAAGCTTGAGCAACGTTGGGATTTATTGGAAATTTATTTACAAAACAAAGAAAATTAGTCGGAAATTGCACGAACAAGTCGTGCAAAGTTTGGTCGCTGAGAAGGACCAATATTGTCCGGTATGCGCAAGTTTATGGCTAAAGTTCATAAAACTGGTTTCATTGTTGATGCGCCAAGACGATGCACCCATTGCGAGTGACTGTTTGGTGCACCTTGCGGAGCGGAGGCATCATTGGCCCAACCATTACGGTCAATGGAGACAGCTATCGCACCATAATAACCGTTTTTTGTGCCCGCTCTTCATGGTATTGATGTGAACGATGTTTGGTTTCAACAGGATGATGCAATTTGCCACACATCTCATGCCACAATCGATTTAATGCGTTCAATGTTTGATGGCCGTTTAATTAGCCGAAATGGTGATGTCAATTTGCCGGCAAGAAGCTGCGATTTGACACCGTTGTACTATTTTCTGTGTGGCGCCGTTAAAGACAAGTGTTATGCCGACAAACCAGAGGCAATTGAGCATTTGAAGGCCAACATTCGTCATGCCATTGCCGAAAAAAGTTGCTCCAATCGATTGGGTTACTGTGAGTTCAGCCGCGGCTGCCATATGAATGATATAATATATCATCACCATCCAGAACAATTGTACTTCATAACAAAAAAATAAATTTGGCCAAATTTCAAACCGTTAATTCAAACATTTAAATGGCCCACCCATATACATATATAAAGAAGCAAATAGTACGTTTGCGAAATACAACGACTGAAAAAGAAATTCAAAAATCTTTTTCTTCAAAAACATGTCAAAGAAAATAAAATATAAGCTAAGAAAATTTATATCGGTTCCTCATTTCAACACGCGTATAAAATGTTAGGTTAGCTTAGGTTAGGAAGGGTGGTGCTAGAACACACCTCCACTCGGGGACCCAGTTGGTTCCATTGTGACTGCGTTCTCTTGACACACATTAATAATAATTTTTAAACCCACTTTTTTACCCAGAAACCACAGAGTTCCCTTGATGAAGCGCCTGATATCCTCTAGTTTACACTTATTCATGATCTCATGGAAACGTCCGCTCAGCCATCTAAGCCTATGGCGTTGCATCTTCGGGCAATGGCAGATAATATGTTCAATGGTTTCTACTTCCTCTTCATCTTACAGAAATCTGGAGCGCCAATTTCCCAAATGCTGGTCCTTTCTCTGGTCGCGTCTTTCCTATTCATATCCAATAACAGTTTGAATCTTCCTATCAAGTTTTGGCCACATAGCCCTCGAGGCTCTACAATCCTCCTTGCTTCGGCGTGAACGGCTGCTCTTGCTCTCCACCTAATTACTGAGTTCAGTGTAGTAATGATCTATCAGTAATTTCACTGATCTGTAACACATTCCCTCATCTAACGCCGACCCTATTCTTGTCAGCTCATAGGAAATTTTATTTCCCTCAACACTGCTGTGGCCAGAAACCCAACATAGACTAACACTAATCGTATATTTGTCCATGATGGCTCTCCTACAGTCACTAACTAGTTTCGGTTTGGCTTTTCGCACTGCCTGGCTGTTGACGTAGAAGGTTACCTTCTCACCTTCAGCCACATTTCTGAACACTAGTCCCGTGGCCATGAGGATAGCCAAAATCTCAGCTTGGAAAACGCTACAATCATTCGGCAGTCTGAAAGAACTACAAAAGTTCGTTTCCAAGATATAGACACCAGACCCTATGCCTTCCGCCATTTTTGACCCGTCTGTAAAGACCTACGGCCTTATTTATAAAAATTATTATGACTTTATGAAGCGTTTTTAAAACAAATTTTCATAAAAAAATTTTCTTAGTAACCCTTTATAAAGCCTTAATAATTTTTATAAATAAGGCTGATGATAATACAGAAACCTCGTCATTTAATATTATATAAAAACTTTCACTTTTGTTTTGCTCTACAGGCTGCCAATTCCACAAGAACCGGATCATTTGGACCCTGACAGGTCCCGTTGTACTGCCCGGTCGCGTGAGAAGAACATGAGAAAAATTTCATTGCTCGGTACTAAACCAACATGAGCGTTGCTCAAGTAAATTTATTCTTCTTGTATCGCATTGCGATACTAGTAGTATTTCTGCACAGCCCTGCAGAAGTGGTATATATTTTAGTACAATATCTTCCATTAGGTTTAGATAAATTGGAAACTTCAAACACGTTTTCTGTGAAATATTTTTTTCTTTTTTTTGCAATGAAGAAGCTAGATTTACATCGAAAATATACAAAACTCTTTTAAAATGTCTAGTTTAGGCAATTAATTAGTTTGATTATCATCAACGGCCAGGGCCATTATGTTACATGCTTTGAATTTTTCACAATAAATGTTATGTGACAACAACAAAAGAAGAAAAACTTAAAACCCAGAGGGTCTACTCTGTAATTCGAAACGAAAGGAAATGCTTTCATATTGGAATGCTAAGAGCATTTAAATTCGAAAACATATTCTTTCGTTTCGAAATACAGAGTAGAACCTCAGAAAGCAAAATCTCTCAATATTTTGTTTTAAAGAATATTTTATAAAATATTTTTTATTAAATTATAATAATTTTTCTTTTTTTTACTCTATGGATTTCGAATTTTATAAATTAGTCTTAGAGAACTTTTCTATGATTTCCACTAATATTTTATTGCAACAACTCTCTTTTTTGAAACACCCTTTAGCTTTGTCTACCGTACATAATTTTCTATTAGCATACATTGAGGTTTAATAATGGTATTGTATTGTAATTGCTGAAATAATTCTTCTTTACTTTTACAATTTTGTTTCTCTTTTCCTATGCTTTTTTCTCTTCCTTTCCTTTTCTCGTTAAAACAAAAAATAAAAATGTATAAATACTTTAAAAAAAATATAGCAGCTTAAAGTTAAATCAATTGAAAAAGGGAGCTACAATGGAATTGGTGGTAGTTATACTTCTTACTCCTTAACGTCCAATAACATCTCCTCTGCTTCAGCATTAACTCCATCATCAACATATAATACGTCATCAATAAATGCTGTAAAATTAAAAGCTTCCAATGAAACATTATTATCATCCACCAGGACAGCTTCATCATTCTTATCTCTGCCTAGACATACAAAAAAATTTTTAAAAAAAATTAATTTATTTTTATGGTCGCCCATGTCACTGTTATCATCGTCAGCATCATCGAAACGATTCATATCAAAAAATTCGTCACTTGCATTAAAACAACAACAGAAACAGAAACATTATATATCATCTTCATCGCCATCAAACTCATCCAGTATAATGGATTTAAATAACACTTTAATAACCCCATCTTCATCGTCTTCTACTACAACTTCTACAACCACAACAACAACAACAACAATAAAAACTTCAACAACAACATCTTCAACAGTGGCCGCCTCATCGACCCGGATTACAACAACTAATTCCTCTACAGAATTACAACAACAACAACAACAGAAAACTAAACAGACCAGATTAACACAAACCGAACAACAAGAACATCAAACATACAAGGCAAATTTATTTTAAAAATAATTTTAAACTAAATATGTTCTTATCAACAAATGTGGATATTAAGTGTTGTAAATATGCAAAGCACTCACGCACACACACACACACACACACACATGCCCATCTGCAATTAATTCCCCCAATATTACTATGGCCTCTCTACGGCATTATCACGAACTTAAATAAGCTTAAATTAGACCATACAAAACAGCTGTTCGAACCAAATTAATGGGCAACACTGTATAGGTGACTCTCCATAACGCCATAGCCATAACCATATAAACCAATTGAGTTTTGGTTTTGGTTATGGCTATAGCAATATGGTATAGCACGTCTAATTTAAGCTTTAGTCCATCTTTAAGTTCTTCGACCTTAAGTGTTTCTACTTTCGTATAATTGAACCTCTCATCTTTAATACTTTTTGTTCTTCTCTCTTTTTCTCTTCTCTGGTCGGTATTTATTACTGTTTGTAAGGAACAGAAATACACTGTCAATAGCACAAAATTTTTCTCGAGAAAGAGAGAGAGTAAACAGGCCACAAATTTGTTGGTATTGTATTGGCTTGACGTCCATGTTGACAACTGGAATAAGGGTGATGGATTTATTTACCCGTCCCAGTATGTTTAATTTTTTTATACAGTTTGAGCGTAGCTTTCAAACTTTGATTCGAGTTTGCGAAATTAGTATCGAACTTCATAAATTAATTTCAAACTTTCTAAAACTAATTTCGAACTTTCGAAATTAATTTAGAATTTTGTGAATAAATTTCGAACACTAAAAATTCGATTTTAAATGTCAAAATTATCATGAAATTTCGAACCGAATTTCGAAGTTTCCAAATTAATAATAATAGTACTTTAACTTAATTAACTTTAATTTATTTTCAAACTTTCGAACTTATTTTAGAACTTTTGAACTTTGAAGTTATTTTCGAACTTTCGAAATTTTCGAAACTATTTTCGAACTTTCGAAATTTTCGAAACTATTTTCAAACTTTCGAAACTATTTTCGAACTTTCGAAACTATTTTCGATTTTTCGAAATTATTTTCGAAAATGAGTTCAAACTCTTAAAATTTTGCTTAAAAAAATTCAAGCTTTATTAGAATAATTTAAGTCTTATTTTAATTGCAATAAAGTACGATTTTGTGATTCAAACAAGTTTGAAAAAATAAGAAAAAAAATTCAATATATTTCCGAATATATTTTTTTAAAGGTTGGTCAATTCGAACTTTTTGAAATGTTCTTAGAAGATCAAATTTATTTTCTATACAACACTGTTTGAAAATCACAAATCATGTTGGTGCACGAAATGCAAAAAAGAACAACAAATTAAATAGGCCTACATACAACCTTCACACAGTCGTTTTTTAAATATAAAAATAAAAACTAAGTATCATCATAAGGAATCATCTAGATTCTACATGAATGCCTGCGTGTAGTGGGCAGCCACGTAAACCAACCAACCAAGTATCATTTTGTAACACCTCCACTGCAATGTTAATTTCTAAAAATTTATGTCTTATCATTTTATTACACGAATAACATAAACATCTTTAAATGTATTTAACGCTTTTTTTACCTCTACACCATAATCGGCTTAAATTCGTCCTTGTACTAATTTTACCACTTAAAGACCAGATACAGCAAAACACACACGCACAGTGGTTTGAAGAGTCTTGAGTTTGGAATCTGAATGTGATGGAAAAATTCTTATAAACGAATTATTTTATCTAGTTAACAAATTGATTGGCCTTAATCAAATTATTGCGAATTTAAAAAGTAAAGTTCGGCTTCGTTTTGCCCAAATTTAGGCATCGGCATCGGTCTCAAAAGTTATTTCGGTTAGAGACCATGTAATTTTCTTTAACTTGAAATACTTTATGACAGACTTTTTCGCATTTTATCTTTCCTAGAGTCAGCCTTTCTGTAAGTGTAAAGTGAAATTTCATTTAATCATTTTAAAACTCAATGCCAAATCATATTGAGGAATATAAGAAATACCTTGAAATATATTTATTTGACATTTAGTCCTTAATGCTTGTTTTTCTTATATACATTTCGTTGCTGCTTAGAGAACTCATCAGTAGACTTCAATCCAAAAGCTTTTGAAATAAGCTAAGAAAAACTTCATATATTTATAGTAAAGCCGAGATAGTAAATACTATCGGCGCAGTGTACCACCGATTTTAGTCGGCTCACTGCAATAAAGTCGAAAATAATAATAATGTAAAATGTCCTTTATTCTCAATTAATTTCGAAATGAATCTATATGGCCTTGTTATCAAAGCAGTGTAGTGCAATAATGTCCATATATTACAAATAATTGAGAAATAAGGCCATTTTGGCTTATTACATTGTACCGATAGTGTTATCCAGCCTTAACATAGCGTCTACAACTGCGATTAACTCTGACATAATATGTGAGAGAACGTCGGCAGAATAACAAAAATAAAATGCCGATATTTCTCTTCATCTCATACAACAGGAACACGTAATTTTACTTTTCTTCTAACACTTCATTATTTATTTTGTTATCACTTTTTCACACAAACTTTAATTTATAAATCAAATTAAGCACATTTAAACATATAAAATCCCAGAAATTTTGCCCAAAACATTGTTTTTCATTTATTTTAATAAATACTCACACATGCATACTAATTTATTTTCACGTACGTGTGTTTTTTGACAGTTCATCTCATAAGATTGTTGTTGTAAGATTTCTTATAACAACGCTCTTATAAAAAATCTTATAAGATTGAGATAACACTAATTTGAAGTCTACTCTCTGCGATTGAATTTGACGCTCTTATCTTACATATTATGTTAGGTGTAGACCAGACCCTATGTAAGACTCGTAATATGTATGTTAACACAAAAAAAACTAAATTTAATTTTCAGTAACCAAATTCATTGAACCAGTAATAATATTGTATGAAAGCGAACTTGCAAAAACAATTTGTAGATTCTGATAACAATTTTGTAAAAATTTAAATTTAACAGACTTCGGGTGAAAGAATTTGTTATTTAAGTGTGTTGGTGTTTATCTTATTTGTTGATAGGTACAACGCACTGTTGTGCTCTTGTTGTGGTCTATTTTTATTGATCGTGTATACATGCAACACGAAACTAAATTTTATTTCAAACAAACATTTGTTTGAAAATTTTTTAAGCATAATTTTTTTTTCTGTGTATTGAGAATCACAATATACAAAAATAACACATTTAAAAGCTTCAAACAAAAATCTTTACAAAACAATTAACCTTATGCGATTTTGCATCCATTCAAAAAGTTCATTCAGTATTACAACAAAATTATTTGCAAAAAGGCTCTAAACCACTGTGCAAAGTTACATGTGCACACTACAATTTATTCCCATTATAAATTCATGTTCTATTATCACTTTTTTTTAAATAAATACAAAAAAGAAAAAAAGTAGAACAAATATGTTCAACATTCGATTGCACGTATCATTATTATGCATTTGTTATACTTTTATTTTTTTAAATTAAATTTGTTGTAATAAAAACTAAAATAAAATTAAAAGAAAATAACAAAAGACAAACAAAAAATAGCAACGGAATGACAAAAGCTTTGCTGCACTTTGTTGCATGCATTTAATTTGAAAATTGCGTACTCAATCGCTTTTTGCCGCTTGTTACGTCTTTCAAAGCCACTCACTCACCCAACAAATTGTATCATTTTCATCGTCATTATTGTGTGGTTGGAAAAAAAAGTTCATATTATTTATGAATTTTGAAGTACCTTCATGATCTACATGATCTACTTTTTTTTCTTGCTTAGTTGGTGTATAAAAAAATACCTTTAGAGATATTTTTTTGTTTGTGTTGTATTCAAATGATTACAATTCACATAAACCTGGGTTGAATATGTTTTTTTTTACTTTTTTTCCTTTGTTATGTTATTTACTTAATTTATAAATAAATTTTTTTTGTACATTTTTGCATGTTATATAAAAGAAAATGTTTTTATTTTTATCGGAGATTATATATTTAGATTTTTTTTTTCAATTAGAGTTTTTCGCCATAATGTTATCAATACGAGTAACAAGCAAACATTCTGAGACAAATATTCACCCCTATCGTGAGAATGAATAAGAAGTGCAATCTGTGAAGGGACAAATTTGCTATGGTGAAGCTTAGGTTAAATTTTCTTCTCGCTATCAATTCTCAGTGAATATGTAAAAGGGAAGATTTGTAATGCTGTTACTTACGTACGTACGTACGTATGACTACTGACAACTAACAGCTGTTAACTTTAGTTGCAAATATTTATTGTTAATATTGGCAACAGCGAATTTTTAGTTGCTGCAGTTAAACTAAAATTAATTAAACTAAAATTATTTAAAACTAAAATTAATTTAAGAAAGTACTCTTCCTTTGGGAAGTCAAAAATATGCTCTAACGCTAAAAAAAAAGAAATTAATAGTTAAAATTTTGTAAGAATTTACACAGCAGACGCGGCAATTGTAAATGATTTAAATTGTGCCTCAAGAACCGTATAATCCAGGGTGGCTGATGAATTATACTACATAAGAAACTCAAATAACTTTTTTATAATTTTTATAAATTATTCACCCTTATTTCAGTTGTCGACATCGATGTCACTTTAACACTATACAAAAAAATTGGGGCTTGTGTACCCTTTTTCGAAAACAACTGACTCCTGTGGGCAGGTTTATGCTTTTTTCTAGACCTGAGGAAACAGAAGTAGATTGCCAGTAGCCCAAACTTGTTTTGGAGAGCGAGTCAACAAGCCCCAGTTTTTTGGTATTGTGTTAACACGACGTCGATGTCGACAACTAGAATATGGGTGATTGATTTTAATATCATTTGATATTTAGATAGTTTTATATTATTAAATATTTTTAATGGTTTTTAAAAATAATTGATTTTAAATGGGATGCATTGAGACAGACGCATGTGCCTATGACTGCCTGCAGAGTTCATGTCGGAATCGGTTAAATTATCAACGTCTTTAAATCATTTAAAATTTATGGTTCCGATTTATAAACTTTCTGTTTACAGTAACCCCACAAGAAAAAATCTGCTGCAGTTAGATCTGAAGACCGAGATGGTTCCTGAAACGTTAAGTTTCTTGGAATAATTCTATTTGTATATTTTCGGTGTAAACTCTGCCATAACGGACCTCGTTATTCGTTGCCCATCTATTTGAAACCACACAGAACTGAAAGCAATTTTTTTATGTGCAGCTCAGGAAAGAAAAATCTATGTAACATTTTTAAATAACTAACTCCAGTGACCGTCAAATATGTATGGCCCAACAATGCAGCTTAATGGAACTGCACACCACACTGTGAATCGAACTAGATGCAATGCTCTATCTCTTGAAGAATTTGTGGATCAGAATTACTCAACATTCAGTAATTTTGCTTTTTAGCATTGCCGTTTAGAACGAAATGGGCCTCGTCTGACATACAGATATGGTGCAGTATGGTTTTATCCTCTTCTACCATTCGTAGAATCCTCTGGCGAAGCTTAAAGCGGATAAGCAAGTCGGCGAAGTTTAATTCGATTGTGATTTGTATCTTATAAGGAAACAAATTCAAATCTTTGTGCAGAATTGTCTACAGGGTCTGTCGCCTGACTGATACTCATATGAGCACTGTGAGATTCCTGCTGTAAGGACTTCAAGCAACTATACGATGTTAGGCGAAAGAGTTTATCATCCTCATAAGTCGCATATGTGGGCTGCTTCTTGTCCCTCTTTTAGACAGGTTTCCTCTTCAGTGACTCCTCCAATAGCTGTAGATTTCCCCGATGCCATCGCTTGTCTAGAGGTAGTTGCTTTTGGTGGGTTCCTACCTCTCTTTGAGACCTCCGAGGAGCTTTTGGTGGGATCTTTTCTCTTTTGATCCCTCTGGGAGTTCTCGTTCCTTGCATGCAAGGAACTGTTGATCTTAATTTTTTCTGTGATTTTCTACGGTGTTCTGCTCCTCTGAAGAATGAATTTTCTTGTCCTCCTTGGATATGAATGTAGAGAAAGTTTTCTCCTTGGAAAGACCGCGTTAATTTCCTCGGCCATCTTATCTACTTCAGAGAGATCTTTTGGTTGAGAGCAATCAGAGACGTGTGGGGTTCTACTGTGTATTTCGAAACGATTGAAAATTCTTTCGAATTAACATGTAAATTCGAAAGCATTTTCTTTCGTTTCGAATTACAGAGTAGACCTCCTGGCCCGTCTTGTGTAACTGAGGAAGCCCTTCGATCATCCGATTCTTCCTTCCCTAACCTTCTTGATACTCTATCAACTAGGAAGGCCAAGTTGCCCACCTTCAAAGCAGTTTTCTTACAGTCTATCGATAACTGTGAATGGGGGAGTGTTTTCACACCGGTACTGATGTAAAGGGTGTTTTTTATTGAGATATAGAACTTTAAGTTGGCATAACTTTTTTAACTGGCGGCCATTTTGTCAGCTGTCAAGTGATTAATATTTAGTTTGGTTTGCCATTTTATCATGAACAGGTTGACAAAAGAACAACGCTTGCAAATCGTGCAAATTTATTTCGAAAATAATGGTTCAGTTCGCGAAGTTTACCGCAAGCTCCGTCCATTTTATGGTCGACCGTTGGTTACCGTTAATGGAGACCGGTATAGAGCCATGATAAGCGACTATTTTGTTCCCGAATTGGATGGCATGAATGTGGATGAGTTGTGGTTCCAACAAGACGGCGCTACATGCCACACAGCGCACGTCACAATCGATTTATTGAAGGAAACATTCGATGAGCGCATAATTTCGCCCCATATGCTCGAAAAAGTGGTTGAAAATTGGACCTGTAGAATTGGCTTTATTCGAGCCAGCCGCGGCGGCCACATGCCCGAAATCATATTTAAACGTTAATGGCATAAAATTATCCTTCCAATAAAGCCAAATTGATGGACATTAAAACGATTTTCTTGTGTTTTATTTCAATTCGAAGTTCTATACCTCTAAAAAAAACACCCTATATTTAGGCTCTCATTTATTGCATTTCCCATATTTTGGTTTTTATTGGGTTCCATCCTAGCTTGATTTTATTGAGTTCGAGGAACTTAAAAATTCCCTTAGGCTTAAGGTAATGTAAGCGATTAGCAACCCGAGATGCGAGGAGTTCCTAAGCAGCGTGACTTTCCTCGAAACGTCGTCGACAAGTATTAAGAAAAACTAGCAATCAGCTTTTTGGTTACAATATTTCGCCACTTTTTATCGGTACGTCATATACATAAATTCCGCATCCGAAAAGTATACAAACTTTGTATTGATAAGTTTTGAAAGTCATGCCAATTTTTTACCTTCTCACAAACGAAAATTTGTGGTTGCTTAATGGCAACTAACTATCCATAGTAGATCCATTAGTGACCTGAATTGAACTGAAGGGGAATGAAGTTTAAAAGAAACTCAAACTGTGGTCGAAAAATTTACGTTTGAAAGTATTTAAGTGCTGCTCTTTTAAAGCTTATCTCTAAACTTGGGCCTGTTCGGAAACGTATCACTGCTCTGCATCATATAAGCGAACTTTAATTTAAAATAAAATAGAAGTTCTCTGATAATCTTTTTTAGTAACAGCCATGTTGTTTGTACTTCATATTTGTTATTTATTTGTGCGTTATCTACTTCAGCGAAGCAGTTTAGCACATTGAAATTTCTATTTGCAGCGCAGGTGATGCATTTCCGAACGGGGCCTGTTGTTTTTTAATTTAATTACTGAGTTGTTTTTCTTTATTTTTCTCCTGTTGTTGCTGTTGCATGTGTTAAATTTTTGCTTGGCTGAAAGTATTATTATTTTAATATAATTTTTTTTATTGATACAAATAAATGTTTGCGTTTTTGTGTCTTTCTGAATGTGTTTTTAATATTATTTTTTTGTTGAAGGGTTGAAAACTAAAGGGGTATAAGGTTCCTACAAGTTAGAAAGGTAGAAAAACTTTTGCTCCATAGAGAGGTCTGTCATTTTGTAAAGTTATATTTATTAGTATTAAGTGCTGATTTTACTGCTGCATCCAACTCAACTTTTAAGTTTTCACACTTGTACCCTTTGATTTCTCAGCCCCTCAATTGATTAAATATTTACCATATTTAAATATTTATTACAAACACCTTTTCTTTAATACATATTTATAAAAAAAAATTTATTTTATAGCCACCTTTGTTCGTAATCACACCGACTTATCGCCGTCCAGAACAATTAGCCGAACTTACACGTTTGGGTTACACGCTCAAGCATGTTGTCAACTTGCTGTGGCTGGTTATAGAAGATGCCAACAAAACATCGGACAACGTTATACAAATACTAAACAAAATTGGTGTGCCTTATGAGTATTTTTTGGGTAAGTAAAAAGGAAATGTAAAATTTATTCAAAAAAAAAAAAAAAGACGGTAATATTTTTATATTTATGATTCGATGAGGCTAAATTTCGTATCGCTCTGTAAGCCAAATTACTTGTAATAATTTTTAAGGACCAAATAATACAAAAGTTAATGGTAAATATTTTAACAAACACATGCTGTTTTCAAAAGGCCGCCACACCTTCATCATCAGCGTTCTTGTGTTTGGTCCACTGTGTGTGGTGTCAGTTGATGCAAATTTCAGCTTTTATACTCGTATACATATTGTTACGTTTTTAACCGTTAAAAACTTTTTTCTTTCCCAAGGAATAAAAGACCCCAGTGCACGAATTATATTTAAGAATTTCACTTTATTTACTAATTACACTTATGCCGAGTACACATTATGGCATTTTGTGACATCGCAATAGTGTATACTAGTGGCAACGTTTATGACAAACATGTGCAGTCCAATATTTTTCGTTCGTTGTGTGACATTGCCTTCCATATAAAAACATGGTGTGAACGGCGTTTCACACATTTTGAAAATAACAACACCAGAAATTCCACATGTGTACTCAGTATTATACTAATAAAATCAAGTGCTTAAGTACACACACAACTTAAATTACTTGAATGATTGACAACTGGTTGCCACGATGTTTATTCCGCTGTTGTATATACATGTCTCTTAAAACTGGGCTGCTCTGGTATTGAAGCAATACACCCTCTCTGCTGCTCTTCACACAAGACTCACTCTGCCTTTACTTTTACACACTTATGTGCGACTATCAACTGCTTTAAACTGAGATTTACTCTTTCTTCACAATTACAACTGAACTTTACAGAATGACTTTGTATAGCATATACTGATGTGTCGCCCTTTTTATACTTCACACAAGGCTTCCAGAATGTGACAGCAATGTCTAGACAATCTCAGCAGCATGTCCAATGTTCAACGTTTAGTTCATACATCATTAAAGAAGAAATTTATGATGGTTGTTTGCCTTATTTTTGTTTTTGTCTGCACTACCATACACGAGTATGAGTGTGTTTGTATGTGTATCTTCTTAACAAGCAGAAGCTATTTTATTATTGTTGTTATAGTCATTTTTATGTTTATTTAATCGTATTTGCTAAAGGCCATGAGTCACTACCCTGATCTGATAAATTGTTATTGTCTTTCGAAAATTTTCATAGACTTCATCATACCAGGGTTGTATTTTTTAGTAAATCGTGCGATAATGTATCACGGCCTTAAGAATGTGTATTTAGTTCTTCAGCTAAACAATTGTGGATAATTCTTTTTGTTTACCAAATGTTTTCTTTATAAAAACATTCCTTTTCAGCAACATTGATTATTTTGCGTGAAAAATTTGACATGTACTAAATGTAGCCCAACTCGCTGTTTTTTTTATAAATTTCTCGCTTTTATTTCGTGAAAGTATGCAACATTGTTAAAATTCCGTGCGAAAAAAGTGCTGCTCATGTTGTTTCGCAGCTGAAACAAAAATGATGCCAGAGCCATTGCGCATGGAGAAACATGCTGCTAGACTCATTTTACATATTTTTCGCAATAAGAACTGAGTACTACTTTTGCAAGTTTATATCGCACATATTTCATACCAAATACTTTTGCATGTAGTTTGACAGCATTTCGCACAAAACAGAACAGAGTACCACGCTATACATATTAAATTTAATTGAAAATGAATAGTGATACTTACAAATCTGTGGAATTTTGACAAAACAACCAATGTCGAAAAACTGAATTTTACAGGAGGACCAAAAAACACTTGTATATAGTCACAGAATCGTCCCAAAACATGTCTAAGCAAATGTAACCTATTTTTATGGTGGAGAATTTAAATACCTTTATTTTCCAATTTGCATCTTTCTTCCAAATATAACTGCCGCCGAGAAAATGTCCAAAAACCGAGATGTGTTGTTTTGTCAAAATAATTTTTGATCGAAAAATCAACCCTTCTCTAGATAAAGTCTTTTTCACACTGAAAAGTAACAAATATTTCGCAACCTTTGTCGGGACTAGTGCTTTTATTAAAATGAAATAAGAAAAATTCAGTGACATATGTTATTTTCTTAAATAGAATTTAGTTTATTTTAAACGAATATTATAAAAAGTTATGCTTTCTATTAGACCAATTGCATGTATTTTTAGGTATGAAAAAGAAAAGTTAGAATAAAAAAAATCAAAATCAGATTCATGGAAAGGATCTTCATCAATATCAATATCTTCATCAATATCTTGGGCACTTGTGTGGGACATTTTATTTAATTTAATTTAAACACAACTTGAATGAAAAACAGAAAGAGAGTACTATTCATTTTGTCGTAACTGACATATCTGTCATTGATAGTGTGAGTTTTCACAAATGGTTTACTTGGATTCGTTAAGTATCGGCAGTTGAACAAAGGTGCAATTCCTTCGATAAGCACGGTACCAAGGCATATCAAACAGGTACATGCGTCAGGCAAATTGCTCATCCGCTGATTTTTTGTTTACACGTTTATAACGAAGAATTCATTTGACAAATACTTTTGTGCCTTGTTTGATGCATACAATTTTTTGACAATTACTTTGTAAAACTATGTGAGAAGCACAGAGTTGCCACAGTGTTTTCTCTAATGCGTGTACCTGTAGTAAATGTGCCTTGCACGGTACCCTCTAGAAAAGTCGAAAATTCTAAAATCATTGAAAATTCCATACAAAGTGACAAACTCTCTGGAGCCGTGAAGTAGGTACCTTCAAAACAGCTGATAATTGTCGTAATCTTGTATATCTATAATTCTTGTAGCAAATGTATTCACTTTCGAGAGAGTCAATGCTCCTCCAAAGCTTTGAAACCTTTGATTTTGTGTCTTCCTCTGTGCATTGTTTATGTTTTTCTATATTAGGAAACAACATATTTTCCTAAAAAACGTCTTAATTTGTTACACATGCACACGACAAAAGCACTTGATTTGATATAGGTTCCTTTTATTTCATTAATTCCCACTACACTAAAGCACTCATGTTAACATAGGTTGTTTTGTCACAATGAATGCTAATGATCAAATGGCTATTAAAAGAACTTAACTTTAGAAGGGTACATGTTATTTTCGTTTATGCATTTGATAAAAGAACATGAGTGCAAATAGGTTGTTTTGTCAAAATAATTTTAGTAAATTATTGGAAACCCATATTCAAATAAATTCTTTTGTCAAAATTACGTTATGATATTTTTCTTTGTGCGCTGCAGCATATTTCGATATGGGTTCTTTTGTCAAAAGCAGATTGTAAAAATTGCGAGATAGGTTGATTTGGAGGCTTCTATATCTTCCGATCTACACTATCTACAAACACGCTGAAACGATAGAAAGATGCGCTTTTAAAACTTATACATATGGCTGAAAAAGTGGAAAATTGTCCGATCTCGAGTTAGGTTGTTTTGTCAAAACTCCACAGAAATGTATTTACCCAAGGTAAATCAATAGTTGTATTTATATTCAATAATCATTTCTCTTATTCCATTTCATTAAAAATTCACGTTAAACAGCTGATGTTAAGAACAATCTCTGCCCAAGTAGATAGACATGGGTGCTGATGAATGAAAAAGGCGCATTTCTTCCAGCTAAAAAGTGTAGTTTAATTATTCTTCTCTTTAGAAAATCATATTAATTAATAACAAATATTTCATTCTATAAGAATTGAAAATACTGAACTTGAGACCGATTAAGAAATTATTTCTGATTAAAAACATTTACGTTGGCTCTGTTCGAATATTTTTGCATAACAATATTTTTCTGTGCAAATGGAATATGTGAATTGTTTTGATTCATGATATGCTGGCAATATGCTGGAACCGTTTTTGTAATGAAAGCTCAATTTTACCATCTCTAATTTACGGCAGTCTTGCCAAGGCGAATTGACACCAGGTGGTCTCGATTTGCAACTCTGCATATTAAAATTTCCTGCTGTCAGAATATTTCTTAACGTGTTGCATTGATTTGACAGCAGAGAAGTTATGTCAGCTGGTGAATTAAGATCACCTGATGTGAAATCGCCTTGAGTCTTGCTATTGTTAATTGTTCTTTACATAAGCATGTGCATAATTAGTAAAAGAAAATAAACAAAATTTTTATTTTGAACAGCTCCCATGCCAGATGAGTATAAAAAAGCGAAAGGCCCCAAACCGCGTGGCGTATCAAATCGCAACCGCGGTCTCCAGTGGCTGAGGGAAAATGCCACCGAGGGTGTTTTCTATTTTGCCGACGATGATAATACGTACGACATAAATATATTTGAGCAGGTTAGCTACAGCATTGAGAGTCGCCAAACAGTTTTTGTAGCTTTACTTTTGCATTTTTCTTCTCTTCTCTTTTCTTTCAGATGCGCTATACCAAAAAGGTTTCAATGTGGCCGGTTGGTTTGGTGACCAAACTCGGCGTTAGTAGTCCTATTGTTAAGGAGGGCAAAGTGACGGGTTTCTATGACGGCTGGATTGGCGGTCGTAAGTATCCTGTTGATATGGCTGGTTTTGCTGTGAGCGTTAAATTTTTACATGACCGTCCAAATGCAAAAATGCCCTTTAAATCGGGCTATGAAGAAGACGGATTCCTGAAGAGTTTAGCACCTTTCAATAATACCGAAATAGAATTATTAGCCAATAATTGTACAGAGGTAAGTGTGCAAAAATAATAAAGAAGAAAGAGTAGCCAATTTTAATATTATTACAGAAAATGCAAACGGCTCTATATACATATTTAATTCGTTTAAACTGAACTAAACTCTTTAAAGCATAAAAAACTTTTATTATGCCAATCGTGACTTAAAAAAACACACAGATAGAGCGGGTTGCATTTCTTTTAACGATATATAAGTAAATTTTAACAACCACATTTATACATATCTGTGCTTAAAAGCGATAACAGCATAAGTCGACTCAAGACAAAATCGAGTTATATATGCTACAAAATTCTACAAACGAAAGCTCCATATTTACGTGAAATCTCAAAGTCTCTAACGAAGTTTATTCTAAAGATATAAGCAAAACAATATTGACCTTATTAGTATTTTTTTTTTGGAATTGTTACAATTTAAGTAAAAAGCAAAAGTGTATTTTTAATAATAAAAAGGTGAATAATATAAAATAGAAAGTGGAAACAAATGAAACTGCTCCAGCTTCTCTGAGGGACTTGGATTGCGAAGCTGTCTCTGAATATTTAAAGAGTAAGTAAAAAATATGGGGTTTTTTAATCGAGTGTGCGTGTCGTTTTTAACAAGTCCCGTTTCGCAATTTTAGTTGAGCAACTTTGTAGTTCATATGAGAGAGAAGAAAATGTATGATAGTTCCCAAGGTGAATTGATGCCAGGTGGTCTCGATTTGCAACTCTGCATACTCGTATTCGCCTTGTATGTTTGTTAGTGGAAAAGTGTCCTGGTGGTTTACTCTGTAATTCGAAACGAAAGAAAATGCTTTCGAATTGCAATGTTAATAGCATATAAATTCGAAAGCATTTTCTTTCCTGCTGTCAGAATCACAAAGTACACAGAGATGTCATGAGACAGGAAGATAATTGCGAATTCTGACGTCTCGCTCACACCGAGAATGCGTCTTCTTTAATTTTTCTTTCGTATTGGCATTAATTTAACGTATTTTCATTTCATGCTTTGTGTTCTCATTCGCTATGCGATTTTTGTAATTAAAAGGCTAAAATTAATATTTATGAATCAAAAGCTGAAAGTTAAATCAGGAATCATTTGAAAACCACTCTTAATCACTTTTTTAATACTAATAATCATTTTCACATTCTGCTTTTTAATTCAACACAACAAATTCCTTGATTTAATTTTGCACAAATGTTCACTTGTTCATTTTATACTTTGTGGTCTCATTCGCTGTCTGCTTTTTGGAAGTAAATGGTAAGAATGAATATATTTTAATGAAAATGCTTAAAATGAAGTCTGTAATCATTTGAAAACAAATTTTAATCACTGTTTTAATACTAATAATATTTTACACATTTGGGGTATTCACACAAGTGTCATAATTGTCTTAAGTGTCATAATGTTTTAACATTTACCAAAGGAAATGAAAGAGAGAGAGAGAGAGAGAGTAAACAATGTACAAAGTTGCTAAAACCAAAATACAAATAAGTACACTTTTTATAATTGTAAATTATGAGGGGTTGCTCACAACAGTCATATTTTTTCGTAGTATTACTTTAAAACGTGTTAATTTATGAGTACCATTTGAATACCCCAATTGTGTTTTTAGTTCAACACTACAAAATCTTTCATTTCATTTTGGAAAAATATTTTCTTGTTCATTTCACAAAGTACACATTTTCTCTTGTTTGTTTTGATTATATTGTTAACAACTAAATAACAAATATACTACAGTTGTCCCTTTCTCGCCGAACCTGTGTCAAAGCTGATTTTAGCTTTTGTATCACTCATTTTCTTCACCTCTGTGTACTTTGTGATCAGCATATATCCGAACGTTGTGCTTTGATTTGAAAGCAGAGAAATTATCAGCTGATCGTCAGCTGGTGAATTGAGATCACCTAATGTGAATTCGCCTTGATAGTTTCCATCTTCATTATCTTCTCTTTCATCTTCCATAAGCTCAAAAGTTGCTAAACTGAATTTTCGTCTGTGAACCCTTGTATAATATTTCCTTCTGCTCCCGTCTTTGCAAATAATAAAAATAAAACAAATTTAGTGTGTTAACAACAATGCAATAAAATTATTTATATTTTTAAAACTATTCATTTAATATTCATAACATTTATTTATTTTATTATTATTTTTAAAAACAAAACAAATTCGCCGCAAATATTTGCATATGTAAATGCAGACTTAGTTAACAGCCCTGCTTTTTTTAAGTTCTTATTAGTAAGTCATCTGGCATCTCCTTCTTTAGGAACAGACAAAAATAAACAAAGAAATCAAAGCAAAATATAAATTTATAACTGTAATAGTGTCGATTATTTATAAAATGGTAATAGGTATGAAAACCTTCTGCATGCGCTTGCCTCATGACTTCTGATTGAATAATTATTTTCATTTGCTCAACTCGCTGTAAGACCGGACTCAGAAATATGTTGTCGCTCTAGGTGACCAAGAACCCCTAGCTTCTTAATGACATAGTTTCTCTTAGAGCACTGATGGGGTTACACTTTTGGAGTGATGACGACTATAAATATAATCAGCTTAGAAACGTGGGCTTTAGTTGAGAGCAAAACAGATAATTATTTATTGATGATGACAAAGAGGCAGTAGGCAGTATCATGCAGGCCAAATGCCTATTACTATTTAATAAAAAATCATTCAATAAACTGCTAAGAGAAAAAATTAAATATCAAAAGAATAAAAAAATAAGAAATGTCCTGAAGAAGAAGAAAATATCGAACTAAAAATAAAAATATAAACAGACCTAAAGCTTGAAAAAATAGTTTATTGAACAAACTTATGAAAAATGATCGAAAAATTAGATTAAAAAATTTGAACTCAGGTAAATTTAAAAAATAGCCTTTTTTCTTCTTTAGAGCAGAAATTTTAGACTCATTTAACATTTTTTGATCATATAATTTTTTGCCAACATGTAACAGAGCGACGACGTAATTGAAGCAACACTTGCTCTTGGTATTCGTATGGAGTTTCGTGAAAAGCTTCTCAAGTGGTATAAACTACAGGTAATGTAACAAATATGCACATATGTACTTAATATACATATATTTATTAATTATTATTTATTTATTTACATGATATTGAGCTTATATCTGCCATGTTCATAAAAAATATTTCAGGTTTATTAAGCGCTTATTTGGCATATTTGAAATTGAAAATTTGTCAAATAAACCTGTAATAAACCTAAAATATTTTTTATGGTTTCGACAGTTTTATGATAAAATTTGGCTATCAGCTATGCATATACATATCTACATATATGTACTAAATTATGTCTGAATTTTTTTTTACCGGGTGCAGAAAAAATAAAAAAAAATAAGACTAAAAAATACAAACAATGAAATCAAAGCAAAAATAAATTTATATCTCTAATAGTGTCGATTATTTTTGTTACGAAAATCACGTCCTAGCTCCTGTGTCGTGGCATAAAGAGCATAGCTCTAAAATAGTACTAGGTACGAAAATCTTCTGCATGCGCTAGCCTCATGTGTTCTGATTGAATAATTATTTTCATTTGCTCAACTCGCTGTAAGACCGGACTCAGAAATATGTTATCGCTCTAGGTGACCAAGAACCCCTAGCTTCTTAATGACATAGTTTCTCTTAGAGCACTGATGGGGTTACACTTTTGGAGCGATGACGACTATAAATATAATCAGCTTAGAAACGTGGGCTTTAGTTGAGAGCAAAACAGATAATTATTTATTGATGATGACAAAGAGGCACTAGGCAGTATCGTGCAGGCCAAATGCCTATTACTATTTAGTAAAAAATCATTCAATAAAATACAGGTAATGTAACAAATATGCAATAATAATTAATTAATAACCCAGCAAAAAAAAAAAACATGACAAATCGTGTGTTGAATCATGGGTTCAAGCGAATACACATTGGTTCGATTTAGGTGAAACATAAACGATTTTTACATTAGCTTGTCATTGGAGATCATGTGTTTGTGAGAGAATTTAAATACTTTGATATCCATTCGAAGTTCCCTGATTCATGTAAATACAAAACAAAAAAAAAACTGTTGTCGCAGCCAGGATACTGACCGTGCTATTCTCACTGTCTAGGCACACTCTCTTGGTATTCGTTGGAGTTTTATGAAAATGTGGCAATGTGATGATTTAATTCCGTTTTTGCATGCCTTTTTCGCTGGATATTTATTTCAATATCTTACCCAGTAATATTGCATGCGTTTTTAATGAGTTCAAAATCTATGGCATTATTTACGTTTTGCGATGATATTCAGAATGCATTCAAAGAAACAAATGCTCAAGAAAGCATTTAATTTTGAACGCGTTCATTTATTTTTTGCTGGGAATTTATTTAAATTCTAACAATTCCCAAAAAAATACTAATTATTAACTTGACTGCACCCGGTCAAAAATACTTGTGTGGCAACACTCTATACTTGCTAAAGCAATGAATAGCTGTTGTTTTTTTTGACATTTATTTTGTTTACATACATACATACATATCTACTTCTTACAACTACAATTCGAGCAAAAAAAAAGTCAGCCATTTTATTAATGGTAAAGTAAGAAAATAAAAATAAATAAAAACCCTGTTGATTATTGGCCAGTCACACACGAGCACAATTGTGCTGGCATAAAATGCTAGTTTGTGGGTGAGAGGGGCAAAGAGAGTGGTTTTGTGTTTGGCATAATTTTTCAACCAGCTAGTAGCAGCACAAAACCAATACACACACAACTTCAAAAACAGCAAATGTAAAATGAATACAAAAAACACTAATACACACAAAGCTGTGTGCATGTATACATTTTTATGCCAGATGAACTAGTCTTGTGTATTCTAAAAAGACCAAGAATTGTTCGGCATAAAAATTAGTCTCGTGTGTGAAATGCCATTGAGTTCTTGTTTCAACTTTGATATTAGTTGAACTTCTTCTCAGTTGTTTAAATCGAAGTTTAGCATAATACGAGTATCTCTAGTTGTTCTAAGAAATTTGCGGGTAAAAATTCCCTGATGATCTGCATTAGCAGCAGTGAAATGCGCATAGGATCCAGCTAAAGCCCTCAATAATTAATTTCATTTTTATTTTAAACAAAAAAAAATATTTTATTGAATAAGTAAATGTGCCTTGACTTGGCAGTTTTTCTTGAAACAGTTCTCTTCAATTCTCTTTTAAAATTGCTCGTTTGTTTTCACTCAGACGGTTTCTTGTTCAATTTTGCTGTTGTTTTAATACAGCGAATGAAATAACAAAAGAGAATTGAAGTAACTTTTCTGTACAATCAAGTCAGTACCCCTCTTCTTTCTTCTTTCCCCTCTCTCCCATAAACTCAGACTTGCTTCAAGAAATACTGCCAAGTCTAAAACATGACTTATTGAGTTCTTGTTTCAACTTTGATATTAATTGAACTTCTTCTCAGTTGTTTAAATTGAAGTTTAGCATAATACGAGTATCGCTAGTTGTTCTAAGAAATTTGCGGGTAAAAATTCCCTGATGATCTGCATTAGCAGCAGTGAAATGCGCATAAAGCCCTCAATAATTAATTTCATTTTTATTTTTAACAAAAAAAAATATTTTACTGAATGAGTAATATAATAATTTGGGATTATTAGTGCGTTAAGAAATTGTAGACAAATTTTATATGGAACAAATATAAATTACAAAAACAAATTACATAATAAAATTTTTTCACGCTTAGCATTGCGTTTTACAAAATAAAACTTTATCTTTTTCGACTTGCGCTGTTATCGCTTTTTTTTTAATAAAGGTATTTTTTATAAAATCTACTACCACAGGAAATTTTTTATAAAAACATAATTTATTATAACTTATAGTTGCTTCTAAAAAAAAAGGTTATTGTCTTTCCAACTTCTTTTAGATTTTAACTTGGCACACACAAACCAAAAAGAATAATCCAGCTGAAAAAGTGAATGTAAGCAAATACAGTGATACAAATTTAATATTTTTAGATAAAATGATAATACGACGTTAACTCAAACTTGGAAAACAGAATAATTTAAAATAACCATAAATTATTAATAAATATTACTACTCGTGTAAGTTTTCATTAATTTTTCAAATAACCGTTAAGAAACATACCAAAACAAAAAAACAAGAAACCAAACCAAAAAATCAATTTGTAACTAATTGCTAAGAATTATATATTCTCTTCCCAAAAATACCAGCTGAAATAAAAGAA
The DNA here is from genome assembly GCA_936439885.1 of Nowickia ferox. Classification (NCBI taxonomy): domain Eukaryota; kingdom Metazoa; phylum Arthropoda; class Insecta; order Diptera; family Tachinidae; genus Nowickia; species Nowickia ferox. The sequence goes on along the minus strand of OW387024.1, from coordinate 19,471,068 downwards.
AAAAAAAACAAGTGTATTTGATCAAATATTTAAGCACAAAAGTTTGTAAGCTTTATTAATATGTATTATTAAACTTAAAACTTAAAGTAATAATAATTGTAAATATATTATTATATATACATACATACATATTTATTTGACAAACTAACAACTAAAATAATAATGTAAATATTATAAGAAGCATACGTATGTATTTAGATAGAAGTCAAACATATGAAGGATACAATCATAACTTTTTTAATGAAAACCCCAAAAGATATTTATACTAAAAAAATATAAAATAAAACGAAGACATAAAATTAATACTTTTAGTAGCAGTAAACTTTTTAAATTAAAGTTTCGGAATATTTAATTTACAAGATTTTTTTTTATTTGTTTTCTGACAACTTTTTTAAACTACAGACTGTATTTGCTAGCATTAAGTGAATGTGTATTATTATTGATGAATCTTAATGAAAAACATCTCCTTTGAGTTTTGAGAAAGCCTTTGAAGTGAAACTGGTTAGGAATAATATATTTTGTAATTTTATTTTTATTAGGATTTTCTTTAATATTGAAATAATTTTTTTTTGTTACAAAACTGAAAGAGACTCAAATCAAACTTATTATTATAATATAAAAATTATTATTATTATTTTTTTTTGTAGTATACATATAGATATTGTATGTACATATCTATGCACGTTTTTTGTTTCTTCTTTAAATAATAAGTAAAAGAGATCTTAAGTATATTAGTTGTATGTATGATTGGCATTATTTAATTTTTAATTATACATATTTTCTTATTATTTTATTTGTACTTAAATTAATGAATTTAATACGAGTAAGTTGTTGTAAAAAATGCTAAAATACAAAAATACTTAACTGAAAAACTGTATTACCGTTCATAATCAAAGTATTTTTAATAATTAAATTGATTTAAAACCAAACGATACCAACAATTTGATACAATTGTACAAGAAATATAATAATTATGACAAAAAATTAAAAAAAATTGGAAACCAATAGAGTTTGATGAGACTTACATGGGAAGCAATTCCCAGAAAAAAATTTTTTTGCTCTTCCGAATAAAAATATTTTATCGCCGATGGTAATGTTCGTATTGTATTCTCCAAAGGTAAGTAATGTATGCTACAGCTCTCAGTTAGTTCATATTAAAAAGAATATAAATACCTTAGATTTACTGGCCGTGGGTTAAACATTTTTAAAAGTTGATAAGAGTTTCTGAAATAACTCTATTCATGTTTATTTGGGAGCGGGGTTTTTTTATTAACTCATAAATATGTATAAATTAAACTCTAGCAGATGCTATAGAATGTCTTCTATCCAACAATATAAGTCTTGAAAAAATCGACCCAGTAGTTTCAAAGTTATGAGGGTTTAACCGATTTAAAATGGAGTCATGAAAAAGTGACAAAAACTCATACTGCTGCTTTAGTTTTTAGTCTAAAACTTGTTTTCGCTTGTTGCTCTAAATGTCCTCTTTCACCCCATACCAATTTTAAGCTAAACGGTTCATTGGTTACCGAGTTATAGGCTTTTTTCTGAAAAGTACGAAGAAGTAAAAAAAAAATAAAAACACGGCAACACTGGTCACCTATGCGGATAGCGCCATCTTTTGTTTGGTAGGATTTTTTTTCTTGAAAAAAATTATTCGCCAAACAAAAGATGGCGCTATCCGCATAGGTGACCAGTGTTGCCGTGTTGCAAGAATTTTTCTATTTTTTTAATTTTCAGAAAAAGGCCTATAACTCGGTAATTAATGAACCGTTTAGCTTAAAATTGGTATGGGGTGAAAGAGGGCATTTAGAGCAACAAACGCAAACAAGTTTTAGACCAAAAACAGCAGCAATAATAAGAGATTTTTCATATATCAATGAACATTTTCTACTTGAAAAATCTTCTATTGTTGTTGCTGTTTTTGGTCTAAAACTTGCTTGCTCTTGTTGCTCTAAACGTCCCCTTTCACCCCATACCAATTTTAAGCCAAACGGTCCATTGGTTACCGAGTTATAGGCTTTTTTCTGAAAAGCACGAAAAAGTAAAAAAAATAAAAACACGGCAACACTGGTCACCTATGCGGATAGCGCCATCTATTGTTTGTCGAGTAATTTTTTTCAAGAAAAAAAATCCTACCAAACAAAAGATGGCGCTATCCGCATAGGTGACCAGTGTTGCCGTGTTTTTATTTTTTGTACTTTTTCGTACTTTTCAGAAAAAGGCCTATAACTCGGTAACCAATGGACCGTTTAGCTTAAAATTGGTATGGGGTGAAAGAGGACATTTAGAGCAACAAGCGCAAACTAGTTGTAGACCAAAAACGACAACAACAATAGAAGATTTTTCAGATAGATGTTCATTGAAATATAAATCGGTTAAACTCTCATAAGTTTGGAACTACTGGGCCAATTTTTTGAAGACTTATATTTTTGGATAGAAGACCTTCTATAGCATCTGCTAACGTTGTTTGTTTGAGATAAAAATTCGCCTGTAACATGAAATTCAATTCAATAAAATATAAAAAGCACTAATAAACTAGGGAGTGAATGAAGGATGTTTTAAATAAATAATTTATTTTTTGCTTTACGTCTTTCAATATTTTTCATAATGCTCATCGTAAGTCGCATAATGAAGAAAGGGTTCGTCATGTTTTTATTTTCCAGATATTTAATAAATTACATTTTAATAAAATAAAAAATAGTTTTATATATTACAATATTTTAATTTAAAATCATTAGTTTTCATTAATGAAAATTTATTTAATATTCACTTAGTTCATTTTATTTCATATTTTTGAAGCGAAAATAATATATGTATGTACATATGTATATGATTTAGTGTATTTAGATTTGATCATTTTAGTATTTTATATCCATCGACTGTAAATGTCGAAGATATAATGAAAAATTTTATAAAGGCGATCCCTGCGTTCGGACAAAAAAATAAAAAAATTATACATAATAAAATTAAAATAAATAAATTATAATAAAAATATAAATTTATGAAAATACTTCCTTTGGGAAAGTGTCATGCTTTTTTACGAGCTTTAATTTTGTGGCGGCATTAGGATAGCACATTGGGGTTGTGGGTACTCAGATCTCATGGGTCAATAATAGGACGGGATACTTGAGGCCACTGGTTTTCTTGAGAAAAAAAAAATCATTTATATATCATACTTTAATATCCGACTGTTAATGCCGAAGTTATAACGAAAACTTTTATTTATTTTTTATTTTTGCCTCTAAAGGTGGTGCGCTCTAATGTACTTACATACATATATTTGTATATGTATAAATAACTCGTATTTAAAAAATACAGGTTATTTGATCTTGATTGATTCTACACGTGAATATTTGCATATGGCGGGCTCACGAGTGATCGACGCGTGGCATAAAAAATCACAACATTTGCACTTCTCTACTTAAAACTATTTATGTAATTTTTAACCAATATTGAGTCTTATTATGGTTGTAGAATTTTTCAATAGTTCGTAATGAATTGACAACTGCTGAAAAATTAAACAAACATAATAAGGCACATTTATTATCCATAATATATAATTTTTGTAAGAAAAATGTCTACGGTTGCGTACTAAACAAATAACTTAACATGGAGGATTGGACATTAAATTTAATATAAGCCTCCTCCCATTTAGTGTGTACTAACTTTTGTAAAGGAGTGTTAACGGTTAGTTCATCCTTACCGTTCGCTTCATCTTTAGAAGTGTGCTGTTCTTTTGAAAATCTTCCAGACAAGAAAGTATTTTCTAGAGAAGTGTGTTGACTTTCAAGCATACCAGCCGCTTGATCGTTGTAAATGCGATTATCAATAGACATGGCGATTTCACGACCCGAACAGCTGTAGTAGTACAAATCAAAACGTGATTCTGCATGATAATTACGCAATAGATCGGCATTTTTATTGAACATGACACCGTAGTGTCCAGCACACAAAGTGATCCATATGGGGTAACTGGGAGTTTTGAGGCGAGAGCCAGGTTGACGGGCCACAGCTGAGTTCGGGTGGCCAGTTTCATTCTCCCATAATAAAAAGCCGATAGTACAGCGTTTCAAAACGCCATATTGTGGAGAGGACTGGAAATAAATAAAAGTAATAAAAGTTAATTTAGTTGGAATTTGGGTTGAAGATGGATTCACCCATTTGTTCTGACAAAAAAATTTTTAAATGAGAGTGTGTGAAAAACTATTATACATAACAAAAAAAAATTTTTTGGAATTTTTTGCTTGTTTTTTGGTTACGTTCCTGCTTATAGAAGTCATCAGCAAACTTTAACCGACAAGATTTTTTAAATAAACTAAAAAAAACTTTGTATGTTTATACTAAGACTCTTCTCTACATTATTGAGAATCACAATACATATACAAACATAATAAGTTTAGAAGCATCAAACAAAAATCTTTACACCTTTTTATTTAACACCACCTTTCTACAATTATTTGTTTGTATATTGTGATTCTCAATAATGTAGAGAAGAGTCTTAGTATAAACATACAAAGTTTTTTTTTAGCTAATTTCAAACATTTTTTGGGTGAAGTCTACTGATGAGTTCCACGAGCAGGAACGAAATGCTATAAGCAATTATTACTAATACATTAAAGACCCGAATGTCAAATAAATGTACTTCAGTATTTCTTATAAATTTTTTTCAGAAGCAAAGGACTGTATTTTAAGGTGGAAATAAGTAGAAAAAATTCTAAAAAAATTTTTTCTTTGAAAATTACCTGATTTATTTAAGTACTTACATAACTATTCTCATCACCAACATTTATGACGCCATTATGAATGTAGGGCGTGGCTCTGCCAGTAAGTAAAAGAGTTACAATCATCAACGAGCCCTCTTCACAGTTGCTCGTGGTCAGTGGTACGTTTTTGGTAGAATCGAGATCATTGCGTATCCTACAACATAAAGTATAAAATTAAAGTAAAGAAAAATCAATTTCAATTAGGGGATGTCCATCGGGACTGGTTTTCCGAATACCGGGATTCGGGATTTCAAAAAATCTAATCCCGGGATTTTTCGGGATCCCGAATTTTTTTGAGATTCAGGGATTTTTCGGGACTCAGGGTTTTTTAAACATTAAAAGATATATGCGTTAAACTCGTTTCCTGGCAAATTACTGTTTTTTACTTATGAAGTTGTTTGAGTAAATGAGCGATATGTAATTAAAAACATATACTTAGTTCGCATTTGAGGTGATACGAATTCATCTAAGGCCGAGTTTAATCTGGCATACATGTGCCCAAAAAAGCGTAACCACTAATTACTAATGAAAAACTGTTTAATTCAGACACGTGTCATTAGTATACTAAACCAAAAAAACATTATTAAAACAAGAATCTTGCGTTTTTGTTTTAAAAATAATATTAATAATAATATTAATACACAACATTGTTATTTTTATAACGAAACAGTTCTAAAACAAAAATGTGCGCTTTCATTTTAAAAATTTCAAAAACTATAATGTTTTCTTATTAAAATAAAAATATAATTTTTAAAATCATAATAAAAAAGAAAATGTATTTTTAAACATTCTAAAAACAAAAATATTTTATTATTATATCAATAATTTTAATTTTTTTAAATAAAAGAATATATTTTTCCCCGAGTAACATTTTATATTTGTGTCGTTTTGAAAAAAAAAAAGAATTAATCTGTTATTATGACCAAGTGTATATTAATGTCCATTAGCCTGTATGATCCTTGCGCACAAAATCTTGAAAGTATTGCGAAATTTTAAAAAAACACGGTGTTCATAACATAATAGCGACATTTTTTGTTGAATGCTCGTCATGACGCAAATGAAAATTCATTCGATTAGCGCTTTGGACTACAGTCGAAGACCGAAAATTTTTCATAATAAGGGCATTTTGATTTCAAACAAAATTAACATTTTTAATTTTAATATGAACCATCCGTAATTTCAAAATTCTCTTTTATTAATTTAAAACGTTTCATTCTTAATTTAAGAAGTCTCCATTATTAATTCAAAACATTTCATTTTTTATATAAAAATAATTAGTTTTAAAATAAAAATGCTTCATTATTACTTCAAGAATATTTCATTCTTAATTCAAAAACATAAATTCTTAATTTGAGTATGTTCAACTTTATATCAAGGTTGTTGCTTCTTAAAACAAAAATAATAATTTTTCATTCCAAAATAGTTTTAATTTTTAAGCAAAGAATGAAAATTTTTAAAATAACACAAAACAAACTTAGTTCTATTTCATAAAGGTTTCGTTTTTAAAATCAAAATGTTTCTTCTTGATTTTAAAACTTTATTTTTTCGGTGTAGGGATGCCAATCCCGAAATCCCGGATTTTAAATTTTTTAATCCCGGGATTTTCGAGGTTCATTCAATCCCGAAATTGCTTACTAAGTTTTGTTAGTTATTTAAAAATAAATTCATCATGACCTTCGCCCATGTGAAGATAGTAACCGTGGCAGCACAATATTGATCTTTTATAGTTGAAATTTATTTGCCGGTGGTTAAGCATTGTCTATATATGTATTTCATTGATGCTTTGCCATCAACCACATATTTTGAACAGTCACAAACTTCTTATCTTATGCACAGACTTTCTAAAAATATTTGAGAATTCACAAATTATAATATATTTGAAAATCACAAAAGAAAAATTAGCGTAGTAAGCTTAGAAACTTTAACAAAACCCAGCAAATAATTTATATTCGATATGAATCTGGGGTTTGTTAAAGTTTCTAAGCCTACTACGCTTATTTTTCTTTTCTGATTTTCATAAATATTATTTGTGAATTTTCAAATAGTTTTTGACTATGTAATATGAAATAATTATAAAACTTTTGTTTGTGAACCTCTTTTTAGTAAATACCTATAAAATGCATGTGTCTTTTAATGTTAAAAAAAACCCAGTCCCGAATAATTCCTGAATCTCAAAAAATTTCGGTATCCCGAAAAATCCCGAAATCCCGGGATTTGATTTTCTGAAATCCCGAATCCCAGGATCGTAAAAGCCAGACTCGATTGGCATTCCTAGTCATTAGTAATTAGTGTTTACGCTTTTTTAGGCACATGTGTGCCAGATGTAAGCTCGGCCTAACATTATTTAGGAAATTTGATTATTAAAGTATTAATAAATACTAAACTTTAAAAACTTACTTGCCCAAGGTACGTGTTAAAACAGCGCTATATAAAAATAATAAAGTGCCAGGGGTAGCATCATCAGTAAACTGTAAAAATAAAACAAATACACACATAAATATACACAAGTATATTAAACTTCAATTAAACAATTCCAATAGAAAAATACTCACAGTTTTTAGATGCGTCTTCAAAAAGAACTCTAATTCATCGTTAGGACTCAAAGTAAAGACATACAGCTAAAAAAAAACAACTCCTCGTAGAGAAATTATGTACTAAATAATTTTAAATTTTTTATAAAAAATACCTTTTCAGTGGTGCCGTCATGAAAATATGTGGAACTGTGTTCCACAAAACTCTCATCATCTGGCGAAGGCAAGACCATAACAACTTTGCCTTTATCTGCGATGGAGCGTAAAATTTCCAATAAGGCCAAAAGTAAGGCTTCTCGTTGCATTTGAGCAGAAGGTTTTAAATTGCTTTGAAAAGTAAAAATTATGCAATAAGATATTTTCATTGAAATAAATTAGCAATACTCTACTCTTGCATAGTAGAAACTCCTGATATTTTACGGCCAAATAGTAAATGCTTTAATATAAATCCCTGAACCACCGACAATAGACCGCGAGTAGCATTGCGAGGAGATCTTAGGCCATAAGAGAATTCTTCCTTAATCTCACCAAAACTGAAGGGTGTCTGAGTCCATTCAGCTCTCAGGGGTATGGCGGAAGTACCAAATACCAATTGTCTGAGTTCCTATTAAGCAAGTATTAAATTTTGCATACCATTTATGTACATACATATATTGCCCTAAAATATCTTACCCGTGCCAAGTCGGGTGTTATTGGAACACCGCCGAACTGTTTGAATTCTGCTCTCATCCTTGTATTATTCTATTCCTTTTTACTTTCCACTAAACGTCTGCTGTCTTTGGTGGAACTTATGCCATTAATTTCATTTGCGATTCTTACTTTACCTTGTGACCTTTCTAACAATACATTTCCCTTACAAATCTTTCAATTTTCATAATATTCACACCCACTTTTCCTTGTAAAATTTCATTTAAATACTTCATTATTTTATTTAATATTGATTGATACAGACCTATTACTTATTGCACTTGATTTTTATTTCATAAATCAACATTCATACATTTATATGACCTGTCACTCAAGCGTTTTAATTTGGTTTTTTTTTGCTAAGCTTTCGGTCTCTAGTTTTAAATGACTTTCAATTGCACATAAAAATAACAAAATCTTACATGCAATATGGAAAGTGTGAAATACTTGCAATATACGTAAATGTTAAAAAGATTGTATGTGTGTTTATTAGATTTCTTGCAATAACTTTAGCTGTTAATGTTTAGTAGTTCAAGTGCGGCCGAGATGTAACTCGTAATTCTTGCAAGTTATACAATTTTTTAAAAATCTCATGAACTTCACTAGGAAGCACTTGAGGAATCTATTGGCCCCACTGCACTTTAGGAACCCATGCTAAACGTATGGGCCTCACGTACAATGATTACTGCTCCACTTGTAATGATGAAGAAGAGGAGGAAAGTATCTCGCATTTCCTCTCTCTCTCTCATCTTCCACCAGCAAGCTGCTAACCTAACCTAGCCTATCCTATACAATTTTAAGAGTTAGAATAAATCAACTCAAGCAACTTAGTATTAAACGCGAGGACGCAAATTGCAGTAAATAGAATGGAAAAGTTCTAAACCCGCAATAAGGCCCCTTGAGTTAATCTTGACTTTTGATAGTTATTACGGTTAGGGTATTTTGACTGCAATTACGATATTTTTGTATCAGGTTAAGGCTCAACATGTTTTCTTTAATCTACATAAAAATATCGTAGTCCAACCAATAAGCCCAATACTTCATTGATTATTCCTTCTTACCGTGGTTCCACTATAACTTTTTTGAACTTGAAATCTTTTCTTTTAATTTAAATTTTTTTTTTTTAATTGTGGTTTAAGTCTACGAGTATCTAATGAAGTGTTGCTTAAGGCCGTGATACACTAGCTGGTATGATGGAGTTCATTAGATCAGGGTTGTATTTTTTCGTAGATCGCGCGATTGTGTAGGATAGTGAATCATGGCCTTTAGCTGCAACGAAATGCATCTACACTATTTTTCATTGAAATTCAGAAAGTTCAAGATAATATTGAGAAAATTCCAAATGATATTGAGAATTTTAATTTGAAATTAAGAAAATTCCAAATGAAAATGAGAATTTCAATTTGAAATTGAAAAATTTAAAAATGAAAATTAGAATATCAATTTGAAATTGAGAAAATTCCAAATGAAATCGAGAATTTCAATTTAAAATTGAAAAAATTTAATTTGAAATTAAGAAAACTAAATGAAATTGGGAATTTTTAATAAGGAAATCAGCAAAATTATTTACATAATTTTGATTTAATAAACATATGGACATATATTATTTGAAAATAAGTACAAAGCTATTATTGGCCAACAGGCATATCCTCGAGATAAATAATACTATATAATAATACTAATAATAATACTATACTATAATACTATTAAGAAGATATAACTTCTACTTAAAAAGGCAAGTCTATGCTCTGTTACATTTTTGGGACTTACTTTCGGTAGTTTTTTCATTATTTTTGCCCAAATAATTTTAATGGAATTAATCGTCGGAGAAAAGGCGTTCAGTCGTTAGCGAGTAGCAGAGACAACCTCTGATAACGCATTGCCTAAGTATTTTTTTTAATATTAAAAATAAATTATTTGGAATTCTCCCAATTGCAAATTAAAACTTCCCAATTCTATTTTGAATTTTTTTAATTTCATATTAAAATTTCTCAACATCATTTCGAATTTCTCAATTACAAATTGAAATTCTCAACTTCGTTTGGAATTTTCTCAATTTCAAATTCAAATTCTAAATATCAATTTGAATATTCTCAATTTGAAATTTAAGTTCACAATTTCATTTGAAATTTTCACAATTTAGAATTGAAATTCTAAATTTCATTTGGAAATTTCTAAATTTCATTTGGAATTTTCCTAATTTCGAAATGAAATTCTCAATTTAATTTAGGATATTCTCAATTTCAATGAAAAATGGTGTATACATGCTAAACCAACAACAGATAAATTTTTATCTGTTTTTTATTTATATTTCTTTTCTTTTTATTTCGATTTGCTGGTATCAGTTCTTTCCTCTTCTTTTAGTGTCGCTGCTGAAAACATTCTACAATGGCATAAATATTTTATTAAACAACTAATAAGTCTTTTCAAATATGTATATTAAATAGCTTCATGCTTCCCTTTTGTATTACCATATGATCCTTTGTGGTTCCTTAAAATCTTTCCATCTAAATTCTTTTGTTAGGAAAATATAAAATGTCAACGCATTAAGCACAACATAAAAACCCAATTCCAACCACTGGGCTATACGATTCTTTGGATTTGTACGGGCATTTAAACGAAATAAAACGAAAGGTATTAAGAAATATCTAATCTCTAGCAGGCGCTGGAAGCATAAAACCAAAAAAACGGCCAACCAAAACATGATCTTGAACGAGAAACGTAAATGTTTAAGGCCCTGTTGCACAAATATTAGACCTATGACATAGATCGGACACATAGCATAGCGGAACCAAATATAACGTTCATAAAAACGATGCCATATATAGAAAATATAATGACGATTGTCGGCCAACAAATAGGGATGCACCAAAGTATTCCATTTAACGATAACAATAAAAACGCCGGTGAGAAAGATAAAAATAAGTCTTTCTTTTAAAACTAATTGCAATGTAGAACGCAATTGGCACAGAAAATTTGAAACTCCAAATATAAGACAGAAGACCGAAAAGTAAAATAACTGTAAATAAATTTGTGTAATTATATAAATTTTTAAGCATATCAAGCTCCGTAATACCTGTGGTATATGCAAGGTTGCTTCATGAGCCCGTTTATCACCCAATACAATAGAACCATTTAAGTATACAAAGCCTACAAAAGGCAGTAGTATAATCATATAAAAGCAGCCTTTTTTAAGTATGTGCCAAATACATTTTAGCAAAAGTTTAAAGTTGGACACAATTTCCAACATTACCTTTAAACGAGAAAAGAAAAGAATAATACAACTTTTTGCAAACAATAAAGAAAAATCAACATTAAAAGATTGGCTTATTTTAAATGTATACAGTTTCGATGCAAATAGAAAGAATTTCGATAGGTGCGGAAGGGAATTTCGTTATCAACAGCATACTTTCACTATTATGATAGATTAAATACTTTTGTGAGGATTTGAATTTAGCAAGGGAGTGCTGTTGGCTGAAGTAGTTAGTGTGTCAACTATGAAACAAATGTTGGTGCTCGAGAGCCCGAGTTCAAACCCTGCGCCAGACACTAGTCATATCAACATCATCGATTTTTCGATGTATATCGCAGCACCCTCCTTCGTCGATATTTGTAGCAATTAATCGTAAAATAACTAATAAAATGACTATATAGCTTAAAGTAGTACGCCAACTTAACACCAGAGGCGCCCCTAAACTTGATTTAAGCCTGAATACTAAAACCAAAAACTACTTTTTTATTTTATTGTTGTTTACAGTATACTTAAGTTTTAGAACGAAACTTCAGTACACACAAACCTTTTTTTATGCGGTTTTTTTTAATGCGGTTTGGAAGTTATGCGGTTTTCGAAGCCGAATTTTAAATTTCATCAAATTGGCATTACCCAACTACATTTTTATAAAAAATTGTTTTATTTTTGCTTGAATTGTGTTTGGGGCGCTTTTTATGCATTTAAGTGTGTTTTCGCATGCATAAGTCATGTTTGAGACACAGCAGTTTTTCTTGAAGCAAGTCTGAGTTTATGGGATAGAGAGGAGAGAATGAGAGTACTGACTTGCTTGTACCGAAGAGTTATTAGTTATATACAAATTATTTTGTTAGCACAGAACAATTTCATCACTTACTACCATTTATGCACTTTACAGCAACGAGGAGGAGTTTAATGGGTTTTGAAGCGAGAGTTCTAATATAAATTTATAAATTTTATTTCTTCAGCATCTCCTGAGTTTATTTTCTTTTTAATATTATTTTGCACACAAATGGATTTCTTAAAATAAATATTTGCTACATAATATTTTTTATGCGGTTTTGATTAAATTTTGATTTGAAGTTATGCTGTTTTTAAACAGGAACGTTATCTACCACTTTTGTAGAGAATTAGTCCCCTTTTTTATGAGTTTTTTTTTTAATGCGGTTTTCTTTGGAACGCATCTACCCCATAAAAAAGGTTTGAGTTTGAGTTTACATTCTATTAAAACAGGTAATTATACTGGGAAAGTTGACAAGTTTTGTTAAATTTTCTTTCGACTTTCTTCGGTGTTGAGACATGGAAAGTTAAGCTTGACTGTAACACGAATTGAATTTTCTTTTCAATTTGTTTTGTATTAGCTTTAAATTTCTTTTACTATACCGCGTAGTAACTGACTATACACATCGCAACACAAAATTTTCGAGTACAAAAAACAAATAGACATTAACTTTCAAAACTCAGTCTCAGAATTATGCTGAGTTCACATCTGGTATTTCTTGTGTTGTCATTTTCAAATTGTGTGCAACGCCGGTCACATTATGTTTTTATATGGAAAGCAATGCCCCAAAAAGAAAAATATTGGAAATGATAAACGTTGCCACTAGTACACACTAATGCGATGTCAGAAAATGACATAGTGAGTACTCGGCATTACAAATAACCAATTAAAATTAGATAATCCATCCCCTTGAGAATTATTTTAGAACAATAAATGTTTTTTGTACTTACTCTGGGTTTATACAATTGAACGTCCTGAACCTTTATGCGCATTAGGTCTGCATAATTTTTTGTTACTATATCCAAAGCTGTAATTCCAAAAGCCATACCAATCCATACAACATTTGTCTGACGCATCAGCACACTTGCAGCAGCTATAAATTAAATTATTTAATTTACTTTTGCTTTTTCAAGGAATCTATTTAACTATTTACCATAAACAGAAGCCTGTAAATGTTGCTCCTTTTGCCAATACATATAAAATAGCAAAACTGTTGTCAAAGATAAAATGTCGGTGTAGTACAAATGCGCAAAGAAATATAAAGGCGGCAACGATGCAATAGTAAAAGCATCCAAGGCTGCTGCTGAGGACTGTATATTATCTAAATTTTTACGCCTAATTTTATACAGCAAAACAACATTGGCAGTGGCAGCAATCAAAGAAATTAGCCTTAAGCCCAGTACCGTACAAAAATCAAGAGGGTTTAGGATTAATGAAAATAAATAGAGGCCGGGGAATGTAGTAATTTTTGAGTCCCACTAAAATTTATTTATAAATTTCCATCTTCACGATACACACATATATACTTAATTTCATATACTACTTACTACTTCAAATCTTTTATTGCAAAAATGCAGTCCTTGTTTCAAATGGAATTCTTCATCTATAACCATTTGCGTGGTGGCATAGACCCGTAAGAACAAAGGCAACGAATAAGCTAAAAATAATAGTGGCAGTAATATCGGCCATATATAGCTTTGCATTACGGTACTTTTAATTTTTGCAATGCGATAATTAATTGCACAAATATCTTTAGCCGGCTTTTTTTGTGACAGCTGATTATGAGTTTAACTTGCTGACGTCTGAAGTTATTCACAACGGAATGGTTACTTGTTTACAGCAAGTGGTTAAAAACACAGGGTTGCTTTTTCTGTACTAAATACTAATGCAAGCGACTAAATCTTACCGTTATTTTCAAACTTGAAACAAGCACTTGGTGAGTAAAACTAGTCTTTATATGCAAATAAGTTCAACCCAAAATAATTAATATTATTGAAATATTCTAATATAACGTCTTTTGGAAATAAAATACTTCCTCCTGTACTTCCAGTTGCTTGATTTTGATATTTCTGACGATTCCTCAATTTTGACACGCTTTCTTTTTAAATAAATCAGTTACGCTTTTTTAAATATTTTAAAGAAAATAATATGTATTGAACTTTATTAAACAGCATGTATGAATGTAATCATAAATTTAATTTTTTTTAATCATTTAAACTTAATTTTTTAGAAACTATTTTAAAATATGTATAGAAAAACAAAAGTATAGCTTAAAAATAACACGTAGAAAATTTTAAACAATACACAATGTAAAGTTAGTGCTTTACTTATTTATACATCTATAAATCATTGGAGCCGATCGATCATTTGTGGTTGTATGACGCAATTTCACCGTAGCAAACTGGGAAGCTCTGTTTGTATAATTTTTTTTTTTGCAATAAAAATATATTAAACACTTTTATTAAATATACAAATTTAATAAGAGACTTATATACAATAAAACTTAAGATACATTTTAGCAAAATTTAGTAAAAAGGGAGTAAAATTTAGCTTCGACTGCAAATTACATTTCTTATTTTATTTAAAATACACATACAAATGCAAACTAAAAATCTCTAAAATCTATTACGATAGGCTATAAAATATATAGAAAAAATAATAATATATAAATTAAAGTAGAATTTCAAAGATAAAAATGGAATTAACAAAAATAACAACATTTAGATGATATAAAATGATATAGAACATGTTAAACAGATAATTTAAAAAAAAACTTATATGCAGCTTTGTATATCCAAAGAGCAAATTGCCTAGAAATTTCATATGAAACACATTAAGTTTTTGCGAAATTAAATGAAATCTTAACACTTCTCTTAAAATTGGCATAGACGGAACCTTAATCAATAACTTCCATGTCTGTTGAAAAGTGTTTTATCTTCCAGTACCAATAAAAGTCAAAAGTACGGCTTAAATTTAATATTTCCTTGCTTTAAATTAAGTAAATACACTATTGACTTCATTAATAATTTACATAAAGACTGTATACAGAATCGAAATTTTTTATAGAAAATTTTGATTCTTCTTTGTGGGTTAATAAAAATCTACACAAATATGTAATTTTCACTTCACTCTCTTTATATTTTGCTTGAGTTAAAACAATTTCTTCTCCCGTAAGAAAAAGTTGAGAGCTTATCCTTAACTTTAAATCCTTATTATTTTTATTATTTTTTTAACTACTTCATTTTGTTACTTTTTGTTTGCTGTTTTTGTTGCTGCTGCTGTTGCTGTTGTTGCTGCTGATCCTGCTGGTCCCAGAAATCATACCAAGGCCCATATGTCTTTCCGTAATGTTTATCCCTTTCACTATTCGTACTTAAAGATTTTTGTTGCATTGAACTGTTTGTATTTCTTTCCAATGTCATGCTGGTTACATTTGATGACTTCATGAGCCTCGTGCGGGGCAAAATGGTGGCAGTGGGTGTGCTAAGGGAAGAATTGGATTGCCTAGTCAAAGTGGAATCATTGTAGCGCATTTGTTCTTGTTGTTGCTGTTGCTGCTGATGATCATAGGACTTGGAAGAACGATTTCTTTCAGCATCCTCTGTAGGCCTCCTATCACTACGCTCACCTCTGTCGGACTTCTTTTTCGGATTCATATTGTTGTTGCTGTTGTTGTTGTTACTACTGTTTATATTTAAATTGGATGAAGTAGAGGCTCTAAAAGTTTGAAATTCCATTTGATGTTCTTGCAGTTGCATGGCCCGTCTCTGCTTCTCGTCTCTTCGTACCAAATGATCGTTAATGACAATACAGTCGTAGGGATCTGAACTAGTCGATTTGATTTCTGGATCATCGGAATCATCTTCACTGGTATAGTACTGCTTTAAAATGTCTTTGCGCTTAACCGTTTTCATGATAATGCCACCAGTGTTGCCATTATTGTCGAAAAAATTATTAACATCACTCATTTTCAAAGTACCATTATCCAATTCACTTTCTCCGGCCTCGCTTTCAGTGGAAGGAAACATATCCGCTTGCTTAATGTTGCGGTTCTGACCATTCACATTTTTATTTTGAACCACACTGTGAGAGTTCTTTTGCATATCGTACGCTTTCTTAAGATTCGAAGATTGTCCGCGATTTCCTAAAGAATTTTGTTTTTTATTTTCTATCATATTACTACGATTAATGGTATTTTCTCTATATTCCTTTTGATACTCTTTTTGATTTCTTTTTATCGTGCTTAATCTTTCGGATTCTGTGGGGTTTTCTATGTCGATTTCTATAGTTTTCATAATTTTCATTCTAGATTTGGGTGTAAAATTGTTATTGTTATTGCGCGGCAGCATCGGTTCTCTTACCATGGGCGTTGAGCCATAAATGTTTTCATCTTCGTCGTACATTTCTATACTTGTAACACTGTCTTTCCGTGTGCGTCCTCCTTCCAACATATGCTTTTCCTGTGAGGAAGTAGAATTATTGGAATGGCTCTTATTTAAAGTGTCATTTCCCTCCATTTCTCGTTCACTTTCCATTTTACTGCTAGTGGTGCGATAACCCTCATCTCTGAGCTCTTCTATGTTCGGAGCGGCCACCAAATCGCGATGTTGCCACAAAGACATGCCCGCCAATATGTCATCGTGGCGTCCTCCGAATTTCCAAAACGATTTGGTTCTCTTAATGCCGCCCGAAGAAGCCTGAAGTATTTCATCATCACTGGCTATTAAATCGTAACGCATTTTGCCCGAGTTGCGATTTAAGGTTTTCAAACTTTTATCATCCATTTGGCTATCTACACTGCTGCGAAAATTACGATTTAAGGTCCATGAAGCAATTTCGCGATTGGTGGATATATGGGTATTGGTATCAGCTCGACGTCTTTTTTTTTTTTTTTTTTTTTTGTTAATTTAGGGGTTTTTTTCAAGATTTTAAAATATCATATGGGAGCAATGATTTAAAAACACACAAAAGATGGTGGTAAAATAAAATATGAAAATAAATATAAAAGAAAAATAATAATAAATGGAAAATTAAAACAAAAGAAAAATATACAAAGCTCTGCTCTGCAGCATTAAAACATTAAAAGCAGTTACAAAAGGGTTATTGACAAGAGTTTAGTGGAAACTATGGCAAAATGGCATTTACATAATTAAACACAGGCTTGAAGTATTCAATTAAAACAAGATGCCTGAACATACCGTATGGGCACACGACTTGTTTGCTCCTCATCTGAATAGTCTACTTCTGGTTGCGGTGGCGGTTCATTGGCAAAACCGCTATCGTTACTGCTGTGCAAAGATGTTTTGGCAGCGGCGGCCGGTTTCAGTTGATTAATAGACGATTGCTGTCGTGTTAAAAACAAACGATTCTTTAATTAGAAACACACCGACTCACTCTTTGGAGGGAGGGCTTAAAGGGATGCTTTAAAAACTCACATGTGTTATCGGATTGCCATTTTGTAATTTTTTGTTGCGCCTTTCTATGGCTGATTGGCTGCCATTGGGAGCACAGAAACTTTGCGAAGAATTCAACATGCGTGTAGGGTTTTGAGCCAAAGGCACCGGAGCCGGCAGAGTAGGTGGTGGTCCTGGTCTAGGATTGCCAACCGCAGTGGGACGATACTGGAAAGCAATCAGATTTCATAATGGAAATTTATATGTTAATGCATTAACTTATAGTTTTTTATTTTACCTTTTTCTGATTTCTATACGTATCGCCAAACATTCTAGTCGGCGATGTTTCCTCATGCCTATCTCTTCTATAAGTAGAATCACTTTCCATATCATGCTGATTATCCATATCATTGTAATTTTCATGATAACTGTTGCGCATAACCGCCGCACCCTGTCTCTCGTAATGTATGTTCTCATAACGATCACTGGATCGTTCGGGGCGTTCTCTTTCTCTTTCTCTCTCTCTTTCTGTTTTTATTTTGTTGTCAGTAATTAAATCGGCATTGGTATAGGCAATTGGGAACCAGCCAAACATTTGTGTACGTAAATTTTCACCAAATTGCCAACCCTTTGCCTTGCCACCCACTAAAGCTATGCGATCAGCTTCTTCAAACGGTAACTGATTTTCTCCAGATGGCATGTAGGCATAAAGAGCTTTGACTACCGTGCGCTGATCCCAGTGCCCATTTTCGGAGTGATCATTAGCTGTGAATAAGCAATGAGGTTATGATTTGTTCTCAACAAAAATACATATACAGGGCAACCATGAATAAAATTCTAATTTTCCAATTAGAATTTTTTGTTTTCGCTATTACTTGCTATTAGTTGCAATTGTTCCCAGGGAAAAATTTCAAGCGGAATTTTATTCATGATTGCCCTGATAGTGATATTAGTGAATTTAAGGTTGTAGTAGAGGAATTCATATAAAAAAATTGATTTACAGCCTATTTGTGTAAGACGTTGACAATGAAAATCTTGACGTTTCTGTAATAGCTTAAAGAAAAGTTGTACAAATTTTCTTTAATCTATTACAAAAACGCCAATGTTTCTAACGTCAATGTGTTACACAAACAGGGCGTTCAATAAATTTTTGCTATTCAGTTACTTACCTATAACAGTTGATGTTGAATTCGAACCTGAACTATTCAAATTGAAATCCGATTTGGCACGTGGCAAAGAATTTTGTGTGTAAACAACATTATTTTCATGCAATGTTCTCATATCACCGAATGGCGCATCAACACTACGTGATTTTTTCAATTGATTCGATTGATTTGAAGCGTGAGAATCTTCAGAATCTTTAAGACGTTCCTGTGAAAAAATAAATAAAATCCATTTTAATGAAAAAAAAATATCACCAGATAAACGCTGCACTAATGATGCAACTTTGAATGTTTTTTTTTTTTTTTTTTTTTTTTTGCATATATCTAGTGTGCAATTGAACTAACGTACCAATCTTTTATTGCCTACAATCATTGAATTACCATCATATACCGTAGCGGGTAAAATCTCACGTGATGCAGCAGTTTCTTGCCAATTTTCCAAATGATTATCAATTATGGTTTTACCAGTTGTATGATAAGCCATCCAATGTTTTGCTATCGAACATTGACGTTCCAAAACGAAACCGTAGCGACGGCGTTCTTGAGTCATGGCCTGGGAAAATAAATTTGAGTTTTTTTTCGTTTGTTTATTTAAATTTCCAAAGAAAACTCACATTTTTATAACTTTGCTCACAGAAGGCATCCAATTTTTTCTTTTGATCTTCCAAAATCTGCAGAGTCTTGTAAGTTAAATTATGCAATCAAAAAAATTTAATTACTGCAAATTATATACTTCTTTCTACATTACTTACTCTCAATTCTTTTTCAGTATTTTCTGGACTAGCTTTTTTCTTGCGTTGCTTTTTCATTGTTGTAACGGCCTTGTGATACGATTCCATGCGCACTTTATGCTGTTGCATGAACTTCTTTTGTTCGTGTTGAACAACTTTTGTGTCCTTTTCCAAGTTTGTTTCTAATGGCACTAGTAAGTCAACATAAAATGCTTTTAACTAGAAACAAAAAATGTAAACAAGCACTCAATACATCAGTATAACAGTTAGGGATGTGTTTTTTTTATATATTTGAGGGATTCAAACAGTAGTCATAAAGATCATATTATCATAATGTTTAAACAATTTTTGTTTGAATGAAAAAGCAAATACAATTATATTAAAACAATTTAAAACATTATGACAGTATGACCTTTATGACTACCGTTTTAGTCCCGCAATTGTATATAAGAAATATTTAATGGCATTTTAACTATTCTAAGCTCTTATAGGAACGACGGGAATATATATAACTTTACTATGAAATGTTTACGTAAACAACTTTTATGCAATTTTTCTCAGTTTCATAACTGTCATACTGAAACATTTACAAACAAGACTCAGGCAGCAAAACTCCTTCAAACTGAACAAATTAAGTTAAATAAAATATATAAAAATGCAATTTGTTTTCTGCAATATTATACAAAAAATGTGTACTAAATTGTTATACATAAAACTGTTATACAAAATATATTGCACGTAATATATTTTCAGATGGAACTGCTACACAAATAGTTGTTGCTAAAAAATATTTATTAAAAATTCTTATGTTCTTATTTTTCTAAAACTGTTATACAAAAAAAAATTTATAAGAAAAATGATATACAGAGAAGTTAGAGAAAATTTTTACAAATTTCTTTTGTAAAAAATTTTAGCACTGTTAACTGTTATACAAAATACTGTCATATGAAAATTTGCTTTCTAAAAAATTAATGTAAAAAATTATTAACGCAAAACTTTTATACAAAATACTGCCATATGAAAATTAGCTTTCGGAAAAAAATAATATAAAAAAATTTTAACGCAAAACTGTTATACAAAATACTGTCATATAAAAATTTGCTTTCTAAGAAATTAATGTAAAAAAATGTTAACACAAAACTGTTATACAAAATACTGTGATATGAAAATTTGCTTTCTAAAAAATTAATGTAAAAAATTTTAACACAAAACTGTTATACAAAATAATGTCATATAAAAATTTGATTTTTAAAAAATTAATGTAAAAAAATTTCAACGCAAAACTGTTATACAAAATACTGTCATATGAAAATTTGCTTTCACAGTTGTAGAACAAAGTTTAAGTAAAAGTTAATTTGACAGCTTGCGAACAAAAATTCTTTAAAACTGTTATACAGAACGTTAGGTGAGGTTAACAAGTTGTCGAGGAAGGAAAAGTGTTATTCGGCTCACTTGGCGCCAGTTAAATAGGTATCTTTGTGTTTATTGCAGGGTATATACGTACATATATTTAGAGAAATAAGAGAAGGTGGAATTCAAGGAATTGGGAGTATCCGCTCGTGGGCGTGCTAAAATTTCCTATAGATGGAGTCAGGGATTGAACCATCCAATGCTCCTAATGAATTCCAGATCCTTGAGATTAACCGCTGGTAGTTCCTAAAGGCTAACGAAAACACCCCTTCCTAAAGCGCGCAGGCGTTTGTTTTCAACAAGTGAAAGGCATGAGCTGCAATGAAATGCATATAAGCGTTGCTTAACCAAAAAAAAAAAAAAAAAAAAAAAACAAGCAAAAGTTCGAAATAAAATAAAGACTTTATGTCAAATAAATATACTTCCGTTTTTATATGTATATTCAGATAATAGTTCCCTTTCTTGGTTGCAAAAAAAAAATAATAAAAATAAGTGGTGATTGTCTAACAGAAAAGAAAACAATTAATTTGTAAATGTTGCATAAAAATTAAACCAGATGATTGAGTGCTTTTCATATTTCTAGATGATGAGTTTTCGGCAGTATTTGCTTTGTCATATTGCAATTTTTATAATATTAATAACATATAATACAATTGCTTAATTCACAACCTATTGCCGGAGTGGTAGATTGTGCAAACGTTGTTGACATAGAAATAACCAACAATAGGTTGTGAATGGAGCTAATATTTATAGTAATTTTAATTTATAATAATTACAATTAAAATTTTAATTTATAATAATAACAATTGTTACTTACAATATTAATTTGTTGTTCTTGTATTTCCTTGTAAACGCTGACAACATTTAGCAAAGCCGCTCCTATACAAATTAAGAGAAATTTTATTCATATAAATTAAAATACATATACAGATTTTTTTTTCTAATTTATTCAATATGCAAACTTAAACAATATTTGGCCTACAAAGTTATTAATAGTTTTTATTATAAAAAAAATCATAATCATATGGTAGCAACTTACCAATATCGCTGGTTCCACTGTGTTGAGCATTCATGGCAATTTTAGCTAATGCTTCATTAAATAAACGAGCTGATGTTGCAGCACCTGCATTTGCATAAGTTGTGAGATTTAAAAAAAAATAAGTGTTTAAGTCAACAACAAAAAAATATATATATGCAATTTAATTATAATTTTATTTTTTTTTCTAATCAAGAGATCATATTTATTTTTATATTGTAATAAATAGTTTTCCAAATCAATGATCTCACCATGTAATGATTTTAAATAACCCTTGCCAGCTGAGATTAATTGACGTGCACCGGGATTAAATTTCTCCAAGATGTTCTGTAATGAATAACATATAAATATTTAGGTATGTATGTAATTGAGTTTGCGAGATTATTAAAACTTGTTTAAACTTAATAAATATTTCATTTAAGCTTTATTCTAAATTTTATAACAGTTTAACACAATTTTTTAAGTCTATGCTACTAATGAATTCGACCTTAACATTTGTTCTAAAAATCGAAAAAAAAAAGAATTTATTTTCGCTTTAAACAGTCCCCCTACCAAACAAAAGACTTAAGTAACAAACCTGTCTGCTGTGACACCAAAACTATGCGAGAGCAAAAAACAACAGCAACAAACACACCTTGTTAACTACAGATAACCGCAAGTATTTACTAAGAAAAAAAAAAACAACAAAACCAAAAACAATATGCAAACTCTGTAGCAGACAATCTCTCATGTTATTTGTTTTAAACAAAACACATTCTTTTAGTATAAAAATTTTTAAAAAGTACCAGCATACTGCTACATTTATAAAAAGTATTGTGTTTAAAATTGAATTTTTTTTGTTGGTCTATTATTTACCTACTTAAATTGTGTGTCAAACTATATATGTATGTATACATATAGCAAAAAAGGCTTTGGAAAATTGCAAGAGAAAACAAAACAACTACAAACTGATACACATATACATACATGCATATATTTGGTATAGGGTTTCCCTCTAATCCAGCCAGCCATGAAAGTAGGCTATGAATTACAATGCCAGCGCTCAGCGATAAGCATTAGCGAATGTCTTTAAATTTCAAAGAGTGATTTTAAATTTATATAAATAGCTTAGAAAAAGAAAGTATATATTTAAAACATTTAGGATGAAGCAAAACTTACGGTGTTAAGAATTACACACTGTCTAAAGAAAAATAATGTGGTTTTTAAATTGTAAATTTTTACATACATACATATGTATGTTATATGCTAAAATTATTTACTTTGAGCTAGTTTGTCCTAATTTACACTATGCAAGTCTTATTGCTAAGCTGATTAGTTTGTTAGGAAAGAGGGACGTGGGGAAAAGAAACGTTACTGTTCCCCTCGTCTCTCTCTCCGTCAAACTAATCAGCTTAGCAATAAGACTTGCATAGTGTAAATATGGACTTTATAACATAAAGATAAACTCTACTTGTCAGTTAACTGTAGTTTAAACTTAAAATTTTGTTTTTCAAACATTGCTCAGTTAAACTCAAGTTAGAACGAACTGTCAAATGATAAATATGGGTAATTCCATGTCAAATCGAGTTAGACACGACCCCATCCGATTTGGATGAAATTTGGTCAGAGGGTCTCTTTCATCCTATAATATACATATACCAACGGAAAAAAATTAGAAAATTTTTTTTCAAGAGTTGTCATACTCGTATTCAAAATTTGATAATTTCGCAGAATTTGCCGAAAGTGTTCTGTTTATTTTTTCAATATCTCAAAAACCATTTCATATAGAAAGATGATTCTTATGTCATTTGAAGGAGAATATTTGGGGCTACAAAAAATTTAAGAACAATTTTTATTTTTTGGAAAAATTTAATATATGCACGGTTTTGAAATTTTCAAACCCCCATATTTTTTTGATAAATTTTTTTGAGTAATATCCCTAACTGTTGTTTAAAGATCCTGAAATTTTGAAGGAGGTGTTTTTTTTTAAGATATGTTATGCTAAACAACTTTAACAGCCTGTTTGCAGAACACGACTCGTCGGTAATAAGCGCTAACATGTTAGCATTTTTCTTTTTTTTTGGTTTTCAGATGGTGACTGTTGACGATTTTAATTACAAAACGTAACAACTGTCACTGCGATTAAAAAATTCTAATCGTGTACAAAAAAAAAGTGCACCAAACTAAATGAAATACTGAGAATACACATACAATCATATGAATTTTACATATTTTCATAAAAATTTAACTTTTTGTTCTTCAAATAACAACAGAAATTTTGAAGAACAATTAATTTTTTATAGCAAAATAATAAAAAATATAAAAATAATATTTCGTTCAGTTGTCAGTTGTGCTTTTTTGCCACAAGGGTTTCCACTTTTTCAAGTTGAATATATAATTTTCTATGAAAAATTATAAACAAAAATTATTTTTGGACTTGTTGGCAACATAACGTTTTGCCGCAGGGTGGATATATGACGAGGCAACGTAAAAGCTGCACGACAAAGTCAAGTCGCTTTATACAAACGCTTTACATTACGTATTCATCCATTAATTGGCTCGTCGTTAGTCGTCTTTGTCGTGTTCTACAAACAGGCTGTAACTAATGTGCCCTGTGGCTGAGTGGTAGCGATGCTAACCTCTCAGTCCAGAGGTCGTGGGTTAGATTCCCACCATAGACCCTGGGTGTTTTCTGCATACAAGCTAATCGCTTTGCGGGTTGTGTTTGTTAAAAAAAATAAAAAAAACTCGTTCTTTAAAAATTTTAAATAACACCTCAGCTGTTATTTTAATTATGGAATATTATGACATTTTTAAATTTTAAAACTGAAAAAAAATAATAAAATGTAGTACTAAATATTAGCTCTATGTAGTGATGGCACCATTAATCGAAAAATTTCTAATAATAGATTATTTTCCTTCAATTAACGATTTAATTGTATCGTGAATTCTCCTTCGATTAATTGAATTAATCGATTATTCCAAGTAATAATCGATAGACATGCAGGAGCAAAAAAGATTCATCGCCAGCCGCCAAGTGTATTCATTGAGCATTGATTATTCTTTTTTTTTTTTGCCATCACTAGCTCTATGAAAGAAAGTCCAAAAGATATAACTCTCAAAACAAAAATTAAATACATAAATATTTAAAAAAAATTTCTTTACATTTTCGTAGTTACTTCATTATGAAATAACCCTCTTTATCTTACTTTAATATAAAATAAAAAAAAAATGCTTTAAAAAATATAACCGACATTATGTTTAAAACGTAAAATTTTAACTTTAAAATATTGCACTGTTCATATTGTTCACAAATGAATACTTAAAACTTAATACTCTTTATTAAATCTTACTAAAATTTTATCACTTTTAGATTCAAAAGTAAAAGTTTATTACAAATATTTACAAACTTTCATATGGTAAATTAATATTATTTTATTGTTGTTTCTTTTATGGTTAACGTACTATTTTTAATTACATATATTTATATGTATGTATGTATATATCATTCCCTGTAGTTGAGATTTATTTTCTGTGATATTTTTTTAATGTGTACGAGCATTATAAATCACATAAATTCAAAAAAGGCGTAAGTTACATTTAAAATAGTTTACAGAAGAAGCAACACACATTATAACTTTTAGTGTATTTATTTCCCATTAGTCTTTTGCATTTCGTTAATAAATTTGATATTTTTGAGCGTACTCGGATAAAAATATTGTGGGTAGTTGGATTTTATATAATTACATGATAATCAATCAAAAAGACGATTTTGGACTTTTCGCAAGTTACGCCCTTTTTGAATTTATATGAGAACATATACATTTAATTAATATTTTTAAGCAGTAGGTCAACAAAAAATTTATTTTGCCGAAGTACACATACATACATACATATATAAAGTAGTACTAAAAATTTATTACTATTTGTTTTAGTACCTATCTATTATATGTATGTAATAATGTCTTTTTTTAAGTATTAATAAAAATTTAGTACTACTTTTACTACTAATAGTAGCCTGTCTACTTTTAAGAATATTTAGTACCAAATTTTAATATTAACTAATATACAAAATACCTAGCACTTGAAATAAATTTTTTAACTACTACTAAGAACTTAGTACTAATTTTAGTACTGTTAATTTTTATAAAACAAAACTACTACTAACACTTGGAATAAAATTTTTCTAAAGTACTCCTGAACATTTAAAACCAATTTTAGTACTAAAAGTTTTTATGCAGCAAAATCATTACTTGGAATAAATTTCTGAAAAAATATGCTGTACTAAAATTTATTATAGATAATATTCGTAATTAATATTAAACTAAATTATTAAATTTTAGTACTAACAGAAATTAATTTTTAAGTAGTAATTAGTACATAATAATTTTAGTACTGTTGATTTCTGTAAAATTAAACTATCTATCACTTGGAATAAGATTTCTCTAAAGAACTAATTAACATGATTAAAATCAATTTTATTACCAATAGTTAATTTCTTAAAAGTATTTTGTACTAAAAATTAATACCAAATGCTTGTACTAATTATTATTACTAATAATGAATAATTCAACAAAACTATTGGAATAAAATGTCTTAAAAAGTATTTTGCACTAAAAATTAATACTAAATGTTAGTACTAATAGAAATGAAGGCTTTAAGTAGTACTAAAATTTAATACTGAAGACCTTAGTCAAAAAAAATATTTGTGATTTATAACAGGTGTTTAAAAAAAAATTTCCATATAAAATTAGTTTTATAAACCTTTTATAAAACAAGAATAATTTTCTTTATTTATGATTTGATCAGGCTAACCATAATAATTAAAATTAACTAAAACAACATTTTTTTTCAGCCTTATTTATAAAAATTATTAAATTGTTTTTAAAACAGATTTCTATACAAAATTTTGCTTATTAAGCCTTAATAATTTTTATATATAAGGCTGTTTATTAATAAGGCAGTAATAATTTTGATTAAAAAAATTATTGAAACAGTTTTGTAGTACATTTTATAAATTAATACCATTAATAATTTAAAAATATTTCAATAGAGTTTATATGGAAATATTTTTAAATTACTAATTATTAATTTAAAGAGTGCTAAACATTTTTCAAAGATCATTGTGGTTTGATTGGAAGTCGAAATACAATAAAAATATTTCTGCAATCAACAACTTTAATTGAAAATAAAGCCAAAAATCAATTAAAAATGTATTTAAGTCAATTAAATTTTTGTTTAAAAATTTAATTAATTACAAAGTTTAATTGCCTCAGTTACATTTCTAAATGATTTTTGGTTTTATTTTCAATTAAAGTTGTTGATTGCATTATTATTTTTTCTGTGTAAATCTATAGAACCAAAAGCTCGAAACTGGAAGCCGGAGCTTAATTAAAATCATACTGTTTAAGCCCAACGAACACAAAATTATCCAGCTGAAATTAAGCGAGCCGGTCATTAAAATAAATAGAGGTTTTCTTATTCCATTATCTAACCTTGCAAACGTTTTCTCCGCTAAAACAGGTTGGTGTCATTTTAGTACTTGACGAGTATTCTCTGTATTGTATTATTGCCGTATTTTAATTTATGATTTACAAACACAATACTGATTAATTGTACATTTTCAATTTCCAATTCTTTTACAACACAAAATTTTATAGCCACGAAAATCTGATAAATTCTTGTCATTCCACTGACCATTTTCTGCGATTAGCTGCCTGGTGTTTTAATTGCAATTTGGTTTTGTTATTTTAACTTCTTTGAAAAACCAAAATACAAAAGCAACATTAGCCTACATTTTAGGCAATTATGGCATACAGTGAACATTTCTGCATACAATGCAAACGTTATGCCTTAAAAATTAAACAACTTAAAACCATTTAAGGAAATGGGCAAACTAACTGAAAAGAATTGCAAAAAAAAAATGGGAAAAAATGTGGAAAAATAAAAAACGAACGAATTGCTGCAAAAACTAATTTCAAATGAATGGCCGATTGCTATAGGAGTACAAAATAAAATGTTATAATAAAATAATAAAAAAAAGAAACAATTTACGTTCCTTTACTTACTTGGACAAGTCGTAGTTTTGGTCTGTCTGTCTGTCTGTCATGGTTTTGTGGCTGCCAAAGGAAACCTTTCAAATAAACAACTTGTTCTTTGACTTAATTCCAAACATTCAATAAAAAAAGAAACTTAATAATGACGACAAAATATAATAATACAGAACGTTAATGACGATAATGATGAAGTTTTTATTATTTTTTTTTAGTATTACCGCCACATAATTTTTATGTGGTGTCCGTTCCCTAGTCTGTTTGCCCGCTTGTGATGTGTATGCTTTTTTCCATCTAATCATCGTTCTGTTTGACTGCCAACTTGCTTCATTCAACGTGTACATAAACATATTTCTGGACTTTTTCTTTTGTTTTTTTTTTAATTTTTAAAATTCTAATTCCCAACACACCCTAATTTCCACCATCAAATAAAGAGAAAAGAAAGAAGATTCCTTCTTAAAAATCATTTATTAAACCACTTATAGGGTTTCTTTGATGTTTAAGTTTCATTGAAAATTCTTCTGTTTGCTGCATATTAACCTGCAGACAACTTTTTGGACAAACGTCCATAACATAAAATACGAAACATATAAACACAAATTCCATAAAAAATTTGTTCCGGTCTAGGCTTAACATTTAAAATGCCGCAGAAATTACAAATAGGTGTTTTCGGTTAAACGTTCAAATCATGTGGTGTTTGCCTGCAGTCATAAAACGCTATTTATTCATTTTCAAAATGACACGCGATTTTCTTTTATTATAAAAAAAGTCTTAGTAAAAGAAATCCCCATGAAATATGTGTTAATTCAAACATGGTTTTAACAAACATGGGATTTATATGTTTTATACGGAAAACTATTTTCCACAATTGTTTCTTTCATGCAATGAAATTTTGCAAATTCAGCAAATTCTTTAGCTGTCATTAGAAAAAATTATTAATCATTACCTTAATATAGAAATGCCCTAACTCATTTATTTTATTTTTTTCAAATCGAGTCTTTTGCAGTTCATTTATCGAAATATGCAAAAAACGCAATTTAAAAAAAATTAAATAGGGCATTTCTATCTTAAGGTAACGATATGGAACTTGAGAAAGTTTATTATTATTTTATAACAGTTTTAATCACAGCAAGGTTTTCTAATATTTATGTACATACATACATAACTACATACATATGTATGAAATAAGCAGTTATACTGCCACATAGCTTCAAGTATAAAGTTCAAGAGTTTCAAATTTTTTTAGGGAAATGTCAATAGTATACATTATTATTACAGTATAACAGTTATCATACAATGCATTACAAATTTTGATTTTATATAAAAGCTTGACGAAATGTTTAGTCAAAAAATAACAAAGAATTATAAAAAACGTTCAATAGTATCAAAATTTCAATAAAAACCTTAACCTCATGCCAAGGGGTCATGTAAAAAATTAAAATTTTTTGAAGACGAAAATGATTTGAAAAATTGTTATAAGTTCAGTATAACAGTTTTCATACAACTAATTATGATTTTAATTTTGTGCAAGAACTAAGGTTTATACAATGTTAAAACTTTTATTTTATTATTTTATATCAGTTTCAATGGTAGGAGTATAACAGCATATCAGGTTTTGTGTTATATATATTTTAGTTTATATGGTAAAAGGTTTAAAACAAAGATATTGAATGAATTAAAAGTGAAGGCTGAAAAGGTAAAAAGTTTAAATATGTATGTACATAAAAACTATAGTATAACAGTTACGCTTCTTTAATATTTTACGGTTAAAAGTGGTAACAAGTAAGTAACCACTAAATTACTGAATGGATTTGGATTGTCAAAGGGAAAAATATTTAAAGCGACAATGCTTTGAAAAAATATTATATGTTCAGTAGAACAGTTTTCATACAATTAATTATGACTTTCATTTTGTACAATAATTAACGTTGTTGCAACTTTAGAAGTGTTATTTATTTTTTTTTTTTATAACAGTTTCATTTTTGTTTTATTTTAGCATAAATGGTTAAAAAAGTTTCAAACACTAAGATATTTAATGGCTTAAAACTGATGTTTAAAAAGTATAAAAATTTATATAAAGTAATACAATAGTATAACAGTTGCGTGTATGGAACTACTAAATTACTGAATGGATTTAAATTTTAATTTAAATAATTGTAGACGAGTAGTGAAGTTTTCAGCCACCATATGTTGTGAAATCTGTAAGTTACTCAGGGACAGAGCTACAGATGTATGCTTAAAATTAGTAAAATTAGTATAAAAAAAAAGTTAAAGCCAAAAAATGGAAGCTAAACAGTAAAAAAAAATTTAATTTCGAAATGAAAGATCTCTTAAACTATAAAAGATGCAAAAACCGTTATATAAAAATTTTTTTCTTGTCCTGTCTAGCAAAATCTAAAAACCTTAAAATTAAAGAAAACTCTGTTTAAGAAAGCTACAAGCCACACAGTTTTTCACACCCGAGGTAGTAAGCTTTCAGCCCCTCTAGCCCCGTCTCTGGTTTAGCTACACACTTCTCTAGGCATGCTGGTTTATTTTTACTCCACTGTGTGATATCAAAATTAAAAGTTACTTCAACAGTTTATTTTTAAAATAACACCCGTAAAGTATAAAATTTTTATATTGCTTCACGTATAAAAACTTTCATTTGTTCCCGTAATCTTGTAAATTCTCGCAAAGTTCAGATTAAGGAAGTAACAATAAAATATAAAATTTGGTTTTATTTTTAATATAAATTGTAGAACGAACGTTTCTATCGACATCGTAGGCTTGGCTGTAAGATGTTATTTGGTTTGAGAAACCTTATGTGATGTTAAAGTTTAAAATTTATAATCCTATACATACATATGTATGTAAACCTGCAGCCTTAACAGAGCTCTGTTAGCTAGCTAGAATGGCTGTGTTAAACGAATGAGAGCTAACATCATTCATAGTCAGAAGCCTTAACAGCGTATGTTGGCAAGTGATTTTTACATGAAAACAAAAACAATATTTTGAAAATTTTCTAAAAATTACGAAAGTTCTTTGGTGATAAATTTGTATAAAAAACTAAAACAAGATTTTCAAAATTTTGTTTTTATTTTCATATAAATATCACTTTGGTAACGTGATGTAGACAATTAGGCCTTTAATTTATTTCAAATTGAAATCCTTTACATGGAGAAATATATATTTTTTTTTTTTTTGAGTCGTCGTACAAAAGTGGTTAACACCGTAAATTGCAACTTATTTTATAGAATGGGAAGTTGTTAATTTTTAAACGACTTCAAACAGCAGTAGTTTCTCAAATCGGTTGTATTATTATTTTCTATATGTGCTGCTCTGTAACTCCGTCTTCTGGGGGTTATTATATAATTCGATTCGAAAAGAAAACTGTTCGAATATGTATGTTATTAACATTACAATTCGAAAGCATTTCCGTTCGAATCGGATTACATAATAACCCCCTGTTATCCTATTTAAAAAATTCTCTTTTTTTTGTCTGAGGTTAGCTGACGTTGGCCTCTTTGTTAAAAAAAATTGGATGGGACTGTGCCCATTATCATGTGTCTTATAATCTTATATACTCCTATCAATCTAATTTCTATGAGACTAGGCACAAACCCCAGTCTTTAACAATGACACAATATAATGCCTTTAAAATATACACGCAAAGAAAAGATATGGTTGTAGCATTGTTGAGAAAACAATATTATGTTCTCCGGAACAAATGTGTGGTCATTGAAAACAAGTTATTGTTATTTTAAACATTAATTGCGTTACGATAAACAAAGTAATGTTCGAATTTAATAATTACATTATTATATTCATAAAAAGTGTGATATGGTTAGAATTTAACAATATAGTTTTGTTAAAAATTTATGACTACAACATAATTTGTATTATTATGTAAAAATAATATGATATAAGTAACAATATAATGTTATCCAAAACCATACTATATTTAGTTAAAAAAAATCATTTTCAGAAACATCTTCTGTCAGTTCAGTGTTTCGTTTGTAAGCTATCGGTATTGCATGCGTAGTGTTAAATAAATTAATAAATAAATGAAGTATAAACAAGAGGATAAATGAATAAAAATATATATATATATATTTCTTTATACATGCGTGTCTGCATTTCGTGTATACGCACATATTTGCGCACATTTTCTTTCAACAATATTATTTTATATTTATTTCGGCTTTGACGCACAGCTGTTTTAAGCAAAAGATCTACCAATATATGGTTAAAAAACAAAATATTATTATTATATAGGATAATACTGTGTTCGTATTTAACAATATTATTATATTAGAATATGGTATGGTTAGTCTTAATTATATATTTTAGTCTCATCTAATAATAGTATTGTCATATTTAACCAAAATGTGATAACTTTGAGCAATACTAATATAAGTTTTAACAACGTTAATTGTTATTGCAGATAATATTACTATTAACTCAGATAATAATATTACTAAATTTTTGCTTTTCTATTGACAATAATATAATATGACTGCAACCATATAATTCAATCATAGTCAGGTATATGATGGAAAACGATCGTTTTCAAAACGATATCAAAACAATCGTTTTGAAAAGGTGTGATGAATTCCGATCGGTTATGAGTATAATTTTGGAGCTACTTTTAAACTACCGACTTCTAAAAAGTACACTAAAGATAATTCACATAATAGGGTTGTGAAAAGAAATTTGTCAAAAATTTTTGGAAAAACCATTCAAAATAGGTTTTAAAATTATTGACGAAACGACTATAGGAAACGCATCACACCTTCTATCGTTTTCAAATTGTTTTTGTGTCTAAATCGTTTTTCATCACATACCTGAGTATGTTGCTGTTTGATTATGGTTACCTCAACCATATTTTTTCTTTGCGTGTACATATGTATATCCCTACTGCCATTCTCAACTCAACTCAGTTTGGTTGTCGGAGAGTCAACCCAACTTTCACACACCCAGTTATTTTTTTAGTATTGTGAATCACAACTAAATTTATATTGAAAATGTTGTGGCAGAAGACAGCTACAAACTCAACCGTTATTTAAGTTGTTAATGGCAATGCCAATGTAAAAGTTGGGTTGACTCGCAGACAACCAAACTGAGAGTTAAGTGGAGAACCACAAGAGGGGCTTTACTATCAAATTCTTCGAGCTTCTACTTATTCGATTCTTCGGAACGCAATATTGTGTTTTTGAGCCACACCCCTTAAAACATATTCTTGTGTTTAATATAACTATTATCAGCCAACAAATTCCCGCGAAACTTTTCAAACATTGTAAATTCTCTATATTGCACAATCTTTTGGTGGAAAAAGTGGGCAGAGCCACGCCCATAAAATTTAATATTGAAGTTTATGTAATTGCTCTGTGAAAACACTTTAGGCTCTTAAGATTATACAATCTTGCGTTAAGCAAAGTGGGCGGGGCCACACTCCGCCCACACATATAATGATGTTTCGTTAAACTTAATCCAAATTATTTTTAACTTTTCAGTACTTATTTGTTATTTTATTAGATTTTTTATTACAAATTAATGGTTATTGCACTTAAAGCAATAATAAAATTTTATCTAACAAACAAATATTATTGTTATTTGCTAAAGTATTTGAACAATTTGCCTTGAACTAGCTTATTGATTGCACTTAGCATCTTGGTATGAAATTCTATACTCGTTTTACTCGTTTTCTGATACATTGATTTCGAAAAAAAAAAATTAAGTAAATACTTATAAACATTTATGTTTTTCCATCAAAACGTGGGAATTTCAATACGCAACATAAATTAGATGTGATTTAGTGATGTTTTCAAGGTCGTTTGCTTTAACAGTTCGTTACAATTCAAATATTGAGATGATGTGTTGAGAGTTGCGTTTATGAATAATGTGTGTTTGTTATTTTAAATGTAATTACAAACAAAAAAATCGTGACTGCAATTGTAATGGCTTCATTTAAGTGCTAAAAGCATTAAACAAACAAAATGTTTTTTGTAACTCGTATCATAAAAGGGGGCACTATTGGAAGATTTTGTGAACAAGAACAATAAGATTGTATGTGTTAAATAATATCAGTAGGGTACGAGTGTGTTTGTTATAAAGTACAATGAAAATCAATATAAAATATTTTAAAATGTTAAAGACATTATAATTTTTTTTTAATAGACTCAATAATAAATTCAAACGCATGTAAATAAAAATAAAAAATAAATATGAATTTTAAACAAAATAAAAAGCACAATATTATGAGAAAAATAAGATAAAATATTTAGCACTGAAATGTTAATAATATGGTTAAACAATATTTATTTATAAGCTACAACTTTTTCAAATGAAAATCATTGACTGACTGGGATGTTAAATATTTTAAATTTTTAAATCGAAAATAAATACCGACACTACATTTTAAACAATTAAATTTATTTAGTAAAAAAGTAATTGTCTAGCTCCTAACGTGCTAATTTTTCCTCCTGCAAAAACCACTCGTAAAGGGGTCTTTTTTGCTTTTTTGCTTTCAACGCTTTCGTATTATTAACAATAGAATTTTATTGTTAACCATACACCTTTATTTCTTCATTTAACAAAAATGTGTTGTTATTTTTTGTTCCTTTTTATAAAAAGAATAGTAAACCAAACCTTTTTTTATTATTTAAAAAAAAACTATACAAAGTTATAAATGTCTTCATTATTTTTGTTATTAAGGGGTTAATTTTGTTTCACTTAAATGATGTCATTTTCTTGGTAAATTGTTTCAAATCAGAAATATTTGTTACTTAATTAACATTTTAATTTGTAAATTTTTTCTACATTGCTAAATTGTTTTATTTTTCAGGCTTTTAAATTTAATATTTAATTTTTTTTTTGTTATGCCGACAAACAATTGTTAAATGTTATTGTTAGGGAATGACATAAATATCAATTAAGTCTTGTCAACAACGTGTGATATAAACATGTATAAAAGATTAAGAGCAACAAATTTTTTAATTTAAAATAATAAGGACTTAATGTTTTAAGATTCTTGAGAAGCTTTTTGCACATCATGATCCCTTAAAAGTGAATATAACCTTTAATGTACTTCAACCAAGCCTATCCCTATGAGAATTTCCCAACATTTTAAGTTCCTAAGACTACTTGTGGTTGGAGAAGTGGGCGGGGAGCCACACACCCTTTAAACAACAAATTCCTACAAACTTTGAAACTCCTTTAAACTTTTAAGATGACGAAATTTTGCATTGAGAATAGGGGGCGGGACCACACCCATGAAAATGCATGGCAAAAACGAAATAGCAAAATGAAATATCTTTACCAAACAATGAATTTTCTTAATA
Organism: Nowickia ferox; assembly: GCA_936439885.1. Classification (NCBI taxonomy): domain Eukaryota; kingdom Metazoa; phylum Arthropoda; class Insecta; order Diptera; family Tachinidae; genus Nowickia; species Nowickia ferox. The sequence continues at coordinate 19,435,972 of OW387024.1, read as the reverse complement.
ATGATCTCTATTGATTAGTGCATGTTTTTGCATATTTTCATGAAAATGCATCTTTTTGCATATTTTGGCCACAAATACATATTTAAGTGTCATATTTCGGTATAAATGCATGTTTTCGTGTCAAATTTTGTTAAAAATACAAATTTCCTTTAAATAATATTTTCTTAAAACTATGGGGCATTTTTTCGCAAATTTATTTTTTTTATATTGTTATGGAACAAAGAACGAGGGCAGGGGTATAATCGTCGCTTTGGATAACGGACTGATTCGATCATGTTTTTCAGTTTGCGAATATGGCATTCGATATCGAATCATATTATTACATTGTTCGATAACGAATGCCATAATCTCAAACTGAAAAACATGATCGAATCACCTCGTTATCGAGAGCGACGATTAGACTCCAGTTTGATAATTCTGTGACGAGCAAACGGAGTTGAGTTGAGAACGACAATGGGGGCGATAATGACAGTATATAGAATTTTGTAAATTATGTTAAATTTTTGGTTGCATTGCCCGATATATTATAAATTGTTTGTCTTTTAATTTAAACTTCTTTAATTACAAGACAAACTGGTATAATTAATTTTTTATACTTTTAGCTGTTATAGCTTAAACGGTAACAGTTGAGTTAAACTCTTCTAATTTAAACTGTCATAATTGAAACTGTTATAACTTAAATCTATATAATCCACAATTATGAAACAATAGCAATAGGAAAAACAAACAAAATAAATCTAATTGGAAAAGGGAGAAATTTCTCGCAGAATTTTACTAATAATTACCCTGAATATATAATGGTATAAACTGTTAAACCGAAACTATTTATGATGATTTATAAAAATATGCAGTTCAGTGCGAAATTTTTTCATATCTTATACATACATAAATATACCACACATTGTTTTGGTGTGCACTTTTAAGTATCTTAGATCGAGTTTACATCTGTGTGCCATGTGGCCAAATAAGAGTAACCACTATTGATTTGTTGATTTAAACAGTTTCCAATTGTGTTAAATTCTACAAAATTGTCTATTAAACTGTTTAACTTAATAAATACGTGTCTGAAGCAAACAGTTTTTCATTAGTAATTAGTGGTTAAGCTTTTTTGGGCACATGGCACACAGATGTAAACTCGGCCTTATTGTCCACCAATATGGATGAAACTTGTACATATGTGTATGTAACTTAAAAACCCTATCAGAAATTAAGTTAACTTTAAATTAACTTTAAGCTAACTATTTCGCAACTAGTACTGACTGGCACTTGGATTACTTTTCAATGTAATCAATTGACTATTTTAACATTGCGATGTCCTAGGCAGTAGTCAATTGTCTCACTCTGCATTACTTTCAGCTAACTTAAAGTTGGCTTTTTTAAATCACCTGGTAGTCAGTAAATATAAAAAATTTTTCTGGGGTTCGAACATGTATCATCACACGTTGTGTACTCAACGCGCTAACTACACAGCCAAGGTACCATCTAAAATAATAACAGCAAGATGTTAATATAAAACTGAAATGAATTTCAAAGTAGCTGAGAATAAATTTGTTGGCTCTCACCAAATTCGATTACGTACTCAACTTAAGAATTAATTTTGGATTTGTTCTGGATGACATTACAGTTAGCTTTTAGTCAGTCTAAGAAAAGTTAACTATAAGTTAACTATTTTTGTAGTCAACCACACATTCTCCGACAGGGAAGTTATTTCTTTAGATGTGCAAAATACATTTTTTTTGCCTAAAAATCCCCAAAAATCGCAGATGTTCCCCGAACATCACTCCGGCAACACCGAAAAGGTAAAAATACCACAATGGTAATACTGAATATCAAACAGAAATTGGCCTTTTTGCCTTCCATAAACATTGAAAGGATATATAGCCGAATTTCGACCACCGGCCGATCCTATTTGTATTAAACATATCGCACTTGTTGCTCTCAAGGGCATCGTTCAAAATTTACAAACTTTCATATACTCTTATATCACAAAGAAGGTTAAAAAGGTGAAGGTGTAGAGAAAATGATGTATGTAAGATTTTTACTGTGGGTAAATATTGACCACTGTTTATAATTTTCTTCCAAAAAGTGAAAATTCATGAACAACTGCGATATGTGCAAAATGCTTTTGCTGTTATACAGTGCAGTAATAACTAAAAAAAAAAAAGTTTTTTTTCCGATTATTAACTTTATGAATCTAAAAGTAAATAATTATTTTTTATTCCAATAAATAAAAAGTTTCAATTAAGCAATAATTCTTCAAAAAAAAAAAAAAAACAATTGAATTATTTATACATCAGAAAAAAATATTTCTCCAATCAACACTTTTAAATTGCAAAAAAAAAAATCAATAAAAAATTTAATTTTTAATTAATTAAAATTTCAAGCAATTCATTTTAATTGAATCAATTAAATTTTTAATTAAACTTTTAATCATTGAATATAAAAAAGTTTAGTTGACTCAATAAACCTTTATTTAATTATTTGTATTTTTTTTTTATTTAAAGGTGTTAATTAAAAAAAAACGTTCTGTGAACCAAAGTTAGATCATTATATTTTTCAGAAAGTTTAATAAAATTTATTGCAATGAATCTTTCCTATTTGCTACAACTATAAATAAATAACAAAAAATAAAACAAAATTCACAGCACGAATCTTTGAAGCATTTTTGACGACTTTTTTTTATCTAATTTGCTTGACCAAAAAATGATTTTCAAGCAATAATTTCATGTAAAAATTAATTGTGTAATTACACTAAAAAAAATTAATTTAAAACAATTATACTTCGTAATATATAAAAGAGCTTTAGTCAACCAACCATTTAAGATAAATTTATGTATCGTTACCTTAATATAGAAATGCCCTAACTCAATATTTTTTTGAAATCGAGTATTGTATCGAAATATGCAAAAAAACTCGATTTAAAAATATAATGAGTTAGGGCCTTTTTATATTAAGGTAACGATATGTAGTTTTATTTTATTTGATTACATTTTAATGGCATATGAAAACAAGAAAAAAAATACTTGTTCTTTTGTATCTGAAGCAGCTCATTGCAATAGCATTGAAGTTTTATGAACAAAATCAAAATAAAAAAATAAAATATTTCTTATCATATGACCTTAAAAGGCAAAACAAATTATTAATCGATTAAATCATAGATTATATGAATAAAAAGTTGCCTATAAAACAAAACTACCTGTTTAACCAAACTGAAACCGCTAGATGTTGCAAAAGAAGTGAGAAAAAAACCTGCCATGCATTTGTCTCCAATGAATGAATTGAATTAAAACCAACGCCTCAGAAAACTAGACGCTCAAAATGACGACGAAGATGACAAGTTAACACATCTACAATAAAAACCATAATAATGAAACACGAGATGTTGCAAGTTGAACACACACACACACACACAAACAAACAATATTATCATCATCTTGATTGCAACAATAAAAAAACGCCAAACACACGTCTATTGGAAAATATATAAAGAAAAATTTCAAAAATCACTTTTATACAAGTAATACAACAAAGAAATAAAACAAAAATAAGTAATTGCAAAAGAAAATCAACAGCATTATTACGAATACGAGTATCATCATCATCATCTTCATGAGCTTCAACATTTATATTTTATTTTTTCTACAATATTTGTTAACTTGCATTATTATGTAATGTTTCCTCTGTGGAGTTGACTGCATGCTGCATGAGGTACGTGCATAAGCAAAAAAGAAAATTGCTAACTGATTTATTTATTTGTTGCTTTAGATTGGGCATGATTTTCATAGAAAATAAAATCACAAATATTTAATCATAAAAATTCACACGAGTTTATTCACTTTAAAGTAATAAGATTTTTCTGAACAACAGGAAGAACTTTGAGTTGGATGGATAGAAAAGAGTGAGATTTGTTTTCTTGCATCTGCCTCAAGAGTGATACCTATAACGACTTTACGATCTTTTCATAGATGAATTTAAGAGCCACAAGTTGCAATTGGTGAAAAAGCCTGTATATTTGTCCTCCTACACACATTAGAACTTTGCTAATCTCAGCTGAAGACTTGAAATAGTCAAGAATTGCATGAATAACGAATAATCAGCCCAGTCATGAAAATTTTTTCTCAAAATTGCAATCGTGAATAATTTTTCCCTAGAAATGTTTATCTTTTTTCTTTTATTCCCCCCATTATGAGCAATATTTTTTACGGGAATTTTTACCCAGAAATGTTTTCGTTTGCTTTATTCCCCTTATCCGGAATAATCACCCCTATAATGAAAATTGTTTCCCATGAAATGTTAATCGCTTTTCCCAAAATTGCAACTTTTATATAGAAATGTTTATCCTTTTTTATTCTCCTTTTCATGAGTAATACAGAATGTCAAACTTATATTTTTAAATACGATTATTTCAAAAAGCAATAAATGGTGCGGAGGGAGGGTGGCGCAGTTGGAATTATCGATTGTGCGGATTTGTTAGTCACGATGTCGCAGTGGTCGTAATTGCTCGTCGAAAATTTTGTTCAAAGTTCGGTATTCGGCGAATACGTGATGGACCGAGTGTAAATTTAATTCGTTCCGCGCAAATTCCGCGCAACTGCTGCGGCTATGAATGTCCTACGGCCAGGACCCAGTCGATCTTCAAGGACTCCCGAAAACATTGAACTGGTTGAAAGAAGTTTACGTGAAAATCCGCGACTTTCAATACGGAAAAGAGCAGCCTCACTGGGACTTTCAAGAGCGATTATTCATGAAATTTTAAAAAAGGATCCGGAAGTTCCATCCTATTAAAATTAAAATCGTTCAAGAACTGAAAGAAAGTGACTTTGATTTACGCAAAAATTTTTGTGAAACGGTGTTGGAGCGTTTTCGCACTGTAAATCCCATTTTTTGGAGCGACGAGGCTCATTTTCACTTAAACGGCCACGTCAACAAGCAAAACTGCTGTTAATGGTCTTCAAGAGCCCGCAACCATCGATTGAAACTTCAAAAACCATTCAATTTGCATCGGAGACGAATGTCAACGGTGCAAATTATCGACGCATGATTACGGAATTGTTTTTGTCAAACGTGCGAGCTCATCCATTGTACTCTTCACACACGTGGTTTCAACAGGATGAACAGAATTTCCCCCAAAAACTTATCAGTCGCTTTGGGGACATCCCATGGCCACCGAGGTCGCCCGATCTAACTCCCATGAATTTTTTTTATGGGGCTACCTCAAAGAGAGGGTTTATAATGACAATCTACAATCAATCAATTTAAAGGAAAATATTCGTCGAGAAATCAGCTCAATTTAACCAAGTTTACTGCAGCGTGTGGCACGGAACACAAGGCTCCGTTTTGAACTGTGTGTTCAACTCGACGGAAGACATCTGGATGACATACTCTTTAAAAAATTAAATCCGCATTTCCATTCTATCGTTCAATGATCTTAATAAAACTTTGTGTCAATTATTACGTTTTTTATTTAAGTTTTCCTGCTTTTCTCTTGAAATTTTCCCTGAAATTTCTTTGCTATAAACCTCACGGAGCCGGATATCTTTCCAACGAATGCAAAACCGTGGAAATCGGTTCGTGCGTTATGGAGTTATAGCGTCAGGAAGGAAAACCCGACTTATTTTTATATATTAGATTAAACAATAGACAAAAAATGCATTGAATATTTAAAGAAAAATAAAACGTAAATGCAACAGAAAAAAATATGCGGCAAATTTTACAACCAAAAAAGCCTCAAAAGCGTGGTGTGTAACTTTGTATTTTTATAGCCTTAAACGTTTAACAAGCCAGAAACGCGTTGCCGCGTATCCATCTTTACGATAGAGGTAAAATCTAGACCAACTTTTTCACCAATATAACAAGTTTTTTTTTTAATATAACACGCATTTTTTTGCAGATTTTCTATATGTAATTAAATAATGTTTATACGTATAATTTCAAACCTATTTTATTATTAATCAAGCATATACATACATCAATATTTCCGCAATTTTTTTAAATTTTAAAGCCTTATTAAAATTTTACTTTTAAATACATGCTTATATTTTGTATAACAAGTCAAGCAACTTACCTTGTAAACACCATCCACTAATTTTGTTATTTCCTCCGACTCCATATTGATTTACAAACAGGCGGCAGTAGTGAATGTTGAAAATTTCGTTTGTAAAATATTGTTAATTATTAAACACTTTTATTTTTCTAATCTTTCTAAAAAAAAGATTTTCAGCTTTTTTGCAGCTAAGTAATTAAAAAATTTTAAAACCATGTATTTAAATTATAGGATTATAATAATCTCTTTTCGTATTGCTTTTTTCCAATTTTGATAAATGATGCAAATTCGCTTTCAGCGGCAAGGAAAAAAATAAATAATTTCACTTTCTAAAACACACACACACACACACAAATATATTTTTTTAAAGAAACATAAAAAGTTTGTGTCTTGAGTCTTTCGTATCATGCAACATTGACTGCAGTGAGCAGCAAAACAATGTTTGTAGCTTAAGTCTTTTATTTCTATGCAACATGTGCAATGCAAATCAAACAAACACACACACACACGGATGATGACAAAAATAACCAAAACAACATCAATGGGTATTTATTTATTTAAACTAAAAAAAAGAAAAGAAAAGAAAAGTAGACCCGTTTAACTTGTCGTGACTTTTTTTCTCTTTTATATAAAAAGTAAAAAATTTCTTTGAAAAAGCTTCCTACATTGTTAAAGAAAGCGCAAATGTGCATTTAGCAGGCTTAATGGCCGGCAAAAGGTTACTCGTTATTTAAACAAACATTACAAGCATTTACATAAATTCACAACATACCACATTTAAAACACAACGTTGCCAGGTTAATCGTTATTTTGCAAATAATGATATTCTTATAATTTATTTCGGTTTTGCATACAAATCACTTCATTATGTAAAATTTCATGAAATAAGGCCCTTAAACTAAACTAAGATTTTATTATAGTGGCTTGGACAAAGTTGGCTATTCGTGGGAGAAAGTATCTACATAAGATATCAGAAGACGCGTATTTTGAATTTGACGGCAACTGCAGCTGCATCCAAACCCATTAACAATTGTATTGAAAACTTTCCATTCAGACTTAAAATGGCGGCGCAATATAAAAATTAGTAAATAGTTTAAATTTTGAAGCGTATCAGACAAACATTTCCATTATCCTCGAAGGCAAATTTGGATCGTGAAGTTCACGTGAAATTTTCGTCAAGCTATCAGCACAGAGACCAGAGTTGTAGAAAGTGACTTATGAAAAAAGCTAAAATCTAAAAAGGGACATAGTGTGTTATTGAATATTTTTAGTACAATAATCAAAACAAACAGCAGAAATGTATACTTAGTGAAATGAACAATGGAACATTTTTACAAAATTAAATGAAAGATTTTGCAGTGTTGAACTAAATAAAACAATGTGTAAAATATTATTAGTATTATAAAAGTGATTAAAATTAGTTTCCAAATGCTTACACTCAATTTTAAAAATTTTTCTTCAAAAATATTAATTTTTAACTTCACTTGAGCACATGAACATTTGCACAAAATTAAATGAAGGAATTTGTGGTATTGAATTAAAAAACAAAATGCGAAAAAGATTATTAGTATTAATAAAGTGATTAAAATTTGTTTTCAAATGATTAGAGACTTCGTTTTAAGCATTTTCGTTCGCATATATTAATTTTTACCATTTATGTACAAAAACTAGGCTGCGAATGCGACCACAAGGAATAAAATGTAATTACTTTAAAATAATACCACGCGAAAGAAAAAGTAAAGAGGATTTGATGACTGTGTGAACGAGACCTCTAAAAATCACACTTATCTTCCGTCTTACTTTGTGCTCGTGTCACCTCTGGTCTCCTCTGTGCTATCAGTTCCCAGTGAATGTAAAAATAAGAAAGAAATTTCGAAAGGCTTAAAATTTCATTGCATATAAAAATATGAGGGCTTAATTTTGTAAAAAGCAACCAATCAAGCGTTGAGAAATTTTATACCAAAAAAATTTAGGACCTTATTTTGAAAAATGCAAAGTTAAGCGTTGACAAATTTTGCATGTGTTTTATTTTTGTAATTTAAATTTTTTCACTGAAAACTTTTTAACGCTTGGCGTTGCGTTTTACAAAATTAGGCTCATAAATTTTCTCTTTATAAAATTTATCAATGCTTAGGGTTGGTTGTCTTTTACAGCATTAGGTCCTTAAATTATAACAACAAAGCACATACAAAATTTGTCAACGCTAAGTGTTGCACTTTACAAAATTAAGCCCTAAGTCTATAGTCAGAAAATATAAATTTTTGTTTGTCAATTAATTGTTTTTAAGTGTTAAGCAATGTTTTTAAACAAACGCAAAAGGAGTTGCAACGAATTATTATTATTATATACATTAGTCTATTCTGGAATACACGTAGACTTGGTGAAAGTTACATGAAAAACAAAATGCAAATTGCATAAATGTAAAAAAATTGTTTTTGTTTATCAAGCAAAATTCGCCTTTTTTAAAAGAGAGAGGAGAAACGCGTTGAAATTTTCACGTTTATTCCATTTTATAAATGTGCGGCAAACAAACACAGTTTTTGAAACTTTATTTTTTGTTTCAATGGAAATTTTCACTTCTTCTTTATGAAAATAAAACAACGAAGGGAAAAGTAAATAAAAACTACTTTGAAAATGTTAACCCTTATCGTGAATAAAATTTTTCTCGGATTTTGTTCCCTGTTCATAAAATTGCTATGAACATATGGCAACTTCGAAACAAATAATTTTTTTCATGGGAATTATTTCCCAATCTCAATAATTTTTATTTGAAGTAGGGCACTGTTAATAATCAGATGTAACATCAGTATTTTTTATTGTTTGGACCATGAGAAAAAGGAAAAAATTTCAAAGGCAAAAATACTCCGAAAGGTGTGGTGACTACATTTTAAGCTTTCGCGCCAGACTAAAATATTATTTCGAAGGACAAAATACGAGTAACATATTCACATCAATACTATAATAAAATCATCAACATGGCAACGCTGGTAATAAGAATCTCTGTTATTGTTCGTGTTTTTGTGTGCATGCTTATGTAAAAGTTTAGCTAAATGTTTGTTAAAGCGAGTGTGAAAATATGCAAACAACCAGTTTTTCTAGCTTTCTTTTCTCACACACTTATGTCAAGCACTGTCTTCCTCGCCTGTAACTGTTTTATAAATTATACACAAATGAACATGCACATTCATACATACATATGTACATACATATTTATTACATTTACATTTGCGTTGGTATTTAAGCTCATCTTTGACCGAATAAATGTTATTGTTTTTTACTTAATGAAATCAATGACTTTAGCATGCATTTATTTATGTGTGTGTTTTTGCGTGTGTATGAGTTGTAAGAAACTGTTTAATATTTCCAATTATTTTTGCGAGTGTTTGCTACGATTTTTCATTGATGTTGTTGCTACGATTATATTTATTAAATCACTCTATTCATTTTTCTTGTCTTTTTATTATTATGTATGAAGATTCGTTGAATTTTTTTAATGCTTTTGTGATAAAATTAAAGTTATTTAATTATCTTCCTAGTTTGTAGTTGTTTTTATAATTACATATTGGTATATTGACATTTGTCACGTTTTGTTTATGTTGCTTTTTTAAGTTTATACAGTTTTTATGCTTTTTTTTTGTTACAATCACTTTTGCCACTTGTTTTACATGCTCAAGTGGTGTTTTTTGATGAAGATAAAACGAGAAAAATTGTGTTGATGTTATGTTCACGAGACTATAAAACTGTGGTTAATTGCTGTAATTGAAAGAAATGGAAAATTGTTAAAAAAAAATTAGTTTTAATAATAATTTTGTTAAAAGTTGGTAAAAATAAACACCAGTAGCTACATACAGTCATGATATTAAAAAATAATATAACATAGTTATAAATATCATTCACAAATCTGCAATTTAAATCTTAATTTTGCTTTTAATTCCTCATTTTTATATATGTACACATAATCATCAAAAATTAGCATGAAAAAGCTTGATTTAATTTTGCATTCCAAGCCCAAACACTTAATTTAAAAATAAATACACATAAAAATAAAGTAACAATAATTTTAAAGTTTTTTTTTAGCTAAAAATAAAACGATTCGATTGCGTATTGCAACAGCAAGAAATGGGGACATTGTACTTTAAAATTAAGTTAACATTATGAAAAAAAAAATGCAAAAATATATTTAATAAAAATAATCAGCCATACATTGAATGCATTATACTTAATACACCAAATGCACTTCTCTGTCTGCTTAGTTAAACATCTAAAACCAGCTTTTAAAAATTTGTGGAAGGTCTAATTTTCTATAATAAAACTTGTTTTAATTTTTGTTGTAAAACGTTTTTTCGTAGTTAAGAAGAAAATGTTTATTAACATGAAATAAATGGGCACGTGCTAGAACTTTCATGAAAAGTAATTTAGATACAAACGACTTTTAAAAAAACGTTCCAATTTTAAACAACACACTTTATATACTTTCAAAATAACTAAAGCAACAAAGAATGACGCATAAGAAGTATGTATTAACAAGTTTTTATCTGCAATGTTTTAATTTATCTTAATGACTTCTGAGTTTTTCTTTTTTATTCTTTTAAACTATTTACGTTTATCATTACTGTTGAATCTTTTTTTTTTTTTAATCTAACTTTCCTTTAATTTTATGAACGTGCTTTAAACAACATTTTGTCAAGAGGCATCAGTTTAATTAAAAATTAAAAGAACTGGCGTCACAAACCATTTTAAATGCAGGTTAATTTTCACTTATTTTATTCGCTTTTTGTGTACTTAAATGCAATTAAAAAGTCATGTCACAGGAAAAAAAAATCCGTAAAAATTTTAATTGAACACATGAAATTGAATAATAAGTAATTTTAATAATATTTCTCGGTTTGGTAAAAATTCAAAACAAATTCTATCGGAAGAGTAAATATGGAATTTGTGACATGTCAGAACATTATAGTCCTGGTAAAATTAATGATACTTAAATAAGCCCATGTATAGTCTACATCTAGTCTATGTCTAGTCTATTTCTAGTCTATGTCTAGTCTATGTCTACTCTATGTCTAGTCCATGCCTAGTATATATCTTGCTTATGTCTAGTCTGTATTTAGTCTATGTCTAATCTATGTCTAGTCTATGTCTAGTCTATGTCTAGTCTATGTCTATTCTATGTCTAGTCTATGTCTAGTCTATGTCTAGTCTATATCTAGTCTATGTCTACTATGTCTAGTCTATGTCTAGTCTATGTCTAGTCTATGTCTAGTATATGTCTAGTCTATGTCTAGTCCATGCCTACTATATATATCTTGCTTATGTCTAGTCTATGTCTAGTCCATGCCTACTATATATATCTTGCTTATGTCTAGTCTATATCCAGTCTGTATCTAGTCTATGCCTAGTCTATGTCTAGTCTATGTCTAGTTTATGTCTAGTTTATGTCTAGTCTATGTATAGTCTATGTCTAGTCTATGTCTAGTCTATGTTTGGTCAATGTCTGGTCTATCTCTATGTATATCTGGTCTTTTTATGTCTAGCTAATCCTACTTTAGTGTTTACAACTCGCAACACTTTTTATCTGCACCAAACTATTCTTATTTTCTTTTTCGATTCTTCAATAAATTCATCTGACCTTATATTTTTCTTGTATTTATTTTCCCATCTTTGTTATCTTCAATCTGCATTAATCTAATACTCGTATACTAACACTGATGCATAAGTCACATATGATAAAACTCAACTTTTTATTGTTTGGTGTAGATAAATCTTAAACCTGAACTGCAATGTAATTATCGTAGATTTTTTTTTGCAGCGGTAAAAATTCTGTGTAAGAAAATAAACTTTATTAAGAACAAGGTAAACACCATTTGAATGAAATGTTAAAAAAAAAACTTAAAAAACAAATAATAACTCATAAAATGTATTTAAATAAATTCGTATGTCCGTACATTAAATTTTTAAACGAGAAATAATTTATCATGTTTTATTTATAAATTTTTTAAAGAAAAAAAAACAATTTTTTTCATGTTTCCTAATGAGTTTTTTTTTTCTAATACAATGTTAATTTAAGCTTATAAATTTTTTTAATTTAATCGGCACTTTCTTTTTTTTCTTCTTTTCTACATAAATTTTAATAAAGAACTTGATTTCCTGCTTAGTTATTTATTTAGCATACACACAGAGGATTTAATGAATTTAAAGAAAGAAAAATGTGACAGCTTGTGTTTAGAGGCAATTAATAAATAAACCTGAAAAATTAAAGTCATTACCACTGACACAAACCTTAAAAAGCAGAAACAAATGTTTAATGTTGCAGGCCTAGACTGACGACTGACTGACTGTTCAATGAAAACCCACACACAAAATTTTGGAATTATATTCATTTTCAGTTTGCAGCTAAAATCAAAGAGAAATAAACAATTTCTAAAGAAATGTTTGGCGTAAAACATTGTTTGAACAATTTCTTTTTTTTTTTCTTTCTAGCGCATTAAACACGACAATAACACCAGCCATTAAAAGCCAAAACAAAAGACTTAAGCCACAAACATCTTGAAAACAAACAAAAAAATTTATAAATAAATATCAGATCGCCATGTGCGTGCGTCTAATTTTGATGATAATCAACCTGGTTTATTTAATTTAATTTTTTTTACAATAATTTTAATTTAACAAAAAAAAACAGCAAACAAACAAACTAAACAGAACAATTTCATTCGGATAAAGCCTGAAAAATAACGCAAGGTTATAAAACAATTTTAAAAATATTAAAGAAGCTTGATAACCCTAATTATGAATATAATTATTCAAGGTTTAAAACTAGTTGGTCTATTCGATATTTTACACCGCAGGCAGCTATTTTTTGTAAATTGCGGACATTCACATCCACATGTCGACATACACATGTAAGTCGTTTTGTTAAAATTTCGTACATTTGTTGTTATTCTTGAAATAAATATCATAGAAAAATCTCATTATTCTTCATTAAATGACAAAGAAATTCTTGACAATTTGTAAATGCATAGGTAAATTGCTGAATTCGATAAAGAAGTTTCCATTTCCATTTAAATGTATACAGATTGTGGCAGACGACACAATCGTTCGTCATACTCGTAGACAGACAATTTGTACAATGAAATTCTTGTAAGTTTAATTTATTATTGCTGCATTTATGCGTTTAGATTATTTTACGTTGGCGTCAGTGTCAAATTGTTTGTGATTAGTCTCCTACAGAGCTATATTTACAAAAAAAAAAAGATATAAATATCTGTATTAAATTACTCATCTCTCTCTCTCTCCTTCTTACAGATGTTCTAAAGTTGTTATGAGCCCACTTTTAAAATTTTGTTGCTTTATTCTGTCCTCTCAAAAGTATAGATTACATGGGCTTCAGATTAACAACTTAGAAAATATGTATGTAAATGCATATATACTCGTACTCGTGTGAATGTGTAAAACGTTTATGGCAGCCATAGATTTATAGTTTCATTACTTGACAAGAAATTCAATGAAATCGCTAAGTTTTTTTTTCGACGTCATTCAAAACAAGTGTCGATTGCTAATGAGTAAAATAGTAAAATAAAAGTGAAAAAATTATTGTTATTCCTTAAGAAAATAGGGATCGGCCTAATAGCGGCTCTCAAATAGACGTGATAATCTCAGCCAAAAATCATATCAGTCGGTTATTTTAATTTAATTATCAATTTGTCTGTTTTTTTATTTTTATTTTACATTGTAAACTTCATAACTCGGTACAATTTAGACCGATTTTAAAAATTATTTCTTCCTCTGAGAGGGTACAGCTTCCAATTGGTCCCATTCTAAAAAACAATGGGCGGGGCACGCCCACAATTCTTTTTATTTGTTTTTATGATATTCCTAACAAACACCTTTGGTTCTAGTAATTACACAATTTTAAAGTTGAAAAAATGGGGCGGGGCTACGCCCATTAAAATATATTATTATATTTCACGTGGTTCTACTTAACCGATTTTTATGAAACTCCACCACACTCCTTGACCTCTAAAATAGTCACAATCTACCATTTTAAAAAATGGGCGGAGACACGCCCATTAAAATTTGATATTTTATTTTAAATGGTTTTACCGCTTTTTACAAAACTCAACACACACCCTGAGCTCTGAAAACCACACAATCTTGCATTTAAAAAATGGGCAGGGGCACGCCCATTAAAATTTAATTTTATATTTCATATTTTATACTTCTTAACCAACAGATTTTCAAACAAAATTTTTTATTTGTTCCATAATTTTTTTTTTTTTTTCGAAAATGTCCCATCAGATCTTTGCATTTAGAAAGTTGAAAAAAACCCAACTAAATGAAAAAAAGTATTTTAGGCTTAATTCATAAAAATAATTCTACAAAAAAAAAGGTTCACAAAACAAAGTTTGCTTGTTACACGTTTTATGGACCAAAATTACTTTTTATTAAAAAAAGGCTTTATTCACAAAAAAAAAAGCGTTGACAAATTTGGTATGTGTGTTGTTTTTGTAATTTAAATTTTTTCCATATAAAATTGCTCAACGCTTGGCGTTGCGTTATACAAAATGAGGCCCATAGTCTGCAAAAGGCTTAAAAAACAAATTTCCATGCAAAATTGGTTTTCTAAAGCTTTTTATGACTTCGTGTTTCCACAGCCCATTCGGCCGGACTTGAGTTGTCTACATCGACGTCACTTTAACACAATAAGATTGGGGTTTGTGTACCCGTTGCCGAAAACAACTGACTCCTGTTGGCAGGTTTATGCTATTTTCTAGATCTTAGGGAACGGAAATGATTGTCAGTAGCAAAACATTGATCTCGAGAGCGAGTAAGCAAGCCCCAATTTGGTGGTATTGTGTTAAAGTGACGTCGATGTCGACAATTGGAATAAGGGTGATTGTCAGCGTTTGTCACGATGAATCATTATGACTCTCGCCACTGAGTATATTTCTTAATAAGCAGATATTATAACATTATACAGTTTTTATTGTTTGCGTCTTTCGTCTGCATTGGCTTATTTGTTTGTGTGGCTGATCATGGTTACAACTTTGTAACTATACATAATGCCGCATCGGAACTTTTTATTGATGATGTTTTGAATTTCAGCCAAAAATGTATGTCAATTAAAAATTATAAAATTAATGCAATGAAAAATGAATTCGAGAAGTGCAAATCTATGACAAGCATGACTTTTCTTTCTTCTTTACTTAAAGAAGCTAATTCTTTGTAGTTACAATTTTGTGTCAATTTATTTATTCCATTAAAATTAAGGTTAACTTTTTAACTTTTTTTATTTTCTTTTACTGTTACCTCTATCTACTGCATACTTTCCATATTCTTGTGGTATTTTTGATGTCTTCTTTTTTATGAATTGTTTCTTGTATTCACATTCCTCGCATTATTATGTTTATTTTATATATTTTACGGCGAACATGAGAACTTTATTGTTTTTGTTTTTTTAATATAAAAAAGTCTAGAATCATTAGTTTAAATGTTTGTTAACCACAATAAATTCTCAAAATAGACACTCGTATTTGGAACAGAGACTGTAATTTAAAAATATTTTTCAAAATTTAGCAAAACCATATTTGCTAGTCAATTATTTTTATTAACACATGATGGAAAAAAATCTAAAAGTTACGAACTGAAAAGAAACTTAAACCGGTTTTATATTTTTGGTACACAAGCAAAAGAACACAATTTGAAATGCTAATTTAAGCTTTAGTGAAGACTTGAGATTTCTTTTATAATCAAAAATTAAATAATTTTGAAAAAAAAAACACACACACAGAAAGCTTTCAATTATATTATAAAAAGAAATTAATTAAACTAGCATACATTTCGCTATTGTTATAACTTCTTATACAGTTTACACAATTTTATAATGATTCATTTGTTATTTAGAGCTTAATGGGCTTCAGATGAGTGCATGAATGTAAAGATTGTAATGCAGCAGCTTGAAAAAGTAAATTATCAACTGCGTCTTTGTCTCTTTTAAAAAAAAATATTTCTTGCATAAGATTTTTTTTCCAAGAATTCCTTAAGCAATTGTCACAATCTTAGATTTGCTATATCAAATGAAAATAATTTAAATTCCTCAGGTAAAACATTCAAACACGTTCAAGTGATATGAAAACAAAAGACTTAAGCAACAAACTTATGCACATGCCTTGCAGCGTTGCTTGTGTTGTTTATTAAATAAACAAATTTATCTTTGAAAATCTAGATATACAAAACAAAAATTATACAGAAATTAAAAATGCAATTTAGTAATAGTGAGAATGTAAAATAAATTCATTACTTGACATATACTGCGAATCACTTAAATAAGGAATGTTTCTTTTTTCAATTTTGAATGAATATATCTTGACAACCAGTTATTGGGGGATTAAAAAAATTTGGGACTTTTAAACTTCATATTAACAGATTTTTTTTTTTTTTTTTTCATTTAAAGAAAATTTGTTTATTTTTTCATTTACCTACAATAAATTAAGATTTTTTTGAGCATCACTTGAATACGAAATTTTTATTTCTTAAAAAAGTAGAGCCATGCATTGTAATTCTAATCGAGGAATGTTATTAAGGCATTAAAATTAAAAAGTTTTATGTTGAATTTCAAAAATAAAAAATGAGATGCGCCAAAATTTGGTTGGGAATTGAGCGGTAAATCTATACCATCATCTCCCAATCATAAACAAAAAGTACACGCGATTTATTCACTTTTACCTTTTCTCCTATTCTCCTATTTCCTTTTTTATTCCCCTTGATAATAAAATAGTCAGCCCAATCATGAACAAAAATTCCGCACGAGTTTTTTCACTTTTCCCTTTTTTTTCTCCTGTTATGAATTTTTCCCCTTTTTTACCAAATGCGGGAATAAAAAACTACCCGGGAAAAAAATAAGTATTACAAACGTGGTTGAACTTGCTTTTTTACACTAAAAATCTTTCCCTTGCAAAACAGAAGGGAGTTTACATAAAAATACACTTAATACTCCATTAAACCAAAATTTATATAAATAAAATAATATTTTAAAGTTCTGGTATTTCAAAAAAGACAAATAATGCTCAAATACTTCATTTGTAAATTTGTTTTAATTTATTTTTTCAAGTTGTTGACTTTCAATAATTTTGTTTATGCTTGCACGCAAAAAAAATGGGAGAAAACAAAAAGTCAACCAACAAGATTTGTACTGCGGTGATGCCACGTATTACTGTTTTTTTGTTCCCAAAGAATTTATGATTGGAGGAATTTATTCGCGAGAAAATTATTTTCCGTGAGAGATTCCGAGGAAATATTAACGCCCACCCCTTACCCCTTAATTTTTCATGTTAAAATCCAGAGAACATGGACACCAAATTAGAAATCCTACATCTTGTTCAAAAATTCACTTATTTCAAGCTCTTTCAGTGTGATTTGGAGCATTGTCGTGTTGATAGGTCAACGGTGTGGGTTGCAAATAAATGTTTAGTTTGTATAAATATGATGCAATAAATAAGTCGATAGTGCCATAGTAGAATATGGTAGCCCATAACACAACTCCGCCTTCCCTGCTGTGCCTGTCTGCATTGCAAAAATATTTCCTATTTTCTTAAAAAATAAAACAAAGTAAAATCTGCATCCTTCTGTTCCATCGATATTAAACATTTTTTCATCAGAAAAATATTTGTTTAAAATTTCCATCACATTATATTCCTTACTTAAATAACTTGCAGTGTATATTAATATCAAGAGGAGTTACGAAAATAAATGTATGTAATGTGAACTATGATGACAAAAACAAGCAAAAAATAAAAATAAATTAAAACCACGACTTAGACATGTGCCATATCAAGGACTGCAGCGAGTAAATAGACACGGACAAAGAAACAAACAACGTACAGACTGATTTATAAAGAGATCTCTTTGCATTTATGGAAGGGAGATTCCCACTTTCAGTTTAAATTATAAATTTCTTTTTTCTGTTTTCAAACTTGCTGATGTTAAAGCATTAATTATAAGCCTACATAACATTTAGCATTATTTTTAGCATTCATTAGCATTCATTTAGCATTTATTTAGCATTGTTCAATCTAAAATATTTTATTTAAAACGTTTTGATGGATTGATATTCAAGAAGTATACTTTTAGACCATTAGGGGAAGCTGTGGCAAATTCGCTGCAGTTGCAAAAGCAACTGAAGCCTGAGGGGACTGTTCGCAAAGTCCAGTTAAAAAATTTAGCTAATAAATTGGCGGAGGTAGAAGCAGAAGCATATGAGATGGTTGTATCTTCTATGGAGTCTGAGTTTATCTCACAAATAAAAAATAATTTTTAATTTTTAATAAAATTTTTGCTTTAAAAGAATAAAAAAAAAACACTCAAGCAACTGATTGTGCCCTTAATTATGAAAACGGTCTAAGTCATGTGCATTTTTGTTGGGAAATTAAAATTAAATCTTTAAAATAAAACTCCAATAAATATTTAATAAATGCTAAATAAATTTATATTATATTTGAAATACCGAAGTAAAAATTTAAAAATGTTTGTTTGAAGCTTTCAAACTTATTATGTTTGTATACTGTGATTCTCAATATAGTATTAAGAGTCTTACTATAAACATACGAAGTTTGTCAACTAAATTCAAAAATTTTTTGGGTTGAAGTCTACTGACGAGTTCCAAAAGCAGGAACGAAATGCATATAGACAATTGCTAAACCATAAAAACAACCAAATTTTCAAATTAAATAAATTTATATTAATTAAAATGTTGCGTAATATAAAAATATTTTTTGATTTGTTCAAATGTAATCTACTAAATATCTCGACACAAGATATAGGGGCATTTCCACAGAAAAGTCCACCTTTTGTCACGTGACGTTGCTTGCTAACGTAGGCTGTTTTTTAAAGAAAATCTTATATTCTAAATACTTTTTTGCATGTTGGTGGAGAGCGTAATCAGCGCTCTACATTTAGGAAATGCTAGGAAATAATCGAACAGTATTGCTCCGAAATACAAGCTTAATTGCTTGGTGACGTAACGTGACAAAAAGTGGACTTTTCTTTGGAGATGTTCATATATGACTTAGACAGACCACTTTCATACTTACGGGCACATATAAGTATTTGTTATATTGATATAAGCGATAAATAGCCATAAAATGCAAAAGTTTTATTGAATTTACATACATACATATGTTGACGTTGCAGCAAAGTGATGTTGAAACCAATAAGGGTGATTATAGAAAGTTTGTTGACTTAATGTACGAATAGTGAAAATAAATTTTAATACAATTTTCTCTTTAAACACCAAATTTTACTATAGTGATGGAAAAAATAATGTAATTAACAATTTTCACTTTTTTTTATTATTAATTTTTTTTTTTTTGGCCACTTTTCACAAATTTTGTTTCATTACAAAAACTCTTAAATTCATTAATGCAACACACAAAGTAAGCATTAAAATTTTTTCATTTATAATTTCTTTAGCCACGTACTCTTGTTTTAAACTTTTTTTTTCTTATTTCATTTGGCAAATTGTATGGTAATTGCCAATATTTGTTAACTTTTTTTTGGGTCCACTTTGTTTCACATAAAGAAATGTTGTGTTTTTTTTAGCGATTATTATTATAATTTTCATTGAACGTTTTTGTTTGGAAGCAACTTTTTATTTATGAACAGGTATTTAGCAAAAACTAATAAATATATAATTGGCTGAATTAGAAATACATATTTACGTCGGTGTGTGTGTTATGCAAAAAACCCCTGCAAGGCAATTTTAAGTTAAAATTTGCCAATTTACCAGTAAATTATAAAATTCATTTTACGAAGTCACAAAGAATTCTTTTTATTTCTTATTTGCCGCAGATTGATTGATTATCGGAGATAAATAAATAGATTGAATACAATTCCAAAAAAAAAAACAGACCAAAAAATATGTGGTCTTCAAACCAGTTCCTTTTGTTCAAAAACTTTGTATAGAAATATCAGTTAAACAAATTATTGTTTAAAATATGTACCTGTTTGTGTTTTAAGTTTGTAAATATTTAAAGAAAATCTTTCCATTGAAAGAATGTGATTTTTAACATAAAAGAAGAAAGAAGCCGGATCTTACTACTTTACGGTGTTTTTAATCTAACAGTTCTTTTTTTAATTACTATTATATACATACATACATATTTACTTTGACTATTTCTAAAATACAAGCATTTACATATGTAGATAAGAAGTTTCCAATTTGATTTTTGTTTTAATTTTATGCAGGCGAAACTAATCAACGACTACATATGAAATTTGTTTTTTTTAGGTAAAACGCCGGAGTCTCTTCTCTTCCCTTCTCTCTCTCTCTCTCTCTCTCTCTCTCTCTTTCTTCCCCCCCCCCTCCTCTATCGCACTCTTCCTGAAAGAATGATTTCATTTTTGAAAACATCATTCAAATAAACAAGATTACTGCGCAGTTCCGTTAGTCTAACGGATTTAAGGCCGAGTCACACGGAATCCGTTCTACGTTATGCGTCGCCTTTTTCAACTGATATTAACACAACGGGGGAAAAGGTTGACACAATGAGTACTTTGTGGACGGAAGCTTTTGAAGATAGGTTTGTTCTGCATTTTATTTATTACACTTAAGTTTTTTTTTATTTTTGCTGCCACAAAACACAAAAACCCGTCAGAATAAAAATAACAAAAAATAAAAAATTAAAAAAAAACTGTCAAACCTACGCTAAAAGTTGAAAGTTGGCAAAATATTGTACTGTGAGTTTGACGGAGAGTTGTTGAATGCAAAAGAGCTCATAAGAAAGCCTCCCTGTATTTTAACTTAGCTATCAGTTGAAAAAGGCGACGTATAGCGTACGACGGCTTCTATGTGACTCGGCCTTCACACACCTCAACTTTAATTGAGCAGCTTTTCAGCTTATGAAAGAGAGAAAGAGAAGATGATGAAGATGAGAGCCATTTGAGGGCGTCGTTGGCTGAAATAGTTAGCATGTTGACTACGAGAACGAAGGTTCTGAGTTCGAGCCCAGTATCAGACAGTCATCAAATAACAACACCTCGCATTTTTCTGATGTACCATTAGTGTCCCTTTGTAGCAGTTCATGTGATGAAGGCATAGTCACTGGTCTAATACTAATCCTAATGTAACATCAGAGCGCCCTCCTTCGTTGTGTAGCAGAATCATCGGCGAAGTAAAATAACCAATAAAATGGCTACTAATCACAGCTTCAAAAATTTAATACGCCTCATTCAACACCTGAGGCGCTGCAACAGTGCATTATTAAAAACGTGCAAAAAGCAGAGTCTCTTTCTTCACCACCTGTCTTCTCGATCACTACCCCTTTCCTAAAGTAGGTAACACCTAGTAATAGTAGTGCCATTCATTGACTGAGTGTTACTTGTAAAAATTTTACGAAACTATTATTATTTTTGATTAAAATCACAAGAAAACATATTAAATTTCATTTATTAGCAATTTTAGTGTTTGGCTTAGGACAAATTCATTAGTTCACTTCAGTATACTCTTGCAATTCGAACTCGCCAAGAGGCTTGCGATTGCGATTGCGATTTGCAGAACACCTCTCTTGCGAGTTCAAGTCGCAATCGCAAATGTTATGCGATATGCGACTGTCACTACATGCCCGTACAAGGGTATTTCTACTTCGACTAGAACGATTTTGTACTAAATAGATTTAAAAAAGAAAAATATTTGCATTTGTTCTTTATTCTTGTACCAACACTCGTAGTTAGAGCCAATAATTACTTA
The DNA here is from genome assembly GCA_936439885.1 of Nowickia ferox. Lineage (NCBI taxonomy): Eukaryota > Metazoa > Arthropoda > Insecta > Diptera > Tachinidae > Nowickia > Nowickia ferox. The sequence continues at coordinate 19,414,193 of OW387024.1, read as the reverse complement.
GTTTCTTTCTTATGACTCAGCTTTTTTACTTTTACTTTACAGCATAGAGTAGACATTCTCATAGACATGACTGTCATGATCATTAAATATAAATTTTCTAATATTCATTCAATACAATTTTATATATACAGACACATATTCATACTTGTTTTATATTAACTTAAAAAAAAAGTTCAGGAAAAGGCCACATCTACGCCTTCTTTATAAAAAAAACATACATAACCTATAATTTAATTTATGCATATGGTGCATGTAACCTGATAAAGATTCAAACTCTACCTTTCAAAACTTACAATGCTTAGTTTCGTAATTACAGGTTACTTAAGCCAGCAACAAACAGTCAATTACCACTCAAATTTGAGGCACATAATCAATGATAATTAAAAAACTCAATTAAGAAATAATTTCGAATGATAATTGACATTTCGATATGAAAGATTTAATGAGATCATAAAAAATCATACTTTGTCGTGAAAGTAAAAGAAAAGAAGTAAATGTATTTTATAAATTTTTAAGAAAAAAATTTTATTGCGTTTGGGTTAATTTAAGAAAATGAAAAAGTGAAATAGTAGAAATGTATACAATCCAATAAATCGTACTACAATAGCGATAATATTTTAAGGCAAGTAAACGAGTGCCAGGTGAACGTACAAGTGTATAAAACATATGTATGTATGTACATACATACATATATGTAGATATTTACATACCAACATACATATGTATGTACTTATGTTTACAAAGCAACATTTACTTTGTTCTTTATTGTATTTTTCATATGTTGAGTGCGCATACTCGCAGCCAGCAATATAATTATATACATACATATACATGCATGCACTGCGAATCACTTAAATAAGGAATTTATGACACGATTATGGATGGCAATAAAAATTCACTTGCCTAAAAGTTATCAAAGAGGTGACACGAGACAGAAGATAATTGTGTTTTTCTATTTGACTCACTTGCCCTAAAATTTGGCCGGTGGTTTTGTTTTGATTTATCTTTCTAGTGCAATAAAATTTTAACGCGTTCAATTGTTAAGTAATAGTACATTATAAAAACAAATAGACTATATTTGTCTCTTTTTTCACGAATTTTAAAAAACCTGGTCTCAAATCGATCGTCACATCCGTGATCGTATCGACAATCGTATGAAAATAAATTAAGTGATACGTCAATCGTATAAGCTGAATGGGATTTCAGTACGTTCACGTATGTCATAATCCGAAAATGGTGTTTTCAAGTGACGAGTTGTACGTTCACGAATGTGACGATTCGATTAATTTTTTCCCCTGTATATTTTGTGATACAATTATGATATATTGGCAACTTAAAATAATGTACACAAAGCTTCAAGATATGAGAAATATATGTATGTAAGTGTTAGAAGAAAAAAATTTAGTTAAAATTGCTTAGAAATTACTTGTAATAAAGTGATTAGTTCCGTGGAACTATTTTTTCGATAAAGAAAAGGAAGTACCGCCTCTACTGTGAGTAAAATAAAAAATAAAATAAAATGAAATAAAAATAAAAATAAAATTAAATAAGATAAAATAAAATAAACCAAAAAAAAAATAAAATACAATAAAACAAAATAAAATAAATAAAATGAAATGAAGTAATACAATTATTTAAAATTATTTGCTTATATACGCATTTCATTAAAATAAAGTAACATAAAATAAAGTAAAGTAAAATAAAATTAAATAAATCAAAATAAAATAAAATAAGATAAAATAAAATAAAATAATATATAATAAAATTTAATAGAATAAAATAAAACAAAATAAAATAAAGTAACGTTAAATAAATCAAAAAATAAAATAAAATAAAATAAAATAAAATAAAATAAAATTAAATTAAATTAAATTAAAGTAATAAAAAAAATAAAATAAATATAATATAAATAAAATAAAATATAATAAAACAATATAAAATTAAATTAAATTAAATTAAATTAAATTAAATGAAGTAACACAAAATGTAGTAAAGTAAAATAAAGTAAAATAAAATTAAATTAAATAAATCCAAATAAAATAAAAAAATATATGTAAAATAAAATGAGATTAAATAAATCAAAATAAAATAAAATAAAACTAAACAAAATAAAATAAAATAAAATAATTTTAAATAAAATAAAATAAAATAAAATAAAGTAAAATAAAATACAATAAAATAAAGTAAAATAAAATAAAATAAAATAAAATAAAGTAAAGTAAAATAAAATAAAATAAAATGAAATAAAATAATATAAAATTTAATAAAACAAATAAAACAAAACAAAATAATTTAAAATAAAATATAATAAAATTTAATCAAATAAAATAAAATTTAATCAAATAATATAAAATTTAATAAAACAAAATAAAATAAAATAAAACAAAACAAAATAAAACAAATATAAAATTAAATTTACAATTAAATAAAATTAAATGAAATAAGGCAAAAAAATAAATAAAATAAAATATAATAAAATAAATTAAAATAATTAACTGGCGATTTCCTTTTTAGCTTTAAAATATATTTCCCCCTCCCCAAAGGAGTAGTTCATTTAATTAAATTAAAATTTTTTTAATTTTAACACATTTTTGCTTTTAAAACTAAAAATTTGTGGTTGCAAACTTGACAACTGACATTAACATCTGGATTCTTATTCTGTATTGCGATGAGAAAGTCAACCCGACTCGAAAATATGTATATAAATGCGAACAATTGCTATTATGTCCAGCCATAATACAAAAGGATGCATTCACCGATTGAATAAAAATTTTATGAATTATTAATTTCAGCAGCGTGATTTCGACAAAATAAAAACTCTGACGTATAAAAATTTCTTGTAGGTTGCAAAAATTGGTATGGCAAGGTAGACTAAAAATGGCAAAAATTAAAAAAATTACATATGCCATAAAATAACTTGCCGTGCTGATTAGTTAGTCCTCTTTCACACACGCAGGTTTGACTCGTCAAGTCTTGAGTTTTTTGGAGAGAGAGGAAAAGAGAATGGAGGGGAGTACAGACTTGACCGTACCAGTCAAGTTTGTTTTTTCGTTTTCTTTTGTCATTCGTAATACCATACGACAACGCAAATTGTTGAAACAAACTTGACAATGTGTATGAACGCATTGATCAAAAACTGATCAGGTAAACCTGACGTGTGTGAAAGAGGACCTAGTATTATTATTTTTTTTTTTTTTTGCCAACATTGATAAAATTAAATTCCTTATTTAAGTGATTAGCAGTGTACATACATACAAATATACATTAAAGAGTAACAACAAGATGTTGCCGCGATATCGAAAGTTGTTTAGTTGGCTTCAACTTGCTTCTGGCTATTTTGAATACGGTAGTAAAATATCAATTGGTTACTTTTTGTTTTGCTAAAAGTATAACGTGCCGCTACGCTAAGCGAAAGAACTAGGAATTTTGGCTAATAAGTTTATGATTTCGGAGCGTGTATGGCGGCTTTTAATTAATAAGGAAGTATTCTATCGTAGCATCTGCAATCGAATTGAAAGTAAAAACAAAACATGCTCTTATTTAATCATAAATAATTTAACGTCTATTACCGAATGTAGGGTATTACTCTAAGCGTTTTTAAAACTCGATTTCAATTAAATACAACATACTACCCGCAAACTAAGCAACAGCAGAAAACCACTTTGCAAATTTGAAATTGTGGTTAAAGTTTAAAAAGTTTTCTTTAACAAACCAAAAAAAAAACATAAGAAGTAAAACTTCAAAAACAAAGTTTTATTTTTATTTTTGTTATAGAAAAAAAAACAAGTTTTACCTCAAATGTATTTAATTTTCTTTTTTTCCTCAATTTTGAGATGTTGAAATATTTATTTGCCTGTATGTGGGTTTGTTCAGTTGGTATTTTTTAATCGATTGTTTGGAAAAAAAATATTTGAAATTTCAAACAAGTGTTTGAAAATATTTTTTGTTGAATATGGCTCAAGTGAAAAATTAGGGGGGGAAAACGGAGCACGATTTAAATAGTTATGTACGAGTATGTACATACGTATGTTTAATAATAACAAACAAAGTCAACATCATGCAGCAGTTATGGTTCGCAGTACCATACACACACATGCATACAAACATACAGCAGACATGTAACAGCAATATTTTATTCGAGACAAACATTTTTTATTTGCCATAATGCTTAGTCAACTAAAGATTTAATAGTCATAAGCAACTACATACGTTTCAAAGCAATTTTGTTTTTATCTGATTATTTTAATTTCATAGTTTTCAAAATTCGAATATTTTACTTTGGTATAAAGTTTATGGCCAAAATGTGGATGAACTTGTTTTTTTTTTTTTTTTTTTTTTTTTTGCTTTCAGTCGTATAAAAATTTGTAATAGTTGATTTATTGCAATTATTTAGACAGAGAGAGAGAGAAAAAACGCAATAATTGCAAGAAACTTGTGCATGAACAGGAAACTTTAAACGCATTCGGCACAAACAGGAGTTAAAATAAAGCTGTTTAACTATTAATATAATATCTAATAAATGCTTATCCAGCCTGAAATGGTTTTCTGCAGGTTGGAAGTATTTTATTAAATAATCAAAAAATTTTACAACCGGCGGACGGCATAAGATTTCCTTAAAATCAATTTATGTCTTTACTTCCTTGAAAAACAGGATTTTCCTCCGGCAACAAAACTGCATGCAAGGTGTAATAGAAATATTTTAAAAAGTGAAAACTTAACAAAGTATTTACAGAGGCAGTATTAATTTAAAAATAACTTTTTATATAAAAATACTTGTAAAAGTGAAAGCTACTCTTTTTAAAAGGTACATTATGCAAACATATTTTTATTTTTTTTTTTAAATAATTTTTGAAAAACGTACTTTTTGTAAAAAATATTTTTTGTAAAAATAATTTTTGAAAAAAGCACTTTTTGCAAAAAATATTTTTTGTAAAAATAATTTTTGAAAAAAGCACTTTTTGTAAAAAATATTTTTTGTAAAAATAATTTTTGTAAAAGTACGTTTGTAAAAAATAATTTTTGTTGTAAAAAGTACTTTTTGTAAAAAATAATTTTTGTTGTAAAAAGTACTTTTGTAAAAAATATTTTTTGTAAAAATAATTTTTGTAAAAGTACGTTTGTAAAAAATAATTTTTGTTGTAAAAAGTACTTTTTGTAAAAAATAATTTTTGTTGTAAAAAGTACTTTTGTAAAAAATAATTTTTGTAAAAAGTACTTTTTGTAAAAAATAATTTTTGTAAAAAGTACTTTTTGCAAAAAATAATTTTTGTAAAAAGTACTTTTTGTAAGAAAATATTATTGTAAGAAATACTCTTTGTAAAATGTAGTATTTTTTGTAAAAAGTACTTTTTGTAAAAGGTACTTTTTGCAAAAAATTATTTTTGCAAGAAATACTCTTGGTAAAACGTACTTTTTGTAATGAACACCTTTTCCAAATAGTACTTTTTTTAAAGGTACGTTTTTAAAAGCTACTGTAATAAAATGTAATCTTTTCAAAATATTATTTTTGTTAGAAATACTTTTTGTTAAACGCACTTTTTGTAATAAAAACTTTTTTGTAAATTGTAATTTTTGTAAAAGGTACTTTTTATAAACAAATACCTTTTGTGGAGGAATTTTTTTTTTTTTTTTTTTTGATAAAAAACAGGTATTTGTGTAACAAATACTTTTTGTTAAAAATTCTTTTTGTAAGATACTTTTTGTAAAATATACTTTTTGTAAAAAATAATTTTATTTAAAGCTACTTTTAGTAAAAATTACTATTTTTTAATAAATAGTTTTTTTAAATGTACTTTTTGTAATTGTAATAATTTTTTTTTTTTTTTTTTTTTTTTTGTAAAAGGTACTTATTACAATTGGTAATTTTTGTAAGAGGTAATTTTTGAAAGATTCTTTTTTGTAAAAAGTACTTTTTCTAAAAGTTAATTTTTGAAAAGGTACTTTTGGTAAAAACTACTATTTTTTCTAAGAAATACTTTATTTAAAACGTACTTTTTGTTAAATCAAATTTTAGTAAATGGTACTTGTTGTAGTTGGTACTTTTTTGTGACTTTTTGTGAAAGGTACTTTCTCAAAAATTCACTTTGGTAAAAAGTACTTGTTGCAAAAGTTATGCTTTGTAGAAATTTACTTTTAGTAATAAGTACTTTTTGTAATAGATATTTTTTATAAGTTAATTTTTATAAAAAGAATTTTTATTAAAGGATATTTAGTATAAAAAGTATTATTGGTTCATTTTGTGCAAGGTACTTTTTTTTAACAAATACTTCCTCCAAAAGGTGCTTTTTGTAAAGCGTACTTTTTGTAAATGGTACTTTTTGTAAATGGCACTTATATTAATAAAAGTGTAATAACTACTTTTTGTAGAGGATACTTTTTGTAAAAATCACTTTTGTTAAAGTGGAAAGTACTTTTTTTTAATATGTATGTATGTATGTACTTTTTTATGGAATAATTTTCTTAAAAGGAACTTTTTGTAATAGACAATTTTCGTTAAAATGTTTTTTTTTTTTTTTGAAAATTGCACTTTTTTAAAAAGGTACTTTTTGCAAAAGGTACTTTTTGTGGAATATGTTTTTTGTGAAAGATGTATATAGTAAAAAGTATTTTTTGAAAAAATACTTTTTGTAATAGGTACTTTTTGTTAAGGGTACATTTTGTAATAGGTACTTTTTGTTAAGGGTACTTTTTTAAAAGTAGTTTTTGTAAAAGGTGGCTTTTGTAAAATGTGCTTTTTTAAAAGGTAGTTTTTTTTTAAAGTAAGTCCCTTTTGTGAAAGCTTTTCCATTTGTTTTTTTGTAATGTAAAATTCGCTTTTGTCTAGTTACTTTTTATTTTTAGTACTTTTTGCAATATGTACTTTATTTAAAGAATAATTTTTGGAGAAGGTATAATTTTTGTAAAAAATACTTTTACTTTCTGTAAATGATAATTTTTGTAAAAAATACTTTTTCTTTCTGTAAATGATAATTTTTGCAAAAAGTACTTTTTGTAATAGGTACTTTTAGTAAAAAGTATTTTTGTGTTATATGTACTTTTTGTAAGAAGTACTTTTTGTATAGGACACTTTCTGTAAAACGTACTTTTGAAGGGCCCTTTCAGTAAAAGTTAATTTTTGTAATGGGTACTTTTAGTAAAAAGTACTTTTGTGCGAGGTATTTTTTTGTAAATGTTACTTTTTGTAAGTCTAATTTTATAAATATTCAATCGCTTTAGAAAACAAGCAAATGGAAATAAATTTTTATCTAAAAACACTTTTTTTGCCATAGATTAAGTCATTCAATTTATAAAAAAAAGATCCGTTTTGAATAATTTCAATGAATTTTTTTCAATATTTCCTTTCTTTACGAGTGTTAAAAAAAGCAATTATTTAACTTAATTACCAGTATTAGTGTATGTGAAATATTCTTGTTTTCAAAACGAGTATCTATCTATCTGTCATTATTTTCAACTGTCGAATGACCTTGGCAAATACCTTTCAAACTACAAAGACTCTTTAATAATAATACACTTACAAGGAATTTATTTAAGCTGCAGTAAATTTGAAAATCTTATGATCTTTCATATTGAAATATTTATGTTCACTTGAAGAGACTCACTCAATTGTTTACGTGCTCATGCCATTCAGGTGAGTATCAACGATTTGGTTTACGATCTAAAACTTCTAGATTTTTTTTTATATAATTGTTTTTATAAATTGAGTATTAAGAGAAATATGTACGGCAGTATTGCAAATATTTTATTAGGAATAAATTACATACGAGTACATATGTATATGCCAAATGAAAATTAAAACGGAGATTGAATAAAAAAAATTTTAATAAATTTTTAAGAAGAAATAATACAAGGAAAGATTAAATTAAAATTAACTAATGCATCGATAAATCCTTGGAAATTATCAGCGTCAAATAAAGGATATTTTTTATCTGGTTCGAAACCGGTTTTTATATTTCGAAAGGATTTTTTCCGAAAAACACATTTCTGGGCTGGTTAGTACTTCAAATTAAAGGGAAAAGCATTATTTATAAAAACAAGGCGCATATTTATAGTCAAAACAAAGTATACTTTAAGAGTTTAAAACCAGTATTACCATATAAAATACTGGTTTTAAACTATTAAAGTACACTTTGTTTTGACTATGAATATTCGCAAGAATTCTTAACAAGCAATTTTTGTGAGAAATAATAACTTTTATAGAAAAGAATACTTTACGCATTAGTATTTTTTTATAAAATAAATGCACATTTTATAAAAAAGTTGTTTTATTATAAAAAAATAACTTGTATAAAAATTTCATGCCGTAAAATTTTTTTTTTAAATAACGTACATCTGAAATAAAAGTACGTTGTAAAAAATATACGACTTTTTTAATTTGATCAAATAAATACTTTTCGATAAGATTTTATCAAAAAAAATATAATTTAAAAAACACTTTTTACAAAAAAGTACTTTTTCAAAAGAAAAATAATAATAAAAATAGACTTAAAAAAATTATAATAAAAATTTTAACAAAAAAAGTATTTAAAAAAAAATTATTTTTATTTAAAAGTAGTTTTTAAGTACCTCTTATGAAACATACCATTTTCCAAAAAAGTACTTTTCTTATTTAAGTAACTTTTATAGTAAAGTGCCTTTCATACATACATAGTTCCTTTAATATTGAAAGCACGTTTCATTAAAAATATTTTTTATATAAAAAAGAATTTTTTATGAAAAAGTAGTTTTTTATCTATTTTTTTTTTTGGGAAACAAACCCTTTTTCAAAAAGTATCTTTCTTATAAAAGTAATGTTTACATTAAATTGTCTGTCATACATACATATTACTTATGTAGTTGCTTTTATATTGAAAGTACTTTTCATAAAATATTTTTCATATAAAAAACGTACTTTTTATAAAAAAAGTAGTTTTTAAAGTACTTTTTATGAAAAATTTGTTTAAGCACTTTTTATGAAAAATTAGTTTTTAAAGTACTTTTTATGAAAAAGTAGTTTTAAGTACTTTTTATGAAAAATCAGTTTTTAAGTACTTTTTATGGAAAAGTAGGTTTAAGTACTTTTTATGAAAAAGTAGTTTTTAAGTACTTTTTATGAATAAGTAGTTTTAAGTACTTTTTATGAAAAAGTAGTTTTTAAGTACTTTTTATGAAAAAGTAGTTTTAAGTACTTTTTATGAAATAGTAGTTTTTAAGTACTTTGTATGAAAAAGTAGATTTTAAGTACTTTTTATGAAAATGTACATCGTTTTTAAGTACTTTCTATGAAAAAGTAGTTTTTAAGTACTTTTTATGAAGAAGTAGTTTTTAAGTACTTTTTATCAAGAAGTAGTTTTTAAGTACTTTTTATGAAAAAGTACATAGTTTTTAAGTACTTTTTATGAAAAAGTAGTTTTTAAGTACTTTTTATGAAAAAGTAGTTTTTAAGTACTTTTTATGAAAAAGTAGTTTTTGAGTACTTTTTATCAAGAAGTTTTTAAGTACTTTTTATGAAAAAGTAGTTTTTAAGTACTTTATATGAAAAAGTACATCGTTTTTAAGTAGTTCCTATGAAAAAGTAGTTTTTAAGTACTTTTTACTTTTCTTTTTAAAGTAACTTTTAAACTTAAGTGCATTTCATACATAATTCTTTTTATATTGAAAGTACTTTTTGCAACAAGTATTTTTTTATAACAAATATTTTTTATATATATAAAAATTTACTTTTTATGCTTTCTTCGAAACAGAGTACGTTTTTTATGTGGTACTATTTCCCTTAACAATACCTCTTATGGCAAAGCTGCCTTCATGAATAGTACTTTTTACTTTTCTGTTAAAGTATTCCTATTGTATTCTTCTCGACTGGTTGCATTTCAATTTGAAAACTGTTTGACGTACAACGAACATACACACGTACATTTGTATGTATGTATGTATATATGTTATTCAAATACATACTATTTAATATGCATACTTGTAAGTGCATATTGCAAGTGTAGATTTTTTTCCAACAATTGCATATTGTTTCTTTTTAAATTTGATGCAACTTTTTTAGCAGTAATTTTTTCGAGACAAGTTTTTAACAAGATTTATGTATGTATGTATGTATGTATGTATGTATGTATGTATGTATGTATGTATATATGTATGTATGTGTGTATATATGTATGTATGCGTACTTGGCTGCATTTGCTTACGACCGTTAATGATTTTACTTGGGAGGATACAAATTAAAACATGTTTGGGCATATGGTTCATATGTGCAAGATTATGCAGGCATGCAAGTAAAGAAATTTACAAGCGTGCATAAATACATATGTACATACATACATATACACATTCTTGCGTACATGCTCCACCATCCATATGATTGTTAATGATGCAAATTGAGCTGATGGAAGTTGAGGGGCAAATTTGCAAGTGAAAGTGAAACTAAATGTATTTTTGATGTAAACAAATGGTTTAATTATATGTACATACATATGTATGCACACACAATTTACATACTACATACATATGTATGTTCAAAAATCAAATTTGGTTGAAAAAATACTTAACAAATAAATATTATTGTGGTGTAAAAATAATTTATTTCATAATATTAAAACACAAATATTTATTGATTTTGTTTTTGTTTTTTTTTTTAATTGCACATGAAAACCTCAATTTTTCATTATAATGCAATTTGCTTCAAAAAGTGTTTTTTTATTTATTTTTTATTTATGCCTCAAGCAAAATCAAACACTGCTCTTTTGACCTGAATTTGTATTTTTAAGCTGCTTAACAAATTGGCAAAAAGAAACTGAAAGAAAAAAATGTAACACACAGACACACACACATTTTTTTTCAATTCATAGATTCCAGCAAATTTTACTGCCACATGAATTCACTTGCCAGACCCCATCCCCTCATTTTTTTAAGACAAACAATGCAAGATTTTTGAAAAAAAATCAAACCAAAATTGAAAGTAAAACTGTATCACTCAGACTTGTTTGTATACCACACAAAAAGTAAAAAAATAAAAATAAAAAAAAAACTAAAACTAATTTTATTTTTTCAACTCCTCGGCGGGTTAAAGAAAAGTGTGTATCTAATCAACACTGTTTCTGTTATTCAAAAATATTTTTGACTTTCACATGTTTGCGATATGGCAAAATAAATATTTCAATTGAGACAAGCAATTAGGATGATAAGATAAATAGAAAGAAAAAAAGATTTGTTAAAAAATTAATTAATAAAAAACAACAGAAACTGGCTCGTAACAAAAGCTAAGAATACATTTTTGCAAAAATTCTGTGTCCTATGTCTTTTTTCATAGTCCCCGTTCACACACGGCAATTTTTGTTGCTCACCTTTTTAAAAATGTTTGCTGAAATTGCTTTTACGCGAATTTGCCACTAGAAATTAACGTGTTTTCTTTATCTTAACTTTCTTACATTCTTGAGATATGTATATCTGTGCTTCAAAGCGATAACAGCATAAGTCGACTTGACACAAAATCAAGTTATGTATAGCTCTGTTCCATATGGATAACGAACGAAACAGTCCCAACTTGTACAAAGTTACCCAAAAGCGTTCCATATAACTATTTTTATCCAATTTTGAGAGCGAATGAGAGAGTAATTTTTTTCATTTTCTGTACAAACTTGTACGAACTGATTCTTTGGGTAAGTTTGGACAAGAGTTAAATAATCAGCTGTTTTTTTGTTTACATATGAAACTGAAAAATCAATCAAAAAATTTGCAAATAAAGAAAGAGTTTATTTTATTTAAAACTTTATCCAGCAATTTTGGATAACTTTGTCACATTCAGAGAATAATTTTCTTTTTACTCTCATTAGTCCGTACTTGCAAGAAATCTTGTAGAACACACCTGATAAAGGGATCTTTTTTTTAGAGGTATAAAGCTTTAAGTTGGAAACACTTTTTTAACAAACTGTTTAGTTTGGTTTCGCATTTCAGCATGAATAGACGACTGACGCCTGAACAACGCTTTCAAATTGTGCCAGTTTATTTTGAAAATCATGGTTCTGTTCAAAATACGTATCGCGCATTTTATTGTCAACATAATCGTCGAACAGAGCAATTAATTCGATTAATTATGGAATGTTAATGTGGGGATATGTGAAGTCGCTAGTCTACGCCGCGGCCGATAAGATTAGACTACGTCCGATACAGCCGTGGCGATCATATGCCAGAAGTCATATTTTAATTATAATGCCAGAAGATTATCTTTCGAATAAAGTAAATTTCATGTCAATTTAAAAAATGCATCTTTGTTTTATTCCATTTCAAAGTTCTATAGCTCTATAAAAAAAACACCGTATATATGCTACAAAATTTTACAAACAAAGTTTCATATTTAAGTGAAATCCCTTATTCTCAACGAAGTTTACTATGAAGATATAAAGAAAACAATATTGACCCAGATCGTAAAGAAGTCCAATCAAAAATTCGTAATAAGCGCCAAACTAGGTAAAGGGTGTTTTTCTTAGAGTGTCATAACTTTGATTTTGGCTTTATTTGAGCACCCATCGAACAGCTGATAGTTGCTTTTGTTTAGTTTGCTTTGAAACGCGTGAAAATTGTTGAAATTTTTAATCAAAATAATTATTCTATTCGTCAAACCCAAATTGATATTGATTTTGAATTTCCATTAAAAATTTTATTTTCCGATGAAGCCCATTTCTGGTTGAATGGGTACGTAAATAAGCAGAATGAATGGTCGCATTTGGAATGAGGAGAATCCACAAGCTTTTGTCGAAACACCATTGCATCCACAGAAAATTACTGTTTGGTGCGCTTTATGGGCTGGCAGTCATTTGCCCATATGTATGCCTTCAAAAAAATTATGAGCCTGGTTGCTGTACATGGCAGAAATCATATTTAAACATTGATATTAAAAATATAATGCCTTGTTTTATTATGATTTAAACTTGTGTCACTCTATAAAAAAAAACACCCTTTAGAATAGCAAAAAATAAATTTTTCATAAAATCTTGGATGCATTCGTTAAAACAGAGTTTGCAAATCTTTTGCCACCGAACGAACCATTTTTGCATTTTATATTTTTGGAAATATAAATCTGCCTTTTCTACAAATAATAAATTTTAATATTTAACAGATTTTTTAAATAAATAAGTTTTTATTTACTAAGAATCAAAAAACCAGGCACATACTTATGTTTGTATGTATGTAATTTAAAGAAATAACTTATCTTTTTAGATAAATCATTGTCTTTGATATACAAAAAAAAACCTAAACACAGCACGAATTAATTTTCCAGAGATTTTTTGTGTTTTTGGTTGTTAACTCAGCGTTTATGAGACCAGGTATGATGCCGTAAAAGTAATTTTATTATTTACAGTACAAAGAAATATTACACAGTATTTATGTACATAACATACATACTCGTACATACATACATAAATATGTACATGTATGTATATACGAGTACAAATATTTTTTATCTAATTTAATGCTGTTTCGTTGTTTGTTTTTTTTTTTTATTTCTAATACTCAAACTCAGCTCTAGACTTTTAGATTTGCAATTAATAAAGGCTTTTGCCAAGTCACTACAGACAGACTACAACATTGTACTTATGAATATACATACAACATACATACATACATACATACATATGTAAGTATGTATGTGCATGTGAGCAGCAGCAGTATGTAGAAGTAGTAAATGTATAAGTACTAGTTTTCGAAATAGTAAAACTGTTGTTGTAACTATTAACCAGTATCTCAAAGATTTTTAAGTGTTTCTTAAACAAAAAACAAAAATAATAATAAGAATAAAGGCGTGTTTCTTTTCAAATTTTGCTTACCAGTATTTATGTATATATTGGGTGTTTTTTATTGAGGTATAGAACTTTAAGTTGGCATCACTTTTTTAACTGGCGGCCATTTTGTCAGCTGTCAAGTGATTAATATTTAGTTTGGTTTGCCATTTCATCATGAACAGGTTGACAAAAGAACAACGCTTGCAAATCGTGCAAATTTATTTCGAAAATAATGGTTCAGTTCGCGAAGTTTACCGCAAGCTCCGTCCATTTTATGGTCGACATAATCGTCCATCAGAGCAATTAATTCGGTTAACCATGGATCGTTTTCGCACTACGTTTACTCTATGTGATAATACGCATCCCCAGAGACGTCGAACAGTGCGCACCGAAGAAACAATTGCCGCTGTAGAGCAAAGTGTTGAAGAGGACCCGAATGAATCGATTCGCCACCGTGCACAGCAATTGGAGCTTTGTCCATCAACTTTATGGAAGATTTTGCGCAAAGATCTTGGCTTGCGACCTTACAAGATCCAGCTTGTGCAAGAATTAAAGCCGCGAGACCATGCAATGCGTCGTGATTTTGGTGTATGGGCCGAAAATGAGATTGATCTCTATGCTGATTTTCATCGCAAAATTTTGTTCAGTGATGAGGCTCATTTTTGGTTGAATGGCTACGTCAACAAGCAAAATTGCCGCATTTGGAGTGAAGAGAATCCACATGAGACCCTTGAGACGCCATTACATCCACAAAAACTGACTGTTTGGTGTGCTCTATGGGCTGGTGGAGTCATTGGGCCATACTTCTTCCGAAATAATGCTGGAGAGTCAGTTACCGTTAATGGAGACCGGTATAGAGCCATGATAACCGACTATTTTGTTCCCGAATTGGATGGCATGGAGTTGTGGTTCCAACAAGACGGCGCTACATGCCACACAGCGCACGTCACAATCGATTTATTGAAGAAAACATTCGATGAGCGCATAATTTCGCGGAATGGACCTGTCAATTGGCCACCAAGATCGTGTGATTTGACACCATTGGATTATTTTCTTTGGGGATATGTGAAGTCGCTCGTCTACGCCAACAAACCAGAAACGTTAAGGGACTTGGAAGCCAACATTCGTGGCGTTATTGCCAACATACGGCCCCATATGCTCGAAAAAGTGGTTGAAAATTGGACCTGTAGAATTGGCTTTATTCGAGCCAGCCGCGGCGGCCACATGCCCGAAATCATATTTAAACGTTAATGGCATAAAATTATCCTTCCAATAAAGCCAAAATTGATGGACATTAAAACGATTTTCTTGTGTTTTATTTCAATTCGAAGTTCTATACCTCTAAAAAACACCCTGTACATACATATGTACACATACATACATATGTGTGTCTGTATATATGTATGCTTGTTATTCTTAGGAATTTTAATAACTTTTGTTCTATTTTGCTGCAGCTCACAATGTTTTTTTTTATTTTTCTCAGTCTTCTATTGCTTACTGATTTCAAACAATTGAAAGAAAATCTTTATAAAATCGTTTAATTTAAAAGCGTAAACGTCTGAAAAAAATTCCTCATAAAAAAATTCCTCATTAAAAAACTTGAGCTCATAAATGCTTGTAATAGCAAATTTCAAAATTGGGTTTGAGAGAGATAACAGAAATTATTTAATTTTGAAACGAAAATAGTTTAAACGGCCTTAACATAAATATTAACTGCCCTATTCATAAAAAATATTTCAGGCTTATTAAGCGCTTGTTTGACATATTTCTATGGGAAATTTTTTATCAAATAAACCTGTAATAAACCTAAAATATTATTAGACCGTAAGTCTTAGCGTAATAGTAGTAATTTTAGTGCAACAAAGCTAGACTAGAACTAAGGAATTCATACTGATACATATTCACCCCTATGGGGAACAGCTTTTCCCTCAAAATATTTACCCTTTTCCCCAAATTGCAATCGTGAATAATTTTTACCCAGAAATCTGTTCCCTTTTTTTCATTCCCCTTATCGTGAATAATATTTTTCACATGGATTTTTTCACTTTTCCCTTGGTTTTGTTCACTTTATTTTTGCAGGCAAACCGAATCAATACATCGCGTAATTTCATCTCTAAACTTCCAATTAAATATTAAAAGTTATAGATAATTATTTTTGGGACAATATCAGTAAATAATGTCCACGATTAATAACAAGAACTCCGTACAACACCTGTTTTCACTGAATATGAGAACATCTTTGGTTCACATGAAGTAAATTTAATGGCGATGGCATGCTTGAGAATTTTTTCCATTGCACCTAAAATATTTAAAAACACTACTTTACACTTAAAAATATTGCATTTGAAACAAAAAAATGTGTGTGTTTCTTACTATCAAACATAAATTTGTCTGATTTTCAATTAATTTCTAAGCTTTACAAATCTTCTTCTCGCTTTTTTACATTCACTACGAATTGATAGCGGGAACAAACGTTCCCATGAAGTTTCCGTTAGCAAATTGTCCTTCATGGGGAATGAAAATCTCATGGAAGCAAAATATTCACATTTTATTCACGATAGTGGTGAATATTAAACAAAATTATATGGGGAAAATCGCAATACACGAGTTTCAATAAAAAAATAATTAAAAAGAAAAATTAAAATACGGTTGTTTACTAATTACATAAAAATGAGGCTGGGTCATTAACTCAGTGACGTTTTGAAGAAACACTGGTTTTTATATAAAAAGTTATTTTATTTTTTAACATAGTTTCATTTAAGTTCTACACACCTTTTTTATACCTTCCGAAAAATATGATTTGTCGAGGCCATCAAAATAGATATTTGTTTGTGAGATGATTCGTCGTTGGAGGCGGAAAGAAACGCCGAGCCATTCCTTCAAGTTTGGGCAAAAGAAATAGTCACTCGGGGATAAACCTGCACAATAGGGCGGATGAGGGAGCTATTCGTAGCCAAATTCATTGATTTTTCTATAAAAATTTATTATGAGCAAACGCGGCACCCATGCGATAAGCCCCAATATCTCTAGCAGGCAGTCAAAAATTTTTATTATCAACACCGATAAATTATATTGAAGTTTTATAAAGAAACATTTTTCTATTCGATAGGTTTTTTGAAAAAAATTGTTATTGCAATTGTTAAGTGTATCGCTCCATGGCTGGTTCACTTGTATTCTACATCTGTCTAGTACACAAATGTCAAAACAGATTTGACATTGGCCGCCATTTGCAAAAATAAGAGCCTGGTGGTACTCTGTTAAAAATTTCATGCGAAATGTTGACATAATCCATATAAAAAATTTCACATGAAATATTCATGAAAAAATTTTGCAAAACTTGTAATCAGTTCAACTCGTGCAAAATTTATGAAATGTATCTGGCAACATTTTCTTGCAATCTGTGAAATAATGTGACTGGCATTTATTTCGCGTGAAATATTGACAGCTGATGTTTTTGTTTACAAAAGTCGATCAATGAAAAATTAATATGGGCATCACTTGTTAAGTGTCAAATTTTTCACGCGCAATAATCAATGTTGCTGAAAAATTTTCACAACTTGGAACAGAGTACTAGGCTTTACAGAAAAGAAAATTTATTTCTTGCTGGTTTGTCAGTAAATTTTCAGTAAAAAAAACTTTCGCTATATTATAAATTATATTATTATATTATATATCTACTGTTTATAACCTGAAATTTGTCCACCCTTTATTATATATTGTACATATATCGTCGGCTTAGAGTGTAAACCTGCTAACTCACTTCCACCAAATTTTACAGGAGAGACAAAATACTGTTAACATTTTCTATACGTATGTACCTTAAGAAATTAGCCTAATATATTAACGCTCTAAATCATAAAAAATATTTTAGGTTTATTTGAAAAATTTCCCATAGAAATATGTCAAATAAGCGCTTAATAAACCTGAATTATTTTTTATGAATAAGGCAGTAAGCGTTTTCGACCTGTAGAGTTTTAAATTAAAATATATATTTTAGCCAGTCGATGCGGCGTCTAATTCTCTCTCAAATGGCATTAAAATGTCATATGTTATAAAAAGTGGATTTAGCAGGTTTACACTCTAAGCCGACGTTATATATTATGTATATGTATATTGTATATACATTATATATATATTAAATATACATTATATACATATACATATATATATTATATTATAAGGAGTATAATTTAATACAAAATTTATTTTCGAGTTAAATAATGTTTTCCATAAAATGTAGATACGAGTATATCCGCAGAAATGCTAATGATAATATACATACATATATTTTCTATGGCTGTGTTACAGTAAAGTAAGTAAGATTGAAAAAGTTGGTAACAGAAACAGTGTTCAATAACAATTGCTGCTCTAGATTCCTCTGAAAAAGTTCTGAAGATGACAATTGTCAATAGCACAGGGACCGTAACGGTTATAAGATTTATTTTAAAAATTACTTTTTAATCATTATTTCTTAATTTTTATTTTTGCCTCAGCAAATAAAAGTTACTTTTTGAATTTATTTTTTTTTTTCTTCAAAAAGGTTAATTTTTAAACTGTAGAAAGCGTATTTTTTGCATTAATATTTAATTTATTAATAATTTAATTTAATTTACTATTTTGTAGTTTATTAAGTTTAAAAATTTAAATTTTTTTGAGCAAAAAAATAAAAATCAAAAAATAAGAGGAATACTAAATAAAACTCACAAAATAACTTTTATTTAAATAAAAATCAAGAAATAACTTTTATTTTATGAGGAATAAATAAAAATCAAAAAATAGTCGGTAAACTTGATTTTTTTTAATAAAAATTAAACAAATAAAGATAGATGCATCTATAGGTATTAACTAGTGTTTTTCATACGGGATTTCCCGGGAAAATTTCCCGGGATCCCGCTCAATTTCCGGGAAAAAAATCCCGGGATATATTTGCGGGAATTCCCGGGATTTTTTTTTGTTTTGATTTTATTATGGCAACTTTAGTTCATATGTACACATTCCTTGATGAGTGTCGCTATTCACTTATGAAGGTGATGGTGCAATAAGGTGATGGTACTAGCACTATAACTAAAATTTTACAACAACTTATATTTTGTTGATTTTATAGTAAAGAAAACGCTGTTTCGATTAAAAAAATCATTTTCATTAAAAAAGGAATTGCAATTTTTTGAAGGAAGTGGAAAAAAACTGAAATTGTCCACAGATTATATAATGCTATACTATAAGGCCAACATCCGTAGAAAGTGAACGTATTTTTTCATTAACAGGAGTTTTTTTTTAAATAAAATTAGAAATAGACTGTCGAACGATTCTATTAATGCTTATTCTGTACTAAAGTCCTATTTTCAAAGCAAGATTTTGTAATAATTTGTTATTTTGTTTTTTTTTTTTTTTTTTTTTTTTGTTTGCGTTATATCAATGCACTTGACTTTCCATTTACATATAATATTGGTATTTATGCATTACTATTATATAAAGAACTGAAATTATATTAGTTTTTCGACTATGTGTTTATAAAACGTTATTATTTAATCGATCTCATGAATTGTTATTTGTTTTTTGTCGAAATAAATTAAATTAAATTTCAGTTTCCCGGCGGAAATTCCCGGGAAACTGAAAAGTCGTTCCCGCTTTCCCGGGAAATGAAAAAGTCCGGGAAAAGAAAAACTCTAGTATTAACTCGTATTCCATGTAACATGGAGTATCTTGGTGCATGCCTTGTGCACGTAGCACTATTTCTTTATTAGTGCAATGTTTTCAGTATAAATTTGGAAAATAATCGTTAATTGCGATCTATGTAACTGGATTCTGCGGTAACGATAATGTGATTCCGTAATTTATTTTTTACGATAGTCTCCAACTAAATCTTATTCACCATTTAGTTCCATATAATGTAGCATCTATGTATAGAAAATGTCAAAATAAGCGAAAAGCACAAGGAATAATAAAGAACAACTAAATTAATTTGAGCTTGGGATTTTATTTTTTTACTTCAACGGACAGCGAATATCGTTAAAATATGTTTCTGAATAGCAAAGTCGATAAATTTTCGTTATATTTATTATAGCGATACGATTATCGTAATAAAAGTTACTGAATCCAGTTGCTGGTCAATAGATACCTATCAGCGATCTTTTAAGTTCAAACATCCAGTTTTGCAACTACTCAAAAATTATTTGAATTTAACAAATTTTTTTCAATCATTACAAGATTTTTAGTTATTACGATAATAAAAAGAATGAATTTACTAGCTTTTTAATTACTATAAAACGAAACTTTGCAGGTGTGAAAACAAATTATTAACAGTGCAAATTCTAAAGTACAAACCATAAGTTTTGCAGTTAATTTTTTTTGTAGCTGTAATCTTTTAAACGAAATCATTTAGAATTGAAAATAATTTGTATACTTTTTTATGCTAATTTAATAAGGTATCGGTGGTAATTACTTAAACTTACCCCTTATTATGCCATAAACGTTTTTAGTTTAACATTTAATTTATGTTTTTGGGTGAGTTTTTGTAATTTTACGGTAATTATAGTCATAGTATAATATGTTCTATGAGTGTGTATGTAATTAAAAACATAAGTGTAGCGTATTGTTATTAAAACTTTAAGACACACACCCACACACACTCACTCACTTAAAATTTCGAAAATCACACATCCAACACACGCTATCAAATACATATGTACATATTCGCATACCTCTTAAAATTGGTTCAATGCACGCAAATCGGATTAGAAGGTATAGAAGAAAATGGAGCCTAGAACAATGAAATAGAAACACCTCTAACTCAAATAGGCTCGCACAGTAAGTACATTGTACATTTAGAAACGTTTTATAAAAATATTAAGTACTTTAGTTTTTTCTGCTCCTTTCCTTAAATAGGTATTTCTTGAAACTTTTCTCACAGTTATGTACACACATATGTACATATGTATGTATGTATGTATGTATCTATGTATGCATGTTTTAAGCTTTATGTATGCAACTTTATTTATTTTTTTGCAACTCTTAAAGAGATTATGCAAACTTCGTTTGGTTTTAGAATTCTCAACTATAACTCCAAAATTATTACGTTTTTCAATTATTTTGCACAAGTTTGAAAATTAATTTCTTATTTGTTTATGCCACAAGAGAAAAAAACTGTAATTCAAACGTAATAAAGTAAAACACGCGCCTCAAGCAACCATTCACTAAGAAGACCGTAACTCAACTGTTAGATTTTTGTTTTTAGTTAAGAGGAGACCAAAGAAACAAAAACAAATCATTAAGAAAGAAAAAAATATAACAATAAAAAGGTAGCTGTATAGAATGTGTGTGTGTATGTGTGTGTGAGTGAGTTAAAGATCTCATTGTTGAGCAAAGAAAAAAATAATTATTTGATGTGAAAACAAAATAACCGCTTTGTAAGCTAAAAAGCTGTAACTCTCCGAACTTTTAAAATTATTTGAGAAAGCTCTGCTTTAAGCTTTTTTTTCTTACTATTTCTTGAAAACGAACTTTTTGGAAATAAAAGCATACAAGTATTGCAAGCTTATTTTAATGTATGTACACTACAAGACAAAGTGATAGGAGTAAATATGTACTGTATGTACTTACATTTGTCTGTTGATAGATGTTTGCACTGCTGCTTTTTCGGAAGATAGCCGCAATAAATTTGGAATACATATGTACTTATTATTTTCTTTGACACAGAGAAAATCGTTCCGCTTATAGAATAACTGCCAAATTACTTTCAAATTACTCCAATGTTATTGTTGCATTATTATCTTCTGGCCTGGAAATATTTTTAGCCACTTCTAGGAGGCATCAGGTATCCTGTAAAACTAAAACAAAATATGTATATTACTTTTCCATATCACTAATTTCTTTCGTAAATCAAATTTAAAACTCCAATTCAGTTATGGTTTTTTTTTTCTTCAAGTTTGTTTAAGGCAAACTCGTTTTTAATATATTTTTATTTGTCTTTTTCATTACATTTCTTATTTTCTTGTTTAACCATATATTTTTCAATATATTTTTTTTCATTTTCTACAAGTCCAGTAATAATTATAATAATTAACCATTTACATAATTGTATCAATAACTTATATAATATCAATTACACGTTTATTAAAATGTTGCATGTAATTTTCAATAACTATTATTTATAGTTAAATTATGATTCCTCCTAAATAGTGTAAAAAAATTAAAATAACAAACGTTTTTTGTGGATTTGAATTTCGAAATTATGTGTCCAAAATACCAAAAAAAAAATCATTTCGAACTGTTATACATATGTACG
Organism: Nowickia ferox; assembly: GCA_936439885.1. Lineage (NCBI taxonomy): Eukaryota > Metazoa > Arthropoda > Insecta > Diptera > Tachinidae > Nowickia > Nowickia ferox. The sequence continues at coordinate 19,392,149 of OW387024.1, read as the reverse complement.
TATTTCAAATATTTACTTGCAATATAAAATTTTATACAAAATGAAAAAAACACATTTAAATTTAAACTTAAAACTCGAAAGCGGAAACTTCACAAATTGCTTACAGTTTGAAAAACGAAGTTGTGTTCGAGCAATGAAAACATATGTAGTCGTATGTATGTTTTATCACAGACAATTAAAGCCAACTTTTGAATTGCTTATTTATAACCGAAATCGTGAAAAAATGTTAAAAGAATTCATATTAAATTTAAATTTTGCATCATTTCAGGTTTAATAAAAATTTTGGCATTACAAATTTATATTTGAAATTTGAACAATTTTATATGAAGAACATAAAAATTTTTTTTTAGTATTGACAATTTTTTACTTCCTTTTCATAATTATAAATTTGCTTCCATATTAAAGTAATTGATTTATATTAGCATGCAATTACATATTAGATATTTTTGACAGTTTAAAACTTAATTTTTATTTAATTAAAAAAATATATATTGATTTATAAGTACTTTTTATTTGAAATCAGGAAAATTATATATGTAAGTATATAAGTTTTCGGAAATTATATTAACGGTAGGAGAAATAACTTTGTTGAAAACGTCAACATTAATTAATGCAAAATAAATAATAGTATTTAGTGAAAAAAAAATCAGTAGAGAAAATCTGATTATGTAACTCGATACGCAAAAATAATTTAGTGACAAGTAAATAATAGTATTCAGTGAAAAAAAATTAGAAGTGAAAAGCTAAAAGCTAAAGCTATCGAGTTACACCTTTTAGCTTTTAGCTGTAACTCGATAGGAAAATATATTCGATCGATTTGAAAACATTTTCTTTTAGTTCTAAAATATTCTCGTTCAATTCGAACATATTCAAAAATATTTTTGTTTGATTAGAACATATTTCCGCTTGTTTCGAAATTATTTCCATTTAATTCGAATAAATTTTCGCTTGATTCGAAAGCATTCAAAAACATTTTTGTTTGATTAGAAAATGTTTTGGTTGTTTCGAAAATATTTTCATTTGATTGAAAAATGTTTTCCATTGATTCAAAAATATTCTAAAATATTTTCATGCCTCGATGGCATTTTCTTGTTGCTCTAAAATATTATCACTTGATTCGAAAATATTTTCGCTTGATTCGAAATTTTTCAAAAATTCTTTTTTTTTCTACTAATAAGTTTTCGTCTTTTTTTCGAAAATATTTTCGCTTCATCCAAAAATATTAAAATTTTTATGTATTAGAATTTTTCTTTGTGTTTTGAAAGTATTTTTTTCTTCATCGATATTTTTTTTTCGTTTTGCCTCGAAAATATTCAACAAAATTTTTGATTGATTCGAAATTATTTTCTTGTGATTCGAAAATACATTCTTTTGATTCGAAAATATTCAAAAAAATTTGTTTCATTCGAAAATGTTCTGGTTTGTTTCGAATATATTTTCATTTGATTGAAAAATGTTTTCCATTGATTCAAAAATATTCTAAAATATTTTGATGTCTCGGAAGCATTTTATTTATACTTTAAAATATTCTCGTTTGATTCGAAAATATTTTCGCTTGATCCGAAAATTTCCAAAAAAAATTTTTTTGTACAAGTAAATGTTTCCGTTTGTTTGAAAATATTTTCGCTTCATACGTAAATATTTAAAAAAAAAAATTGTTAGTTTTAAAAAAAGTTTTTGTTTGTTTCGAACATATTTTCGCTTGATTCGAAAATAATCAAGAACATTTTTGATGGATTAGAAGATGTTTTTGCTTGCTTCGAAATTATTTTTTTTATTTAATTCGAAAACATTTTTGCTTGATTCGAAAATATTCAAAAACATTTTTGTTCGATTAGAAAATTTTTTGGTTTGTTTCGAAAATATTTTCATTTGATTGGAAAATGTTTCCAATTGATTTAAAAATATTCTCGTTTGACCCGAAAACATTTTCATGTTGCTCTAAAATATTCTCACTTGATTCGAAAATATTTTCGCTTGATTCGAAATTTTTCAATAATTCTTTTTTTTTCTACTACATATTAGTAAGTTTTCGTCTTTTTTTTCGAAAATATTTTCGCTTCATCCAAAAATATTAAAATTTTTTTTTGTAATAGAATTTTTTTTTTGCGTTTTGTAAGTATTTTTTTTTCATCGATAATATATTTTTTTTTGCTTCGAAAATAATCAAAAACATTTTTGATTGATTCGAAAATATTTTCTTGGAATTCGAAAATACATTCTTTTGATTCGAAAGTATTCAAAAACATTTTTGTTTGATTAGAAAATATTTTGGCTTGATTTGAACTATAAAATAATATACAAATGATATAACAAATGCTTTTAATTTTAAAATATTTTAAACTATTAAAACTAATAACTATAAGTGAAATGAGTGAGTGTGTGCTTGTTTACGATTTCTGATAGTTAAAAAATACTGTTTTTGGATTCACAAAATTTGCTTAGTTATTTAGTTTAGTTATGTATTTATGTATTTCTTTATTTATTACACTCATAGCTTTTGGTTTTGATTTTCTTTGTATGATTAAAATATTGGTATTTGGTATATGTAGTTTTTTATATGAGGATCTTTGTGTTAATGTAGTTTTTACAAGAGAAAAAATATTTGTCCGAAATTTCTTGCTTGAGCTGTTGGTTTTGAAAACAAATTTGATAGCTGGATGCGACGAAAAAAAAAACTTTAGTAAATTTATTTAGTGGGGTACGTTAATAGGAAACTTGTTAGGAATATTAATTGTACAGTTTTGTTGTTATAAAAACATTTTAAAACTTTACTAAAGTTTCTTTCAACAGGGTTTTTAAAACGCAATAAATTCTATTTACTCTTTTAGCCCAACTAAAGTTCTTAAAACTAATAATTTTATAATTTCTTTTTCAAGTAATGTGTTACAAATTACAAAAGTGCAGTATTGAAATAATAATAGATGTTGAGTTAGTTTTACTTTTTGTAGAAGAAATAATTTGGAATATAGTTTTTTTTTCTTAATTAAAAACAAAGAAAGGAAACTAATTTAGATATTTATTAAAATAGAACATATGTATTTGAAAAAATATCAAACGGAGCGTTCCAAAAAAAAAATTAAAAAATCCAAAAAATACTAATTTAAAATAAAATGTTCTTTCCTTAATATATTTTATAGTTTAAGTACAATTTAAGTAATACTTTTTCGAGTTTTCACTATTTGCAGTTCTTAAAGTTTTATACCGACACACAAACACAATAAAAACATTATGGCTGCACTTAGTATGGCCGTTACCGGCACCGTAACTATCCAGGCGTAGGCTATATTACGGAAAAGATGCCAGTCAACACTACCATCAGCTCGTACTGGCGTTTCAGTTTCCTGTGGGCCTTCTTCTACTGATTTCAGTTCATTTTCTGTGGTTTTGGCATCAAGATTCTTAGTTTTGTCCTTTCCTTTCGAGGCAATATGGCCGACAAACACTACAGAGCCCACTTTGCAGTGGGTGGTTGAAATGGGTAAACCAATCTTGCTGGCCAGCAGTACAGTGATAGCAGCACCAATTTCAATAGTAAAACCACTATAAAATAATTTCAGGTTAAAGTTTTAATAGAATTAAAGAAAAAATACTAAAGGAAGTTTAAAATCTATTTAGATATGTAATATTAAGTCATACAGCTCTATTCTAAATAACCCTATTTTAATAAATATGGGAAATAAAGCAACTGAAAACAAAATAGCAGACTTCGAAAATTCGAAATTCTCTCTCACTTTTTATTGCTCTCGCCATCTGTTTAGAATAGGAGGATTTTATTCCCGGACATTTTTTTTAATTCACTGGGTATTATTTCCCAGAAATTAAAATACATTATGAAGTTGCATTTAAAACATTCGGTATTAAGTCTAAGAAATATTCGAAATAAGAAATTAGTTTTCGTATCTATAAATTCGACTTCGAAAATGTAGTTATATAAGTTATTGGTTATTCAATTATTTAGTCAATCTTGATATATTATTTTCCAATTTCAAAATTGGATTTCAATTTAATTTAATTTTTTCATATTTGACTTCTTTCTTTTTCGAAAAGTGACCAAACAACAAACTTTCGAAAATAGGTATTAGTTTTCGAAACTATTGAATGATTCCAATTATTGACCATAAATATGATTTAAAATTTTTTTTTACTTAAAAAAAATTTAATTTCTTTCAGAAGGTAAAAGGGGGGTTATTCTGTAATTCCAAACGAAACAAAACGCTTTCGAAGTTGCATGTAATTAACATGCAAATATCATTTCGAAATTTTTTTTACACCAATACCTCACTTTGCGTCGTGGTTACGTTCCAAAAAAAAACAGGACGCAAATTGAAACGACGCAAAGTAAATTATGATTTTCTATAGCAAACCATGTAAAGATCGAAGATAGGTTACAGGGTTGCGAAAATACTACTTTTTAAAAAGAAAATTGAGCAAAGTAAACATTTACTGTCATATTCATAAAAAATATTTCAGGTTTATTAAGCGCCTATTTGACGTATTTCTATGGAAAATTTGTCAAATAAACCTGTAAGAAACCTAAAATATTTTTTATGAATAAGGCCGTTAAGAAACAAAAATATGTAATATAAAATTTTATTACATACATACATACATACAAAAAAAAAACAAATTCAATTAAAACAAAATAAAATATTCAACTAATTTATTAATTGATTACTATTTGTATCGACCACTTTGCGGCATGAACCTATATCAAGACTGGACGGAGTGTTTTATTGTTTTGTTAATTCTTTCCATTCTACATTTAAAATTATTAAATATGTACATAGATATTTGCAAAACGAATTTTTAATTGGGAAGAAAGGAAAATTTCCAAAAAAAAATTAAAGACTCGAACCGAAACAAATCACAACGACGCACAGTGAAAATTAGTACTGATACAGCAGCCTCGCAACTTCGAAAAGACACAAAACGAAACGACGCAAAGCAAGGTATTGGTGTATTTGAAAGTATAAATTTATATACAGTCTTATTCTGAATAATATCTCCTCAGGAGTTTGTTCCCTATTCATTATTCCCCCATTTTAAAAAGTTATTTGCAAGCTGTCATTAAAATAAAACAACTGGAAACAAAATAGCTGACTTCGAAAATTCGAAGTTTTCACACAAATTAAAATTTTTAGCTCAATCTGTTTAGAATAGATGGATTTTATTAAAAAAAAAGAAATCCGTGGGAATTATTTCTCGTGCAAAATATATTTTCAAAATTGAAAATGTGTTGTTGTTCCTTTATTTGGTAACTAAAATTTTTAACATCCCGCTATCAAAAATAGGAAGTTACTGATTTCAATCTGATTTTTCAAAATCGAGGTTTCATCAGCTCTCCCGGTTTTGAGGTCATGGTAATCTATTCCGACTATTTTTACGATAATTTACGTCATTCTAAGGACATAGATCTCACTTAGATTTCGTGATATAATGAATCAACTCAATTCGGTAGATTTTAAGAATTTTCGAAATTAAGAATATCTTAGATTCCATGATATAATGAATCAACTCAATTCGGTAGATTTTAAGAATTTTCGAAATTAAGAACATCTTCCCGGGAGTTCGTTCACTATTCATTGTTCCTCCATTTTAAAAAGTCATTTGCAAGCTTTCAGTTTTACTTCGCCGCTGATTCTGCTACACAATACCGACGAAGTTTGGGTGCTTTGATGTTACATTAAGATTTTCAGGATACATTTACATTTTTGGACTTCAGAAACTACTTCAAGTAGCGCTAAATTTTATATAAATGGGTTAAATGGTTCAAGGTATATCGTTGTCCAAAAATCTATGGATTTTCCAGCGCTTTGAGTTCCAGGTATGCCCTGCAAGGTCAAACCTATTCCATACTTCTGTTATACTTTTAATCGTAAGTTGAAGAGCTTGGAAACTTGAATGCTCGCACAATAATTCTCAAAAACTAAAACAATAAATAAACGAGCTATTGTCATTTATAATAGAGAATTCGCCAATGAACTTGATCTGACTAAACAAATTATTTATTTAAACATATTATAAATAAAACTTATTGGGGAAATAATTAATGTGCATTATTACAAAATAGTACTTACGTTGATGAGGTAATTTTGGTTAGATCATTGCCGATTGTTTCAATAACTCTACGACCCCAAAGCCACAAACCAATAGAAATTCCTATGCCTCCATACACTAAAATATATATGGGACTTTCGGCCTTTTGCATCACAGAACCTTCGCGATAAATCATATACAAAGCAATTAAAGGACCAATAGCATTGCTGGAGAGAGAGAGAGTTAAAGAGGAAATAAAATCCATAAGTATGTAGTATATCAAATTGAACATCTCTTTTATTAATTACCTAACATCATTGCCGCCATGAGCAAAGCTACCAAAGGTAGCGGTTAAAATTTGTAAAAATGAAAAAAGCATCGAAACTTCTTCTGTCTCTGTATCTCTATGGGGCTCCATTGCATTTTTAAGGTCATTTATAGCCTCTTTGCTTTCAATCAAAGGAACTTTACTCGAATTGGGAGAGAGCGTTGAGGAAATCATCATTTCCAAACTAGAACCACTTTCAACGACCTTCAGATTTTTTTTATTATCACATTCATCGTTTGTCATCGGGAGTGGTGGTGGACAGACAGTATTTGTATCTTTGGTAATGCTGATGTTGTTATTAACAGGAAGCTCTTTCGATTGTTGGTGGTTTTCAATTTCCTTTTGCTGGGGCTTAGCAAAGCACTCCTCCACATGAGCAGGATTTTCCGAAGAGCCGTGAGAGGATTTATGCAAACCATTTAAACCATTGCCATTTTGATGTTCATCAATGAAATTTAAGCTCGTAATGGTCAGATCAGTATTATCTAAGCTGGCGTTACCTAAAAGATCTTCGGCTTTCTTGATGATTTCAGGATTGATTTTATAGGCATCAGGTGTGGAGCCATTCGGTTTTCCATTGATGTTGAAGGAAGCCAATTTAAAGGTTTTTGGCGAATTGTCGGTCAACGAGACCAGCTCAGTTATTTCGGCAATCGCAGGCAGTTGTTTACCGTCGCTCACCAAAGATAAAGGGCGGCGGTTTTTCTTAGGGCTACCGGACGGCGAAGATTCTGTTGAAAATTAAAGACGTTTTTATTTAAGAAAATTTTTATTTAACTTTACTACTAAAACTTATTCAGTTCTGTCGCAGAGAGGAGTATTTGAGCCAAAAAGCTGGCCATTACTTTTTTTTAGTTTATATTGCTTATGAAAAGTGATTGTGATTGAGTGCCGCTAGATCAATGAAACTTGGCAGAAATATGTCTTATAGTGATAGGCTGTTAAACCTTGAAAATCAGAAAAATCGGACAAAGAGGAAAAAGTTCCCCTCAGAAGAACTAATCCTACCTCTGAAAAAAATTATTTAACTTCTCCCATACTTTTGTTTAGCAAATGCAACTTTTAACGTCGACGAAAGTTCAAAACCATAAAATTGGACCCAGGAGACCGTAAGATGCCATTTTACGTCCCCGCTTCTTTTTGTGGGCGGTGACAAAAATATTATTTACAAAAATAATGTAAATATTAAAAAAGTGTACTACTTATGCCTTAACATTATAAACATTAAACTTTTGAGCTTTTATGGGCAGGGGGAAGTATCCCTCCCCTCAAAGCAAAACATTTTATGACTGACCAGAGGTTTCTTACTCATATTTCTCATATTTACCTATGCAAGATGAGAAAAAAGGTGGCATTTTCAAAAGATCACCAAAAAGAATGGCGCAAACTTGCGCAAACTTTTTTCTTGCGTCTAAAATTTGAGATTTTAAATTTTATTGTGATATAAAACTAACTTTTAAATGTAGCTACCTTCACTTTTAAAAACAATTTACAATATGATGTAAAATTTTGTTGTGTATCGAGCTGTGTACTTAGTTCTTAAGATTTCTTTAAATTCATTTTTGCCTTTTTGGCAAACTTTTTGGCTCAAATACTCCTCTGTGAGTCGTAATGTTTTGTTATTTTAATTTCTACTTACCCACAGAATCCTCAAATTGGAATTTAACTGGATTTTTAGTTCTCAAATGTTTGGCGATTTTACGTTTTTGCATGGGCACTACGAACAATTGAGTCAAAATGGCCACCAAAAAGCCCAAGCCAATACTAACACTCACAGCCACCCAGGCGGGTATATTATCCATATAAAGCACTTTATTTAGTTTGAAATTAGAGATTGAAATTAAATCATTATTACATACATATTTACTTTTTTTTAATTTATGTAATATAAAACTCACACTTGGGACCATCCAACATTACACTGATCACATTGATGAAGAACGTTACACCATAGAATATGGGCAATGAGCGAAAACCAGCCTTAAGGGGATCAACGGCACGCAATATAAATCTTCTTATGGCCAAGAATAGTAAAATACTAACGAGGCCACTAAGAACAGGCGATATAAACCATGAGCCAACTATGGTACCCATGGTTGACCATTTTAAACCTTGGGTGCCCCTGGCCACTAAAGAGAAGCCAATAGTTGAGCCCACGATACTGTGCGTACCGGAAATTGGTAATTTCATGAATGTAGCCACCAAAAGCCATATAGCACTACCGGCTAAGGCAGCCAAGCAGCCCAACATAAGTTCTTCTTCGAAACCTTCATAAAGACTAACTTCCAAAATGCCTTTCCGCATTGTATCCGATACTTTGTAGCCTAAAGAGAGAGAAAAAAAGCATGAACGTTTTATATATTGAAATATTGATATTCATTAGTTTTGGGAGTGCACTCACGCTGTAATGGAAAATGAAAGAAATTGCTTTCGAATTATATACATATGCACATATCATGCCGTAACCGTCAAAAAAAGCTTAAGCGACATACGTTTTGAACTTAGTTTTTTTTTACCAAAATCGATTATTTGCTATCGTAAATAATAGATTTTCGCCGAAAAAAAAAACGATTTCCAAAAAATGTGTCGTTAAACTTTTTTGGCGGTTATGGCTCGATATGTATGTACATATGTCGCTCATTTACTAAAACAACGTCATAACTCAAAAATTTAATTTTTCAGTTAATGATGCAGAATTATTCCTCATATCTTTATTCATATTGTGTAAAAATCTCATACAAATATTTTGTTTACTCAACTCTTGAGAGAAAAATTACGGCCTGTCCCACGATGTCACCCGAAATCGTTCGATCGACAACTTATACTGCAAACAGCAATAACATTAGAAAATTTTTTGTTGTTTTCAATGTAAGTATTCGATCGAACGATTTCTGGTGACATCGTGGGACAGGGCGTTATTTTTGTTTCCATTAAATTCTATATAAATTGAAAACTTTAAACGCGTTTTAGTAAACGAGCAATTTGTTAATTTCGAATTATAGATTTTATTACTTATTTTGTAATTTTCTATGGAATTTATATTGAAAACAACAATAAAATACCAGGTGTGTTCAAAAAGTATCGCGAATTTTGAATTTTCGCGGATTACGTATATTCGAATTTTAATTTCTTTGTGGCGTTATTTTAATTTGAAATTTATTTGCTGGAGGTCAAGCATTGCGTTATGTTGGTACTTATGTCTCTCACTTATGCTGACAATTTCGGCCATTTTGAATGTTCAGTTAATTGTTGACAGATGCTTTGCTTGCACGTGTTTTGGCTCGTCTTCGATTTTTACCTATTAAAAAAATGGAACAAAGAACCTTTATCAAATTTTGTGTGAAGAACGAAATAAGTGCGCGGATGCATTCCGAATGTTGACTGTGGCATACGGAGAAGCTACCTTGGACCGAAGCAACATTTATCGGTGGTACAAAATGTTCTCAAAAGGCCGAGAAGATGTGAACGACGAAGAGTGTGCCGGACGCCCGAGCACTTCAACAACAGACGAAAAAATTGATGAAGTGAAGAAAATGGTATTGGCCAATCGTCGAATCACCATTAAGGAAGTTGCTGAGGACCTAGACATATCGATTGGCTCGTGCCTTTCGATTATTATCAATGATTTGTGTATGAGACGGGTCGCTGCGAAATTCGTACCAAAATTGATCAATTTCGACCAAAAAACATCGATCGCATGAACATTGCTAATGAGCTGTTGGACTCTGTCCGCGACGACCCAAATTTGCTCCAGAGGGTCATAACTGGTGACGAATCGTGGGTTTATGGTTATGACGTGGAAACCAAAGCTCAGTCATCTCAATGGAAGCTGCCACACGAACCAAGGTAAAAATTGAAGACGAGCCAAAACACGTGCAAGCAAAGCAGCTGTCAACAATTAACTGAACATTCAAAACGGCCGAAATTGTCGGCATAAGTGAGAGACATGAGTGCCAAAATTCGAATATACGTAACCCGCGAAAATTCAAAATTCACTTACTTTTTGAACACACCTCGTTTTCAATGTCAACAGTCAGCGATAGAATTCTTTGTAGTTGAGTGACAGTCAGCGGCCATATTGGTTTCTGACTGATAGTGTGTACCAGTCAAGTTGGACAACACAAGTTGGACGCGGAAAATTATTTTTTTTCATATATTTTTATGAAATGCAAGGCTTTCTGTGATGTTAAAGACAAAATCGTAATGCGCATCCAATTTGTGTGTTTTCTATGTATGTTTGTGTGGACAAGTTTTTTCTTGAATGAGGGTTTGAGCGTCGAATATAATCGATGGTCTGAACCGCCAAAACTGATGAATTTTTGACTGTCACTCATGTTCTATAGTGTGGATCCCATTTAAAACATCATTCATCTCTGCTTAATTAATGTTTTTTGTTTAATGGATGCATTTCCGAAATGTTTGAATTTCATATGTATTTCAGATGATCACTTACCAATTAAAACAGCTCCCGAGATTTCGCAAAACGTTGCCAAAACACATGCCTGACGAATGCTTAAAACGCCAGATCCCACACTCGTACCAAATGAATTTGCTACATCATTGGCACCAATACCAAAAGCCAAAACGAAAGCAATAAGAAAACCTAACACAACAATCCATAGTATTTCCGATGAATAGGGTTCCATCTTGTTTGAGTTTTAAGCGCGGGACACAAACAAATTATCTACTAATATTACTAACAACAAAATGAGAGAGCAGGAACAACTATAACACGCACACGCTCCCACACAAAAAATGTGTAAACTGAAAATTTAACTGACTGAATGAAGTTTATGACTTTTGCAGACTGTATAGTTTAAGCTAAAGCTTGGCTTTATCTTGCGAAAATTCTCTATGACCAAGAAATGGGATTTTGCGTGATTATTTTTTTTTTTTTTTTTTGTTTAACTGGGCTTTAATGGGATCGTATAAACTTATACATTTATACACAGACATATAATTTCTATTACTTATACTTTAAAAATGCTATAAAAAATAAAACAGTAAAATATTTTCAAATATTTGAAATTCGATTGATTTGATTTTAAGGGGAATTTATAGAAACAATCAAATATACTTTCAAATATTTAAACAGCCGTATTTGCGCTTAAATTTCATTTTCGCTATTTTCATTTTTGTTCAAGAAGAGTAAGGTAACTAATTTCAAAACAAATTGGATTTAGTTTTGAATATAATACTTTAAAAAAAGACTTAAATTGTGGTAAGCGAATAAAACAAAAAAAAAAGCCTCTTTCTACTGGATGTTAAATTGTATTTTAGTTTAAAAAATTAAGAAATACAAATAATTTAATTTAAGCCTTTAAAATAATATATCTTTTCGAATACAAATGAGAATGTAGGGAAGTGTTTCGTAATCAATAAAGTAAATTATATGCAACAACTCAAACAGGAAACGAGTATTATTAATTATAAGATTGTTTCTTTAAGGTAAAGATGCGATAATTAATAATGAAAATTTTATTGGATCTTTTAGTTTTGTTTGTTTTGGCTTTTTTTTTTAATTAACAAATTTCTTTGTTATGTTGAGTAAAACGTTGTTAAGATGTTTATCTGGAATAAGAGAAAAAGAAAGACCATTCGATTTATTATAAAGTGTTTACAAAAATATGAACAATTTCTTATTTCTATTGAACCGCGAGTCAATGTGAATCAGAGAAACAAGTCGAAGCAAAATTTTCGGCGGCGACGGCGCAGTAGTTTTGTGACTGGCGGCGGGCACCGAAGGAATTTTCAGCGGCTCAAATAAGCTTATGAAAATTTAAAGAGAAAATTAAAAATTGCAATTGAAAATCTATTTTCACAATTTTCCTCCGATTTTTTTTTGAGCAGATAAAATTTTTACTGGTTTTGAGCCGATATAATCGGCGGCGGCGGGATAAACAGAAAAATAACCGTCGGCGATGCGCCGTCGGCTTCGAGCCGATCGACTTGTTTCTCTGATTTTAATAAGAATGTTGAAAGTTTGTTGGGTTTTTGTTTTGCAATTCTCAATCATTTATATTGAGTTTGTCTATAAACATTGGAGCTTTGTGATTTTCTTTTTCATTGTGGTTTCACAAGCAGCAGCGAAACGCATCTAGTGTCAACACTTGGTACATACTTTGAACCCCAAACATTTTTGATTGAATAAAAAATTACAAAAACACTTACTGAAAATTAAACAGAAAATACTTTATTTTGTATTCCAAAAAAAAACTTATCATGATTTTTTTTCTGTGTACCAATATTTTCATACTTTTATTTTTAAAGTGGTTTCATTGCGAAAAAAATATTTCGTTTAACGAAGAACCAAGTAACGGAAGGGTATGGAATGTAATCCTGCGTAAAGGGCTGTACTTTTAAGCATTTAGGTATTAGTTGTCAAATTCTTTTTTTTTTATTGTTTTTTTTTAACTATTGTAGAGTTTCCCAACACATTTCAGCAAATCCAGGAAATTCTTTGTGCAGTTTTTTCATGTTTATGCAAAAGTAAAAGCTTTCAGAAATTTCACTTTATTGACAGGATTAGAATTTTCCTTCCGCAGGTTTAATTTTTCTTTTCTACTTGCACTAATATAAGATCTCAATTTAAATTTACATACTACATACCTGGCGTTTAGAAAAGCATAATTGTTTATATGAAGTCATAAAGAGCAGTATCATGTCTGTAATGAGAAAATATATAGAAAATCATTTTTTTTTATTTATTTATTAAAATTATAGCAATTATATATTGCTAGAGTAGAAAATAGAAACAACAATCGCAGAAAATATTTTCATTTCCTTCCAATTTATAAAGTAAGCAATAATTCTTTATACATATATAAAAAAACACATTTCATGGTTGCATCCCTGACTAATCTGTTTAATTGCTTTGAAAAATAAAAATATAAAAACGTTTAAAAAAAGGTATTCATTTCTGTTCGCCACTTTCACATTGTTTTACAAAACAATAGTTTAAATTTATATTGTTTGATTTAATCAATTTAATCAAATACTTAATTAGAAGAGCAATTTTAAGTAAACAATTGTTAATTTATTTAAACTCTACAGAAATTATTTAACAAGGTTTTCATTAACTAATGCATTTATATATTAAAATAAAGCTGTGCGCCACTTTCAAAATCATAATATGTAATTAAAATAGATTAAATCTGAAAGGAGAAAAATATGTCACTGAAATGAGATCATCTTGATAAAAGCACCTACATTGTAAGGAATAGTACAAAATGTAATACGTTAAACAAACTGTACTTTTTAAAATACATATCGCTCATTTACAAAAAAAAAATTTTTCATGTAAAAAATTTTGTTTACTCAGCTCTTGAGAGAAACATTTAATTTTCTTTTTCCATTAAGTTGAGTGTAAACTGAAACTTCAAACTAGTTTTCTGGCGAACTGGTTTTTTTTTAGTTACGACGTTGTTTTAGTAAATGAGCGATATGTTTGGAGAAACGTTCCTCTAGACTTTATTAAGAAAAAAAATTTCTTTAAGATCTTTCATTCTTTTTCAAATTCTAAAAAGAAATGTTTTCATTAAAGGTTTTTTTTTTGTTAATCATAAAAAATTAATTTATTAGAAATCCCATATACACGTAATACCTATTCATTCTTCTGAGTTTTAATTTTTTAACAAAAATGATTAATGACCTCAAAAAAGAAACATATGTATGTACATACGGAAAATAGTATGCAAATTTGGTTAAACATTTTTTAATATCAATAAATAAAAAAAGAACTGAGTTTGCACCTACATATAAATAAATCAATGATACCAATTAGCTTTTTACACTTGAATTAATTGAAGCAATTAATAATTTAAATGAATCAAATAAATGTTTAAGTGAAAATATTAATCAGTAAATATTTTTGTCTGTGTATAGTGTTAAGCTAGCTATAGTTTATTTTTTAAAGCAATTTTTTGTATTCTTAATTATTTTTTATTTTTAATCTTTGTTTTATTTACCAAACAAAATCAAATGATCTTGTTTGCTATTTCCAGCTGCCAAAATAATTTACTTTTGCGGTAAAACTTTTGAGTTTCCTTATGCAGAAGGAAAAATTAATGGAGAAGTGTACTTTGCTTCATATATTTACTTACATACATACATACATACATATCGTTGTTCACAAGTAGAAAGGTCCTAACTCAAATAACTTTAACTTAATACAACTGCTTTGCACAACTGCTTACAAAAACGTTCTTTTTTACACTATTACAATAAATTTTTGTGACGAGGTGTACATATTTGTGTGAAATGTATTGGAATCACTGAAAAACTCAATTTCGTGAAAATGCGAATTAAGGCCTTTTACTTGTGACCATCGATATGTACATATGTACATGCAGTTCTTGTTGAATTTGTCAAAAAAAAAAACGAGAAGAAGAATTCAAACTAAGAGAAAATAAAAATGTAGTTCTATAATATAAAGTTTTTGGATATTATTTTTGGTTTGAATTTGATTTAGGGTGGCTCTATTTTATCTAACAGCACTGTATGTAGATACATACCCTGCAGAAAACATGGGGTTAAATGTCCCCAAGTCACCACTTTTGTCGACTATATTGGTGACATTATCAAACGCGTAGAAAATATTATGTCAGATACACACAATTATGCTTCTTCTTAATGTTTTATTGGTTTGTTGAAAATAAAAGTGGCTTCAAGCAAAATTCAAGTTTTTATGAAAATTAGTTTACGAAATCAATATAAAAGGCAAATAAAAAAATTTATTAAAAAATATGTAATTCAAAGCATCAAATAAAAAGAAATTGCAAAAGGCAAATAAAAAGCAATCCATTTTGTAATTATAAAAATAAAAATATTTTAAAATGAAATAATTGTGAAAATTTTTATGAGCCTGTAGAAGATTTTGTGGGATCAGTTAAAAAGTCCAGTCCAGTAAGTCCAGATTCATACGTAAGTGTTTGATTTTAATAATTCGACGGAACCTTGAATTTTTCATTTATATTTAATACAAACAGCAAACTAAATCCTTACTTGCTGAACGAATGTTCCCTTTTTTATGTATTTTTTTTTTATTAAAACAAAATTTTTTAATAAAATATTCATTTTTACTATCTATCTCTTTCCAATGTCTCGATATGGTCCCAAAAGTAATACATACCTACTCAGTAGTACCAACGTCAGTAGTTGCTTTTCAATGACACGTACATGCTAAATGTCTATAGCAAAAAGCATTGTCTGGGGTACAATTCGTCAGTAGTACTCGTGACAAAGTCACTAGTAAATCACTACAATTTCACTATTCGCATTTTCTGCAGGGTATGTATGTATGTATGTACATTTGTATGCACGTCAAGAATAAAACATACCGTTAAATACCTTTAAAATTTAGCAACTCATTTATTGAGCCGCCATTTTTGTAAACAAAACCCCTGTTCTTTCTATGCATGAGTGCATAGACTTATGTACTACACTCACACATACATATTATGTACATACATACATACATACATATTTACAAACATGCACGTCATCGTCATTATCATGCCAGTTTAGTAGATTAATATTGATTTTGTCGCCTTCACTTTGTAAAATTCACATAAAAACAAAACGAAAAACATCAATAAACATCACAGTGTGCATGTGTTAAATAAAATAGCAACAGCGAAATGTAATTTTTCTTTTAATAAACACAACCAGCAAAAATTGCATCTCTTTCCGTTATTTGTTTTTCTTTTCTTTTCTTCTTCTTACTGTTGTAAACAAATCGAATGAACTTGAGTGAAGGGATAAACATTTCCACACCTGACACTGTGACTTACAGCTCTAAAGATAAAAAACGAGGGGATTGTATTCAATACTGGGTTAATTGAATAGGAGCTGTAAAATACCTATTGCTATACAGATCAGTGTTGCCAGCAGAATTCCAAAATAAATAAGAAACAATGTAATTCGATTCGAAAAGAAAACTGTTCGAATTTGTATGTTATTAACATTACAATTCGAACACATTTCTGTTCGATTCGGATTTCATAATAAACCCCCAGATAAAAACAAGGCCCAGGTGCATATATGTAATTTTTGAGGCTGCGAAAAATTTACTAAAAACAATTCACGGAATAAATTTCCTTTCAAATGTTATTCTTTAAAATAATTTGAAAATTCTATGCTGCAAAAAATAAGACTTCGCGTACATATCGATTCATTGTTTGTTGTATTTCACAGCAAGTGCTTGCTGAAGTATATGGGGGATGCAAAAAAAAAAATAACGTGTACTTGAAGTATACATTAAAACAAAATTTCCATAGAAAATCCGGTTTTAACGTACATTTTTTTTGCACAAGGGGGTAGTATGTAGTACATGCATATCGCTCATTTACTTTAACAATATCATAACTCCAAAAATTGGATTTTTGAGTTAATGCTGCAGTTTTAATTCTCATATCGTCATTCATATTGTGTAAAAAATTCATACAAATATCTTGTTTGCTCAACTCTGGAGAGAAAAAATAATTTTCTTTTTCCACTAAGTTGAAAACTTTAAACGCGCTTTCTGGAAAAGTAGTTTTTTTATTTATGACGTTTTTATAGTAAATGAGCAATATGCAGATATCTACATGCATATGTATATATGTATGTGTGTATGTACATAAGTATCGCCCATTTACTAAAACAACGTCATAACCCAGCTAAAAAAATATGTATAATCAATATATTTTTCATATATGAATGTATATAAACATATGTGACCTGCTCCACGAAAAGGGACCTTTTTTGAACTTTTTTTAAATTTCAAATATTATATATATTATCTGTTTATATCACATTTTTAAATTTTTTCATTAATTATGTTCATCTTTACACGTGATTTGCAAAAAAAACTAAAAGACATAGAAACTTGCGGTTTGCGGCATTTGAAAGAGCTTTTTTTTCCTATAAGAATCACTCAAAAAGTACAAAAAAAAATTTTCGGCGCAGAGGTCCCTTTTCGTGGAGCAGGTCACATATATGAATATGTATGAATTCATGTATGGAAATGTATGGGATTATACATGACAAAACTATTATATGTGAATTGATATATGGACGAATATATGAAATATATTATGATATATGAGCTCATATATGGAAATTTAATTATCAAGCTATTTTATATGTGAATCTATATATAGAAATAAGATGTAATAATTGAACCATGATATCTCAAATAAGATCGTTTTTGCAATTAAAAAAGCTTGCATTTTATTAACTCGATCTTTTTCTCTCTTATTTTACCACTGGTGAATTGGAAATCTATTAGAAAATACAAACGATATGCAAAGTCTATGTGCGTACAGCCTCAACGTTTACAAAATAAAAACTCTGGTAACAAAAAAATTATTCTTGTAGGATTTTATATATTGTGGGCCTATTTAATTAATCAAATAATCAAAAGGATAATTCTGTCATTAATTTTATAGAAAATAATGGAATTTTCTAGATATTTTTAAGAAACAAAGTTTACATTACTGCAAAAAATTATATTGGAAACTAGTACAGGGTCCGCCATCTAATGTTTTTTTTCAACTAGTGCTTATTTCGTGAATGGTGACACAGCTCATGTCTGATTTGACAGATAATTAGTTTTATCTTTCCGCTGAACGAATATGGTTGTGTATACGCTTGAACACAACGCTGGGAAATATTGCCTGCGATCGACTTACAGAAGATGCCGATTTTGCCAAAAAAAAATCATCTTTTCAGATGAAGCTCATTTTGATCTTGGCGGGTATGTAAACAAGCATAATTATCGCATTTGGGGCACAGAAAACCTGCATGCATACATTGAAAAGCCGACGCACCCAAAGCGAGTCACTGCTTGGTGCGGATTTTGGTCCAGAGAGGCATAATTGGGCCAATGAGCAAGGAGTGGCCGTTACAGTCAGTGGCGATCGTTATCGGGCCATGTTGAACGAATTTTTGTTCACAAAAATTGAAGAGGAGGATATTGGCAACATTTGGTTTCAACAGGACGGGGCTACGTGCCACACAGCCGAAGCTACACTCCATGTTTTGCGCCCTGTTTTCAAAAAAAAAAGTTATCTTGCGGACCCTATATTAGTATAAATAGTGATTATTTTTTCTTTTATAATTGATTTTTAATCTAATTTCTTAAATTAAATTTTGTGCACGAATATGAGTTTTGTGTTTTTTTTAATAATCGATTCACCCTTTATATTAAAATATCGAATGTAATGTCTTTCAGTTCGTTTTGAATTATTTTGTTCGAGCAAATGTTTCATTAAACACAACCTTTCTGTACAAAAGCTTACAAAAAAAATTATTTTAGTAAAATTTAATTTATTGCACAGCAGTGCGCTTTTTTAAAGGGAATATTTACTCATACATGTATGAAAATGTATGAATATATATTATCATATATGTCCATATACCCTCACTTTTCGGATCAGAACCATACATGGAATATCATATATGCTCTATACATATTTTTTTTTAGCTGGGAACTCAAAAAAACTAGTTTTCCAGAAAACGAGTTCAAAGTGTTCAATTTACACACAACTTAATGGAAAAAGAAAATCTTATTTTTCTCTCAAGAACTGCGTAAGCAAGATATTGGTATGAAATTTTTATAAAATATGAAGAAAGATATGAGGATTAATTCTACATCATTAACTATAAAATTCAATGTTTTCAGTTATGACGTTCTTTGAGCATATCTGCATACATAAAACTTTTCTATCGTAGATGAATATTGTTTTTTCGTTAACGTTATTCTAATAAATACTTGCAATATATATTTTTTTTAATTTATTGCAAAAAAAAAAATGCTCTAATAAATAAAAAAAATTGTTCAAGCTGTTCATAAAAAACAAACATTTATCTACAAATGTGTATACATACATATGTATGTAAGTATGTATTTTAGTAGCAAAAACCACTTGCAGCTACATATTTAAATTGAAAATATTAATTAGAAAACAACAATAAGAGTAAAAAAAACAGCCACATGCAAAAGCTTAAATCATCAATAGAAAAATATTTTTGATTGATTTGTGTGCTTATTGGGCATATGAACATACCGGCCCCTAAATGCAAACTAACGTAACTACACATAGTATGTTCGAAAGTTCGAGTTTTTAATTGATTTATGGTTCGTCTTATTAAAGGCCGTGATACACTATCATACAAAGTCGTGCGATCTACGAAAAAATACAACCCTGGTATGATGGAGTTTATGAACATTTTCAAAAGACAATAGGTCCGTTTGTTTACTATTCCAGTAAAATCCTGTAGTTGAGTAAATTTTGGGTAATTTGAAAATTTTACTCTCAAGAATGTCTCTTGCACAAAAAAGTACGCGAACGGAAAAATTGCACAAATTTGCAGGTTAATCAAAACAGCTGATCATAGTGTTGTATAATATGTGTGGTTTTGACTACCCATAAAATACATATTTTTGGTAATTGATGCATGCATTTTTATAATTATAAATTTGAAGCGATATATATTTCTAAAATAGAAGTTTTGTGAAAGCTTTAGCTTGTATTTGGTTTTTAGTTGTTATTTTTACTTTGTATTTGCTTAATTTTGTTTATTTTATTGAATCATATGTTTTTCTCATCTACTGGATTTTACTGGCAAAAATTTGTCCAGTAAAAATTTGCAGACTCTCAAGTCAACAACTGTCAATTTACTCTCTCAATTAGCACTCTCTTTTGCAATTGTATGTGTAAACGAACGCATTTCAGTAAAATCCAGTACAAATTTGCACAAATTTTGGGGTAAACAAACGGACCTAATAAAAATTCATCACAGGTTGTACTTTTTCGTAGATAGTGAGTCATGGCCTTAAGCTGCATGTCTATTTAGAAATATTTAGACCTTTAAGATCAAAAATGAAGACTTAGGGTCAAACCCGCGATGTCGACATCGTTCGACTTGTCGCACACTTACATTCCAAACAAAAATAAATTGTAATATTTTGTTGTTGTTTCAAATGTAAGTGTGCGACAAGTCGAACGTTGTCGATATCGTGGGCAGGGGGCAAATTACGGCATTCGATATCGATCGAAACCTCCATACAAATACAATTAAAATTGTATGAAGATTTGTTCGATATCGAATGCCGTAATTTGGCCCCTGGCCTTTAATTAAATAAATTCAAACAGATGTAACTACGAATGCATGTATGTATGTACGTATTTCTCACGGCTAAAAGACGTAACTTTGTGTTTTTATTTATTCTTTTCAATTACAAAATTCTAATAAGTAAAACATTTTAATACGCACTTTCGTGTAAAAATATATAAAATTTTACATAATTTGTATAGGGTCCGCCATCTAGCGTTTTTTTTTGCAACTAGTGCTTATTTCGTGAATGGTAACACGTAACAGTTAGCTCATGTCTGATTTGACAGATAATTAGTTTTATCCTTCCGCTGAACGAATATGGTTGTGTATACGCTTGAACAACGCTGGGAAATATTGCCTGCGATCGACTTACAGAAGATGCCGATTTTGCCAAAAAAAATCATCTTTTCAGATGAAGCTCATTTTCATCTTGGCGGGTATGTAAACAAGCAAAATTGTCGCATTTGGGGCACAGAAAACCCGCACGCATACATTGAAAAGCCGACGCACCCAAAACGAGTCACTGTTTGGTGCGCATTTTGGTGCAGAGAGGCATAATTGGGCCAATGAGCAAGGAGTGGCCGTTACAGTCAATGGCGATCGTTATCGGGCCATGTTGAACGAATTTTTGATCACAAAAATTGAAGAGGAGGATATTGGCAACATTTGGACGCTATATAATTGATAGTTTAAATAATTCCGATTGTGAAAATATTCTTAAAAACAATTTTGAAAGTGGTGATTCCAAGAAAACTACGCAAAGAGACTTGAAAGCAAACACAAAAGAATGAATGGAATGAAATATGAAAATGTGTCCAAAGAATATATTCTTTGTGATAGGATGCCGAGACAGATCGTAGAAGAACCTTCTGTCTGATTTAGAAATATATATTTATATATGTTTGAAAATTACGTTCGTAGCCGAGTTACAGAAAAAGCGGGCCGAAACTATTTGTCCCGTCCAAAAGCCAATTTATGAGTTCACCGAAATAGTGGCTCGCACTGACGCACGTTCGGAAAAAACATAGTAAAAACCCTCACATTAGAGCTAAACCAAAAGTTACGGGCGTTACTTTTTTACCCGAATGCGCGACGCATAAAAAGGGTATTGCGTTTTGTGCTCCATACGTATACTTTTTACTGCTGTGAATTGAGAATTTTCTTGTTTTGTTTAGTTTTCTTGCTGTCTATAGAAATAAGTGGATCCTTTATTTTTAACTATCGATCCGCTTACACACTTACACAAGAAAAACAAGTAATTGAAGTGTATTTAATATAAAGAATGAAATTAAGAGCCTGTCTCACGATGGCACACTTACACTCAAAACAAAAACAAATTTTAAAATTTTGTTGTTGTTTGCAATGTAACTGTGAGACGAGCCGAACGTTGGTAGCATCGTGGGCCTGGCCCTAAATAATTTCTGTTATACTGAAACATGCATAATTAAGGTTTCTTTTATTTTACTTTAGTGTTTAATAAGTTTATGTTAAAACATTTAATCGGTGGCTGCGTGTTTGTGATGATTATTATTAATTATTATTAATTTCTTATAGAAATGAAGCAAACCAAGAGTTAACTTTACTTCGCATGTTTTTATATGAAGAATTTGACGCAAACGCCAAACTGTGGCATGTACAGCAAAACAATACTTATTAAATTGAAATGGAGCAAAATGAAACCATAATTAATTTCGCGAAACATGTTTTGGATTCAGAAAGGAGATATTCGAAATATATATACCCCATACCTAACTCACTTTTTTTTTAAATGGTCGGTGCATCGAATAATGGGCTTCAGTGACATTTTCGGCCACTAATACCGTTGCCTTCCTGACCGCTGGAATCATCTCTGATTTTGCAACATCCTCCGTCCGAAATTGTTGCGCCATCCGAGGGCGCACTGTATTAATATGCACATATGAATGTACTTACATAGATTTCTATCTACATACATACATACATACATACATACATACATACATACATACATACATATGTATGCATGTATGCATACAGTTGTTTTTCAATCACCACATTTATCACGTTTAATAATAATTTTCTTAATGAATAGCATTGTGGCGCATCTTTAAAAATTATTTTAATTTTCTAGGTAGGTAGGTGTTTATGTACATAGTATGTACGAGTATGTATCTACATGTACATACATATGTATGTATGAGTATGTATGTACGTACCTACTAAAAAATAAAATAAATCTAAAGGAAGCCGATAAATAAACACAAACATTTAATACACTTTTTAGGGTTCCAAAGGTGAAAAGGAATGCTATTGTTTTCGTTACGCTGTCCGTCACAAGCTGTTTTCTTGAGAACCGTAAGAAGTACAGACCTGAAATTTCGATAGAATATGCAGAACTTTCGCTACAACAACAAATATATGACAGTTAAAAATTAAAGGGTGTTCCAAAACGAGCAACGAAATGTGTTATATAGACACTTGAAGTTTGCAAAGTTAGTGTATTTTTATACAGACTACAACAATTAACACTAAAATTACAAAAGTAAAATCAAAATTAAAGGGTATTCTATCAGTGAATGTAATTTTGACAACAATCGCCAAAAACCGAAAAAATCGCCAAAATGAAAAAAAATATCAAAACTAAAAAACGCCAAAACTAGAGCAATGGACAAAAGCCGTAAAAAAGTTTACCGGGTATAAGATATTTGATTATACGAGGTGTGTTCAAAAAGTATCGCGAATTTTTAATTTTCGAATTTTGGTTTTTTTGTGGAGTTATGTTGGTACTCATGTCTTGTCATGTCATGTCATTGTTGACAGCTGCTTTGCTTGCACGTGTTTTGGCTCGTCTTCGATTTTTACCTATTTAAAAAAAGTGGAACAAATAACCTGTATGAAATTTTTTGTGAAAAACGAAATTAAGTGCGCGGATGCATTCCGAATGTTGACTGTGGCATACGGAGAAGCTACCTTGGACCGAAGCAACGTTTATCGGTGGTACAAAATGTTCTCAGAAGGCCGAGAAGATGTGAACGACGAAGAGCGTGCCGGACGCCCGAGCACTTCAACAACAGACGAAAAAATTGATGAAGTGAAGAAAATGGTATTAGCCCATCGTCGAATCACCATTAGAGAAGTTGCTGAGGACCTAGACATATCGATTGGCTCGTGCCATTATATAGTATAGTATTACATATCGCTAATTTGCTAAATCAAAGTCATAAAAATATCTTGTTTACTCAACTCTTGAAAGCAAAATAAAATTTTCTTTTTCCATCAAGTTGTGTGTAAATTGAAAACTTTAACATCGTTTTCTGGCAAACTAGTTTTTTTGAGTTATGACGTTGTTTGAGTATCTAAATGAGCGATATGTAGTGTCCGTACGGGAACCCTTCGTGTGCGAGTCACAGTCGCATTTTACTGAATTTATTTAAACTGCACGGCATTCTAAAGTATTGAATTGTGTTTTTAATAACAAAAGTTATTTAATCACATGCTGCGCTCATTACTCAAACATGTTTTGGATGGGTTAGTAACTGAGTATGTATGTATGTGTGTGTGTGTGTGTTCTATTTTTGTTGGCTTTTACGGCAAATTGGCATAAACATGCATGTGTGCGGAAATACTTCCCCCACTCACACACATTTCGCCAACCTATATTTAATTTTTATTTGGAATTCTTTTTAATTTTGTTACATAATATTTTTTTTCTGTATCCCAACAAGTACTCGTATGTATGTATGCAAGTAAAAACTTGAAAGTTCGTAACACGTGCGTGATGCTTTTTAACCGACTGCGCGACGGTATGTATGTATGTATGGCCGACTTCCTAAGCGCAAGTTGCAATACATAATTTAAAAAATACTTATGCAATGCAACCTTGCATTGCAGAGACATTTTTTGCTTTTTATCGGCATTTAAGCCTGGTACTCTGTTCAACATTTCACGTGAAATGCTGTCAAAATACATATAAAAAAAATTGGACGAATTGTTCGTGAAAAAATAATGCAGAAATAGTACTCTGTTTATCTTGGGAAAAACGTATGAAATGTATCTTCAACATTTTAAGTTTTCATGCGAAATAAGATAGGTGGCACTTATTTCGCATGGAATTTACAACAAACACATAAGAAATTGTAGCATAGTTTCAGGGCTGGTTAATATTGTTTACATGTCAAATTTTTCGTATAAAATAATCAATGTTGCTCAAAATTTTTCACAAATTTGAACAGAGTACTATGCTTTAGGAACGAAAATAATAATAATAATAAAAATGATGCGCGATTTTGACAGCTGATACTCATTAAAATGAGTTGAAAAAAGCTTAGGAACATTGGACGTTGCCAAAGAGTTTACATATGCGTTTACGAAGTGTATGCATTGTAAATATGCATTGCAACTTGCGTTTAGGAAGTCGGCCTATGTGTGTTCCAAACGAGTGGACCGATTTTGATGATTCTTACATCAATCGATTTGTCTTAATCCTGGGAGTTCACTAAGCTATGACAGTAGTAAAAATTTAATATGGCGGCCAACAGACGCCATTTTGTAAATACTAAAGAAATAAAGTGAGCGAACTACATCAAAATGGGTTTCATTCATCTTTAGGCTTCTCTTATGATTCATCATTTCGAATGACCATTTAGGATATTTAACGGTTAAAGTTGGTCGCAGTCGGGTTTTTTAATTATTTTTAATTACTACTTGTTCAAACATAGACAGAGGTTTGGAATTAAATTTTAATCCAAATTAATATTTACAAACTTAATAGTACTTTATAATAAGTGATTTATGTTTTTAAAGATTTGTTTCACATAATCACCCTTAATGCTGTCAAAATACATGTAAAAGTATTTGGTATTAAATATTTGCGATATAAACTTGCAAAAACGGTATGTACTCTGTTCTTAGTCCTAGTTTGCACTATGCAAGTCTTATTGCTAAGCTGATTAGTTTGTTAGGAGAGAGAGAAACAAGGGGAAAGCAACGTTTCCGTTCCCCTCGGCTCTCTCTCCCTCAAACTAATCAGCTTAGCAATAAGACTTGCATAGTGTAAACTAGGACTTATTGCGAAAAACACTTACGGTCTAATTCATAAAAAATATTTTAGGTTTATTACAGGTTTATTTCACAAATTTACCATAGAAATATCTCAAATAAGCGCTTAATAAACCTGAATTATTTTTTATTAATAAGGCAGTTAAAATGTATCTGGCAGCATGTTTCTGCATGCAAAATGTTTCTGGCATCATTTTTGTTTCAGCTGCGAAACAACATGAGCAGTACTTTTTTCGCACTGAATTTTAAAGAATGTTGCATACTTTCAAGCAATTAAAGGGAGAAGTTTAGCAAAATCGCTAGATGGTCTACATTTGGTACATGCCAAATTGTTCGCAGGGAAAAAAGTACAAAAGTACTGCTTATGTTATTTCGCAGCTGAAAAAAAAATGAATAAGACCAGAGTACTACTTTTTCTAGTTTATAGCACATGATCTTAAAGACCGTGATACACTGTCCGAAACGAAAATTTTACGAACATTTTTAAAAGACAATAACAATTCATCAGACCAGTGTTATATTTGTTCGTAGGTCGTGCGATTGTGTAAGGATAGTGAGTCATGGGGTCTTAAGCAATATTTACATTCCAACTTACTTCTAATATTGTTTTCTACATGTTTGCTGGGATATTATGAATCGTGTAACTATTCACATACATACATACCAGAGCTGTAAATGAATCATTCATTTTTAAATTAATGCGCGAATCATTCATGAACTGAATTAGCAAATTTTTAATTAATTCTTTTCACACAAAAAATGAATTGAATGAAATTTGAGTTAATTCAAATTAATTCGATAAAAATGAATTTGTCAAATGAATTGCAATTCATTTCTAATTCAAATGAATTTTTCAAAGTGAATTGCAATTTGAATCAATTCAAATGAATTGCAAAAAAAAAAAAAATAATTAGCAATTCATTACCAGCTCATTTGAATTGAATTGATTCATTGATCTAATCATTTGAATGAATTCAAAATCAATTCAATTCAAATGAATTAGAAATGAATTGGAACACACTTTGACAAATTCATTTTACAAATTCATTTGAATTGGAAACGAGTTGAAATTCATTTCTGCTAATTCGTTTGAATTTGTTTCAAATTTCTATACTTTATGATTTTTATCAGGCTAAAGTTCGTATCGCTTTTTTTTTGCATTAAATTTTTTTTTTTCTTGTGAAAAGAATTAATTCAAAATTTAGCTTATACGTAACGAATTAAAATCAAAATGGAATGATTCATTTACAGCTCTGATACATACTTGTGTATGTACGTTCACTAAGTAATAGCACGAACAAGCGCACTTGGTATCAGGCGATAAACCCGTGCTTTAACAAATGTTAAACTTGGAAACTAAATATTTGTGTTTAAAATAAAATATTGGCTTTCTTTCTAAAATATTACAAAGAAGGTGATGAGGAGGGCAATGCTTTTAGAGACTGTCACGTTCCTCAGTTGAAATTCACAGCTATTAAGCACTACAAATGTTTAGTTTATTTACAATCAGATAGACGTATGACTGCACTAAAGTTTCGTAAATAACAGAAACGGTTATTAATCAGCTATGAAAAATTATTGATGACTAATGAGAATATGATGTACTCGTATGTATGTATGTACGAATATATTGCTGAGTACACATTTGGCATTTCTTGTGTTGTCATTTTGCGGTGTCATTTTCAAAATGCGAACAACGCCGTTCACATTATGTTTTTTTATATGGAAAGCAATGCCACGCAACGAAAAATTTTGGGAATGACAAACGTTGCCACTAGTACACACTATTGCGATGTCACAAAATGCCATAGCCTGTACTCGGCATACATATGTATGTAAATACGTATGCATGCTCAAATAAGTCGATACCCAGTCGGAGAATGTGTAGTTGACTACAAAAATAATCAACTTATAACTAACTTTTTCAGCCTGACTAAAAGCTAACTGCAATGTCATCCAGAACAAATCCAAAATTAATTCTTAAGTTGAGTACGTAATCGAATTTGGTGAGAGCCAACAAATTTATTCTCAGCTACTTTGAAAGTCATTTCAGTTTTATATTAACATTTTGCTATTATTATTTTAGATGGTACATTGAGAACACAACGTGCGATGATACATGTTCGAACCGCAGAATTTTTTTATAATTTACTGACTACCACGTGATTTAAAAACATCAACTTTAAGTTAGTTGAAAAGTAATGCAGAGTAAGACAATTAGGTACGCCAAAAGAAGTCATCCGTTGTTTGTTGATTGGCTCTCATTTTTTCCTAAATGAAAAATTTCGATTCTGTTTATTTGAACTTTTAGAATTTTATTGGTAAAATCGAGAAGATGATATCGGCCAATGGGCGCCGTCACAATTGATTGCTATACGGGCTCGTTTTATGGCATTTTTCATCACTTCGGCGAGAACTTCATGCAACAGATTCTCGCACTCGTGTCGAATGTTGTCCTTAAGGGCTTCCAGGGTCTCGAGCTTGTTCACGTAAACACGGGACTTCAAAAAACCCCACAAAAAAAGTCTGGAACGGTTAAATCGGGCGATCTTGCGGGAAAGTGTAAATCGCCTAATCGAGAGATGAGGCGACCCGGAAAATATGGACAAGATTATTCCGCGTTCCTGGGAGTGTATTCTACATCTGTCTAGTTCACAAATGTCAAAACAGATTTGACATTGGCCGCCATTTGCAAAAAATAAGAGCATCTTCCAATATGGTGATTTCTTTTGGCCCATCTTGTTTAAACCGGACGCGTGGACCGATTTTAATGATTTTTACGTCAATCGATTTGTCTTAGTACCGGGAGTGTCACTAAAGATATGACAGCAGTAAAAATTCAATATGGCCGCCAACAGGCAGCATTTTGTAAATGTGAAAAAATAAATAAAAAGTCGGCGAGCTATATCAAAATGGGTATCATTCGATAGGTATTTTAAAATCATCTTTAGATTTCTCTTATGATTTTTCATTTCGAATGAACGTTCAATAATTTGGCTTACAAAGCGATACGTACTTTAGCCTGATCAAATCATAAATATAGAAACAAATGAAGTTCGAACAATAATAATCAAAATTAACTAAAATTAATTGCCATGGGCCTGTGGCAAAAAAAAAACTAAATAAAACTATACTTATAGTATCAAACCAAAAAAGTTTGTTTTAAGTAGAACAAAAATAAGCAAATTAACTAACATGTGCATAATTAGTAAAGAACAAAACGATAATGGCAAGACTGTTGTAAATTTAGGGATGGTAAAAATGAGCTTTCACTACAAAAAAAAAGCTTTCAGCAAATTGTAATACGATGAATCAAAACAATTCACATATTCCATTTGCAATAAAAGTTGCGTATATAAATCAGAAATCTACATCAACTGACACCACACACAGTGAACCAAACACAAAAGAACGCTGATGATGAAGGTTCAGTGACCTTCGAAAACAGCCGGTTGTTCCGTTCTACTACGTGTTTGTCAGAACAGAATATTTACAACTAACTTTGGTGTTATTTGTTCATTAATAATTATCACATGTAATAATTTGGCTTACAAAGCGATACGTACTTTAGCCTGATCAAATCATAAATATAGAAACAAATGAAGTTAAACAGTGAAAGTGAGACCGTTTAGGATATTGAACAGTTCAAAGTTGCTCGCAGTCGGGTTTTTTTATTTTTTATTTTTTTTTAATTACTACTTGTTTATTTAATATTCAGTTTCGCAACTTTCGAATTTTTAGCACTTTGAGGAGAACTGAATTCGATGGTATGTTTCATTTGATTTTAGTTATGTTTTTTTATTTCACAGCTCCTGACTATTGTTTTATGCGACAAAGTTCAAATTTTGTACAGGGGGCAAATTACGGCATTCGATACGACTCTTAATTTAAAAATATTTCCATATAAACTCTATTGAAATGCCGTAATTTGCCCGCATGTGTTTGTTTCCATTGTCAAGAAGTAGGTAGAAACAAGATCCTTAATATTTTATAGATACAGTATCTATTATTTCATGTATTGCCATCGAGAGAAAAATGCGACATCGTACTTTTTCTTACTCTTAAGTTACTTAAGTCAAAATATGTAATATGTATGTACCTACCTACACCTACATCCCCTTGTAAATTTTAAGACTCTACAGATATTAATTAAGGATTTTGTTTACACTCAAAAATCTTCTTCCTAAAACTATTATTAATTATCAACCAAGTACATACATACATACATGCATACATACATACATTTATACATACATACATAGTAGCTAAACAAAAATGTATGTATCATAGATACAGAGGCGAAAAAATAAAATAAAAACGAAAATAACAATCTTTTTTCCATTTTGTTTGCATTATAAGAAAGAAACGAAGGAAAAGCAGAGTAAATCGGGGTATTACTGTAATAAAAACCCAATGACACTAAATGCAGACACGTGATTTGAATTTGCAACAAAACTGTACTAAATAATAAATTATTAGTACAGTTGACAATTCGTTTACTTAAAGAAATGTTGGTACCTACATACAAAAAATTCAACAGCTTTAAGAGAATCATAAATAACTCTTCTCTTAAGGAAATCCTTTGGCAATCCTTTTGGAAAGAACTCATTAATAAACCTTCCCACGTATCCTTTATTTTGAAACTCGCATCTGAGTATTTACACAAGTATATTTAAAAAGAGTAGGCAGGTATCTGCAAAATTTTTGCTTAATGAATCCTTTCAATACATGCACAAAAATGTCCATACTTGCTTGCATACAAACATACTATGTATCCCAATATACATATCGTTACCTTAATATAGAGAGGCCCTAACTCATTATTATTATTTTTTTTTTTTTTTAATTGAGTTGTTTGTACCTTTCGATAGAAGAACAACTAATGTATTGAAAAGTGCAAAAATCTCGATTTCAATAAAAAATAATGAGTTAGGACCTTTCTATATTAAGGTAACGATATGCCTGTATGTATGTATGTATGTATCTACATATGAAAATTTTTTTATGATCACAAGCTCAAAGAAAAAGAAACAAAAAAGATTATTCGATGGTGGAATTATTGGGTAGTATGAATAAAAAAAGTATTTGCTTTTTACTGAAAAATTTTTTTAAAAAATCAAAAAACACATACAACTTAAGGATACACATGCATACATACAGACATATCGAGCCTTTGCTTCAATAGAGTATAAAAAAACTTTTTTTTTTTGCAGAAAACGAGTTTGAAGTTTTGAATTTACTAAAAACTTAATGAAAATACTCATTCCGGTTTCAAATTTAATTAAACCGACAGGTTTCGGTTTTTTAAACGTAAAAAGATTTTGATTTTCCTACAACAACTGATACAAAGGGACACTAACGTACATCAGAAAAATGCGTGGTGTTGTTATTTGATGACTGTATGATATCGGACTCGAACCCATGACCTTCGTTTTCATAGTCAACATGCTAACTACTTCAGCCAAGGCCACCCTCAATTGTAAAAAAATATAAATTGACAGCTGAATGAAAATTGTTCAATTCAGTTTGTGCAGTGTGTGGCTAAGAATCAATTCAATTTAAAGACTCAATTGACAATTGAATTGAATCGTTATGGGGTGCTTAATTACATTGTATATTCGAAAGAAAAACTGTTTGATGTTGTATGCTTTTAACATAGAAGTTCGAAAGCTTTGTATCTGGTTTATGATACTATTTTCATAATTCCGTTAGCCAAATGAAAATTCTACTTAGACCCAGACCACAACATTTACCATTTTTTCTACCTCTAGTACTAGTCCACTCATCCATTGTTAAACTGTATTTTTAATCATTCGATTTTTTTCATAACTCAGTCAGTTTTAACATAATTTTTTCTTGCCGGTTTCCGCTGGCCTAAAAAAACCGATGTTTCCATATCGGTTAAGAAATTAATTAAAGCATACTTTATTTTTGACTATGAGTCTGGGCCAATATGTTCTTATTTTTAATCAAATAGTTTCTTATTTTTGCAATTTTTATAATTTTTGTTTCCTTTGAATGAAACGAAATTTTTTTAAAATTACAAATTATTTCTTGAACATAACTGGCATATAGAACAAGGAGTGACATTCAAAAATTCATCAGTTTTAGCATTATTCTTTAGCACTGCAAGGGCCTAATTTTGTAAAACGAAAACGGTAAGCGTTGACAAATTTTATATGGAAAAATATAAACTACAAAAACAAAATATATACATATCGCACTTGATCAACAAGAGGGTATTAACTCAAAAATTTTTAAAATATCACTTTTTTCAAGAAATCAGCTAACAACATCAATATCTATCTACTGTAAAAATTTCAACGTATTCCGTTTACTCTTTCATCTCGAAAACCACTTTTGAGACCATATTCATGATAATGTAGTGATTACCTTTATTTCAACAAAAAGGTATTATTTCGAGTTAATACAAAAGTTGAAATATGTATGAATCGTATATTTTCATAAAAAAGGTATTATTTTGATTTGAGCCTTTATTTATGTTAAAAATAATCAAACTGTTTTATTTATATTTGGTTGTATTTTGAGTTGAAATAAAAATAATACCAAAAAAAAATCGATAAATTTCAAAAAAATGGTGTTAACTCAAAAAATAGATTTTTTTGCAATGATTGGTAAAATTTAAAACAAAAACAATGTATATATATATTTTCAAATGGAATTTGCTTCCTATGGTATATTTGAATTTTTAAATTCTGTTAAAATGTGGCCACAAACAGTTTTTTGAAAATTCAAAAATTTTGAGTTAATACCCTCTTGTTGATCAAGTGCGATATACATACAAAATTTTTCAACGCTTAACATTTTCGTTTTACAAAATTAGGCCCCAATTATTTTTTTTAGAATTTGTTTGCTTTTTGAAGTCAATTTAGCTGCAAAAATTTTTAGAGTCTGGTCACTCTGCACACAATATTAGTAAAGAGAGACTGAGCAAATTTTAAGAGAATAAATAAAAGTAAAAGCAAAAAAATATAACAATTTCTTTACACGTGAATGTGAATGAAATGTGAAGAGCTATGTATGTATGTATGTATGTATTTCTAATAAAATTGAGTTCAAGTATTTACATATGTATATACATGCATGTACATACATAAATAAATAGATATGATGTGCTTATGTACATATTAAAACACATACATAAGTATTTATATAAATTATATTACAAATAAACCGAAATTATACACATTTTGAAGAAATTGCAATGAAGGAAATATTCACTAATATGTATCAGGATATTGTTATCAAGGTTATTGGAAATTTAGATATACACATGCACACACATAAATAGTACACACATACATACCTACATTCATAACCATGTCTGTATGCATATACACAAAAATGCATGCATTGTATGTATGTACATATGTATTTACATAAATATATTAATATCTAATTATCAGGATATTTAGCATACATACATACACACATATGACGAAATTAAAAGGTGTTTTCTGATATACATACCTACATACATACATAATTATTTTTCTAACAACTTTGTGGTACCTACATCGTTCCGTTTAATAAAAGAAAACAGATATTTGGCGCCTCGTTTTTTCCTTAAATTTTCTCCAGACGCCAACCACA
This sequence comes from Nowickia ferox, assembly GCA_936439885.1. Lineage (NCBI taxonomy): Eukaryota > Metazoa > Arthropoda > Insecta > Diptera > Tachinidae > Nowickia > Nowickia ferox. The sequence continues at coordinate 19,359,031 of OW387024.1, read as the reverse complement.
CAAGACCCCCTCTTTTATTTTTAATAGAGCAACTTGTAGACATTTATTGATTTTTGTCAGAATAACTTAACATTTCTATACAGTTCATCCGCTGGTTGACGTAGGACGAAAAAACAAGACATTTACCATGAGAATACATTAAGAACAATTGATTTTAAGGAATAATTTCACAAAATTGCACATTCTATGTACATATGTATGTATTTACATACGTATGGATGTACGTGTATACATACATACATATTTATGTTTGCATGCAAGGATGTAGTAACTAGGGAAAAACGAAGTTTTAGGTATTCCTTGTCCTGATTAAACTGAAAGTGTCTCCTTTTCTTACGCCCTTTTCACAATATAACACTTGGCAAATAATCCAGACGTATCAATACACACAAGTTTATATGCAATTAATTTTATACTTTATAGATTTTGTCCAACCAATGCAGCTAATTTACATATTTTTACTCACTTGTTTCAACAAAAACTTGTAGTTCTGCTTATAATTTTTAGCACTTTTATTTTACTCGTTAATTTTTAGGTTCTTGTATTTATTTTTATTAATTATACACTTTCAGTTGCTTAAAAATCTGTATTTTCCGAATCGCACCGTATTTATAGTTCAAATGTATAGCACGTTATGCGGTTCTGCACGCTCTTCTAACGAAAATGATATTACACAGGCTGCAGAAAATATATTATGGCTACCAAGGCATATCAAACAGGTACATGCATCGGGCAAATTGCACATCCGCTGATTTTTTGTTTACACGTTTATAACGAAGAATTCATTTGACAATTACTTTTGTGCCTTGTTTGATGCATACAATTTTTTGACAAATACTTTGTAAAACTATGTGAGAAGCACAGAGTTGCCACACTGTTTTCTCTAATGCGTGTACCTGTAGTAAATGTGCCTTGATGGCTACCTTCGTGGTATATTGTTGAAAAGTACTCGCACACGTACAAGTACAGTAAACTCTGTAAAAATGTATCATACTGTCAAATCCATTTGATTCGAACCAGTGTTACCATATGTGAGGATTTATCTTATTTCTGAAGTTTTTCGAAGGTTTAAAAGACAGAGATTTTTTAGCCAAAAATAAGATTTTTAGTTATATGAACGAATTGACAAGTATATGTATGTCAAAGTGTTTCAATACCAAGTGGCTTTATCAGTACAACAACATACATACAAAATTTTTGTAGGATTATTTTTACTTGTATGTTGGGCTAAGATTTTGTGCTAGTTTATATGGAGTTTGACGGATCGGATAAAGTCAGCTGACGATCAGTGCGCTGATAAGGCCACCTGGTACTGAAAATGCCTTCGGATATCGCCGGTTGGTTACTGGTTTGATGTATGGAACAAAAATGTCTTTTCGAGAAAATCGATGAAGAATGTTTAGTTCGTTTTATAAAAATAAACGATAGAATTTTTTGTTTTTTGTTTGTAAATACTGTTAATATGTAAATATTATCTTTTTTTTTCATTCATTGTTTTATACTACTTATGTATATTCTGTCTTGCATACATATTTCCCAGCTGTTATATGTTTCTTTAAAATCATGTACATTTATTCACTTTCATTGCATTAATTTCATTATTACATATCCAATTGCTTATATTGCTCATTTATTCTATAAATTTCAATTAAAATTAAATTTTATATAATATATCTTTTTGTACTTTATTGAATTTTATTATTTTTGTACATTTTTTTATTTAATAGTAACCATATATGGCCCAAAAGGGCTCGGTTAAATGAATAATAAATAAATAAATAAATAAATAAATAAATAAATAATAATAAAAGAAATAGATACATATGTTTTTTAGTCAAACTTAAAGTTGATAAACTTTTTACATCTATCATGAAAAGTTATTAGGATTTAAAGAAAAAATTACAAAAAGCTTTGTCAAAACATGTCATAATCATAACAACAATATTGTTCATTGCCTTTCAAGTGGGTTAAGTTACTGTATATATTTAAGTAGAAAATATCAATTTTGTTCATGTAACATGACATTTAAAGGAAAAAACATAGAATATGCATTAATATACATCATAACAATTGCGAATAACAATATACTTTTACGTTGGAAATGTGCCACATATCCCAAAAATTGTCGATTGCTGTAAAACAATTTTTTAAATGTTCAACAATTGTGGAAATGGCGCAATATTGCAGCTCTATATATCCTGATATACTCAAGATATCGGAAAACTGATGACGAATTTGGAAAGAGGACACATTATTCATATATAATCAATCAATAACTCAATTTTTTTTAAATGTTCCATATATCAAACCAGTAACCAACCGACGATATGTTAACTTATCTTGTGAATGCTATCAAGCCATTGTACATGATGACCAATCTTTTTATTTTTTAATCTGTCAAACACTAAAAACAATAATAGAAGAGCAAAATACATAAATTTGTGAAATATTACTGCTAAATTTGATTGCAAGTATCTAAACCTAATTATTACCAAATTTAATCTGAAGTTATAAAAAAATAGGAAAAAGGAGAAATGGTAAGCTTTGAATTAAAATTCTAAGAACAGTTTGCAAACAATTAAATCAAACGCAGTTTCAGTTTGGTGGCTTCAACATGATGTTTCCTGAGGCTGGACGTAGTTTCAAGGCTTCCTATAAATGTTTTTCCGTTTCTATGATGCCAGGCAGTGAAAGGCAAGATGTAGAAAATGGAGGCAAAAGTTAGTTATATTTTTTTTAAATATGTATACATATACACATATAGCGTAAAATTGAATCGATTTAATAGTTATAATGCCGCCTTCTGCCTTGGATTCACTGACCCGTTTAAATGTGGAATATCCAATGTTATTCAAATTGATCAACAATAAAAAAGGAAGAACCTCACACGCTGGTGTTTTAGAATTTGTGGCCGATGAGGGCAAATGTTATTTACCTTATTGGATGATGGACAATTTGCTGTTGGAAGAGGAAGACATATTAACTATTGAAAGTGTTTCTTTGCCAGTGGCGAAATTTTCAAAATTTCAACCTCACAGTACAGACTTTTTAGATATTACTAATCCCAAGGCCGTATTGGAAAATGCTTTAAGAAATTTTGCATGTCTTACCACGGGTGATGTTATAGCTATCAAATATAACAAGAAAGTCTATGAATTGTGTGTATTAGAGACGAAGCCAGGTAATGCTGTAAGCATTATAGAGTGCGATATGAATGTAAGTTAGCCAATATGCAATCGAAAGAGAAATAAAAGTAAAAAAAATTTTAAAGGTCGAGTTTGAAGCTCCGGTGGGATATAAAGAGCCTTTGGGAGCAGTAAAAGAGCATCCCCAAGAAGAAGAGCCGCAAGACCACGTTATGGAAGAGGTAGTGGAAACTTTTAAAGGTTCGGGAGTGCGTCTAGATGGTAAGAAGAAAAAGGATTCTCAGCTGGATGCACCTGTCGTTAAAAAGGTAGGCATACTATTTTTAAATAAAAATAACTTCTCAATACTTGATTCTCTTTTCAGATTTTGGCTAGGGGTGTGCCCGATTACGACTATAAATTTGGAGTACTCAAGTTCGATCATACCATTAAGCCTATTAGCGATCGTGTGTCGGAAATCGAATCGAGCACTGAAGCGGTAGAAACTTTCCAGGGTCAAGGGTTTTCCATGAAGAAATCACGCAAATAAATATAATACTTATATTATACACAAATGCATACATATGTCATTTATTTAATAAAATTTTACATTAATATTTTACAAATTTAGTGTAAGCTTAATAACTTCAGCAGGCTTTTCAGGTGGTGGTGGTACCAAAGTCATAGGCGGAAGTCTGCGTATTTTGCGCCCAAAGCGGCCACCTTTTCGTTGCCATAAACCGGAACGGGGACGATTACCTAGTTCTCGCATACGCTGAGCCGAACCAACATGCTGTTTATTATGATCAACATTACTAACGCGGCCTAAAATACTTAATTTTTAAAAGAAGTTTTGCATTCGCTAATTATGCAACGTACCGACTGAGGCCATACAAATCTTATCAAAAGCAAATTCGCGTTTGTTTGGCAATTGAACTACAACCTTGTCGTCAAACTTTCGTAAAATTGTTCCGAATGTACCAGCTGCAAGAATTAAATGAAGTGGGTATCCCGGGTTCTTTTCCAAATTGTGTATCCTTGTCCCTACGGGTAAAGCACCTAAGGGGTAAGCATCTCCTTCATTAGGACGCACTTTTGTAGGGAAAATATTATATTAATTGTCATTTGTAATCAGAATAATACTTGATTTCACCTGGAATTCTGGGGATAAATTTAGAAGTTTTAATAATATCCCCAACTTTCATATTTTCGGTAGCTATTATATACTTCAATTCATCACCTACTCCCACTAAAGCAATTTTTGACGTTCTGCAGCCGTCGTCTAATATTTCCAAAACCTTTTCTTCTTGTGGTGGCCCTTCCGAAGGCCCATCACGAACAAACTTTACCCAGTGATATTTTTGTTTTATTCCTCCACCAATACCCTTGGCAACAACTCGGCCACTAACTGGATCTCTACCAGCTAGATGTGTTATTTTTAACGGCTCCACCGTGTATTCATCTTTGAAGTGGACAATACGCCTGAATTGTCTGCCTCCGCCGGGTTTAGGTTTTTCTACATATTTCGTTTTTGTTCTCAACTGTAAAGCATACGTCGAAGTGGCGGTTATTAAAGAGGGGTTTTGCCTTTGTATCACACAGTTCGCCAATAAACGTGTTAAGTTGTGCATTTTTTAATTTTTTTTCTTTAGATTATTATACAAATACTCATTGGATAATAATGATATATGAATGAACATATGTATACGAAAGCTGAACTATTCTCTTTTTATATGAAGTGCAGCCAAGTTTTGGAGCCAAGCAGCTGTAAGCACTTGCTTTCTCAAAATCAATAGTTTACTTTTCCTGTGTAATAGAAAGGAAATATAGAACTTGTTTAAAATTTAACTTTTTATTACATCCATAATTTCTTTTAAGAAACTTTGTACTTCTGGGTTTTGCATTAAGCTCCTTTTCTTCATACTTAACACCATGCTCAAAACATCTGGACATTTTTCTTTTTCTCTGGTTGCCTTCAATTCATTGTCATGGCAACCATCGTCTTCTTCACCTGCACTTACTGCACCCGCCGTTATTGATGAATTATGACCAGAAGCTGCATAATCTTCTGTATAGTTGCTGGGTAATACTTCTGGGTTGTCACTAGCTACGATCTGTTTGATTTTGTGTCTATATTTACGGTGAGGAGCAATGTTTGCTTCATTTGTAGATGCAGATAATAACGAGTTATCCAAAGATTGTGTCGATTTATTTTTGTCTGTCCTTTTGTGATAAGGTCTTTTTTTTCTGATGGTTTCAGTTTTCTGATGTTCAAGCTTAATATCTGTAACTGAAACTTGGGTGTTTGTAGTGATGACTGTAGCATTTTCTGCAACTGATTGATTGCAGTCCTGTAACCTACGTTTCACGTGCCTATTAAGCTTGGCTTTAATATTTTTAGGTGATGCATCTTCTGGAGTGGAAGGTGGTGAAAGTTCGCGTTTAATTTGTAAATTTTCAGGTAAATCACTCATGTTCTTGGCCAAGAGAAAACAAAACAACATACACAGTTCAGGTTGTTTTATCAACAAGAATTTATTTTACAAGGTGGCATCTCCAAAAACGATTCCATATCAGGTGGTCTCAACTCCCCAGCTAACTTTTCGCCGAATTTCCCTTATGGTGACTACAGACGAAGGAAAATGTTAAGAGACATGTGTTTCTGTTTCCTTTTTTTAATACAGACGATGAAACCAACAACGAGACATCAGTTCTATAGGTTTTTGGAATATAACACTAATAAATATGTGTCTACACACTATTTCACTTATTCTATGGTTGTATTCTTATTAATGTTTCTATATTATTTTCTTAATTTTGCATATGCTGTTAATTTTTAAATGCTATTTTTATAGCAATCACATTTGTTTTTCACAATTCTGCAAAAATAATATAAAATGTTCAATCATCACCATATTTACTCCGCGAATTGCAAAATAACCGCACATAAAGACTGTCCTCAATTAAGTATCAAAATTTGGTATTTGGGAAATCAAAAAGCAAATATGACCATGTTTCTACTAATGTTCCTTTGTGTGCTGTTTTTCAGCACACATTTTTCCAATAAATTTTTTGACATCAGGTGATCTCAATGGTGTAAAATCAAACCAAAACGTTCGGAACTTTTCTGACAGCAGGAAATTTTACATTAACAAATATACAAGACGAATATGCAAAGTTGAAAACAGAGACCACCTGGTATCAATTTGCCTTGATAGAAAGTATAAATTTTTCAAAGCGAACTGAGCCGATTATACCTTATATGAATATGCCTTAATTCGAAGCATATACTGAATTCGCCTTGCTTTGTATATATATTGATTCAGCCAAGGTGACAATACAACACACATTTTCAGTATATTTTTTTGTACATTAAAAGTATAAATTTCTCAAAACGAATTTAGCCGAGTGTACCTTTTATGAATTTGCCCTGAATTCAGCTTTCGTTTAAGTAGCCAATTTATATATATCGTACATTCAGTTCAATAATGTAATAACTCAAAAAATTTGTTTTTTGAGTTAATAATGCAGATAATAATGAATTTCGTATTTTATCTTGTGTAAAAATTTCATATAAATTAAAAATTTTATACATGTTTTCTGCAAAACTTGTTTTTTGAGTTACGACACTATTGAATTGAATGTGCGATAGGTATACAGTATACAGGCATCGTTCTTTATTAAATCGAGCCTTATTTTCGATTTTATCGTAAGCGACATAAATTAAATTTTTCAAGAAAAGGTTTTTTTAAATATTCAAATATTTTCTTGTACGTAAATTGTCGCTTACGATAAAATTTTACAGCACGTATCTTAAAAGCTATCAACAATTTTGGCATTTTGATAATTCTAAACTATGGGTAGGCCCATAAAATTTTAATTTCAATAAAAAAGTATATTTTTGATAACATGTCACAAGAAACACACGTATTTTGTTGGTAGAAACATACCTATAATTGTCAGAAGCAGATGTCTTTTGTTTTTAAAAATAACAATCACAGGGTAACTAAAGTACAATTGCAGAGGCGGCATTCATGCATGATTATAGTCATTCAGTGATGCCAATATGTGTGTAATACACAGTGTGTAATTTTTACTCTCATCTGTAGACCATGTAATGAGATTCATGTATAATATGTGTGTAATTCTACTTTGGGTTCTATTTTTATTTAATTTTGTTTTAATTTTAATCTACACAAAGCATGTGTAGTGTAATTTTCTTCAATGTGCAAATTCATTGGCAGCACTGTAATCATTTTATTCACACACATACACTAACATTTTTGCAGTTTATAAACAAAGTTTGACAACTTTCTGCATTGTATACATTAACAGGCTGGGCCATGATACAATTATACAAGGTACTTGCACGACTACAACAAAATTGCAACACCAAGAAACACACGTATTTTGTTGGTAGAAACATACCTATAATTGTCAGAAGCAGATGTCTTTTGTTTTTAAAAACAGCTATCACAGGGTAACTAAAGTACAATTGCAGACGCGGCATTCATGCATGATTATAGTCATTCAGTGTTGCCAATATGTGTGTAATACACAGTGTGTAATTTCTGCTCTCATGTGTGGGCCATGTAATGAGATTCATGTATAATCTGTGTGTAATTATACCTTGGGGTTCTATTTTTATTTTTGTTTTAATTTTAACCTACACAAAAGATGTGTAGTGTAATTTTCTTCAATGTGTAATTGGAGACACAGCCATATGCAAATTCATTGGCAACACTGTAATCATTTTATTCACACATATACTTTTTACAGCTTGTAAACAAAGTTTGACAACTATATGCATTGTAAACATTAACAGGCTGGGCTTGTGCAAGTACCTTGCATAATTGTATCAAGGGCTGGGCTTGTGCAAGTACCTTGTATAATTGTATCATGTTCGGATTGATACTGCATAACTCGTTTTACCGTGTAGATGACGCATAACATGGAACTAAGGTCCATCGAATACGTTCAAACGTACTGCTGATCATAGCTTGTTTTTGAGAGATGGCCTTTGTTATTTTTCGATTATAATAATATATGTATTTTGTTCTATTGTAGATTTTCTTTTAAAAAGAAAGTTTAAAAGCAATAGTTCAGCACAAAATTTCGTCGAAAATGTTTTTTTTTCGCAATACTGCCATATTGACTCACTCACTAAAAATGGCACTACTTTTTAGGTATTTGTCATTACATTTTGACTTGACTGCTTTCGACTAGTTTCGTTCTTTTTCGACCAAAGTCATCGTGCACAGCACAGGAAGGCGAGTAACCGCGTTATAAAAACAATAATATTATTGTTAAATAATTATTGAAAAATATAAAAATTTAAAAAAAATCAGTTTTTCTCTTTTGGATTTTATTTATGTTAAATTAACTTCTCAATTCTGATCAAGCTAACAGCTTATACTTTTTTCATTGGTGTAAAGTAAACAACAGGAATGAAATTTTTTTCTTCATGAAATATACATATGAAAAAAATAGTGAAAAAATAAAAATATACATACACATCTGTAGGAAAATATACACAAATTTTACAAACACCAACACTACGTGAGTGAAAAAATACGCGACATAGAAACAGCCGCACTAAAACGGGGACAGAAAACAAAAAACGTGCTAGGCTTTAAAATATTAAAAAAAAATTGTATATTTAATAATAAATAGTGTTTAATCATAAACAAAATTAGAAAAGGGTAAATAAATAATATAATTGTAAACAATGATTAATATTTTTAGAATAATTTGGAATTTTTGAACGCAAAATGTGTAAAAGAATTAAAAATTACTGCTGTTTTTAAATTGGAAGTATAATTAAAAATTCTGTGATAATTTTTTAGTCTTAAAAAATCGTTAAGTTTTTTTAAGAAATCTTAAAAAATGCTTCGTTATTTTGTGAGTTTTTACGCAACCGTTGTCGTTATTTTGCTGGTTTGGGATTCTAATGGAGGATTTCATTGTATTTTTTTTAATAGCTGCAAGGGTCGTAAAAATAGAGAAGCATTAAACAAAATTTGGGAAAGGGGTTATGAAGGAAGGGCTTGCGGCCATTGAAAAACAAGTAAAAATGGGGTTGGGATATCCAGGCATAATGTAGCTTTATATTTACGTTCTAAAAGCCGAAAACAAAATCTATAAAAATATACAGGTGGAGTCGAAAAAAACAAAGCGGCTTTTGTACAACGATGTTTTTGTTGTTGTTTTTTTTTCTTATTTTCATGAAGTACATACATATTTTTAACGACGAGCAAAATAAACCAGCAAGAAAAACATTGGTATACAGAGTTGTATTTTTTCATTCTATTGTATTTTTTCCGTACAGTATGTGTTTAACTTTGCATTTGGTTTGTAATTTTTTGCTTTTAAATAAATTTTAGAGTACAATAATAAAAAGAAACATCACATTAACGCCACCACCAATAACAAATGTAGTTTAATAATAGCAACAACAAATGCACACGATATCGATTTTGAATATTTTTCATATACCTAGTATAGAGCAGAGCAAAAGAGACAAATAATAGGCGTTGAATAATGAAAATAAACAAAAGAAAACAACAGTAAATTTAATTTACACTCGAAAGCACAAAACAACAAAAAAAGAAATTCCGCTTAAAATAAACGTCTCGGTAATACCGCAAACATATAACATAACAAACATTCTTATTGCAGAAGTTGTGTGTGTGGGAAAACCTTGAATCGATCCCGCTTAAAGAGGAAAACAAAAACAAACAATTTGTAAACACCAAAAAACGGATAAAAATCTTTAAGTGTTGGGTAACTTTTAAGTAAAGAAATCAAATTGATATAGGACAACAACACCTATTTTTATTATTTAGTGCGCAACTACAGATACAACTACATTAATAAAAATAAACGAAGCAACAACAATCTACGATCATTATTTTTATTTTTACTTTTTCTCTTCACACTTTTTACGAGTTCAATTATTTTTTTTTGCGGATTCAGAATTAGCAGCACAAAACATAACCCGTGAAATAAATTCAAAAAAGGTAAACATAGCAATTTTTTTCTATATTCGCTTGTTCTCCTTTTCGCATTCATTTATTTAGTCAACGGTGTGTTTGTTTTTCTTTCCATAGTCTTATCCATACCCTTTCCGTTTGTTCATTTATAAAGCCATTTGTATGTTTTTTTTAAATTAAATATCGCAAAGAAAACTTGTAAATAATGTAATTAATAGACTCATGCACACTGTTTCATATTAAAATTAAGGTTATGTTTTGTATGCTTGCCGCTCGTTGCTGCTACATAATACTACACATGTAATCTACATAAATTATTTATTGTACATATTAATAAATTATTTATGCATATAAATACATTGATATCCGACATTCACGTAGTGAGATAATAGTAGGTATTTATTAATCATAAAAATGAACTGATTTGTAATATGTATGTATGTATTATGTATTTATGAAATATGAAACATATTTATATTTGTGTGCATACATGCATACGACAGGATGTATTTCTCTGATTTCTTGCCACTTCGATTAACTGTCAGTTCATAGAAGACAAGTAAAATTTCTCGCCTGTCTATTTATATTGAAAACAAAAACAAAATTTCAGTGTTTTGTTTTCAATATACATAAATAGGCAGACGAGAATTTTTACTTGTCTTCTATGAACTGGCACTAAATCTGCCTATATAGTTAAAGATTTCAAATACCTACATTTATTATTACTAATAGGTAATACATTGTATTTACATAGAATTCCTTTAAGAGGACAGGTATTTGCCGACCTACATATACATACATACATACATATATGCTATTTTTAATAACTTTTACACAACATGAAATCATAAAGAAAAAATTCAAAAGTAAAAAAAATTTAATTTGAACACGTACAACATAAACCTACTTATTTGTAAAATAAAGTACTTATTTCGTTATAATTTCAGTGTTTCTTTTCTAACAGTTCATGGCCACCGGTTCTAAGACAACAAATAGACGCCTTAATATCCTGCCCACCCAGTTAATCCAAAATAATAGCAACAACTACAACTCAAACGTTGAGTACATAAACAATAATCGCAATAAAAACAATTTCAATACAACCACCTCAAATATAACAACAGCTGTAACAACATCTAAAGGAAGTCCTTCAAATATAAAAAATATCACTACCACCACCCGTTTTGATAACAGCCTCACCATAAGCAGCAATAGTTTAAATACAAGCAACAGCAGCAGTGTTACGGTTACGGCCGACGCTGCCACTGTAGCTATAGCTAAAGATATGTTGCAATTGCATCATGGGTCTGCTCTTAATAACAACAATAACATCAATAATTCAACTAATAATAGCGATGACTTAAACTCTCCTGTTCACAATAATACCAATTCGTCTTCTGTATCCATAAATCATAATAACAACCGGACTAATTCCAATACGACGTTAGTAACAACCCCACCTGCCCCACTACAACAATTTCAATTGCAACAACAACAAAGACCACCGCCACCACCCGATCATGCTGTGGGTTATTTAAAATATGAAGATGAGTTTCTCTACATCACGGAAGCCTGTACAATTATTGGCAGGAATTCATCAACATCTCATGTACACTTTCATGTGGCCGAAAATAATTTAGTATCGCGCAAACATTTTCAAGTATTGTTTGATGCGGATACCAGGGACTTTTATGTACAATGTCTAAGTAAGAATGGTATATTTGTTGACGATTTTTTGCAGCGGCGTAATGCAGATCCTTTGAAATTGCCAGCGAGGTAAGTTTTTTGCTCTTCCTGCTAGTGTAAATTGTTGAAATGATGCACAACTAATTAATTATTTTTTCGTTTCGTTTGCTTTCTTTTTTCAGTTGTTTTTTCCGTTTTCCCAGTACCGAAATTCGCATACATTTCGAAAGCTTTTTGCATACGGATTCACCACCACCTAGTAGTAGCAGTGCTGGAGGAGGTCTTAACAACTCTTTAAGTAATAATCACCATAACATTTGTTCCACCAACGCCTCCTCGCATCAATATATAAGTAGCCATGGTGGCGGTACCGTTGGAAATGTTCATCAGGTTATTATATCACCTACTTCGGCTGATGAAATGCATCAGCAGCAATTGCATGGCGGCGTGGGCAGCGGCCAACAGATGCAACATATATCATCATCGTCACATCAGCAGCAACACCTTAGCTCTTCAGGTGGTTCTCATTTACTACCTATGGATAATTCGAATGTTATTTATTCACCACTTAAAATATCTATACCCAAAAAGGAACAAAAGTCTCCTTATTTATCACCAACTGGCAAGTCAAATTCTTTGTATTTGTTATTTATCACATTTTTTTCTTTGAGAAATCTCGTTCCTTTTATACATATGTATGTATGTACATACGTATGTATATATGTGTATGTATATAAGAGTTTTATGCGCAAACCTAAATTAATTATTATAATTTCGGTTAGGAAAAATTTAAGTTAAAATGATATATTGAAACAATTCAAGCGGATTAAACTTAGAGACAATGGACTTCAAGCATTGTTTTTTTTAATTAGTTGGATTAAACTTGTTTTATTTGTCAATTAAGAAAGTTGCCAAGACTAATTTTATTCCATATTTTGAATGTCACTCTAGAGCTGCTATCAGCAAACAGAACAGGTTTTGAGCAAAAAATTTATAAAATTTCTTGAAAATTTTCCTAATGTAAATCACGGTTCATTCACACTATATAAAATTTTTATTTCTGAAATTTACTTTAATTCTAATTTAAACGTTCATCCGTGTCGTCTACACGTCGCATTTAAAAAAAATCAAGGTCTTAATTTTGTTGACAAATTTTATATGGAAAAACTTTAAATTACAAAAACAAAATATGTACATGCAAAATTTTTCAACGTTAAGCGTTGTGTTGTACAAAATTTTTACCTAAATTTTTTAGTTTACCATTAAACATAATCTAAAATGTGTTGAAAAAAATTTAATAAAAAACTTAAACCCCTCCACCAACAAATTCACACTTTCTGAAAGAAAAGTTTCCTTTGTCTGATTTAGCCTAAAACTGCCTATTGATTTCACAATTTAACAATATGCCAAAAGATTTGATCAATGAAGTGATCGGCCCTGTTCTGTAAACCGAATACGAGTAAATTTCTCGTTTTCCAAAATTAAATAATGGTCCCTTTGATGTGTTTTAAATCATACATACTAAATTAATTTCAGATATGAAGATATGATATTTCAAGATCTAAAAAATAGAAAACTGCAAAAAAGTCTTAAAAAATTTCGTTTTTAGTGGATTTAACTTTTCTAAATCGAGCATTTTTAAATCGACTCGATTTACAGAACAGGCAGGGTTAATAATAAATCATATATAAAATATGAATCACATCTTATGAATCATTATTTTATTTTTTTTTTAAACAAACATTAGGTACAATAAGTGCAGCCAATAGTTGTCCGGCTAGCCCGCGTCAAGGTTATCACCAGAATCAAAACAACTATAATAACTACAGTAATAATAATTTACAAAACGTAAGTTATTAATTTAATTTCTTTTATGTTATTTATACCTACATGCATTTCTTTTAATGTAAAAAATTTCTTATAATATTTTAGCAACAAGATTTATTCCAAACGCCCTCAACGGCCAGTTACAATCATAATGAAAAACCACCTTACAGTTATGCTCAATTAATTGTACAGGCTATTTCAGCTGCTCCAGATAAACAACTGACACTGTCAGGCATTTATTCTTTTATTGTAAAGCATTATCCTTATTATCGCAAAGAAACCAACAAGGGTTGGCAAAATTCCATACGTCATAATCTCAGTTTGAATAGGTAAATCTCAAAAGCGTTATTGTATTCGGTTATGTTCTGTATTCCACGTGAAACTAAATCGTTTGGAATTGCCATAACATTGTTATTATTTTATTTATTTATTTATACATATTATACAAAGTAAATTTGCATAATATGGTTGCACAAATGGGCGGAGTAACTAGACCATATGCCCAAGATGTTATTAACAGTATTTTAAACAGGTTTTGTGACTGACTGTACACGACCTATGCCTTCACATAGGAAGTAGCAACGTGGTTGTTAAAGAAATTCCACAGAAGAACCGCAAGAATATACGGTTATCCGTGGCAGATCAGTCAACCAGTGCGAGCGAGATGCAAAACTCTCGAAGGCCAATAAACAACAGTGGCCTGGTTGCACTTAAGATATAATTGCCAACGACGCTTGATGTTGTCTCGCCCAGAGTTGCTTTACGACTGACATTGTTATTATAAATCAGTGATGTCATAAATAAAATTATAGTTCTATGTGTGAGAAAAGTTGTCTCATTCGTCTCTGAAGTACATAGAAAATGCAGTAAGTAAATATTTGGGCAAATGCAGTTTAGTAAAGCAGCTCAAAAAAAAAAAAAAATAAAATAAAAAGGAGCCTATGTGGTAGAAAACTAAAAAATTTAATAAAAAAGTTGGCGCCACCCATATTTTGCGAGTTATGGGGTTCTGAACTTTTCAAAGGAAACTGTGAAAAATCTCTAAAAAGAAATGTTTGAATAGCTTATCTGATAGAAGCGTGAAAAATAAGAAAAAAAATGTGTGAAAAAAATTTGCTGCGACCCATATTTCCCGAGTTATTGGTCTTAAAAGTTTAGATAGGAAGTGCATTTCAGTGAAACTGCAAAAAAAATACATATTCATTTCTTTCCCTAAAATTTTTGTAACATAAAACACATTGAATGTCGTGAAAAGCATTATTGACCATAGAATACTTTTCGTATACTACTTCTTTTCTTTCACTGTACCTGTAAAGAATTTAACACACCCGCTACGCATGTGTTATCATCACTGTCTCATTGACGACTAAATGAAAGAGAATAAGAATGTGTGTGATTTTAGCTAGCACAATTGTGGTATGAAACTGACATCAATGTTATGGTAGGTACAGACTTTGCAACTTGCTTACGCAACACGTTTTCGAATATTTTGACACAGACACTGCAACCTACAATGCGACCGTCAATGCAACCTATAAACATCAAAACATTTTGATATTTTCGAAACTTCGAATGCAACCATAAACATGACTACTGACTATGCGACCGACAATGCAACCTACCTGGTTGCATAAACACGTTGCTAAGTCTGTACCTACCATTATAAATACATATTTCCAAAAACAATTCTATGGCAATTCCGCACGTTTTAATACCACGTGGAATACAGAACATACCCGATTGTAATAAAAGTTAATAATGCAAATCGTAAACAATTCTTTCATAGATATTTTATAAAAGTCGCACGCTCTCAAGATGAGCCTGGCAAGGGTAGCTTTTGGCGCATTGATCCCGACAGCGGAGCTAAATTAATAGATCACAGCTATAAGAAACGTCGTCAACGCAGCAGCCAAGGCTTTCGCCCTTCATATGGTATGCCACGTTCTGCACCTGTTTCGCCAAGTCACATGGGTAATTATGCATATTTTGGTGTGTAATTTGTCTATGGTACATTCAAAAATCATTTTAAACATTTTTTTTTAATTTTTCTTCTTTTCATGTTTTTTTTTTAATTTTTTGCCTTTTGTGTGCGGTTTATTTTTAATTGCAGAATATTCAGCTGATAACTCGCGTGAAAGTTCACCGTTACAAGATATTGTTTTACAATCAGCACCAGGTTCTCCTGGTATGTCTTTGGAAAATCGTAATGTTGATAATGGTAAGTGAAAAATAATTAAATACACATGTTTGAAATGAAAGTTGCAATAAGAGATTTTTTTGTTTGCTCTGGGGGTCTACTCTGTAATTCGAAATGAAAGCAAATGCTTTCGAACTGTAGTTTAGGTTAGGTAGGGGTGGCAGTCAGAAGCCCGGACTCACTTAGACCGTTTTGGTCCATTCTGATACCACGGAGAGTAATGTTAATAACATACAGAGTATACCCCCTAAAATATAAAACAAATGGGAGTCGGCTGACCTTACAGTCAGGTAATTCCTTAAACTTCGCGCTAAGCTACAGATTTTGTTAAAATTTGAGGCATAAAAATCAGTGAATATCTAAAATCAATTTGACGAAGTCTTTTGAAATTTTTCGTCAACGATATCTCCCGAACGAATCATGCTGTTTTAGTCAAATTGGCAACAATCGATGTGTCTTTTTGAGGTTAAGAATTTGTTTAAGAAAAAAGTTTTGTAAAAAAATTATTTTCACAATTTTTCGAAATCGATTCACTATCTTACATCGACATCTAAATGAGCTCAACATCTTTCGAATGAGCCAAATTTGATTCCGATCCGTTCTTTAGTTATGAAATGTTGACGTACATGCACACGCACATACACACATACATACATAAATCTATACATACTACATCCATATGGAAATCATCGCGAAAATAGTCAGAATCGACTTCCAGTACCTCAAAACGTCGAAATATGATGAAAATTCGATTTTCGTAAAATGGGGCCAAATCAGTAACTACCTATGCGATTATTTAAAAAATATACATATGTATGTGCATGTCTTAAATACAAAATGTGACACTTTTCAGTTTTTTGAAATTATGTTAAATTTTCCTCCCACTGGTACTGGTGCTTGAATAAAATATGAAAACCTAATTTGCAAAAAAAAAAATCAAAACTTTTGCCTATCATGAACATGAATGAGAATAAACGTTTAATGCTAGGAACACAACATATAACACAAAAACAACGTCAACGAATTCGTCGATAAGAATTCACTGTGTAAATTCGTCGTGTGAAGCACAACAACGACGAATTTACTCAGCGTTTTAACTATGTCAAACGCGCTTTTTTCATCTTAGCGCGTTTAGTAAAAAAGCGCTAAATTAGCGAGTTTTGAATAAAGTCATCATCATTTCAGTTCAATATTTTTATTAATACTTTTATTAAAATTTAATTTAGCGCGTAGGAAAATAGCGCGTTTTGGCTATGAACAGTTGACAATTTTGTAAGTTAGCGCGTTCTAGCGCGTTTTGCGAAGGGGAATAGCGCGTTTATTGTGTGTGCAAAGAGAGAGAGAGAGAGAGAAAATTGTTTTTCCGTCGTTCGTTGGCGTACAAAATAGAAATAAATCTATCGGAGAGTTCGTCACGCACGACGAAAATCGTTCGACGGCGGTGTTTTGTTCATTTTAACATGCATAAATGTGTTTTATTTCTGATGACGAAAGTTCGCAAAGAAAAATTCTTCGTTTGTTCCAGTAGTGTTCCTAGCATATAGCAATTGAAAAGTTATATGTACATATTTATAAAAAAATGCGGTTAAATACTACAAAATAATTTTCTGGAAAACAATAATTAATATAAAAATTTTGAAAAAGGAAGAGGGGATCTACTCTGTATTTCGAAACAAACAAAAAAAAAAGAAACTATAGCATTTTCCGTTTCGAATTACAGAGTAGACTCCCAGCAGAATTGAATTTTCGCAAAATGAAAAAGTTTGACAATCCGCTGATTAACATTAAAAAATTGGCTCCGGGGGAAAATTCCACATTTATTCATAGATCAAAATAACAAATCCTCTGATGACAAAAAAAATGTTTTATCTAATTTTCTTTCCATTGCAGAAATTATCTATCAAAATCAAAATGTGCAACAATCCAGCGCTAACAGTACACAGCAATTCAGGTTTGTAAAGTAGAAATGTCTGCGTTTTTTACATTTTGCATAATTATCGTTTCTGTTAACAGCAGCAGCCCCTATTACATAACTAATCAGAATACTATTATAAGCCAACAACATCAACAGGAAATAGGAGGAGGTGGCGGCGGAGGTGGTGGTGTTGGTGCTTTAATTGCTCTCAAACGTAATCATGCAATGGCCGCTGGTGCAGGTGGCAACACAGTGGTAACTCTGCAGCAGCATCAACAACAACAACAACAACATCATCAACAAAACTTGCAAGGTCTACATCCAGATATTATCTATGAAGAAATGCCCACTGATTACAGTGGTAACATGGAATCGGGTGATGATGAATGTGATGCTGGTGCCAAAAGGCCAAAAGTCGAAGTGCTCTGATGTGTGTGACAAAAAATAAACATAAAAAATAAGAAATAAATGAAGAAAACAAAAAAAAGAGAAGAAAAAACAACTGCAACTACGGCTAGTGTTGTTGACAAATAATTATCGTCATTATAATATAAAAAAAGAAAAAATGCAAACCAGCAAAAAAAAAAAATTTACATTTATGTATATGTTTAATTATGTACGCTTTAATTTTACGAAAATTATTATACACGTTTACACAAAACCACACAGCACAGCACACCACACCATACATCATCAAACTCACTAACCTTCCACATACACCACAACTATACGCACCATTCATTCGACATTAATTTCTCACTTCTTTTAAAGAATATAAATAACATCTACCTTCTCATAAATATTTCTTAAGTTCTGGTAAAATTTACTTCACATTTCGTTTGAGTTTACGGTTCTACTTTTACCTGCCCAGTTTTTCTAAACTATTTTTCTATAACTATTATTTTTACTTTCAAAAATTTAATTAAACGTTTAGATGTTAACTTTTTTGATTAATTAATATCTTAATTGAAAACTCCCCAAAAATGTATTGTTTGTAAAAGTTCTTTGTCATCTTAAGTATATTGAATTTGATGACCTCTTTAAACTGGATATTGTTTTTAATAGTTTTATACATTTTGTTAAATGTAAGTTTTCAAATAAAAATATGAACTTTTTATCCGATAAACGGATATAGCGCGTTCGTTTATCTTTATTTTAAATAAACATGATCAATTTTATATAGATTTTAAATATATTTTTTTTTACTTCCTTATGTATGTTTCAACGACGAATTCAATATACTTTGATGTGATGGCAGGAGGCAACACGCAAATTGGTTATAAAAGTATATACAAAAGTTATTATATGTTGGTTAAAAACAATAGTTTTATTAATGGTTAATAGATATTTGTTTGTATTAAAAATGTATACTTTATGATGGCTCATACATCATTTGATATAAAATAAATACATATATGTATATTCAAAAACTAAATGGTAAAAAAAATAATCAGAAATATTTAAAATTTTGTTTAAAATTGAGATTCTACGAGTGTAGAAATCATGTATTATACACCTGAAAGCAAACTATACATATTTTGATTGAAGCATTGAGTGAAAAATTCCCACGAAATGAAATTATTTTAAGCGAAGTTGAACATTTTTCTTTTCTCTTAATTAAGCAACTTTTTTTTTGTTTGAGACGACGACTTTAAACAGCGCTAAATGCTTAAGTTGTCTTGTTTTCAATGTGCTCTCGGTTTTTAACTTAAGTTTCTTATAAAGTAAAGATGCCATTACACGCTCACACAATAAATTTCACAACAAATAAAATGGTAAAAACATTTGGCCTATGCAAATAGATATATAGAGTCTTATTGTAAAGATTTACAAAAAGTTTCCAATATATCAGGCATTCTAAAAAACCAACAAAGTGAGAATTCTTAAGGGAATTTTACCCCCTTTTCCACCACACACAAAGTTTAATTTGAATGCTTAATTAAGATTTTATTTTTCATTTTGCCTTATAAATACCTTTATAAATAATGTAATAAAGCCTACTTCGCTTATTTTTCTTTTGTGATTTTCAGAAATATTATTATTTGTGAATTCTCAAATAGTTTTTGAAAGTCTGTGCATAATATAAGAGATTTGTGACTGTTCAAAATGTGTGGTTGAAGTCTACTGACTATTTGTTAAAGCAACAATGAAATGCATATAGATACCGCTTAACCACCAGCAAATAAATTTCATTTACTGTGCAAAGTTTTAACCCAGCTGGGTGAGAAAAATACTTTCTCTTTCTGTCTGTCTCCCAGCTGAATGAAGATTTTTTCAAAGTAAACTTTGCGAGTGGAAAAGGGGTTTATGAGATGTTTTAGCAATGCCTGCCTGCTTGACTTTTCTCAATTTTTTTCATTAATTCTCTTAGACTTGCTTCATTCAATTCTCTTTTAGACAAGATTAGAACTGCCTGCACATAAAGTCTAAAGTCAAGTCTTCAAAATATTTACATCGCAAAAATCTTTAGAGAAATATGCGCGATAAGAATTTCAATTAGAAAATGCAAATGTAATTTCTTTGAGCTTTCGACGTAAAGTAAACATCTTCCTAATTTTTAATGCTTTCTTAACACTTAAAAAATATTAACAAAATAGAATTAGAGATATAACTGCAAAACAAAAATTAAATGAAACGAGTAATTGATATCTTTATCTTTCATTCTTAATTAGGAGAAGAAAAAAGTTAAATTTCTACAACTAGAAATCTTTGAAGCAAAATAAAAAAAAATTAATACGAACCTCCCTCTTTTAAATAAAAAATAAACTATAATTAAGGACAAATGCAGTGAAATAACAAATAGCAAAACATAAGGAAACACACACCCATTCAGCATCAGTAAATATTGAAATATAAAAAAAATGTTTATCTTTTTTTTTTATAGAAAGTTACGTATATAAAGTAAACTGAGAGTAAAAAAGGTAAACATAACTATACATCTTATATAAAACACACGATTCTATATGTGTATATTAATTACATAAGAAAAATTAAAAATTAATAAAAGAAAATAAAATCCCTAAAATAGTAATAAAAATGAAAACCAGCAAGCAAGAAAAACTACAAATGAAAATTTGTGTAATGATTTTCAAAAATGATTAAAAAAATACTAAAATAAAGAGAAACTCAATTAAATGTTTGGACAAGCAAGATGTGTATTTGAACGAACCAAAAACAAAATATATTAAAAGATCCAAAAAATTGAATTTTCAATTTAAGGTTATGTTTAATTAAGTTCTTTAAGAAATGTTAGGTTATAGTTCTTCTTTTCAAATTACGGTTACAAAATATTGATTTTATTTTATTCATATTAATTAAACGCAAAAAATAATTAAATATTCAAATTGTATGTATTTGAATTTTAAGAGAAGTGTTTACTTAGCCTTTTTTGACAACCAGGAAAGCTCATGATTGAGAAAAATCCTCCAAAAGAATACATATACATATGTACAACAAAATTTTTTCATAGATGACTATAGCCCTCCCAGAAAAACATTATTTTTCATAGATGCTTTAAATATATGAAAACTTTATTTTTGAAGTCAATTCACCTCTCTCCGTATGATCTACAGCCTCACAAACATGACAGTAAAAAAAATTTTGTATCAACTATTTTTTATTGTTGCATTGAAATTAAGGTGGAGTAGGTATTTACATATTTGACGAATAAAATAAGTTTCGGTATTTATAGTAAGCGCAACCATATCATTATACAGTAGTTAAAATTTTTATATATCTAAAGATATCATTTAAAAAATATGCGAGACAATTTAAAATTTTTAGTTGAACTATAGTGAATTTTAATCAGAAATATTTTCTTAGTCGGGATTAAGCTCAGTAATTTCAATTCTTGTTGAATAAAATATTTTTATTAATTAATTTGAGTTTCTAAAGAAGAGAAGAAAAATTAAATTAGACTTTATTAGCTGGGGCAAATACCGATATTTTTCTGTGCAGGCACGCACTTCATTAGCACCCAAGTCTATCTACTGGTGTAGAGATTTTTATTAACATCAGCTATTTCACGCAAATTTTCAATGAAATGGAATATGAGAAATGTTGTGTATACAATTATTGATTTACCTTTGGTAAATACATTAGTAAGTATCACTTATTGATTTTCTGTTTATCCGTTTCTTCATTTTTCTATTCAGGTTAGCACGAAGGTACATATATCACTCTACCTAAGTATGTTTAACTATTCTTGCTTATCTTTTACGATCATCACATTAATTATTTTTACTTATTCGGTGTACCCTCGGTACATATGTACATGTAAGTATTATTGTAGTGGATATTATGTTACATTGTTTTTGCTTTCTACAGTTGATTTTACTTTCCAATTAATTTTACTTTTCTTTTCTTAAGAAACTCACAGTAATTAATAAAAATATTTCATTCAACATGAATTGAAATTACTGAACTTAAGCCCGACTAAGAAAATATTTCTGATTAAAATTTAAAAAATATGTTATTTTTATATCAGTCGTTAAGCAGCTCTGTGTTGAAGAACAGCTCTCGCGTCATCGTAATTATTTCTTAAGCGCGGTCAGGCTTTTGTGTGTTGTTTGGCCTTCGAGAGTTTTTCGTCTCGCTAGCACTGGTTGACTGATCTGTCACGGATAACCGTATATTCTTGCGGTTCTTTTGTGGAGTTTCTTTAAAAACCACGTTGCTGCTTCCTATATGAAGGCATGGGTGTATATAGTCAGTCACAAGAACTTTTTTAAAATACTGTTAATACCATCTTGGGCATATGGTTTAGTTACCCCGCCCATATTTGTGCCACAATACTTTGCAAATTTACTTTGTAAAGTATTTATGGAATAAATAAATGTTATTTTTATGGGAGTTTCAATATAGCTTTGGATTTTCATTGGAAAAAAACTTTCATGGATCCAAGTGGATCCACCAAATTTCTATATATTGGTAATGCGGAATGCTTAACAAACAGAAAGGTACCTAATTTTCCTGCGCCTTTTTGAGATTTTTCGGTTTCATTGTGTTGTAGTATTTTTTTTGAATTTTTCTACCGGCTAAATAAGGGTAGGGCCCTTAGGTAGGTAGGAAATGCTTTCGAATTTGCATGTAATTAACATACAAATTCGAAAGTAATTTCTTTCGTTTCGAATTACAGAGTAGATCTCAAGGTAAGTATCGTATAACTAATTCATAGCATAGACTAAACTTCTAAGTGACTTGCAAAAATAAACCGTTTTCTTAAAAAAAAAAAATAATAAAAGATACACGATGACTCAGTAAGTAAACTAATTTGTCCCGTAGCATATGATCCATTAATAACTAGTTTCCGCGCTTCCAACAAAATGATGAGTCATGAAAAGGAACTACCACCTGAATTTATCAGGGCAATCATAAATAAAATTCCGCGTGAAATTTCTCCCTTTTCTAATCAGAATTTTTCGTTTTCCCTATTACTTGCTATTAGTTGGAATTGTTCCCTGCGAAAAATTTCACGCAGGGAACAATTCATGATTGCCCTGCATATCTATGCTGGTATAACTTTGTAAAAATCAGTAATAAAATTCTTACATTTCGAGCAAGATCCCCATGCTAGTAATGTAACTTTTAAAACGTCTTTTCTGCCAGTTGGCGGGTATCAGTGTAGGGTACACAAAATTAAAATTTTATATAGCAGACTACTTCCTTAAACATCTGCTGGGAGTGATACAATTTTGAATTTCTAAAACTTATAGTACGTATGTGTGCAAAAAACGAAATGGAATATGAGCATTTTTGGTTTATTGCACCGAAAAAATGCTTTACTTCAAAAAATCGCTGATCCACGTGTATTTTTATTGTTTAGGATAATCAGTTGCAAAAATATTTAATATATGTGACCTGATCCACGAAAAGAGAAATTTTGTACCTTTGATATTGAACTTTTTTTAAATTTCAAATATTATATATGTATATTATCTGTTTATATCACATTTTTAAATTTTTTCATTAATTATGTTCATCTTTACAGGTGATTTGTAAAAAAACTAAAAGACATAGAAACTTGCGGTTTGCGGCATTGAAAGAGCGTTTTTTTCTATAAGAATCACTCAAAGACTAAAAAAAATTTTTCGGCGCAGAGGTCCCTTTTCGTCCAGCAGGTCACATATGTATCTTTATTTTTCATGTGGTGCAGTTGTTTAAGTCTTGACTTCCGAGTGTAGGGTACTAACGTCCAGTGCTATAACATAAGAAAAATTATACCACACAATTCTCTAAAAAGTTTTAATAAACATTCTCAAAATCTATGAACCTATCGATAATAACAATGGCGTTATTAACAGCCTGTATGTGTAAGACGTTGACAACGGAAATCTTGACGTTTCTGTAACAGATTAAAGGAAAGTTGTAGAAGTTTTCTTTAATCTACTACAAAAACGGCAAAATTTCTAACGTCACCGTCTTGCACAAACAGGGGGTAAGTTAATTAGGCATTGCGAGCATTTTTACTATGTTTTTTCCCAACGTGTATCGTATTTCGATTTCGACTAAAACATTTTTACCCAAGAATAAAGTCAAAATGTTTCAGTGTTCTTTAATTTAGTACAAAAACTTCGTTTTACGTCGTAATACGCCAACCACGAAAAGGCCCACTGTCTAAAAGGCCCTCCAGCTGCTTTTTTGCTTACAATAAAATTCAAAGCAGAACAAACTAGCGAGTCATCCCTTTTTCAGTAGGAATTTTGACAATAGTCGTCCATATACTGATGACAAACTATGAGTGTCGTATTTCGACTTCGATGATTTTGTACTAGATTAAAGAACAAATGTTACAACGTTCTTTAGTTTAGTACAAAACCGCCGAAATCGATATACGACACTTGTAATTAGGCCCGATTATTGTGGTGTTAAATTGTGCAGTGTTGTATTTTCTGCTTTATCGACTTCGAAAACGAAATTTTTGTCCTATATTATAAGAAGAATCTTGTGATGTTCTTTAACGTGGATAGGGTTTTAAACGACAAATGCATGTTGCCATCCTTTGTGGGAAACTTGCCCAATTTAGCAATATGGCATCTCGTACTGTTGCCAGACATGTAAACAAAATGGAAATTCGATTTCATAAAATTCCTTTACACTCAGCAACCTGTGCTAACATGACATTTTAATTGTTTTGAACAACTTTTTTTAGTTATTTCCCAACAAAACGAACTTCGCACCATACAGACACAGAATACAAAGTCATAAAACTTAAATCCTCCAAAATCGTCCGAATTACACATATTTTGTGTATCTGTAGTAAAAAATACTACGTCGAAAATTGTCTTATCTTGATGGTAAAATCATTAAAAAAATAAGTAAATTCCATTGCCTGTTAAAGTATTGTGTGGTATTGTACAAAGAGGATACTTATTAACTAAAAGAAAAAGAGCTCCTAATAAGACAAGTGTAAGTAGAAATTCAATGCTAAAAAATTTACTTATGTATGTGCGCTTATCTAAATAAATTTTACAATTTATTTACGAGTATGTTGCATACATGGTACTGATATTTTGTTAATTACCACTCGCATGTATGTAGGTATGCCGTTGGAAGGAATAGTGGGTACTACCCCAATTGGGCATTTAATGCACCTTCTCCGTATCTGTATGTATATACATATGTACATACATATGTTGAGGTAATCGTACAGCGGCAATTGAACAGCTTTTAATGAAAACAGAAAGTCGGTCTTGCACAAACGTCATTTGTAATGTCCAAAGGTTGCTGCAATCCTTTGGTACTATGTAGTTTATAATCGTGGTTTTCGTAATAGAGATTTGGCCTGTAGGTCTAAAATAATATTTTCAAAAACTATTTACTTATTTGGGCGGGGTGTAGTAGATTTCGATTTACAACTGTTGTTATTGATTATTTTAAACATATTTTTAAATTCAAATTAATGAAAACTACTTATTTCTTTGCAGTACTATTTCTAATAACACCGTAACATTCCGATGGCTAAACATAGCACCAATATATGTACCTACAATTGACATTCAAACAAACTTTGTATGTAAATAAAAGGTATGCGTAATATAACAAATGAAACTGGTGTTGCAAACACTTGTCGAGAATCCCACATTTAATATAAACAACCCCTCCCTTCCAAACATTTAACAAGGAAGTTCAAGCAAAGCTAGTAGTGTCAGAGAAAAAACTAAATTCTTTCATATACGAAGAAATACGTACATATTTAGTTGAATTGAAAACGTCACAGACATCGCTAACATTTAAAACACAATGCTGTCTCGTCTACGTGATGTTTTAACGCGTCATCGCAGAAAATTTATTATTGCCGGTGTGGTTGTTGGAGGAACTTTTATGGCTTTAAAGTATGCCCAAAGAAAACTTTTTGAAATGCAGGAACGCCAGGCTAGGGAGTTCATGGAAAAATCACGCCGCATGCAGCATTTTGAATCGACAGAAAGCACTTGTAATCACTTGATTATTGGCATGGGAACCGAATTAATGCAGGCCATATTGAAGGAATGTAGTACCGATGAATTGTTGCAACAATTGCGTGGAAATCCTACAAATATGTTGGAATTGTGGGAAGAAATGAAAATCGTCTCGTTTACACGTTTGACTACATTCATCTATGCTTCATCGATGTTGGTGGTCTCACTTCGAATTCAGTTAAATTTGTTGGGCGGCTATTTGTATAGAGAAAATGTGTCTACAATTGAGGAGGAACAAACAAATCCAATGAATCAACAAAAAATTAATAACAATTTAAAACAGCAATATCTCTTGCTAATCAGACACTTCATAGCAGATGGGGGTTTGCCAGATTTGGTGCGCCTAATTCGATCCAAGGTGGTAGCTGTAGTAAAAGAGCTGCCCCTAAACAAACATTTAAGCTTGTCCGATTTGGAACAACTGTTTTGGTCTTTACAAATGGCTATTAATAGTGATCCCAGCTCGGATCCCTGTTCAAAAATGTGCAAATACATGCTGCCCTCTCATTTGTCTGACTTTACGCAAGGTAGCCCAATAATGCAGAAAATGCTTAATGAAACCATGGATCTTTTGGAAAGTGATGATGCAAGCAGTGTTTGTTCGAACAACATTTGCCGTGGCTTTTCCTTGGCTGTCGATGCCATTGCTGAAAGTATGGGCGAAACGCTAGATTTATCTCAAAAACAAACAAATGAAGAAGGGAGTAGTAACAACACCAGACAGGACACAACAAGTAATGCGTCTGTTCTTAATATTAATAGCGTACAAATAGCTTTAGCCAAAATTATACCAATAATCAGTGGTTTGACTTCAAAAGGTTTTGATAGTTCAACGCGTCCTCAGAATTTAGCCACTTCTTTAATAACATTTTATGTAGTATCTGAAAAATGTAAAGTTTTAGGTGCAAATGTTTATGAAACATTTTCATCCGCGTAAATCCAAGTAGGATATGTGTACATATATATTTTATTCCATTTTTTGTTTATTAATTTTTGTATATGGTGGTCGATACAAAATTTTAAATATACCTAACATTCTTCTTCAAATTAAAAAAAAAAAAAAACTCAAACCTAAGCGTAAAAAATTTATAACAAAATTAAGTTTAATGAACAAGTAAGTACCCTACTGCTATATTTTAATTTTAGTTAGGATATTACTTTTAATCTAAAGGCATAATTTTATACAACGCCAAGCAACTTCAAGATAAAATTAAATTTTCGCTCCTGTAATGAATGCTTTAGCGGTAGTACGCTATTATTTTGATCCGAATAGGTTTTTTTTTTTTTGTAATTTTACAAATAATTTGGTATGTAATTTTGTTAAACACTCATCATGATTTATTACAACCAATTTCCGGGTATTTCGAATTAAAACGTGCAGTTGGCCCATAACATAAACAA
Source organism: Nowickia ferox (assembly GCA_936439885.1). NCBI lineage: Eukaryota > Metazoa > Arthropoda > Insecta > Diptera > Tachinidae > Nowickia > Nowickia ferox. The sequence goes on along the minus strand of OW387024.1, from coordinate 19,331,429 downwards.
ACGCTCCGAGCACTTAATTGTAAGAAAAATATAGTGCAGAACCCAAGGACTCTTGCGAAAGAGCTGGAAGAAGAGTGTGATGTTATGGTTTCCCATGAAACTGTTCGGGCAGACCTTATTAAAAAACAAATGTTCTTCAAAATCAAGCCATGAAAAAGCGCTACTTCCAGCAGTAAATATAGAGAAGCGTTTTTCTATCGCCTTTATGAACATTTCATGTAGCGTGGACTATTGGGACGGCGCACAGTGGGGCCAAATGCCCTTTTCGCGGATTAATTCATATCTACAACTACAATAGTGAGGTTTACCAAATTTTACATGGGCAGCTCTCAGAACAAACTGCATGTTTACACAAAATCTTGGCGGTATAGGAGAGGGGAGACGGGTACCTGAACGCTTGACTCATGCGTGAGTCACACGTCACTAATGCGTGCGTCGCACGTGACTAACGAAAGCACAGAAAACATTGACAAAAACAACAGCAACAAAAGTGTTAGCAAAAGTCGTTAGGCGCTTATTATTGGTAAACTCAACACGAGAGGGTATTACAAATTCGTACATAAGATTTGAATACTTATTGTTAGTTAATTTATGAAGATACAATAATGGCCCTATCACGGTTTTCAACTTTTAAAATAGTTTGGTTGGAATTGATTAATCTGCATTGCCATTCTTCACTAAATTAACTTGTTGTGTTTGGTTTGGTTGAGAAAAACGTTGAGTATACAAAAAAAAAAATCGTAATTACAAATATTTCTTATGCTTAATAACATAATTTTCTTAACATTTTCAGTATCGGCGGTATAGCGGGCACATAAATACAAAGATTTCTTTAAATATGGTTTTACATGATCCAAAAAATAACAAAACGTTTCTTTGATCTGACGGAAATAGCTAAAAAAAACCTTCCAAAATTATTTTTTTAAGGAATTCGTTCCCTATTTTGATTATTCCTTACCTTGCATTGGGTAGTTCAAGAGGGTTGGAATCATCACTAATTTTTCTTTTGATACGTAGCACATCTATATTTGCGACTTCGTTTTCGTCTTCATAAAACAAATCTACACATATTTGTAAATATTTGGTATGATTTCTTTGAACTAAACCACTAAAAACAATACTTTTTCTAAAACTGTGTTTTTTTAATTTTCGCACAAATTAATTGCTTTCTGTCAAACTTGATATTTTAAGTTGGCAACGCGATGACAATTTCAACTAAAAAACAATTGCGGTTCATAATACTAAAACACAGTTTGGTCGTGTGTAACTCCGGTTTTAGAGTCGACAGTTTTAATTGCTCAACTTTTGATTTTGTATGAGAGAGTTGAGAATGTAAGGGTGTTTTTTTTAGAGGTATAGAACTTCGAATTGAAATAAAACACAAGAAAATCGTTTTAATGTCCATCAATTTGGCTTTATTGGAAGGATAATTTTATGCCATTATATATATCTTTTGTACACCTATCCTTCTCTTTCTTATTATAAAATCAAAAGTTGAGCAAGAAAAACTGCCGAGTCTAAAACCAGAGTAAGTTTGGTCTACTCTTAGACGACCCAACTGAATTTAGTTGAGAACCGCGATAAAACATAAACAAATATATGGGCTTAATTGAGCCCAATTAATGACTTTATGTCCATTTAAACTGAGAAAATCCATTTTTTGTTGCACTTTTTTGCACTTCCAATACCTATAATCATTTAAAACGAAACCACTTCCACAAATAATTTTGATAGCAAATTGGAGCAAAACATTTGAATAAATAACTTGGGGGTTATTATGTAATTCGATTCGAAAATAAAACTCTTCGAATGTGTATGTTATTAACATTAGAATTCGAAAGCATTTCCGTTCGAATCGGATTACATAATAACCCCCCTGAATTTGATGCTTTCATGGTTAGATTTATTAATTTTTCAATATTACTTGAAGTAAATAGGATTTATGTAATTACGCAAAGTTTTTAGCTTTTTTCTGCTTATATTTTCAGTTTTCTCTCATGTTAAATTTTAACGCGTCATTACAAAAGCACCGTTACCTATTTGACATTTACTTCTTGTCTAGTGATGTAGAATTTTATGCACTTTAAGAAAGTACTTTCAGTATTCACGGTACTTGAATTCTTTTAATTAAATTAATTAATCTGTGAAATAACCGCCTTTGGCCTCTATGTGCGACGTGATGTTCTGCAATGAGACCATAATAATGTTTTGCTACAACGATGGACCAACTAGAGTGTGGCGAAAGCAGTCAACATCTTAAAAAAAAGACATTATCATTTCAACAGTCAAATTTGGAGAAATGTCGACAATGATTTGGAATTGCCTCTCGACTAAAGAGTAGTAGATTAAGATTTTATAGATATAACAATGTACATACAACAATATTTAAGCATTTTGCAGAACAATTTGATTATAATCAAAAGTGCGAACTATTACTTAAAGAAGTTAATTCACTCGATAATGAATAGAGTAAAATAAGTGGCAGGCACAAACGGTGAAATACCAAGTACTAAAGCTAAAATTTTTTTTAATACATATAATGAATGCTAAATACGTGTCTTAAAATTTGTGAAGAGTTTATTGCCAACAAAAAATGGACTAGTAATTGTTTTGTTAAAATAAACAGAACTTTTTTATTCATAAAATAAGATGAAAACGTTTATTTTTCTTTAATGCGAAAAGTCATTCTTCGCATACTGTAATTTTGTTCATGTAATGAATACATGCGTCGCATATTGTAATTAGGGATGCCAGATGCGAAATCCCGGAATTTCTCGGGATAGTGATCCGGAGATTTTTAAGACTCAAAATGCAAACATGTTTTTAAGTAAATCTTATATTTACTACAAATTTATGTGCAATATGTTTTCTAAAATTTTATATTTTAGATATGAGGAATTATACGTGCAGCGAACAACGCAACAAATTTGTCGAAGTTAAACAAATTTTAATGTGAACTAGTCATTTCCGTTTTGCCACAAGGAAATATAATAATTTTGTTTAAATTTTAAATTAAATTATTTATTAGAAAAATTGTTTGGAAAATATTCCAAAATAATAATAATAATTAACAAAAAGCAATATAGCAAGCATAGAAAAAATTCTTCTTCAATCAACAAGTTTAATTAAAAAAACATCAATTAAAATTGTAATTGAGTCAATTAAAGTTTTGTTTAAAAATTTAATTGATAATAAGTCTAATTAACAATTTAATTAAGTCAATTCAACTTTTGCTTAAAAAATTTAATACTAAATGTATTACTTAATTAAATTGATCAAATTAAATTCTTAAATGATTTTTATTTTAGGTATTTGCCTTTGGATACGTATAGCCATTTCGCTCAGAAGCGCCTACTCTGAAAATGAATTTTCTTTTTTGAAAAAAAAGTGAAACATGCATTTTCTTTTTAAAACCAGCATCATTTAAGAAATTATATGTCCTTAAATGTTTGCTTATAAAGTTTTGCTTCATAATGAACATGAAATATGCCTTCTCTTTTATAGGATAAAAATATGGCCCTTATTTTTAGAAAAACAAGTAGTAATTAAAAAAAAAACGACTGCGACCAACTTTGAACCGTTCAATATCCTAACGGTCATTCGAAATGAAAAATCATAAGAGAAACCTAAAGATGATTTTAAAATACCTGTCGAATGATACCCATTTTGATATCGACTTTTTATTTTTTTCGTATTTACAAAATGGCGTCTGTAGGCCGCCATATAGAATTTTTTCTACTGTCATTTCTTTATATACATATATACATACATATGTACATGCATACATAGCCTGATAAACACAATACCCTTCTTTGCGTCGCGCAGTCGGGTAAAAAAAGTAGAATTACAAATTAAAAACAAACTTTTTTATCGAAAACACAATGCACATGAAAATTGAATGCTGAAACAAAAATTGATATTATGTTAATTTTAATGTTTTTAGGTTTTCAGCCGGGCGATTGGCGGCACTTACAATAATAGAAGTTATTTAACTTCTGAATCAATTTCTGAAATATTACTCGAACTTCTTTTGAAGTTATACAGGTTTAATTTGACAGAGACAACAGAAAAATTATCACAAAAGCTATTTTTCCCCCACGAATAAGAATCAAAAAAGACAAGCCTAAGTATGTACGAGTATGCATATAAAAATCATTAGAACTGTTTCGAAATTGCAGCACTACCGGATCCCAGTCATTGGGTCTTTTATTGGCTCTTTTGAGTGTTTTTTATGCTCGTGTAAAAAATGCACAAAATACCTTTGAAGCCAATTTGTTATCAATAACTCGAAATCTACGTATGTATATATGTACTAGTCTTATCATCAGAACAAAAAATATTCGAATATTCGAACAACTTGTTTTCATTTTAGTTCGAATGAACAAAAATTTACAACTTATAATAAAAACTTATTCGAATATTTTTTGTCGAATAATCGAATATTTGGACAATTTCCTTAATTACTTTGTATAAAAATTATGTCGTAAAGCAGCTCTGGGCGAGTCAACATCAAGCGTCGTTGGCAATTATCTTTTAAGTGCAACCAGGCCAATGTTGTTTATTGGCCTTCGAGAGTTTTTCGTCTCGCTCGCACTGGTTGACTGATCTGCCACTGATAACCGTATATTCTTGCGGTTCTTTTGTGGAATTTCTTTAAAAACCACGTTGTTACTTCCTATGTGAAGGCATAGGTCGTGTACAGTCAGTCACGAAGCCTTTTTAAAATACTGTTAATAACATCTTGGGCATATGGTCTAGTTACTCCACCCATATTTGTGCAACAATACTTTGCAAATTTACTTTGTAAAGTATTTATTAAATAAATAAATAAAAATTATGTTACATTTCATAACTTTTTAATTTGCTAATAAGTTAAGTAATCAAATTACTCCAAATTATAAATACTTGTGTAAGCTTGTTTGTACATGTTCTCTAAACGCATCTTTTGTTTTCTTGCTGGCAGAAGATAATGCCACTTTAATGGAATCAGAAAGTGTCTTAAAATTCCTGGCAAAGAGTTAAAAAAAATAACTGTTTTTCTGCAGATCTAATCATAAGCCCTATAGGGTCGGTTGGTTATTGTTATAAGTAAATATTGTTCCTAAGCTTTCCAATACTTAATACAATTTTAAAATATGCCACAAAAAGCGAAGAAAAGAGTATTCAAATACTTTGATTTCACGATTATTTTGTAATAAAAATTTTGCAAATAATCTCAAGTACGATGAAGTATTAAATGAAATTTCTGAAGTAACTGACAATGTTTTATTAGCTGATCTTAAAAATTGTATCAATAAAGTAAGAAATTGTACTAATATAAAAATCGTCAACAATTTTGAGGTTGATTTAAATTATTTGGAAATATCAAAATATCACAAAGAGGATTTGCTTTTTAAGCCTTCGCTAAAGCTATTTTTCTACTTGTTCTTTCATCAAAAGTAAAAAAAGAACCGTCTGCAAGCTAAAAAGTGGGATTATCTGATGTTTTTAAATGACTATTTAAAAATAAAATCAATGACATATTAAAATTTTTTGTGTAGGTGTATAAAAACGCAGCTTTTTTAACTAATTTCCTTTCGGTTTTTAATAATATTTCCAAGTTTGTTATTAAACCTATTTGTTCTTCTTGTGTAATGCATTATTTTTTGTTTGTTAATAAAAAAAATTAAACTCATACACATGCGTGTCGTTTTTTTGCAAACTTTTTTAAAATTATTCGAATACATTTTTTTATTCTTTGTTTGTTCGAATATTCGAACAAAAGCTCAAAATTATTTGTCCGTTCGAACAAGAAAAATATCGTGAAATTTCATTCGAACAAATATGAAACACGAATAATTAACAACACTAGTATTTACGCTGAAACTCTCGTGCACATAATTTCAATATCCATTGAAACTGTTCAAAACGTTACAAAACTTTTATGCCTATAAAAAATAATTTAAGATTTTAAAAAGTATTTTAATAAGTAGTTGCAACAAATGGAAAACTCAAGCTGAAAAAATCAACCCTTAAAAACAATTCGATAAGAACAAAGAAATTTTGATTAGCTTGAAAAACACATTCAATATAAAATAATGCACACATTAAAAATCAAGTATGTACATATGTACATATACTATATGTACATACATACATATGTATGTACTTAAAATAACTGAACAAAATGTAAAAAAGCCGCTTCTAAAGCAATCTTGTGTACTCAATATAACGGCCGTAGAATACGGACGCCAAGTAGTCTCTTGAAATCTCAATCAGAAAAAGGACCATCCAAAATAACAACAACAAAAATTTCACAATAGGAATTTATAAAAGCGCACTAAAATAACAGCCAAATCAGAAGAATAATGAAAAAGAGCGAAACGCACAGCTGATGCAAAACTTCCCTTTTCGTTTGTAAGATGGTGTGTGTGTTTGTAAAGAATTGCAAAGGATTTATTATTATTTTTTTTTTGTAAAACTAGCAACATTTCTCATCTTACTAAGGATTGAGGAGAGAGGTTAGATTTTGAAAAGGATAATGCGCAACTGTTGTTTTTATTTGTGCTGTAATTGTTTAATTTTTAAGGGAGCATAGAAATAATAGCCTTTTGTACCTAGCAGAAAAGCAGAAAAATGTAAATCAGTTGCAAAGTTACGTGAATACAGGATACAACGTTTTTTATTTTTTTAAGTTTTTTTTGTGAAGAAAGAAAAAAGTTTGAGACAATTTTTATAATTTTTCATTTTCTTGTGACGGTCACTAATAAAATTTAGCAATTGTGTGCAAAATGTGTTGAAATGTTAAAATATGTACATTAACAAAAATTAAGAAAAATAGCCAGATAAATTTAATAAATAATGTATATAACTAAAGCATCAGCCTAAATGGTGTACCTCAAATTATATAAAAATTATAAAGTATAAAGTATTTTTAAGAATTGAAAGGAGAAAAAACATCAAGTAAGTTTTTGGCGTTCATTGTTATACGAGTATAAGTATATACAATTTTCTCTGCTTTATACAAATACAGCGAAAATTAAATAAATTAAATTCTTAAGGTGTTTTAACCTTTTGTTTCTTATCGATTAGCTTAAGTTAAATACGTGCAGTTAAAATATTTATGCCATAAGAAGCACAACAACTAAATAAAAAACCAAAAAGAATCTAATAGTTCTTTTGATTTTTTGTGTGTACTACTTCAAGCAGTTTAAAGGAACGAGTTCAATTGATGCTTGCAAAATTTAAATAAAAATTTGAAATTATGAAAATAAGGTGTTAGCCAACTTTGAATTTAACCAAACAGAGGCCTAAGACAGGATTTAATACCGTGCACGTGCAGAATCGTAATAGGAAAGAACTGGAGTCTGCAGCCAAGAGTTGTAAACTGGATTTACACAGCGGTTGTTAGACTAGCTCGTTATCGAAAGCGACGAATGGAACACAGTGCGGGTATGTTATGTGGTGAAATATGTTGAGGAAGGAAAGCAATAGGAAATCCCTTGCTCCGTTTCAGAGTTTGGTTGTCATTCTCCAGTTTCTGTTCAACGAGGGCTATGTAATGGGAACGGCAGCAAGGAGTTTTCTAAAGGAGTCGGGTTTGCTGAGGCCAAGACTAATGGGCCACACGAGTGACCTGAATGAGGTTGGTTGGATTTGCTTCCAGAAACCATAGTTTTACGGATTTTAAGGGCACTGAGATTGGTGATACCCAATGGGGACTTTTAGGTCAAAGCAAATATGCTCTACAATGGTTATGTTTTTAAAGAGGCGCCCGAGATGCACATTTTATGTGACACTGGGGTCTACATTGGGGACACCAGACTTGCGGTTTTCCAGACTGAAATTATAGCGATTATGATGGCCAAACATGTGACTGTAGACGAGGAGTTTATGCTACACATCCACAGTCAAGCAGCGCTAAAAGCTTTGAAGGCGGCGGATATTGTCAAGTCGAAAATAGTTAAGGCCATGATTCATTATCCTACACAATCGCACGACCTACGAAAAAATACAACCCTGATCTGATGAATTGTTATTGCCTTTTGAACAATTTCATAGACTCCATCATACCAGGGTTGTATTTCCTGAAAAATCGCACGATTGTATCGAATAGTGTATCACGGTCTTTAGTGACAACGTTCGGATTGAAATCCGTTTTATATTTTGTGGGTTTATTTGAAGAAAAAAAAGTGTCGCTAAGTAAGACAGTTATAAAAGCTGCAATGCTGCAGGAGTGGCAAAATATCCCATCTAACTATGACTTAAAGAAGTCAATTCCCTCCATGAAAATATAATACAATTCTAAATGCAGACCTTATATATATACATTGGATCCTTTAGTTCCTATGAGGAGCATAGAGCCTCTAGGAAGCACAGCTAAATGCTACGGGGCACGTACACAGGTTGCGGATAGTGGAAAGCTCCGTAGATATGCGGAGTGCTGCTAAAGCAGTTGCGAATAATTAGCGGTCCTTAGTGGAGAGTCTGAGAGGGTTTCCGGGTGGCGCCGGACTCCTAACAAATTCTGACTGCCTACGATACTTGGAACGGCAATGCCACCTATTGCCAGCGACTGTTCCTCATGTTAGAGGCGTCTGGAAGCAGGGGTCGTATACAAACGAGGTATACGTGGCTTCTAAGCCAGGCCATGCTGGCAGCCCCAGTTCCAGGATCGGATGCGGTAGCCCAATAAGCTACTCATCTTAAACCATCTAAAACCTCAAATGCAGACATTAATAATTACATATTTGTAAAGAGTTTCTTGACACCAAAAAAATATAAAAAAAAGAAGAGAGGTGTCTTAGGACACCCAATTAGAGCTATGCTGCATAGCTATATATATAAAACAAGTTTCATGTGTTAAATAACAATGCAATAAAATTATATTATATAATGATGGCGAATTCGCCGCGAATATTTCAATTTATGTCCCATTATTTTCTTTTCCCAGCTTCGTACGATTAAATTAATGTATTGTTTGTGCTCATGGGCAAAAACAGTACAAAAACAAATTGAGCAATGGTTCTAATTGTTTTGTTATTGTTTCACTCAGTTCAAAGAACGAAACAAAACAACATCAAACATTTTGTTTGGTTTATTTTCGTACTTTGCTTTTAAGTACAAAGAAATAAAAAAATAAAAAAAAATTAATTTATAACTGTAATGGTGTTGATTATTTTTGTTACGAAAATCACGTCCTAGCTCCTGTGTCATAGCATAAAGAGCATAGCTCTAAAAAATGGAGTAGTATTTGTTTTATTGAAATTTTTAGTTTTTGTTTTAAATTTTTGTAAATAATTAGAATGAACTGAAAATTATTTTTGTTTACTGAAATATACATATGTATTTTTGTTTAAACCCTGGTACGGAGTTCTTACGGAAATTCCGGTTCCCATATGAACTGTATGAATAAAAAACTTACGGAAATTCAGGTTAGAAAATTTCATAAAGAAATTTCCACTTGCTAATACGGACTTTCAAATAAAAGTATACGGAATTTTCGAAAATTATTGCCTATCTTAGGGATGTTATAAGTATTAGTGGAGACTTTTTTCAGTCAACTGAAACGAAAATTAGTGTCCATACAATTGTTTGTTCACGAAATTTTTGACAGTTCTAATTTTCATCAAATTGTTATTAATTTTTGTAAATTCAAAAATAAATAAATTTGTGCTTATGCAAACATAATTCTACACAAAAGGCTACACGATTATTTTACCGTGTAGAAAAAAATTTAAATTAAAAAACGTGATGAAAATATTTTTTTTCTTATATAAAATCAGATATAGGGCCAAATTTTGTAAAACGAAAACGTTAAGCGTTGACAAATTTTATATGGACAAATATAAATTACAAAAACAAAATGCATACAAAATTTGTGAACGCTTAACGTTTTCGTTTTACAAAACTATATTTATTTATCTTTAAAGTGAAAACGCATTCTTGACATACTGTATGTAAAATGTTAAATATCAAAATATCTGTAGTAAGTTTAAAAGAATCGATTCAATTACACTTCTGTTTCGTACCCCTATACTAAAAAAGGATATAAATCGCGTGCATAAATGATAGACATTCATGTTAAACAACACATTAGTTTGTTTGTGTGCGTATGTGTATGCAATACATACATACTCGTATACATACGTCTAACTACCAATCGTCAACTCCATAATTCCTTTCGTTTTTGTTTTTTTTAATACAATTTTAGTGGAATATTTAACTTAACTTTTTAACTTTTTTTTTGCCGATAATGTAAAATTATGCAGTAGGTATGTAACTACACATACATACATATGTATGTATGTATGTGAATATAAAAAATCTCAATAGTATTCTCTTAGATGTTACATTTTTCGCAACAATGTGCCAAGATTTTTCCATACTCAACTACTAATGTTGTTGTTGTTGTCGCGCTCCTTGTGCTTGTAATTGCTTTTTGTTATTAATAAACAAACTCGTGCTATACACATATATATGTACATACATTTATATGTATGTAATATGTACATAAACAACATTAGATCAAGTCAAGCGTCTTTTTGAAGGACTCTTCAAAATCTACAATACTTGGGGAAACATTAAACACAGGAAGATTTGTCTGCACATGCATATTTCCATACGTATGCCTATATATATGTATGTATTTATATACTTGGGAAACCTTCTGAAAAGGGCGAGTGAGTATGTATGTATGTATGTGCATATTAGAGGGAGTGTGAAAGGTTTCCTTTTAAAGTAGGGTATGCACTTTCTTTCTTGACGTGTGCTCAGTATGTAGTATAACAGTATTTTTTTTAAAGCCAAGTAAAAAACTTAACATATTGCTATTTTTGTAATTTTTATTCTTCTTGTTGCATAGTTGCATGTTTGTCGTTATATTCATCTTAAACTCCGTGACCTTTATGGTGCTTGTTCTTGTTTTAGTTATTTGGTTTTGAAATTTTCCACAGGGGAAAAATGTAATTAAAATCTAAAATCGTGGTAGTGCAATAAAAAAAAATATGTATGTTTGTACATATGTATGTATATGTGTATGTAGTTTTATTTTCACTTTTTTTTCTGTTGCTTCTTTATATGGGGAGTTTGAGTTAGAAAAAATACGTACATAAATAAATACATACATACATTTGTATGTGTGTATGTATGTCGTATGCACTTGTTATGTGTGTCAAATTATGTGCGTGAAGCATCGATATTCATTAAAAAGTATATTATATGGGCCATTTCATTGTGTGATGGAACAATTCACTCCAGAATTTGAATAACGTTCAGTTATTGCTGATGAAATAATGAAATATCATCATTCACTTGTTGACAAAGCAGATTTTTTTTATTTTTAAATTAAGGACCCACTTGCCTGAATCACGTGACCAAAGTTTTATTTACAAAAAACAGCATTCGGAAAATTTGTTTTTTTATTTTTGTGAAAGTACAAGGCGAACCCATATCAGGTGATCTGAGATGCTCAGGTGACAGTTTTGCCGCTTGTATTTTGAATACACCATCTAACCCTGGGGTGTCTACTCTGTATTTCGAAACGAACCCCAGGAGCCCTATTATTTTTAAAAATTCAAGCACTTGAAATTTAAGTGGAAAGTCATAAATATCATTTAATAAGTAATAAATAATTTACTTAAAAAATCACATTTTCATTAATATGACATATTGCCTGCCCTCTTATTGCAACATAGACATATCTCAAAAATGTGTTTTTGTAGTTAATAATGCGGAAAAAATTGTTACAGGTATCATATTTAATCTTATGTATAAATTTCATATAAAAGGCTTGTTTGTACACACCTCTTTCGCCGCTTGTATCTTGAATACACCATCTAACCCTGGGGTGTCTACTCTATATTTCGAAACGAACCCCAGGAGCCTTATTATTTTTAAATAACTACCCAATAAGCACACACAAAATTAAAATTAAGCACTTGAAATTTAAGTGGAGACAAAGTTGAATTCAAGCATTTTTTTAAGTAATATTCAAGTTTAAAAATATTTTGAAATAAAAAATCAAACAACATACATATGTGTTCAAACCTATGTACATACATATATTGGATAAAAATCGACTGCACAGATTTGAGATCCTGAAGACATACAACTTTCGATAATGATAACAATATATAGAAATATTTTAAGGAACCAAATTTAACTTTTACGATTTTTAATAATAGGGAACCTACTTGATATGTATGTATGTATATTCAAAAATACTTATGTATATGTATATTTCATTCAACAAGAATTGAAATTTCTGAACTTAAGCCCGACTAAGAAATTATTACTTATGTAGACTCCAAAATTTAAATGAAAAAAGCCTACAAATTTTCAAATAAATAATTTACGTAAATTCCAAGTATAATTTGCATTGAATATTTGGAACGAATGAAATGAATTATATTTTTTAAAATAGTGATTCCCCCTTTTTAAATTTATTTATAGGCAGGTTTTGTAAAAAATTTAATTTCTAAATGGAAAATAACCAATATTCGTTTCAAAAAATATTTTTGCCATACAAATTTCAAAACGTTGAATTTACAAAATATACCCTTTAAAAATAGTTGTTAAACTTTCAGTGTTAGTTTGAGTATTGTGTAGTCTAATACTTTTATGTATACGAGGTCTGATCAAAAAATAACCGTTATTTTAAATTTTTTCAAAAAGTATTTATTTATTCATCAATAACTATCTTGTCCCCTTCAAAGTAATCCCCCTCAAATATAATACAGTTATGCCAGCAGTTTTTCCAATCCTCGAAACACTTCTGAAGCGCGCTTTTTGGTATCGCCAACACCTCCTGTTTCGATTTTTCTTTTATCCCCTCAATCGTAGCAAAACGCTTTCCTTTCATCGGTGTCTTCAGTTTTGGGAAGAGGAAAAAGTCAGCGGGGGCCAAGTCCGGTGATAACGGTTTTGTTTTTGGCCAAAAACTCACGCACAAGCATCGATGTGTGAGCTGGTGCGTTATCATAGTGCAAAATCCATGATTGTTTTTTCCACAATTTTGTGCGTTTCTGACGAATTGCTTTGCGCAAACGACGCATAACTTCAAGGTAGTATTCCTTATTGACCGTACGACCTTGTGGCAAGAATTCATTGCAGTCGAAGAAAACAGTGAGCAAAACCTTCACATTTGACCGAACTTGACGACCAGGACGAGCATCGTCATTGATATCTTTTTGGCCTTCCTTAAACCGGTTATACCACAATTGAACTTGTGTTCTGCTCATAGTAGACTCGCCAAACGCCACAGTCAACATTTCAAATGTCCTTGCGCATTTAATTTAATTTTTACACAAAACTTAATACAGTTTCTTTGATCCATTTTTTCGAATAGTAAAAAATCGAAGAGCACACCAAAACACGACTAACCTTTTTAAATATCTGTCAAAAACAAACTGACAATCCAAAATGGCTGATACGAGTATTGCCAACATATATAACAGACATGTGTACCAACATAACAGAAAAAAAATGCGTAAATCGAACACACGTAACTCACGAAACTTGAAAATAACGGTTATTTTTTGATCAGACCTCGTATTCTTCATATTACGTCCACAATTTCTTTGAGCAATTAATTTGATATTATTGCTTCAGTTTAAATGCTTTCATTTAAAGATAAAAGGATTTTTAAACGTTTTACTACATTGGACTCCAGCATAAACAGGTAATAAGCGGCCTCTAATTACAAAAAGGGAAGGTGTTGTAGTTGTTGATGTATTTTATTTCTTAAAAGCAACACTACAATTGCAAGACTTTAGTACCCTTATTATGGGGGAAAAAATATGCTATATTCCGGTGCGGTAAAACTAAAAATGTACTGTTGTATGCTTTACAGGGTTAATTGAGATGTTATATTTAAAATTTATTTGTACATACATATGGATGCGTGTATGCGTGCATGAATGGTACTCACCACACCACACACACATACACAGTATTAATTTGTATAAGAAGCCGATTAAACTTCGGCTCGCTGGTGCCGGTGTTTTTGTACGTACGTATTTATGTGTGTATGTACATATATAAATATAAAACCGGTAATTAAAAATATTTATGGTTGCCAGACGCCAACAGGTAATTTGAATTTTATTTAGAATTAAAATAAAATGCATAAGTATCAGGCGCGGATCTAGCTTAAGCTTTTGGAGGGGGACATTTTTTGGTGAAATTTTTTTAATGTTTATTAATTTGTAGTAATTTATGTTGCTACATATATTCCCTATCACATTAAAATGTTTCATCAGTTTGTCGATAGCATCGTTGGCTTAGTCAGCAAACTTTGTAAGTCCACTTTATATGAGAATTGAGATTTTCAACATGGTAACCTTTCATAAAAAAGGGGAAAACAACTAATTTTTGTGGACCGAAATACTTTGCAAAAATATTTTCCCTAAGTATCTACTATACTCGTAGATCCTTAAGAACCCCTAAGCTCCATACTCAACTTGAAGGTATAAATCATTCAAAACGTAAAATAATTTTAAGGATTAACTTCTTAATTTCTACAATAAGTATTCGACAAAGGAAATCTTTCTAACCGAACAAAAATAAGCATTTTTAGGATCAGTGTAAAACTTTATATGGATCTGACACTTGCAACGGATGTTAAATGCAACAAACTTCAAATACATTTCAATATATGTATCCCTACGACGTATATGCCGAATATTTTTTTTTAAAGAGAAATAATATTTCGCTCTTCGATCGCAGTTTAAACGAGGTCTTACGAGATGCCAAGACGGACACCGTAGTGGTCGACGAATTGAGATATGCCAGCCACAAACGGTTAAGAAAATCCCCAAAATGGTGTAAGAAGTGCATAAGATGGGTGCAAAAACAGCATCGGGAAGATGTTTCAATAGAGTGTTTTGGTGATGTTTCACCGCAATAAATTCGAGTGTTTGCGTCGATTCGTAACCATGGATGATACATGGGTCCACCACTTCGCACCTGAGACAAAAGAACAGTCGAAGCCGTGGACTCGAATGGGAGAATAGTGTCCAAGGAAGGCGAAGAAGTCAGTCCCATCTACAGGGGTGGGATAAATTTTATTGATTATCTTCAAAAAGGTAAAAGCAATCACGTATTGCAGTGTTAAAGTGATGAAATTAAGGGATGGCCAAAATGAATTAATTATAGTTCGAATTGCTTCATTCGCCTGATTTAGCCTCTCGACTATCTTTTATTTTTTTTTTGGTTGATGATAAAAGATTTGCCAACAATGAAGAGATGGAGTCTGCGGTTAGTGGCTATTTTAAGGAGCTAAACATTTCTTACCATAAACAGGTTATCGAAGCTAGATAGCTGGCGAAATTTTATCGAGCTAAAAGGAAATTACATATCGTCATGTGAGAATTTAAGTGTCTAATATCCAATAGCAAAGTGTGGTGTATTGGACACTTAAGTTCTCACATGACGATATGTTGAGCAATAAAGAAAATGTTTCCCAAGTTTGTTGTGTTTTCTTTGTTAGGGCGGCTAGTTTTGGGACCTATTGTAGATGTAAAAGGCAAGACGTTTGAGTATTTTGAAGAAAATATGACAAAATAATGTATTTTTTTAAACGCAGTCCTTCAATAAATTATAATAAAGTTTCTGGCTTTCAAAATATTCTTACCAACCTTAATCAAAATATTTAACTATTCTTCCTATTGATAAAAAAAATAATAACCATATAGATGCAAAAATATAAGAACCATTTTATATACACTAGTTTCTGTTTAATTGCTGCCCGCATAATTGATTTATCCGGTTAATTGCTCTTAAAAATATTTAATGAAAATATTCCATATCTGTGGCAATAAATAATAACGGCTTAAGTTGACATAAGTGCTTTTTTCATTTTATTACATATTATTATTCTCTTCTTCAAGATCTATCACTCAGCTAAATTTCAATTATAAAATGTTATTATTATATATAACATAAATTAAAGTATTAAAAACCCCCGATATATCTAGAAAAGATGTGATATCTTCTAAACGGTTGGAACGATTTTCTTAAAACGTAGCTAAGAACCCTCTCGATCAAGTCACCTTTCAAACAGAAAAAACTAAATCAAAATCCGGCCAGCCGTTTGGTCTGTACATGGAAACATTTTATGTAAAAACTAAATACAAAAAAAGACAAAACCCTTAATATCTCAAAACAAGAAATTTCGACTTAAGCCATTATTATTTATTGCCACAGATATAATAAAAGTGGAAAAATCCCCGTTTAAATGAGTTCTATTTAATTGGGCTACCCTTTTAATTGACTCTTAAAATAAAATCGCTTTTCAGAAATCCTGAACAGGTGTTAAAAAAAAGTTAATTGGTAGGACTAAATCAAGGCACATTTACTACAGGTACACGCATTAGAGAAAACACTGTGGCAACTCTGTGCTTCTCACATAGTTTTACAAAGTAATTGTGAAAAAATTTTATGCATCAAACAAGGCACAAAAGTAATTGTCAAATTAATTCTTCGTTATAAACGTGTAAACAAAAAATCAGCGGATGAGCAATTTGCGTGATGCATGTACCTGTTTGATATGCCTTGGACTAAATAAAAGGAAGTGGCAACTGTCAAAATCATCTGTTTTTATTTACTTTTTTTCATTGCACATGCACATGTGTACATACAGATATACTACATACATATAGACATATGTACATACATAATCATTTCAGCCTGTTGTAGCATGTTTCGCATTATTGATCTCAATGCTTAATTAAAGGGAACTTTTTTAATTGTGTTAATAGATCAACTAATAGAGTATTGGGTAAATGATTTTTCCGTTTAATTGCATACAAAAACTGCGCATTTTTAGAAAAATCAATTAAGCGGAAATTACTGTACATATCGCTCATTTACTCGATGTAAATGAGCATGTACATATCGCTCATTTACTCAAAGAGCGTCATAACTCAAAAAATGGAATTTTTGAGTTCGTGATGCAGAATTAATCCTCATATTGTGTACAAATTTCATACAAATATCTTGTTTAATCAACTATTGAGAGAAAAATAAAATGTTCTTTTTCCATTAAGTTGTATGTAAATTGATTTTTTTGAGTTATGGCGTTGTTTGAGTAAATGAGCGGTATATTAAAACGTTTATTATGCCAACGATTATGTTTTCACATTGTTTTTGATAGGGATAACAAGTTGAGCCGCACTAACCTACTGGTATGTGTGTACATATCGCTGATTTGCTTGAACAACGTCATAACTCAATAAATTCGATTTTTTAAAAATTAATAATGCAGAATTAATCCTCGTATCGTTATTCACTTTGTGTAAAAATTTTATAGGGTCCGCCATCTGACGTTTTTTTTTCAACTAGTGCTTATTTAGTGAATGGTAACACTTAGCTCATGTCTGATTTGACAGATAATTAGTTTTATCCTTCCGCTGAACGAATATGGTTGTGTATACGCTTGAACAACGCTGGGAAATATTGCCTGCTATCGACTTACAGAAGATGCCGATTTTGCCACAAAAATCATATTTTCAGATGAAGCTTATTTTGATCTTGGCGGGTATGTAAACAAGCAAAATTGTCGCATTTGCGGCACAGAAAACCCGCACGCATACATTGAAAAGCACCCAAAACGAGTCACTGTTTGGTGCGGATTTTGGTCCAGAGGCATAATTGGGCCAATGAGCAAGGAGTGGCCGTTGCAGTCAATGGCGATCGTTATCGGGCCATGTTGAACGAATTTTTGTTCACAAAAATTGAAGAGGAGGATATTGGCAACATTTGGTTTCAACAGGACGGCGCTACGTGCCACACAGCCGAAGCTACACTCGATGTTTTGCGCCCTGTTTTCAAAAAAAAAAAAAGTAATTGGCGGACCCTATACAAAAATATCTTGCATATTCAACTCTTGAGAGAAAAATAATAATGCAAATTTCGCACCCAAATAATCCATCTTACATACGAGGGTGGGCCAAAAGTTACCTTGGGGTTTAAAAGTTTAATAACTTTTTCGTTTATTAATTTTTTTTTTATTTTTTTCTCAGATTATATAATATATAAAATGGAAAATTTTTTACACTAAGTATGAAAAATAATGTCTCTTAAATTACCACTGTTTTCAGCTTCGCACTGATGGGCTCGTTTTAGAGCATTTTCCATAATATCTTCCAAAATTTCTGCAACAGTGTTTGCCTTGAGTTCAAGGATTGTCTCTGGCTTGTTCACATACACTCGCTACTTCAAATTATTTCCGAATTTCTGGAAATTATTCGCTCTCCAAAAATTTGACTTAAAAGTGCCATTGTGTCTCGGGCAGTGCGGGCAGTGGCTCCGTCCTGCTGAAACCACATACCAGGTATGTTTTCAAGAGCAAGACGTAAAAAATTTTCTATCATAAACCGATACCGCTCTCCATTTACGGTTACAGCACTTCCATCTTCATTCTCGAAGAAGTAAGGCCCAATGATATTTTCAGATGTGATCCCACACCATATTGTACACCTAATGGGGTGCAATTGGCTTTTATGAATGGCTCTTGGATTTTCAGAACCCCAGAACCTACAGTTCTGCTTATTAACAAAGCCATTCAAATGAAAATGAGCTTCATCACTCATAATCATAATCGCCCATCAGTGCGAAGCTGAAAACGGTGGTCATTTAAGAGACATTATTTTTCATACTTAGTGTAAAAAAAATTTCCATTTTGTATATTATATAATCTGAGAAAAAAAATTTAAAAAAATTAATAAACGAAAAGTTATTAAACTTTTAAACCCCATGGTAACTTTTGGCCCACCCTTTATAAAGTTTTAAATCTTAAATGGTTTCTTGAGAGCTGGGGTGAAAAATTGAATTGTTTATTCTGTTATGCCATTCCGCCAGTAAATAAGCGATATATTCACATGTTTACATAAAAATGCATGTGAGCATTTAATGTGCAGTCTTTCTTATGCAAGGACATTTCTAAAAATGCCAATCCACACAATAGAAAGATAATCAATGCACATGTTGAAAGGTAACAAAAGGGTTAGATATCTGTTGTCAATTTGTGTGTTACTTACTGATGGCCAATTTCACCAACTTTATTTAAATATCAATTCATATTAAAAATGATTTTTAAATATGAATTGATATTTAAATAAGTTGGTGAAATAGGCTCTGAAAGTCATAACTATCATTTAATAAGTAATAAATAATTGGCTTAAAAAATCACATCTTCATTAATATGACATGAATGAATGAATTATTAAATCAAAGGGAAACACAGGACACTGCGACCAAAGTAGATCTATTGTATTTCTTGCCAGTTGCTAGAGCACCTCATCCAGACCTACTCTCTCTCTCTCTCTGATGAATCTCAGGATTGCCAGTGGGTCTAGTGTTGGCAGTTCCCAATCCTCCAATAGGTGCTTGCCCATCCTCGTCATCGTACTCACAGAATCTGCACAGACTGTTACTCTCAATGCCAAGTCTGCTGAGGTGATTTCTCAGTCTACAATGACCTGTGAGGAAGCCTGTGAGCATTCTTAGATTGCTTTTACTCAGGGACATGAGAGCTATGAAACGATTTTGGTTATACGTTCCAATCATTAGCTTTGCATGCCTCAACCCATTTTGTCCAATCCGAGACCGCAAAACGGTTCTGGTCCGACCATGGGTGTACTAGAACCCCTTTCGGGTCATTTAGTCTGCATTTTCATTTCCTGCCATCCCGGCGTGTCCAGGAACCCAGCAGAGTGTGACCTTATTCATGCTGCTTAGCTGATTTAGCTTAATGCGGCACTCCCAGGCTAACTTAGAGGTAAACTCACATGAGCTTAGTGCTTTGATCCGAGCAAATGGCTATTTCTTACCCTCGATAGCCCCTATCAAGATTAAATTGTGCGCATCTCTCAATGGCATAAACTTCCGATTGAAAAATGGTAGGAGATTTTCCCAAGGACTTAATAATTTAATTTAAATGGGTTTGATCATTGGTTTGTGGCAAAAATGAACTAGTGAACGAGTTCGACCCAAGTCTAGAATATATGTAATTGTTTTAAACGCAACATGCGCAACATGCCTGTGTATTGGCTCGAAAATAAATTTTAATTAGCTGAATGAAGCTTTTAAAACTGAATGAGTCTTCTTTATAGCTTGTCGACTTATACACATATGTATTTACTATGTATTTATTTGGGTTTTGTTTTATCTCTCTAGAACAACCATTCAAGTTATGTATAAGAATCTGCCTTTAAGACAAACTTTTCTATTTTTCTATACATACGAGTATACATCCATACATACATACAAAAATAAATATTTATTAAAAAAAACTCGACTTAATTGCAGTCTATTTAGTCATAACAATGATTTTAGGACACTCATTGTACCAACACTTAAGCCATTTCCAAATAATCCTCAAGGATTAAAAAACACAAAACAAAATACATACACACATAACAAAAAAATCACACACATCAAACCACACACCAAATACATAGACACATTATAAAAACCCTGCAGTTTTAAAAGTAGAAATTTACTCAAAATCGTTAGGTATTTTCCTAACGAAAAATCGACTACCTACTACAGTTGCCACAAGTAATGCAAGAGCTCGCCTATTGACTCTCTCACTCATGGACATGGTTAATGGCTTCAACCTCAAAATTTATTTGGGAGTGGAAAAAAACTGTGCAGTTATTCCAAAGAAAATTAACAAGAAAAAAATTATTTAAAGTAGTTATTTTGATTTTGTGTTGGCTTCAGTTGCAATTGTTTACAATTAATTGGAAATTCGTGGTCAGTGAACGTGTAATTTTTAGTGAGAAAAGTATTTTTTTTTTTGGAAAGGTAAAATAAGCAGCAGAAGTCAATTAAAACGTCGCATAAAAAAGAACAATACAATTGAAAAACTTATTAATAATTAATTGTTTTATCATATATCTAAATCACTGACGAAGGGTTATGCAGATGGTGGCAATTGACTACCATCAATGTCATCCCCATGCTAAAATCGTCAGTCGTGTGCATTGCTAGTATTCATAGTTAGGCTGGTAGTTAATGGTAATGATTGGTAGTTAAGCAAATAGCTAGACATTCGCTAGCTACGCCGACTGCAGGGAACGAGCAAAGGAGGCAGTCACACACATCCTCAATACAAGCAGACTTGCAATTACAATTATTTTGAAAACAAAATGTAACCCATATTGAATTCTTTACGAATAGGAGCAAATCTTTATGAATACTTTTTGATGTACAAGCATACATATGTACATTCATACATATATGTATATTCATAGTCATTATTATTCTTTGCATAAATGTATTTTTATTAATCCCTTTCATGATGTACTAGATTTACTTTATTTTCCTATGCACATGAAAATAAACTATTTTATTGCATCATTTCTTTTTTTTGGTTTAGTTGTTTTTCTTCCTCAGTTTACTTTTTATCGAAAATATGGGGTCAAAAAAACTTATGTAGGTGTTAATTGGGGCATATTGAAAAACATATGTATATTCACCATTAATTAAACAAGTGGAATGACAAAAGACAGATTGACTGAATGGCACATACGAGTACATACATACATATGTACAATTTTCGTGTTAAAATAAAGAAAGCTCTTTGTGAATAAACAAAAGTATGTACTGTGTTTCAGGCTAAGACAATGTTGCTAGTTAAGACTTTTTAGAAAAAGGGTGATTTTTTGAGAGCTTTCGGATTTGAATTAAAAAAAAAAACACATAAAATTTGGTAAAATGTATGAAATCTTTATTTGAGTCGATAGAACGATCCACATAATTCAATGTTTAAAGATGATTTCATGTAAATGTTGACCGCGGGTACGCCTCAAATGGTTCATACGCTGGGTCCAATTTTGGAATACTCTCGCCAACATATCGGCCGGTATCTCACGAATAAATTCTTCAATATTGGCTTCCAGTGCATCAACCGTTGCGGGCTTGTTCCTATAGACATGAGCTTTGACTAGGCGGTCAATTGACAAGTCTCAAACGTGAAATAAACTCTTCATCGAACTCGCCTCTCAATTTGGCCATTGTTGCGCATGCTGTGTATCATGTGGCATCGTGTTTGCTGAAATCATATGTCAGCCAAGTCCATCTCTGCCATTTTGGACAAAAAAATTTTTAATCAGCACACGGTAGCCCTCGTCATTCACAGTAACTTTCTTGCCCCTTAATTCATGGTCATCAACAGCACTGGCGCATATTTTCCTCATTCGGCACTCCACGTATGCGTCTTGGTGCTGAAATCATATGTCAGCCAAGTCCATCTCTGCCATTTTGGACAAAAAAAATTTGTAATCATCACACGGTAGCCCTCGTCATTCACAGTAACGTTCTTGACCGATAATTCACGGTCATCAACAACACTGGGGGATATTTTCCTCTGTCGGCAGTCCACGTATGCGTCTTGGTGCTGAAATCATATGTCAGCCAAGTCCATCTCTGCCATTTTGGGGGAAAAAAATTTTTAATCATCACACGGTAGCCCTCGTCATTCACAGTAACGTTCTTGACCGATAATTCACGGTCATCAACAACACTGGGGGATATTTTCCTCTGTCGGCACTCCACGTATGCGTCTTGGTGGTTTAATGTCCAGTAATGTAAATTTGGTACGAAATTTAGTCACAAGACTTCGAATAGCCGCCTCAGAAGGTCACCGAAACTAACCATAAAACCAAGCATGAATTTTGATAACAAAATTCAATAATCTGCAAGCCTTGTTCGCTTGAAAGTCGGTTCATGGTTAAATTATAGACCAATCTGAACATATTTAATAGTAACAACATTACACGAAAACAGCTGAGCTGCCAAAAACAGTGATGCCAAAACGAAAGTGGCTAAAAAATCACCCTTTACATATACACATACACATGTATGCAGCATGGATACCCTGTAGAGAACTTGGGGTTAAGTGAACGACATTGTGAACGGAGCGGAGCGTTTACATATTAATATTTGCTTTTGATGACTGTTATTCATAAGTGACATTTCTTACTATGCCTTTTTAGCCTGCTCTGTTTTGTAAATTTTCTTGTAAATCCTCTACGAAAAGTCACGCACATTTGCATTAAGACTTTTTCTTCATGTCTTTTGGACATTTATATACACGCTTAATGCTGAGAGTACAAAAAAGGCAAAGAGAAATGTCAAAAATCGTCTCAAATTATAATTTTAGGTCTTTTGTTTTACCCCGCAAGATTCTCAACACCCCTCAGCGACAAACTAAAAAAGTCTGGCTGCTTGTAAGTTCAAGCAGAAAAGTCACACTGTAAATTGAGTTTTAGTTCATTTTTAAGAAACAAAATATAAAGATTCATTACCAACATTTACTCACAAAAAAAAAATACCAAAAGTATAGACTAGAATTACTAAAATGTACTAGTGAATATCTGTTTAAAATGTCTACATATGTATGGTACCTACCAAAAGAACTACATACTCAATGACACGCACATGTTAAGTGTCTATAGGAAAACGTATTGCCTGGGGTATAGTTCGTCAGTAGCAGTAGTACTGGTGACAAAGTCAGTGGTAAATTAGTGCTGTTTTACTTCTGAAACTTCCTACAGGGCATATATGTATACATAGAACTTTATTTTCTAGAGCTAGAATTTTAAACATTTAAAAAATTTGTCTAATATAAAATATCATCATACCACTTCATTCACGAAAGCCAACCAAATTTTCTTCACATTTATCTTGTATTTTACCTACAACTTTTGGTTCACTGTAGTTGAGTTTGCTTATTAGATAACTAAAATTCCAAACTGATTTCACCTTTTAACTCGTATGATGAAAATCTAGCAATTTGCTTTAGCTTCTACTTGTGCATTTAAAATAACTTCACCTTTCCCAATACCCCTAGCAAATACGAGTACACTCATTCGCTGTGCAAACTAATTTTGCATATGACAATATTTACACTTCAGCATGTTCCAAGACAATCTCTTATCTGTGGCTATGGGCGGTCTAAATACTTAAAGTCCGTATTTATACATTTTATAAATATGTGTCAAGAGAAAGAATGAAAAGGAAAAAGCAATTTTGTTAAAACTGGAATAAAAAAAGAAGTTATAATGATGAATAAAAGTTTCTGGATTACTTTACTTTTTCTATACACTTTTCGTTTGTTTGTTTATATATAAACTGTGTCAATAGTTTAAGATGGTACGAGGAAAAGCATAAATTATTCTTATTATTCTGAGGATTCATTCTTGTTGCAGGAAGTTTTGGGTGGGGGCGATTAAGACCCAGTGAAAACTTTTCTTGATTTTGCAATGGGTAGTAAGTACTTTTTTAATGGTTTACGGGAAAGTTTCTTTCCACTATCAGTGAAGTCATGCAGTCGGCATTGGGAGAGCTATGCTCCTGGGCCAGAAGCAAAGGACTGGCAGTCAACCCAGAGAAAACCGAGCTAGTCCTCTTTACCAGGAGATATAAAACAGAAGTTGTACTGCCTATGATGCGAGGGATAGAGCTGAGACTAGCAGAGGGAGCGAAATACTTGGTTGTTATCCTAGATAGCAAGCTTTCTTGGAAATGGAACACGCAGGAAAGGCTAGTAAGGAACTGGGGTCTGCAACATCGGTTGTCAGACCTATTATTTCCTATGGTTGTGTGGTATAGTGGGAGGCATTGAGGAAGGAAAATTACAGGAGATTACGTGCTAACATTCAGAGGAGTGCCTCGCTTGGCATCACAGGTGCTCAGAGGAGCACCCTTCAGGCTGCCTTGGACATCATTCTTCACCTATTTCCTATAGAGGAATTTGTGATGGAAACGGCGACTGGAAGTATTCTTAGACTCGTTGAAGCAGGTTTGGTGAGGACAGGAATAACAAGAGGGTTACTCTCTATTGCAATGCGAAAGCAAAATGCTACGAAATCGAACGATTGATACTCTCTAATGCATTTGCGCATTTGCTTTTCGCATCTATTTTTCTTTTCTTTTGCAAGCCTGGTATCACCGCACTCTGTAATGCGAAAGCGTCTGTCAAAATCGTCCGATTATCGCAAATATCTTGCGATAGGTAAATATCAAATGCAAAGGGAGAAAAACATGTGAATATGTTGAAAAAATATTTATATTTGATATTGAAATTGTTATTTTTAGAGAAAGATAAAAAAATTACATTTCATTTTGTGATCGCATGCATATGTATCTAAAAATGTAAAATCAAGGTGAAATATTATTAACCAAACCGTAGCATTCATACTGTGCTGCAATTTTGTGTTGAGCTGTAAATGTGTCCAATCACACCAGGAATGCCGCAAGTGTTGTAAAAAGCTTTTTTTGACTTCTTGTTCCCCTTCTGCAGCTAAATCAAATTTTATATGGTTGTAACGTAGTATTTTTTCAATGCCACGTAGACCTTTAAGCTATGTGAGACTGCTGCGATAGACCCAAGGTATGGGCCTGCCCAATTTGATGTTGATATCCGTCTTGGTCAAGTGATTTTAATGCAGCGGCTAGTTTTATAATAGTTGAAATTGCTCTGGATGTCCTTGAAACTTTTAGCTGGATTGAATAACGTTTAGAACATACAGAAACGCTTCCTTATTCAAACGGAAATTTTGAAGAGAGTATATTGGACTTACATATCTGTTAAGAGTCGTCCTACACGATCGTTTTCCTCATCAAACACTATTTTACTTTCAATTAAAAATTGTCACACTTCACATTTTCTTAACTTTCCTTTTCTGAAAAGACGTTTTTTACACATTTTGACATTTCATTACTGTCAATCTTTGCCATATTTCCTTTTGCAAAGTCAGTGCTGCCACTTTATCAAAGAATTTTGCGAAAGTTATAGAGAGTTCCAAATTGGCATCTCATCGCATTTAGCTTTCGCATCGCAACAGAGAGTAACCCCCCAGGTCACACATCAATCTTAAACGATAGAAGTTTTAGTGATCAGAGATCCGTAACGCTGGGTTCACGGACTATAGAGTCGTTGAAATTGATTTTAGTAGAACACCCTTACTGGTAATTCCTGATAGGGACTATTGGGTCAAATCTGAAAAACTATATAAGGGCAGTGCGGTCTTTACAGACGGATCATAAATATGGGAAGACATATGGGCTGGTGTTTATATCTTGGGAACGAACACTCGTACTTCTTTCAGACCGCCAAATGAATGTAACGTTTTCCAAGCTGAGATCTTGGCGATCCTCAGAGCCACGGAACTATTGGCCAGAAATGTGACGAGAAGGTAGGTTAGGTTAGGTAGGAGTGGCAGTCAGAAGCCCGGACTCACTTAAACCGTTTTGGTCCATTGTGATACCACGGAGACTCTGCTTATGCGGAGTCCCCACCGTCGAACCAACCAGAGCTAAATATAAAGCTACTAATACGTTGCAATTCAACACTAGCAACGTCAGAAAGTTCCCTGAACTCAAGAGCGCCCATTGTGGCCATTCTCTTGGCGAGAAGGTAACCTTCTACGTCGACAGCCAGGAGAGCCTTCAACTTGCTTATGGACAAATATAGTGTGAGACTATGTTGGGTTCCTGGCCACAGCAGTGTTGATGGAAGTGAAATTGCCCATGAGCTGGAAAGAATTGGGTCGGCATTGGATGAAATAACGTGTGACAGATCGGTGAAATTACCGATAGATCATTAATACAGGGAACTCAATAGTTGGGTGGAGAACAGGAATCTAATGAAATATGTAGCAATATGTTGATCCAAAAACGGCATATGGGAATCATTCAATATTTGTCAATTTTACATGTATAGTTGAGAATTAGATATAGAATGTGAATTGTTTTTGTTATGCCTGATCTAAAGGGATAGTTTCTCGAATTGCCTATCAAGCCAATTATTTCTATGACCATCCACGCACGATATACATATGTACATGCCTACATAAGTATGTATGCATGTATGTATGTAAGTACTTACTACGAAAACAAAACGAGAAACGCCCCTTTTGAATTAAAAATAAGTAAAAATTTTTTAATATTAAATTCAATAAAGATACGACTACAAATGATAAAACTGTGTGACCAAAAATAATTTTTTATAACATTGATCTAAATAGTTGATTGTTGTCTATTTTAGCTAGCCTGTTAAACACGAATAGAATCATTATTTTTTTATTTTTTTTGTTTAACATCTAAAACTTTAAAGTTATGTAAAATTTCACTGTATGACAAAATTATAGAGTTCAAAGTGTTGTGTATGTTGTATGTGCTTATGTATACATTGTATGCCTGTTGGCAAAACGTTCATGATAGTCTGCAGCTTGCGCTTGTCTCTTTGATCTAGTTGTTATCATTAAAAATTCAGTTTTATATATATTCAAATGAAACTAGGGAGTGGGGTTGCCAGACGTTTTTTTTTTAATAAAAGTTCCTTAGAAGCATACTAAAGGGTCCGCCATATAATGTTTTTTTTCAACTAGTGCTTATTTCGTGAATGGTAACACTTAGCTCATGTCTGATTTGACAGATAATTAGTTTTGTCCTTCCGCTGAACGAATATGGTTGTGTATACGCTTGAACAATGCTTAGCTAAGTGGGCCTGCCATCGACTTACAGAAGATGCCGATTTTGCCAAAAAAAAATCATCTTTTCAGATGAAGCTCATTTTGATCTTGGCGGGTATGTAAACAAGCATAATTATCGCATTTGGGGCACAGAAAACCCGCATGCATACATTGAAAAGCCGACGCACCCAAAACGAGTCACTGTTTGGTGCGGATTTTGGTCCAGAGGCATAATTAGGGCAATGAGCAAGGAGTGGCCGTTACAGTCAATGGCGATCGTTATCGGGCCATGTTGAACGAATTTTTGTTCACAAAAACTGAAGAGGAGGATATTGGCAACATTTGGTTTCAAAAGGACTTCGCTACGTGCCACACAGCCGAACCTACACTCGATGTTTTGCGCCGTTTTCAAAAAAAAAAAAAAGTTATCTGGCGGACCCTATATTAAAAAATCATTCAAAATCATTTGACATTCACAAAACTTGGTCCCCGTTCACACACGTCAACTTTTAATTCAGCTGGTAGAAAAAAAGAGATATTTGTATATCCTTCCCTGTCTTTCTTACAGCTGAATTAATTGAATTGATCAACAAAAGTTGAAGTGTGTGAACCGGGGCTTATCATTATAAAATTACAGTTTTCATATATTCAAATGAAGCTAGGGGGTGAGGTTGCCGGACTTTTTTCCTAATGAAAGTACGCGATGTCTAGTTTCCGTATAAATTTTCAATGGCGCCAAAAAGTGAAGGCATCGATGTTTGCGCTGTGATTTTCGTGGTTTTGATGTGAAAAAGCGGAAACGCCTTAGTCGAGGGCTGCCGGATTTTTTATTTCCCCTTAATATATTCTATCTCTAAATCATACTCCTCCAAATCCAAACGTACTCTTAAAAGTTGAGAAGAAGGGGGTTTCACTGAAAACAAATTAATCGCTTTTAATCCGGCATTTGGAGGTGGATTTTAGCTACACGGACTTGGGGTTGGATCATAATTATTTCGATGTAAATATTTCGTTACATACATACATAAGTATGTATATGAGAAATGTATATAATTAACATTAAATCTGACTCTATTAAGGAAATAAAGTAAGACATTACGAAAAAAAAACATATTTGTTGTTATTTTGAACCAAAAAAAGAAATTTTACGATAAAAACTTACAAAAGTAGCATCTTCTAGCTTAAATATGTATAAAAAACTCTTTTTGTTTTTTATTCAGTCTTTCAATTCAAAAAATGACATTTTCATACATCTGACTAGTTAATATTCATAAAACAATAAAAATAATAATATTTAAAAAATAATTTTCAAAAAACTTAGTTTTTGATACGGAATGGGTCCAATTTACCTTTTTTAACATTTAGGACGTGTAACTCGAAGCACAGCCGCCTTCCGACTCATTTGAAGTCAAAAACATTTAGAGAGATTCAATATATGCAGCTACTGAGAAGAGCTTCAGCCCCCCGTAGACGACATGTTTTTTACATCTGACTTGTCATATTTCCCAGTGTAAAACATGTACATGTCGTGTGGTACCTTTAAAACATTGCTTCTGTAAAAGTCAGACGCAAAGTCTTCTGACAAAATTTCAATTAGAGCGTGTTCTATTTTATTTATTTATTTATTTAAGAAATACTTTACAAAGTAAATTTGCAAAGTATTGTTGCACAAATATGGGCAGGATAGCTAGACCATATGCCCAAGATGTTATTAACAGTTTTTTAAAAAGGCTTTGTGACTGACTGTACACGACCTATGCCTTCACATAGGAAGTAGCAACGTGGTTGTTAAAGAAATTCCACAAAAGAACCGCAAGAATATACGGTTATCCGTGGCAGATCAGTCAACCAGTGCGAGTGAGACGCAAAACTCTCGAAGGCCAATAAACAACAGTGGCCTGGTTGCACTTAAGATATAATTGCCAACGACGCTTGATGTTGACTCGCCCAGAGCTGCTTTAAGGTAGAGGTCCATAGCTCGCTTTTTGCGCGTTATGCTTTACAGGCGTTTCATCCTCTTGTTTCGTTCTATACTTTGTTCGCGTTGAGTTACATGCAGTGCTTTTCGTGCGCCATTTTATTTTTATTTTGATCAGCTGTGTGCGTTTGTTTATAAATACTTAAAAAAATGCCTATGAACAATTTCAAAAAAGAAAAGGAATTTAAGTGGGTTTTTTGAAACCACATTTAAAAAATTAAAACTTCTGACCATGAGCAATTTCGAACCGCGACAAGAATGTCTGCAGATGTCTTTGACTATTTATTCAGCATTTTAAAAGATAGTCTTGAGAAGAACTCGGCCAGGGCTATTCCAGCAGATTGTCGGCTGTTGTTGACTTTAATGTAAGTAAATTGAAAATTACATATAAATGTATGCACATGCACTTTATTGGCTTAAGCAATAACTTTTCTAAGCAGCTATTTAATACAGATTTAGCGGAGAAGACACTAATATGCAAAATTTGTTACTGAGAAAAGTGTGGTGAGAAGTTAATTAAAATACATCACTTTAATGAAAATATTCACATATTTTATAAGTTTTTTTTACTAAGAAATTTTTTTTATTGAAAAAAAAAGAAAAAAATTATCCACGGCAAAGTAATATTTATCGATAACGTAAGAAATAAAGTATTATTTAACATCTTGAGCATTCAAGAACAGCTGACTTTCTTTCATGGTGCTTGTAACGCGTACAAAAGTAGAAAGTAGACCTACTTTTTGCTTTGAACGCGCCTACGCGTTCTGCGCTTTTTGCAATGTAACTTGTCACATACTATTACATTGATTCTACTTTTTTGACAGATGCATAGAAAGCGTAACGCGCAAAAAGCTAGCTATGGACCTCTACGACTCTTTACGACTGCTGTGTTCTATTTTATTCTGACAAAATTTCTGACATCAGCTGTTTTTCTTAAGCAAAATATGTCGTCAAAAATCTATGCCGTGAGGAAACATTCAGCGGCGTTCCGATATTGACGGAAGCATTAGCCGCCTAAAGTTGATATACTACAACATTGATATATTTATGTTTTTTTTTTTTAAATATTAAATAACAATCATGTACATGCAATAAAATTGCGTTCCATATTTATATCCTAACATGATTTCTTTGAATTTAAAGAAAAATTCTTTAAAATAAGTGAACTTTTTACGGCGTAAAGAAACATTTTTGTGCCGGCAACACTCCATTTTGAAACGAAGAACGACATAGGTTTGTGCGAAAATATTTTAATTTTTTTATATTTGATTTTGCTTTAATTGCAGTTATAATTGAAATAATGCTGCGCACTGCAATTGTATTATTTTCTGAATTCATTTTACAACCACTTTTAACAAAATATTTAATAAAATTTGAGCACAGATCAGCTGTTGGATACAAACACGGACAATGTCAGACGTATTTGTACATGTACATACGTTTGTGACCGAATATTATAAACCTTCTGTAAAACACAATTTTTGACAGACATGCAGAATTACATCTGAGTTGAAAAGTTGACATGTCAGACGTAAAAAACATGTCGTGTACGACCTGCTTTAAAGAAGAGAAGCGCCCTTTTAGTGCCACAATAAATTCGGAAAGTAGCGGGTAATTTTGAACCATTCCCCCTTACGCCGGGTTAAACAAATAGCTTGGTATTCAAAGCAGATAGTAAGCATGTTAAAATTTAAAATTAAGAGACAACATAAATCTTTATTTATGAAAAATAAAACTAAGACAGAATATAAAAAGTATGATTTGTCAAATAAAGTAATTTCAATGGCATAGAGATTAAATAATATTTTTACTTCTTTTAAAATTATAATTAATTTTAAAAGAAGTTGATTTATTTGCTACATTCCCTCACACGTTGACGTTTTTGACCACGTTTCTGTATAAACATTTGTTGACGAATATGTGATGATGAACTGGATGGATTTAATTCATTTTCCGAATAACAGTTGGGATCAGTTGATAAAGCTGACTCTTGTGCGTCTATTGTGGGTTGCTGATTTGTAGAATTAATTGAATTATTAGTTGACTCTCTACTTGGAATTTGTAAATTATTTCTAGAATTATTATGTTCTTGCCGATTAAACTGAAGATTTGGTTTGGCATACTTTTGCAATATGACCCAATTTTTGGCACTTGTTGCATTTTGTTTTATTCTTATAATGATAGCAATCAATTCTTTGATGAAACTTACCGCACCCTGGACATGATTGTAATTTGTTTTCCATGATCTTATCTGGTCGATTTGTTGTGCGATGAATAGCATGAACGTCCCATGGTAATTCCAGTGATGGCATTCTATTTCATTGGTGGCATGAGACAGTTGCTTCAAAAATTGTACAAATTTGTATTACTTCCTCTAATGTTGGATTTGACTTCTGAAGACAGGCAGAACGAATTTTTTCATGTGGTGTATATACATATAACGACCATATCTCTACGTTGTTACATATAAAATGGCAATCTCTTAATGCTCCTCGTAACTCTGCTATCCAGTCAGCATAACTTTGACTTGGTTTCATTTTCAATTGATTATAAAATCTATATCGGGCCGCTAAGGGGCCATCCACATATTACGTAACGCCATTTTTCCGATTTTTGACCCCCCCCCCTCCTCCCCAGTAACAGATCGTAACAATTCTTAGACCCCCCCCCCCCCTCCCCCCCTCACAATAACGTAACAAGAACTTTAAAAAAATTTAAATTGTTTTAAGTTTTTATTTAAAAAAAATTTTTAATTTAATTCATACACATACATACATATGTATGTATGTATTTTTAAATAACTTTTTGTTTGAATTGAAGTAAATTTCTTTATTTAGTTATTACAAACTAATATACAAATATTTTTATGGCATTTTCTTAAGTTTCGTTTAGGATTTATGCATTTATTTATTTTATTTATGGGAAAATGCAAGTAATTGAGAATGGACGAATATTCGGGAATTCGAATACTTTTGTTCCTTTATTTTTATTTTCTGTTAGACTAACACAGTGCGTAGACAAAAATCAAATAAGCTTGCAAAATATAAATAATAACAATTATGCATTTATGTACATACATATGTATATGCATATATTTATATCTATTTAACACTCACGATTCTTGATTTATTATGTATTTCTTTGATAAATTAAATACATAAATAAATGAAAAATCGAAGTGTTTTTGTACGAAATTAGTAAAATTTATGTTACGTAACAATTTTACAGACCCTCCCTCTACTCCCCGTAACAAATCATAACAAAACTCGAAAACTCGTTCTTGCGAACTCGAAAGCAAGAACGTTTTGTTTCGGCACAAGAAATGGAAGTTGCTTTGAAAAAATGTTCCATTTGAAATCGGTAAGTTGACCATTTGTCAGTTTCTGGGTTGAATTTCCCAAAAGATGGAACAGATTGTGTGTTTCTGTTTTTTGAAACAACATCTTCCAAGATTACTTTATTCTGTGTTAGAATTTGTGTAATGAACTGCTGGTTTGATTGCTGGAATTGTTTAATGATTTGCGATAAGGCGTTCATATCCATATTTTTATTTTACTCTGTAATATATCCTCGTCGCCAAATGTTAAAATTTAAAATTAAGAGATAATATAAATCTTTTTTTATGAAAACTAAAACAGACAGAACATAAAAAGTATGATTTGTCAAATAAAGTAATTTCAATGACATAGAGATTAAATAATATTTTTACCAGCAAGTAGATTATAATTAATTTTAAAAGAAGTAGATTTATTTGCTACAAAACAACAACAATAATGAAATATACATACGTATATACGTATGTACATATTGGTTAAGTGTACGCAACAGCATGTTTAGTACTTAAATTTTCGTATTGCTTAATGGTTTGAAAAATAAAATAGCTCCCATTAAAAACTATTTAGCAGATAATCTAAATTGACTGTAATAACAATAATAAAATAACTTTATAATAAAATAACTTTAATAATTATGGACATAAAATATTATTGTGGTTAATTACAATTTTCACTCGATAATAATAAATTATATTTTATTTAAAGGAAATAGTGAAGTGAGTTCTTTCCAAAAATATTATACAAATTTGCTTTTTCTAACAATTTTATTCATAAGTTTTCGTGTTAAGTTATATGACTTCTGCCAAGTCATCAATAAAAATTTAACTATGCATATATCGAGACCTATTTTCGATTTAATCGTAAGCGACAAAAATTAAAGTTTTTTTATAATATTACGATAAAATTCTACAACCTGTGTTTTAAAAGTTAGCAACAATTTTGGCATTTGGATAATTCTAAACTATGGATAAGACTGTAAAATTGTAATTTTAATAAAAAAGTAAATTTTTTACTACATATGTACGTATATTGCGCTTACGATTTAATAGGGCTGGATATGTAAGTATGTACATTAGTGGTGCCATTTATTTAGTTCATTTCAGTGACCGTTCATTTTAGTTAATTATTTATAAATGAACTAGTTCGTGGATTTTAGCTCATTATTTATAAATGAACTAGTTCGTGCATTTTAGCTCATTATTTATAAATGCACTAGTTCGTTCATTTAGTTCATTATTTATAAATGCACTAGTTCGTTCATTTTAGTTCATTATTTATAAATGAACTAGTTTGTTAATTTTAGTTCATTATTTATAAATGCACTAGTTCGTTCATTTTAGTTCATTATTTATAAATGAACTAGTTTGTTAATTTTAGTTCATTATTTATAAATGAACTAGTTCGTTCATTTTATTTCATTATTTATAAATGAACTAGTTCGTTCATTTTAGTTCATTATTTATAAATGAATTAGTTCGTTCATTTAAGCTCATTATTTATAAATGAACTAGTTCCTTCATTTTATTTCATTATTTATAAATGAACTAGTTCGTTGATTTTAGTTCATTATTTATAAATGAACTAGTTCGTTCATTTAGTTCAATCGCTCTTTTTAGTTCAATGAACTAGTTAGGTATGGTGTAGACGAATTGTCAAAATATGTTCATTTATTTCAATGATCTTTTTAGTTCAATGATTTTACATCAACATACATATATATGTACTAGTATGTATGTATGTAGATACATATCGTCGCTGTCGACTTAACTGACATTTTTTTGAAAAATGAGTTAAGCCCTTTACTAGACTTAATAAGTCATAATACACCTTGTCTACAATTTTCATGATTGTAAGCATTACTGTTGTGCCTATAGAAGTAAACAGATTTCAGACGCAGCCATAAGAATGAATGTATAAAGTCAACCATAAAAGCTGCTCTCCTGTTCAATTTTTAAAATGTTAGTTAGGTCAGTTAGTTAAAACAGCGACGATATGTTGCGTGTGGTCTTTGACAATATTAAAAACACAGATCTTTACGAAAACGAAAATAAATTCGCTTATTCATAAGAAATAACTTCGTTTTATAAAACATATTTAGTGTGAAAATCTGTTTTAAGAATTTCACAAATCAAAAGTAGTTTTTGTGAATAAAGTAGTATAAGAGTTTCCCTGCAGTTGGCGTAGCTAGCGAATGTCTAGCTATTTCCTTAGCTACCAATCATTACCATTAACTACCAGCCTAACTTCGAGTAATAGCAACGCACACGACTGACGATTTTAAGATGGGGATGACATTGACGGTAGTCAATTGCCACCATCTGCATAAACCTTCGTCAGTGATTTCGCTAATCAATACAATTAATTTTTCTATTGATAAAATTATTAATATTATTGCTTGAGATATTTCTGTTATTGCATACATTGTAAAAGTCAACTTTCACCATTTTTCTTACTATAGTACAATCATTACGCAAATAAAGCATACAATAAAATGCACAATTTTGTACAACATGCCCATTAACGTTGCGACCGTCCAGTACAACACGACACAAACTCAAATTTTTTTAACTTCAGATCGCACTAGCCGACACGATAATGCAAGGGAATTCTGCGAAATTTTTATGAACATTAACCCTTATTCCAGTTGTCGACATCGAGGTCACTTAAACACAATACAAAAAAAAAATTGGGGCTTGTGTACCCGTTGTTGGAAACAACTGACTCCTGTTGGCAAGTTTATGCTATTTTCTAGACCTTAGGGAACGGAAATAGGTTGTCAGTAGCACAAAATGCTTCTAGAGAGCGAGTAAAAAAACCGCATTTTTTTGGTATTGTGTTAAAGTGACGACGATGTCGACGATGTCGACAACTGGAATAAGAATATGTATATCGCAATAGACACTTTGCTGCAAAATTTGTTAACATACACTTATTATTTGCATTAATTCTTATAGAGAATGTCGCACTAAGACCCCTTTTAGACACGCAAAGCTTACTTTGCAAGGAAAGTGGGAGAAATACTTTCTTTTTCTGTCTTTCTCTCAGCTGAATTTAGACTTTGCAATAAGTCTAAGCTTCAGTTGGTCAACTTGGCGCTTACACGAAAACGTACTCAAGTTTTTATAATAATTGTAATATGTGTGGCCTGCATAGGGGGCCACTTATCATCTGGCGTTTACTTTTCAGCTCGCCCACTCACTCTGTCAATATCTCTCGCTCTCTCTCTGTTTCTGTTCCATACCAGTTGCTAATATGCCCACATTCAAGGGCCCTTAATAAGGTCTATGCAAGTCTTCAGGTCAATTATTCATGTATATTTATGGTACCATTGCCATTCATGTTGTAGTTGGCCCTTGACCGCTTTGAGACAAATTCATCAAGCATAAATAAGCAATAAAAATATGTATTTAGAAAACTTTCGACTCTTATTTTATATGCAATAAAAACTTTTCTTTCATTTCAGGTGAAGAAAAATGTGCGAAATATTTAAATGATCTTTCAATTAGCAATTTGGTTTCATCTGCTAACATGAGGCGTCCAAAGATATCATTAAAGAAATATTTTTATTTTACATTAATATGCGCTTTACTGCTAATATTTTTATATAATTTTAAGTGAGTAAAAAAAATAAACAAACCAAATAGGAAAAAGTTATAAAACATTATTTTCGTAAAACACAGAGAACCGGAAGCATGGAAACCAAAATTTTCATCAATACCCTCATCATCAACACTGAATCAACAGCAGCAAGAAAATCTAAGAACTAATTTACAGGATGATTATAATGATAAATACGAGGAGGAGGAGGATACTGAAAAACCCGCAGATACATCAAAAACTTCAATGCGTCTAATAAAAGTGAGCACGACAAAAACCACCCAACAACAGAAGGTCGAACAGCAGGAATTAAGCGAAAGTGAAGATGAACATCAGCTACAGCCGCAACAACGAACTAATTTAGCTTGGTTCTTTAAAGATGGCGAATATTATCCCAAACCGTTTAAGTTGCACAAAAAACAACGTGGCAAAAAGGCCCATTTGCAAGGCTCAAAATTGTTTCCATATCAAGATCCGCACAGTGATCGTATAGTCAATCAATTGATGTATGTACCGCCAAATTATGAAGAAATCAAAACGAGTGGCAAATTAAAAACTATCTTATTATATAATGGTTTGGGCCCTTGGAATGTTAAAGCAGGTGAGTTTCCAAATTCGAAAAATATTGTTTCTATTGCAATACATACATACAAGTACATATATAATTACATATTAATGTATATATATATAAATATATATATTATTAGGTCGTGATGTCTTCCTACATTCTAAATGTCCTGTGGACACTTGCGCAATAACAGCATCTCGTGACCAGGCCAACACGGCCGATATGATTTTGTACAAAGATCATTTTATACCCACTGGCATACGCAGACCAGCCAATTCGAAACAAGTCACTATGCTTTATCATTTAGAATGCCCTTATCACACGGAAAATGTAAAAGTACCGGATGCAATCAATTGGACAGCAACCTATAGGTAAGGCGCAATCATATTTTTTATAAATGTACGTATGGAGATACATATGGGTATTTCCATATAACAAGTAAACTTTCGTCAAATCACGTCGTCTTCATTATTTGCTTATTGACCCTTATTCCAGTTGCAGAGTCAGAGCAGAGCACGTCAATAGCAGTCAGTTGTTTTCGACATTGGGTAGGCAAGTCTCAAATATTTGGTATTGTATTGACGTGACGTGGATGTTGACAACTGAAATAAGGGTGATTGATTACTTTAGCATTAAGTAGTCAATATTCTTTGAATAATTTCTTTTTGTGTATACCATTATAATTTGATATTTTGTGTAATGGTATGGTCACACTTGGACAAATATTTGCCCAAAAAACGTAACCCCTAAATATTAAGGCTGTAATGTAGGAAACAGCTGATCGATATTTTTATATGAAAAGTAGGTTACGTTACATTACATCTCTATAACCATTTACATTACTTTTCACATAACAAAATCGATCGGCTGTTTCCTACCGTTGCAGTTACATTACATTACAGTCGGCTAACTGAGCCTTTAATGAAGAAGCTTTCAATTCAGAGACGTGTTTGCTAAGTCAAATAGTTTCCAATAATGTTGGATTCTATGACATTCTCTATTAGTTGTTTATGAAACTGTTTAACTTAAGAAAGACGTGTCTGAATGAAAATGTTTTTCACTAATATTTATTGGTTAGGTTTTTTTGGGCAAATGTTTGTCCAAGTGTGACCATACCTTAAGAGAAAAAAAATCATTAGAAATACGGAAATGCCCATATGTACGAGTATGTACCACACATGTTTGTGACTCTTTCTCTTTGTTTGCAGACGCGACAGTGATATTGTAGCGCCCTATGAAAAATGGGTGTATTATGATGCCCGCATACTTCAACAGGAACAAGATCGCAACTATGCAGCTAATAAAACAAAAAAAGTAGCCTGGTTCGTATCGAACTGTGGAGCACGCAATGGACGACTGCAATTCGCCAATGAATTAGGCAAACATATAGCCGTAAGCTTACTACTTACATACTATGTATTTGTGTTTTTTTTTCACAAATTCTAAATTTAGACTTAGCACTTACCCGTTTCACTTAACTCTCTCTCTCTCTCGCTCTCTCTTTTTCGCTCCTTTTTCACTCACGTTCATTTTATTTAAACAGGTGGACATCTATGGAGCTTGCGGCAATTACAAGTGTTCACGCGTCAATTCCGACAAATGTTTTGAAATGCTAGATCGCGACTATAAATTCTATCTGGCTTTTGAAAATTCCAATTGCAAGGATTATATAACGGAAAAATTCTTTGTTAATGCCTTGAATCGCAATATCCTGCCTATTGTTATGGGCGGACGACGCGAAGACTATAAAGTTAGTGCTCCCGAAAAATCGTATATACATGTGGATGAATTCGCCTCAGCGGCGGAATTGGCCGGTTATTTGCACGAGTTGGATAAGAATGAAACACTTTATAACTCCTATTTTAATTGGAAGGGTACAGGTGAATTTATCAATACGTTTTATTGGTGTCGCGTGTGTGCGTCTTTGCACGATGAAGAGTCGTTGCGTAAATCACGCTGGTACACAGATGTAAATGATTGGTGGCGAGGTCCTGGCGTGTGTACAAATGGCTCTTGGCGCAATTTTAAAGCTCGAAAAGATGTTATAACTGATGATTAGATATTATTTGATAGAGGTTAGTGGATTTATTTATATATGTAAGTGAGATGGTGATGAAAGAAAAAAATAATTGTTGTTAATAATAAGTAGAAAACAAAATACGAGTACATGAATACAAACGAGTTAATAAGATTAGGATATAAAGAATGCATACATATCTACATACACACATATTCCCCTTTATTATGTACATATGTAACTATGTATTTGTTCCATACGGAACAAGGTTTCCATTTACTGGATACCTGGCCACAGCGGTCATCCGGGTAATGAGGAAGCGGATGAACTGGCCAGGAGGGCCTCTTCTGTTCCGTTTATGGGCCCAGAGCCGTTTTGTGGCGTAAGTCGGGCGACTGTAGCATCCCTGATCAAAGGAGTTGACACTTCGACCGCTAAGGTCTAAGGCAGGCCAAAGCATTGATACAGCCATTTTCGTATAATGGCATCCTGGACATCAACAGGAATAATTTACGGCTTGTTACTGGTTTTCTTTCTGGTCACTTTGGACTGAACTATCCTCTGTGGAAAAGTAACCAAGTTCGTTCAACCTTGTGTCGTTTATGCTTAGAAGATGACGAGACAACGGCACACATTTTTTGCGAATGTATCGTGTTATGTAACAGTAGAAGGAGTGTTTTCCATTCTGAGTTTCTGTTCTCAGATGATATATGTGCTGACTTTCATAAGGAGAGTCATACAGAAATTGATGTAACTTAATTTACAGATCTATGGTACAAAAGATCCATCAGGTGTCGGAGTGCCGGTCTTTGGACCATATCTTCCTCCTTATTCCATTCTATTCTAACTAAGTATTTGACAACGTCAAGTCAAATTCACTTGTTATTTGTTGTCGACAATTATTGTTTACCATTAACAGCTTCTTTCTATTTCCTAAGATCTAGAAAATGCCAAGAGGCTGCCAATTGTGGTAGTAAAATTTTATTAACATTGAGTATTGTATTGCCAAGACTTCGACAAATAGTTACATAATAGGGAGCTTATCAATCACCCTTCTTCCAGTTGTCAACATTGACGTCACGTCAATACCAAATGCCAAAAAATTGGAGCTTGTCTACCCGTTGTCGAAAACAACTGCGTGATATTGAGAGGCTCATGTTATTTTCTAGATCTTATGGAACAGAAATAGACTGTCAATATCTTAAAATTGTAATCGAGAGCATTTTATAAACATACAAATTTGAAAACATTTTCCAGCATTTCGAATTACACAGTAGACCCCCTGTTTCTTTTATGCATTCGTCCAAGGCACATAGAAAATGTTTCATGCATTGTACATTCTCTAAATGGATTGAACTAATGCTTTAGTTGGATTCCTTGCCTTGAGATTCTTCCTGTATGCGTGTATGTAGTATGCATAAAATTAATTTAAGTTCTAACTTAAGCATTTAAATAGGAGTTAAAAAAAAACTGAAACACAAAAAAACAAATTTTATAGATTTTAGGTTTAGGTACATATAACTTCTAAGTAGTGTCCGACCGATGAATCGGCTTCTTGGGCTTCGTTCAAATTAATCAAAAATTATTAGTGGCCCAATAATCCAATTTGTATTTTTTTAAGGCTTAGTACCAAGTTCCGCATTAATTCCAGTATTGCGTATAAGAAAAACGTCTGAGGGAATTTTCCATATGCTCTTCAAATCGTGGGTTAGTTATTGGTTTGTGGCACATTATATTCAAAATACATTAAGATTGCAGCAAACCAATAACCAACCGACGAAATGAAGAGTACACGGAACTTTTCACAGTTATTATTTTTAATGGGGATTTTATAACCGCAAACTTAAATAAAAAAAAGAATTACTGTACGGATAATAATTAAGCTCCTATTGCCGTCCTCAACTTAACTCAGTTTGGTCATCTGAGAGAGAGCCAATTATTAATTTATTTAGTATTGTGCACAGAAAAAAGTATTCACCAATTAATGTTTTCAATTAATAATTTAATTGATTCAATTAAACTTTTCGTTGTATTAATTAATATGAGTGGAAAAACTTCATTGATATTATCAAATTGTTTATAGGTAAAAATTTAATTAATTTTTTAATTAATATTACAAATATTTTAATTAATATTACAAACTCATTCATATTACTTTTTTATGTGTGAATCACAATAAATTTTTAATTGAAATTGTTAGAACACATGACAACTTCAAATTCAACCGTTAGACCCTTTTTCCACACGCAAAGTTTACTTTGCAAAGTTTTAATAAAATAGCTGGGAGAAATACTTTATCTTTCTGTCTTTCTACCAGCTGAATTAAGACTTTGCAAAGTAAACTTTGTGTGTGGAAAACGGGTCTTATTTAAGTTATGAATGTCATTGCCAGTGTAAAAGTTGGTTTGACTCTCACTAGGACTTTTTCCCGAGAATTCCAGCGACGGGAAAATTTCCCGATTATCCGGGATTTTATGTGGGATCCCGCGAAATAATAATAAAAAAAAACAATTGAAAACAGCTGCTTTCACTTTGGCATTTGTGAAAATTTATTGCGAGAAACGGTTTTTCTAAAAAATTTTACATTTATTTTATATTTTGTTACATAGATTGATGTTTTTAGGTAATTTATTGAAATCACTATACTCTTTTTTTCATAAAAACAAATGAAACTGCTCTAGATGGAAAACTCACTTGTATGGGCGATTTTTAAGAAAAAATCTAATGATCTGTCTTCGATCTTAAACCGCGTGTACCGTTGTATTGTTTATTTTATGTTTGTTTTTATTAACTGTTGTCTTATCTTTATGTTCACTTATATTTTTCAGTTTACTTTTTCCTTCTCATATAACAAAGTTTTTCTTTCGTGTTGGAAGAAACCTTTAAGGAATTTAAAAAGTAAACGTTATAAAAATAATTGTTTCTGTTTTAATGCCCAATTTGAATTAACATATTTATGTTTCATTATAACATAATGATATGTTTTAATTAAGGCCATGACTCATTATCCTATACAATCGCACGATCGTGTAGGATAGTGTATCAAGGCCTTTAGTATTTTAAGCTTTCCAATCTAATTTAATTTTTATTATTTCTATGGAGCTAGGTCTCGGGATATTTAAAAAATAATTTCCCGC
This sequence comes from Nowickia ferox, assembly GCA_936439885.1. NCBI lineage: Eukaryota > Metazoa > Arthropoda > Insecta > Diptera > Tachinidae > Nowickia > Nowickia ferox. The sequence goes on along the minus strand of OW387024.1, from coordinate 19,289,333 downwards.
TTTCCCGGGAAATGAAAAAGTGCGGGAAAAGTAGCTTTAACTCTCACGCAACCGAACTGAGTTGAGTTGAGTAGGACACCAGGGCTTTAGTCACGGAATTTCAAAGACTTTTGTCTGTTTGTTAATATTTTATACTTTTACGTATTATACAGGGTGGCCAAGAATGACCGAAGGGGTTTAAATTCCTTATAACTTTTATATTATTATTTTTTCTTCTTTCTTTTCAGTATTTTGTAAAGAAGACTTTTCAAGAAGACAATTCAACAACGAAACCTAACACCGTGTTCATTTTCAAAAACATATACATACATATGTGCCCTTAATTATGAAAGTGGTCTAAGTCATATATATCTTTGATCGAGATATTTACTAAATAACATTTAAACAAATCAAAAAAAAAAAATTTTATATTATGCAACATTTTAATTTAGAGTTGTACCAGTCTCGATTAATATAAATTTATTTAATATTTACTGAATATTTATTGAAGTTTTTTTAAGATTAATTTAATATTTTGAAGCAAAAATGCACATGACTTAGATCACTTTCATAATTAAGGGCACATATATGTAGTTAGTCCTTTCCGACGAAACACCGCACCAAGCGGTACACTTAAGTGGGTGTAATTCTCGCTGTTTAACTACTCTTGGGTTTTCCGTACCCCAAATACAGCAGTGTTGCCTATTAACGAACCCATTTAATTTAAAATGAGCTTCGTCGCTCATAATTAAATTATTAATAAAATTACGATTTTCTTCTGCTTTTTGATGAAAATAAATTGCATAATCAAGTCGTTGCTGGTAATCTATCGGTTTCAATTGTTGGACAAATTACCCAAGTCTTCTTTACAAAATACTGAAAAAAAAAATTATAATAAAAAAGTTGTAAAGTATTCAAACCCCTTCGGCCATTCTGGGCCACCCTGTATTACGCTAATATACATATGTGACGCGCAAAATAGAAAGGGACCTAAGGGTAAAAACCGGTTTTGTTCAGGAGAGCCATTTTAAAGATTTAAATACGCGCATATCTCTGGGAGGGAACACTTTTGGGGCATGGGGTCGGTCTCATTCGATGCTCAGATGTTTTCCACATCAAAAAAAAAAAAGTGAAAATTGATTTTTTTTACCCTTAGGTCCCTTTCTCTATGCGCTGTCACATATGTAAATGAAAAAAAAAACTATTTTTTCTTGTAGAAATAAATGCAAAATTCGATACTGCGATTCAAGTAGAAAACGTTACCAGGTTTTTATCTAAAATTAAATTATTTATTTTTTTTAACTTAAAAATGTCAAAATTTTTTCTTGTTGTGAATTTAATAAGTAACAAGTAAGAAGCAACTTCGGTCGGACACTACTTGTAGGCTTTTAGTTGAAGCTAATAGATACCCAGCAAAAAATAAATGAACGCGTTCAAAATGAAATAGTATTTCATGCTTTCTTGAGCATTTGTTTCTTCGAATACATTCCGAATATTATCGCAAATCGTAAATAATGCTATAGTTTTTGAACTCATTAAAAAAGCATGCGATATTACTGGGTAATATATTGAAATAATAAATACCCAGCGAAAAAGGCATGCAAAAACGGAATTAAATCATCACATTGCTACATTTTCATAAAACAAATTTTATCTCAAAAAAATACCAGGGTGCAGTATCTGAGTGGTAGAGTGTGTGCCTTGACAGTGAGACCAGCACGTCCGTATCCTGGTTGCCACAAAAGTTTTTATTTTTTGTTGGTTTTGTATTTAATCATCGAATCAGGGAACTTGCATGAGTTAAATTCATTCATTTTAATGGATACCAAAGTATTTAAATTCTCGCACAAACACATGATCTCCAATGACAAGCTCATGTAAAAATCCTGCATGTTTCACCTAAATCGAACCAATGCGTCATCACTTGAACCCATGATTTGTCATGTTTTTTTTTTGCTGGGTATTAAAAAAAAAGCTTATACATAATATGAAAAGTTTGAATGTAAGAAATGTTTTTGTGAAGTACATACATAAGTATATTGCACTTGTTCCTCAAAAAGAGGTCAACTCAAATATCGCTGGTTAACATACGAGTACAAAGGCTCTAAGTCCATATTTTTAGTCGATTTTTTTAATACATGTGATTGAACAATTTGACAGAAATGGTTAAACTGTACTTTTTATAGGGACTTAGAGCTTTCTGTTGTGATAAATTGGACTAAGCGCTTTTGCTCATCACTACAAAACAACAACAAAAAACGAGATAACTATAATTTTTTCTTTGTAATCAATGTATTTTTACTTATTGTACATTACTGCATTAAAAACTCAATTTCCAAAAAAAATAGTGGACTTAGAGCCTTTGCATGTTGAGCCAGCGATATGTACTCTTACCCAGCAAAAAATAAAATGAGTAATTATTTTAGTAGGTTATGCATTTTATTCTGATTTAACGAAGTTATTCTTAATCACATATCTAAAGCAATATTAAATCGCCTATTTTATTATTATTATTATTATTCTCTAAAATAAAAACCCAGTGAAAATAAGTGATGAAAAAAAGTAGAAAAAGCACCACAACTACTGATACGAACCACTGCAAACCCATAAGCTAATATAATTGACTGATTGATTTAAATGCTTAAAAGTACAAATTCTTCAACTTCAAAAATGAACGGAAACTAGAAGAGGTTCCGCTTCTTTTAATGAGTAGAATACTTTTAGGAATTAAAAGCCTTTCCAACTGGGTTAATAAAGCAGTGAATAAGCACCACTTCCTAAATCATAGATTTAACTGCTTTGGAAAAGTGGTTATTAACCACACACATCCTAAATGTAAAATATATTGGACTTACTTCGCCAATAAAATATCACATCTTATTTTAGAGTTTTTATAGCAAATAAAAAGTAAATTTTATTAGCTCACGGATTGGCAAAAACAAACCACTTCGCTGCAATGACACGCTTTTGCAAAATTCACTACTTTTTGCTCGGAGTTTGAAGTGGTTCGTATCAGTAGTTGTGGTGCTTTTTCTACTTGTTTATCATCACTTTTTTTTTTTTTTTTGCTGGGTATATGAAAAAGAGGGATGCATATCTGTATTTGTTTTTATGATGTAAGATTTCTACAGTGGGCAGACATGACCGACCATTGTATGGGTCATTGAGCGGAACAAGTGCAATCGATATGTATCATGAGAGGCTGTAAAGCAAATACGCACATGGGGTTTTTAAATGGATTTTAAAATAATTCATAAAAAAACAACAACACGACTGAAAACATCTTATTTGAAAGTCTTTTTTACAATACTAAATTTTAGTAAAAGAAAAACATTTTGTAAATAGCTGCTTTCAATTTGATGAAAATCAAAACTAATAAAATTTTTCAATGTAGAAACAAAGCTGACATAAAAACTAATAAAAAAAAAAAAAAAGATTTGCCAGGTTTTATAGAAGTTTTGTAAAATAAATTAAAAGACAACAAAGAAAACAAACAATATCACAAGAATAACATTTAGAGTAAGGTAAAATAAATCGATTATCGAGGAATTATACAGGCTTCTGATACAAATTATTTGCAGTTTTATTATTTAAAAAAAAAAAAAAAAAAAAAAAAACAAAAATTGGCCTTCGCGTTTTATTTGAATAAATACGAAGGCCTCAAGCAAACCATAAATTTCATGAATGTTTTGTGTAGCCCGATGGCAAGTGAAATATCAAATACGATATCAGTTCACTTCTCTATTTAGAACTAGTGCAATAAATACGCTTTCATATTTAAGCGGCAATTCCTTTTCAGTTCTTTTTATATCTGTATGTATGTACATATTTCTTTTTTTTAATTTCTTATAATTTTATATTTTATATAAAATGAATTGTAACACTCGCATATTAAACAAAACATTAAGAACATGTTAAAATGAAAATGTTTTTTATACATTTAAGAATATAAGAAATATGTATATGAAGAAATAAATTATTCCTAAAATATATATATATAAATGTATTTGAAATAAAGCAAGTTGTACGTATTATTTAACTAAAAATTATATATATTTTTTGAGCTTCATTATACCTATAAGTTTGTTGTTATTTATGTTAATTTATTTATCAATACATATGTATGTATGTAATTTAAATTATTTCTTTGTGTTATTTATTTAAAATAATTATTTGGTTTTGTTAGTTTTCTGTGATAAGAATGATAAAATAAAATAAATAAAATATGTATGTGCTGGTTTTTTTTTTTTGCTATTAAAAATTAACAGCCTTATTTATAAAAATTATTAAAACCTATTGAGCAAAATTTTGTATGAAAATCTGTTTCATAAACCCTTTATTAAGTCGTAATCATTTTTATAAATAAAGCTGTAAATTTTCAATATGACTGAGAGTCTTTTTGTGCATTCTTTTCTGCGCATCGCGGAAGGAGGCAATATAAAGTGGATTTCATTATTAATACATTTTCATTGAGAACAAATTCGATTGATTTGCTTCAATAAATAAATGAAAATAAAAATTAAAAAAAAAATATTAAATGCCTTCTTTTTAAAGTACAAGGTGGGCCACAAAAGAAATCATCCGATGTTGTTTGGCTCTCATTTTTTTTTCTATGTAAATGAAATTCGTTCGATTGATTATGTTTATTTGAACCTTTAGAATTTTATTGGTCAAGTCGAGAAGATGATATCGGCCAAATGGGCGCTGTCACAATTGATTGCTCGTTTTTTTATTTTTTTATATTTTATTTTTAAAGAGAAGTAACACTCAGGCAATGAATGCCTACTATATACTCTTACTAGGTGTTACCTTCTTTAGGAAAGGGATAGTGATAGAGAAGATAGATGGTGAAGGAAGAAATAGAGGAAAGCTTCATTCTTTTACAACTCTGCTTTTTGCACGTTTTTTTTTAATAATGCAGTGTTGCAGCGCCTCTGGTGTTAAATGAGGCGTATTTAATTTTTGAAGCTGTGATTAGTAGCCATTTTATTGGTTATTTTACTTCGCCGATAATTCTGCTGCACAACGAAGGAGGGCGCTCTGACGTTACATTGGGATTAGTATCTGCTGAAGTCGGTATAATTCAGTGACCAGTGACTATGCCTTCATCACATGAACTTTCCTACAACAACTGATGCAAAGAGACACTAATGTACATCAGAAAAATGCATGGTGTTGTTATTTGATGACTGTCTGATACCGGGTTCGAACCCAGGATCTTCGTTTTTGTAGTCAAAGTGCTAACTAACTACTTCAGCCAACGCCACCATTTTTCATCACTTCGGCGAGAGCTTCGGGCGACAGATTCTCGCACTCGTGTCGAATGTTGTCCTTGAGGGCTTCCAGGGTCACGGGTTTGTTCACGTAAACACGGGACTTCAAAAAACCCCACAAAAAAAGTCTGGAACGGTTAAATCGGGCGATCTTGCAGAGCAGTATAAATCGCCAAAACGAGAGATGAGGCGACCCGGAAACGCCACGACACGATTATTCCGCGTTCTTGGGGAGTGTATCGCTTCCATGGCTTGTTCACTTGTATTCTACATCTGTCTAGTTCACAAATGTCAAAAAAGATTTGACATTGGCCGCCATTTCCAATAGGGTGATTTCTTTTGGCCCACCTTGTACCTTCAATAAAACTCACCTTTTGCAAAAAAAAAGGTATAATTTATACTTTTAATTAAAAAGTGCTTTCAGGAAAAGTGTATTGCAAAGTATATTTTATGCTTTTTATGAAAAAGTATCATATAATATAATGATTTATGACGTTTTCTTTTCTAGAAAAAGTGCAACATATTTTAACTTGGATGATACAATAATTTCTAGTAAACTATCTATTTAAAATAATTCTGCCAAAATACCCCAACTTCAATGCAAAGATCTAATAGAACATTTACGATTAAAATGTATGGGATAAAAACTTAAATTTTAATGGGCGTGCCTCCGCCCATTTTTTAAATGCAAGATTTTGTGTTAAGTTTGTAAAAATCGGTACTTATAATAAAATATTAAATTTTAATGGGTGTGACTCCCACCATTTTTTGAAATGGAAGACTGTGTCTTTTTTTGAGCTCAAGGTGCATGGTAAGTTTCGTAAGAATCGGTTAAGTAGAACCACGTGAAATATAATAATAAATTTTAATGGGCGCAGCCCCGCCCATTTGTTTCAACTTTAAAATTGTGTAATTGTGGATAAATATAAGTAGAATATTATAAAATCAAATAAAAAAATTTGTGGGCGTGTCCCGCCCTATTTTTTACAATGGGAAGCTATACACTCTCAGACAATAAAAGAATTTTTACAATCGGTCTAATATCAACCGAGTTATGAAGTAACACTGCCAAAAATAAATAAAAATAGAGACGAATTGATAACCTCCTCCTTTTTTTGAAGTCGCTTAAACCCCATTTCATTGCGAATTTTCATGGAAAAGTGTAATAACTAAATGTAACATTATTTTTTTTTCGAGAAAAGAAAATGCCATTACATATGATGAAAAATAGCTATTTTTTTAAAAATGTGCTTTTTATTAAAAATTATCTTTTATGAAAGAGCATATCTTATTAAGAAGACCATTTTATGAAAAAGTAACTTTTGTGAAAACAAACTTTCCATGAAAAAGTACTCTCCATAAAAATACACTTTTTATGACAAAAGGTACCTTTTATAAGGAAGTCCCATATTATATAAGATAGTACCCTTTATAAAAAAGCACTTCACTTCTTTATAAAAAAATAAATAAATACTTTCTACAAACAGTACGTTTTACTAAAAGTACCATATAGAAAAAATATATATGTACATAAAATGTGCCTTTTATTAAAAAGTACTTTTTATGAAAAGAGTATATTTTATGAAAAAGTAACTTTTGTGAAAACCAACTTTCCATGAAAAAGTACACTTTATAGAAATGGACTTTTTATGGCAAAGCGCTTTTTACGAAAAGAGTGCCTTTTATAGTCAAGTCCCTTATTATATAAAATAGTAAAAAAAATACTTTTTACAAACAGTACGTTTTACTAAAAGTACCTTATAGAAAAAATACATATGTACATAAAATGTGCCTTTTATTAAAAAGTACTTTTTATGAAAAAGTATATTTTTTAAAAAAAAGAACTTTATGAGAAAAATAAAATTACCTTTTCTTAAAAGAAAACTATATTTTCTAAAATACCTTTTATGAAAAAGTACCCTTAAAGAAAAAGTTCAGGTACTTCAGGTAGAGGAGTAACTCTTAAAAATTAACTTTTGAGAAAAAAAGAACAACTGCATTTTCTGAAGTAGTTTTCATGAAGAAGTACCTTCAATGAAAAAGTACCGTGTAAAAAGGTACCTTTTAAGAAAAGTACATATTAATATAAGGTATATTTTAAGTACCTTTCATTTAAAAGTTTAAAAGTATCTCCTAAGGTGAGCCAAAGAAATTATTAGAAGATGCTCTTATTTTTGCCAATGGCGACCAATATCAAACCTGTTTTGACATTTGTGAACTAGACAGATGTAGATAGTCATAAAGCAGCTCTGGGCTGGAGAACAGCCAAGTGCGGTCAGGCTTTTGTGTGTTGTTTGGCCTTCGAGAGTTTTGCGTCTCACTCGCACTTGTTAATGGGCAACTAATTGTATCGTTTAGTTAGTTATTTTGTGGTACTTCCATTATCAAGTGCAAACATTTTTAATAAGATTTAATTGGTGGAGACCATAAAAAACTCTAGGAGTGGATCTTGGAAACTCCTACTTCCTATACGAAGGTATAGATCGTTCGCAGCAACCGAAGGAAGCTTCTACACGTGGAATACCCTGGCTCTTTGGCTACGTTCCTTTGCCATTTTTTGTTCCATTTGGAACACAGAATACAACAAAAAAAAAAAGACGGATGTAGAATACAAGTGAACAAGCCATGGAAGCGATACACTCCCCAAGAACGCGGAATAATCGTGTCGTGGCGTTTCCGGGTCGCCTCATCTCTCGTTTTGGCGATTTACATTGGCCCGATCGCCAAGATCGCTCGATTTAACCGTTCGACTTTTTTGTGGGGTTTTTTGAAGTCCCGTGTTTACGTGAACAAGCCCGAGACCCTGGAAGCCCTCAAGGACACCATTCGACACGAGTGCGAGAATCTGTCGCCCGAAGTTCTCGCTGAAGTGATGAAAAATGCCATAAAACAAGCAATCAATTGTGACGGTGCCCATTTTGCCGATATCATCTTCTCGACTTGATCAATAAAATTCTAAAGGTTCAAATAAACATAATCAAAAAACAGAATCGAAGTTTTTCATTTAGATAGAAAAAAAAATAGAGCCAAACAACATCGGATGACTGCTTTTGGCCCACCTTGTAGAAAAATATTCTTTTGTGAAAAAGTACGTTTTAAAAAAAGTACCTTTTAAGGAAACGTACCCTTTAGCATAATAAAAACAAGAGGCCTTTGGTTAGGATATTTTAGGTTTGTAGTACAGCTTTTTATAGTTAAAATTCATGAAGGGAGCACAATGGACCACTACATCGACTACTATAAGTGGTATTATTAACACTAACCTAACAAATGTATGGGTCGATTATGCGCAGAAGTCACTAGTTACCAATGTAGTTCGTTATTTGTCAATTGCATTTTGTAAAACCGTTTTTAGCAACTGGCAACCCAACAGAAGTTCGCATGCTCTATAAATAAAGCATTCACTTCACTTCACAAGAATGAAACTAATAATCGTTTTGATCACGTTAATCATACACACAGCAATTGAAATTTTCCTATTATAAATACACTCTAAAATACGAATTTATTTCCTATTTTGAAAAGCAAGAAAATGCTTTTTACATACATATCTGTGGCAATAAGGAGCAAAAGTACTTAGCTCATATTTAATTGTTTTTTTTTTGTAGGTAAAGCAATTTTTAAACTTCCAAATCGATTTCCAGAAATTTATTACTTTTTGAGTTGTACACTTTCATTTCATTTAGGAATGCATCATTTTACACACCATAACTATTATACTCAATTTGAAACATACCAAGTATAAGCAAAATCAAACTATTATTCGATATCAAATTATTATTCGAGTCATTGTTCCTGAAAAATCGGGCAAAAAAATTCTGCTCAGCAGTAGTTTCGAATATGAAGATTACAGGGATAGTTAAGTTAAGCACTTCTTCCTTTTTGCCACAGATATATTGAATTACACACAGATACAATAAACATTTTAGCAACATACCTTTTGTATTATATTAGTAACCTTGAACGAAATTTACACACGCCTTAAATTGTTATTTAAAAATTGGATTCTTGCATAAAATTTTGAGTTCTTTGTTTCTTGATATTTCATTAGGTATTGATTGCAGTATAAAATTCATTAAATATTTGTCTATAAAAATAAAATAATAAAAACAATAAGTTTAAAAAAGTCGTTTCAAATAGTCAATAACAGCCGTATTGCATATAGAAAAACACATCATGGTCAACAAGAGGGAAGAGTATTCATTGATTATGAAATTATGAATTAAATGGCGTACATACATACATACATACATACGTATGTATGGATGCAAATACATAATGGGCCTTATCGTGGTTGACGTATTTCGACTTCGACTACGACTACGACATTTTGGTCCTAGATTAAAGACAAACTTTTGTTGTGTTCTTTAATCTATTACAAAAACGTCATAGTAGAAGTCGAAATACGCCAACCGCGATAAGGATGCATGTTGAACTTGCTCAATACGACTGTTTAAATACATACATACATATATGCAGGCTTTTTTTTTATTAATATAATCCGACAAACCTGATTGATATAAAAATTCAGTTAAAACTTTTTTGCTAATTGTTTGTGGGGTTTCTTGCGAATGTTTTCATATTTAAAAAGTATTCGAATGTTGGGAACTTGAAAAAAAATATATATACAAAACAAAATTAATCAAGAGGAACGATATATAAATTTTTACAAAATTATAAAAATACCTTTTTCTTACAAGAGTTTCGTTTAAACTCGACTCACATCGTTTGAATTAAGAGTCTTGCGAAATTTGTTCATTTTTATTTAAATTAGGTATAGTATTTAATTTTTTTTTATATGTATTTATTAACTTTTAAGAAAGTATCCAGAGTTTGGCAAAAGCGAGTATAACAAGATAATAAAAGTTTGATGTTTATAGTTGTTGCAGGCATACATATATATGCAAGTCTTAGTTTTGCAAACTAAACTTGACATTGTTGTAGTTGTATTAATAAGTTTTTAAAATTAGCACACTGTGATTCATTGGCGCAACCCATGGCGGCAGCTGCAGCAATTTTAGCTGATATTTTACGTTTTAAAGCAATAGCTTCAACTTTTTTGGAAAGCTAAAATATGTATATAAAGAGAAAAAATATAAGCCAAAATCATAGTGACGAGTAATTTTTTTTAAACTTTTAGATAAAAATTAGTTTCTGATTAATTTACCATATACGCTCTTTTGATTATATTGTGCGGCATACCAGCTAATTTGGCTGCATTGAAGCCATACGATTTTGGACATGCACCAGCAGTATACTTATATAGGAACGTAACCGTTTCTTTAGTAGGATCATCGCAATCTTCATTTTCAACCATACAGGCCTGGTAGAAAAAAAGTTAACGATAACAGAAATAAATTATTAAAAATAAATAAAAAGTAAACCAAGACCTTAAGAACACACGTATCTTTAAGTTAACTGAACATTAACGTTAAAGAGAAATTAAATATGCAACCGGTTATTCTAAGAAAATGTTAAAAATAAATAAAAATTCTAGTTAGATCGGCCTTCTACTAAATGAACAAACAATTTATTTCACTGTTCAACAAATTTAATACCCACCATGTGGCCCAACGTAACGCGCTCATCTTTGTGGAAGAAATCAATTAAATTATGATAGTGAGTAGAAAATAAAGACCTGCATTTAAGATCCGCCAAAAAGTTGACAACAGAAGCTGCAATAGCAGTACCATCATAAGTAGCCGTACCACGTCCTATTTACATTTAGATATACACACAATTAAAATTTAATGGTATCATAAGAAAAATGTTCACCTATTTGCTTACCCAATTCGTCCAGCAATACCAAACTATGGACGGTGGCATGCTTTAATATTAATGAGGTTTCGTTCAATTCTACCAAGAATGTAGAATGACCCGATAATATGTCATCTTGGGCACCAAGACGTGTGAATATGCGATCTACCAAAGATAAACGACAGCTTTGAGCGGGAACATGCGCCCCCACCTGTGCCATTACCGTTAGAAGCCCAATCTGACGCATAAGAGTACTTTTACCGCCCATATTCGGACCAGTGAGTATCGATAGGGGTGCTGTGTCATTACAACCCAGGGCTACACCATTCGGTATATATGTGTCGCCGGAGACACAGGGATGATAGCCTTCTACAATTTCGATAAAAGCCTGCTTTGCTGGCTGAACATCTTCCATTTCCGGTATGCAGATGACTTGTTGTGTTCTAGCATATTCTGCCAAAGAAGCCAACACATCAACATGGGCCACACAGTCAACACATTGTTTCCACAACTCGTAGTGTTGGGAGAATTTTTCAAAGATACGCCTAGACAAGTCCTTTAAAATTGTATTACGTTCAATTTCGGCGTGCTGCATTTCTTTTAGAAAATTCTAAAAAAAACTCAACAGTAAAATTAAAGTCTTGCGAAATATTTTAATTTCATACTCTGGTCTCTTTGGTGGTATAGCGTCGCGTAGGTTTAGTTCCTTTCTTCTGACCTTCCAATGTATATTCATTGCCTGCTTTACGGGCTTGTGTTTCCGGCACCTCTAATTGAAAGCGTTTCCGATCAGTGCCGAAGTATGTGATGCGACAGCCAAAATATTTTTCTTGTTCTATTAAATATTCCTTTAATTGTTGGTCGATTTTTTTAATTTTTTCCTGCGCTTCATCATAATCTTCATCTATGCCATTTTCCGGAGCAATAACACCAGTTTCGGACGCTTTATTATGATCAAAAGCTTGCTAAAATTGTTTTATAATTAAATAGTGAAATAAAGTAAATATGAATGAAAAAGAAACCTTAAAGAAATTGAGTTGTTCTGCGAGATCTGGAAAAATGCCTCCTTTATGTTTAGGCTGCGTCAAACGTTTTAACAATATAGACCCAGCTTCTTCAAACATCGCAGGGATTTGCAGCAATGATTCAAATCCCTTTAGAATCGATATGAAATTCTAAAATTTTTCACATTTAATAACTTTATTTTATTTTATTCTTTGGCTTTTAACTACCTGTATTTTCTTTTTATTATACAATTTTTCCTCAAAAAATATTGCCCGGCCGTCGGGGTGATTATCCTGTACAATTTTACTTCCAAAATGATGTATTTGGGCCAAATGCCTTTCAAAATCCGGCAGAGGAGCCATTAGTGATCTGGACTCTTGCAGCATAGAGGGATTATTTAGGAAATCTGTTACAGCTTGTTGCCTTTCCAATATAGTATTTAAAACACATGAAGGAGCACATAGCCAATAGTGGAGCAAGCGTTTGCCAAATTTCGTACAACATTGATCTAATGTTGATTGCAGGGAGTGTTCTTCTCCAGTAATGCGCAAATTCATTAAGGTTGTAGCATCTAAGACCATGTGAGCTCTTTGATTTGGAGCTGATTTACTGGAAATTATGGGTAAAGCTAAGGTATCAGGTGGCTGGTAGAGATGGTAACGGGCCATGGGCAATACTTTTTCCGCAACATGACACTTCTTCATATAATTTATACATAAACACAAAGCTTTCAAAGCAAGTTTGGCATTAGCGTGTGGAGTGAGACCCAAATGATCTGATTCAGCTTGCATTGTTCTTAAAACCAATGGCCAATTGTCTTCGCCGCTTCCCGCATAATATTTCTCAGCCAATTCCTTCAATGCCTTCTCAGCGCTACTTTGCAAACTTCCGCTATTGGGCAAGTATTCCTTTGGAATGCTACTCAACACTGTACGCATTAATTCTTGTGTCTTCTCTTGTACATTCGACTTTTCCATCACTACCAAAACAGGCATATTATGGGATAATAATGTATGTAAACGGGAGCAATTTGTATCATCATCAAATTCCCCCAAATAGCAGTCGCCTATTGAAGTGTCTATAAAACAAATGCCGTAACAAGAAATGCCAGCATTTTGCATTTGCTTTTCAACTAAAGCCAACATATAGTTGGGTTGATGATTAGGTGTTATTTGACACTGGCTACCAAAAACTTGAGTTCCTCGATTAGTAATTTGGCAAATTTCTCTTCGTACGACTTTATCAAATTTGGTAGGCTTTATACGTTTACATCTTTCCGTCATCATGTCCGGCGTTTCAGTTTGTTCGACACGTGCTACTTTGTATCCCCTCTCCACCAGTACCGAAGCCATTTTATCGAAAGATACTTCGGGAAACCCAGAATGAGCGAATTCTCCTCTCATGTAAGTGAAACCAAGTTCATTGACACCCACATCGGCATCCATGTGGTAAAGTTCATAAAACTTTCCCACTTTAAAGAACAGTACACAGTCGAAGTTTTCAGATTTTAAAACCCACCATTGGCGAACACCCTAACAAGAAAATAGCGACAATATATAAAAACATGTTCATAAATTTGTACTCCTTGAAATTTAACAATTATTTTATTTCGTCAGAATTATCGGTCATGTCACAGAGTTCAATTCCGTTCGGAAACGGAATTGAATCCACCTCAAAATATATAGCCCTAGCCGAAGCATACCCCAAAATACCAGCGCCCCCAACAGTTTGGACTCACCTAACAAATTTCCGTATTTTAGTTTTCTTTTTTAGACACAATCTAATACAAAAATGGGATGGATTGAATTCCGATTCCGAACGGAATTGAGCTCTGTGACATGGCCGTATAATAAAGTTTTGTATGTACCTATGCAATTCTCCCTTAACGTGCGTCGTTCGCCTATTTCTACTTTGACCACGACATTTTTGCAGTATATTAAAGAACACAGTAACATTTGTTCTTTAATTTATTACCAAAATGTCGTAGTTGAGGTCACAATACGCTAACCACGATAAGGACTATTAAATGGTTAAACTTATTGCACCAAGTCTTAGTAATTTCTTTGTACCTATCTAAAATATATATAACCGATTTTAAGTTGATCAAATATATGGGTTTTGCCAACTATCCATTAATTCCCAAAATAAAATCATTTTCTTATTACTCTTAAAATTAACATTAAAACATTTAACAAAACTTACCGGTGACAATGTGTCTAAAAACTTAGGTGGCACAAAAAGCGTAGATGGATCATAGTCTGGATGTTCAGGTTTACGGCCCTGTTTATCTTTAATTTTGTCTGGTTTCAAGAACTCCAACTTCTGGTGAGGCCATATAACGGGTTCATCTAAGTTGGAAGTGGTTACTTCTTCACATTTGTCTTCTTGTTTTTTAGATGTTTTACAACTACTCGAAGATTTAAGTTGTTCCAGTTTTTCCATGAAACTATCTGCTGTTAGGGTACCATCCACTTTAGTTTTCTTAGATTTGGGTTCAATGCTTTTATTCTAAGAATAAATAAATCGATATCTTTATACGAAGTACAAATTTTATAGAGTATTATCTCACTAGTTTTTTCTTAATTTCTGGCGAAGATTCCTCTTTTGCATCACTGTCATCGTCCGAGAGCATTTCCTCATCATTAGGCTCATAGTCGCTTTCAACCTTTTTTCCATTGGACTTTTCACTTTTTTCCAAGTTCTCTTCTTCATCAGAATCTTGCAGGACTAAACGTCTTCTCTTCTTAGTAATGGCTCCTATTTCTTCATCGTCTGAATCCTGAGCTTTTTTCTTATTCATTACCTTTTCATCTGAGGACAACACTTTGTTTTGGCGATCCAAAAAGTTTTCTTTTTCTTGTAAATCTTTGCCATTTTCCTGTTTTTTACCCACAGCAGGAAGAACTTTTTTCTCCGAGGTAGCCGGCGACTTTGAGAAATAATTAAATAAATTGTGTTTGGGTGAGGCAGCAGACTTGCTGAAACTAGAATTCAATTTCCTGGACATTTTTCCAAGATGCTTTTACTTATGTATATTTCGAGGAATATATCGCCTAGATAGTCTGTACTGCTGCAAAAATTTATAACAAATAGAAAATGCGCAACATTTGGCGCCTGCTGCAATAAGTGCTGTCAATATAGACTCACAATAAAGCACCAAAAAAAGCGTTTAAAAAAATTAATTATAAAAAATTTCTCTTTTTGTTTATAAGGCTACCGAGTTCATTATATAAACACATGCTTAGGGACATGGCTAACACTTATTATTAAAAGTACTATTTTGATAATATTAATGCTCTATAGTTAACAAACTTGAATTTTTTATGTACAGTACAATAAATAAATTATAATAGTACATTTAACAAGTTAAAACTTTAATTTAAATTCACAGTCATCCAATAAATTTGCATCAAATGACATTCAATGGCATGCAAATGACAAATTTTCACTTGCATGAAAATTTTGCAGCCACTGGAGGTGCCATTGCAAAAAATTTTAATGTGTTAGTGAAAAATCGTGGGTGTACTGAGTTTTTCGAAATGGCATGCCACTATAGTGGCATGTGTAAATGGTATGTAATGCACCTAAATACGTTTTCCTCCGAGTACATTTATGCCACAGATTCTCAAAACTTCTTATGAACCATAACTTATGACTATAAAATTTATTTTCAAGTTCTGTGATGAAAAGAGCTTGTATTGTAGAAATAACGACTGTTAAATTTTTATACATCACTACCATATAGTATCTACATATGGATGTATATGAGAGATGATCAATGTGAGAACTTATGACAAACACGGTCTGTGCTGCCAAGTTTCTTAAAGCAGATGACAAGCAGCTGTAACTAGAAAACGTTTTATTTACACAATTTGCATATATTTACAAAAAAAGTTAAAATTATAACACCATGTCTTTAGCTGATGAACTTTTGGCCGATTTGGAGGAAGATAATGAGAACGATGATGATTTGGCAATGGAAGAAACAGCTGAAGAAGCTGCTCAAGCTGAAGAAATCGCTGAAAAATTGTTGAAACCTAGCATTAATCTGATGGAGGTTGATGTAAAAGTGCAGTCGATAAGAGAACTATGTAAATTACGAGACTCTGATAGATTACAATATATACTTAAACAAATTGAACACTATGCCCAAAGACAGCGCACCTCTGCCGAAATGTTGGGAAGCGTAGAATCAGATCCGGAATACTGCCTCATTGTTGAGGCTAATGCCATAGCAGTAGATATTGATAATGAAATATGTAAGTACAAAGCTAATTCAATATTTTATTAAATGTAACACAAATGTTTTCAGCAATTATTCATAAGTTTGCTAAGGAAAAGTATCAAAAACGTTTTCCTGAACTGGATTCCTTGATAGTGGGTGAAATCGAGTATTTATTAGCGGTCAAAGAATTGGGCAACGATTTAGATCAAGTAAAGAGCAATGAAAAATTGCAGGCTATTTTAACTCAAGCCACTATAATGATTGTGTCTGTTACAGCTTCCACAACCCAGGGGTAAGCTGAAAGTTTTTCTGTAAAAAGCCAATTATTTCTTTTATTTATTTATGCCCTTAGTACTTTCTTAACACCCGCTGAAAAGGCTCAAATAGATGAGGCGTGTGAAATGGCAATAGAATTAAACAATTTCAAAACAAAAATATATGAATATGTAGAAAGTCGTATGACTTTTATAGCACCCAATCTCTCAATGATTGTAGGTGAGTTTACTATAGATATATTATCCTGGAAGTTTTTAATTTTATTTATTTCAAAGGGGCTTCCACTGCTGCTAAATTATTAGGCATAGCAGGTGGCTTAACGAAGTTATCCAAAATGCCTTCTTGTAATGTGCAAGTTTTGGGTTCTGAGAAAAAAACTCTGGCGGGATTTTCTAAAACTCAAATGCTGCCACATACTGGATACGTTTTCTACTCACAAATTGTTCAAGACACGTCACCGGTAATATTTTTCGGTTAATAGTTGTTTAATAAAATATCTAATTTTTGTATTTTCATATTTGGTGAAAGGATTTAAGGCGTAAGGCAGCTCGATTAGTGGCAGCGAAGGCTGTACTTGCAGCCAGAGTAGATGCCTGCCATGAAAGTATTCACGGTGAAATTGGATTGAAGTTTAAAGAAGATATAGAAAAGAAATTAGACAAACTTCAAGAGCCTCCTCCAGTAAAATTTATCAAACCTTTGCCAAAACCTATAGAAGGAAGCAAAAAGAAGCGAGGTGGTAAGAGAGTAAGAAAAATGAAGGAACGATATGCTTTAACGGAGTTCCGCAAACAAGCCAACAGAATGAACTTTGGAGATGTAAGTACCAAAAAGTTTCTGATTTAAAATTTTGTAAGTAATATATATATATATATTTCTGTTTGCACCAATTCAAACCACAGATTGAAGAAGACGCTTATCAAGATGATTTGGGATATTCACGTGGCACTATTGGAAAAACGGGTACTGGTCGGATACGTCTACCCCAGGTGGATGAAAAGACCAAAGTTCGAATTAGTAAAACTTTACAAAAAAATCTACAAAAGCAACAAGTTTATGGTGGTAGTACTACAGTTAAACGCCAAATATCCGGTACTGCTTCTAGTGTGGCCTTTACGCCATTGCAAGGTTTGGAAATTGTTAATCCGCAAGCTGCCGAAAAAACTCAAACCGAAATGAATGCAAAATATTTCTCCAACACCTCGGGCTTTTTATCAGTAAAGAGAACCACATAAATAATTTTCTATAAGAAATTAAATAGTTTTATTGCAGTCACAAATTAAAAATGTCTTAAATAAAAAGGTGGGACAAAAAAACATTGACATTTCTGTAAAATTGGTATATTAAGGAATGAAAGGCTTTTAAAAAGCAATTGGTACATTTATAATAAGCAAGGAATGGAAAGGCTTACATTTTAAAAACGATTGTACAAGGTGTATGGTTAAGGAGAATAGCACCTTTGGCATAATAGTACCGAAATGTATGTATGTAGCTGTTAACTCAGTTTGCCGATTTCGATTTTTCTTAAAGCTTCCCAGGAATTGTTAAGAAATACAGCAACGATGCCGGCTACAGTAAAAACTCCACCTATTATTGAACAACAATTAGTAGCAAAATGACCAAAAGACCTAAAAATATATATAAGTTATTTATAGAGGAGGTAGATAGTCATCTTTCTAATCATACCTTTGTTGTTCTTCATATTTCACCATCAGAGGAGATAATTCATAAGAGAAAAATATTCCCGGCATACCACGTTCTTTAGAGCTTAAGTCCTTACGATAACGTGTTACCGAAAATTGATTCGTATAGATGGGAGCTTCTTCATTAGCTTTCATATAAATAGTTGGAACTATTTTGAGGTAATAGTTAAACATTTCCGATTTAGATTCTGAAAAAAGTTCAAGGCAGATTAAAACATTTATGTATCTTTATTCAAATTATTGCAATCGTTTTTCAAACGATTTACGAAGCAACTACCCAGTACTGGATATTATTGTGAATGAATTAAACTGTTATACATGCCGTTGACAGCTAACGCTCGACATTTCGACATCGATCACCTGCGCTGGATGGCCAACTTTCCTACTACTAATAAAAAAAATATTGACTTGTGTTTTTTAACAACATATCGAAATTAACAAAGTTTCTCATTTCGAAAAGTCAAAACATAGATATATTAGTTTTTGCATTTTAAATTATTAGAAAGCGTAACAAATAGCCAACTAATATGCCGATGCCAAGCAGTGCATTTGGTCAACAAGGGCCCTCGTGTTTTGATAAAATGAAAACTGGCTTCACCATCGGCTTCTGTGTGGGAATGGCCAGCGGTGCTCTATTTGGTGGCTTTTCAGCGTTAAGGTAAATTTCTTTGACACATAAAATGCTAATCAAAACAAAAAGCCGGTTCTGGACATTACATAATCACAACAGCTATATAAATGTTTGCTTTCTCTTATAGGTATGGTTTGAGAGGACGAGAATTGATAAACAATGTTGGCAAAGTAATGTTACAAGGTGGCGGCACCTTTGGTACTTTCATGGCTATAGGTACTGGGATACGCTGTTAAATTACTCTTAAATTCGCAATGGAGGTTAGCTTTCACCATATGGCAAGATAAAAATAAAAAATAAATTCTAGCAGCAACTAATTGTTAAGTTTACGGATAAATTATAAAATTAAATAAACCTAAAATATATTATGAAACATAAACCATTTGAAATACTTGCCTTCCGTCACCTCTTTAAAGCCGTCTAAGGGATGTGTTTTGGCGAACTCAATCTTATCGCCGAAAGATAGATGATTAATTGTGTGAGACAGTTTAACGTCAGATATTTGAAAGTCGTGTATGTGGAATTGTCGGATGGAAAAACTGCTGCCCGGAGCAATATGAAAACTACCTGCCATCTGCAAAACAACGAAAGAAAAACATGACATTTTGGGGTTAGGTGGAGATTGAAAACTTGTTTATAATACGTTTACAATACAACGTACCCTGTTCACTTCTAAATGTCCTTGCACACGACATCCTTCCTTAAAGGCATCTGAATCCGATCGTTTTAATTTATCTTTACATTGTTCAATTTTATCTAGTTGAACATTCCATTTTTTATTACGATACGCCTCTAAAACAGAATCGCAAGTATTGCAACACCTTAAAAAATACATGTAATAATATGTAATAGGATTATTTTATATTTGAATTAATTATTTTTAAAAAATACTTTGTATCATTATTTTCTGCGCCATAACAGCTCCCACACGTAGTGTTTTTATTTGAGGGTGACACTACTACAATTTCTTTAATGGGATCAACTTCTTTCAAAGGATTTCCTTGCAAATCTAAGCGATGTTTGAATATATCATGATCTACTCTTAAATGTTGATCACCCGATGAATCCATGGCATCCAAAGATAAAAAGTTGCATGCCAAATTATGTAAAGTAATGTCTAAATTGATCCTTAACTTGTGACCTCGACTTGTGTCCACAAATAATTCTTCGGTAATATTAGGTGTTATATAGGCCAGAAACTCCAAAAATATTAATATTGCTACAATACTTGTACTTATTATGGTCACTTTTAAAATTCAAAAGAAAAATAATAGTTTTTAAAAAAGTAATGTAGGTATAGGGCATAATTTATTTACCGGCCGCTCCTGAAACCGTTCTAACACTAAAATCTTCCAAGGTACGCGGATAAGCATCTAAACGCCTTAAAGCATCAGCTATTTTCATTTTGTTAACAATTTTCTTACCAGCAAGGTTTCTTTTATTAATAATAACCTTACATTTGTTTAAACTAAACAAAGTGTATTTTGCCTTTGCACTTTTTTCTTAAATGACAACGTAAACAATTTACTTAACTTTAAAAAAAGTATATATAGTTGTGTGGGTGCGTGTGCAAGAACACACAAATTCTGTCAAAAGTTGTATAACAGTTTATTAGAAACGCAGTTATGTACATGCCAAAAGTCTGGCAGCAATTATCCGGTATTTCAGTTTCAATTCATAAATGGTATAGTAAATACATATATAATATAGTTAATTTATACTTATTTTGAATTGAAAGAAATGAATAAATGCGGAACTTTCATTTATAGAAAGATTTAATAAGTACTTATATTTTAAAAGTTGAATTTCTTCTTGGATATAAACTAATGCGCCGACGTTATTATACGAACGGCCTGGAACTCTTTGCGTGTTACAAGGCCGAAAGGCAGTGTTGATATTTTATTTTATTCCTTGTATTAAAGTCGACCAGACCTGTTCGTGGATAAAAATTCTAATGATAATCTAAATTCATATATTGTGGAATTTTTATACAAATTTGTTTTAACATAGTATAAAAAGTGAAGTGATGAAAAGAAATTTAAATAAAATTGGTTGATTGTTACAGGTGAAAACAAGTGCGTACACATATGTACATATATATAGCAAATAGAAGAAAAGAAATACGCAATTTGTTTATATTACATAGAATAATAATTGATAAAGAAAATACTATATTTAACAAAAGTGCAACATTGAAAAGGGGAACAAACTGTAACGTGTTAAAATAGTTTATTATTATTATTTTGTTATCGAATAAAATTGTTTTTTCACAAAATGTCTGCAACGCCACCAAAAATGAACGAAGATTTGCTGGGCGGTAAGTTATTTAGTATGTATTGCCTCCATTTTTGTATATTTTAATTTACAATTTTTTTCTCCCATATAAAATATATAAAACCAGTCAGCCATATTTATTTTAAAGTACATTTTCTTTCCAAATTTATCGTCATTATCTCGCAGCTGGCTTTGTTTACAATACCAGCTTTTGTTTTCTCGTTTATGTTTTTGACTCTTCCGTTTTTTTTTGCTACAAGAAATTCTTTTGTTTTGCTAGTATTTTTTATTTTTATTCCTATTAAAACGCATATGTGACCACATTTGCATAACTGTGTGTGTAAAAATGCTTTTACTGTACTACTGTACTTGTTGTTTGTAAATTTTTGATATTTCTTTCTACTTTTCTCTGGTTAATATTTGTTTTTATTGATGTTCCTCTTTATGAGAAGACCGTCAAGAAAACAAAGAAGAAAAAAGCAAGTTTTTGGAAAAATTCAAGTTGGTTTTATATTATACACACCTACATCCAAACTTACATATGTACATTTATGTATGTATGGGCATACATGGATGCAGGTACATACATGCATACAATATGTATGTATGGATACAATTATCATACGATCTAATAACAAGGTTAGGAAGCGTTTTGAAGTTTTAACAACTGCAAATAATATCAAAATATTATTATTGATATACAATTTTTAATACATACTATACAATGCGAGCAGCGCATGTTTACGGTTTAATGCATCCCTATTTAGTTTAAAACTGAGGGTATAGAAGAAAATGAAAAATGATACTTATCGGATGTCACGTACACAGAATTTTACAACAAGTACAGTAAAGTCTCAGTAAGTAATGTTATCATCCGAAACAATGCACTAATGTGGATATCTACTATTTCATTTTTCAGAAGTTTTTATTCTCGAGGTTTAATAGGTACCTAAGTTAAAAAATTAACATTCAAACCGAATTCATGCGTTGTAATTTCTCGGGTGAAACGTTCGTGGCACCCCTTTTAGACACGAAAAGTGGTCTGATTTCACCTTATTGAATACTCCTTGATCACATTATGGCTGAGTTCCAAAACTTATCAATACAAATTTTGAATACTTTCTAAATGCAGTATTTATACTCTCTACAGACACAAAGTTGCGAAACAATGTACATATGTACACACATACATACATATGTATGTATGTACATTTACTTTGAGAGGAGTAGTCAAATATAATTTTTAATTTTCATACAAGTGAGCCACTCTAATGTACATACATACATACTTAACCTGACCATACATCCCGCTTTAGGCAGGATTATCCCGCTTTTCACAGGTCGATCCCGCCTTCGAAAAGTTCGATCTCTTGTTCGATTTTTATTAAAATGTAACCGACAAAAATTCATTCCAAATATTTTTTTCAGTGTAATTATTGCCTAAGTAGCTAAATCCGTGAGTAGTGTGAATATTTAAATATTTGTTGTAAGACCCCAAAAATGTTTTTTATTTTTAGTTTTTGAGTAAAAAGCAAATCCTTTTTTATGCACACTACCCCCTGTGGGCTTCACTGCACCCCATTAACGATTTGAGATGAAAAGATATTTTTTTTATTAGAAGTGCCACGCTTGCGGTTCAACCGTCACTATTTTATGGAATACAATTCTGCTTATTAACATACATAAAGATTCACGAAGAGTCTCAAAATTATCACTGCATTAATTTTCAAGATATTTTTTAAGTAAACATAGGTACTGACTATTGTGGCTTCCAAAATATCTTGAAGTAAATGATGTTTCTATGTGGAAAGTGCCACGAAAACTTCAGTCATTAAATGTAAAGTAAATGATGTTTCGATGTGGAAAGTGCCACGAAAACTTCAGTCATTAAAACATGAATAGCCTATTGTGCCTTCTAGACCATCAGTAATATGCTGCAAGCGAATCAGCGAGATCGGTACGCTGGTATTATTTTTGAAGACAAACAAAAATTTGCACAATATTTGAGGCACCACGCGGACTTTTTAAATTCTGAAATTTTTTCCAGAGACAATGTGCAATATCAGCAGAGTTTTCTCTACAAAATTTCTAGCTTCTTCCTTCCTATATTAGATATATCAAAGTAAATGGTGTCTATTCCAGAATACGCGTCGGCTTGGTGAAAGTTAACATGGAAAACAAAAACAAACTGTGTAAATGCAAAAAAAAATTCTTTTTGTTTCTTATAAAAAATTAACCGTTTTTAAAAGAGAGAGAGAGAAACGCGTTGAAATTCTCACATTTATTTCATTTCAGAAATGTATGGCAAACAAAAACAATTTTTGAAAAGTTGTTTTTCTTTTAATGTAAAGTTTCACTTCTTCGACGCGTTTTCCACAATATCCACCAATATGTTTTCTTTATGGAAACTGTCACACCCACATATCCAATTCGAACTTATTTTGTAGGACAACGCACATTATAAAAATCATTTTCTGACAGAAAATTTCACGTTTCTTGCTGAAAAATAAAAAAATAATATATTGGAGGTGCTACATTAAAATAAATATTGATATCGGTGCAGCCGCTCTTGATCAAAAGTCGGGACATCAAAATACATTTTAGAGGTATGGTTGCTTCGGCAAAGTTTCTTATTTTGATCCCTAGAATACGAGTTTCCTTGTAATTTGAGCAATTTTTAAATGGACCCGCCCTATTATACATATATGTACATACATACATAACTTTTAACTATAATTAAATACTGATCAAGTTAAAAGTTATCACCTAGAACTCTTACAATAAAGCTTACTTGTACCTACATATGTACATATGTATTTGTTATTAAAACGTTTCCATTAAGCTACGGTCAGACTTGTAAAACATTTGACCAAAATCATGAAATTTTTGATTGCCATAGATCTGACCACAAAATATTTTTGAGGGCAAACAACATTTAGAGAAAATAAATTTGTTTGTTAGCAAATAAAAGTTTCTCTAATGTGAACATAGTGTGACCACCCTCTGTCAAATATTTTTCGTCAGTTCGGTCAAAAAATTATTTGTTCTTACAAAGTTTTTGTATGAACAAACAGTGGCAAATGACAGCTGTTTCCAAATGATGTATCTTCTAGTGTAAAAGTATAATAAAAAATCGCAAAAATTATGCTTGCTTAAACAACCATTTACACAGAACTTAATTTCATTCAAAGAGATGTTTTTTGTCGAAAAACGTCATAGCCACATAACATTTTTCAAATCACATGTGATTTTAAAAGTAATAGTGGTCTTGCAGACCTTTTGTAAAATCATATTGGATAAATGTCTTGCAGAAATGATATACAATAGAAAAATTATTAAATAGAGCAAAAAAAAAAAAATATCTGCAAGAACATGCCTGATAGGTATGAAAAATATACATAAATTCCATAGCTTCACATGCTTTCTCTCCTTTCAGAGGCTGTATGCATACTTGATGAGTATCAAGGCATAAAACAAACAAACAGTAAATAAACTATAAATTTTTTGTGTGTCTGTTAATTTCCCAATTGTAACAGGTTTAGTTAAGTTCAAAAGAGAATGAGAAAAATGTCTGCATTTCCATTTCCCAATTGTAAAAGGGGACTAACTGAAATTAAAAAAGCGCTAAAAGTTTTGTTTAATTACTTGTTCAAAAGCGCTATAACTGACGACACTGTCATAAAATAAAAATAAACAAACAGCTGTGCGTTTTCTTCCTAATTTCCCTTATTCATTTTCTTCCTCCTCCAACATTAATAATGATGCTGCTCCACAGCTTAACACTAATATTTCACATATATCAAAATCTTCCATTATTATGACCGAGCACAATATAACGCAACGAAATCTTTTAAATTTTCCGTGACAAATTTATACAAAAATTTCTGGGAAATCAAGTTTTTAAATTTTGGCACTTGGATTAAACATTTTGATTAAATATATTGTTTGACATAAGTGTGACCGCACAGAAAACATTTTTTCCCATGTTTGCACATAACACTATTTGATGGGTTTTTGAACAAACAAAAATGGTCAAAAAAATTTGACTAGTGTGACCACCAAACAAAGTCTCCTTAGTTTTGAAAAAATTGTATGGAAATGTGGGAAAGCAGATTTCATGCAAATGTTTTCCCAATGTGACCGTACCTTTAGAATTACTCAAAATTTCTTTTATAAATCAATATAGTATGTATGTACTACATACTATACTTTTTTTTTTTTTTTTTTTTTTTAATGATTTGAAGTTATTCCGTGTCCCCTTGTTATTACAAGGGATGGGAGATTTTATTTGGCCGAACACAAGGGTTATAACGCCATCAACAATTTCTTTATTTAGGAGCCTCCTCCGAGAAAATTCCAAACGACATATACCGTCGCATACGAAGCCGGAAATCCCAAAATTCTTCTCCTTATATGTCCAAAAATGAGTTTTTGTTTGGTTCTCCAACCAATTTCCAAAATTTATTCTTTATAATTGTTTTTGCATGTGGTTAATGGAAACCAACGGGATACCGCAAGGAGTACCGCTAACCGACGCCAACCACTAATCACATGCGGTGTGAAACGTAAAACTCTCGAAGGCCAATAAACAACAGTGGCCTGGTTGCACTTAAGAGATAATTGCCAACGACGCTTGATGTTGGCTCGCCCAGAGCTGCTTTACGAATATACTATACTTTTGTCTACGTGTCTGTTTACCAGACTCACCTTTTAATCATCATTATTTCCATTATATTTTGTAATTCTTATACCTACCTACATGCATACATACTTACATACATATGTATGTATTTTATATACATATATTTAATTTTAAAGTGTTAATCAACTTTGCAATTTCTTCTACATCCCATTCTATACAGGTATTTCTCTCAAACATCGTGTTTTTCAATGAGTTGAATATGTATATATGTATATATACATATATATTGGGCCTGTTCTGAAAATCACGGTGATTTCAAATCACGTGATTTCACATGTAAACTACTAATAGCTGACTTAATAGTGGATTTTTATTATATTTTAGGCTTTTTTAATTTATAATAGAATATTTTCTTCCAACTTCCAACGCCATAAATTGTGCAATATACAAAAGCAATGATTTAACTTTCATTAATTTTTTGAAATCACCTTGATTTGCCATGTCGTGATTTGCTGAACAGGCCCGTATGTATGCATGTTTATAAAACTGATTTCCTGAACTGAATATATGTATGTAAAGCCTTTGTAAAACATTTATTATTATAAAAAAATATTTTTGATATACCTATTTATTTATTTATTTAAAAATTTTACAAACATAATAAATTATGCAAATAAAAAAAGGGGAATCAGGTGCTAACAGCAAAGGTTTTCGACCTAGATATTTCTGTGTTTTTAGATTGTATGTTTGTATAGATTACAGTGTTTTAGAAGTAAAATTGCAGCTTTAATGTTGGTATAGTTGACTGATTTAAGTATTTCAGGTAAACTTATTTTTCCGAAAAGTTGGTATTGCGCTTGTTTGATAAAGGGACAGTTAAAAACTATGTGGGCGATGTTTATGGGGGTATTGGTGTTACATAGATGACAAATATTGGGAGATGAACCGGTAAAGATGTGTTTGTGGGTAATTAACGTATGGCCCATTCTCAGCTGACTGTAGACTTGAATGCCGCGTCGGCAGGCTTAATTAGGATATTTAGGAGCAGTTTTATCTGGGTTGAAATATTTGTAGTGGTGATGGTAGTTTGGCCAGAGTTCAGTTTCTTAATTTTGGATATTTTTGAGGATAAGACGTTTTATATCTTTTTTGTTTGTAGAAGGATATGTTATAATAGGTTTATAAAACAGAACTCCGTACAAAAATTATTTTTATAAAACAAAATTATTTTTTATGAATAATGCCCGTAATTTCTACATACAGATGATTTTTTACCTACGAATTTGACTTAAAAATGTTAACTGACACGAGAGATAAAGCAGACAATATATGTATAAAAAAAATATACTTAGAATCACCTGGAATTTTATAAAAATATGCCCATATTTAGTTTGGTGATTTTTGCAAAATCTATCTAGGTATATATCTTCCATGTACATATTTAGATGTGTAAATAAAGTAAAAGCAGACAATTGCAATATGTTTACAATAAATCTCTATAACGTATTTTTCATTTTAAATTGATTGATTGGTTTTGTTAAATTGTATCAATTTCTAAACGAGTACATAATATGTACATTATAATGTAGACATGTATGTATGTAGCTTTGCAAATTTTCTAACTTAAGATATGCTCCAAAATGTATAGATGCAACACAACGTTTACTTATCGCTCATTTAGTACAACAACGCCATAACTAAAAAAAAAAAACTAGTTGAACAGAAAACGAGTTTAACGTTTTCAATTTACACACAACTTAATGGAAAGATAAAATTTAATTTTTCTCTCAAGAGTTGGATGTACACGATTCGTATTTGTATGAAATTTTTATACAATACGAATATCAAAATGAGGAATAATAAAATTCTTACCAGCAATAATTGAACTAGGTGTCAACGAGTTCCTTCATAATGTAGTTTTAACCCAAATGCCTAGCGCGATTTAAATGTAAAATTGTATGTCAAAACTCTTTGAGACCATGTTTCATTTTGCCGCTTATGCTAACTTCATGCCAGTTTTTCGCTATACATAAAGCTGTAAGAAATCACGTAGAACATAAACATACGACTACATACATACATATCGTTAGCTGAAATGCAACACATGTAACTACACTTTCTTAAATTTTTTTTTAAGAATACTGAAGTAAAGTTTCCTTATTTTCATTTTTAATTCGCTTGATTGTTATGCTAAATGTCTGAATACTAGTAGGGACATGTTTTTCTAAGCACAAAATACCCAATAATTAATTAAAAATAAAATTTTTAGTTTTTTTTTAATTTGTTCATGGTTTTGCATTTCAGCTGACGTTATCTATGCATGTACATATTATTATTTTTGAAATAAATTCACAACAAAGTTATTAAAATTCATCTACTTGAAAAAAAAAAGTTTATAAATGATTTATTTGAGCATTATTTGTGTTATTCCAAATACAAGAACTACAAAATAAAAGTTTATCAGGCATGTTCTGAAAATCACATTTTTGAAATCACTTGTGAGTTAAAATTAATAATTGTCATGCAATGATTTTTAACTCATTTTTTTAAATTTTTCTATTGTATGATTTTAAAACGTCTGCAGGAACATTATTACTTTTAAAATCACATGTGATTTTCAGAACATGCCTGTGTGTATGTACATAAATATTGTTTTAATGAAGTATTAACTATGTTTTTATGTAAACTTCCTTCTGTTTTGCCTGGGAAATATTTGTAGTGAAAGAAGCAAGTTCAACATTGTTTATAATACCTACTTTTTTCCCGGGGAGTTTTTTTTATCCCCGCATTTAATAAAAAAGGGTAAAACAAATTCATAATAATAGGAGAAAAGGGAAAAGTAAAAAAAACTCGTGCGGAATTTTTGTTTATGAATGGGCTGAATATACATTTATGCGCGTTTTCTAATACGATATAAATTTGATAAAAATTGGCGTATATTAGACACACGAGTTCTTTTTATTATTACATATTATTTAAAAAATGCGTGATTTTTGACGCATGAAAACCCCGTACACGTTTTTTTTGATTTCTTATATTCCCTCCCCCCAAATCGGTTCAGTTTTGTGTAAAAAATACACACACACACAAAAATGTCATGGCGATTGGTTGTGTTTTAGGGGAAGTCGAAAAGCGATAAGTTATTTTAAAAACTGACGCTAGGTCATCTATTCATCTGAAAGACAAATTATTTATAAAGTACAAATACTCATTCACATATGTACATACATACATACATAAATATGTATGTATGGTTCCAATTTCTTTGGTCTAAAATTTTGTAGGGTGTTAATGATGACAACTGCAGTCTTCTTATCAAAATATCTTTGTGAGAAATTAACATACACACGATATACATACGTACATAGATATATGTATAGTATTTATAATATTTATATACGCATATACATACATATGTACATGAACATATGTATGTTTATATTTCATATACAGGGCAATCATGAATAAAATTCCGCGAGAAATTTCTCCCTTTTCCAATTAGAATTTTCTTTGTTTTCTCTATTCTTGCTATTCAGGGCAATCATGAATAAAATTTCGCGTGAAATTTTTCTCTGGGAACAATTCCAACTAATAGAAATTAATAGAGAAAACAAAAAATTCTAATTAGAAAAGGGAGAAATTTCACGCGGAATTTTATTCATGATTGCCCTGATAGTTTTTTTCATTCAAATAATACGCATAAAATATACCTGATGAAAATTAACCACTATATACGCATTTACAACATGCGCTTAATAAATTAAATTATCGGTCCAGTTCTGGAAATCCCGTTTAATTTTAAACACAAAAGTGTGATTTCTGCTGTTCTGTAAATCACGCGCTTTTGTGTTTTTCACAAAAATTCAAAAAGTTTTGTGGGAAGAACGCATTTTTTGTAATTTGAAAACACATTCACGAAATGTGAATTTCACAATTTATAAAAGTAAATTAAGACAATTATAATCAAACGTATTAATTCATACCGTCACATGTATGTGTAAATTCAAAAAGGGCGTAACTTGCAAAAAGTTCCAAACCGGATTATCATGTAATTATATAAAATACATCTACCCATAATATTTTTAACCGAATATGGTCAAAAATATCAAATTCATTAACGAAATTCAAAAGACAACTGAGAACTTTTTTTTAACTTACGCCTTTTTTGAATTTATATGGCGATATATACATATGTATGTAGTCTTAAATTTCATATTGCGATTGCTTCCTAGACAAGGAATTTTCTTGAATGTGGCGGAAGCATAGTAATGCAGGGGTGTTCTGTAAAACGCGCGTTTTGGAATCAAACAATTTCTAAAAACGAAAAACAGTGTTCCGCTGATCGGACGATTCAGTGCATTCGAAAATAAGTTCGTATAAAATATCTTAAGCATCTAAAACGTTAATACGAATTAAAAAGCTGCAATAAGCCAAATTTTTAACTGAGCTCTTTCCTGGAAATTATTCCATTTCAAACCCGCGATTTACAAAACACCCCTGATGATAACTGCTGTCCACGTGTGTGTAGGTTTATTGACACTATTAGTTAGCATTGTGTGCCAACTTATTTATTTATATTTATTTAAAATTAGATACAAAATATCATACACATAAAACAAGTAGGATGAAATGCCTGATTAAGCAAATCATTATTCGATTAATATTTGGAAACTTTAGTTAGCGAGGCTATGATATTGGTATTTTGTATTTTTTTTTTTTTTATTTTGTTAATTATTTTTAAATTACATACATACATATTGGTATATGTTTTTTAATATTATTTTATTGATAAAATTTTAATATACATACTTATGTATATTTGTATATTTGACTTAGAGTTGAAATAAATTGTATTTTTTATTAGTATGCTGGCATACTACAATATTTTCTCATAGTAATTGTAATTTACCTGTAATATATATTATTGGCCGTATGGCTATTTGTATTACAATGAAAATAAATAAATAAATAAATAAATAAATAAACTTTCATCCTCTGAACTATTTAGTAAAAAAATTGTAAGAAATCGTAAGAGAACTCAAATTACATATGTGCCCTTAATTATGAAAGTGGTCTAAGTCGAGATATTTACTAGATTACATTTGAACAAATGAAAAAATATTTTTATATTATACAAGATTTTAATTTAGAGTTGTTATAGTCTCGATTCATATAAATTTATTTAATATTTATTAACTATTTATTGCAGTTTTTTAAAATTTTTTTTAATATTTCGAAGCAAAAATGCATATGACTTAGACCACTTTCATAATTAAGGGCACATACATATGTATGTATGTATTTCTGTAGTTAACATTTTTGTCTGTCTATCTATTCTAGAATTTCTTATCAATTATTGCTTTCATTTGTTCGTATTGTAAAAATGTTTTCAATTATTATTATTATTATTTAATTTACTTTTAGTTTCATAGCAGACAAGAAAATTATCAATTCAAATAATTTTCAGTATTGGGGCTAGACACGTTTTCTCTTACATGCCGCTAAATAAATATGTATATACATATGTACATACTCGTACATATGTATGTACATATGTACAGTGATGGTAAAATGTGCTAGTGTTTCAACTCTTGAGGTACATACATACGATATGTATGTAAATTTTCTAGGCTTTCCTTTTCTTTGAACTAGCTGTTTATATAAAATCTAAAACTTTTAACCCTAAACCAGGGCGTATCTAACATATTGCTCATCCGCTGATTTTTTGTTTACACGTTAATAACGAAGAATTCATTTGACAGTTACTTTTTTGCCTTGTTTGATGCATACAATTTTTTGACAATTATTTCGTAAAACTGTGTGAGAAGCACAGAGTTGCATCTAATGCGTGTACCTGTATTTAATGTGCCTTGCCCTAAACCAAAATTATTGTATTGTCCGTTATCTTAATTTTTTTATTTTGGATGATAAATTTTATGACAAAAGTATTTTTTTTTTTTCAAATTTCATTATCATGAACATACCTATAAATTTTCGAAAAAAAAATATTCCTATTAGTTTACATAACGTCAGCCCATTATTGGTTTGACCCACTGACCATTTAAAAAAAATTAGCCAGGTATGGAGTATATATATTTCGAATATCTCCTCTCTGAATCCAAAACATGTTTCGCGAACTATTTTAAGGTTTAATACGTATTATTTTGCTGTACATGCCACACACAGTTTGGCGTTTGCGAAGTAAAGTTCACTCTTGTTTTGCTTCATTTCTATAAGAAATTAATAATGAAAAAAGAAGGTGCCGTAACAAAAATTCAACGGCAACTGATAAGCAAAAACATCATCACCCAGACGCAGGCGCCGATTAAATGTTTTAACATAAACTTATTAAACACTAAAATAAAATAAAAGAAACCTTAATTATGCATGTTTGAGTATAACAGAGATAATATAATTTCATTCTTTATATTAAATACACTTCAATTACTGGTTTTTCTTCTGTAAGTGTGTAAGCGGATCGATAGTTAAAAATTATTTATTTATTTATTTAATAAATACTTTACAAAGTAAATTTGCAAAGTATTGTTGCACAAATATGGGCGGAGTAACTAGACCATATGCCCAAGATGGTATTAACAGTATTTTAAATTAGTTTTTGTGACTGACTATATACGACCTATGCCTTCACATAGGAATTAGCAACGTGGTTGTTAAAGAAATTCCACAAAAGAACCGCAAGAATATACGGTTATCCGTGGCAGATCAGTCAACCAGTGCAAGCGAGACGCAAAACTCTCGAAGGGTAATAAACAACAGTGGCCTGGTTGCACTTAAGAGATAATTGCCAACGACGCTTGATGTTGACTCGCCCAGAGCTGCTTTACGACTGAAGGTAGAGGTCCATAGCTCGCTTTTTGCGCGTTACGCTTTCTATGCATCTGTCAAAAAAGTAGAATCAATGTAATAGTATGTGACAAGTTACATTGCAAAAAGCGCAGAACGCGTAGGCGCGTTCAAAGCACAAAGTAGGTCTACTTTCTACTTTTGTACGCGTTACAAGCACCATGAAAGAAAGTCAGCTGTTCTTGAATGCTAAAGATGTTAAATAATACTTTATTTCTTACGTTATCGATAAATATTATTTTGCCGTGGATAATTTTTTTCTTTTTTTTCAATAAAAAAAATTTCTTAGTAAAAAAAAACTTGTTTAATAAAATATGTGAATATTTTCATTAATGCGATGTATTTTAATTAACTTTTCACCACACTTTTCTCAGTAACAAATTTTGCATATTAGTTATCGATTACTTTTACGTACTGATTGTCATCTCCGCTAAATCTGTATTATTTACTTTGTGTTCATTACATATTTTTAAACAATAAAATGGAAGAAAATTTAATTAATGCTGTAAAAAAGCACAAGCTTTTATATAACAAAAGCTTGCTGCTATATAGAAATAAAATAAAGAGAGCAGAGCAGACATCTGCAGACATTCTTGTCGCGGTTCGAAATTGCTCAGCGTCAGAAGTTTTAATTTTTTTAAATGTGGTTTCAAAAAACCCACTTAAATTCCGTTCTAAATACAACGGCCGTACCCAAAACCTTTTCTTTTTTTGAAATTGTTCATAGTCATTTTTTGCACAAAAAATAAATATACAAACTCGACTAACTCCACAAATTCTTTTAAAAACTCGATTTCACTCTCCATTTTTTCTTTATAAGTATTTATAAACAAACGCACACAGCTGATCAAAACAAAAATAAAATGGCGCATGAAAAGCAGTGCATGTAACTCAACGCGAACAAAGTATAGAACGAAACAAGAGGATGAAACGCGTCTAAAGCATAACGCGCAAAAAGCGAGCTATGGACCTCTACCTTGATAGTTAAAAATATTACGTCGGCGGCTTCTTGGTCAGCGTTAAACGATCGACTTATTTCTCTAGACAGCAAGAAAAACAAACACAACAACAAAATTTTAAATTGTTAGCAGTAAAAAACTATACGTATGGAGCACAAAAAGCCACTTTGAAAATAAGAAAAGTGGTGCATGCAGTACAACTTTACAATAAAGTAATATTAACTTCTAACTTTATTCATGAAAGTTCACTAAAATTTACACATTTCTTCGGAAGCAATAGTGAAAATACAAAAAAATTCCATGGGGTATACTTTGAGAAAACTTGATGTAAACCTTCTTTGCCGTTTTTCTCCATTCCGACTTTTTGGCAAATGTTCCAAACCAATAATGGGCTGACGATATGTATATAAAGAAAGTTTTGGCGTTTTAACTAGTGCAATTTTCATTGGCGAAAAGAGTTAGTGACATGGAGACAGTTGGTCTCACGGTGATGGCAGGAAACAATTTTATATACTTATGTCAATATGTATATACATACATACATACATATGTAATCAATATGTACAAACAAAAAGGTACAAGTAGATGTGTAGTATGCCAATAGTTGTTATGGTTTATTGTTTTGATATGTATATATTTTTTTTTTCATATTTAGCAGTCATAGTAACCGTAATAAAATAATAATTTTTATTTTCATTCACTATATCTGTGGCAATAAGGAAAAAGTGCTTAAGTCATATTTTACTGTTTTGCAGGAGAGCACTTTTAAGCTTTCAACTCGATTTTGAGAAATTTATTTCTGTTATAGTTAAATTGGAAAATTCTCTGTTAACCTTTATTTTTTACTATAAGTAATACATTGAAAGTAGAAATATGTATACCAAAGTAGGTATAACAGAAATTAAGCTATTATTCCAAATAAGATTAGAAGTCTAAAAAATATACATATGTATGTAAGTCGCAAGTCATAGTGCTATAACTTCCTAAAAAATCACACAAACTAGTTGAGATTTTGACCAGGGGTACTTTCGAACATGCAGATTACGGAGGTACGGTTAACTCAAAATCAGTTTATCTCGACTTAAGCACTTTTTCCCTTTTGCCACAGATATTAAGTTAAAATACTTGTTTTATTTTTCTTTGTTTACATTTAACGCTGCACAGTGACGTGTCGAAAGCTTTATACATTTTTAAAGCGTATCTACATACATACATACATATGTACATATGTACATCGCTAGCTAAACTTATCCACACGAATGTTTTGTTTATTAAATTTTACTATTTGTTTAAACAAGTAGAATTCTACATGCATGGCATGTATGTATGTATATATGTATATATATATGTATATATGTATGTATGTACATATTAGGTACTTGCATACATATATTTTAAAATAATAAAATGATTGTGTATTGCGACGTGTAATACCTACTATTGGCTGTTTTTCATTTACATTTGCCTTCTCTTTATGGAAATGCTGAAAGAAACAAAATTGAAATCTTTTGTCTGGTGCTTAACAATTTATGATCACGCGTGATCTCTAGAATGATAAGGGAGGGAGTAGGTATTAATTACGGAAATGTGTTCGTTAAATTGTCAGGCAAATTCAGCGATTGCATTATTGAAAGTAAGATCCTACCTACTTATATGAAATTAATTTTTTTTTAATTTAATTTCTTTTTGAAATCTTGAGATTTTTAAAATAATTTATATTTACATTAAGCTGGGACTTAAAGAATATATGTATATACATACATAATTTTTTTATAGTCCACAATGAACACCCCAACTTTTTTTTTTAAATAAATTTGGTTCGAATGCAAAAAACACACGGACTTCACAGCATAGGTTGGATTCTACTAACAAAGGGTTGTAAAACTTTAAACTCAGCCAATTTTTTTTAATTGGCTACAAAAGAGATCGAAAATCAGTACGTCCTCAAAAAATGGTGTCATCAATATTCAGTTATTCAATGCAGCTAAGAGTCCTCCACCAAACAAAATTTTATTATCATTTAACAAATTTTGCTAAATAAGTAAATAATGATTTAGGGCCTGTCCCACGATGTGTGACCAACGTTCGACTCGTCGCACACTTACATATGTGCATTCAAAACAAAAATAAATTTTAAAATTTTGTTGTTATTTATTTATTTATTTATTTATTTATTTACATTATAAGCTATAGTAAGGAACTAGTTAATATAACTTACATTTGAAAGCAATGGCTACTAAGGCCTTCAGCTTTTTGATGAGAAAAAAAAGAAAATGGTAAAATTAAAAAGGATGTGAAAATAAGTTTTTATGAGTGTGCGTGGTTTTAGATGTCTTTGTATATATTGCTGGCTTTAAGAAATGCTATGATAGTCTGAATGTTGTGGATGTTGTTTGCAATGTAGGTATGTAACTGTGCGACGAGTCCAACGTTGGTGACATCGTGGGACTGGCCCTTAATGTCAATTTTATTAGAAAAAAAACTGAGAATAGAAACATCTTTTCTCATGCCACAAATGCGCTTTGATGTTTTAAGAAACGAGCAATAGACTAAAGCAAATGCTATGTAGTAAATATCTGTCATTATTATATGTATTAAAAAAAGAAAAATTCTAATTCGATCTGGTACTAGTGTGAAAACCCCTACTAAATTCTAAAAATAGCTCAAATAATGTAAATTTAAATGCGTCAGACAGTAAACTGCCTAGTACACAAAAATGCAACAAAGAGATACCTAAATAAAATTTATCATTATATGTATGTACATATATACATATGTATGTATGTAGGTATACTACTTGAAATACAAAGAAAGAAGTGCGCATTTTTAGACAATGACTGCTCGAACTAAATAAGATGAGATAAATGCAGCAAAAAAATGAAAATTTTTTAACATTACAGCAATACACACACATGTATGTATGTACGACTATATATAAATTAGCAAAAGATGTGTAAGCAGAATATACCAGTTGTATTCACATTCACATATCTTGCAATACGGACAAGACATCCTGCGCGACAATGTTAAAGCGTGGATAATCTGTTGACGACAGCTCAAACAGATTATTGAGGAATTTTTCGAACAAATGGCCGCTAAGTCTAAACATGACAACAAGAGCAACATTTTCGCTCATGTTTTCATTGTCCCTGTAGAACTGAAAATTCATATAAAATTTTTATTAATGAAACTATACACAATTTTACATTGAAATATGCAAGACTAGCTTACGGACAATATCTAACAACTTGTTTGATGCATGACCAGTTGAATAGTTTTTCTTTTACCCAGTCCTTGAGAGAGAGAGGTTGTTAGATTGTCTTAAAAGAAAATGTAATCGACAAATATCGTGCATTACAAATGTCGAAATTTCCCTAAGTAGTCGTTGATGAAAGTGTCCTCTGCGACAAGTTGGCCAACTGGGATATAATGCAACATACACACATGCACACACATTCTTACATATATTTACATACATACATATCGAGGGCTTATATTCAATACCCGCCATACACCAATTTTTGGAAAATGACTTTTTGATTGCAAATTGTTCACTGATCTCTGACAAAAATTTCCGACAAAAAATATTAATATAAGTCCTTTTTTTAAAATATTTGTGGTATCGCTATCAATCCCACGATTTTTTTTAATGCAATACCCGCCATACGCCATACATTGAGGTTTATTTTTTTGTTATTGTTTTGTTATTGAATTCTTTTATTTTAGAAAAACGTTAAACAAATGCTTAATTTAATAAAATTACATATGTATTAGAACAAAAAAACATATTTTTATTACTGTGCAATAACCGCTATACGCCATAAAAATATTTGAAGATTTCAGTTGCAATACCCGACATCAACCATATCGCTACGAATATAGAGTAAAAAGTTCTATTTTTTTTAAGGGTGACTCGGTAGTCACATTTAAAAAATATTATAGAAGAAAGTTTAATTCATACCTTAAGAATTTTGGTATGAAACAGTTTTTTCTCTCTCCTGAAAAATTGTGTTTTGGCGTATGGCGGGTATTGAATATAAGCCGTCGATATGTACATTCAAACAATCGTGCCTTTTTTTCTAGAGGAGAATACCTTAAAGGCCTGGGCACAATGAATACGTCATACGTTAAACTTCGCCTTTTTCAACTGACATAAGTTGAAATACAGTCGACTCCGCTTTACTGGAAATAACCAAAACCGAATTTTTTTCAGTTATCCGATTTTTTCTCTAAAACGTAGTTCGGATTACTGAAATTTGTTACAGTTAAGCGTACTGCTTAAATTCAGTAACCATACACATGCATATGTGCACATTTTGTTGCTGAAATTTTTCACGAATTCCTCGAAAATGTCTAGCCACTTGCATTGCCAATATAATAGAAAAATACAATAAAGTACGTAAGAGCGAAAAGGACAAAAACATTTTGCCATTTAGTTTTTTAACGGACGAAACATGCAAAATTTTTTCAGCCTTAAGTTATGCAATCGATTTCTATTAAATAAATATGTCATTGTTTATTTTATTCACTAAACCGAAGTAAGTTTCATACAAAACGTAGTTGTGGGCTTGCTTTTGGTTTTCAGTAATACGATATTTTCAGTAAAGCGATGTTTCGCTAAAGCGAAGTGAATAAGACTAGCTGCGTTTAAAATCAGTGCAGGGATTTGTATCGCTTTCAGTAATCCGATTTTTTTTCAGTAAAGCGTGTTGCGCTAAAGCGGATTCGACTGACTGTACATGGTTTCTTATGAGATCTGTTACATTCAGTACGTGTCTGTCTGCGCAAAGTACAAAAATTGTTAAACTTTTAATTTTTGCGTACGTTGAGTAGTTTGACAGATATTGGTTGCTTTTTTTTTTGTATGTACTGATTTAGGTTTTTATGTTTTGCGGCAGCATAAATAAAATAAAACAAAAAAAAATAAACGAATTAAATAAAAAAACATGAATTTAATGAATAAATTGGAGAACCAACCTATTGAAGCTGTTGAAATGCTCCCGTATATAAAGTACTCATTGTGCCAACCTTCTCCGTCGTTGCGTTAATGCCAGTTGAAAAAGGCGAAGTTTAATGTATGACGGATTCATTGTGCTCCGGCTTTAAAACTGAAATAAAACACAAAAATACATTGTATACACATGTGATATTTGTGAAGTTGGCACTATTTATTTACGGATAATGTTGTGGTATTAATGTTTGAATACAATTCCGGTTATGTGGCATGTGAACGTGGCAATCGGGCACAACTTTCTTAAAGAGCATCAAACTGCGGAGGTGTAACGTTTTATTCTATTTTATTATATATTTCAGTCAGTGATTGGAACTCATAAATTTTTTCTCAAGTATTTAAGCAATTGAAATAATTAGGTTCTACGAGTACTATTCTACACCCCTTTCTTGTTGTAAGAAATTTGAATTGAGCCAAGAATAATTGCGCAATGCAAACTAGAGGCGCATAACAGCAATAATGACATTTAATATTCATATATGCAAATAAAATTTCACATTTCAATTGTGTATTTATGTATGTATGTATGTATATTATCATGTGTATTTAAATTTATCTTTATAAACTCGAAAAACATAATACAAAGACGAGATAACTTTATTTAAAAATAGCATAAAAAATATGTATGTATATATGTATACTGAATTAAGTACCTATATAAATTAGTTTTAATTTAATAGATACATACATGTGTATATATGTACATGCAAGAATAATATTTTAAAAAGACTCAGGCTGGGTTTACATCTGTAAGGCATGTGCTCTAAAAAGCATAACCACTAATCAGACAGGCATTTATTAAATTAAAGAGTTTCATACATAACTAATAGACAATTTTATAGAATCCAACATGATTGGAAATTGTTTAAATCAATAAGAGTACATGTCGGAATCAAACAGTTTTTCACTAGTAATTAGTGGTTACGCTTTTTTGTATGTATTAGTGATGAGCTATTTTTCGAAACCTGTTACTTTTTCACAGCGATTGAATTGATTAGTGAAATCACAACTGTGACTGAATTTATCAAGTAACAGGTTTTGCAAATGTAGTTCTTTCATACAAACTGTGAATGCTTCTGCATGCTTACTTTACAGTAAATAAAGCTACCACATGAATTTATTTGTATACGTTCACCATTTGTTGAGAAAAAATCGTCTAATTGTGTCAAACCGTCTTTTCTGGCAACTATGTATAGCTCTCACATTTTTGTATTTGCAATTTTACTGTCTCTCTGACTCTCATACGACATTTATCAATATTTGGTTGGGGTTGATGCTAATTGCAGCGATGCCAATTTAGCGCGTTTCGCGCTAGATTTAGCGCGTTTTAACTATGCCATTCGTGGAATAAATTCATCATTATTTCAGTTCAATATTTTTTTTCCATAAATTTAACAGTTTCTAGTATTCAAAACTCATACAATTTTTTAAATTGGTTAATAATTCAGCTGTCGCAAATAAAATTCTCTTGACTATGGTTAGAATTAAAAATGCATTTTAATACTGTAAATGGCAAATATTTTGAAATTCACAACTAAAAATATGTACTCCTACTCGTGACGAAAAAAATTTATATAACTTATTAAGCATCTATTCTAGCTGAAGTACAAAAAAATAGCTAAGAACCGTCTCGATCAAGTCACCTTTCAAACAGAAAAAAAACTAGATCAAAATCCGTTCAGCCGCTTGGTCTGTGCGTGGACACGGACAGATACACAGCCACACACTACAAACTTCACTACTCTTTTTGGTCGGGGGTTAAAAATAAAAACTAAGGATTTCGATTATTTGGAAGGCAATTCTGATTCTGTATTAAATGATTTTAGTTATTTAGGATATAATTTTAAAGAAACAATATTATAAAATCTGAAAAGAGCTAATAAAAAAAATCAATTGTATTTACTAATACTTTTATTAAAATTTAATTTAGCGCGTAGGAAAATAGCGCGTTTTGGCTATAAATAGTTCACAATGCTGAAACTTAGCGCGTTCTAGCGCGTTTTGCGAAGGGGAATAGCGCGTTTGGGTTATAAATAGTTGGCATCGCTGGCTAATTGTTTGTTCTTGTCTCTCTTTTTATTAGCATGTATCAAAATACCAATACCAATACATACTTTTAAAGCAGAAGAGCTGACATGTGTTAAACCGTGATCACAGTCACTGTTTAATTTCACAACTGCTCTTCTTATTAGATTTAGTCAAAATAACAGAACTGCTACAAACAAAATACTGCTAAACTGTGATCACAATCACAGTTTAAAAGAACAGCGATTTAGAAATCACGTTCACAAGGAGCAACATTATTAAAAAATCACAGTTTCGCTCAACACTAGTATGTATGTATGCCTGTATATTCAACTCAAAATAAGCTTATATCTGAAAATTTTATTAAAAATTCCAAAATCCAAAAAGATAAAATCTTTGTATTGATTGCTACACGCAATGGAACATTATCATAAACATCGGCATGTTTGCAGCTAATGTTCCAAAGTGTGTGTTCAAAAATTCCATTTTCTGAGTTATGACGTTGTTTGAGTAAATGAGATATTTGGGTCAAGTACCTAATGCTAATTATTTCCTTTGTTTTTTTTTAATTTTTCGCAGTTTATTACTCTTTTGCAAAAAAAAACCCACACAAATAAAGTGAAACAAATTAAGATTTTTATTTATGGTTTTAGTTAAAAAAAATGTGTAAATATTTTTACGCATTTTTTTGGCAAAATGACAATTTTTTTTTTTTTGTATGTGGAAGGAATTGACATCAAAAATATTTTTTTTTAATTGAATAAAAAACACGCCACCGGCTAA
Organism: Nowickia ferox; assembly: GCA_936439885.1. NCBI lineage: Eukaryota > Metazoa > Arthropoda > Insecta > Diptera > Tachinidae > Nowickia > Nowickia ferox. The sequence continues at coordinate 19,247,926 of OW387024.1, read as the reverse complement.
GGTAGTGACGTGGTTTTATTACAACATCAAAATTAAACAAACACGTTTACAATAAATACAATTGCAATTTCTGCGACGCTAACAATTTTTATTTTGCGATTTATCTAATTTTCTGAGATTTCGTTATTCTTTGCATTGTAAGTGGTTTTTGCAATGCATTTAGAAAATTTTCTCAAAATTGCGATTCTTTCGCGATATTTCAGAGTTTATTCCATTTTTAACAGTTTTGGCGATTTGTAATAAATCTTCAGGCTTTTGCTTGATTTTGCTACTTCTCGCGAATTTTTGCAATGTTCGTGATGAAAGCGAGTTTTTGCTAGTATTCTGCTTCTTAACAGGGTTATCATATATGGCGATTTTTCGACTTGTTTGGCGTATAAATTTTATACTTGTGGACATGGCGATTTTTCTGGTGATAAATAAATTTGTTGGCGATTTTTATTGATATTTTTTTAACAAAATTGAATTTCAAAATTTTTATAATTCAGCAAAATTAGTTTGTTGAAGGAGTGGTTTCACATATAAATCCTACCAAAGCTCGTCTACAAGATTTAAAAAAAATTGATTTTGATGATTTTTCTTGCAAATTTTCTCGCTTTTTACCAAATTTTTTGCGATTTCTAATAAAAATTATGGGTTTAAAATTTTGCAATTTTTCACGAATTTCTTTTATTTTTGCGAAAGCCGCAATTTTTTCAAAGCTTATGGCTTTTTTTAATTATTTTTATTTAGGGACTTAAGGCTGGTATTATGTTCAAAGTTGTGAAACATTTTCAGCACCATTGATTATTTCGCGTGAAAAATTTGACATGTACTAAATGTAGCCCAACTCGCGGTTTTTTTTATAAATTTCTTGCTTTTATTGCTTGAAAGTATGCAACATTGTTAAAATTCCGTGCGAAAAAGCACTGCTCATGTTGTTTCGCAGCTAAACTAAAATGATGCCAGACTAATTTTGCATGGAAAGACATGATTTTACGTCTTTTTCACAACAAGAACAGAGTACTACTTTTGCGAATTTATTTCGCAAATATTTCACACCAAATACTTTTATATGTAGTTTGACAGCATTTCGCACGAAATTGTGAACAGAGTACCAGGCTTTAGGGCCAATCTCACCAACACTGTTTAAATATCAATTCATATTTAAATGTCGATTTTCATTAATTTTTGAATGGACATATGACTTTTAATATGAATTGATATTTAAATGAGTTGGTGAAATTGTCTCTTAAACTATAAAACGTTGAACAACAACAAAAAAAATTTAAGCTTTTAAAATTATTCGATTTCTAACTGTTTTAATTTGTTTTAAATAAATATATGTATAAGAATAGCAAATTAATAAGATTAAAACTACCATAATAACTTTTTCTTAAAACATTAATGTGAATTCGCCAAAAATTGGAAATAAATATACAACTGAAAACGACAATAAAGAAAAAAAAAATATTTTCAATAACAGGGAATGGAAAATTCTGTTTCCTTGAAGACGAGTGGGCGTTTTACGTTTTTATCAAAATTATACCAACAAATATCTTTTATATTAAAATTCATAGCCATTGAGAATTAAAATTAAATTCATTAATTTAATAAATTATAAAATTATTTGCAACATCAGTAAAAGGAGGGAGTATTCGTTTATTTTGGAATCTATGTACGAACGTTGTGTTATTTTTTTTTTGTATATTTTTCACCATTTAATGAATTATTTATAGAAATCTGTTTTGCTTTTACATATACATACTATTTTCAATAACGCACAATAAAACTAGATAAGATAACAAAAATTAACAAGGTTTTTGCCATACAAGAACAAAGAAGGTTTCAAAAGAACAACAGTACAGTGAGTTGTTTTCAGTATAATCGAATATAAATTACATTAAATCGCTGTAGCATACAGACATCTGCATTCAAGCTGACAGGTTGCTGACAGCTCACTTGGGACCAATAGCAAATGGTCTCTTCGTGTCAACTGTGAATAGAGCAATATAAAGAGAGGGGGGATGGCCTCTCTTGAAATGGCCACTCGATGGTGTCAAAGCTGTTGAAGCACGGTATTGGCATCCAAATGTACATACATACGAGTACATACACTAGTCAGAATAAGTTTGCGTACAAGTCAAAGTAAAATATTAGAGCGGTCATAGTTTTTGTCGATAAACAATATTTGATATTTTGTAACTTTATAATAGAATTACGATACTAAAAACCATTTTCAACTGATTTTATAAACAATTTATCATGTGGCAACTTTTAATTTTTGCAGTTGTAATGACAATATGGTATTACCACCGCAGAAAAAGTTTGCGTACAATATCAATGGCCGTTGGCTTGCTAAGTTTTTTTTTATAATATCGAGTCGAAAATAGTGATTTAGTGCTCAAAAGCATATTTTACAACTTTTTAAGCTATTTTTAAAAGATTTTTAGAGTTTTTGTTTAAAATGGAAGCAAAAAGGAAGCCAATAAGCCAAGCAGAAAAAGATATAATAATTAAATTGCGGAATGAAGACAAAACTTTACGAGAAATTGGAAATACAGTGGGTAGAACTCATTCCTCTATTCAAAGAGTGATTGACACTTATAAATCAACTGGATCCACGGCTCCAAGACCACGTTCAGGTAGGCCTTCTAAGCTTAGTGAGCGAGAACATCGTTTTATTTTAAAGGAGGTACGAATAAACCCTAAATTGAAGGCTTCGGATATCGCTAAGAGCATTGAAAACCGATTCCAAAAATCAGTTTGCAATGATACTATATGCAAAATACTCAAAAAATATGGTTATCATAGCAGAGTTGCTCGGAAGAAGCCATTTATATCCCAGGTTAATAGACAGAAAAGAATAGCTTTCGCTAAACAGTACATTAACAAGCCGCCAGAGTTTTGGGAAAGGGTTATTTTTTCGGACGAAAGCAAGTTCTGTGTTTTTGGAATAAAGGGACGAAAGCTCGTGTGGAGAAAAAACGGTACAGCAATTAATAAAGAAAATCTCGCACCTACAGTGAAGCATGGTGGTGGTGGTGTGATGGTTTGGGGGTGTATGGCTGGAAGTGGAGTAGGTAATCTTGAATTCATTGAATCAACTATGGACAAAAAAGTATACTTGGACATACTAAAAGCGAATTTAAATAACAGCGCATCGAAATTGGGCTTGTCTAGTGGATACATGTTTCAGCAAGACAATGACCCAAAGCATACTGCTGAAATCGTGAAGCTTTGGCTACTATACAATGTCCCCAAACAACTTCATACACCGCCACAATCTCCAGATCTCAATCCAATTGAGCACCTTTGGGATTTATTGGAGCGTAGGATCCGTGAGCACACTGTGTCGTCCAAAGCTGTGTTGAAGGATGTTATTTTGAAGGAATGGAACAAGATTTCATCTCAGGAAACATCAAATTTAGTAAGATCTATGCCAAAACGTTTGGCAGAAGTATTAAAGCGTAAAGGGTACCCTACTAGCTACTAAATTAATGAATTTTTTCACCAAAGTAATTTTTTGAGCTACTTGACTAATTTTGTACGCAAACTTTTTCTGAGCTAATTTTTAACGTAATGAAATTTTGACCTCGTTTTTCCTTTGAATTAATTCTTTAAGTTTTTAAAAATATGTATTAAAATAACACCGAACTAGCTTTAAATAAAGTACACTATTTTTTTGTAAATTATATAAAATTTTTCTTTGTTTTTGACATTATATTGTTTTTAGCACTGTTGTACGCTAACTTATTCTGACTAGTGTATGTACTTAAAAATAAATATTTATAAATTGCAATAGCACTCAGAAAGGCTCTGTAATATAATATGCATCATATGAATTTTTTAATTTTTTGTTTTACAAAGACAAAGTCGCATTTTACATCTTATAGAAACATTTTTTATTTAAATACATACATGCATATGTACATACATATGTACATCCGCATTCAGTATAAATTCAAGGTACATGACCGTAAACTCACATTTTTTTATCAGTTTCATTATAAGAACTTTGTGTTTTTTGTATACATACATATGTATGTATTATATATTTTAAAATTGCCGATTATGTATTTTCATTAATTTAACTTTTTATTATATTATTATTAACTTTTAGAATCTTGGATCGAATTGAGTACGGCCGCTACCATGGCTGGTGTTAAAAGTCCCGATAGAATCACACCATTGCCATTTGCAAATGGTGAGGAATATCTACGATTATTAAGAGAGGCTCAAAAAGAATCGAATCAGTCGAGTCGTGTTGTTTCTTTGGCCAGCTCTAGACGCGATACGCCTCGAGACAGGTGAGTTATAATTAACTAACTAAATATCAATTTTTATATTAAACTACTTACATACATATTTTTGCAGTCCCAAATCTCCTCCTAATAGTCCGATTACAGAATTATGCCCTGAAGACGAATTGAAAAATGTTTATATTAATTATTGGAATAAGGTATGATTAAATTTTCTTTAACCTTTAAAATTGTTAAAGGGACGAACGAACCTATTAAACAAGTAGTAATTTAAAAAAATCAAAAAACCCGATTGCGACTAATTTTGAACCGTTGAATATACTAAACGGTCATTCGAAATGAAAAATTATAAAAGAAATTTTTAAATTTTAAAATACCTGTCGAATGATACTCATTTTGATATAGTTCGCCGTCTTTTTATTTTTTTCGTATTTACAAATGGCGTCTGTTGGCCACCATATTGAATTTTTACTACTGTCATTTGTGACACTCCCGGTATTAAGAAAAATCGATTGACGTAAGAATCATTAAAATCGGTCCACGCGTTCGGTTTATATAAGGCCGCAAAGGTACACACATACATACATACACACATGCATACATACACACATGCATACATACATACATACATACATACAATCGACAATCATGTACTCGTATGTGATGAAAAACGATCTAGACACAAAAACGATTTCAAAATGAAAAAAGTTATGATGATTTTATTTAAATAATTCTTAAATAATTTTTTTTTTATAAATTTCTGTTAGTCCCCGGTCCAGACTTGTAATTTTCACATTGCGATTTTTTTTAAACACAACCCGCAAAGCGATTAGCTTGTCTGCAGGAAACACCCAGGGTATATGGCGGGAATCGAACCCACGACCTCTGGACAGAGAAGTTAGCATCGCTACCACTCAGCCACAGGGGCAGAAATTCTTGAATATGTGGGAGAGCTTTGAAATAGAAATATATGTATACATTTTATATTTCCCTCTCGCTCTTTTCCTTTAAAAAATAAAAAGTTTCTGCAAGAAAATTGCAAGTCTGGACCGGGACTTAGCAAATTCCTCATATTAATTACATTTTAAGATTTGGTGCAAAAGTGGTTCCCGAAATCTATTAAAATTCATCAGAGCTTTTGAAAAGGATCGTTTTGAAAACGATCGGTTTACATCACATGCTTAAATGTAAAACTTGTATAAAATTTATATTTCAATTATAAATCAAATCAAATCTGAAATAAATGTTATTAAAGGCCGTGATACACTATCATACAACAAATTCGTGCGATCTACGAAAAAATACACCTCTGGTATGATGGAGTTTATGAAAATTTTCAAAAGATTCATCACACCAGGGTTGTACTTTTTCGTAGAACGCACGACTTTGTATGATAGTGTATCACGGCTTTAAGAATAATGCCTTGTTTCCACAAGTCAAGCAGGCGACTGGTCTCGAAAATTTGTGTGAAAATCGCTCAAAAAAAGTGAGTGCTTTTCATATAAATTTTCTACTCAAGTCGAACGTCCGTGTTGTGGAAACAGAGGTTTTTATATTATGATAAAACTTGCGTACATTGATATTTATAAATTATGTTTTACTTTTTTATTGCATTAATTTGAAATGATCCTTATAAAACTGTCATTATATTGTACTTTTGAATATGAGAAAATTTAAACGTTTCTTTTTTGATATCTTCCTTTTATTTGTAAAGAATGGGGAAACCCAAAAAGACAGTGATTGGTTGGATGAATGGAACAGTCGGCCAGATCAGCAGCCACCAAAGTAAGATATTTTTTTACATTCCTTTTTTTATAATTATTTTTCTTTTTAATAAATATACCTACGTATTTATATTTCATTATTTTTAGGGATTGGAAATTTGAACATCCCCAAAATCAACAGAAAAAGAAATCTACTGGCTATTCTATACGTTGGACCAGGTTGGGCAAAAATTCTTTATTCTCTCGCGAGATTTTATATTCCCTCATCTTGACGAATGTATTGTCGTTATTATTGGGCGCCGGTTTAGGGTAAGTGTTGCGACGAAATTGCGCTTATTGCACAAAATATCAAGCTCTCTAAAAATCTATAATATTTACAGTTTGTGGCTGAGCAAACGTGGCATTTTATTTACTAGAGTGGTTATCGACTGAAGTGTAAACGATTTATTTATAAAGTGTGATTTATGAAATAAACTATTTCTATTTTTACATATATATACATGCATAACTTTATATACCTAAAATACATTTTTAATAATTTTTCTATGTTTTCTAAAATTTTTTAACAAAAATAAAAAAAAAAAAAACCTTAAAGCAATTAAGAAGTGTACGGGCTCAGGTTGATAAAAAAAAACAAACTCACACGAAGTTTAAATTTCTTATGATTTACATTTCTTCATCTCTCATGTTTTATTTTATTTTTTTTTTGTTGTTTGTTTTTCAAGTTCATTAATAGTTAATTGTCTTGTATTTGTATTGTCAATTTTTTTATTATTTTTATACAACTTGTAGTAAATGATAATTTGCAAATTTAAAAGAAATCTTGAAAAGTCCCAGTCATGACTTTTCAAGAGTCTGCAGTTTCCTTCTTTTAGTTAAGTAAACTCCACTATGGAGTTAAATTTTAAAAAATTTGCCACATTTTAACTTGTCTATTTTGTCTTTTAAAAACTTGTAAAATTCATTTTATATACATACATACATAAATACATGTATTAAATATTAATATAAGAAATACATACCTAATAACTTTTTTATAATGAATTGTAATACAAAACTAAAATGAAAATAAACGTAAAATTTTCTAATTTTTACTTATGTAAAACTTTTATAAAATACATATATAACACATACCTTTATGCATATACGAGTACATATTATATACATACATATTTTAAATATAGATTTCATTTTTTAATAATTTGAAACTACATACATATTTAGTAAATAAAAGCAAACTAAAAAAAATGTATGATCTACAAAAAAAAACCCAGAAAATTTATGAATAAAACCGAAGGGTGTCATATCGAAGAACAATTTTAAGTGAGGTGAGATATTTCCTTAATTTAATATCAGTGTATTCAAGTTTATTAACTAATTTCTTTCTAATCTACATTTCAAAGCTTTTAAATTTTTACTCGAAAATTAATTTTATCTTGTTTTCAAAAATAACTCAAATGTTTCCATATCACTTTTTGCCACATTCCTTACAAAGTAATGATTATTACCCTCTACAACAGACTTTGGGGATATATACATATCTTTTTCGGGATCATATTGGGCACGTCCTAACATTTTCAAAAACTCATGACGTTCACGCAAGCGAAATTCGCGTGAGGTTAGAACCTGTGGCTGCTGTAAAAGCATTTCATGGGACAACTTCATTTCTTGGTGTGCATAGGCAAAGCGTTCTATGACATCGTCATGCTCTTAAAAAAGAAAACATTAAAAATGGTTTAGTGCATTTTAATTAATTTGACGAAGTTCAACTTACTTAACATCCATAATTTAGGCTTACTTAAAAGTAGACATTTGATCTCGTCTTTGTTAAAGCCCATTTCTTCGCGTATGCAAAACGTTGCCTTACGAACATGTTCCATATTGTAGGTAATCAAACGTGGCAGTTTGCTTGCAAGAAAACGAACATCGTCTCCTTTTAGGAAAAACTCCTTTTGAAAATATCCCAAACGTTTATCGATCCGCCTTGTAGAAAACATTAGCCAGTAGGGGTTAAGTGTTAAAATCCGTTGTATCTGTGCTGTAGTAAAACGTTTTGATTCCAAATAGTTGACGCGCGTTTGCATATCATCTAAATCGACTTTAAATATTAAAGGATTTTTTGTTACAAAATCACCAAATGTTTCTTCGGGCACTCCCTGATCTCTAAGAAATAATAAACGTGGTTTAACATCTTGATCTAGCTGAAGACGAAGCACGTATTGCGGTAAGCCTTTGCGTTTCTCAATGGCGCTTAAATCAACGCCTAATTGTAGGAACTGTTGCAATAATTCTGATTTCTCAACGTAAGCAGCAAAATTGTAGGTGGGAAGTAAAGCTTGCTTAGACGTCTCCTCTTTCGGCTGTACTTCACTGGCATTTTCTTTGTCCTTTATATGACTTCCTTTGTGTGGTTCCAATATTTCTCTTAGTTGATCCACACTTAAGCCCCCCGTCAATTCAGACAGTTCTTCCTGGGCCAATTTAATTTCATCTTTTTCTTGCCCTGGCTTTGTGATGACGGGAAGATGCTTCAATTCCGCTTTACGTTGGGGTAAGCCTCTCAGAGAACGCTTGGGAAGTTTGCTTTTTGCCAAATTTGTTAAAATTCTTAAACCTTGTATTGTTAACATGTTTTTTATTATTTTGTTTTCATCGAGTACTTTCTGAACAGCTGTTAAACATTATTCAGTGTTGCAAAGTGTTGTGTCACTTAAATTTTATACCCAGGGCTGTATTTCTACCGTTAAGCTTTGATTGCAATGATATAAAAAATCATTATTTTCAGATTTGAAGTAAAGAAAACGTCGAATGGTTTTGCGTATCATTCTTTTGGACCAAAATTTTACAATATTTAACAAGAAATTGTAAGAAATATGAACAATTCAGAGACCGGAAGTCGAAATAGTTACCGTTGACTTTGACTTCCTCTGGTATAAGCTAAGTGCTGTTAAGTGCTATAATTAAAATGCCTTTAAAGTAATGCAGTCGTAGTGCTTTGAGAAAAAACGCTACATCTTTCTCTTCTGCGATTAAAAAAAGCGTAAGAGAACATTGCAGTTGTTAACATTGTTCCCGCCATTGAAAAATAAAAGAAAAAGCAGAAAAAGGACAGAAGTGATCATCAATTGCAATTTCAGTATAAATTGTGTAAAAAGTGAAAAAATTTGTAATAATGTGTTATAATTTGTTGAAAACCATTACAGGTGCAAAGTGTAAAAGTGTTTTATTGTTGTATAAAAGTTTTCCAAGGAAAATTAGTGTTTTGTCAAAATGGTGACGCAGCAATTGCGTCACAAATGCATTAGAAAGTAATGGTTAATTTGTGAAATTGAAAATAATTGTGAAATTTTCTATAATAAAGAGGGAATTCAAGAACATGTTTGTTAAAAATAAGGTAAGGCTTTATAATTTACATTTCCATATACATACATATGTATGTATATACATAAGTATTTTAGTTCTTACATTTTCTGTGCAATGTATGCAGCCGAATATTTGAGGTTATGTTTTTTTGCAATGAGGCTGCATGCCCCGTAAAATTTCATTGCAATTTGTGGATAGATAGATGCATTCTACATAAAATCGTTATTCTTTAAGAGAATTTGAAAGGAATTTTGTTTTTAGTTGTGCATTTATTAGCGATGACATTTTGTAGTTGAAACTTCTTTGATGTCAGTGCCTAAAATTTTCATAAGTGGCACAGTTTTTTGTTAGATAAAAGTGTGCTAGTATGAATCGATTTGTACTCATTACAGTACATACTATTGGGAATTTGGAACCTTCGGTGTTCCATGAGAGGACACACATTATTTATGGACTTTGTTTAGGTTTGGTTGGTTACTTTCGAAGTGAATATGCAATATTTTTTTTTTAGAGGGAACCGAAACGTGACCGCTCACCATAGAGGTGCGCTTTGTTATATGTACATAAATAGTTGCCATGTCTTTCAGGCACCTTGTAAGACGGATCCACGGCAATGTTAAAGCTTGGAGGACCTGTTGGCGACCACTCAAACAGATCATTAAGGACATTTTCAAACAAATGGCCGCTAAGTTCAAACATGACAACAAGTTTGACACTTTCGCTTATCTTTTCCCTGTGCTGAAAATTTCTATAATATACATTTTCATTAATGAAACTATACAATTTTACTTTGAACGTTTCAAGACTAGCTTATGTACAATACCCACCAACTAGTTTGATACATGACCAAATGAGTAGTTTATATTTTACTGAGTCTGAGTACGATTTCGTTAAATTGTTTTAAAAGAAACGATTCGACAAATACCGCCCATGACAAATGTCGAAATTTTCCCAAGTAATCATTGATGAAAGTGCTGTCTGCGACAATTTAGCCAACTGGGTATATCTATGCATAATAATATACATTCATATACCCATATCGCTAAGAAAACTATTTGAAAATGGAATAGTAGCGTTTTGAGGCAGTATCAAAATGGTATAAGAAACCCAAATATAAAATACTAAGCTTTCATGGACTATAGAATCCAATGCATCATTTTGATTTGGACTGGAATGTTTGTTGGAATGTAACTCAAAGTTGTGACACTCTAAAATATACACCCTACATAGTTACTGCTAACACAACACTCAACGCTCGAATTTAGATTCAGCTGTTAATTGTTCTGAGGATACCTGTTTTAAAGGCAACAAAACTATAAGAACGGTCAATTAGTTACGCGGATTGCGTATACATACATATATATTGAGTCGAAATTTTCATTGCATTTCATTTCGTTTCTAGGATTTCATATTATATTTAATGTATTTCTATTTAATAGATTTTTATGAAAAATTAAAAAAAACGGGCGGAGCTAGCCACATCTACACAATCAATTCTTATGAAACTCTTATGCTAACCTAATCTAAAACTCAGAAAATTTGTTCGTTAGCCACTCCCATTAAACTGTAACAACTGCAGGTATTTTAATGGCTTGTCATGATACAAATTTGGGATGACAAAAGATCTTATAAATATGTACACATGTATCATTAATGTTTGAGTCCTTAAGCAGCTCTGGGCTAACGAATAGCTCTCGTGTCATCGTAATTATTTCTTAAGTGCGGTCAGGCTTTTGTTGTTGTTGTTTGGCATTCGAGAATTTTTCGTCTCGCTCTTATTAGTTGACTGATTTGCCACTAATAACCGTATAGTCTAAATGTTCTTTTCTAGAATTTCGTTGACAACCACATTGCTACTTCATAAGTATGTGAAGGCATAAGTCGTGTCTAGTTAGTCACAAAAACTTTTTTTATAAATACTGTTGATAACATCTTGGGCAAATCTTTTACAAATTTACTTTGTAAAATGTTTACGTAATAATAAAATACATAAATATTTTTGTTTTATGAAGGAGTTGTTATAAAGCATATTTTTTATGAAAATCAAGAGATAAATCGAGCCCTATTTAATCGTAAGCGACCTGTAGTAAAAATTAAACTTTCTTATTGAAATTAAAATTTTATGGGCCTATCCATAGTTTACAATTATCAAAATGCCAAAATTGTTGATAACTTTTAAAATAAAGGCTGTACAATTTTATCGTAAGCAACAGTTTACGTATGTACTCGTATGTATGTAAAACATGTTTGAATATTATAAAAAAAAACTTTTTCCTGAAAACTTTGATTTTTGTAGATCGACAAAAAGGTTAGAAATTATGGCACCTGAATCGAACAGAATTTCAAAATATTTCAATCAAGGCATATTCATATGAATTCGCCTTGATTTCAATTAAAATTATATGGAAATATTTCAAAATTTCGGTCGATATCGAATGCCGTAATTTTCCCTCAGTCCTGTTAACATTTTATAAATCAAACATATCTTTTTAACCGACTTCAAAAAAAGGAGGAGGTTATCAATTCGTCTGTATTTTTTTTTTGACATTGTTACTTCATAACTCGGTACATTTTAGCTCGATTGTAAAAATTCTTTTTTTTTCTGAGAGGGTATATCTTCCAGTTGGTACCTTTGTAAAAAAAGTGCGCTTGGACAAGCCCAATTTTTTTATTTGATTTTATGATTAGCCGATTCTTACGAAACTTAACACACGCCCTAACCTCTGAAAACACACACAGTCTTGCATTTAAGAAAGTGGGCGGGAGCACGCCCATTAAAACCTATTTTTATATACCACGTACTTCTTCTTAACCAACAGATTTTAAAAATGTTTTTGTTTGATAGAGTGTACTTCCAGTTTTCGAAAATGTTCTATCAAATCTTTGCATTTAAGTCGGTTTTTTGGTAGAATTATTTTTTATAAAAAATTAATTTTTTTCTATTAAAATTTTATTTTTAAGACTTACAAAATAATCTTTTATTTTTTAACAACTAATGGCCATTTTAACAATTTACAATTAAGAACTAACAGGGACTTTAACGGCAAAACTTGTAAGAAGAACTTGCAGTTAAAGTTCACGGTAACTATTTATCATATCGTACATTGTGAAAAGAGACGTAAATATTTTTTAAGAATGTGTCTTTTCATCATCGCAACATTTATCGTAGACAATGTATGGCACACAGGCTGCCAGTCGCTCATCAAAGAAGTAATCGTAGCTACAGGTGGCCTCCTTCACTATCAAATCATTTTGACATTCTAAATAATTACGACAGTTGTTTTTTCCGCTGGTTACCGAAGAATTGCCTCGGCCCTCACAGCGATTGAAAGAGCATTTAACGTCTAGTGCAGGCAAGCATTGCTGCTCTTTCTCATCGAAAAATTTTCCTGCAGGACATTGCAACCAAACAGGTGCTAAATCATGTGCATAAGCTCCCTTGTTCGCACATTCAAAATAACCACGGCATGTAGCACCATCTGATCTTCGGCCAACATATGGCTTTTTGTTTTGCTGGCATGTGTCTGGTGTTGCATGGTGGGCTGTGCACGCAACAGTTGATTTCTCTACACACCTTCCCGTTTCCACATTGAAATATTGCTTTTTGCAAGCGACTTTTGTCAGTTTATTCTTATCGCACTTATAGTGCTTGGAACAATCATTCTCATGGCGAAACACAGTTTTGTCTGCAATCAGTTCGCATATATTATTAATGTTCTGTATACATTTCGAGTTTCGAGGATAAACGCACATTTGCTGGTCCTGATCAAAAACGAACTCATAACCACAATAGTTTTCGGTAGCCTGTTTGTTTTTGCAGTAGTAGAAGGCACGACAATCTGTCGGCTTGGCCACAAACGTATCGTCCGCAGCATTCAAGCAACGATTTTCGCACAATTCTTTTGTGTCAAAATCTGTAACACACTTTTGTTGCTTCGAATCATATTTTGCATCCAAAGATTTACAGCTAAAGGTTTCACCACTTTTGCCATTACACGTAATATACTCATCACATGATCCTGGCACTCTAATTTTTGTATTAATTTTAAATAGACGGCAGATATTTGTGTAGTCTGAAGTGTCTGCTATGACAAGAGGTACAAACATCAGCAACAAAAGGTGCAATGCTAAAAATAGTGAAAAATCAATATGAAAATACATGCTGCCACCGGTATTTATGAAGGATTGTTAAAGTTAAAGCATTCTTTAAATTGGATTTCTTATGCAAATCTTTCTATATTAAAACATTATTAACTTTAACAATCGTGAAAGTACAATATAGAGAATGCACTAACAGGAAATTGTTAATAAATTCGATTTTAAGCCGAATTTCGACCAAATTAAAGAAAATTCCGATTTTCATTTCGCATCTAATTCATATAATTCAGCAAGGATTTGCCAATAGTTCGAAAGAGCTGTTGGACACAAGTCCGTCCGGTAAATAAATGGGTTTGAAACAACTTTTGATTCGAATGCGAACGGAATAGTTCAAAAAGAGCTGTTGAACACAACTCTATCCAATAGCACACATCCAAAATGTCAAACAGAAACTTACAGGCTTTTCTTCCGACATGAAAAGACTAAGGGTCAATTTCACCAACTCGATTTAAATATCAATTCATATTTAAATGTCGATTTTTAAGAATTTTTGTATGGAAAAATGACTTAAATATGAATTGATATTTAAATTAGTTGGTGAAATTGACCCTAATTAGTTTTATATCAAACTTTTTTTATCAGCTCCAAATTTCCCAATAAGACACAGTTCCTTCCCCTTGCAACATTTTTAGAAATTTATATTTATATATTCAAACCGTTTTACCTCTCATTTTTTATTTTATTTTTTTTTTTTGCTAAACTTTCTTTATACGATTCGGCAATCAACTAATCAATTTAACAAATTCGTGTTACTTTTAAAGTTTGTAAAATTTTTGGTTGATCCTAATCTTATCTGCTAATACTCGTACTGCAATTAATTTTTATTTGCAAATTTAAATTTTATATCGATATCGATAAAAATCCTTGCAAACTATGATAACAAAAATAACTTATAAACTAAATAATAAAAAGTGTAGATAAAACTAACAGCCTTCAAAAGAACTAGTAACAATGAAGAAGGAAAAATAGATGGAAAATGTAATACGAGGTGTGTGCAAAAAGTATTGCGAATTTTGTGTTTTTCAAAAATTATTTATTTATTCATGAATATTTATTTTGCCCCCGTCAGAGTAATCCCCCTCAGATATAATGCACTTATGCCAACGTTTTTTCCAATCTTCGAAGCACTTTAAAAAATAATTTTTTTTATCTTGTTCAGCTCCTCCTTCGATGCCGTCTTTATCTCGTCAATCGTAGCGCAGCGAAGCGTCGTCCTTTCATGGGCCTCTTCAGTTTCGGGACCACGAAAAAGTCACAGGGTGCCAAATCTGTCATTAGTGTGTTGTTTTTGGCCAAAAAGCAATGTTCATGCGATGCTGTTTTTGGTCAGAGTTGAGCAATTTTGGTACGAATTTCGCGGTGACCCGTCTAATGCCCAAATCATTGATAAAAATCTAATGAATGGCACGAGCCAATCGATATGTCTAGGTCCTCAGCAGCTTCTCTAATGGTGATTCGACGATTGGCCAATACCATTTTTTTCCCTTCATCAATTTTTTCGTCTTTTGTTGAAGTGCTCGGGCGTCTGGCACGCTCTTCGTCGTTCACATCTTCTCGGCCTTCTGAGAACATTTTGTACCACCGATAAACGTTGCTTCGGTCCAAAGTAGCTGCTCCGTATGCCACAGTCAACATTCGGAGTGCATCCGCGCACTTAATTTCGTTTTTCATACAAAAAACAAAAAAACAAAGAACCTGTATTTTGTTCGATTTTTTTTAATAGGTAAAAATCCAAGACGAGCCAAAACACGTGCAAGCAAAGCAGCTGTCAACAATTAACTGAACATTAAAAATGGCCGAAATTGTCGGCATAAGTGAGAGACATGAGTACCAAAATAACGCCACAAAAAAAAATCAAAATTCGAATTTACGCAGCCCGCGAAAATTCAAAATTCGCGATACTTTTTTAACACACCTCGTATATAAAGAAATAAAAAGTTGCAAGTAAAATTTTTTTAATTAAAATTAACAATTATTTTATTGCATTGAAAAGTAAGAGCTTAAACTCTTTATCAGTGTTGAATTCGATAAACGTTTTAACATCTTTTTGAAGATTAAGATTAATTTCATGTAACTGAGTGAATGCACGAATGAATTTAATTTAATGAAGTTTAATTTTAATTGTTGATCTGAGTGCGAAGTTTATCGTATGACGAATTCTATATGACTCGCTCGGCCTTAATTCGAAAAATTTTCAATCGAGATGAAATGGGGATTTTTTTATTTATTTTACTAAAAGCAACTCACCACTACGATACTCATTTAAATATATACATAGTATGTGTAATAAAATAATTATCAAGAAGTTATAATTTAACCGACTACACACGTACATATGTAAATTTATTTGTATGTTACATATATTTGTACTATGCAACTTCCCACTTGACCTGAGATTCGTTATAAACGAATGCTCACTAAAGCGAAGAAATTTCGAAACAAAATTGCTCGATATTTGTTTGCGTATCCAAAAACACGAATATTTGCTGAAGCGAACATCTCTCGATAGTTTCTCGAATGTTTGAAGATAGCCTAATGGATGTGTGCTAGTCTGTTAGCTTGGAGGTACCTTGTTCGAATTTGTATGACTGCACCGTAAGTTAAAGAATTAAAAAATAAATAAAAAATATTGAAATAAATAAATAATTCTGCAAAAAAAAAAACACCGACTTCAATGCAAAGATCTGATTGAAAATTTAAAAAAAAAAAATTTATGAGACCAAACTGAAATAAACTCTTTAAAATTTTTTTTTGTTGAAAATCTGTTGGTTAAGAAGAAGTACGTGAAATAAAAAATTATAGATTAATGGGCGTGCCTGCGCCCATTTTTTAAATGCAATATTGTATGTCTTTCAGAGCTCAGGATGTGTGTTAAGTTTTGTAAAAATCGGTCAAGTAAAATAAAATATTAAATTTTAATGGGCGTAACTCCGCCCATTTTTATAAATAGATGATTGTGTCTATTTTAGCTCTCAAGTTTCGTAAAAATCGTTTAAGTAGAACCACCCATAATTTTTTAAAGTTTAAAACTGTTTTATTACAAGAACCAAAGGTTTTGGGTAGGTTTCGCAGCAATCAAACAAGTAGAATATGATAAAATCAAATAAATTTTGTGGGCGTGTCCCCGTCCACTTTTTTAACAATGGGAATTGGAAGCTATACCCCTCACACAAAAAAAGAATTTTTGCATTCGGTCTAAAATGTACCGACTTATGGAGTAACAAAGTACAAAAAAATAATAAAAGTACAGACGGATTGAAAACCTCCTTTTTTTGGAATCGGTTAAAAATAAAAAATAAATTATTTAGCTGCTGCCTTTTTGAGATATCGAAATTAGTTATATATTAGCTCACTTTTGATATTGCTAGCAAACTTTCGAAATCAAATGTTTTTTGAAAGAGAAGTGAGCGACAGCAAACTTTTTTCGATTCATTCATTAACGAAAGTCTTGGTCAAGTGGGTTATCTTAAATAGATATCACTTGACATAACGCGCAAAAAGTTTTCTTAAAAAAAACAATCGAATCACATTGATGTATTGGGTCAAATAACCGTACCGTAAATGATTATTATCTTTAACTATGTATTTCGGGAAAAAAATCAGACCACTGCCAACATAAAGAAATTTAGGAAGCAATAAAAACAATTTCAATTCTTTTATAAATTATGATATCGAATAAAAACTAATCTAAAGTCTTGAAATCAGTACATTTCGAAATGCGCACCTGAATATTTATTATTCTGATAAATGAGGATTAATTCTATTATTATTCTATTATCTGATAATTATCAGAATAATAAATATTTAGGATTATTCTAAAAAAAAACTCGCTGATTAAGTTATACTTTTCATGCAAAACAAAAAGAAAACGTTAGAAATTTGTTATTGTTTTTCGTACTTTACATCCGCACAAAATCGTAAGGCCAAATGTCCTACCCCAAAATTCGACCACTAAAAGTACTGAAATCAAGTTCCTGCTTGGTAGAAATACGTAAAATAATGGGCGTGGGTGTCTGTCTACCCGCCAAATTTTCTGTCAATATGTGACGTATCGCACTTTTTAAAAAGTGGTATCATTTCAGTGAGGCCCTTGTTCCTTATAGGATCAATGGGAACATTTACATATATGTACATATGTATGTACATATATCATTTCAGCATGCTCGCGCACCTTCAGCCGACGAACATCCAATACCAAATTGTGGATTTTCTTAACAGTTTCGGTTGTGGAAACCTCAATTGGTCGACCACTACGGTGTTCGTCTTGCCAGCTCGTACCGTCCAGTTTAAACTCTGCTCTGAAGGAGCAGGCTGCCGCAGAGTATAATATGATTCAACAACTTTTAAAGGACAAATTTTTTCCATGCTTACAAATTCACTGAGATCGTTTGCTTTTGATGACTAAAAAAAAAACCTAACAATGTGGCGCCTTGAAGCACGTGTTTCATAAAGCTGCCACTTTTAAGCAAAATAATTTTTTTTACAACTGCTGACGTCAGGACAGGTCAGGTAGAATGGACTTTAAATTTTTGTTGGAGCAAATTTTTAATTTTTTTTTTTATTGAAAAAGAGCGAGAGAGTTATATAAATTGTAAATATATTTCAACACTCTCCCACATATTCAAGAATTGCTGGAACAAAAATTGAAATTGTGGACCGGGTCATTATAATGATAGCATTCCGCAGAGGGATCTCCTTGGAGATGCGATTACGGATGTGACAGTCCCGCTGACCCTAGTTGGGGTAAAATGGCTGTTTACCCATATAACTTATGTGTTGTTACTACCCAGTCTTTTAATTAACAGAGTAACGGATGGAAGTAGCTTGCTATACTGTCCTTCATATGCAATGTCACCTGTAAGTAACTGCCTGAGTTAAAAAATCGATAGAGGTGAAACTTGAAAGTCTAACCAGTGGCTTTATGCAAATGCTACGGCTTCCGGTGGCCCGACACTGGATCTGCTCTAGGTGTTTAATGGGTGATGACGTGTCCGCATACTCCATTTCCGAAAGCTAACGGAGGACTTCGTCTAACCCTAAGGGGCTAAATAGATGACGCAAGTAGATGGTGGCTGGTGTTTAGGGGATGCATAAGAGAAGAAGAGTCTTGTAAACCACGCACTGGGTGTGAGCAACCACATTCGCTGCGCGTATAATCTTACATGGGGGCTGTGGTTGCTACCAAAATCGCTAGGAGAATAGTCTTGGTTCCCCAGTGTTAAGTCAATGCTAGTGATGTTGTAACGCGGTCAACCAGACACTATTCTAGGTGCTGTTGCCATACAAGAAAAGCTGTTTTGTCAGCAGCAAGAGTTTAGATGGCTCAAGTACTTCAGCACATACATATGTATTACTACGCTTATACGATCACTATTTGCAAATAAAAAAATTCGCAAATAAAAAAATTCGCTCACTGTTTATACGGCATCGTAATTGCATAAAAACTTGGTAGCACTTCTATACAAATGTTACATATGTTTACAAAAAAAAGGTGTAAATGTATAAAATAACAAATAATAGTTTGTTTTAATTGTCATTATTTTCTTCTATCAATGTTTTTTTGTGCAATATTTATCAATTTATTGGTTTTTATTAGGAAACATTTGTAAGTGTGGCAATCTCAAGCATTTTATTTGCAAATGGTGCGTTAATCGTGAATAGTTTCTGAATTAGTAAGTTGCAATAAAAACATCAATATGGCAACAATTTACAGTTTTATTTGCAAATAAGCCGTACGTATAAACGTAGTATATGTGTGCTTTGCAAGTCACGTAATGCTTTCTTAAGGCCGTGACTCACTATCCTACACAATCGCACGATCTACGAAAAAATAAAACCCAGATCTGATGAATTGTTATTGTCTTTTGAACATTTTCATAGACTCCCTCATATCAGGGCTGTATTGTCTCAAAAATCCCACTATTGTGTAGGATAGTGTATCACGGCCTTAAGGGTGACTGAGGGCAGGACGATGGTTGTTTAGACCACCGTGAGATTAGGACATGTTTAATGATGAAAGGCTTCAGCTATATAAAATTAAGAGCATTTAGCGAAAACGTTTCATATTTCTGAATGAAAGATTTTTCTTTCAGTGTATTGTTTTGTATACACTCTCTGTATCTCTTTTTCTCTCTCTCTCTCTCTCTCTGGTATGTTATTTTCGGTGATTGCACTTGTTCCAGGATACAAAACTAAAGCGTTGACCGTTTGAAATTCCCTTTTGCTAACGTAGAGATTTTCTCAAATTAAAAAGCGAAAGCCAAACTTAAAGTGTTTTAGTTTTTGCAAACACCTGCATAAATATTCTATTAAAATCAATCAAAATCGTAAAAAAATAAATATTCAAGCTTCCAAAAAATTGTATACTTATAATCGGATTTCAATTAATCTTATCATGGGCAATATTTCTAACAAATTTTGAGAGTAAATTTGTGGCAATAACCCCAATAAACAAGTATTAGAAAATTTATAAATGAATGTTAATCACACAAACTCTTTAGTATTTCACAAAATAGCAAAGAGTTTGGGATTTAAAATGAAAGGTAATAAAAAAATTTAATCGGCGAGTTGTAGCAATTGAAGAACTGATATTTGTTTTCAAAATACTTGTAGGAAATTCATTAGTCCGCTTATTGCCGCTGGCCATTACGTGCTTTCTGCATTTGATGGGAATTGTCCAGGCTCAGCGTGACACCGAACCCTGCAGACTTTTTGCCAATGGCACCAAACTGCGTCATCCCGAGGATTGTAGTCAAGAAATTGTATGCAATAATTTCGCGTCAACTGCTGGCATTAAATGTTCTGGTTCCAAGCCCTTCTACAACAAGGATACTCACAATTGCCAAGCCCATTTAACTGATCACAGCACCTGTGACATAAATTGCACCAATATGACCGCAAAGTTTGTAGAGGACCCGAAATCTTGTTACGGCTATTATTACTGTCAAGACGAAGAGTTGGCTCTCTATGGCCACTGTCCGGATGCGATGCACTTTAGTCAGACTCTGCAATCTTGCGTTTATACTTATCAGTCGACTTGTGCCTCCAATAAGTTGAACTTTTGTGCCATTGTTAAGGTGGGGGTAAAATTTAAGGATGAATCACATTGCGGTCGTTACAATACATGTGCTCAAAATATAAAAACGAAAGTAATAGAGCTCAAGAATGAGTATTGCGGCGCCAATGCCAGGTATTTTAATGCCATCAAAGGGGCGTGCGAGGCGGAACCCATAAAGGGCTGTCGTCCAGTGCCCAAAGATGTCTGCATTGTGAATAAACAAATCAAGAAAAACTATTTCGTTAGCGATGGTGCCACGTGCCGCGGCAGTTTCTATTGTGCCAATGTTGGCAATTTTGCGGATCCAAAACCTCAGTGGAATCAGTGTCCCGATAATAAATTCTTTAGCCAAAAAATGCAAAAGTGCTTAGATCCCAAAGAAGTCGTTTGCAATAAAGATCGCTGCGAAGGTAGCACCAGAACGTTCGTTACCAGCAGTGAAAAAGGTTGTCGCAACTACTTAAGGTGTGAAAATGGCGTTAAAGTTGGTCAAGGAACGTGTGACAATGACTTCTTTGATGAAGAGCGCGGCACATGCACGCCTAATATTGTGACTTATTCCGCATGTTATTACAAATAATTTGAGGTTTAAAATGAAACGTATTGATTTCATATTCCAACTTTGTTTCATTTTCATTTATTTACAAAAAGAAAAAAAAGCAACTTGTATTGTTATTTTCATTTGCTGCAAAAAAAGTAGAAGGCAATAGCGCTGAAGCCTGCTGCAGGTTGCTGCAGATATTTTTGGCGGCGACGAAACGATAATCATGAGATTGCGTTCTGCTGAAGCAAATTTTGTAATGAATGGCATACATTTCTCTATTTTAAATTTCTAGTTTTATATTGAAAGAAGTTTTATTAAAAAAAAAAAAAATGGAAAGTCTCGCGAAAACATTGGCCGCCTCAGCGGTGGATCTTAGCCGGCTTCATCCCTAGATACAATTAACTTAAAATTTAAATTGTTTCAAACAAAAATTAATTTCTATATTTATGATTTGATCAGGCTAAAGTTCGTATCGCTTTGTAAGCCAAATTACATGTTATAATTATTAATGAACAAATAAATAAAAATATACGGCCTAGCATAATAAAGATTTTCTGCCTTGCAAAGTTTCCCTGCCTAATAATGGGACTTTTGACATTTTTGAAGTATTTCAATAATGTCGAAAGACCCAAATTAATGAACGATCGCATAAATTTTTTTAAAATTTTTTTGGGCCTTTCTTCATTTATGTGGTTTGGGCGATTTTTTTATAGGCGATTGTTCATTCAGCCATTTTGGGCAATTGTTCATCGTAAACTTGGGTGATTGGACATAATGAATAATGACCCAAATTAATGGGCGATCGTTCATTTTGTATTTGGGTGATTTTTCACAAAATTTTGGCGATTGATTTGCACTTTTTTTTTGGGTCTTTGTTCATTATAAATAAAAGCCCAAAAACATTAGGCGATTGTTCATTTTGGTACTATGAGCGATTGTTCTTTGGGCGATTGTTCATGCAACCGATATTTACACCACAATTAGCTGATTCCCACTGACTGGCTCTCTTACACGGCACCACTTTTCATGCCACAGGAAATGTTTCTAGAATGCTCGCCAGTGTTTTCATAGATGGCGTAATGAAATGTGTGGACTTAGTAAAACCAAATAGAGGAAACTGTATTACTTAATAAATATGTTGGCTGCTATGCCCACGTTACAATCTGTGCTATCGTTTGTTTCCTATTGGTGACCAAGTGATCAAAAAGTATTCTTACAAAATCGGGAAAATTCACGTTACTATTTCTAGGATTTTGTGGATAATTCTATTGACTTTTATGTTGGTAATACTGTGCAGAGTTGTTTCTACCACGATTGTTAGCACTTTTATGTGTGCTTTATTTATTTATTTCATAAATACTTTACAAAATAAATTTGCAAAGTATTGTTGCACAAATATGGGCGGGGTAACTAGACCATATGCCCAAGTTTTTGTGACTGACTATACACGACATATGCCTTCACATAGGAAGTAGCAACGTGGTTGTCAATGAAATTCCACAAAAGAACCGTAAGATTGTACGGCTATCCGTGGCATATCAGTCAACCAGTGCGAGCGAGACGAAAAACTCTCGAAGGCCAAACAACACACACAATCCTGGCCGCACTTAAGAAATTGTAGTATACCACACTTATAGTAGTGCACTGTAACAGAAATTACTTGCATTGCTTTAGTAGCAGTTCAATGCACAAGCATTACAACACAGCCCAAAACAATAAGAATGCTGAATGCAAGAAATTGAGTGACATTCTTTTGAGTCACAATATAATTACTCATTACCAAATTCCCTTTTTTTATTTTTAGGGAATTCTCAATAAGTATATTAAAATTTTAATGTGGCAACATTGAGCCATCCTAATTTTTTATTATGAGCAGGCAACGATTTAAATACACATACTGTTTATATCAAAGTCAGGCAAACACACATACATTTTTATATTATTTACATATTAGTTTATAAAATATGAGAGAGGGAGATTAAAGTGCATGTTTGTACGAATGCTTATGAGAGACTGAATTATTTTCTTCCGTACGTATTAAAATAACAAAATTTGTTAAATTAGAAATTATTGTTGGCAAAAAAAAAAAAAAAAAAACAAAAAAAAAGAGAAAAAATTAATTATCAAAAAAACAAAAAACAAGAAATATCCTGAAGAAGTTAACCGAAGGTTAACGAAATATCGAGATTAAATAAATAAAAATAAAAATATAAACAGACCTATAGCTCAAAAAAATAGTTTTAATTGAATATAAAAAAAGGTCGAAAAATTAGATAAAAAAATTGTTGGATAAATTTTTCAAAATAACTGCGAAAAATACAAATGTTTTTTCACCAACTACAGCTGCGCTCAAGGCCGATTAATAAGGTCAAGTTGAAAACACAGCTGATCTACTTTTTTTCTGCCTAATTCAAGGCGAATTCATATAACTGTTGGCTCGTATGTCAAAAGTTGTTTATGTGCAAAGACCTGAGACGGGTGATTGTTTTGGCAACGGCGGCGGGTATTGAGAAAATCGTCGGCGGAAGCTGAGAACACATAACATGAAAATCAAATTTAAGATAAAAAATAAATTGAATAATTATTAGGTTAGGTTAGGTTAATCTGGGTGGTCCAACGACCTCGCATAGACTGGGATTGATCCTTAGCGATACCAACAGATGAGAAAAAAATCTGTAAGTATGGCAGCCTAGTTCGTGGTGCCTGTATCGAATGACTCCCATACAGATTTAACAAATTTTAGCAATCTACACAGTTCTACTCTCGATACAAGTTCAAGACTACGAAAAGTGTGAGCACCAAGACAGTTATATCTAGTGCGGCTTAGAGCCAGATAGTGACACAGTAGATGTTCCATTGTTTCAACTACCCCGGTTTCCTTGCACTTCCTGCAGGTACCGTCAAGTATTCGTAAATAATTATTAGTTTATATTGTACATGGAGAATGTCGGATGTAAAAAGTTATTAGAATTTAAAGAAAAAATTACAAAAATCTTTGTCAACGCATGTCCCAATTATAACAACAATATTGTTCACTGCCTTTCAAGTAGGTTAAACTGTATCGGTCTAATTCATAAAAAATATTTTAGGTTTATTACAGGTTTATTTGACAAATTTCCCATAGAAATATGTCAAATAAGCGCTTAATAAACCTGAATTATTTTTATGAATAAGGCAGTATATAAGTTTAAGTAGAAAATAAAAAATTTTATTCATGTAACATGATATTTAAAGGAAAAACAACTGAAGAAATAAAAGATAGTTTGAATATACATATTTAATAAATAAATTTTATTAATAAAAAATAAATATCAATGTCATTTGATTAAAACATAACACAATAATTAAATGTTTGTATTTTGCTTTGATTCACGTTCGTTGAGTAGAATATGCATAGCTATACATCATAACAATTGCGAATAACAATATTAATACTTTTACGTTGTAAATGTGCCACATTAAAAAAAATTGACGATTGCTGTAAAACAATTTTTAAAATATACATATAACAATTGTGGAAATGGCGCAATATTGCAGCTCTATATCTCTTGATATATTCAAGATATCGGAAAACTGATAACGAATTTGGAAAAAGGACACATTAATCATATAATCGATCAATAACTAAATTTTATTTTAAATGTTCCATACATCAAAACAGTAACCAACCGAATATAAGGCAAACTTTTTTGGGCCGCGGCGTAGCTGACTAAAATTATCAACGGCTCGGCTCAGCCGTATGTGAGCCATAATGGCGTAGGTCTCTGCCTTAGTATCTTCAATCAGCTGCTTTTGACATACGAGCCTCCCAAGCAACAACAAAATACCATATTGTTTTTATTGTTTGTACTTTGTTGTAGTATTAACTGTACCTGTCATGAATTTGCATTGGCTGCGCTGACAGTTTTAAAATGTTTAGTTTAAAATTACCATATTGCCATATAGAAAAAGACATGCTTTTTATACTTTTAAATTTGCCACCTGGTAATAAATTTGATTTACACACAAACAAAAACAACAAACTTGCAAGACCATATCAAAGTATTAAAGTTGAAACGTTGCAATATTAAGACACATTTTAAAATGCTATTGTGAACTCCCTAAATATTTACCATTGTAATAGTAAAGAAAAGAACAAACGATAATTGTAAATATGTAAACGTAAGTTAGAAGGGCTAATTAAGATTTGTAAAACTAGTATATAAGTAGAGTAAATAAATCAGACTTTAATTTCTAAACGCAAACCGGCAATAAGTTGCCTTGTTCTGAATTAAAATCTCTTATCTTTTGGCATCTCTTTTGAGCGCCTACTGATTGAGCTGGTCTCCCTGACAGCTGTATAAACAAAACAAGGGACTATAGGGCAAATCCACCACGATAGGAATATCCTTCAAAACAAATAAAACAGATGCTTCAACCTTTACAAAATAATTACGATGACGTGAGAGCTGTTTTTCAGCCCAGAGCTGCTTAACGACTGATTAGCTTAATAATTCTTTTTGTTTACCAAATGTTTTCTTTATAAAAACAAATATGCCAGCTCTGTTCGAATATTTTTGCGTAACAATACAATACAAATACGCTGATAATCTTTTTTTACTAGTAGTCATGTTTGTACTCCATATTTGACATCTACTCGTATTTGTACGGGATCTACATATTTTCGTGTAGGACTATACAACATTTAAATTTTAATTTGCAGCGTGCGTAGTGATAAGAATCAATTAAAAATTACATTGAATAAATTAAGTCAGGCAATTGAAACTCGTGCTAGTATGAATCAATTAAACGTATAACTAAATTAATCAAAATTAATGCTTTAATAGAAATATAATTTAAAATTATGCACTTGGTATTCTGTTGATATTTAATCCTAAAGAGTAGTTAATTGAATAATTGCTACAAATCAAAACGAAATATGATTTGAAAAATTTAATCTCAGCTTATTAAACATACATACATATATGTATGTATGCACGTAATTTTCTTTTATTATGGAAAAATAAGATGAGAAACATATAATTTTATACTTTTTCTTACACTTCAATTGCAAATTGGATGCCATAGAGGACTATGCACGCAAGTCTCAGTAGTTGGATCAAAATATTTATTGTCTGGACACTTGACTTCATCGATCGTATAGCCATCTTTACATTCCAAATAGTGTTGACAACCAGACATTTCGCTTAATATTCTGCCACTATTACGACCCTCGCAACGATCTTCGCCACATTTAATATAATTCATGCTCTGGCATGCCTGGCTCCGTTCATCGAAAAATGCGGACGCACCATCGCACTGGCCCCAATTTGGTGATTTATCTGGTATGAAATTGCCGTCACTACTTTTACCCAAATCTTTGCAAAAGAAATAACCGCGACAAGTGGCTTGGTCACTTATGAAATGATTTAATAAAGCCTTTTTTTTGGTACCGCAGGCCTCATCCGGTATTGGTATCTTATAGCAGTTAACGTGTGTCTTTTTTGTACATGCACCCGTGCGCGCATCGTAATAAGTTGACATGGGACATTTCTCTACTATTAATTCCTTTTTAGAATTGCACAACAAATATTTGTGACAATTGTTTTCATCCCAAAATGGCTGGTTTGTTTTGGCCACATTGCATATATTGTAGGTTCGCTTGCATTCATCTCTCTCATAATCGCACCGCTGTTGCTCTTGGTTGAACATTTGACCACTGGGGCAGCTACCTGACTTAACGACTTTGGCTCCATCACACTCGGTCCATTCATTGCAATTTTTAATATCTTCAATAAATGTGGGACTTGTTTTTGTGCACACTGGTGTGCAATATTTGTCCGTCGAATCAACCGCACAAGTCATTTTATCTAGTTTAACAATTTTATTGCCTGTACAGGTAACAGAGTGCGGCTTGCTTTCGCCATTATGACATATTATTGTGTGCTTGCAGGAACCGGGCTTGCGTAAGACTACACCATCTGGGAATAATCTGCAAATGTCATCTTCCGAATTAAGCTCTGACTGCAATGTCAAGCATTGAGCAATCAACGGCATTCCGATGAAAATGCCACAAATTAGCACTAACGCTGAAATATATTTTAAGGTTACATATGTATGTACATATATTAGTAAAATACTTTGAAATTCGAAAAAATTTTAGTGAAAACTAAATTTTTAATTAGGCAACTTTTTTGCTAAAGGATTTTTAAAGTTTACAAGTTTTTGTGCACAAAGTGAACACTATATGTGCACTAGAGCGAGCCGATTTAAAAATCGCTCAAATTACAGGGAAAATCGTATTCTAGGGATCAAAATAAGAAACTTTGCCGAAGGAACCATACCTCTAAAATGTATTTTGATGTCCCGACTTTTGATCCGAAGGGTAAAATTTTTTTCACAAGAAGAAATCAGCGAAATTGCTTTGTTTTTTTATTTTTGGAGTTTATTTATTTTTCTCTTTAGAAATTTATTTAGTCAGAATGAAATGAAAAAATTAATTTTACTTAGAAATAGAAAAGAAAATAAAAAAATATTATTGTTTGAAGTCTTTTTTGCTTTCCCGTTTCATTGCTATTAAAAATATATTTCCTTGTTTTATTATGATTTAAACTTGTGTCACTCTATAACAAACACCCTTTATATTATAACTAGAAAAAAATTAAATTCAAGCAAGGGAATTTTTATTTCTAGGATTTTTTTAATTAATGATTTTTAGCTACATGTGTACTCGTATCAGAGAACGACAAAATCTGATTGAAAACATATTCATACGTAATCCATATCCTAAAAGCATGCCTTTGTGTTCATACATTCAAACTTGTTCCAACATACATAATCGTTGCTGCTTTTTAATCATTCCAATCATACGGTTGTTGTTGGCTCTACGATTTTAAACATGTGTCGCATCATACCAATCAATTCGGTTCGGTCATGATTATTTTGATGAAAAATAAAATAAGTAGGCAAAAGCGTTCGTTCTGATTATCAACAAATATTTGTATGATGAATAAAATCAAAAAAGCAAAAATGAGCGCGTATGAGCGCGTATACATCAAGTGATGATGATTTTTTAGAAACAAGGGAATTTTATGTATTATGTATTTAGCAATTTATATACCTATACAGAACACCCAAAGCAGGGGCATTTTGTACAAAAGCAGCGGACACCGTGGTATACAACGTGAAAATGTTGTTTATATCATGAAGAAATTTGCACAAAATACGTTCAAATTTATCAACGTTGTTGAGTATATGTAACGTCATTACAGAACACCCAAAGCAGGGGCATTTTGTACAAAAGCAGCGGACACCGTGGTATACAAAGTGAAAATGTTGTTTCTATCGTGCAGAAATTTGCACAAAATACGTTCAAATTTATCAATGTTGTTGAGTATATGTAACGTCATATAGCGTGTAAATTGATTAAGTTTACAACTTTTATACATGTTATTTCATCGTATAAATATTTCAAGGTCATGCATATCAAATAGAAATTATTTTTAAATTTGACAAAAATTATTTCGTTGTATAAAAATTTGATTCCATCTCTTTATATACATATGTATTAATATTTATATATTTAATATTAGTAGCTAGTCTTTCGCATAATACTCTAACGAGAGACGATCTAGTCTTTTCCTGGTCGTTTTCCATTTTTTCTTTTTAAAGTGTTTAAAGTGTACTGATTTGGATTAAAACGATAATATTTTTCATAATTCCTCTGCTTTGATTTTATTCAACATGAAAACCTGATTATATAAAAATTTGAATAAAACATGTATGAAATTACTTGCAACTAACCAAACGATACGTTCGTAAGTATGATTCTGATTTTATTCAATATTAAGTTTTGTTGCATGATTAAATGTTAACAAAAGTTTAATGTATGATGAATGATGTGAATAAAACATGTTCGATCACTCGACTCACATTTACTTAAATGAATCGTTCACCATTACGATGATGATTTTACTCAATGTTGATTTATTTTGCATGATTAAAAGTGAATAACAAATTTATAGTATGATTAAATCAGAAAATACGTGATTTTTGTCGTTCTCTGACTCGTATGTATCTAAAAGAATTTCCTTTTAGGAAATTTTTTATTTTGTGGTACATTTAAATTTTACTACTCTTTTTTTGGCCCATAAGCATTAAAAAATATTTCTTTTTGATTTGTATAAAAATTGCTTAAAGTTCCCTTTAGGAAACTTGCATATAACAAAATTGTCTAACAAATAGTCTTGAGTATACAGACGGCTGAGAAAAAATATAAATAAAAACAAATGAAATAAAAATTTCCCTTTGAATGGAATTTTTATTTTAAAAGAATTAACTTCAAACTCGTTTTCTGACAAACTGTTTTTTTTTTTTTGAGTTATGATTGATTGTTTGATTAAATGAGCGATATATTCTTTGCACACATTCGAACTCTTTCACTTTATGTACGAGATGTTGTATAATTTTCACTTTTAGCCAGCAAAAGAATGAAAAATAGCTAATTTAAAAAAAAATTATATAATTTAAAATTAGTTTATTACCTTTCATGGTATTTTGTTAGAGAAACGAATAGTATCGACCTGGTAGAAATAAAAGTTATAACTAAAATAATATTATTTATGATATTATATATATACAGGAATCTTTTGGCTTGACATTGGATTTATGGTACCCTACAAAAATAAGAAGAACTTTTGTTTTGCCATCCGCTTTGTAATAACCGCAAAGAAAAAAAATATCAAAAAGTAGAAACTTTTATTGCAGGGTGTACTAAGATTCCGCTCGAATTGTTACTTTGTTTTGTTTGAAATTTTATCATTGCATTTTTGGACAAATAAGACAACGACGTACTAGATACTATTTATTTATGGCAAAGATTTCATGTTCAAAAATACACAGGTGGCAAATAAGAAATTTATGATGGTTTGGCAAATTTCGTAGATAAGACTTAACTTATTGAAAATATGTACATACATTGTATGTATGTATGTTGTTTCTTTATCTTCATGAGGTGATCCAATAATGAAAACTGCAAGTGATTTTGTTAAGGCGCAATGGAATTATACTTTTTTCGCCTATTGTCCAAAAGCTGAAAGCCGAAGAAAATTATTTTTCAAACTTACTTAAATATGAAAAAAAAAATTTTATTTTCAATGTTTAAAAAACTGTAATGATTTTTATTTCATTTGATTTTGCTTCTGATTTCGCTTTTGAAAAATACAACAGTTTCAGTCAAAGCAAAATCACAAAATCACGATTTATGACCAATTGCGCAGTACTTTCAGCAGTCGACGATTTGAAAAGTTTGAATTTGATTTGCCTTTGCTTTTATTTAGTATCGCAAGTAAAAGCAGAGGCAGTCTATATGCTTTTGGAAGTCGCAAACTCTTGCTTTTAGAAGTTTTAAGCAATCGCAGTAAAGTGGTTTTTGTTTTTGTTTTTGCCTCTTGTCTCATGTGCAAAAACAATAACCAAAACATGATAAACACCACCAAATAAAGGGTCCGCCATCTAACGTTTTTTTTCAACTAGTGCTTATTTCGTGAATGGTAACACAGCTCATGTCTGATTTGACAGATAATTAGTTTTATCCTTCCGCTGAACGAATATGGTTGTGTATACGCTTGAACAACGCTTCGCTAAGTGGGCCTGCGAACGACTTACAGAAGATGCCGATTTTGCCAAAAAAAAATCATCTTTTCAGATGAAGCTCATTTTGATCTTGGCGGGTATGTAAACAAGCAAAATTGTCGCATTTGGGGCACAGAAAACCCGCACGCATACATTGAAAAGCCGACGCACCCAAAACGAGTTACTGCTTGGTGCGAATTTTGGTCCAGAGGCATAATTGGTCCATTTTTTCGAAAATGAGCCAGGAGTGGCCGTTACAGTCAATGGCGATCGTTATCGGGCCATATTGAACGAATTTTTGTTCACAAAAATTGAAGAGGAGGATATTGGCAACATTTGGTTTCAAGAGGACGGCACTACGTGCCACACAGCCGAAGCTACACTCGATGTTTTGCGCCCTATTTTTAAAGATCGCATTATCAGCCGCAGAGCTGATGTCGTTTGGCCACCTCGGGGCTGCGATTTGACACCGTTGGCCAGCCGATGCAGCCATTTGAATGAAATTATTTTTCATTATTAACCGGAAGTATTGTACTTTCAAATAAAAAAAGAAATTTGAGAAAATATTCAGTAGTTTTTTTTCATAGCATTTAAAAAAAAAAGTTATCTGGCGGACCCTTTAGCTGACTGAGCCTGCAGAAAGCTTCTAAAAAGCAAGAGCTTTTGCTTCTTCGACTGTGACTGTTTGGTACTTATAAAATCATACAGACTGCTTATGCTTTTACTACCGAAACTAACAAAAAGCAACAGCAAATCAAATTCAATCTTTTGAAATCATCGACTGTTGAAAGTACTGCGCAATTGTTCATAAATCGTTTGCTGATTCTGCTTCGACTGATTTTAATCATTTGGAAAAAGCCAAAGCAGCGAAAATTAAAAATGTTACGACTTTTGCTACTTAGACTTAAGTTTTTTAAACACTGGTTTTTTTCGGACATTAAGCATACATACATATGTATGTACTTATGAAACGGTTAATGATAAAAGGCCTTTTGTAAAAAAATTTAGACAAAACGGAGTTTGTTTGTTTTCGCTTTAGAATGTTTTGCTTGCTTTAAATTTTTTTTCACAATATTTGGTAGTAAATCTTATATGCAATAATATTGTGCAAAAAATATAACTTTTTCGAAAATAACAAAGTACTAAATAATAATTCTGTCATAGGACAGAAAAAGGCTTAGGTGTGTTGTCCTTTCAAATCTTGTGTAATAGGCTATCAGAGCAAATGCTTTTTCTTTGGAACTTAAGCCACATAGAATGGAATTTTATTTATTTAAATTTTCTCATAAATCCCAGCAATAAAAGTTTGCCTAATAGAATGCAAAAAAGTGTATGTACTCTCAAGTCTCAAGTACTTACAATTTGACTGAATAACCCATTATTTTTGTTTGAGAAGTTCAAACAGTATGCGGTACCCTATACTTTTTGCCTACAAATATCCAAATGTTAATACTCGTAGATTACTGATTGACTAAAAGTATTCAAGATTTAATGGATTATTTTTTGCTTACAAATATGCAAAATTCTTTTAATTACTCTTTGTCTAAAATTATTCAAAAGCTAATTGGCAATTTTTTCTAATAAAAATAAATAGAATTTTGTAACAAAATTATAAAACTTGTAAATTTTTTTTAGGATTGTTAAAAATTATAATTTTACAAAGAAAATATGTGAATATGTATATTGATAAATATGCGAAAATAATTAAAATTTTTAATAAAAATTATTGTCAGCCAAAGTTATTTTATTGTTTTCGAAGCTCATTTTCACGAGCAATAAATTTTTCTCCAGATATATTTCATTGTTAAATGGAAAGAAAGTATGTACTACAATAAGTATGTACTTTCACGTAATGATATAAATAAGTTGTTATTTTATTCATTACAGGACAGTCATTATTATTCACATAAAATAATTCGATAAATAAGTACCACTCATTACTTTGTAAGCCATTAAATGAGTACTACCCATTACAAAATCTTGAAAAATCATTGGGTTACATAAAAAAATCATTCATCCATTTTAAGTCATATCCCCCTTATATTGAATTTAGAATGAAATTAATTAATTTTTAGCATTCAGCTGAATAAATCCGTTTAATTGATACCCACCCTCGCCGTGGAATTACTTAATCAAGTAACCGATCAGCCAACTTGGGGCATCCGCCATATTGGATTTAGAATGACAAAAATTTACTTTTCAGTCTTTTCAACAACTTCTTTCATTTGATATTAATGACATGAGGCTGCATTAGAAAATAATTGATTCGCTCAAAAGAGCGTGATCTAAGCGCCACCTAGCGGGATTAATTATAATACAAAATTTCATTAAAATTGATCCAGCAGCTTAGGAGGAGTTCAATTTTATAAATACGTTTGGAGGAATTTTATATATAGAGATAAAAAAGTAAATATGGCAGCTTTGCATGAATTCTGTTAAAACTCATCATATTGGTTAATTCTAACAATCTTCAAAATGTAACATACTTTTAGGCTGCAAAAATGTTCATGATTTTTTACTTT
Source organism: Nowickia ferox (assembly GCA_936439885.1). Lineage (NCBI taxonomy): Eukaryota > Metazoa > Arthropoda > Insecta > Diptera > Tachinidae > Nowickia > Nowickia ferox. The sequence goes on along the minus strand of OW387024.1, from coordinate 19,214,705 downwards.
CAACAAAAGTTGAAAAGTTTGAAAAAAAATGCTTTAAATTGTTCTTAAAACTTTTAACAATTGCAAATTAAAGTAGAATTTTTCCAGTTCTGAAACTTTTTAACTCGTGGCGGCTCTTATTGAGATTTCAATGCAAACATCAGTTTCGCGGCATATTAATATGTATATACGGGCCTGGGGCAAATTACGGCACTCGTTATCGAACGAAGTTACGAAATATTTCAATAGAGTTTATATGGGAATATTTTTAAATTTTGAATCCTATCGAATGCAGTACTCGTAATTTGCCCCCTGCTGTGCAAATCACAACATGTCAGATCATAAGAAAAACTTACTTTAAAAGCCACGACACTTGCTAAAATTTTATGAGCACTAACATTTTTTTGAAATTCTCTTCTTCTTCTTCTGTTCTTAATCGAAACTGTGGGATACGTTACAGAGATGCAATCTTGTCCTTGCACAGTGTAATTTAATGGAGTATTGACCCAAATTGAATTGAGTATTTTCGGAAAAGTCGAAACCTTTTTTTTAACAAACACAAACTGCGAAGCTATTTTGGCTTGTCTACGGATACATCCAGATTCTCCGGCAGGAATCGAACCTGCGTCCCTCCGACTGTTAGACTAGCATGCTGCCTGCCTACTGGCCAAGAGGGCAGTCTATTTGCGTGGTATGTCCTTTTCCCCCAATCAAGATTCGTAACTTCTTGTACCGCTCCTATTTTCTGAAGTCAAGCCATGAGTACGCTTGAAATAATTAAATTTTTTTTCGCAGGATATGTTTGCCAGAAGAAAGGAGCTTCGTGCCAAAACTTAATCTACATATAAAAAAGATTTGTTTGGATTGTTTTCTCTGGGTTTACTTACAATCATTGGCATATGCAAAACATATAGTAAGTAACTTTGGAAAACACTATGCGGATCATTACCGGAAACCTTTTGAAAAAGTAGGAGAAGCTTACTCTCGCAGATTGCGAAGCATATCAGACACGTCGTCTAGTCGTACATGCGCGGAATTATGAATATCGCACACTAATGCCATCAAGTTATATTTTTAAAGCCAAGTTTATTTCATACTTGCATTTTATTTAAAGTAGTTTTAATTAAAATTTGTTACCAAAAAAAAAAATTATATATTTCTTAATGAATTTGATATTTTCTTGTTTATTTTGATTGCAATCAACTTAATGCAAAAATAATTTAAGGAATATAAAAATCCTGCACTGAACAATTTGTATCCTTTTTTTAAATTAAGCCAGAAATGTTGCTTTACTTTTAAAATGTATGTTTTCTTTGTAAAAAAAAAGATTACGCGACTTGTTGTTCGTCAGGTTTAGTTGCTGTAGTAGTTTCGTTCGGTTTATCATTCCCGGTTGGCTTATCAGTTACGTTGGGCTGATCAGTTACGTTGGGCTGATCAGTTACTTTGGGCTTATCAGTTACGTTGGGCTTATCAGTACCTTCTCCAGCCAAAGAGCACGCGCGATCATCTTGGTTACATTTATATTTTTGGCAAGCTCCATGGTTATCTGCATACGAATGTAAAGTATAATCGCCTATAACACACGTTTGAGTTATTTCATTAAAGAAATTTCCCAATCCACAAGAATTCGGGCTACTGCCGACTTTTCGACCATCATTACAGATGAAGTATTGCGAACAGTTTTCATCGAATGCATTTGCCCAATACGGATTACCACGCTTGTATTGACAAGGATCACAGCCTGGGAAGACTTTTGCCGCGGAAGTGCTCGTGCATTGCTGGTTAATGACGTCATAGTATTGATTCTGACAATGGCTCTCTACCCATTCGAAAACGTTGTCGGGAGTATTGGGAGCACGTTTGCACACATAATAAATTGAACACACATTTGCGTCGGCAGCTACCTGACCAGCACTTTTACAAGCCTCCTTTGGAGGAGGACCACTTGCTCGACTTGGCACTACGTTGTCGGTCCTTTGACACATCTTACCATCATTTACGAGACACATGCCTCTAACGGTATCAAAAACCTATGAGAAATTTAATAAAAATTTACTTTAAATTAAGTTTTCATTCACTTTCACATGCAACACTACTTACTAAGGAATTTTGGCAATGGCCGCTGGTCTTCATCATGGTTTGGCATTTGTACCAAGCAGTGCAATCTTTGAAATCGCCAAAGTATACACCGTCTGGCATTACTTGGCAGGCACTTTGAACACCACCTGCATTATCGATGCTGTTATCACAATTACCATAAACACATGATCCATTTTCATTAGAAAATATCAGTCCCAAATTGCAGGTGCCATCGCCAGCAACAGCGCCATTCAAGCAATAGTTCCACCAATTGCAACCCTTGGAACTTTTAACGTATTCGCGATGCCTATTTTCACATGGATTTTTGAGGCCAGTAACGCATTTGCTTTGTTCTAGTGGTACGCAAGCTTGATCATCCTTGCTGAATGCTGTGTTAGCGGCACAAGTTGACTGAATAGGTTGAGCATTGCCTTGGCAGTTGTAGTATATTTGGCATGAGATCACACTGGGAAGTTTTGTGCCAAACTTTGTAAGTCTGCAATATTTTGCCACATCGTATTCGGTGTCAGTGGAAGTGGCAGATCCTACCAGCATAATAATTGCCATGCTGGCCAAAAGAGTTTTAGCTTAAAAGAGATAAATCAAATAGTTATGCTTCATTGACAGAAACTTCAAATAAGAGCAACTCAGAATCGAAGCAATTAACCGATAATTATTTATGTGACAAATATATGAGCGATATTCCTTTCTTTTCGCAATTTTATTGTCTATTGCACGCCTCCCCCTTTCTCTTACTCGTTCTCTCATTTATGTCAATATTCAATAAGTCAAAAATAGTTGGTTGCTCTCTTCTCTTGCTACTCTTCTTGTTAGTATTTCTCAAAATAACAGAATAGAATAGGGAATGAAAAGATCGCCACTGCGACATCTGATGGATCTGTAAGTAAAATCAAGCTCTGTATTACTCTCCTTATGAAAGTCAGCACAGGTATTGGAGAAGCCCGCCTAATATCATCTGAACACAGAAACTCAGAATGAAAAACTCGCCTTCTACTATTACATAAGACGATACACTCGCAAAGAATGTGTGCTGTTGTCTCGTCATCTTCTAAGCCTAAACGAACTTGATTACTTTTCCACAGAGGATAGTTCAGTCCAAAATGACCAGAAAGACAACCAGTAACAAGCCGTAAATCATTCCTGTTGAGGTTCAGGATGCCACTATATAAAAATGGCTGCTTTTGTAATGAGTCAAAGCAATCTAAAACAAGCTTGGAACGTTATTTCCATCAAAGGAGGGACTTAGAGCAGTATGACTATCGGAAAAGATAGATATATGCGCGTCTTTAATCCCCCTATTTGAATTAATGTTAACACATTTGGTGATTGCCTGTATTTCTACCTGAAATACCTAAGGCCAGCACCAACTTCATCTTCCGTTTTGGATCCATCCCTATACCAACATAAACTTCTGGAATCCACAGTGGGACCGTTTTCCTCCCACAAGACCCTTGATTGATTTGTGACATTGAATCTCCTGTGGAACATCAGTTCATAGTTTATACTGTCACTAGGTATTCCTAGCAGCCCTATGCTGAACCCGTTACCGACACAACGAGAACTCTGCAACAAGCAAAATGTTTTGGAAGTAAAAGAGCTGAAAAATGTTAAAACAACAGTGATTTGTAAATCACATCCATTTGGAATAACGCTGCTGTTATAAAATCACTGGCTCGTTCGTATCTATGCCATTATTATATCTCGTAGCCTTCTTCCGACACAACGTGTGCTCATGACTAATAATTTTAATAGTTGCTTGGTTGGCAAATTATCCTTCATTAGCCTATCCGAGTTATCGGAAATAGGACTCAAAAATTTGAGCCTTCATTTGAGGCCCCGTCCTATTTGGCTGTGCTCATACACTATCCAATTCTCGACCCACTTCCCTCTCTTGTATTAAAACTAACTATCTCTTTTCTACTTCTACTTTTTTTTTTTATCTTCTCTTCAAGTTACAGGTAGCACAAAGGGATCATTATATTGGACTCTTAATTTCCACCCATCGTTATCAGCAATCTAACCTAGCCTAACCTTTGTTGGCCACATAAAACTGCTGCCGTTTACATGAATACCATTCTACTTGTCCGACTCCTGACCTATGAAAAATTTTGGATAGGTCGTCTAGTATGTGTTTTCCTAGAAATATTTATCGCGTAGTGTGCAATGCCGGGCGCTAGCAGAATAGGTGTGAAACAGTCTCTTCCTTGTCCTTTTCTTGACAGGTACAATAAGGCCTCGATTATCCGTGATTCGATTAACCAGCAACGTCGATTACCCGTGGCTCTATATACTATATATTACTAGGTGGTACCTTCTTTAGGAAGACAGGTGGAAACGGAATAGATAGAGGAAAGCTTCATTCTTTTATAACTCTGCTTTTTGCACGTTTTTGATTAGACAGTGTTGCAGCGCCTCTGGTGTCAATGAGGCGGATTACATTTTCGAAGTTATGGTTAGTAGCCATTTTATTGGTTATTTTACTTCGCCGACGATTCTGCTACACAATAGCGACGAAGGTGGCGCTCTGATGTCACTCTGGGATTAGTATCCCCTGAATCAGGTGCAGTTCAGTGACCAGTGACTGACTCTGCCTTCATGATTTGAACTTTCCTACAATAATTGACACAAAGGGACGCTATGAACAGCAGAAAACTGCGTAGTGTTGTTACTTAATGGCATTGTGGGTGACCGGGCTTCACCCCAGGATCTTCAATTTACTTCAGCCAACGCTGGAACGAAAACCTTTTTGATTTCTGTTTACTTTCATTTTAGAAGGAATATACTATGTAATTAATGCCGATTTTTAATCCTTAGTTAATCGTTAGTCAAACTGTTTATTTAAAATTTAAAGCTTTCAGGGAACATTTTCAATCAGTCTAAACACAAACTCAAACTTCGTTTAAGGTTTAGTCTTCGTTTCGTTTTACTTTTTATTTATTAGTTCTCTTACCAATCATATTATAGCCAATATCTTTCTCAGGTTTTGCGTTTTTACACTTCTAAAAAGATTCCTTAACACTGACTTTATTTGCCAAATATATTTCGGCTTTTATATAGCAAAATACTCAAATAACTCTTTTTTTTAATTCGATAAAAAAGTAACATTATTGTTTTTGTAGATAACTTTAAATGAATTAATTAAACTAATTTCGCAGAGAATCGAAATATTAGTAAAATTAGAGATTAGATTTAAAAAAAAAGTTGGTAAATAGCTTATTAACTTTGACGAAGAAATTCGCACTATGGGCAACATGAATATACTTTTAGGTACATAAGTATTTTTATTTGCACAAGTGCGAAAATTTTTAGCAACTAATAAATGAGAGCTTTTATAGATTTGTGCTTCTGTGCCATTTTCAATACATTTTTTTACATGAGTATAAATGTCCCCTTTAAAACTCTCATCCTGCTTGAGAGCATTCACAATGTTATAAAATTTTTCTGCTGCCTTTAGTGAAAAAAATGTGAAAGTATGTACTTACGAGTATATAATTTAAAATCGTAGATTATATTAAGCTTTTTGTGTCCCAAAATTTCATTATTCCGCTATAACAGATAAAGCGCTTTGAATGGTATCTATAACCCATATCATAAGTCTTCTTAAAAAACAAGTTATTCTTAATAACAATTATAATAATTTTTTTATTGTATGTCTTTAAAACGTGTATGTTTCTTATTTTTATCGCATGATTGTAAAAAAAATGTATGAATGTGCAAACTTTTTTGCAAAAATTTCTGCGTGTCGCTATAGAAACGTCCCATGTTGTCATGTATATCGATCAGTGTCAACAGATCTGAAAAAAAATGTTGCAGTTAAATCAGCTTTGAGAAAAAAAAACAAAGATCGCTTAAAAATAATGCTAAAATTTAAAAATATATTTATTCTTTCTATTTCATTTGAATGATTTATGCTCTTTAGTCTTACAACTACGTACGTATAAAAAAATATTACTTCAACTAAATTTGCATTAAAGTAGTTGCATGCTTCTTTTTTTATTTGCCAATAGCATGAGTGAAAAGTTGCTAAAATTTCCAGTTTTAAAAAAACTTAAGTCGAAGTCGCAAAAGACGTAAAATTTTTACTTTTCGCTGCTTTTTCTTTTTGCAACTTTTTTAAATCAACCATTGCTTTTGCTTGTGCTTGTGAAAATCAACAACAGTCGCAGAAGTAGCAAACGATTTATGAACAATTGCGCAGTACTTTCAACAGTCGATGATTCTAAAAGTTTGAATTTGATTTGCTGTTGCTATCGGTTAGTTTCGGTAGTAAAAGCATGAGCAGTATGTATGCTTTTGTAAGTACCAAACAGTCACAGTCGAAGAAGCAAAAGCTCTTGCTTTTAGAAGCTTTCTGCAGGTTCAGTGAACTATTTTTTGAGTTGAGCAAGAGTTTTTGCTTCTTTGACTGTGACTGTTTGCGACTTCCAAAAGCATATAAACTGCTTCTGCTTTTACTAGCGATACTAACCCAAAGCAAAAGCAAATCAAATTCAAACTTTTCAAATCGTCGACAGCTAAAAGTATTGCGCAATCGATCATAAATTGTTTTGTGATGTTACTTTGGCTGAAACTGTTGTATTTTTCAAAAGCGAAAGCAGAAGCAAAATCAAATGAAATGAAAATCATTACAGTTTTTTAAACACTGAAAAATTCTTCAGAGTTTCATGATACGCTACTTTTGGTACATATGTACTCGTATATCACCCCCGTCTCTTTCAAATCGTTCAATAACTGAAAGAAAGTGACTTTCATTTACGCAAAAATTTTTGTGAATTTTTTGGAGCGACGAAGCTCATTTTCACTTAAACGGCCACGTCAACGAGCAAAACTGCTGTTACTGGTCTCCCAGAACCCGCAACCCTCGATTGAAACATCAAAAACCATTGCATTGCTCCAGTGTAACTGTTTGGTGTGCCTTATGGACGCATGAGATAATTGGAAAATTTTTTTTTTTCGAAAAATTTTGAGGTCAGGCGACGAATGTCAACGGTCTTTTTGACAAACCTGCGAGCTTATCCATCGTACTCTTCACACACGTGGTTTCAACAGGATGGGGCGACTGCACACACAGTCAGAGCTTCGATGAATTTGCTTCGGGAAAATTTCCCTCAAAAACTGATCAGTCGCTTTGGGGACATCCCATGGCCAACGAGCTCGCCCGATTTAACTCCCATGGATTTTTTTTACGGGGCTACCGCAAAGAGAGGGTTTATAATCTCTTGTGGCTTTAAAGGAAAATATTCGTCGAGAAATCAGCTCAATTGAACCAGTGTGTTCAACTCGACGGAAGACATCTGTATAACATACTCCTTAAAAAATAAAATCCGCATTTCCATTCTATCGTTCAATAAAAATATAAATCTGCTACCAGACACCCTGTATGAAAGAAAATACTATTTTGCTGGTTGAAATAATCCTGCCTGTTCTGTAAATCGAGTCGATTTTAAAAAATTAGATCCACTAATAGCGAACTTTTTCCAGACTTTTTTGTAGTTTTCTATTTTTTAGAGCTTGAAATATCATATCTGAAATTAATTTAGTATGTATGATTTAAAACACATCAAAGGGTCCATTATTTATTTTTGGAAAACGAGAAATTTACTCGGATTCGGTTTACAGAACATGGACGAATTAGTTTGAAATATTCAGATACTGAATTGATAGCGTAAAAAAAGTTGTCAGAGAACAATTTTTTTTAGTTAAAATAACCAACTTAAATTGTTACCATTTGTTAACGCACTAATAATGCCAAACTATTATTTTACATATTCAGTAAAATATTTGTTTGTTAAAAATTCATTGAAATTGATTATTGAGGGCTTTAGCTGGATCCTATGTGAATTTCACTGTTGCTAATGCAGATCATCAGGCAACCTATAGGGGTAAATAATCTGCATTACCCAGCTCAACCCTTCAGTAATCAATTTCAATGTATTTTAATAAAAAAAAAAAATATTTACTGAATAAGTAAAATACTAATTTGGGATTTCAATGCGTTAACAAATGTTAAATTTAAATTTCATTGATATGTAAAATAAAATTAAATTTAGTGTTTCCCTGCTGCAGTTGACAATGGCAAACCCAAAAAAGTAACGACAGTTAATCTAACCAATTTGAGTTGTTAAAAAACTGTTGTTCCGACACGATTGCATAAACAATTGTTTTTTAATTAATTTTATTAATTTCACTTGTTGCTATTGAATTAACCCATTCAAATTGTTAACTTACTTTTATTATTGTTAGTTGAAATCGGTGAAATTTTTCTTATTGTGGCTGAAATAGTAAACCAGTTTGCCTACAAAATTTAGATGAATTTGGCAGCTTGCGTTTAGCTCCTACATGAGCTAAAGTGTGCAAATTTATTAAAAATTATTTAATATGAAAAAGTTTAGTATTAAAAAATATCAAGTAAACGCTCCTTTGGGAGCTGGGCCACGTAACAAGATGGCATGGACTTTGATTAAGTTGGTATGGATTAAATGGAAATGATATAAACGGATTTATATAGATATCTAAATGGCAATGGTCTTAAAACTATGCTGCCTTTAAAATTTGTTTTGACATTTTTTTTATTGATTAATTGCACCAATCAACAAAATTGGTTAAATGTTTTTTAGACTTATAATCTGTACTTCAAAAAAAAAAAATAAAAATTATTAAATTTTATTTAACTGCTGTAAGTTGGTTGATTATAATCGTTGAAATTGGTTAGATTTACTTATAACTTTTATTTTCCTGCGTTTGTCTTTTAATGTTCTTATAATTGAAATTGTGTAGCAAATATTTTATTCTGATTGGCTCAAACTGAAATCTGTATGTACAACAATTATGGTTATATCTGTTTATTATCTTTTTTTTATTTAAAAAAAAAAAAAAAAAAAAAAAAAAAAAAAACAGATTTAATACCGTTTATTATCAGTACCAAAAAAAATTTCCTTTTTCAGTGCTGATTTTTTTTTATTTAAGAGCAGCCTAAATTAAGTTAATTAGTTAGTCGTTGCTAAAGCATTTTAGATGCTTAGGAAAAATTTTGCGAAAGAAAGAAAGGAAAGATTTAAGCAATTTTTATAAAAATTAAAACGAAAATCTTTTCGAAACAAAAAAGGGTTTGCCGCAACCTAACAACAAGTAGTTAAATTATAAATTTAAAATTAAAGAAAAATAAGCCAAAAATGTGTAAGTGCTAAAAAAAACTCATTTATGTATCAAATATTTATCTTCAGTTTTTCAACATCAAAAAAAAAAAAAAAAAAAAAAAAAGAAAAAAAAGAAAAGAAACTCAATTTATCGCTCTAACAAGTTTACTTGTCTTTGAAAATTACCCCTGATATCTTAAAAATTTCGAGTTAATTATAAATTTTTTAATTAAATAGGCGGCATGTACTCAGACTTGTAGTGTTGAAACTCAAACGATTAATCGCATATTATGGCATTCGCTGTCAGACAAAAATGTTAAATATTGCGAAAGAGTTTGAATGGAAATTTTTTTAAATTTCTTTCGCAATCGAATGCTGCCATTCGCCCCAGAACATCATTTAAAACATTGGCCCTTAGCCGGAATAAAAGGCAAACACATTTTTGTATGAAAAAAACCCAAAATTTCACGTGAACAAACTGTTCACAATTTTTCCTGATGAGTTATGAATACAATTTAATTAACTAAAACTTAAGTTTTAATAACGAGAATTTGCTGCAATAGGGTCATAACTCAAAGAACATGATTTTTGAGTTAATAATGCAGATAATCATGTTCGTTAATATGTTCGATTAAACTCCTGTTATTCGGTAAACATCTTATTTTCCATTTCAAAATTCAGTTTTAACGATTTAAAAATAAAAGTTTGTCCAAAATTCTTTAATTAAGATGCATTTAATCCGTCATCAATCAGCCCTTTCATTCACCACGATCATCACTCACATTGTCAAGCATTTTAAAGGCGCTATTTTGAATGATATTTCCTCGTTTTACATTTACAGTTAGCCTGCACAGCTCTCTGCTGTTCCTCACCTTAGTTGCCACAGCTTACAGCCAAGCTGCAAGTTTCAACCCAAACCAAATCTGTGCCAATGTACCCGACAACACTAAAATCAAAGATCCTAGTGCTTGCAACAAATATATAACATGTGTAAACAAAAAACCCATTAGCAGAACTTGTGAAGGTAATCTCTTCTATGATCGCAACAAACGCAGCTGCGTTCCATCCAGTACCACCAAGTGTGTCTCGAGTGATCCTTGTGCTGCCCAGCAAAATGCCAATGATTTCGTGGCGGATCCTTATACCTGCAATAACTATTACTACTGTGAAAACGGCAAAGGTTCGCTAGGTACTTGTCCAGCTGGCATGAATTTCAATCCGTCAACTAAAAATTGTATCGAAAATTTCAATTGCAATATACCAAAATCACCGGAAGACTACTGCAACATTGTGCCCGATGGTGTATTCATGAAGGTACCCAATGCATGCCAATCCTACCAATTGTGTTGGCAGGGCGAACTTAGGAAAGGCAATTGTCCCACCGGCTACAATTTCAATGCCTTCTTGGGTGCATGTGATTCTTCGGCAAACTTTGACTGTAATGAAAATCAAAACCCAACTCCCCCAGCACCGGGTAATGTTCAATGCTCCCAATCAGGTGTTTTCTTATCAGATGGCACCACCTGTGATGGTTACTACTTTTGCCAAGGTCAACAGGACGGCAGCATAAAACCCGTACATGGAGTATGCACTTTTTCAAACTTTTTCGATGCTAAAACTGGTGCCTGTGTCAAACGCTCTAGCGTTTCCTGCAAATACAATCGCTGTGTCGGCTTAGGCTATCAAGGCATACAATTGGCTAACATCGCTGGTGACGGTTGTACTGGTTATCTTATATGTCAGAATGGCAAAAGTATAGCCCAAGGCCAGTGTCCCAGTAGGCAGTACTTTAATGAAAACCAGCAAATGTGCATATCTAACACGGTATCGTTCCCATCTTGTGTCCGCGGAAACAATAACATATGAGGGAGAGAGAAGACATCTACTTATCAACAATGGATTATGTCTAGCTATTTCATTTACTAATTTTTAATTTAAGTCCAATGTTTTTGAATAAAAAAAACTTTCTTAAGAGACGTTTAAATCTGTTTTTATTTGATTGGTAATTACTTCGCGGATAACTCTGCTAAACAATACCATCGAAGGAGGGCGCTCTGATGTTACATAAGAATTAATACCAGCTGAAGCATATAACTTTTCTAGAAAAACTGACATAATGGGATACTAATGTATTCTTCTAAAAAAAGAGACTATACACTTTCCATAATTTCATTAAAATTGATCCAGCAGCTTAGGAGGAGTTCAATTGCGTAAATACGTATGGAGGAATTTTATATATAGAGATAAAAAAGTAAATATGGCAGCTTTGCATGAATTCTGTTAAAACTCATCATATTGGTTAATTCTAACAAACTTCAAAATGTAACATACTCCTAGGCTGCAAAAATGTTCATGATTTTTTACTTTCAACAAAAGTTGAAAAGTTTGAAAAAAAATGCTTTAAATTTTTCTTAAAGCTTTTAACAGTTGCAAATTAAAGTAGAATTTTTCCAGTTCTGAAACCTTTTAACTCGTGGCGGCTCTTATTGAGATTTCAATGCAAACATCAGTTTCGCGGCATATTAATATGTATATACGGGCCTGGGGCAAATTACGGCACTCGTTATCGAACGAAGTTACGAAATATTTCAATAGAGTTTATATGGGAATATTTTTAAATTTCGAATCGTATCGAATGCAGTACTCGTAATTTGCCCCCTGCTGTGCAAATCACAACATGTCAGATCATAAGAAAAACTTACTTTAAAAGCCACGACACTTGCTAAAATTTTATGAGCACTAACATTTTTTTTGAAATTCTCTTCTTCTTCTTCTGTTCTTAATCGAAACTGTGGGATACGTTACAGAGATGCAATCTTGTCCTTGCACAGTGTAATTTAATGGAGTATTGACCCAAATTGAATTGAGTATTTTCGGAAAAGTCGAAACCTTTTTTTTAACAAACACAAACTGCGAAGATATTTTGGCTTGTCTACGGATACATCCAGATTCTCCGGCAGGAATCGAACCTGCGTCCCTCCGACTGTTAGACTAGCATGCTGCCTGCCTACTGGCCAAGAGGGCAGTCTATTTGCGTGGTATGTCCTTTTCCCCCAATCAAGATTCGTAACTTCTTGTACCGCTCCTATTTTCTGAAGTCAAGCCATGAGTACGCTTGAAATAATTAAATTTTTTTTCGCAGGATATGTTTGCCAGAAGAAAGGAGCTTCGTGCCAAAACTTAATCTACATATAAAAAAGATTTGTTTGGATTGTTTTCTCTGGGTTTACTTACAATCATTGGCATATGCAAAACATATAGTAAGTAACTTTGGAAAACACTATGCGGATCATTACCGGAAACCTTTTGAAAAAGTAGGAGAAGCTTACTCTCGCAGATTGCGAAGCATATCAGACACGTCGTCTAGTCGTACATGCGCGGAATTATGAATATCGCACACTAATGCCATCAAGTTATATTTTTAAAGCCAAGTTTATTTCATACTTGCATTTTATTTAAAGTAGTTTTAATTAAAATTTGTTACCAAAAAAAAAAATTATATATTTCTTAATGAATTTGATATTTTCTTGTTTATTTTGATTGCAATCAACTTAATGCAAAAATAATTTAAGGAATATAAAAATCCCGCACTGAACAATTTGTATCCTTTTTTTAAATTAAGCCAGAAATGTTGCTTTACTTTTAAAATGTATGTTTTCTTTGTAAAAAAAAAGATTACGCGACTTGTTGTTCGTCAGGTTTAGTTGCTGTAGTAGTTTCGTTCGGTTTATCATTCCCGGTTGGCTTATCAGTTACGTTGGGCTGATCAGTTACGTTGGGCTGATCAGTTACGTTGGGCTTATCAGTACCTTCTCCAGCCAAAGAGCACGCGCGATCATCTTGGTTACATTTATATTTTTGGCAAGCTCCATGGTTATCTGCATACGAATGTAAAGTATAATCGCCTATAACACACGTTTGAGTTATTTCATTAAAGAAATTTCCCAATCCACAAGAATTCGGGCTACTGCCGACCTTTCGACCATCATTACAGATGAAGTATTGCGAACAGTTTTCATCGAATGCATTTGCCCAATACGGATTACCACGCTTGTATTGACAAGGATCACAGCCTGGGAAGACTTTTGCCGCGGAAGTGCTCGTGCATTGCTGGTTAATGACGTCATAGTATTGATTCTGACAATGGCTCTCTACCCATTCGAAAACGTTGTCGGGAGTATTGGGAGCACGTTTGCACACATAATAAATTGAACACACATTTGCGTCGGCAGCTACCTGACCAGCACTTTTACAAGCCTCCTTTGGAGGAGGACCACTTGCTCGACTTGGCACTACGTTGTCGGTCCTTTGACACATCTTACCATCATTTACGAGACACATGCCTCTAACGGTATCAAAAACCTATGAGAAATTTAATAAAAATTTACTTTAAATTAAGTTTTCATTCACTTTCACATGCAACACTACTTACTAAGGAATTTTGGCAATGGCCGCTGGTCTTCATCATGGTTTGGCATTTGTACCAAGCAGTGCAATCTTTGAAATCGCCAAAGTATACACCGTCTGGCATTACTTGGCAGGCACTTTGAACACCACCTGCATTATCGATGCTGTTATCACAATTACCATAAACACATGATCCATTTTCATTAGAAAATATCAGTCCCAAATTGCAGGTGCCATCGCCAGCAACAGCGCCATTCAAGCAATAGTTCCACCAATTGCAACCCTTGGAACTTTTAACGTATTCGCGATGCCTATTTTCACATGGATTTTTGAGGCCAGTAACGCATTTGCTTTGTTCTAGTGGTACGCAAGCTTGATCATCCTTGCTGAATGCTGTGTTAGCGGCACAAGTTGACTGAATAGGTTGAGCATTGCCTTGGCAGTTGTAGTATATTTGGCATGAGATCACACTGGGAAGTTTTGTGCCAAACTTTGTAAGTCTGCAATATTTTGCCACATCGTATTCGGTGTCAGTGGAAGTGGCAGATCCTACCAGCATAATAATTGCCATGCTGGCCAAAAGAGTTTTAGCTTAAAAGAGATAAATCAAATAGTTATGCTTCATTGACAGAAACTTCAAATAAGAGCAACTCAGAATCGAAGCAATTAACCGATAATTATTTATGTGACAAATATATGAGCGATATTCCTTTCTTTTCGCAATTTTATTGTCTATTGCACGCCTCCCCCTTTCTCTTACTCGTTCTCTCATTTATGTCAATATTCAATAAGTCAAAAATAGTTGGTTGCTCTCTTCTCTTGCTACTCTTCTTGTTAGTATTTCTCAAAATAACAGAATAGAATAGGGAATGAAAAGATCGCCACTGCGACATCTGATGGATCTGTAAGTAAAATCAAGCTCTGTATTACTCTCCTTATGAAAGTCAGCACAGGTATTGGAGAAGCCCGCCTAATATCATCTGAACACAGAAACTCAGAATGAAAAACTCGCCTTCTACTATTACATAAGACGATACACTCGCAAAGAATGTGTGCTGTTGTCTCGTCATCTTCTAAGCCTAAACGAACTTGATTACTTTTCCACAGAGGATAGTTCAGTCCAAAATGACCAGAAAGACAACCAGTAACAAGCCGTAAATCATTCCTGTTGAGGTTCAGGATGCCACTATATAAAAATGGCTGCTTTTGTAATGAGTCAAAGCAATCTAAAACAAGCTTGGAACGTTATTTCCATCAAAGGAGGGACTTAGAGCAGTATGACTATCGGAAAAGATAGATATATGCGCGTCTTTAATCCCCCTATTTGAATTAATGTTAACACATTTGGTGATTGCCTGTATTTCTACCTGAAATACCTAAGGCCAGCACCAACTTCATCTTCCGTTTTGGATCCATCCCTATACCAACATAAACTTCTGGAATCCACAGTGGGACCGTTTTCCTCCCACAAGACCCTTGATTGATTTGTGACATTGAATCTCCTGTGGAACATCAGTTCATAGTTTATACTGTCACTAGGTATTCCTAGCAGCCCTATGCTGAACCCGTTACCGACACAACGAGAACTCTGCAACAAGCAAAATGTTTTGGAAGTAAAAGAGCTGAAAAATGTTAAAACAACAGTGATTTGTAAATCACATCCATTTGGAATAACGCTGCTGTTATAAAATCACTGGCTCGTTCGTATCTATGCCATTATTATATCTCGTAGCCTTCTTCCGACACAACGTGTGCTCATGACTAATAATTTTAATAGTTGCTTGGTTGGCAAATTATCCTTCATTAGCCTATCCGAGTTATCGGAAATAGGACTCAAAAATTTGAGCCTTCATTTGAGGCCCCCGTCCCATTTGGCTGTGCTCATACACTATCCAATTCTCGACCCACTTCCCCCTCTTGTATTAAAACTAACTATCTCTTTTCTACTTCTACTTTTTTACGCCCCCCCCCCCCCTTTTTTTTTATCTTCTCTTCAAGTTACAGGTAGCACAAAGGGATCATTATATTGGACCCAAGAGAGCTGGACTCTTAATTTCCACCCATCGTTATCAGCAATCTAACCTAGCCTAACCTTTGTTGGCCACATAAAACTGCTGCCGTTTACATGAATACCATTCTACTCGTCCGACTCCTGACCTATGAAAAATTTTGGATAGGTCGTCTAGTATGTGTTTTCCTAGAAATATTTATCGCGTAGTGTGCAATGCCGGGCGCTAGCAGAATAGGTGTGAAACAGTCTCTTCCTTGTCCTTTTCTTGACAGGTACAATAAGGCCTCGATTATCCGTGATTCGATTAACCAGCAACGTCGATTATCCGTGGCTCTATATACTATATATTACTAGGTGGTACCTTCTTTAGGAAGACAGGTGGAAACGGAATAGATAGAGGAAAGCTTCATTCTTTTATAACTCTGCTTTTTGCACGTTTTTGATTAGATAGTGTTGCAGCGCCTCTGGTGTCAATGAGGCGGATTACATTTTCGAAGTTATGGTTAGTAGCCATTTTATTGGTTATTTTACTTCGCCGACGATTCTGCTACACAATAGCGACGAAGGTGGCGCTCTGATGTCACTCTGGGATTAGTATCCCCTGAATCAGGTGCAGTTCAGTGACCAGTGACTGACTCTGCCTTCATGATTTGAACTTTCCTACAATAATTGACACAAAGGGACGCTATGAACAGCAGAAAACTGCATAGTGTTGTTATTTAATGGCATGTGGGTGACCGGGCTTCACCCCAGGATCTTCAATTTACTTCAGCCAACGCTGGAACGAAAACCTTTTTGATTTCTGTTTACTTTCATTTTAGAAGGAATATACTATGTAATTAATGCCGATTTTTAATCATTAATTAATCGTTAGTCAAACTGTTTATTTAAAATTTAAAGCTTTTAGGGAACATTTTCAATCAGTCTAAACACAAACTCAAACTTCGTTTAATGTTTAGTCTTCGTTTCGTTTTACTTTTTATTTATTAGTTCTCTTACCAATCATATTATAGCCAATATCTTTCTCAGGTTTTGCGTTTTTACACTTCTAAAAAGATTCCTTAACACTGACTTTATTTGCCAAATATATTTCGGCTTTTATATAGCAAAATACTCAAATAACTCTTTTTTTTAATTCGATAAAAAAGTAACATTATTGTTTTTGTAGATAACTTTAAATGAATTAATTAAACTAATTTCGCAGAGAATCGAAATATTAGTAAAATTAGAGATTAGATTTAAAAAAAAAGTTGGTAAATAGCTTATTAACTTTGACGAAGAAATTCGCACTATGGGCAACATGAATATACTTTTAGGTACATAAGTATTTTTATTTGCACAAGTGCGAAAATTTTTAGCAACTAATAAATGAGAGCTTTTATAGATTTGTGCTTCTGTGCCATTTTCAATACATTTTTTTACATGAGTATAAATGTCCCCTTTAAAACTCTCATCCTGCTTGAGAGCATTCACAATGTTATAAAATTTTTCTGCTGCCTTTAGTGAAAAAAATGTGAAAGTATGTACTTACGAGTATATAATTTAAAATCGTAGATTATATTAAGCTTTTTGTGTCCCAAAATTTCATTATTCCGCTATAACAGATAAAGCGCTTTGAATGGTATCTATAACCCATATCATAAGTCTTCTTAAAAAACAAGTTATTCTTAATAACAATTATAATAATTTTTTTATTGTATGTCTTTAAAACGTGTATGTTTCTTATTTTTATCGCATGATTGTAAAAAAAATGTATGAATGTGCAAACTTTTTTGCAAAAATTTCTGCGTGTCGCTATAGAAACGTCCCATGTTGTCATGTATATCGATCAGTGTCAACAGATCTGAAAAAAAATGTTGCAGTTAAATCAGCTTTGAGAAAAAAAAACAAAGATCGCTTAAAAATAATGCTAAAATTTAAAAATATATTTATTCTTTCTATTTCATTTGAATGATTTAAGCTCTTTAGTCTTACAACTACGTACGTATAAAAAAATATTACTTCAACTAAATTTGGATTATGAAATTTTTCGTTAAAGTAGTTGCATGCTTCTTTTTTTATTTGCCAATAGCAGGAGTGAAAAGTTGCTAAAATTTCCAGTTTTAAAAAAACTTAAGTCGAAGTCGCAAAAGTCGTAAAATTTTTACTTTTCGCTGCTTTTTCTTTTTGCAACTTTTTTAAATCAACCATTGCTTTTGCTTGTGCTTGTGAAAATCAACAACAGTCGCAGAAGTAGCAAACGATTTATGAACAATTGCGCAGTACTTTCAACAGTCGATGATTCTAAAAGTTTGAATTTGATTTGCTGTTGCTATCGGTTAGTTTCGGTAGTAAAAGCATGAGCAGTATGTATGCTTTTGTAAGTACCAAACAGTCACAGTCGAAGAAGCAAAAGCTGTTGCTTTTAGAAGCTTTCTGCAGGTTCAGTGAACTATTTTTTGAGTTGAGCAAGAGTTTTTGCTTCTTTGACTGTGACTGTTTGCGACTTCCGAAAGCATATAAACTGCTTCTGCTGTTTCTTCTTTTTTAGAGGTATAGAACTTCGAATTGAAATAAAACACAAGAAAATCGTTGTAATGTCCATCAATTTGGCTTTATTGGAAGGATAATTTTATGCCATTAACGTTTAAATATGATTTCGGGCATGTGGCCGCCGCGGCTGGCTCGAATAAAGCCAATTCTACAGGTCCAATTTTCAACCACTTTTTCGAGCATATGGGGCCGTATGTTGGCAATAACGCCACGAATGTTGGCTTCGAAGTCCCCTAACGTTTCTGGTTTGTTGGCGTAGACGAGCGACTTCAGCGGATGCGTATTATCACATAGAGTAAACGTAGTGCGAAAACGATCCATGGTTAACCGAATTAATTGCTCTGATGGACGATTATGTCGACCATAAAATGGACGGAGCTTGCGGTAAACTTCGCGAACTGAACCATTATTTTCGAAATAAATTTGCACGATTTGCAAGCGTTGTTCTTTTGTCAACCTGTTCATGATGAAATGGCAAACCAAACTAAATATTAATCACTTGACAGCTGACAAAATGGCCGCCAGTTAAAAAAGTGATGCCAACTTAAAGTTCTATACCTCAATAAAAAACACCCTTTACTAGCGATACTAACCCAAAGCAAAAGCAAATCAAATTCAAACTTTTCAAATCGTCGACTGCTGAAAGTATTGCGCAATCGATCATAAATTGTTTTGTGATGTTACTTTGGCTGAAACTGTTGTATTTTTCAAAAGCGAAAGCAGAAGCAAAATCAAATGAAATGAAAATCATTACAGTTTTTTAAACACTGAAAAATTCTTCAGAGTTTCATGATACGCTACTTTTGCTGTGTACTCGTATATTATCACCCTCGTCTCTGATCATGTTGTTCGCAAAAAGAAAAAGCATTTCATAATGTAAAATCACTAGTGCTTAAAAATTTTCAATGGAAAGCATTATCGAGAATTAAAATAATTTTTTTTCTCTGTATCGAAAAAAATTTTTGTTTGTTGTTTTTTTTTTGGTATTCCTTATCTAAATCAATAAACTCATCGCTCTATAAAATGTATTACATGAATATTTTTTCAGCATGAGTTATGGGGGGCGGTTTTACATGTGAGATAAAATTAAAATTGCTTAAACCTCTCAGATTAAATAATGCTAATCAAATGCTAAATACAAAATATGCCGCTAATTTGGCTGCAAAAATGGTAAAATTCTTAAAACTTTTGAATAATAAGTTTTATCGGAAAATTAAAATGATTACTTTTTCTGTGTATGGAAAAAAATTGTTTTTAAAATTTAAAAACAGTTTTGTAGTCGTTATCTAAATCTCAGTACATACATCATCGCTCCATAAAATGTATAATATGACTATTTTATCACGATTAGCTGTGGCGGGCTGTTTTATATGTGAGATAAAATCAAAATTGCTTAAATCTCTTAAATTAAATAATGCTAATCAAATGCCAATTGGAAAATTTGCGGCCAAATCGAAATAAGTAAGAATAAATTTCAATAAAAAGTAGTATTATCGAAAAATTAAAATGTTTTTCCTGTGTATCGGAAAAATGTTTTTTAAACACGAAAATCTTTTGTAGTCATTCAGCCTTATCATGAATTCCACATGTGAAAATTTCCGAATCAAATTTTTCGTTCACAAGGATTTTAATATCGTTTAATCAATTCCAATAAAATTAAAAACTAACATATTTCCACTTTTTCCAACAGACAAATCCATGTGAATGATTTTTTCATAAATTGTCAGATTATTTCGCAATGGTATGAAGTTTTTTGATACCAATTTTTCACACGTTCGGAAATTTCCATGTGAAATTTTATTTAGGATAAGCCTGATTATCTAAAACAATAAATTTATCGCTCTATAAAATGTATAATACGAATTTTTTATCACGATTAGCTATGGCGGGCTGTTTAAATTTAAAATTGCTTAGATCTCTTAAATTAAATAATGCTAATCAAATGCTAAAAATAATGCTGAATAAAAATTTTGGTGCCAAATAGAAATGAAAAACAAATTTCTTAAAAATGTTATCGAAATATTATAATGGGTTTTTATTCTGTGTATCGGAAAAAATGTTTTTAAAACCAAAATTTTTTTTTGCTAAATTAAACGCTAATGGAAAACTTGCTGCTAAAACCAAATAAAAAAATAAACTCATTTGTTAAATTGGTCAAACTGCTCTCAATTGATGTTGAAATCCAATATTTATAACTTCTATTTATATATGTGTATAAGTCTTAATATTATTGTGTGACACGTCCCATTGTGCAATTAGAGAGTTTTATCTTTAAAAAATAATTAATTTGGGAAAGTTGACAAAAAAAAGTGATAATAAAATTACTGTTCGGATTTTTAATTAAAATTTAACTTAATCGTAATTGCTTAAAACTTTATAAGAGAGATATAAACAGGGTTTTAGTGACGTAAATTCCCATATACATATGTAAGTTTTTGTAATTTCCCGGAAAATTAAACGAAGAATTAAGAATTTTTTCACAGCATATGATCCACTACTGGGAATTTAAGCGGAATTTGTAAGATTTTATCTGTGTGATACCTTCCGCAAGTATATCGAGGCTACTACAACTCTAATTTGAAATGTTGCATAATACAAAAATATGTTTCGATTTATTCAACTTTCATAATTAAAGGCACATACATATATGTACAATGTACATGTGTATGCACATACTTATGTATGAATTTAATGAGTTTATTATAAAGACACAATAAAAATAATAAAAAGGGAGTTTATTTCTTCATCTTATTTTTTTAGTTAAAAAGTTGTGTATTTTATTAATATTAATTTTTTTTTTAAATTTGCCACAATTTTATACAAATTCACTTACTATTTTCCTACTTATCAGGCAATTTTAGTTTTATTATTGTTAGATTAAGTTCTGCTTCTATTTATAAGTGTTTTGATTTTGATTGTTATGATTTCTTTATTCCAGGTACGTATGACTAATTATCAAAAAAAGGTGAAAGTACAGAACTACTCAAATAAAATCAACTGAAAAGTAAGTCATTTATTTGCAATGAAAAAAGCTAAATTTTTCAAAGTATTTTGTTAAATCAGCCCATGAGTTACAAAGGAGCTGTCAAAATTTAATCACTGAAGAAAGCCGACCGAAAACACTTGATCTACACAGAAAAAAAGTTATTGGTAAATCTAAGCAACTTCGACGATTGAAATTGCACTAACCAAACGAGTTGCTTAAACTAACCAAATAAATTGGTTAAACTAACCAAATAAATTGGTTAAACTAACCAAATAAAATGGTTAAACTAATCAAATAAATTGGTTAAACTAACCAAATAAATTGGTTAAACTAAGTCCTAGTTCACATTATACACGTCTTATTGCTAAGCTGATTATTTTGTTAGAAGAGAGAGACGTGGGGAAAAGAAACGTTTCTGTTCCACTCATCTCTCTCTCAAACTAATCAGCTTAGCAATAAGACTTGCATAGTGTAAACTAGGACCAACCAAATAATTGGTAAAACTGAACAAATAAATTGGTTAAACTAACCAATGTGAAGCAAAAAAAAAAGCATTATTCTTTGTTGAAAAATACCCATAGATCGTTATAACTTGAAATTTTTCTTTCAAAAATAAAAAATGTAAATATGTAACTACATACATATTATGTACATATATATGCACATACATACATATGTACGAGTACATACTCCGTATGTACGTCGGTTGTGTCGAATCTAGCGCTCTTACTTGTTAATATTTAAATTAACAGCTTAAATTGGTTAGATTAAAATGCTTTAATTTTTTAGGCACAGTTTTGTCAACTGTGTGTATCTATTGAATTCTGCAAGAAAATACTAAATTTTAAATGATTTGATTTAGCACTCAAATCGCAACAACAATTTGCGTTGGCGGTAAATTTAACCACAAATATTGGCTAGAGATTAACTAGGGGAACAGTCTGTTCATCGAAATCGCAAAAATATATCTCACTTTCGTTATAATTAACAACTGAAATTTTTAAGATTAATCTTCCTTCCTATCATATTGTGTAAAAGTTTTTTAACTGTGCAGATCTGTTAAATTGACAAAAAAAAAAAATAAAAAGGAAATTTTTTTTTAAATTTTGTACCTTGGAAAAAATAATTTACAGATTTGTTTATTTTTTTTTTAACAAAAAACTAAAAAACATAAGTGTAAAATATAAGCCGTAACAATATGTCGTGGTTGTTTTAACTTAGAGATTTGTTCTTTTTCAATATTAATTTACACTACCAATTCAAAAAATATAAAACCACACTAATTAAATTATTTCGTTTGGAAAGAGAGTTTGTTCAACCCAATGGCAACAACAATTTTCAATAAAAATAAATAAGCAAATCTGTATTGATTAGATTAACCAGACAAAATTGGGTTACTTGATACAACAATTTACACACATGAATTGTGGTAAATTTGACAATTGAAATTGGTTAGATTTAACTATGAGATTTTTCTCTGTGTAGGCTTATAAAGAAAGAGCCGTTTATGGGGTCTAATTTTGTTAAGAACTCCTTGTATGAAGATAGAAAAACGATTTAAACAAAATTGTTGCTGGCGAAAATTCATTGAATACTTATTTAATTTAAAATATGAGTACAAATACCGGGCTTAACTTTTAAATTTTCTTTTCCAAAAAATAAAATAAATCATTGTATGTACCAGCATTGAAGCTTAGCGGCCACAAACGAATTCTTATTTCTATTATTTATATTGAAGAATTGCGTAGAACATTTATCATTATTCCATTAAAAATTAAAAACTCTCTAAGAGCCTCATAAAATACAACGAGTCTTAAGTTAACAATGGCTTATCAAAGGCAAATTATGCTTTTGGTTTCAAAGAACTGATAAAGAATTAAAAACAAAAATTATAATAACATATTTTAATATCTTAAAAAAAAAAATACACTAAGAGCGAATGTAAATGCACTCTAAGAGCAGATTTTAATGAGACCTGGCTTAGCCATTAATTGAAACCCTTTTACAGGCATTGTCTTTCCATTATGTTTAGTTGGTTGGCAAATACGCTGTACAGAAAAAATAATTTCGTTTGATAATCTAACCCATTTCAACTGTTAAGTTTACAGTTAATGTAAACTGTTGTAGGAATTTCATTTAACCAACTATTGCTTAGTTAGTCTGTTATTTAATTTTAAGAGTAAATTGTAATTTAAACAGGGTGTCTGGTGGCAAATTTATATTTTTAAATACGGTTATTTCAAAAAGCAATAATTATCGATTGTGCGGATTTGTTAGTCACGATGTCGCAGTGGTCGAGTGAGCATCGCGCGTTCGCTGTGGAGACATTTTTTAAGAGTAATGATTCTTAAGTAATTGCTCGTCGACAATTTTGTTCAAAGTTCGGTATTCGGCGAATAAGTTATGAACCGAATGTAAATTTAATTCGTTCGTGGGTGCAGAGATTCGCCCAACTGCTTCGGCTATGAATGTCCCACGGCTAGGGCACAGTCGATCTTCAAGCACTTCCGAAAACATTGACTTCAATACGGAAAAGCGCAGCCACACTGGGACTTCCAAGAGCGATTATTCATGAAATTTTAAAAAAGTATCTGAAGTTCCATCCTTTTAAAATTCAAATCGTTCATTTACGCAAAAATTTTTGTGAATTTTTTGGAGCGACGATGCTCATTTTCACTTAAACGGCCACGTCAACGAGCAAAACTGCTGTTACTGGTCTCCCAGAACCCGCAACCCTCCATTGAAACATCAAAAAACATTGCATTGCTCCAGTGTAACTGTTTGGTGTGCCTTATCCACGCATGAGATAATTGAACAATTTTTTTTTCGAAAATTTTTGAGGTCAGGCGACGAATGTCAACGGTCTTTTTGACAAACCTGCGAGCTTATCCATCGTACTCTTCACACACGTGGTTTCAACACACACACAGTCAGAGCTTCGATGAATTTGCTTCGGGAAAATTTCCCTCAAAAACTGATCAGTCGCTTTGGGGACATCCCATGGCCAACGAGTCGCCCGATTTAACCCCCTTGGATTTTTTTTACGGGGGCTACCTCAAAGAGAGGGTTTATAATCTCTTGTGGCTTTAAAGGAAAATATTCGTCGAGAAATCAGCTCAATTGAACCAGTGTGTTCAACTCGACGGAAGACATCTGGATAACATACTCCTTAAAAAATAAAATCCGCATTTCCATTCTATCCTTCAATAAAAATATAAATCTGCTACCAGACACCCTGTATGAAAGAAAATACTATTTTGCTGGTTGAAATAATCCTGCCTGTTCTGTAAATCGAGTCGATTTAAAAAAATTAGATCCACTAATAGCGAACTTTTTCCAGACTTTTTTGTAGTTTTCTATTTTTTAGAGCTTGAAATATCATATCTGAAATTAATTTAGTATGTATGATTTAAAACACATCAAAGGGTCCATTATTTATTTTTGGAAAACGAGAAATTTACTCGGATTCGGTTTACAGAACATGGACGAATTAGTTTGAAATATTCAGATACTGAATTGATAGCGTAAAAAAAGTTGTCAGAGAACAATTTTTTTTAGTTAAAATAACCAACTTAAATTGTTACCATTTGTTAACGCACTAATAATGCCAAACTATTATTTTACATATTCAGTAAAATATTTGTTTGTTAAAAATTCATTGAAATTGATTATTGAGGGCTTTAGCTGGATCCTATGTGAATTTCACTGTTGCTAATGCAGATCATCAGGCAACCTATAGGGGTAAATAATCTGCATTACCCAGCTCAACCCTTCAGTAATCAATTTCAATGTATTTTAATAAAAAAAAAAATATTTACTGAATAAGTAAAATACTAATTTGGGATTTCAATGCGTTAACAAATGTTAAATTTAAATTTCATTGATATGTAAAATAAAATTAAATTTAGTGTTTCCCTGCTGCAGTTGACAATGGCAAACCCAAAAAAGTAACGACAGTTAATCTAACCAATTTGAGTTGTTAAAAAACTGTTGTTCCGACACGATTGCATAAACAATTGTTTTTTAATTAATTTTATTAATTTCACTTGTTGCTATTGAATTAACCCATTCAAATTGTTAACTTACTTTTATTATTGTTAGTTGAAATCGGTGAAATTTTTCTTATTGTGGCTGAAATAGTAAACCAGTTTGCCTACAAAATTTAGATGAATTTGGCAGCTTGCGTTTAGCTCCTACATGAGCTAAAGTGTGCAAATTTATTAAAAATTATTTAATATGAAAAAGTTTAGTATTAAAAAATATCAAGTAAACGCTCCTTTGGGAGCTGGGCCACGTAACAAGATGGCATGGACTTTGATTAAGTTGGTATGGATTAAATGGAAATGATATAAACGGATTTATATAGATATCTAAATGGCAATGGTCTTAAAACTATGCTGCCTTTAAAATTTGTTTTGACATTTTTTTTATTGATTAATTGCACCAATCAACAAAATTGGTTAAATGTTTTTTAGACTTATAATCTGTACTTCAAAAAAAAAAAATTTTTTTTATTGAATTTTATTTAACTGCTGTAAATTGGTTGATTATAATCGTTGAAATTGGTTAGATTTACTTATAACTTTTATTTTCCTGGGTTTGTCTTTTTTGTGTAGCAAATATTTTATTCTGATTGGCTCAAACTGAAATCTGTATGTACAACAATTATGGTTATATCTGTTTATTATCTTTTTTTTTATCAAAAAAAAAAAAAAAAAAAAAAAAAACAGATTTAATACCGTTTAGTATCAGTACCAAAAAAAATTTCCTTAAACAATTTTTCAGTGCTGATTTTTTTTATTTAAGAGCAGCCTAAATTAAGTTAATTAATTAGTCGTTAGCTAAAGCATTTTAGATGCTTAGGCAAAATTTTGCGAAAGAAAGAAAAGAAAGATTTAAGCAATTTTTATAAAAATTAAAACGAAAATCTTTCCGAAACAAAAAAGGGTTTGCCGCAACCTAACAACAAGTAGTTAAATTATAAATTTAAAATTAAAGAAAAATAAGCCAAAAATGTGTAAGTGCTAAAAGAAGTCATTTATGTATCAAAGATTTATCTTCAGTTTTTCAACATCAAAAAAAAAAAAAAGAAAAGAAACTCAATTTATTGCTCTAACAAGTTTACTTGTCTTTGAAAATTACCCCTGATATCTTAAAAATTTCGAGTTAATTATAAATTTTTTAATTAAATAGGCGGCATGTACTCAGACTTGTAGTGTTGAAACTCAAACGATTAATCGCATATTATGGCATTCGCTGTCAGACAAAAATGTTAAATATTGCGAAAGAGTTTGAATGGAAATTTTTTTAAATTTCTTTCGCAATCGAATGCTGTCATTCGCCCCAGAACATCATTTAAAACATTGGCCCTTAGCCGGAATAAAAGGCAAACACATTTTTGTATGAAAAAAAAACCCAAAATTTCACGTGAACAAACTGTTCACAATTTTTCCCGATGAGGGGGATTATGAATACAATTTAAATAACTAAAACTTAAGTTTTAATAACGAGCCTTTGCTGCAATAGGGTCATAACTCAAAGAACATGATTTTTGAGTTAATAATGCAGATAATCATATTCGTTAATATGTTCGATTAAACTCCAGTTATTCGGTAAACATCTTATTTTCCATTTCAAAATTCAGTTTTAACGATTTAAAAATAAAAGTTTGTCCAAAATTCTTTAATTAAGATGCATTTAATCCGTCATCAATCAGCCCTTTCATTCACCACGATCATCACTCACATTGTCAAGCATTTTAAAGGCGCTATTTTGAATGATATTTCCTCGTTTTACATTTACAGTTAGCCTGCACAGCTCTCTGCTGTTCCTCACCTTAGTTGCCACAGCTTACAGCCAAGCTGCAAGTTTCAACCCAAACCAAATCTGTGCCAATGTACCCGACAACACTAAAATCAAAGATCCTAGTGCTTGCAACAAATATATAACATGTGTAAACAAAAAACCCATTAGCAGAACTTGTGAAGGTAATCTCTTCTATGATCGCAACAAACGCAGCTGCGTTCCATCCAGTACCACCAAGTGTGTCTCGAGTGATCCTTGTGCTGCCCAGCAAAATGCCAATGATTTCGTGGCGGATCCTTATACCTGCAATAACTATTACTACTGTGAAAACGGCAAAGGTTCGCTAGGTACTTGTCCAGCTGGCATGAATTTCAATCCGTCAACTAAAAATTGTATCGAAAATTTCAATTGCAATATACCAAAATCACCGGAAGACTACTGCAACATTGTGCCCGATGGTGTATTCATGAAGGTACCCAATGCATGCCAATCCTACCAATTGTGTTGGCAGGGCGAACTTAGGAAAGGCAATTGTCCCACCGGCTACAATTTCAATGCCTTCTTGGGTGCATGTGATTCTTCGGCAAACTTTGACTGTAATGAAAATCAAAACCCAACTCCCCCAGCACCGGGTAATGTTCAATGCTCCCAATCAGGTGTTTTCTTATCAGATGGCACCACCTGTGATGGTTACTACTTTTGCCAAGGTCAACAGGACGGCAGCATAAAACCCGTACATGGAGTATGCACTTTTTCAAACTTTTTCGATGCTAAAACTGGTGCCTGTGTCAAACGCTCTAGCGTTTCCTGCAAATACAATCGCTGTGTCGGCTTAGGCTATCAAGGCATACAATTGGCTAACATCGCTGGTGACGGTTGTACTGGTTATCTTATATGTCAGAATGGCAAAAGTATAGCCCAAGGCCAGTGTCCCAGTAGGCAGTACTTTAATGAAAACCAGCAAATGTGCATATCTAACACGGTATCGTTCCCATCTTGTGTCCGCGGAAACAATAACATATGAGGGAGAGAGAAGACATCTACTTATCAACAATGGATTATGTCTAGCTATTTCATTTACTAATTTTTAATTTAAGTCCAATGTTTTTGAATAAAAAAAACTTTCTTAAGAGACGTTTAAATCTGTTTTTATTTGATTGGTAATTACTTCGCGGATAACTCTGCTAAACAATACCATCGAAGGAGGGCGCTCTGATGTTACATAAGAATTAATACCAGCTGAAGCATATAACTTTTCTAGAAAAACTGACATAATGGGATACTAATGTATTCTTCTAAAAAAAGAGACTATACACTTTCCATAATTTCATTAAAATTGATCCAGCAGCTTAGGAGGAGTTCAATTGCGTAAATACGTATGGAGGAATTTTATATATAGAGATAAAAAAGTAAATATGGCAGCTTTGCATGAATTCTGTTAAAACTCATCATATTGGTTAATTCTAACAAACTTCAAAATGTAACATACTCCTAGGCTGCAAAAATGTTCATGATTTTTTACTTTCAACAAAAGTTGAAAAGTTTGAAAAAAAATGCTTTAAATTTTTCTTAAAGCTTTTAACAGTTGCAAATTAAAGTAGAATTTTTCCAGTTCTGAAACCTTTTAACTCGTGGCGGCTCTTATTGAGATTTCAATGCAAACATCAGTTTCGCGGCATATTAATATGTATATACGGGCCTGGGGCAAATTACGGCACTCGTTATCGAACGAAGTTACGAAATATTTCAATAGAGTTTATATGGGAATATTTTTAAATTTCGAATCGTATCGAATGCAGTACTCGTAATTTGCCCCCTGCTGTGCAAATCACAACATGTCAGATCATAAGAAAAACTTACTTTAAAAGCCACGACACTTGCTAAAATTTTATGAGCACTAACATTTTTTTTGAAATTCTCTTCTTCTTCTTCTGTTCTTAATCGAAACTGTGGGATACGTTACAGAGATGCAATCTTGTCCTTGCACAGTGTAATTTAATGGAGTATTGACCCAAATTGAATTGAGTATTTTCGGAAAAGTCGAAACCTTTTTTTTAACAAACACAAACTGCGAAGATATTTTGGCTTGTCTACGGATACATCCAGATTCTCCGGCAGGAATCGAACCTGCGTCCCTCCGACTGTTAGACTAGCATGCTGCCTGCCTACTGGCCAAGAGGGCAGTCTATTTGCGTGGTATGTCCTTTTCCCCCAATCAAGATTCGTAACTTCTTGTACCGCTCCTATTTTCTGAAGTCAAGCCATGAGTACGCTTGAAATAATTAAATTTTTTTTCGCAGGATATGTTTGCCAGAAGAAAGGAGCTTCGTGCCAAAACTTAATCTACATATAAAAAAGATTTGTTTGGATTGTTTTCTCTGGGTTTACTTACAATCATTGGCATATGCAAAACATATAGTAAGTAACTTTGGAAAACACTATGCGGATCATTACCGGAAACCTTTTGAAAAAGTAGGAGAAGCTTACTCTCGCAGATTGCGAAGCATATCAGACACGTCGTCTAGTCGTACATGCGCGGAATTATGAATATCGCACACTAATGCCATCAAGTTATATTTTTAAAGCCAAGTTTATTTCATACTTGCATTTTATTTAAAGTAGTTTTAATTAAAATTTGTTACCAAAAAAAAAAATTATATATTTCTTAATGAATTTGATATTTTCTTGTTTATTTTGATTGCAATCAACTTAATGCAAAAATAATTTAAGGAATATAAAAATCCTGCACTGAACAATTTGTATCCTTTTTTTAAATTAAGCCAGAAATGTTGCTTTACTTTTAAAATGTATGTTTTCTTTGTAAAAAAAAAGATTACGCGACTTGTTGTTCGTCAGGTTTAGTTGCTGTAGTAGTTTCGTTCGGTTTATCATTCCCGGTTGGCTTATCAGTTACGTTGGGCTGATCAGTTACGTTGGGCTGATCAGTTACGTTGGGCTTATCAGTACCTTCTCCAGCCAAAGAGCACGCGCGATCATCTTGGTTACATTTATATTTTTGGCAAGCTCCATGGTTATCTGCATACGAATGTAAAGTATAATCGCCTATAACACACGTTTGAGTTATTTCATTAAAGAAATTTCCCAATCCACAAGAATTCGGGCTACTGCCGACCTTTCGACCATCATTACAGATGAAGTATTGCGAACAGTTTTCATCGAATGCATTTGCCCAATACGGATTACCACGCTTGTATTGACAAGGATCACAGCCTGGGAAGACTTTTGCCGCGGAAGTGCTCGTGCATTGCTGGTTAATGACGTCATAGTATTGATTCTGACAATGGCTCTCTACCCATTCGAAAACGTTGTCGGGAGTATTGGGAGCACGTTTGCACACATAATAAATTGAACACACATTTGCGTCGGCAGCTACCTGACCAGCACTTTTACAAGCCTCCTTTGGAGGAGGACCACTTGCTCGACTTGGCACTACGTTGTCGGTCCTTTGACACATCTTACCATCATTTACGAGACACATGCCTCTAACGGTATCAAAAACCTATGAGAAATTTAATAAAAATTTACTTTAAATTAAGTTTTCATTCACTTTCACATGCAACACTACTTACTAAGGAATTTTGGCAATGGCCGCTGGTCTTCATCATGGTTTGGCATTTGTACCAAGCAGTGCAATCTTTGAAATCGCCAAAGTATACACCGTCTGGCATTACTTGGCAGGCACTTTGAACACCACCTGCATTATCGATGCTGTTATCACAATTACCATAAACACATGATCCATTTTCATTAGAAAATATCAGTCCCAAATTGCAGGTGCCATCGCCAGCAACAGCGCCATTCAAGCAATAGTTCCACCAATTGCAACCCTTGGAACTTTTAACGTATTCGCGATGCCTATTTTCACATGGATTTTTGAGGCCAGTAACGCATTTGCTTTGTTCTAGTGGTACGCAAGCTTGATCATCCTTGCTGAATGCTGTGTTAGCGGCACAAGTTGACTGAATAGGTTGAGCATTGCCTTGGCAGTTGTAGTATATTTGGCATGAGATCACACTGGGAAGTTTTGTGCCAAACTTTGTAAGTCTGCAATATTTTGCCACATCGTATTCGGTGTCAGTGGAAGTGGCAGATCCTACCAGCATAATAATTGCCATGCTGGCCAAAAGAGTTTTAGCTTAAAAGAGATAAATCAAATAGTTATGCTTCATTGACAGAAACTTCAAATAAGAGCAACTCAGAATCGAAGCAATTAACCGATAATTATTTATGTGACAAATATATGAGCGATATTCCTTTCTTTTCGCAATTTTATTGTCTATTGCACGCCTCCCCCTTTCTCTTACTCGTTCTCTCATTTATGTCAATATTCAATAAGTCAAAAATAGTTGGTTGCTCTCTTCTCTTGCTACTCTTCTTGTTAGTATTTCTCAAAATAACAGAATAGAATAGGGAATGAAAAGATCGCCACTGCGACATCTGATGGATCTGTAAGTAAAATCAAGCTCTGTATTACTCTCCTTATGAAAGTCAGCACAGGTATTGGAGAAGCCCGCCTAATATCATCTGAACACAGAAACTCAGAATGAAAAACTCGCCTTCTACTATTACATAAGACGATACACTCGCAAAGAATGTGTGCTGTTGTCTCGTCATCTTCTAAGCCTAAACGAACTTGATTACTTTTCCACAGAGGATAGTTCAGTCCAAAATGACCAGAAAGACAACCAGTAACAAGCCGTAAATCATTCCTGTTGAGGTTCAGGATGCCACTATATAAAAATGGCTGCTTTTGTAATGAGTCAAAGCAATCTAAAACAAGCTTGGAACGTTATTTCCATCAAAGGAGGGACTTAGAGCAGTATGACTATCGGAAAAGATAGATATATGCGCGTCTTTAATCCCCCTATTTGAATTAATGTTAACACATTTGGTGATTGCCTGTATTTCTACCTGAAATACCTAAGGCCAGCACCAACTTCATCTTCCGTTTTGGATCCATCCCTATACCAACATAAACTTCTGGAATCCACAGTGGGACCGTTTTCCTCCCACAAGACCCTTGATTGATTTGTGACATTGAATCTCCTGTGGAACATCAGTTCATAGTTTATACTGTCACTAGGTATTCCTAGCAGCCCTATGCTGAACCCGTTACCGACACAACGAGAACTCTGCAACAAGCAAAATGTTTTGGAAGTAAAAGAGCTGAAAAATGTTAAAACAACAGTGATTTGTAAATCACATCCATTTGGAATAACGCTGCTGTTATAAAATCACTGGCTCGTTCGTATCTATGCCATTATTATATCTCGTAGCCTTCTTCCGACACAACGTGTGCTCATGACTAATAATTTTAATAGTTGCTTGGTTGGCAAATTATCCTTCATTAGCCTATCCGAGTTATCGGAAATAGGACTCAAAAATTTGAGCCTTCATTTGAGGCCCCCGTCCCATTTGGCTGTGCTCATACACTATCCAATTCTCGACCCACTTCCCCCTCTTGTATTAAAACTAACTATCTCTTTTCTACTTCTACTTTTTTACGCCCCCCCCCCCCTTTTTTTTTATCTTCTCTTCAAGTTACAGGTAGCACAAAGGGATCATTATATTGGACCCAAGAGAGCTGGACTCTTAATTTCCACCCATCGTTATCAGCAATCTAACCTAGCCTAACCTTTGTTGGCCACATAAAACTGCTGCCGTTTACATGAATACCATTCTACTCGTCCGACTCCTGACCTATGAAAAATTTTGGATAGGTCGTCTAGTATGTGTTTTCCTAGAAATATTTATCGCGTAGTGTGCAATGCCGGGCGCTAGCAGAATAGGTGTGAAACAGTCTCTTCCTTGTCCTTTTCTTGACAGGTACAATAAGGCCTCGATTATCCGTGATTCGATTAACCAGCAACGTCGATTATCCGTGGCTCTATATACTATATATTACTAGGTGGTACCTTCTTTAGGAAGACAGGTGGAAACGGAATAGATAGAGGAAAGCTTCATTCTTTTATAACTCTGCTTTTTGCACGTTTTTGATTAGATAGTGTTGCAGCGCCTCTGGTGTCAATGAGGCGGATTACATTTTCGAAGTTATGGTTAGTAGCCATTTTATTGGTTATTTTACTTCGCCGACGATTCTGCTACACAATAGCGACGAAGGTGGCGCTCTGATGTCACTCTGGGATTAGTATCCCCTGAATCAGGTGCAGTTCAGTGACCAGTGACTGACTCTGCCTTCATGATTTGAACTTTCCTACAATAATTGACACAAAGGGACGCTATGAACAGCAGAAAACTGCATAGTGTTGTTATTTAATGGCATGTGGGTGACCGGGCTTCACCCCAGGATCTTCAATTTACTTCAGCCAACGCTGGAACGAAAACCTTTTTGATTTCTGTTTACTTTCATTTTAGAAGGAATATACTATGTAATTAATGCCGATTTTTAATCATTAATTAATCGTTAGTCAAACTGTTTATTTAAAATTTAAAGCTTTTAGGGAACATTTTCAATCAGTCTAAACACAAACTCAAACTTCGTTTAATGTTTAGTCTTCGTTTCGTTTTACTTTTTATTTATTAGTTCTCTTACCAATCATATTATAGCCAATATCTTTCTCAGGTTTTGCGTTTTTACACTTCTAAAAAGATTCCTTAACACTGACTTTATTTGCCAAATATATTTCGGCTTTTATATAGCAAAATACTCAAATAACTCTTTTTTTTAATTCGATAAAAAAGTAACATTATTGTTTTTGTAGATAACTTTAAATGAATTAATTAAACTAATTTCGCAGAGAATCGAAATATTAGTAAAATTAGAGATTAGATTTAAAAAAAAAGTTGGTAAATAGCTTATTAACTTTGACGAAGAAATTCGCACTATGGGCAACATGAATATACTTTTAGGTACATAAGTATTTTTATTTGCACAAGTGCGAAAATTTTTAGCAACTAATAAATGAGAGCTTTTATAGATTTGTGCTTCTGTGCCATTTTCAATACATTTTTTTACATGAGTATAAATGTCCCCTTTAAAACTCTCATCCTGCTTGAGAGCATTCACAATGTTATAAAATTTTTCTGCTGCCTTTAGTGAAAAAAATGTGAAAGTATGTACTTACGAGTATATAATTTAAAATCGTAGATTATATTAAGCTTTTTGTGTCCCAAAATTTCATTATTCCGCTATAACAGATAAAGCGCTTTGAATGGTATCTATAACCCATATCATAAGTCTTCTTAAAAAACAAGTTATTCTTAATAACAATTATAATAATTTTTTTATTGTATGTCTTTAAAACGTGTATGTTTCTTATTTTTATCGCATGATTGTAAAAAAAATGTATGAATGTGCAAACTTTTTTGCAAAAATTTCTGCGTGTCGCTATAGAAACGTCCCATGTTGTCATGTATATCGATCAGTGTCAACAGATCTGAAAAAAAATGTTGCAGTTAAATCAGCTTTGAGAAAAAAAAACAAAGATCGCTTAAAAATAATGCTAAAATTTAAAAATATATTTATTCTTTCTATTTCATTTGAATGATTTAAGCTCTTTAGTCTTACAACTACGTACGTATAAAAAAATATTACTTCAACTAAATTTGGATTATGAAATTTTTCGTTAAAGTAGTTGCATGCTTCTTTTTTTATTTGCCAATAGCAGGAGTGAAAAGTTGCTAAAATTTCCAGTTTTAAAAAAACTTAAGTCGAAGTCGCAAAAGTCGTAAAATTTTTACTTTTCGCTGCTTTTTCTTTTTGCAACTTTTTTAAATCAACCATTGCTTTTGCTTGTGCTTGTGAAAATCAACAACAGTCGCAGAAGTAGCAAACGATTTATGAACAATTGCGCAGTACTTTCAACAGTCGATGATTCTAAAAGTTTGAATTTGATTTGCTGTTGCTATCGGTTAGTTTCGGTAGTAAAAGCATGAGCAGTATGTATGCTTTTGTAAGTACCAAACAGTCACAGTCGAAGAAGCAAAAGCTGTTGCTTTTAGAAGCTTTCTGCAGGTTCAGTGAACTATTTTTTGAGTTGAGCAAGAGTTTTTGCTTCTTTGACTGTGACTGTTTGCGACTTCCGAAAGCATATAAACTGCTTCTGCTGTTTCTTCTTTTTTAGAGGTATAGAACTTCGAATTGAAATAAAACACAAGAAAATCGTTGTAATGTCCATCAATTTGGCTTTATTGGAAGGATAATTTTATGCCATTAACGTTTAAATATGATTTCGGGCATGTGGCCGCCGCGGCTGGCTCGAATAAAGCCAATTCTACAGGTCCAATTTTCAACCACTTTTTCGAGCATATGGGGCCGTATGTTGGCAATAACGCCACGAATGTTGGCTTCGAAGTCCCCTAACGTTTCTGGTTTGTTGGCGTAGACGAGCGACTTCAGCGGATGCGTATTATCACATAGAGTAAACGTAGTGCGAAAACGATCCATGGTTAACCGAATTAATTGCTCTGATGGACGATTATGTCGACCATAAAATGGACGGAGCTTGCGGTAAACTTCGCGAACTGAACCATTATTTTCGAAATAAATTTGCACGATTTGCAAGCGTTGTTCTTTTGTCAACCTGTTCATGATGAAATGGCAAACCAAACTAAATATTAATCACTTGACAGCTGACAAAATGGCCGCCAGTTAAAAAAGTGATGCCAACTTAAAGTTCTATACCTCAATAAAAAACACCCTTTACTAGCGATACTAACCCAAAGCAAAAGCAAATCAAATTCAAACTTTTCAAATCGTCGACTGCTGAAAGTATTGCGCAATCGATCATAAATTGTTTTGTGATGTTACTTTGGCTGAAACTGTTGTATTTTTCAAAAGCGAAAGCAGAAGCAAAATCAAATGAAATGAAAATCATTACAGTTTTTTAAACACTGAAAAATTCTTCAGAGTTTCATGATACGCTACTTTTGCTGTGTACTCGTATATTATCACCCTCGTCTCTGATCATGTTGTTCGCAAAAAGAAAAAGCATTTCATAATGTAAAATCACTAGTGCTTAAAAATTTTCAATGGAAAGCATTATCGAGAATTAAAATAATTTTTTTTCTCTGTATCGAAAAAAATTTTTGTTTGTTGTTTTTTTTTTGGTATTCCTTATCTAAATCAATAAACTCATCGCTCTATAAAATGTATTACATGAATATTTTTTCAGCATGAGTTATGGGGGGCGGTTTTACATGTGAGATAAAATTAAAATTGCTTAAACCTCTCAGATTAAATAATGCTAATCAAATGCTAAATACAAAATATGCCGCTAATTTGGCTGCAAAAATGGTAAAATTCTTAAAACTTTTGAATAATAAGTTTTATCGGAAAATTAAAATGATTACTTTTTCTGTGTATGGAAAAAAATTGTTTTTAAAATTTAAAAACAGTTTTGTAGTCGTTATCTAAATCTCAGTACATACATCATCGCTCCATAAAATGTATAATATGACTATTTTATCACGATTAGCTGTGGCGGGCTGTTTTATATGTGAGATAAAATCAAAATTGCTTAAATCTCTTAAATTAAATAATGCTAATCAAATGCCAATTGGAAAATTTGCGGCCAAATCGAAATAAGTAAGAATAAATTTCAATAAAAAGTAGTATTATCGAAAAATTAAAATGTTTTTCCTGTGTATCGGAAAAATGTTTTTTAAACACGAAAATCTTTTGTAGTCATTCAGCCTTATCATGAATTCCACATGTGAAAATTTCCGAATCAAATTTTTCGTTCACAAGGATTTTAATATCGTTTAATCAATTCCAATAAAATTAAAAACTAACATATTTCCACTTTTTCCAACAGACAAATCCATGTGAATGATTTTTTCATAAATTGTCAGATTATTTCGCAATGGTATGAAGTTTTTTGATACCAATTTTTCACACGTTCGGAAATTTCCATGTGAAATTTTATTTAGGATAAGCCTGATTATCTAAAACAATAAATTTATCGCTCTATAAAATGTATAATACGAATTTTTTATCACGATTAGCTATGGCGGGCTGTTTAAATTTAAAATTGCTTAGATCTCTTAAATTAAATAATGCTAATCAAATGCTAAAAATAATGCTGAATAAAAATTTTGGTGCCAAATAGAAATGAAAAACAAATTTCTTAAAAATGTTATCGAAATATTATAATGGGTTTTTATTCTGTGTATCGGAAAAAATGTTTTTAAAACCAAAATTTTTTTTTGCTAAATTAAACGCTAATGGAAAACTTGCTGCTAAAACCAAATAAAAAAATAAACTCATTTGTTAAATTGGTCAAACTGCTCTCAATTGATGTTGAAATCCAATATTTATAACTTCTATTTATATATGTGTATAAGTCTTAATATTATTGTGTGACACGTCCCATTGTGCAATTAGAGAGTTTTATCTTTAAAAAATAATTAATTTGGGAAAGTTGACAAAAAAAAGTGATAATAAAATTAC
Source organism: Nowickia ferox (assembly GCA_936439885.1). Classification (NCBI taxonomy): domain Eukaryota; kingdom Metazoa; phylum Arthropoda; class Insecta; order Diptera; family Tachinidae; genus Nowickia; species Nowickia ferox. The sequence goes on along the minus strand of OW387024.1, from coordinate 19,177,314 downwards.
TGTTCGGATTTTTAATTAAAATTTAACTTAATCGTAATTGCTTAAAACTTTATAAGAGAGATATAAACAGGGTTTTAGTGACGTAAATTCCCATATACATATGTAAGTTTTTGTAATTTCCCGGAAAATTAAACGAAGAATTAAGAATTTTTTCACAGCATATGATCCACTACTGGGAATTTAAGCGGAATTTGTAAGATTTTATCTGTGTGATACCTTCCGCAAGTATATCGAGGCTACTACAACTCTAATTTGAAATGTTGCATAATACAAAAATATGTTTCGATTTATTCAACTTTCATAATTAAAGGCACATACATATATGTACAATGTACATGTGTATGCACATACTTATGTATGAATTTAATGAGTTTATTATAAAGACACAATAAAAATAATAAAAAGGGAGTTTATTTCTTCATCTTATTTTTTTAGTTAAAAAGTTGTGTATTTTATTAATATTAATTTTTTTTTTAAATTTGCCACAATTTTATACAAATTCACTTACTATTTTCCTACTTATCAGGCAATTTTAGTTTTATTAAATGTTATTTTTGTACATTCTAAATTGTTAGATTAAGTTCTGCTTCTATTTATAAGTGTTTTGATTTTGATTGTTATGATTTCTTTATTCCAGGTACGTATGACTAATTATCAAAAAAAGGTGAAAGTACAGAACTACTCAAATAAAATCAACTGAAAAGTAAGTCATTTATTTGCAATGAAAAAAGCTAAATTTTTCAAAGTATTTTGTTAAATCAGCCCATGAGTTACAAAGGAGCTGTCAAAATTTAATCACTGAAGAAAGCCGACCGAAAACACTTGATTTACACAGAAAAAAAAGTTATTGGTAAATCTAAGCAACTTAGACGATTGAAATTGCACTAACCAAACGAGTTGCTTAAACTGACCAAATAAATTGGTTAAACTAACCAAATAAATTGGTTAAACTAACCAAATAAAATGGTTAAACTAATCAAATAAATTGGTTAAACTAACCAAATAAATTGGTTAAACTAAGTCCTAGTTCACATTATACACGTCTTATTGCTAAGCTGATTATTTTGTTAGAAGAGAGAGACGTGGGGAAAAGAAACGTTTCTGTTCCACTCATCTCTCTCTCAAACTAATCAGCTTAGCAATAAGACTTGCATAGTGTAAACTAGGACCAACCAAATAATTGGTAAAACTGAACAAATAAATTGGTTAAACTAACCAATGTGAAGCAAAAAAAAAAGCATTATTCTTTGTTGAAAAATACCCATAGATCGTTATAACTTGAAATTTTTCTTTCAAAAATAAAAAATGTAAATATGTAACTACATACATATTATGTACATATATATGCACATACATACATATGTACGAGTACATACTCCGTATGTACGTCGGTTGTGTCGAATCTAGCGCTCTTACTTGTTAATATTTAAATTAACAGCTTAAATTGGTTAGATTAAAATGCTTTAATTTTTTAGGCACAGTTTTGTCAACTGTGTGTATCTATTGAATTCTGCAAGAAAATACTAAATTTTAAATGATTTGATTTAGCACTCAAATCGCAACAACAATTTGCGTTGGCGGTAAATTTAACCACAAATATTGGCTAGAGATTAACTAGGGGAACAGTCTGTTCATCGAAATCGCAAAAATATATCTCACTTTCGTTATAATTAACAACTGAAATTTTTAAGATTAATCTTCCTTCCTATCATATTGTGTAAAAGTTTTTTAACTGTGCAGATCTGTTAAATTGACAAAAAAAAAAATAAAAAGGAAATTTTTTTTTAAATTTTGTACCTTGGAAAAAATAATTTACAGATTTGTTTATTTTTTTTTTAACAAAAAACTAAAAAACATAAGTGTAAAATATAAGCCGTAACAATATGTCGTGGTTGTTTTAACTTAGAGATTTGTTCTTTTTCAATATTAATTTACACTACCAATTCAAAAAATATAAAACCACACTAATTAAATTATTTCGTTTGGAAAGAGAGTTTGTTCAACCCAATGGCAACAACAATTTTCAATAAAAATAAATAAGCAAATCTGTATTGATTAGATTAACCAGACAAAATTGGGTTACTTGATACAACAATTTACACACATGAATTGTGGTAAATTTGACAATTGAAATTGGTTAGATTTAACTATGAGATTTTTCTCTGTGTAGGCTTATAAAGAAAGAGCCGTTTATGGGGTCTAATTTTGTTAAGAACTCCTTGTATGAAGATAGAAAAACGATTTAAACAAAATTGTTGCTGGCGAAAATTCATTGAATACTTATTTAATTTAAAATATGAGTACAAATACCGGGCTTAACTTTTAAATTTTCTTTTCCAAAAAATAAAATAAATCATTGTATGTACCAGCATTGAAGCTTAGCGGCCACAAACGAATTCTTATTTCTATTATTTATATTGAAGAATTGCGTAGAACATTTATCATTATTCCATTAAAAATTAAAAACTCTCTAAGAGCCTCATAAAATACAACGAGTCTTAAGTTAACAATGGCTTATCAAAGGCAAATTATGCTTTTGGTTTCAAAGAACTGATAAAGAATTAAAAACAAAAATTATAATAACATATTTTAATATCTTAAAAAAAAAAATACACTAAGAGCGAATGTAAATGCACTCTAAGAGCAGATTTTAATGAGACCTGGCTTAGCCATTAATTGAAACCCTTTTACAGGCATTGTCTTTCCATTATGTTTAGTTGGTTGGCAAATACGCTGTACAGAAAAAATAATTTCGTTTGATAATCTAACCCATTTCAACTGTTAAGTTTACAGTTAATGTAAACTGTTGTAGGAATTTCATTTAACCAACTATTGCTTAGTTAGTCTGTTATTTAATTTTAAGAGTAAATTGTAATTTAAACAGGGTGTCTGGTGGCAAATTTATATTTTTAAATACGGTTATTTCAAAAAGCAATAATTATCGATTGTGCGGATTTGTTAGTCACGATGTCGCAGTGGTCGAGTGAGCATCGCGCGTTCGCTGTGGAGACATTTTTTAAGAGTAATGATTCTTAAGTAATTGCTCGTCGACAATTTTGTTCAAAGTTCGGTATTCGGCGAATAAGTTATGAACCGAATGTAAATTTAATTCGTTCGTGGGTGCAGAGATTCGCCCAACTGCTTCGGCTATGAATGTCCCACGGCTAGGGCACAGTCGATCTTCAAGCACTTCCGAAAACATTGACTTCAATACGGAAAAGCGCAGCCACACTGGGACTTCCAAGAGCGATTATTCATGAAATTTTAAAAAAGTATCTGAAGTTCCATCCTTTTAAAATTCAAATCGTTCATTTACGCAAAAATTTTTGTGAATTTTTTGGAGCGACGATGCTCATTTTCACTTAAACGGCCACGTCAACGAGCAAAACTGCTGTTACTGGTCTCCCAGAACCCGCAACCCTCCATTGAAACATCAAAAAACATTGCATTGCTCCAGTGTAACTGTTTGGTGTGCCTTATCCACGCATGAGATAATTGAACAATTTTTTTTTCGAAAATTTTTGAGGTCAGGCGACGAATGTCAACGGTCTTTTTGACAAACCTGCGAGCTTATCCATCGTACTCTTCACACACGTGGTTTCAACACACACACAGTCAGAGCTTCGATGAATTTGCTTCGGGAAAATTTCCCTCAAAAACTGATCAGTCGCTTTGGGGACATCCCATGGCCAACGAGTCGCCCGATTTAACCCCCTTGGATTTTTTTTACGGGGGCTACCTCAAAGAGAGGGTTTATAATCTCTTGTGGCTTTAAAGGAAAATATTCGTCGAGAAATCAGCTCAATTGAACCAGTGTGTTCAACTCGACGGAAGACATCTGGATAACATACTCCTTAAAAAATAAAATCCGCATTTCCATTCTATCCTTCAATAAAAATATAAATCTGCTACCAGACACCCTGTATGAAAGAAAATACTATTTTGCTGGTTGAAATAATCCTGCCTGTTCTGTAAATCGAGTCGATTTAAAAAAATTAGATCCACTAATAGCGAACTTTTTCCAGACTTTTTTGTAGTTTTCTATTTTTTAGAGCTTGAAATATCATATCTGAAATTAATTTAGTATGTATGATTTAAAACACATCAAAGGGTCCATTATTTATTTTTGGAAAACGAGAAATTTACTCGGATTCGGTTTACAGAACATGGACGAATTAGTTTGAAATATTCAGATACTGAATTGATAGCGTAAAAAAAGTTGTCAGAGAACAATTTTTTTTAGTTAAAATAACCAACTTAAATTGTTACCATTTGTTAACGCACTAATAATGCCAAACTATTATTTTACATATTCAGTAAAATATTTGTTTGTTAAAAATTCATTGAAATTGATTATTGAGGGCTTTAGCTGGATCCTATGTGAATTTCACTGTTGCTAATGCAGATCATCAGGCAACCTATAGGGGTAAATAATCTGCATTACCCAGCTCAACCCTTCAGTAATCAATTTCAATGTATTTTAATAAAAAAAAAAATATTTACTGAATAAGTAAAATACTAATTTGGGATTTCAATGCGTTAACAAATGTTAAATTTAAATTTCATTGATATGTAAAATAAAATTAAATTTAGTGTTTCCCTGCTGCAGTTGACAATGGCAAACCCAAAAAAGTAACGACAGTTAATCTAACCAATTTGAGTTGTTAAAAAACTGTTGTTCCGACACGATTGCATAAACAATTGTTTTTTAATTAATTTTATTAATTTCACTTGTTGCTATTGAATTAACCCATTCAAATTGTTAACTTACTTTTATTATTGTTAGTTGAAATCGGTGAAATTTTTCTTATTGTGGCTGAAATAGTAAACCAGTTTGCCTACAAAATTTAGATGAATTTGGCAGCTTGCGTTTAGCTCCTACATGAGCTAAAGTGTGCAAATTTATTAAAAATTATTTAATATGAAAAAGTTTAGTATTAAAAAATATCAAGTAAACGCTCCTTTGGGAGCTGGGCCACGTAACAAGATGGCATGGACTTTGATTAAGTTGGTATGGATTAAATGGAAATGATATAAACGGATTTATATAGATATCTAAATGGCAATGGTCTTAAAACTATGCTGCCTTTAAAATTTGTTTTGACATTTTTTTTATTGATTAATTGCACCAATCAACAAAATTGGTTAAATGTTTTTTAGACTTATAATCTGTACTTCAAAAAAAAAAAATTTTTTTTATTGAATTTTATTTAACTGCTGTAAATTGGTTGATTATAATCGTTGAAATTGGTTAGATTTACTTATAACTTTTATTTTCCTGGGTTTGTCTTTTTTGTGTAGCAAATATTTTATTCTGATTGGCTCAAACTGAAATCTGTATGTACAACAATTATGGTTATATCTGTTTATTATCTTTTTTTTTATCAAAAAAAAAAAAAAAAAAAAAAAAAACAGATTTAATACCGTTTAGTATCAGTACCAAAAAAAATTTCCTTAAACAATTTTTCAGTGCTGATTTTTTTTATTTAAGAGCAGCCTAAATTAAGTTAATTAATTAGTCGTTAGCTAAAGCATTTTAGATGCTTAGGCAAAATTTTGCGAAAGAAAGAAAAGAAAGATTTAAGCAATTTTTATAAAAATTAAAACGAAAATCTTTCCGAAACAAAAAAGGGTTTGCCGCAACCTAACAACAAGTAGTTAAATTATAAATTTAAAATTAAAGAAAAATAAGCCAAAAATGTGTAAGTGCTAAAAGAAGTCATTTATGTATCAAAGATTTATCTTCAGTTTTTCAACATCAAAAAAAAAAAAAAGAAAAGAAACTCAATTTATTGCTCTAACAAGTTTACTTGTCTTTGAAAATTACCCCTGATATCTTAAAAATTTCGAGTTAATTATAAATTTTTTAATTAAATAGGCGGCATGTACTCAGACTTGTAGTGTTGAAACTCAAACGATTAATCGCATATTATGGCATTCGCTGTCAGACAAAAATGTTAAATATTGCGAAAGAGTTTGAATGGAAATTTTTTTAAATTTCTTTCGCAATCGAATGCTGTCATTCGCCCCAGAACATCATTTAAAACATTGGCCCTTAGCCGGAATAAAAGGCAAACACATTTTTGTATGAAAAAAAAACCCAAAATTTCACGTGAACAAACTGTTCACAATTTTTCCCGATGAGGGGGATTATGAATACAATTTAAATAACTAAAACTTAAGTTTTAATAACGAGCCTTTGCTGCAATAGGGTCATAACTCAAAGAACATGATTTTTGAGTTAATAATGCAGATAATCATATTCGTTAATATGTTCGATTAAACTCCAGTTATTCGGTAAACATCTTATTTTCCATTTCAAAATTCAGTTTTAACGATTTAAAAATAAAAGTTTGTCCAAAATTCTTTAATTAAGATGCATTTAATCCGTCATCAATCAGCCCTTTCATTCACCACGATCATCACTCACATTGTCAAGCATTTTAAAGGCGCTATTTTGAATGATATTTCCTCGTTTTACATTTACAGTTAGCCTGCACAGCTCTCTGCTGTTCCTCACCTTAGTTGCCACAGCTTACAGCCAAGCTGCAAGTTTCAACCCAAACCAAATCTGTGCCAATGTACCCGACAACACTAAAATCAAAGATCCTAGTGCTTGCAACAAATATATAACATGTGTAAACAAAAAACCCATTAGCAGAACTTGTGAAGGTAATCTCTTCTATGATCGCAACAAACGCAGCTGCGTTCCATCCAGTACCACCAAGTGTGTCTCGAGTGATCCTTGTGCTGCCCAGCAAAATGCCAATGATTTCGTGGCGGATCCTTATACCTGCAATAACTATTACTACTGTGAAAACGGCAAAGGTTCGCTAGGTACTTGTCCAGCTGGCATGAATTTCCATCCGTCAACTAAAAATTGTATCGCAAAATTCAATTGCAATATACCAAAATCACCGGAAGACTACTGCAACATTGTGCCCGATGGTGTATTCATGAAGGTACCCAATGCATGCCAATACTACCAATTGTGTTGGCAGGGCGAACTTAGGAAAGGCAATTGTCTTACCGGCTACAATTTCAATGCCTTCTTGGGTGTATGTGATTCTTCGGCAAACTTTGACTGTAATGGAAATCAAAACCCAACTTCCCCAGCACCGGGTAATGTTAAATGCTCCCAATCAGATGGCACCACCTGTGATGGTTACTACTTTTGCCAAGGTCAGCAGGAAGGCAGCTTACTTTTCAAACTTTTGCGATGCTAAAACTGGTGGCATACATCGCTGGTGACGGTTGTACTGGTTATCTTGTATGTCAGAATTGCAAAAGTATAGCCCAAGGCCAGTGTGCCAGAGGGAAGTACTTTAATGAAAACAAGCAAATGTGCATATCTAACACGGTATCGTTCCCATCTTGTGTCCGCGGAAACAATAACATATGAGGGAGAGAGAAGACATCTATTTATCAACAATGGATTATGTCTAGCTATTGCATTTACTAATTTTTAATTTAAGTCCAATGTTTTTGAATAAAAAAACTTTATTAAAAGACGTTTAAGTCTGTTTTTTTTTCAAGTTACTCTAGTCCACAGCTGGCCAAAGTGGCACCAGACTGCCGAACATCAGTCGGCTTCTTATACAAATGAATACAGCTGCGCGAATACATTTCTCTCGGTGGCCAGCATTGCTCTAGTCCAATGTATGGTTTTTTTTTAAGGGAAGTAACATTCAGGCAATAAATGCCTACTACTACTAGGTGTTACCTTCTTTATGAAAGGCATAGTGGAAGAGAAGACAGGTGGTGAAGGAAGGGATAGAGGAAAGCTTCTTTCTTTTACAAGTCTGCTTGCACGTCTTTAATAATCCAGTGTTGCAGCGCCTCTGGTGTTAATGAGGCGTATTAAATTTTCTAAGTTGTGTTGCTTATTAGCTATTTGATTGGTAATTACTTCGCGGATAACTCTGCTACACAATACCATCGATGGAGTGCGCTCTGATGTTACATAAGAATTAATACCAGCTGAAGCATATAACTTTTCTAGAAAAACTGACATAATGGGATACTAATGCCTGGTGTTGACTGCTGACCACGGCTGACATGCCGTGGCATTTTAATTCTTCTAAAAAAAAAAGACACTATGCACTTTCCATAGAGGTTGAAACATGCTTGAAACTAGACCATAGACTAGCATATTATTCCTTTTCTATAACATTCTGGATAATGCTAGCTCGATTTCCGCCCAAAACCTTAGATTTCTTCCGCTTTATATAACGTAAGTAGGTTTATTTTGGTCCCACAGAGTTATGTTTCAAAGAGAATAATTCTAACCATAGAATTAATAAGAATTGATAATGTTGTTTGTACTTGCATCCACAGAAATGTTAACAACAAGTACTTTTTTTAAATATGTGGAGATCGTCATTATACCGCCTTTAGACCTAAAGCTGTATGCCTACAAAATTCAACCGACCTAGGCGGTTTTAAAACTCCTAAACTCCGAAACCCTACTTCAGTAGGAATTTTCGAATTTCATTGACAGAAGGAATGGAGCCGTACAGGTTTTCACGGACGGCTCCAACAAAATGAAAAGTTGGTGGGGGCGTAAATATTCTTGAATATTCGGTATTGAAATGTCCCTGAGACTCGCGAACGAATGTAGTGTATTACAAGGAGAGATGTCTGGCATTAAAAGGGCGATACACTGGATACCATTGGATTTCAAATGGAGATACCCATATTATAACTGACAGCGAGTCTGCAATTAAGTCCCTCATAGGTACGTATGCCACATCTTTTCTTGTCCAAGAATGTCGCAAGGTCTTACGTATCATACTAAAGTGGGTGCGTGGACACGGGACTACTTCAGGCAACATAGTTGCGGATGACCTGGAAAAGAAAGGAACCCTACTCAGATAAGTCGATATCGATAATCTCTGTGGTCTCCCACTCTCATCCTGTTGGAGACGCTTCGATGGTGCCACCTGCGCAATAGCAATAATCCTCGGGCCTCGCCTAAACTCCCACAGAACGAAAAACCTCATGATCTGAGGAAACTACCTTGCATCTCCTCTGCTTTTGCACGGCTCTGGAGGATCTCCGTCTGCACCTCCCTGGTAGACTATCCTCCAGTAGCCTATCCGAGGTATCCGAAATAGGACTCAAAATTTGAGCTTTTATATTACGAGCAGTGGCTGGTATAGTCGCTGACTCCCCCTATCCAATTCTCGACCCAGTCTTACCTCCACTATAAAAACTATTATCCCTTTTCTACATCTAACTCCCCCTTTCACTCTCTCTCTCTCTTCTCTTCAACTCACAGGTAGCACAAAGGGATCATAGTACCCAAGTTAGCTGGGCTCCAATTTTTCACCCATCGTTACCAGCAGCCTGCTACCCTAACATAACCTATGCCTGCAGAGCCGTCAAAAGAAATATTAATTAATGCTCGATTAAATAAGTGCAGCCAACACTAGAGTTTACACTTGGGCAATATTCTTTTTAAGAAATAAATTTCCAAATTGTAAACATTCTTTCGATAAAGGCCTTCCTTCTATATTTATCGATCCACTAAATAAAAACTGTTATACATATATGTTTTGACAATACTTTACTTTATTGGTTACTTGGTTAATAATTTAAATCTGAAAGAATATCGAATTCTCTGCTAATTTCCTCAGCCGCTATTGTAATCAGGTTACAGCGTTTTGCCGCACGAAAAGTTATCGGCTAACAAAAAGTCAAGTTCCAAAAAAGTGTGGTTCATCCGATCCAATGCACTATGGGTCTGAATACATTGGAAGAAGAACCGGTTGTACATTGTGTCGCGTCTTGCTCGTAGTAGGGGTTAGAAAGGTGAGAATGGAGTTTGCAATAGTGCAAAATCAAATGAAATGAAAATCATTACAGTTTTTTAAACACTGAAAAATTATTCAGAATTTCATGATACGCTACTTTTGCTGTGTACTCGTATATCACCCCCATCTCTGATCATGTTGTTAGCAAAAAGAAAAAGCATTTCATAATGTAAAATCACTAGTGCTTAAAAATTTTCAATGGAAAGCATTATCGAGAATTAAAATAATTTTTTTTTTCTGTATCGTTCTTTTTTTTTTTTTTTTTTTTTTTTTTTTTTTTTTTTTTTGTATTCCTTATCGAAATCAATAAAGTCATCGCTCTATAAAATGTATTACATGAATATTTTTTCAGCATGAGTTATGGGGGGCGGTTTTACATGTGAGATAAAATTAAAATTGCTTAAACCTCTCAGATTAAATAATGCTAATCAAATGCTAAATAGAAAATATGCCGCTAATTTGGCTGCAAAAATGGCAAAATTCTTAAAACTTTTGAATAATAAGTTTTATCGGAAAATTGAAATGCATACTTTTTCTGTGTATGGAAAAAAAATGTTTTTAAAATTTAAAAACAGTTTTGTAGTCGTTATCTAAATCTCAGTACATACATCATCGCTCCATAAAATGTATAATATGACTATTTTATCACGATTAGCTGTGGCGGGCTGTTTTATATGTGAGATAAAATCAAAATTGCTTAAATCTCTTAAATTAAATAATGCTAAACTAATGCCAATTGGAAAATTTGCGGCCAAATCGAAATAAGTAAGAATAAATTTCAATAAAAAGTAGTATTATCGAAAAATTAAAATGTTTTTCCTGTGTATCGGAAAAATGTTTTTTAAACACGAAAATCTTTTGTAGTCATTCAGCCTTATCATGAATTCCACATGTGAAAATTTCCGAATCAAATTTTTCGTTCACAAGGATTTTAATATCGTTTAATCAATTCCAATAAAATTAAAAACTAACATATTTCCACTTTTTCCAACAGACAAATCCATGTGAATGATTTTTTCATAAATTGTCAGATTATTTCGCAATGGTATGAAGTTTTTTGATACCAATTTTTCACACGTTCGGAAATTTCCATGTGAAATTTTATTTAGGATAAGCCTGATTATCTAAAACAATAAATTTATCGCTCTATAAAATGTATAATACGAATTTTTTATCACGATTAGCTATGGCGGGCTGTTTAAATTTAAAATTGCTTAGATCTCTTAAATTAAATAATGCTAATCAAATGCTAAAAATAATGCTGAATAAAAATTTTGGTGCCAAATAGAAATGAAAAACAAATTTCTTAAAAATGTTATCGAAATATTATAATGGGTTTTTATTCTGTGTATCGGAAAAAATGTTTTTAAAACCGAATTTTTTTTGCTAAATTAAACGCTAATGGAAAACTTGCTGCTAAAACCAAATAAAAAAATAAACTCATTTGTTAAATTGGTCAAACTGCTCTCAATTGATGTTGAAATCGAATATTTATAACTTCTATCTATATATATATATGTATAAGTCTTAATATTATTGTGTGACACGTCCCATTGTGCAATTAGAGAGTTTTATCTTTAAAAAATAATTAATTTGGGAAAGTTGACAAAAAAAAGTGATAATAAAATTACTGTTCGGATTTTTAATTAAAATTTAACTTAATCGAAATTGCTTAAAACTTTATAAGAGAGATATAAACAGGGTTTTAGTGACGTAAATTCCCATATGTAAATTTTTGTAATTTCCCGGAAAATTAAACGAAGTTAAGAATTTTTTCACAGCATATGATCCACTGCTGGGAATTTAAGCGGAATTTGTAAGATTTATCTGTGTAATACCTTCCGCAAGTATATCGAGGCTACTACAACTCTAATTTGAAATGTTGCATAATACAAAAATATGTTTCGATTTATTCAACTTTCATAATTAAAGGCACATACATATATGTACAATGTAATGGGTGTTTTTTTATTGAGGTATAGAACTTTAAGTTGGCATCACTTTTTTAACTGGCGGCCATTTTGTCAGCTGTTGACAAAAGAACAACGCTTGCAAATCGTGCAAATTTATTTCGAAAATAATGGTTCAGTTCGCGAAGTTTACCGCAAGCTCCGTCCATTTTATGGTCGACATAATCGTCCATCAGAGCAATTAATTCGGTTAACCATGGATCGTTTTCGCACTACGTTTACTCTATGTGATAATACGCATCCGCAGAGACGTCGAACAGTGCGCACCGAAGAAACAATTGCCGCTGTAGAGCAAAGTGTTGAAGAGGACCCGAATGAATCGATTCGCCACCGTGCACAGCAATAACCGACTATTTTGTTCCCGAATTGGATGGCATGAATGTGGATGAGTTGTGGTTCCAACAAGACGGCGCTACATGCCACACAGCGCACGTCACAATCGATTTATTGAAGGAAACATTCGATGAGCGCATAATTTCGCGGAATGGACCTGTCAATTGGCCACCAAGATCGTGTGATTTGACACCATTGGATTATTTTCTTTGGGGATATGTGAAGTCGCTCGTCTACGCCAACAAACCAGAAACGTTAGGGGACTTGGAAGCCAACATTCGTGGCGTTATTGCTAACATACGGCCCCATATGCTCGAAAAAGTGGTTGAAAATTGGACCTGTAGAATTGGCTTTATTCGAGCCAGCCGCGGCGGCCACATGCCCGAAATCATATTTAAACGTTAATGGCATAAAATTATCCTTCCAATAAAGCCAAATTGATGGACATTAAAACGATTTTCTTGTGTTTTATTTCAATTCGAAGTTCTATACCTCTAAAAAAACACGCTGTACATGTGTATGCACATACTTACGTATGAATTTAATGAGTTTATTATTGCCAACATACGGCCCCATATGCTCGAAAAAGTGGTTGAAAATTGGACCTGTAGAATTGGCTTTATTCGAGCCAGCCGCGGCGGCCACATGCCCGAAATCATATTTAAACGTTAATGGCATAAAATTATCCTTCCAATAAAGCCAAATTGATGGACATTAAAACGATTTTCTTGTGTTTTATTTCAATTCGAAGTTCTATACCTCTAAAAAAACACGCTGTACATGTGTATGCACATACTTACGTATGAATTTAATGAGTTTATTATAAAGACACAATAAAAATAATAAAAAGGGAGTTTATTTCTTCATCTTATTTTTTTAGTTAAAAAGTTGTGTATTTTATTAATATCATTTTTTTTTTAAATTTGCCACAATTTTATACAAATTCACTTACTATTTTCCTACTTATCAGGCAATTTTAGTTTTATTATTGTTAGATTAAGTTCTGCTTCTATTTATAAGTGTTTTGATTTTGATTGTTATGATTTCTTTATTCCAGGTACGTATGACTAATTATCAAAAAAAGGTGAAAGTACAGAACTACTCAAATAAAATCAACTGAAAAGTAAGTCATTTATTTGCAATGAAAAAAGCTAAATTTTTCAAAGTATTTTGTTAAATCAGCCCATGAGTTACAAAGGAGCTGTCAAAATTTAATCACTGAAGAAAGCCGACCGAAAACACTTGATCTACACAGAAAAAAAGTTATTGGTAAATCTAAGCAACTTCGACGATTGAAATTGCACTAACCAAACGAGTTGCTTAAACTAACCAAATAAATTGGTTAAACTAACCAAATAAATTGGTTAAACTAACCAAATAAAATGGTTAAACTAATCAAATAAATTGGTTAAACTAACCAAATAAATTGGTTAAACTAAGTCCTAGTTCACATTATGCACGTCTTATTGCTAAGCTGATTATTTTGTTAGAAGAGAGAGACGTTGGGAAAAGAAACGTTTCTGTTCCACTCATCTCTCTCTCAAACTAATCAGCTTAGCAATAAGACTTGCATAGTGTAAACTAGGACCAACCAAATAATTGGTAAAACTGAACAAATAAATTGGTTAAACTAACCAATGTGAAGCAAAAAAAAAGCATTATTCTTTGTTGAAAAATACCCATAGATCGTTATAACTTGAAATTTTTCTTTCAAAAATAAAAAATGTAAATATGTAACTACATACATATTATGTACATATATATGCACATACATACATATGTACGAGTACATACTCCGTATGTACGTCGGTTGTGTCGAATCTAGCGCTCTTACTTGTTAATATTTAAATTAACAACTTAAATTGGTTAGATTAAAATGCTTTAATTTTTTAGGCACAGTTTTGTCAACTGTGTGTATCTATTGAATTCTGCAAGAAAATACTAAATTTTAAATGATTTGATTTAGCACTCAAATCGCAACAACAATTTGCGTTGGCGGTAAATTTAACCACAAATATTGGTTAGAGATTAACTAGGGGAACAGTCTGTTCATCGAAATCGCAAAAATATATCTCACTTTCGTTATAATTAACAACTGAAATTTTTAAGATTAATCTTCCTTCCTATCATATTGTGTAAAAGTTTTTTAACTGTGCAGATCTGTTAAATTGACAAAAAAAAAAAATAAAAAGGAAATTTTTTTTTAAATTTTGTACCTTGGAAAAAATAATTTACAGATTTGTTTATTTTTTTTTGAACAAAAAACTAAAAAACATAAATGTAAAATATAAGCCGTAACAATACGTCGTGGTTGTTTTAACTTAGAGATTTGTTCTTTTTCAATATTAATTTACACTACCAATTCAAAAAATATAAAACCACACTAATTAAATTATTTCGTTTGGAAAGAGAGTTTGTTCAACCCAATGGCAACAACAATTTTCAATAAAAATAAATAAGCAAATCTGTATTGATTAGATTAACCAGACAAAATTGGGTTACTTGATACAACAATTTACACACATGAATTGTGGTAAATTTGACAATTGAAATTGGTTAGATTTAACTATGAGATTTTTCTCTGTGTAGGCTTATAAAGAAAGAGCCGTTTATGGGGTCTAATTTTGTTAAGAACTCCTTGTATGAAGATAGAAAAACGATTTAAACAAAATTGTTGCTGGCGAAAATTCATTGAATACTTATTTAATTTAAAATATGAGTACCTATAAAAATCAAATGCCAATTTAGTAGGAAATTTATAACATTGTATACAGAATATATTTTATATTATCAGTTAAATTGTATTTTTATATACATATGTAATCGACTTTAGTACTAACATACTCGTTTATACGATGTATGTATGTATTTATATGCACATATTAACTTTTTACTCAAAGTAGTTGCTCACAATATCACTACAGACTTTATAAGTTCGGCAAATACCGGGCTTAACTTTTAAATTTTCTTTTCCAAAAAATAAAATAAATCATTGTATGTACCAGCATTGAAGCTTAGCGGCCACAAACGAATTCTTATTTCTATTATTTATATTGAAGAATTGCGTAGAACATTTATCATTATTCCATTAAAAATTAAAAACTCTCTAAGAGCCTCATAAAATACAACGAGTCTTAAGTTAACAATGGCTTATCAAAGGCAAATTATGCTTTTGGTTTCAAAGAACTGATAAAGAATTAAAAACAAAAATTATAATAACATATTTTAATATCTTAAAAAAAAAAAAAATACACTAAGAGCGAATGTAAATGCACTCTAAGAGCAGATTTTAATGAGACCTGGCTTAGCCATTAATTGAAACCCTTTTACAGGCATTGTCTTTCCATTATGTTTAGTTGGTTGGCAAATACGCTGTGCAGAAAAAATAATTTCGTTTGATAATCTAACCCATTTCAACTGTTAAGTTTACAGTTAATGTAAACTTTTGTAGGAATTTCATTTAACCAACTATTGCTTAGTTAGTCTAACCAAACTATGTTTGTTATTTTATTTTAAGAGTAAATTGTAATTTAAACAGGGTGTCTGGTGGCAAATTTATATTTTTAAATACGGTTATTTCAAAAAGCAATAATTATCGATTGTGCGGATTTGTTAGTCACGATGTCGCAGTGGTCGAGTGAGCATCGCGCGTTCGCTGTGGAGACATTTTTTAAGAGTAATGATTCTTAAGTAATTGCTCGTCGACAATTTTGTTCAAAGTTCGGTATTCGGCGAATAAGTTATGAACCGAATGTAAATTTAATTCGTTCGTGGGTGCAGAGATTCGCCCAACTGCTTCGGCTATGAATGTCCCACAGCTAGGGCACAGTCGATCTTCAAGCACTTCCGAAAACATTGACTTCAATACGGAAAAGCGCAGCCACACTGGGACTTCCAAGAGCGATTATTCATGAAATTTTAAAAAAGTATCTGAAGTTCCATCCTTTTAAAATTCAAATCGTTCATTTACGCAAAAATTTTTGTGAATTTTTTGGAGCGACGATGCTCATTTTCACTTAAACGGCCACGTCAACGAGCAAAACTGCTGTTACTGGTCTCCCAGAACCCGCAACCCTCCATTGAAACATCAAAAAACATTGCATTGCTCCAGTGTAACTGTTTGGTGTGCCTTATCCACGCATGAGATAATTGAACAATTTTTTTTTCGAAAATTTTTGAGGTCAGGCGACGAATGTCAACGGTCTTTTTGACAAACCTGCGAGCTTATCCATCGTACTCTTCACACACGTGGTTTCAACACACACACAGTCAGAGCTTCGATGAATTTGCTTCGGGAAAATTTCCCTCAAAAACTGATCAGTCGCTTTGGGGACATCCCATGGCCAACGAGTCGCCCGATTTAACCCCCTTGGATTTTTTTTACGGGGGCTACCTCAAAGAGAGGGTTTATAATCTCTTGTGGCTTTAAAGGAAAATATTCGTCGAGAAATCAGCTCAATTGAACCAGTGTGTTCAACTCGACGGAAGACATCTGTATAACATACTCCTTAAAAAATAAAATCCGCATTTCCATTCTATCGTTCAATAAAAATATAAATCTGCTACCAGACACCCTGTATGAAAGAAAATACTATTTTGCTGGTTGAAATAATCCTGCCTGTTCTGTAAATCGAGTCGATTTTAAAAAATTAGATCCACTAATAGCGAACTTTTTCCAGACTTTTTTGTAGTTTTCTATTTTTTAGAGCTTGAAATATCATATCTGAAATTAATTTAGTATGTATGATTTAAAACACATCAAAGGGTCCATTATTTATTTTTGGAAAACGAGAAATTTACTCGGATTCGGTTTACAGAACATAAACGAATTAGTTTGAAATATTCAGATACTGAATTGATAGTGTAAAAAAAGTTGTCAGAGAACAAATTTTTTTAGTTAAAATAACCAACTTAAATTGTTACCATTTGTTAACGCACTAATAATGCCAAATTATTATTTTACATATTCAGTAAAATATTTGTTTGTTAAAAATTCATTGAAATTGATTATTGATTATTCATTGAAATTGATTATTGAGGGCTTTAGCTGGATCCTATGTGAATGCAGATCATCAGGCAACCTTTAGGGGTAAATAATCTGCATTACCCAGCTCAACCCTTCAGTAATCAATTTCAATGTATTTTAATAAAAAAAAATATTTACTGAATAAGTAAAATACTAATTTGGGATTTCAATGCGTTAACAAATGTTAAACTTAAATTTCATTGATATGTAAAATCAAATTAAATTTAGTGTTTCCCTGCTGCAGTTGACAATGGCAAACCTAAAAAAGTAACGACAGTTAATCTAACCAATTTGAGTTGTTAAAAAACTGTTGTTCCGACACGATTGCATAAACAATTTTTTTTTAATTAATTTTATTAATTTTACTTGTTGCTATTGAATTAACCCATTCAAATTGTTAACTTACTTTTATTATTGTTAGTTGAAATCGGTGAAATTTTTCTTATTGTGGCTGAAATAGTAAAGCAGTTTGCCTACAAAATTGAGATGAATTTGGCAGCTTGCGTTTAGCTCCTACATGAGCTAAAGTGTGCAAATTTATTAAAAATTATTTAATATGAAAAAGTTTAGTATTAAAAAATATCAAGTAAACGCTCCTTTGGGAGCTGGGCCACGTAACAAGATGGCATGGACTTTGTTTAAGTTGGTATGGATTAAATGGAAATGATATAAACGGATTTATATAGATATCTAAATGGCAATGGTCTTAAAACTATGCTGCCCTTTAAAATTTTTTTTGACATTTTTTTTATTGATTAATTGCACCAATCAACAAAATTGGTTAAATGTTTTTTAGACTTATAATCTGTACTTCAAAAAAAAAAAAAAAAAAAAATTTATTAAATTTTATTTAACTGCTGTAAATTGGTTGATTATAATCGTTGAAATTGGTTAGATTTACTTATAACTTTTATTTTCATGGGTTTGTCTTTTAATGTTCTTATAATTGAAATTGTGTAGCAAATATTTTATTCTGATTGTCTCAAACTGAAATCTGTATGTACAACAATTATGGTTATTTCTGTTTATTATCTTTTTTTTTTATCAAAAAAAAAAAAAAAAAAAAAAAAAAAAAAACAGATTTAATACCGTTTATTATCAGTACCAAAAAAAATTTCCTTAAACAATTTTTCAGTGCTAATTTTTTTTTATTTAAGAGCAGCCTAAATTAAGTTAATTAATTAGTCGTTAGCTAAAGTATTTTAGATGCTTAGGAAAAATTTTGCGAAAGAAAGAAAGGAAAGATTTAAGCAATTCTTATAAAAATTAAAACGAAAATCTTTTCGAAACAAAAAAGGGTTTGCCGCAACCTAACAACAAGTAGTTAAATTATAAATTTAAAATTAAAGAAAAATAAGCCAAAAATGTGTAAGTGCTAAAAGAACTCATTTATGTATCAAATATTTATCTTCAGTTTTTCAACATAACAAAAAAAAAGAAACGCAATTTATTGCTCTAACAAGTTTACTTGTCTTTGAAAATTACCCCTGATATCTTAAAAATTTCGAGTTAATTATAAATTTTTTAATTAAATAGGCGGCATGTACTCAGACTTGTAGTGTTGAAACTCAAACGATTAATCGCATATTATGGCATTCGCTGTCAGACAAAAATGTTAAATATTGCGAAAGAGTTTGAATGGAAATTTTTTTAAATTTCTTTCGCAATCGAATGCTGCCATTCGCCCCAGAACATCATTTAAAACATTGGCCCTTAGCCGGAATAAAAGGCAAACACATTTTTGTATGAAAAAAACCCAAAATTTCACGTGAACAAACTGTTCACAATTTTTCCTGATGAGGGGGATTATGAATACAATTTAAATAACTAAAACTTAAGTTTTAATAACGAGAATTTGCTGCAATAGGGTCATAACTCAAAGAACATGATTTTTGAGTTAATAATGCAGATAATCATATTCGTTAATATGTTCGATTAAACTCCAGTTATTCGGTAAACATCTTATTTTCCATTTCAAAATTCAGTTTTAACGATTTAAAAATAAAAGTTTGTCCAAAATTCTTTAATTAAGATGCATTTAATCCGTCATCAATCAGCCCTTTCATTCACCACGATCATCACTCACATTGTCAAGCATTTTAAAGGCGCTATTTTGAATGATATTTCCTCGTTTTACATTTACAGTTAGCCTGCACAGCTCTCTGCTGTTCCTCACCTTAGTTGCCACAGCTTACAGCCAAGCTGCAAGTTTCAACCCAAACCAAATCTGTGCCAATGTACCCGACAACACTAAAATCAAAGATCCTAGTGCTTGCAACAAATATATAACATGTGTAAACAAAAAACCCATTAGCAGAACTTGTGAAGGTAATCTCTTCTATGATCGCAACAAACGCAGCTGCGTTCCATCCAGTACCACCAAGTGTGTCTCGAGTGATCCTTGTGCTGCCCAGCAAAATGCCAATGATTTCGTGGCGGATCCTTATACCTGCAATAACTATTACTACTGTGAAAACGGCAAAGGTTCGCTAGGTACTTGTCCAGCTCGCATGAATTTCAATCCGTCAACTAAAAATTGTATCGAAAATTTCAATTGCAATATACCAAAATCACCAGAAAACTACTGCAACATTGTGCCCGATGGTGTATTCATGAAGGTACCCAATGCATGCCAATCCTACCAATTGTGTTGGCAGGGCGAACTTAGGAAACGCAATTGTCTTACCGGCTACAATTTCAATGCCTTCTTGGGTGCATGTGATTCTTCGGCAATCTTTGACTGTAATGAAAATCAAAACCCAACTCCCCCAGCACCGGGTAATGTTCAATGCTCCCAATCAGGTGTTTTCTTATCAGATGGCACCACCTGTGATGGTTACTACTTTTGCCAAGGTCAACAGGACGGCAGCATAAAACCCGTACATGGAGTATGCACTTTTTCAAACTTTTTCGATGCTAAAACTGGTGCCTGTGTCAAACGCTCTAGCGTTTCCTGCAAATACAATCGCTGTGTCGGATTAGGCTATCAAGGCATACAATTGGCTAACATCGCTGGTGACGGTTGTACTGGTTATCTTGTATGTCAGAATGGCAAAAGTATAGCCCAAGGCCAGTGTGCCAGTGGGAAGTACTTTAATGAAAACAAGCAAATGTGCATATCTAACACGGTATCGTTCCCATCTTGTGTCCGCGGAAACAATAACATATGAGGGAGAGAGAAGACATCTACTTATCAACAATGGATTATGTCTAGCTATTTCATTTACTAATTTTTAATTTAACTCCAATGTTTTTGAATAAAAAAAAACTTTATTAAGAGACGTTTAAATCTGTTTTTATTTGATTGGTAATTACTTCGCGGATAACTCTGCTAAACAATACCATCGAAGGAGGGCGCTCTGATGTTACATATGAATTAATACCAGCTGAAGCATATAACTTTTCTAGAAAAACTGACATAATGGGATACTAATGCCTGGTGTTGACTGCTGACCACGGCGACATGCCGTGGCATTTTAATTCTTCTAAAAAAAAGAGACTATGCACTTTCCATAGAGGTTGAAACATGCTTGAAACTAGACCATAGACTAGCATATTATTCCTTTTCTATAACATTCTGGATAATGCTAGCTCGATTTCCGCCCAAAACCTTAGATTTCTTCCGCTTTATATAACGTAAGTAGGTTTATTTTGGTCCCACAGAGTTATGTTTCAAAGAGAATAATTCTAACCATAGAATTAATAAGAATTGAAAATGTTGTTTGTACTTGCATCCAAAGAAATGTTAACAACAAGTACTTTTTTAAATATGTGGAGATCGTCATTATACCGCCTTTAGACCTAAAGCTGTATGCCTACAAAATTCAACCGACCTTGGCGGTTTTAAAACTCCTAAACTCCGAAACTCTACTTCAGTAGGAATTTTCGAATTTCATTGACAGAAGGAATGGAGCCGTACAGGTTTTCACGGACGGCTCCAACAAAATGAAGAGTTGGTGGGGGCGTAAATATTCTTGAATATTCGGTATTGAAATGTCCCTGAGACTCGCGAACGAATGTAGTGTATTACAAGGAGAGATGTCTGGCATTAAAAGGGCGATACACTGGATACCATTGGATTTCAAATGGAGATACCCATATTATAACTGACAGCGAGTCTGCAATTAAGTCCCTCATAGGTACGTATGCCACATCTTTTCTTGTCCAAGAATGTCGCAAGGTCTTACGTATCATACTAAAGTGGGTGCGTGGACACGGGACTACTTCAGGCAACATAGTTGCGGATGACCTGGAAAAGAAAGGAACCCTACTCAGAGAAGTCGATATCGATAATCTCTGTGGTCTTCCACTCTCATCCTGTTGGAGACGCTTCGATGGTGCCACCTGCGCAATAGCAATAATCCTCGGGCCTCGCCTAAACTCCCACAGAACGAAAAACCTCATGAGCTGAGGAAACTACCTTGCATCTCCTCTGCTTTTGCACGGCTCTGGAGGATCTCCGTCTGCACCTCCCTGGTAGACTATCCTCCAGTAGCCTATCCGAGGTATCCGAAATAGGACTAAAAATTTGAGCTTTTATATTACGAGCAGTGGCTGGTATAGCCGCTGACTCCCCCTATCTAATTCTCGACCCAGTCTTACCTCCACTATAAAAACTATTATCCCTTTTCTACATCTAACTCCCCCTTTCACTCTCTCTCTCTCTTCTCTTCAACTCACAGGTAGCACAAAGGGATCATAGTACCCAAGTTAGCTGGGCTCCAATTTTTCACCCATCGTTACCAGCAGCCTGCTACCCTAACATAACCTATGCCTGCAGAGCCGTCAAAAGAAATATTAATTAATGCTCGATTAAATAAGTGCAGCCAACACTAGAGTTTACACTTGGGCAATATTCTTTTTAAGAAATAAATTTCCAAATTGTAAACATTCTTTCGATAAAGGCCTTCCTTCTATATTTATCGATCCACTAAATAAAAACTGTTATACACATATGTTTTGACAATACTTTACTTTATTGGTTACTTGGTTAATAATTTAAATCTGAAAGAATATCGAATTCTCTGCTAATTTCCTCAGCCGCTATTGTAATCAGGTTACAGCGTTTTGCCGCACGAAAAGTTATCGGCTAACAAAAAGTCAAGTTCCAAAAAAGTGTGGTTCATCCGATCCAATGCACTATGGGTCTGAATACATTGGAAGAAGAACCGGCTGTACGTTGTGTCGCGTCATGTTCATAGTAGGGGTTAGAAAGATGAGAATGGAGTTTGCTGATGATTTTTGTTTTTATCCCTAAATCGGGGGCCTGACCGCGTCTCCTTTAGATGTGATGTTGCATACTTACTGTTAAAATCGGGATCATACCAGAATTCGCCCGCTCTCACTAATCTTAGACCCTTAGATTCCTCCTACACTGCTAATTTTACCAGCTCCTTGAGCCTCAGGACATCCTTAAATGCAGCATACAAATTTCAAGTGAATGTGAAAATGGATGTTTTAAAAAAAATAGCAAAGTCAAATCATCCTACTATGCTTTGTTGTGGTTACGAAGACCACATTTATTTTTCAAGATAATATAAATACATTGATTTAAAAGACAATACAATAAAAAAATTATTTAAGCTGAGCAAGCAGCGTAACTCACTACTTGAGGAGTACAACCTTGGGTGCGTTCATCGAAATAATGGCCACTGGGGCAATAGCCTTTTGTATTCGCCACACCATTTTTACACAAAACATAAGACCTACAGTCGCCGGCAACATTTACATACTTATTACCCATGCCGTCACAGCGATCTAGAGAACATTTCACATTCACACGATCACGACACGAGAAAGTGCTTATATCGAAGAAGCTACCAGCTGAACATGTGTAATGTTCTGGCTTACGGTCGTGAGTGTCGTTGGCATCTTTTTTGCAAAAGTAGTAACCGCTGCACGACAAGCCATCCGAAACCGGACCCAGCCGATCAACACATACTTTGAGCTCTGGTTCTGGTTGTTTGGCCGAAGGATGACACACCACCTCATCTACTGGCACACACTTACGCTCCAAGTAGCTCCAGGCAGAAGTGCTATTGCAGCTGTGACTCTCCATAACGCCCTTCCGGCATTCATTATACTTGGTGCAATCATTTTTATCGGCAACATACATGCCATCCTTTAAGGAGAGACACATGAGATCACTTTCGAAATTCGGTTTAATCTCAGGACATTTGTATTCGTGCTTGTAAGCGCAGGACTTGGTGATAGCATTAAATACAAAATCGTGGGGACAAAACGATCTGAATTCCTTGCCATCCTTACAATATATATAAGCTTTACAATCTTTCTTATCTTCCAAAAACTCGCCATCTTTTTCATGAGCACAACGATTTTTCTGGGGAGTTATTTTTTCATACTGACACGCAACTTTATCTTTGTATTCACATTTGCCCGTATTCTTGTTAAAATACAAACCGAATACGCAAGATCCTTGATCCATGTCAGTGGCAGTGGGAGAGCTGGGACACTTAATCCAATCTGTGCAGCTATTAGGTGCTAGGACGACGCTACCGGGAGCCAAAGAACACAAGTCAGTTATGTTGACAGTTGATTGGGCTGACATCAGGCCCAACAAAGAGGCCGATATAATTAGAATAAAACTGACTAAAATTTTTATTTGAGAGGAAAAGAACAATATTAGATATAAATTAGATATAATTTTAATATTTCGTTGTTTTTTTTTCTACCTTTACACATTTTGATTTTAATGCAAGAGACTTTGTTACTTTTCCGCTTGAGCTCGGGAACTTTAAACTGTTGACTCAACCAGGCAAATTTTACAACTGTTGCTTCTACTTCGAAACTGTTTATCTATAAATAAGCAAAAATTTTAACTGATTTGATTTTATTTTCATGTACTATATTTTGTCATTTGTTTCAATATTTTTTAATTATTTCCCTAATATTACTTCTGAAGATACCACATACTTTGTAATATTGTTTCTTTCTATTTTTCGATTCGATGTATATTTCTCACAGATAAAAAAAATCTCTTTTGTGTTCTTTGACAAAGATACGCATGCAAGATGTGTTTGCCCTGATATGGCCCTTTTGAAAACACCATTGAACTTGAGATTAATTTGAAAATGTTAGTGTCTTCAGGGAGTTCACTCTTTGTAACAGGGTGTGTAATGAAAACCGATGTATTTGAAAGCGTTTTCTTTCCCCTCGAATTGCAAAGAAAGAAAGAATAGAACAATTGATCGATTCATAATCAAACCACTTGAGAGCTCTCGAGGTAAGGTCTCATTAAATTTCCAAGAGCTTCATTGAGATCATATCCCCTAATAAAATCGTTTGAGAAGAATAATATATAGAATACAAAAATAAACGAATCTATAGCCCAATTCACAATCTTGTGCAAAATGGTCTTGCATTAATTGCCGCATTAATAGACACAAAACTTTCAGTTTTTTTTATTATAATAGTTTAACAAAGTACAACAACAATTGTCTCCTCCTCCTACTCATTGTGCTTCCCATGGTTTCAGGTATTGCCATGGTTCCGTTCCCATCATTTTCGAATATATTCCTATAATTTTTCCGATAAAGATACGGAATAGCTGCAATCAGTGGTTTGATGAAATAACCACAGAAAACGCCAACTTCTTTCCGCTCTCCGCTTCGACAACTTCTACGGAAGTAAGTAAAGAGAAAATTGCAGCTCTTAGCATATGCTAGGATGCCATTAGTGTGTGTAGTTGATCTCTAGCTAATTGAATGTTAATAAATATTCCTTGATACTGTGCTAATCTTTTAGAGGTATGGATGAGAACTTTTATATTGAGCTCTGGTTCGTTCGACGCTGGGGACGCCGTATAAGCAGAGTCTCCGTGGTATCACAATGGATCAGAGCACTAATCATTGTTTAAATACAACAGTTTCATACCCTTGATCAACCACACCGAGTATGGTTTTTTCTTTTAAGCAGCTCATAATATCAGCTCTCTATTCAATATGATATCGATATGGTCGATATGATTCATTGATTTGGGTTACGTGCCTATGTGGAAAAGTACCCAGGTTCATTCACCCTTGTGTCGTTTATGCTTAGGAGATGACGAGACAACAGCACATATTCTTTGCGAGTGTATCGTCTTATGTAACACTAGAAGGCGTAGACCTATCCTACTATATAGTATGTCCGCCCGATCGTCCAGTGTTCCGTTAACAGCCTGAGCAACTGCGAAATGTTCTTTCAACTTTTGTTAATTATTTGGTCGGAGCGTTAATAGTTGAAGTGTGACCACATTTGCTTTTAAACCTTTCAACTGCTCAGCATATTCTATCTATCTTCTGCTTGCTAATATATTCATAGCAGATCAAGCCCGAGCCCAGCAATTTGTTTTATAGGCTTGACGACATAATCTAGATAATACATCCTTCCATTGGCAGTCTAAAGTTGAAGAGGTATTGTGTGATCTTAGCGCAAGGCGGGCTACAATGCTGATTTCTCTTGAGTATTTCTTTTGTTCAGGTTGGTCTGTTTCCATTTTGTTGGGTCTGTTTCATTTCTTGTTCCCTTACAGTCTGCTGCTGTTCATTGTGAGAATCATACCCGCTATCCCTATTGTGACTGACACATATAACCTATATAAACTTGAATGCCTACATCTAAGGTAAGGCCATGTAATGGCGTATCTAGAGTTAGGCCTGGCTGTTTAGGTAACATATGTATTTTCCCTTACTCCGCAACTAGAAGGTGTCTCAAAAGAAAATTTATAATCGTTTGGCTTACTGCGTGAACAAACAAAATGAATTTGAGTGGCGTGTGCGGTGCGTCAATCGAGAGCGTGACTCTTTAGTCACTATGAAGCATTTGTCGGAGTCTTGTGCGTTCGAGAATTTTACGTAGAAGATTCGCAATATTAAATATTTGCACTTTGTACTTCAATGATTCGCCAAGAATATTTCTTATATGAAAATGGATCAGCACAACATTGCACAAACCAAAAGATCATCAAGAGCAGTAGAAATAGTGGAAGATATTAATCAGTTTGTTCAAGACGACCAAAAATTCAAGTCGTACAAGAATTAAAGATAGTAATTTTTTTAAATATGTATAACGCGCAATTAGGGGATGACTCGTATTCATGCAATGCATTGTGCTTGATGTAGGAAAATAGGTTCTCGAGAGGAGGATACAGGTAATAATGTCTGGGAACATTCGATTTGAACTTGTCCACATTGAAAGTGATAGGAAACACCAAACAGCTCTGCTGGTAGTTTGTTCCACATACGAAGCGTACTGCTAAAAAATAAACTTTCTGTGTAGTGCGTAGTGCGATTTAATGGCCAATTGCGAGTTTCGGGAACAAGTTCCCTGATATCATTATTGTTCATACTTTGTCTCATAGCCTCAACCTCCGGCAGGTTTGGTATATTTCTGAACGAGAATGAATGGCAAATAATGCTGCTGTCATTCACGAAATAATATATAGGATTGTAAGTTTAACATAGAAGTTCATTTAGAAAGTTGGAGATAGAGCAGAGAATTGCGGTAAACCTGAATTTACCTTGAACTCGTTGGATGAGATCTCATCTATAATAACTCTTATAGTAGGATCTCTGAGGAAGCTTGCTAAGAACCGAGAGAGGTTATCAGGGACACCGAAAGCACTACATTTTGACGAGAGTGCACCATGCCGCACTCTATCAAACGCGTTGGAAATATCTAGAGCTATCAGGTGATTACTTTCGCCAAAATAATGAATTGAGGAGGGCTAGTAAGTAACCTTTAGTGTGGCCTCTAGGAAAGCCTTACTTCCTAGACTCCATATTCATCATAGGATGGAAATTTAGCATAACTTCCATCACTTGGGAAAGTGCAGAATATATGTGACCTGCTCCACGAAAAGGGACCTCTGCGCCGAAAATTTTTTTTTTACTTTTTGAGTAATTCTTATAGAAAAAAAATGCTCTTTCAAATGCCGCAAACCGCAAGTTTCTATGTCTTTTAGTTTTTTTTTTATAAATTTTAACCTGAAATTAATTAAATAATAGATAAATTAAATAATAATAAATAATAGAATAAAACAGCTCTAGTAATTTTGAAAACAAAATTAGCAAAAACAGGTTTTTAACTGTTAGAAATAATTTTCATAGAGGCAACACTGCATAGTGAACATCGTACAAAGTACCAGAGAGTCGAAATACATCGCCAGATGATCAGGTTGAAGGAAGAGTTGCATAACCATGCGCAAAACACGAAAAAACGAAGCGCTTTTTTTAAACGCGTTTTTCTCAATAACTTCTTTTCGGCGCAGAGGTCCCTTTTCGTGGAGCAGGTCACATATTGCGATTTTTTGGTAATTTTCAGGATATTAGCTTCTCCTTTTTTAAGATTGGCGTAACATTAGTCACCTTCCAGCACATGGTCAAATTGCAGTGTTTGAAGACCAGTGCTGGAATGTCATCCGACTCAGGAGACTTGTTTATGTTTTGACGGCGCTGGAGCTTGAAAGAATATCTCAGTCATAGTAACCGATACCTTTTCCAGCACAAACAGAGGCCGATTGCTTTCCGCCAAGTAGCAATTACTTACATATATTTCAGCCAAAATGTTAACGTTATTAGGTCTATGAATGTTTGGTCATCCTTTAAAAGATTCGGAATTAAAGAACTAGCATTAACCAGAAGCTCTTACTACCCCGCAGGGCAGTGAGAATTTTAGCATGGAGGTGCTGCTCGTAAAGAACTTTTTCACGCCTCAGTGCTTTGGCACACGCAGATCTCGCCCATTTGCGTAGCGAATCAGTATCGGCATTTCAATTATTTCGCCAAGTACTGAAGGCTTCCTCTCTAGATCGGACTGCGTTTTTGCAAGCCTGATTAAAACCAGGATGAAGTGACATAAATTGGCCTTTACCCAGTCCGGATTTAACTGATATGGACTTTTTCCTATAGGGTTATATTCAATCTAAAGTGTACGCCAATAGTACCGACTTCCCGGACGCTTTTAAAATAAAATATTCGTGACGGAGTGGCAGCCATCACAGAGTCTATCTGCTTAGCTGTCATACAAAAGAAATGTGACTACTAGATTATAGCAATATTATTTTAAAGAAATGAATTCCCAAATTTTTTAATTAAATAAGTAATAACATAAACGTAACACAAACTTTCTTTTGAGATACCCTGTATTTGTGGACTTCATATCAGCATTTTTGACAATCTCTTCCTTTAAAAGAACATAAGAGGCTGCCAATAGTGTTCAACTCATTTTCGCAACGAGCAAACAAGTGTTAATTGCTTTTAAACACTCTTAACTTATTTCAAATGTAGCGAAAGTAGTTTAAGGTTCAATCACACATGCCATACCATAATTTCATAGCTATAAACATCGCCACAACCATAAATATGTTTGCTTGTCCTATTAGTGCTGCCATAGCCATAAACAGCTGGTTTATGTTCTCATTTGTTTCTTCATTTCAAAAGTGTAACAACAAATATGTCTAACTAGCAAACAGCTGTTTATTGTTACGGTGAAAAACCAATATTGAAGTGATTTCGATGGTTATGGCGTTATGGCGAGTTACCTATAATCAAATACATACAGTGTTGCCCATAAGTTTGGTTCAAACAGCTGTTTTGTATGGTTACACAGAAAAAAATAGACAAGAATTATGTTCAACAAAACCATGTTATTGAAAAAAAATTTAATTTCAACAATATTTGTCATTAATTTAATACAATATTTAACAATACCGCGCATTTTAAAATATCATTTAATTTAATTTCTTTGTGTTGGTGTTTATCTTGCTTGTTGATTGACCCAACGCGGTCATGTGCTATTGTTGTTGTATTTTTTGATTGCTCGTGTTGTATACGTGTAAATTCCGACAAGAAGCCGGAAAACGTCGTGGATTGTTTTTTTTCACTCAACAAAGTTATTTTTAAATTATATCAACGCAAAGCGCACATGTAGAAGAAACATACAAATCATGTTTGCGAGTATTCATTATTTGCATAATCAAAACGATTTGCTCTTTAGCTGAGTGGTAAGCACGTTAGTCTATTAGTCAAGAGATTGCCGGTTCGACTCATCCCAAACACGTTTAGTTTCGAAGGTTGTGTGGAAAAATAAATAACTTTAGAATTTAACAAGAAACCAAATTCTAAATAAAAATTAAAAAAAAAACTAACAAAAAACACACATTAGAATTTGAAAAACAAATTCATTAAAAATTTTTGTTTTTCGTTAACAACTCAATTGTCAATAACACAATCATTTTAATTGAAATAATTGAGTTGATTTTGTTTTCTGATGTTACAAATGTGTGTTTGTATTTACAAAAATCGTTGTAGGTGCCTTTTTAAATAATATTTTAATTGTATTCACAAATAAATTAATTGTATTTACAAATCTTTTCTGTGTATGGTTATGGCACGTTTAGTTGAGCCTTTAATGATTAAACAGAATACCGGCATAAACACATTTTCCATACAAATTGGCACAAAAAAGCAGCCCGAGAAAGCAGTCGTGAGATAGAATCTATTTTATTTCAAGAGCGTTTTTTCTTATCCTCTCACATATAAGTACTCATTCTCTCAAAAATGTTACCATACTTTCAATAAAATGCATTTTATATAATGAAGATTTAAAAAGAAAACGACTTCTTCATCAAGATAAGTCACGGGTGCACATGTGTGCAGTCTCAATGGCAAAACTCCATGAATTTCCTATTTCCAAACCTAAAGAAATGGCTCGGTGGAAAGAGATTTAGCTCCAACGATGAAATTATTGACCAAACAAATTCCTGTTTTAAGGACCTCGAAAAATACTACTTTTTGGAAGGGATACAAAAACTGGAGAAACGTTGGACTAAGTGTCTAGAACTCAAAGAAGACTAGTTTGAAAAATAAAATAACTTTTTATATAAAAACCTGTGTTTCTTTTTAAAAAACTCACTGAATTAATGATCCACCCTCGTATTATGGGCTTTATTAATTTGTGAGCGATTTTTCTGAAGTTGGAGACTTTATTCTGTTTCATCATTTAAACAAACTTCCATTAAGAAGAGAAAAATTAAAGAGCACATTAAAGATATTACTTGTTCTTGTTTATTTCATTTTATATTCTTGAAAAATATTTAAACTCATCCTCGGCAAATTTTTTTATATTATTTACATATGAATGTGCCTGCCTCATGCATCACACAGTTTGTAAATGTCTGAAAAAGGCGACGTATCTTCACATCTTTGAGTATATTCATTAAAGAATTGATTATTGCTGCATGGGATGCCCACATAGTTTGTGTAGCCACTCTGTATTGATTGGGAAGTTTGATTGCCGCAAATTATATAGTTTCGACAATTCGTTCCAACAGTGCCCATAAATTGTTGATCCATGTTACCGCAGCGATCAAACTTACATTTAACTGCAAGAGGCGAAGTGCATATTCCATCACCAAAGTGTGTGCGCAGTGGGCACTTATCCCATGCTCCACTGCCAGTATTAGACTCACACCTATAAAATCCTATGCACGTTTTACCATCAGGCACATACTGGGGAAAGGGGCCTTTTAGATTTTTACAAGCTGCCGGATTGCTGGGTAAGGGTGTCAAAACACCTAAACCAATTCCCATAGGGGTTGGAGTTTGACAAGGATTTTCCAATTGGCACTTTCCAATCGCCTTATTAAAGTAATAGTTTTCGGGACATTTTCCTGGAGTGCCCATGCCACCGAGGCATGAAAGGTATTGACCACAATTGACCGGATGACCTGCAAAAATGCCATCGGGTAATATGGCGCAGACCGAGTCAGCCGGACAATTATTAACCGCTTCGTTAGCCCAAACACATTCCAGTTTCTGGTTATCAAAAACTTGATATTTTTTACAGATTCTCTCCTCTGCAACCTTATTGTTGCAAAATAAATAACGATTGCAGTTGGTTGGATCGGGTACAAAGGATTTATCTGCTGCATATTTGCAAGCATTTGCAACGTTAGTTACAGTACAACCATCCCGCGATGGCAGGTCACAAATGGCTTTTCTGGCATTATATATATAGCCCTTTGGACAGGAGCTGGTGCCCATTAATGTTCCATTCGCACAGTAGCCAAAGGATTGACAGTCATTTCGATCGGCAACATAAGTTTCACCAACGTAGGTGCAAGTTTGTTCCATAGTGTAGATGGAAGATACTGTTGCGATTTGCTGCATTAAAAAACCAGCGACCAGACAGCAGGTCCATGCTGATGATATTTGAAAACCCACTGAAAAAGAGAATTTGTCAGAATTAGAAAGACAACAAAAATCAATGTTGAACTTTGGCGAAAGAATAATGAAAAAGCAAGGCGAAGAAAAAACTCGGGTGTTTAAAAAGCGATTTAAAAAATAAGAACTTGCACCAGTAAGGAGGGTGGAGGAAGAAGAGGAGCAGCAAGAATTGAAAAAAACTAAAATAAGTAATTGTAAGTTTTTACAAAAAAAAAAAAAAAAATAAAAAAAAAAAATTGAATGCCGGGTCTTGGAAAAGAGGTAAATAATTTTTGTGAGAAAAAGATATTAACATATGGACCCAGAAAATAATTTGAAAATTTAAATCGATGTGATAAAAGAACATGCGAAAAACTGAGTTTGCTAAAAACCGGTTCCGTGAAAAACCGGGTTTGTTTAAAAACTGAGTTTATAAAAAACGGGGTTTGTGAAAAACGCGTTATTTTAAAATCTGATTTTTTAAAAGGCAGGTTCGCTTAAAACTGGGGATTTACATACTCTGTAATTCGAAACGAAAAAATTCTTTCCAATTTGCGTGCTTTAAGCATACAAATTCGAAAGCATTTTCTTTCGTTCAAATTACAGAGTAGACCCCTGGTTTTTCTAAAAACTCAGTCCGTGAAAAACCGGCCTTATAAAAACCCAAGTTTGTGAAGTGATGTTTGGTTTCAATTTCAAACGTCTCTCAAAGCAAAAATATTTCACAAATAACTTGTTTGCGATTAGAGACATTTTGATTGATTTTGTTTTTGTGAATTGAACAAATATTTAAAAAATTCTTCTATTCGACATAAATCTGTTTTTTAATAATATAAAATATAAACAACGTTATAGAATTTCAACAAACTGATCAGTTTTCTTTAAAAAAAAAACACAACATTTTCCGTTTGATTGTTTTTTTATACAATATTGAATATTTAATTTGTCCTTTTTTTACTCTTCAAATTAAGAATTTTTACGCCTTTCCTTTATTTTTTTTTAATACACACCCTTCATGCTTCAATGTTCGCGGTTTTCCTTATTTTTATGTGTTATTTCCGTATGTCTTTTGGTGCAGTTTACTATAACACTTAACAAACACTGACTGAATTCCGATTTCTAAGGTGAAGCTTTAAATAGGAAAAGTATTTACACCCAACAAATAACAAATAAATTTTGATAAAACAAAATAACCATTTCAATTTATGTTTCAAATGTACAAAATCTATGGACAAGATTAGCTAAGTAATATCGTACTATTGATAACAAGAAAAATAATTAACACACTAAAAGTACTTTAAATTATAAATTTTTTTCCAAATAATAGAAATTTTTGCTACAGAAAAAGTACAAGCAATTTAATGAAAGAATTAATATTTGTTACTTTTTAATTTACTTGTTTCATTGTGCACCAAAAAAAATAAATAACTCTCAACTACTTCAGATTCTAGGGCCTAGTACACCTATACCTCGATTTGCTTAATACTTTTGCTGGAACGATTTCTCTATTAGGTTTTTTTTTTACAAATTATTTAATGTTAATATTTGTTTATTTCTCAGCATTTAGTATATTCCATTTATTGATTGCGTAAAACAGAAACCGTTAGAAGAGTCTTTAGTGTACCAGTTTCAGGGATAACTTGGCAAGAATAAGCGATCGCAAAAACTGCAATCTTCGTACAACAATCTTGAGCATTTTTTAATACTAATTAAAGCTTTCCTTTCACTAAAAGTAATTTTACTACACTCCCAAGATATTTTTCGAAGTTAGGATACATTTTTCGAACATCTCTCAACTGCAATATTTTTTGTAATAAAACCATCCTGAGGTGCCTTTTAAGCACTACTAAGTAACTAAAACTTATTTGATAACTCACATTAAGTTGAAATTTTCGAACATGTGTTAATTCTAAAAATTATGGTAATAACATCATACCGAAAGATTTAAGTCGCTTTGAGTTCGAGTTTTCGATAATTTTTATTAAAAAATAAATAAAAAGTAAAATAAAATGATTTTGAAATAATATCGATAGTAAATAACTTTTTTGTTGAAGCTTTCGAAGCAAAAAACTAATTTTCGAAATTAAGCAAACTTTTTCGAACATAGTGACTAAACATTTTTTTTATAATAAATACAATAGCAATATTTTAAAGGCGCTATTAAAGCACTAAAAAAACATTTTATAGCCTAAACAGCATTTTATATGCTTCCGAGCTAATTTTCGAAATTAACGGCTTGTCCCACGATGTCACTCGAAATCGTTCATTAGAAAATTTGTTGTTGTTTTCAATATGAGTATTCGATCGAACGATTTCTAGTGACATCGTGGGACAGGCCGTAAGTAAAACTTTTCGAACATGTATTAAATCTGTTTATTTTTTTTTAAATACAGACAATAGCATTATTTTTAAGGCGCTATTATAATATTCGAAATTAAATTAAATTTTTGCACATGTTTCACCTAAAAAATTATTATAACAAAATCCAGTGAAATGTTTCCCTAGTAGCATTATTAATAATAAATAACTACTTTGTGCAAGAGCTAAAAAATATTTTCGAATTCTAGTTCGATTTTTCCACAAGTTTTCTTCTAAAACAAATATGTATCTCAATCAAATCAGGTAAAATGTTTTCTAAATATGTAATATTAGTGATAAAAAATTTATTTTACTTTTGAGGCAGAAAAAAAATTGCTTTTCGAAAGTAAGTTAAATTTTTCGAACATGTATAAATATAAAAAAAAAACAACTGTAATACTTTTAAAGACGCTGTTAAATCACTAAAAATCATTTTACAACCCAAGAATAATTTTCGAAATTAAATTTAATTTTTCGAACATATTTGATACAAAAAAAAATTATTATAACAAATAAGTAAATTAATCCTTAAAACTTATTAGACAAGAACTTTGGCAGTTTTTAAAACAGAAATCTTTCGAACGAATCAATAGATTTAATCAAATTTGCAGCTGTCGACGTTGATATTTTTGCTTAAGAGCTCATTCTATTATGGATTTGATCGGTTTAAAAGTTTAAAATTTATTTGAAAACGAAACGAATTTAAAGAACTTATTTTGTTGTTGCTTGTTGTTGAAAATTTTTTTTCGAAGATTAGTTTCGAAAATTCTTAAAATCTACCGAATCGAATCGGTTAATTAAATTACGAAGTCTAAGTGAACTCAATGTCTTTTGAATCCCAAAAGGTTAAGCCAGATTTAAGTTATCAAGAGGTTTGCAGCCACACACACGCACACCCACACACACACACGCCCACACACACATTCATACACACACGCCCACACACACATTCATACACACACATTCATGCATATGTAAATATGTACATACGTACAATATCGTCAAAATAGTCAGAATAGATTCCCATGACCCCAAAAAGGACGAGATCTGATGCAAAATCGATTTTCGAAAATCATGGTAAAATCCGTAACTTCCTATTTTTAATAGAGCGAAAAAGTAACTATGTATTATGTAAAAGTGTACTTCACTTTTTAGCTAAAAAAATATTTTCGAAATCAACTTCGAAATTTCGAACATGTTTTTATTATAGTAAAATGTCAGCGGAATGCTTTAACAGCAGTGCTAAATTGAAATAATGTCTTTTGGGGAGAAATTATGGCTTCTGTAGACCACTCAGAATTTTTAATAAAACCCAACAGTTCGGACATGTGAAAAAGTCCAGCGGCCCGTTTCTCAAAACTTACAAGTTTTGTAATGCCAGTAAATTATTTGTGAGAATATGTTTTTATTTGAAAATAATATATTTTCACAACAACAAAATTGTAAGTTTCGAGAAACAGACCCTCGAGGCAAATTATAGCAGTCGATATCTAATGTAATTTCAAATCATTTCAATGGAATTTACAATACAATATTTTACAATTTCGATCGGTATCGAATGCCGTAATTTGCGCGCTGGCCTTGAAAGAAGTGATTGTCCAAAAAAGTGCTGGACTGGCGCTTTTTAATTTTCGTGAAGACAGATTCTGTCCAATAAGGTTTGAATTGTACTGGATATTCTACAAGTGATGCTTCCTATTTGTTTAAATTTCTTGACGATTTTTGTCATAAAAAATTTACATATGTATGTATGTGTATCGTTGCCTTAATACAGAAAGGTCCTAAATCATTATTTTTTTAAGATCGCAATGCAAAAATCTCAATTTAAAAAATGAGTTAGGGCCTTTTTATATTAAGCTAACGATATGTATGTGGCTGTGACAAAATGCCATTTTTTTTAGTGAAGATAATTTTATAGCTATTAAATTTATTTGCAAAAGAAATAAAAGTCTTAAATTAAATGAAACTCCCAAAATTTCATGCATACCAAATTAAGATTTCTCTTAAAAGCATTTGACATTTTGCCTCAAATCGCAATATTCCTTCTTTGAATCCCACATCAAGCCTTCGGGACAGGAGGTCATTACCGGTGTGCCCTGAATGCACATAAAATATTTACTGCAGTCTTTTGAATGGGCCACATAACTTTGACGTCTACTAGGACACTCAATGTTATAAGGATTCGATAAGTTGGGCTTCTTCGAGGAACTAGTAACTGATGATGGCCATACTGTAGACGTTGAAGGTACAGGAGTCGTTGTTGACATGAAAGTAGTAGTATGGAGCGAACCAGTGGGAAGAACTGTTTCACTGGTTGTATTAACAGGATAACAAATAAATGAGTCATCTTCCATATTATTAGCTAAAGCCTCATTAATTTCCTGCTGTTCCTCTTCAGCCAAATGATAGCAGTGGGCTTCATGATTAAGCACACATTGTTGTGCTCTATAATCCCAAAGCGTATTCGGGCCACAGGCGTGTTCATGTATATGACCATAAGCACACAAATAATAAGGGCGACATTGTTTGGGATTAGGCAGGAAGTAGGCACCCAAATGACGACAAACCACATTTTGGGCATCATAAGCAGTCATGGGATCTATAATTTCTCCGCTTGTGATGTCAATAGCCATTAGAGATGTATATACTATCGGTTTTATAATACTCGTATCCGTAACATTCTCAACAGTTTTCGGCATCAGTTGACAATTTACCTCCTCGGGCCAATTGCAAACCAAACGCTTAATATCAAAATGAAATCCTAAATCACAATAATGGGCCGTAGGCTCTTTAGAACACATAACATAACCGCGACAATCTCGGGGATGAGCTAAAATTTCATTCAAATGTTTGTCCGAACAAAGCTGAAGAGAAAATTTATTTATTTGTGAAGCAATTTAGTATTGCATGCTTATCTAATATGTATAATACCTGCTTTAAATCCAACTCGGCCCATGTCAATCCGCCAAGAGCCGCTAATAACACTAAACAAATATTTTGCATTTCTCTCTTAACGAAATTATAATAAACTGCGTAGTTTTTCATCAATTTCTATGTATCGCTGAATATTCAAATTAAAATTGCAAAAACTTGCGTAAATGTTGCCCTTATTTATAGATTTTTTTGTTTTTAATAACAATAACATTCATACACAGAACAAGTTTAGTAAAAAGTGATAAAAATTTAGACAAGCTAATAAAGTGTGTAAAAAAAGTAACAATCTAATTTTCTTTAATATAAAATATTCAACTAAAGGGTGTTTTTTATTGAGGTATAGAACTTTAAGTTGGCATCACTTTTTTAACTGGCGGCCATTTTGTCAGCTGTCAAGTGATTAATGTTTAGTTTGGTTTGCCATTTCATCATGAACAGGTTGACAAAAGAACAACGCTTGCAAATCGTGCAAATTTATTTCGAAAATAATGGTTCAGTTCGCGAAGTTTACCGCAAGCTCCGTCCGTTTTATGGTCGACATAATCGTCCATCAGAGCAATTAATTCGGTTAACCATAGATCGTTTTCGCACTACGTTTACTCTATGTGATAATACGCATCCGCTGAAGTCGCTCGTCTACGCCAACAAACCAGAAACGTTAGGGGACTTGGAAGCCAACATTCGTGGCGTTATTGCCAACATACGACCCCATATGCTCGAAAAAGTGGTTGAAAATTGGACCTGTAGAATTGGCTTTATTCGAGCCAGCCGCGGCGGCCACATGCCCGAAATCATATTTAAACGTTAATGGCATAAAATTATCCTTCCAATAAAGCCAAATTGATGGACATTAAAACGATTTTCTTGTGTTTTATTTCAATTCGAAGTTCTATATCTCTAAAAAAAACACCCTATACAATTTGAAGTATTTGAGATGAATTTTTTATCAAGCAAAACAACAACAACTTATTTTGTGATAAGAGGCAATATGAAAATGGCTTAGGGGAACAAACTAAGTAGAAATCTGAGGTATAGTTTTAGGCTTTAAGAAAAAATAATTGTCATAGGGTTAAAGCAATTCGTTAAAAAGAAAATGGTTTTCACCAGAACAGAATGTGTATTTTATGTCTTTCATACTGCTGTGGTGTACTCAAGAAACCTGTCAGCGATTGTCAGCAAAGAAAAAAAAAAATCAGTGTAATGCAACTCCTAACCAGTCTTATTAAGTCCTCTTCCAGACTTGCAATTTTTGTTGCTGCAAATTTTTATAATTCTGCTTTAGAATTGCATAAGTGTCCACATTATGCAATTCTTGTTTTGCAATCATGTTTTAAAAAATTCTATTACACTACAAATTTACCATATTTTCCATTAATTGTTGGGCATAGTATCAGCCCCCGTTCCCGGATTTCGCAACCGAAATAATGTTCCTTTATTTTACTAGGACTGTTAAGTGCTTAACAGTACGCTGTTAAATGCAAAATGGACTCTGTAAACTTTTTGGGTTTTTGTCTCTGCTAGTTAAATTTAAATTTATCTTCACACACATTGAAAAATTAGCAATTCTATATGCTTTTTAATATATTTTGTGTTTTTCATACAACTGAAGAAAGAAGATAAAATAAAGCATCAAATACATTTAAATTAATAAGTGCGAATTTCAAAGCAAAAGAGAATTGCAGAGCACATGAAACTGTGTACCCCTTCCCAAACTTCTCACCACCCTCACCTATAAACTCAAGAACTGCTGCAACAAAAATTTCAAGTCTGGACAGGGACTAACCACTTATATGGACGTATGTATGTACTATATACATATTTCCGGAAAATCGTTTTTGATCAAATAGGAAACAAATTTTAAATTTTTATTGAGGCACTCCTAAACATACGCATTCAAAATTCTTGAAGTTAAATTTACAGAGCTCAATTCTTTTTAACCGACTTCAAAAAAAAAAAAAGAGGAGGAGGTTATCAATTCGTCTCTATTTCTTTTTTGCAGTGTTACTTCATAGCTCGGTTCATATTAGACCGATTGTAAAAATTTTTCATTGTCTGAGAGGGTATAGCTTCCCATTGCAAACAAATTGGGCGGGGACACGCCCAAAAAATTTTTAATTTGATTTTATGATATTCTACTTATTTCATTACTGCGAAACCTAGCAAACACTTTTGGTAATTAAACAATTTTAAAGTTGAAAAAATGGGCGGGGCTGCGCCCATTGAAATTTATTATTATATGTATTTCACGTGGTGTTACTTAACCCATTTTTACGAAACTTACCACACAGCTTGAGCTCAAAAATAAACACAATCTTTCATTTGAAAAAAATGGGCGAAGTCACGCCCATTAAAATTTAATATTTTATTTTAAGTGGTTCTACTGTACCGATTTTAACAAAACTTAGCACACACCCTGAGCTCTGAAGAACACAAAATCTTGCATTTAAAAAATGGTCGGAGGCACGCCCACTAAAATATAATTTTATATCCCATACATTTTTTTCGAAAATGTTTTATCAGATCTTTGCATTGAAGTCGGTTTTATTTTTGCAGAGTTATTATGGCCAGTGTTGTCAGAAATGGCGATTTCTCGCCAAATCTGGCGATTTTTCAACTTGTTTGGCTTCTAAACTTTTAATTCGGCGATTCTGGCGATAAATTTGTTGGCGATTTTTATGGCTATTTTTGATTTTAATAAAATTGAACTTCAACATATTTGTAATTTAGGAAAATTAGTTTGTTGAAGCAGGGGAGTACACAGTTTAAACAAATTAATCCTACCAAAACTCGTCTACAAGAAATTGCAACAATTTGATGTTGATGATTTTTCTTATGTATATTACGCTACAGTTACACTACCAAGATTTAAGTTAAGTTAAGTTATTTAAATTGAAAGCTGTGACGTAGGCCGCACGCAATTTCAAAGCAAATTTATTTTCAAGATGCCGTTGTTAAGAAAACAACTTAAAGCCGCACAACTTCACACCATTGTACTTATTATTTTTGTTCACAAACATATTTATTTAAATCTAATTACAATTTTTCGGCAGAATATAATATTATGTCTTTGTATTATGAGCAACTTTCAATATTCGACTGTAGTCGAAAATACTGATCGAACTAATTTTCATTTGGTATTATGACGAGCATTCGAGAAAGAATGTCCTTATCACTCGAAAGTGATTTTTAACACTTGCAACAACTTTACCCAAAAATAAAAAACAATCGTTTATAATAAATTTTTTATACTAAAATACTGCAGCGATTGCGAAATCCATATCCAGCGAAGATCGAAAATCGAATGCAACTCATAAAAAGGGCCTAAAAGAACATAAAAACAAACTTTGAAGCCAGAATATTTGAAAAAAAAAAACGAAAAGTGTGCTCATTGAAATTGCTGGCAGCTGTTTTTTTTTTGCTTATAAATTTGAACACATAATTGGAAAGAAAATTTGAAAGCAAAGTCGCATCAAATTTTAAAAGTAAGAATGTATTAGTGAAAAAGTGTGAATGTATTGAAATTTGAAAGGTAAAACTTGATCGTGTAACCCTCAAGTTAATTATAGTAATCAATTTGAAGTTGGATGAGAAAAATTTACAAGAAATAATTTTTGGCGATTTTTTTACTTTTGGCGATTTTCATCTAAATTTTTAGAAGATTATTTTATAAAAATTTAAATTAAAAAGAGCGTTCTATAAAAACAAATTTATTATGAAATATATATTAAGAAAAGTTACACAAAATTGATGTTGGCGACTTTTAAAATCAATTTGGCGAAATAGGTCGGACAAAATCTGACTACCGTGTTTATAGCGCATATCACCCCAGCAGCTTTGCCAGAAGTGTTGCCAGAGGCTTGAGAAATAAAATCATAATCACTTGGAAGGGGGGTGGGGTTGGGGGGGGGGGGGAATATGTATATCGAGCAATAAAAATCATCATAGTTAATTTTAATTATTATTGCCTCAACTTTATTTGTTTCTATATTTATGATTCGATTAGGCTAAATAAAGTTCGTATTAAATAAAGTTCGTAAGCCAAATATGATAATTTTTAACAAACAAATAACACCAAAGTTAAATGTGAATATTCTGACAAACACTAGAAGAACTCCGTAACGCCTTCATCATCAGCGTTCTTGTGTTTGGTCCACTGTGTGTGGTGTCAGTTGATGCAAATTTCAGATTTATACTTGTATACTAATTTTTCAGTGAAAATGGAATATGTGAATTTATATTTAAAAATTAAAACATATTTATTCCCGGGCGTCATTGCGCAAATTGCAAACCTGCTTGTCTTCACTTAAAAATTTCTATATGAATTCCCATAAATTCTACCGATTAACGCTTACCGTTTTCATTGTGTTTATGCCTTTAATGACTTTATTTTTGTTGTGTATTTAAATACTTCTTCTTAACTTGAAATAATAAATGAAAATAAATGTATAATTAAAAATAAAAACAATTTCAAGTTCGGCATTAAAGTCAAAACGAATATACAGAAATAAATAGGAGAACTCATGATTCATCTGTGGGATACTCGTGTGGTCACCGATTCTGGTTTTACAAGTATGTATGTACATACATACATATGTATATATTTTGTGTGAATTTGTATATTTTCTTGTGTGCAAACTTTGCCTTTGGCTAGGTATAATTAGTAACTACACTTAGGCGTTGTTACACGGAGTTAATGGTAATTAACAAAAAAGAAAGATTGTGAAAGATGTGTGTTTTAATTTTGAGCCCATAAGTATAGTTTGAAGCGTTTTTTACTTATCACAAATCATGTGACATCAGCTGGCATTAATAACAAGAGCATGTGTGGCATCAAAAATATTTAAAAAAAAGAGGTTATGTCAGATGTAATTAATCATGCTACTCAACTTTTTTTTGTTTTCAATATAAATAGCAGGCAAAAATGTTCGATTGTCTTCTATAAACTGGATGTACGAGTAATAAGAATTAGAGCTGTGTCGTTCATGAACGAACGAGTACAATTGAACGAATCAGTCAAATGTAAGAAGCGAGCCGGTTACTTTACTGAGCTGTTTTGGCTCAGCAGTACTGATAAAAAGTACAATAGAGCGAAATGAACAATCGAGCGCACTTGGTTTTTTTTTGTTTTGTTTGGCTTTTTCTTTGCTCAGGTGGGATTTTTTGTCATGTGCTCGTTTTCATTAGCATTTTGCTTGTTTTTAGTAACAGTGTGACTATTATACAATTAATTAAATTGCCATTAATATTTCTTAAGGATTTAAGGCCCTATTCATACAAAATATTTTTGCTCTATAAAAGATTTATGAAACTGATTTCCATACAAAATTTCTTTTATTAAGCCATAATAAGACAGAATTATTTTTTATGAATAAGGCTGTTAAAATATATTAAGTTTTTTTTTAAATTTGATTTTGATATTGTATATATTTTTTTCTTTGTGTTTCTTATATTTTCTGTTGTTTGTTTTGATTATTTTGCTAAACAATTCATAGCAAACATACTGCATTTGTCCCTTCTTATTGACCGAATCAACTGTTTGTTTTCATTTCGTTCTATTTTCTGAAAAGAGCGAATGAACGAACTCGTTCTTTTTTAGAAAATGAACGAAAATGAGCGGTCACTTGAATGAACGATTTGGCACAGCTCTAATAAGAATCTGTATGTATATGAAAAATAATTGAGGTCTGAGTGTTTAATGAACACAAAAAAAAATTATGGTTTATAAACTACAGTATTAACATATATTTAACAATTGAAGTTCAGGGTAAAGCAATGACAGAATTAATGAAAACAAATGTTTTATTACATATATATGTACTTGTAAGTATGTATATATGTATTTTAAAACTTAACAAACGCTATAGTAAAATTACATACATGTTCATGAGCTATCCAACATTTTAATTTTTTTTTTATTTCAAATTTATTTCACACACTTTTGAGCCAAACATTTATACTCTTAACATAAAGAATAAATTTTCAAACCTATTCAATGAGTTTGCTAAAAGAAATCAGGAGAGACAGAATTTATTTATATGCCAAACCAAATGATTTTTAATAATTTTTTTTTTATTTATGTAAATTTTTATTTTAAGCTTGTTTATTATTTAAATTTTTTTTTTTCGAATTCATGTTTATTTCTTTGTGTTTTTTGTATTTGTTAAAAAATTTTGTTTGTAAGTAATGGTTATTAGAAAAAATAATTAATATAAAAATTGATATTAATATAATGTATTATTCAAGAAAGTGTGTCAACCAGCATTCTTTTTCCTGAAGGCATTAAGAAAAAATTGACTGAAATTAGAGTTGTGTCCAACAGCTCTTTTGAACTAAAATGAGCTGTTGGGCACAAGTCCGGTCAAAAACATCAATGTAATTTAAATGGGTTTGAAACAACTTTTGATTCGAACGCTCTCAAACTAGTTCAAAAAGAGCTGTTGGACACAACTCTAACTGAAATAAATGCAATTTAAAAAGAAAACACTCCAAACAATTTTGTGTCCATACATTATGAAAGTGGGCCAAGTCACGTACAAACATACATATGTATGTACCTATGTACATATGTATGTATATATTTGCTTCGAAATATCAAATATTAGAAAAAGAATAAATAAATATTGAATAAATGTTAAAGTTGAGACTTATATAATTTTAAATTTAATATTTTGCATAATAATTTTACTTTCAAGGTCAAAAAATATATTTATGCAGTTGTAGTTTGGTATCGTTTGAACAAACAGATATTATCTGCCCCATCTGATCCATACACATTCAGAATTAAAATATCAGAGTGAGGTACTTAAAAAGCTCGTCTGCACGTAGCAAACAAAAACAAAACACCAATTTTTTTTTATTTTTTTATTGAACAGGTGACTACTTCTCTCTCTTCTCTTAGAAACAAATTTACCTGCATCAGAGATGAGAAAATTTGTACAATTGTGTTTTTGGTACTATTTGTACTCGAAATGTGCAATGGTACACTAGTGCAGTGATGTGGGCTATAAGGGGGTTTTAATGAAAAAAAAAAAAAAAAAAAAAATTATTTCAGTCGACTTTTTATAATTGTTAATAAAAACAAACTGCAAAGCTGCTTTGTCTTTGAAACACCCAGGGTATCTAGCTGGAATCTAAACTGCTACCCTCCGAGTAATAGACTACTATGCTGCCTACTAGCCAAGAAAAAAATATGGCAACACTGTCTCTACATCTCTTTCACTCTCATAATAAGAGATCAAAGTGCTGTTCATTGTTGCCAGTTTAGCATTTTCACTGCTAGATCTGGCGTTTTCAT
This sequence comes from Nowickia ferox, assembly GCA_936439885.1. Lineage (NCBI taxonomy): Eukaryota > Metazoa > Arthropoda > Insecta > Diptera > Tachinidae > Nowickia > Nowickia ferox. Next base: position 19,133,377 of record OW387024.1, on the reverse strand, counting down.
TAGCTAAAAAGCATTCAACTTTCAAAAAATTCTGCTAAATGCTTTCTGACAGCGAAATATTGGATAAAAATAAAACAATCAAACATTTTTATAAAAAATAAAAAGATCTTAAGCTTAATTAAAAGAGGAAGAAATAAAAAATTTTAATTTGTTAAAAAAATTTTCTGTGTAGAGGATTTTTCTCATAAATGTACATGTATTGCAGGGTAAAGATTCCCTGATGATCTGCATTAGCAACAATGAAATGCGCATAGGATACAGCTAGCCCCTCAATAATCAATTCCAATGTATTTTTAATAAAAAAATATTTTACTGAATAAGTAAAATAATAATTTAGGATTATTAGTGCGTTAAAAAATGTTTAACGTAATTGTAACATTTACAAAAAACACCAATTATTAACTATTTTATGTTTCTACTCGTATGTGCTATAAAAATACATATAAATGCTATTCAATACTATTTCAATAATTTTTTCTACATTTAAATCTGGCATTATACTTTTCTTCTGTAGAACATTTTAGCAGAATTTTTTTTTACCTATTTAGCTTTCTCTCATCATCATTTTCTGGCAACACTGGTGCTGTTTTTGTTTTTTTTTTATGAAATATTTCTTATTTAATGTTGCCATGACAAAAAATATTTTCTGCTTAAAAGATGGAAAAATCAAATATTATTCAAAAGTAAAGTATGTACATAAATAGCAGAAATGCAAATTAAGAAATTCTGTAGCTGGATTCAGTAACTTTTTGCGAACCGAAAATCATAATGTTTATCGTTGTATATGTTCGTTTGCGGTAACGATAATGTGATTCTGCAATTTCTTTTTTACGATAGTGTACATCTGTGTCTTACTCGCTACTTATTTGTATATCATGTGGCATCTCTGCATGCAAAATGTCAAAATAAGCGAAAAGCGAAAACAAGAATTAAAGAAAAACTAAATGAATTTGATCTGTTATATTAATTTTTTTTTACTTCAACCCACAGCTAATATCGTTAAAATATGATACTGAATAGCAGAGTCAATAAAATTTCGTTATATTTATTATCGTAATAAAAGTTACTGAATTCAGGTACTGATCTGGTAAATCATACAATTTGGAAGCGAGATTTCCCAAATTCTAACCAGGCACTCAGAAAACCAGTCTATTGGCATTGTTTTAGGGCAGTGCTGGCCAACGAGAGTAATATATGTTTTTACGACTAATTTATACATTAGATCAACTCACCCTATGTGAAGGTGTAAAATAATTAGTTAATAATGAATTCATAAAATCGATTTGCAATAAAGCAAACTGATACCGTGTTTAATAAATTGTTTCATGTTTTTGTCGTTTACAGTTTTTAAGTAAATTGGGTTTTTTTAAACGAAAAAAATTTTAATGTAAAAAATAAACAATTATTACGAAGAAAATCCCCTGAAGAAGTCAACAAACAATTGACGAAACGTTGGGAAAAAATGTAAGAAAGTCGTTTTATTAACATTATAAATAACTTAGGCCTTATTAGCTCAAACAATTGGAACACAAATAATTTTTGTAGTTATTAAAATAAAACGATTGTTCGAAGAAATTTTCTTTAGCGATATCTCGCGTAAAGATCAACCGATTTTTATCAAATTTGCATTAGGTATACGAAGTTGTTTTTTGAGTTTAAGAGCTGAGACCACAGCTTCAAAAATAACTCGTTTTGGGTCTCCAGAAAAATTAAATTTTTGAACATACGCTGTTATTAATGAAAACCACAGATATATATGTACATTCATAGGGAAATTAAACGTAAAAATAGTCACAATAGATTCCCATAACATCAAAACGTGGCGATTTGATGAAAACTAGATTTTAGAAAATCTGGGTGAAATCAGTAACTTAAATTTTTGAAAGCGGGAATTAAAAATAATAATAATAAATTTGGTTAAAAATAACTAACACGGCAACGCTGTCACCTAAACAAACTGAGTTCGTGGAGAACAATTGCATATGTTTTATTTTTTATTTTTATTTGTGTGTTTGTTATTGTTGCAGCACATGTTGTGCTTTAACATCGACTCACACTGGTATTTTGCGCAATGTTGAAACAGTTAAATGCCGTCAACGGGTATGTGAAATTGATTTTCGAATCGGCAAAATAAAAACGATCTTCCGGAGTGAATAAAATACATGATTTGTGTGCGCAGTTTTATTAAAATTTTTGTTAAGGAAAGAAAGGAAGTTAAAGTAAATATGTAATTATTAAATACATATGAATTTATGTATGTACTGAAGTATGTAGTGTATAGTATATCGAAAATACTAAAAAAAAAGATGTGTAAAAAATGTTATACAAAATAGCAGTGTTTAAACTTTAAAGAAAGAATTAAAAGAAGTGTGCTGAAAAATCAAATGCACAATGTTGATAAAAAAAAGTTGAGGTTAAATTATTAAAAAAAAAAAGAGGTGAGGAAAAAGTTTAATCTTGTTAAATCAGGTGTGTTAATTAAGCAAATAAATATTGACGGAAGAAATTGTAGCAAATAAAAGATACTAGGTACGAGTAGTAGGTAGGTACCTACATATAAAATAAAGCATCTTAAAAGAATTCTTAAATTTATTTTAAGTACATGAGAATATATTTTAAGACAAAAAAAAAAATATAAAAAATAAAAGACGGCAAAAATAAGCAAAGCAAAAAGTAATACAAAACAAATAAAAGAGTGCTAAAAATAGTAAATAAACTTATTTTTTTCAACTAATTTCAAGAGTGTGAGAGAGAGTGAAACGAGTGCCTTAATAAAAAGAGCGAAACAGTCAGATTTTAACTTGCACCAATAGAACAACAACAAAGGAATTGTGCTTTTTTATGTGAGTATTAAACAGAGTGTTGTTAACAAACTATAAGGAAAATCGCTAGAACTGTAATTTTCAAAGAAAACTGAACTAATTTTTAATTTATTTTTTTTTAATTTTAATTTTTTGTTTGTGTTATCTTAATATATATAAAAATCAAAAACACGTTTATTTGTTAGGGGTGAACTCTTCAATGCCCCAACAGATTTTCGCCTTCCACCCCACAAAATATTTGTAAAAGACCGGCGCGTGTTTTTATATATATTCTACCCCGGTAAATGCTACGCCCCTTTCAGAAATAGTGATTTTAATAATATAAGTTATTCTATAATATAAAAATGAGTCGCTGAATGTGTTGCTAAGCGCAAATCTTGAGAACAGCTGGAACGATTTCGCCAATTCTTTTTTTATAATATTTCTTGAAGTACGAGGAGGGTTCTTACGGAGAGAAAATTTTAAAACTAGGACCAGGACCGCGATAGGGGGGAAATTTCTGCCGCTCTGAAACGTCCAAACCGAGTTTAATGAAATTTAGAACATAGATATATCTGCGTCCAAAAAGTCACATAGGCCATGTACATTTTTAAAATTAGTACCAGGAGGGCGATAGGGAGAAATTTCTGTCCCTCCAAAAAGTTCAAACCGATTTTAATGAAGTTTAGAACATAGATAGGTTTCCATCTAAAAATTCGCATGGGCGAGGGGGCGGGATTGCAGTCCCTCCGAAACATTCGAACCGATTTTAATGAAATTTAGAACATAGATAGATCTGCGTCTAAAAAGTTACATATGCTATGTACATTTTTAAAACTAGGATCAAGAGGGCGATAGAGGGAAATTTCTCCCCCTCCGAAACGTTAAAAATCAATCAAATTACTGAAAATTAATTAAATATTTGTGTAATGTCTTTCTTTCAAATTTATTTTAGTTGTTGGCGTAGCAACGCGCCATTATGTAAATGTAAACAGAAAACAATCATTTTATATTATTTTAATAAAACAATAATACTTGCTTCTTAGTGTTTCTCTCAGAGAGAAGTATGGTCATGCTTAATCCATAAATTTTATGTATTTACTTGTACAGGGACTACCTTCGATTTTTGTGGTTTCAGTAGAGATTGGATCGTAAATCCTTAAAATACCGCATATGAGGGTTGCTGCTAATAATATTTCTCAATTTTATGTACCTACAGTTTGTATGTATAACTGAGAACTGTTAACAGAGTGTGAAGGTTTTTTTTTTGGAGATGCCTGGTTCAGTTACAAATGAAAGTAGGGTGCATATGTTTTAGATTTTTATGATTTTCTAATGTTCGTTAGATACTGTATTAGAGCTTTGCAACAGCCGTACCACCCAATCGAAGATGAAACCAAAAGTTTGGCGAAACCAGCACAACATTGGCAAACCAATAATCGGGCCGATAGAGAAAGTTTTAAGCAATCTGTTTCATTAAGACGGACGTTAGTGTTTTCACAACACATACTTATTTACATATGTATTAGAGCCCTGCGAAAACATTCTTGAAATGTAAATTCGTCTTGCTTTTTAAATGTATTGTCGTGGCATGTATTATACTAAACCAACAATAAATGCTGTCATATAACAACCCTGCAGAAAATGCGAATAGTGAAAATGTAGTGATTTACTAGTGACATTGTCAGTAGTAATACTGACCAGCTGTACTCCGGCCAATGTAATCATCTATTAACATTTAACATTAGCTTGTCATTTAAAATCCACCAGTAGACCTTTGCACTATTCTTTTACTACCATATGGCGACATTTCAACCAAAGATTCACTAGTACATTTTAGTTGACCCTCGTCTACAATTTTAAAAGTGTTGGGGCAACAAACTTAAATACATACATAGGTATGTATGTATTTTTTTTAACCATATTGCATAGCATAATAAAAAAGAAAAACAAACTATTGACGCGTTCATTGACAATTTCACCAGAAATAAACTAGAACTGTTGACTCTAACGTATCTCTACTCACGCATAAAAGGAAAGTTGTCGACATTTCCACTAGTGCAATTTTCGCTAGAGAAAAGAGTGTTGACATAGAGACATATGGTTCTGGAATGACTAGAGGGAAGCGAAGCACGATGGATGTCGTGATGTTCGTGTATATGAGTGTTTACAACGGATGTCGTGAACACTTCTTGTTCGTAACAAACACTCCAAATACCACAATAAGTTACAAATACTGGTAACAACTACATAACATAATGGTGCTGCCACTGCGGATTTTTTATATTTTCAGTGCTGCCGTAATTTTTCGGGGAAGTCCTGGAATTTTGGGGATTTTAGCTAAGTTTTTGGAAATCTCTAATATGGTTTGTGTTTTTGCTAAAAGGTTCGTGACTTGGATAAGTGGTTCGTGGTGTTGATAGCTGAAGGTGCCTCTGCTAACTAATATAAATGCGAAAGTAAATTTATTGTTTGTTTGTGGCGCTTTAACGGCTTAACCACCCAATCGATTTTGATGAAAACATAGATGTATCTAGGAAAAATGCAAATATCACAAGTTCTTTCGTCACGAAGTATTTGCTTCTTTACTTCTATACCTACAATAACTGAAACAGTGTTGTTCAGTGTTTGTTGCTGAAGACTTAGCTACAGTAAATATATATATTCCTCTGGAGCATAGGAAGCTACAGTAAAGTATTTGAAAAATTCCTCATGTTTTGGACTCTATTATGTATGTATCTATGTCATCCTTACAGCGCAGGGTCTTTACTTTCCTGTACAATTTATCTTCAGAAAAGGTTAAATAAATTGGCCTCCACGCATTTTTTTACTTAATCCCTATGGACCCGTTCGTTAGGGGTTATCACAAATTTGAAAGTTATTTCAGTAAACTGGAACCTTTAAAGCTTTAATAATAAAATATTCGCCGCAAAATGCCAGACATTCTTACATTGTCTATTTAAATAAGCAATAGATATTGTTCCGTTAAAGGGCTTGCTTATTTCTTAACCGATCCACTAAATATAAAACGTTCTTTTAACTTACCCGGTACATTTCTGTTCTTTGAACATAAGAAAAAAGGCATGATTGGCAACATTGTTAAAATAAAATAAATGGCAGCTTTTTCTTTTGCAAACAAAAGAGTTTCTTTTGTTTCTTTTTTCGACAGTTGATTAAGGAAGGAGAGGCCCTTTTGAAAGTGAGTAAATTTGATATACGAGTACAGTGCTGCCAGATGCCTTTCAACAGCGTCTTAATATCTAAAATCTCCGTAGTGACCTAAAATTAAATTAATTTATTAAGAAAAGTAATAGGTATGCACTTTATTTAGCTAAACACACATTTGCAATATTATTGTGCAAAACAATTGACATTGTACAATAAAATTGCCTGTGTGTATATTATATTAGCATATGGTCAATCACCCTTATTTCAGTTGTCAACATCGACGTAACGTCAATGCAATACTAAAAAAAAGTGGGGCTTGTCTATTCGCTATCGAGAAAAATTTTGTGCTTTTGACAATATATTTCTGTTTCCTAAGATCTAGGAAATAGCTTAAACCTATCAATAGCAGTCAGTTGTTTTGATAACGTCTAGACAACTCCCAATTTGTTCGCATTTTATTGGCATGACTTCGATGTTGGCAACTGGAATAATGGTGGAAATATTGGATGAAATAAAAAAGTCCTGTGATTTTTATATTGCGCAAAAAGAAATATTTTGTAATGTGCTGCCAATATTGTAAAATATTTATTTTCAGGTACATTTTTCTATTTTCAAATTATTTAATTTATCTAGGATTTTCTATGCATCTAGTATGTATCACGAAGAATCAATTTTAAAATTTCTTAAGCGCACAGTGTGTTGAAAAATTGCATTTTTTGAGTTATGATGTTGTTCAAGCAAATGAGTCATAAATACATAATAATGTATAACGTAAAATTAAATTCGCAGTTTTATTAGCAAAATTTTTAATGATATGGTATCACTGTGTCAGTTTATTTGCTTTATTTTGCTCTTGTTATTCGTCTAATATTTATTTTCTTATAATAATGGATCACTAATTTCACTAAAGCATTAACCATATGTATGTATGACATCTGTCAAAAAGTTTGTGATGTTATTGTTTGAACAAAACTATTGACTTAGCTTTATGGGGTTGTTAAATGTGCGTGTAATATATATTTTCTTTTTTTTCTGTATGGAACATTTAAAATATTTTTCCTCAACTTATTCAAATGATCACGTGTCTAAATGAATTTTTCGAACTTTAAAAAAAAACATTAAACAAAACTCATGTGGGTACATAATAAGACTTCTAAAAGATTATTCAGAAGTAAAAAAGTTTTGCTTTGTATTATTCTTCATTAAAACTATAAGGTATATTTAATATAACTAGCAAGACATTGAATAAAAAATATTTAGATATCTAATAGAAAAAATGTCATACAAAACCTTCGTAGTGATTTACTACCATTTAAGGTTAAGCCAACTGCAGTTAGTTGCTCAATTATCACTGTCATAGACCAAATTATGCAGGAAATTAAAAGACATTCACACAGTTTCTTTAATAGGTAGTAAAAAAATAAATAAATTCAATATACTTCGTAAATAAAAAGAATTTAATAGAATATAATTTCTGCTATGCAATGACAAGTTTCAGTTGGTCTTTGGAAGTTCTATAAAGGGAGAATAATTTTAGCGAGGGCAGTTTTAAAATTCTGAGACTTTTTGCATTTCGCATTTTTTCTTACTTTTTACATGAATAATTCTCGTACCTGTTTCGTTCTGCAAGTGTTTGTCTAATGCATTTCTTCTCCAAAGCAGCCTTAGCCTAAATTAATTAGATATGAAATATAAGTACATACTTGCTTTTTAATGCATAAATAATAATATGCTCTACAAAGAATGAATTATGTATACAATTCGTTATTCGATCAGAACGAAGTAATTCATTATTATTTTAAGAGAATAACATTTCCGGGTTAAGAGTAATGAATTATGAAATCAGTATATAAATACAAGCTATACACTACCTTACCTCCTCCCATTCATTACATTTTCCTCTAAATTATGACTTAACATGATCTCGTTTATTTTCTTCGTCGTTAGCTAGTGTATAAATCTAGAGCACACCGTATCAAAAAAAGAAGTATTATTGTTATTATATGTAATTATCGCCGCGTATAAAATGTATGTAGGCCATTTCTTTGCTAATCAACCTCTCAATTATTTTTAAATAAAAATTTATTATTAATGTAGATAAATCATTACATAACACTTTTTGAAGTACACACATGTTTGTAAAATTTTACAAAAAAAAAAAAAAATACTTCATAACACTTGCTGTGTTTTGCTAAATATTTGCTAAACAATTCAAACTGGAATTTTTTTCCAACTCTCAAATAAACTTGAATTTGTGTTCATCTAAATTTAAATGTCTGCTTCTTCTCTTGCCCCGTCCTGCCCGCCAAAGTGCGGGCAAATTAATAAACTCTGTCACGTTCCAAATCTCCGTATTAAAATGACAAATGCACTTTGTATTCCAAACAATTCTTAACAACGAAATTTAATAGAAAGCAGCCATAGAATATTGAATAAAACTTTTAACGGAGAAAAAAATTAATGGACACACATACAGAAGTAAAATTAAAAAGCTAAATACAACTAAAGTTAATAATGTTGTTGTTTAAGTACTATGAAAGTATGCTAGCACTGTGAAATGGCGATAGTTCTAAAAGAAAACAGATGTTTAATGTAAATAACAAAGTTAGGTTATCAAACACACAAACATAAAAACATATGGTATGCTCGAAAAACTTAATTAGAATTTACATACATACATATTCACCCTTATTCCAATTGTCAACATCGTCGTCACTTCAATACTATACCAAAAAGTTGCGGATTGTCTACCAGTTGTCGAAAACAACTGACATACATACATATTCACCCTTATTCCAATTGTCAACATCGTCGTCACTTCAATACTATACCAAAAAGTTGCGGATTGTCTACCAGTTGTCGAAAACAACTGACTGAGGGAACAGAAATAGACTGTCAATAGCACAAAATTCTTCTCGAGAGCGAGTATAGTGGTATAGTATTGAAGTGACGACGATGTTGACAACTGGAATAAGAGTGATTATCTAAATGTCTCTCAACTTTGCACTGAAAAAATGAATTTGTTACTTAAATGGCACTTAAAGATAAATGACACATAATTGATAAGTCAATTATTGGGCCTTAGAATAATATTAAAAAGGATGTCTAAACAATTTTAAAGGGCGCTACTATATTACAGATTATTTTAAATAAATCATATTGTTGGTAACATCTGTATTCAATTTTCGTAAAATGATTTCTTATACGTTACACAAAGTAACTTTTTTTTTAACAAAACGTACTTTTTAACCACAAGCAACTTTTATCACATTGTTGGTAACTACTGTATTCAAATTGCAGCAAACGAACAGACTTTTGATTTCATTTATAAAAATATTGTAAAAAATTTAATATATTTTTTTTTAAATTTCTTTCTTTAAAAAAATAATTTTTTGTAAAATGATTTCTTATACGTAATTCGCTTAACCTATTCCCCTTTTAACTTTTTTTTTTTTTCTAAAATTAGTACATTTTCACAAATAGCATTTTTATAAAAAGTTCACAACGAAAAGTACTTTTTAACCAAAACAATTTTTATTAAAAAGTCGGTTTTGCTAATAGAAAGTGCCTTTTTGCAAAAAGTACCCTTTAAGAAAAACGCCATTTTCACAAAAACTACCCTATCACAAAAAATGTTTTTCAAAAAAAAGTACGTTTTCACAGAAAGTACCAATTGCAAAATGTGTTTCACAAATAGTACCTTTTATCAAAAAGTACCTTATATCAAAAAGTAATTATTAACAAAAGATGACTTTTAACAAAAAGTATCTTCTAACAAAAAGTACCTTTTAACAAAAAGTACCTTTTAACAAAAAGTACCTATTAACAAAATTTACCTTTTCACAAAAAGTACCTTTTACCAAAAGTATCTTCTAACAAAAAGTACCTTTTAACAAAAAGTACCTATTAACAAAATTTACCTTTTCACAAAAAGTACCTTTTTCCAAAAGTACCTTTTAACAAAAAGTACTTTTTAACAAAAATCACGTTGCCATAAAAAGCAATTTTACACAAAAAGTACATACATATGTATACATATTTCCACTAAAAATATTAAAAAAATATTTTTTTCAAACGAATTTTTTGTGAAAACGTATTTTTTGTGAAAACGTATTTTCACGTTATCGACAACGTTCGACGCGTCGAACATTTACATACATACATTCAAAACAAAAACAAATTTGAAAATTTAGTTTTTGTTTCATCGTGGGACAGGTCCTTTCCACAAAAACCATTTTCTAAAAAAAAGAAAATTTTTTTTACAAAAATTGGTTTCGTTTTGACAAAAAGTATTTTTTTTTCAAAATTAATAATAATGTTTCCCCCAAAAAATATCTTTCAGTTGCAAAAAAAAATTTTTTTAACACCGAATCAAGTACATAGAGTATCGAAAATTCGTTTGGATGCTTTCCTTCAACGTCCCACAATCAATTTATTGCTCAAGTTGTTTGCCAATTCATTAGCAATATCATCATAACATCCATGAGTTTATAAAAAAAACTACAACAAAAAGAAGACAAAAAAAAAACATAAAAAATAAATCCAATAACAGCAACAATATTTTTATATAAATATACTCACATTTGTTAATTGGAAACAAAAACAAAATCATTAATAAAACTACAACAAACATTCATCAACATCATAAGAGTGTTGTATGCAGCATATGTATGAAAGGCATGAAAATAAGCAATTAAGAACTTTTTTTGTTAATTTTTTTTTATATTTTATCACAGGGTGGGGAAGGGAGCGGGTGTTTTAACGGAATCTTAATGCTTTATAAATCTAATACATACATATACATACATATATTTATCTGTGTGATAATTGTGTAGCTTGAATCGAATCGAATACTTAAAAACTATTTTTGATTGCAAAATTGAAATGTGTAATACCTATAAAGAATTTATAAGTAGAGTTCGTTTTATTCAGCATTAGAGCAGGAAACAGCAGTTTATTGGTGTACTGCGCTAAAAAAATTATAACGCGTCACAAATGCTTTTGTGTTACTGGGTTAGTTCACACACGGCAATTTAACTTGAGCAACTTTGGAGCTTATGGAAGAGTGAGAAAGAGAGAGACACAGAGAGAAAAAGAGCAGCCATCCAGTGTTGCCAGAAAATGATGATGGGAGAATGCTAAATTGGTCCAAAACATCGGCAAAAATGTTCTACAGACGAAAAAATAAAATGCCAGATTTTAAATTTTCATTATTGATTTTCTTTTTGCAGATATTTGAAAAGCTTTAATACTTTTTACGAAAAAATATGCTAAATCTTAGCAGTGAAAATGCTAAAATGGCAACAATGGAGTCATCATATTTCTCTCTCTCGCCCATGAACTAAAAAGTTTAGTCAAGTAAAATTTGAGTACGTTTATACGTAGACTTTTAGGTGACACTGTACATACTTTACGTTCAAAGCAAGTATTACATATCGTGTCGTAACCGTCAAAAAAGCTTAAGCGAAATAATTTTCGAACTTAATTTTTAACCGATTAACCGACTTAAAAAAGGAGAACGTTATCAATTCGTCGGTATTTTTATTATTATTTTTTGTTGATATTGTTACTCGTTACATTTTCGACCGATTGTAAAAGTTCTTTTTTTCTTTGAGAGGATATAGCTTCCAATTGGTCCCTTTGTAAAAAAAATTGGTTGGGACACGCCCACAATTTTTCTAACTTGATTTTATTATATACTTCTTATTTGATTGCTGCGAAACCTAGCAAACACATTTCATTCTGGTAATTAAACAATTTTAAAGTTTAAAAAAATGGGCGGGGCTGCGCCCATTAAAATTATTATATTTCACGTGGTTCTAAAATATACACAATCTTCCATTTAAAAAAAAATGGGCGGAATTACGCCCATTAAAATTTTATATATTATTTTACGTGGTTCCGCTTTACCGATTTTTACAAAACTTAACACAAACCCTGAACTCCGAAAAACACACAGTTTTGTATTTAAAAAAATGGGCGGAGGTAGTCCCATTAAAATTTAATTTTATATTTCTTTCAACCAACAGATTTTCCAATTTTTATTTATTTTTATTTGAAAGAGCTCACTTCCAGTTTGGTCCCATGCATTTTTCGATAATGTTCTATCAGATCTTTGCATTGAAGTCGGTTTTTTTTGTTTGGTAGTATTATTTTTACGAATATTTACGATCATAAACGATTTCATCAATATTTAGAAATCTTAAATGAGAACTTTCCCTGGTATTTTAAACAGAGAATAACCCAAAATGCTGTTAAATTTTTTTTTACGAAATGTATTGGAAAATAATACGGAAAAAATACCAACCGGCTTTGTTCAATAATTGGTTTGTTTCCTTAAAGGCCAAGACTGACCTTAAGGCCTTGATGTCCTACACAATCGCATGATTTACTAAAAAAATACAACCCTGATCTGATGAATTGTTATTGTCTTTTGAAAATTTTCATAGACTTCATCACACCAGGGTTGTATTTTTTTTGTACATCGTGCGATTGTGTAGGATATCACGGCCTTAAGGAAACACCACAAGAACTATCAAGTTTTTTAATGTTTTGAAATTAAATAAAGTTAAATAATTATTTTTAAGTTTTTTTTCCTTACAACTGTTGCTGCAACAGTATAAAATTTCTTAAGACAGTTAATACGATGCATTTAGCGTTCTTGCTACCTAAATATGAAGAAGCTGGAAATATGAAACAAATGTTTATATCAACTACAATAACATTTATTGTAATTAACCTTTTAACCACAAAATAATAATAAAAAAAATATATACTCGTATTAACATAAAGGCTAAAACACTTTGTAGCGACGATTGTAATAAGTAAACATACAAGGTGTTTTTTTAAGCACGATAGAACTTGCAGTTACAGTTAAGCGTTTAACTGTCAAACTGTCACACGGCGCTCACGTCTTGACATATCTGATCAGTATACTCTGCCAGTTCAACAAGAATAGAGTGACGCTTGAACAAGTCGTCATCAATTCCCGTAACTTATGGAGGACTTCGTGATTTATTATATTCTGTTTTATATTATTCTATTGGGGTATAGATTTTATACCCCATACTCTCTAAATGATGCAGTAACACCAACACGTCGCCGAACGTATAGGGTGTTTTTTATTGAGGTATAGAACTTTAAGTTGGCATCACTTTTTTAACTGGCGGCCATTTTGTCAGCTGTCAAGTGATTAATATTTAGTTTGGTTTGCCATTTCATCATGAACAGGTTGACAAAAGAACAACGCTTGCAAATCGTGCAAATTTATTTCGAAAATAATGGTTCAGTTCGCGAAGTTTACCGCAAGCTCCGTCCATTTTATGGTCGACATAATCGTCCATCAGAGCAATTAATTCGGTTAACCGGTCAATTGGCCACCAAGATCGTGTGATTTGACACCATTGGATTATTTTCTTTGGGGATATGTGAAGTCGCTCGTCTACGCCAACAAACCAGAAACTTTAGGGGATTTGGAAGCCAACATTCGTGGCGTTATTGCCAACATACGGCCCCATATGCTCGAAAAAGTGGTTGAAAATTGGACCTGTAGAATTGGCTTTATTCGAGCCAGCCGCGGCGGCCACATGCCCGAAATCATATTTAAACGTTAATGGCATAAAATTATCCTTCCAATAAAGCCAAATTGATGGACATTAAAACGATTTTCTTGTGTTTTATTTCAATTCGAAGTTCTATACCTCTAAAAAAAACACCCTATAGTATAAAGTAATTATTACACTGCTCGAATTTGAAATTGTTTATTTTATTTTTGTAATAAGCCGGGCACTCGTTGAGTAAACCTATTTCCAATGGTGCTAACCCCATTTTTTTAGGTTAGCTCTTGTTTAAAAAATAATTAAGATTGAAAACTTTGTAAAAAGCACCTAAAAATCCCAGTTTTCTACCATTCATTCATTTTTATATCAATTAAAAAAACATTATGGATGAACATAATTCCCAAGGGAATTTTTGAAAAAAAAAATTACAAAAAAAATAATAAATAAAAAATTGCCCCATTAAAAAAATTCATTTTTAGTGCTTTTTTGTGGGAATTGTTACAATTTAAGTTTAAAATTTGTTAACGCACTAGTAATCCCAAATTATTATTTTACTTATTAAGTAAAATATTTTTTTAATAAAAAATACATTGAAATTGATTATTGAGGGGTTTAGCTGGATCCTATGCGCATTTCACTGTTGCTAATGCAGATCATCAGGGAACCTTTACTCAAAAATTTCTTAGAACAACTAGAGTTAATATGTTAAACTTTCATTTAAGCAAATGAGAAGCTCAACAAATAACAAAGTTGAAACAAGAACTCAATAGTCAACATGTGTTTTATTTTCTTACTTTATCATTACTACATTGGCTGACTTTTTTCAGCTTCAAATTGTAGTTGTAAGAGTATGTAAAGAAAATAAATGTAAATAACAACAACAGCTATTCAAAAATAGATAAATAAAAATCTAACAAAATTTCCAATTTTTTTTTAATGGTTTTCTCTGGATGCAAGTTCATCAATACATGTCTTTTCAATCGATATATATCGATAGATCGGTTATTAAATGGTAGAAAACTGGGAAAAATTTCAATTTTTAGGTGCTCTTTACAAAGTTTTCAATCTTAATTATTTTTTAAACCAGAGCTAACCTTAAAAAATGGGGTTAGCACCATTGGATTCAGCGTGCTCGAATTAGGTTTACCCACCAGTTCCCCCGCTTGTTACATTTTTGAACTAGCACAGTGTTATTTTTCCTATATCTGCCGAACAGCAAGAGTGAGCGAGGCGCACTAAATTTGATGTGGGATAACAAACTACATGTTCCAACAAAATCTGGGCGGTATAGGAGGGAGCAGTCGGGTACTCCCCATACAATTAATTATTGTTAATGATTGTTTTTTTTTATATAAGATACGATATCGAATGCCGCAGTTCGCCTCCAGTTATTTAACGCCCACAATTTTGAGCTGTGGGCGGTGCTGATCACTCGTAGTCCGACGACATTAAAAATTTAAAGCTTTAATGATTTTCCTATTACTAAAAATTTATTTATTTTTTTTTGCTGCATATATCTTTATTATCAGCGTAAATTTAAATAAATTTATAAATATTTTTCTATTTTTAAATAAATATGATATTTAAATTTTATTGTTATTGCAACAGCATTGGTTGTGCCCGTCAATTTACCTTAATATTTTCTTTTTTTAAATAAAAATTGTAATTCTTTCTTATCTAAAAAAACAATACAAATTAAAGTACAATTTTGTTATTTGTTTTCAATGGCGGATTTTAGTTGCTAAAATTTTAATATGTAAATACATACTTACATACATATGTACATGCACACATGTATGTATGTATGAACTTAAGTATACATACATACATACAAATTTCTCTCATTCTTGCAGTTAAAGCTTTCAAAGAGATTTTTTAAACAATTTATCAATGAAAGAAATGTTTAATATGATTTCTTTTTTAAAATTAAAAAAATTACCAGGATTTATTATTTACCTTAATATAGAAAGGTCCTAACTCATTATAATTTTTTTTATCTTTTCAATAATGATCAACAGTTACACTTATCAAATGTTAGTTGTGTTTAAACAAAAAAATAGATAAACTAGGCAGATAAAAATATACACAAAATTTATTTATGACAAACCTTAGTGGCAATTGTTCTTTGAGAGTATTTAGATAAATTGAAATTGTAAACTGTTTATCTATCATTGATTTATGGATGCCAGGCAGTCACTGTTGCTTAACTTTTTGGTTGGACTGTTAATGATTTCATTTAAATTTTTTTTCTATTGTTTCATTCTTTTCTCTACCCATGTACATATATTTCACAATGTAATTCAGTTCCAAACTACCTGTATTTGAGTGCTAAATATATTATATATATATATTTTTTTTTTGGTTTGAAGTCAAAACCTCTTCGCCAGAATTAATTAAAATTCTAAACAGTCTCTGTTGCTGGAATTTCTTTTATTTAATTTTTTTTTTAATTTTCATATGGATGTTGTGCCCTTATAGGCTTTCAGTCAATTTTATAGCCATTTATTAAAGAGTTTAAAGTACATATAATATTATTTAAAAAAAATATTTTTTTTATTAAAAAAATTGTTCTTAAAAAAAATAAATTTATGATATATGTATACTGATTTGAAATTAAGACGAAAAAGTTGTAGTAAATATCTTAGAATTATCTGTTACACAAATATTTGCTAGAGCTTTAAGCTTAGGTCTTTAAAATCTGTGGCAAGATGGTAAAATCGCTTAAGTCCACTTAAGCAAAGAAGTGTGTTTCGGAAGTTTTGACGCTTCCACTAAGAGAATAAAAGAATCTAAATAGAGATGTGCAAATGTCGTGATTTTATCGCGTCACTCCTGAGTCACGCGTGAATCACGCGTGATCGTGATAAAATTTATAATTAATCACGCGTGAGTGCGTGACCGTGACTTTAAAAAAATTACTCGTGCGTGATTCTTAAAAAGAACTCACGCTCTCACGAGATAACACTCCTGCGTGGGTAGGTATATAACTGTATTAAAAATTTTAAATTTTCTAATAATAAATACTACAATCTATGTCTGAGCTGCACAAAGTAGCACCAGAGTGCCGAACATCAATCGGCTTCTTATACAAATGAATACACATACGCGAATACATTACTCTCGTGTTTTTCTCGGTGCCCAGCTCTGATTTATGTACAATAATATGTATATACATACATATAGGTAGAATTAGCCTGCAAACATAATGTGTATAAACATACATATGCACTATTTTTCAACCAACAAACATAAAAAATTAACATATATATTTTTCGTAAGCGTGCGTGATCGTGATAAGTTGTACACCCCTCGTGCGTGATTAAGAATATTTTATACGTGAGCGTGCGTGATCGTGAACATTTTCAAAATCATTCGTGCGTGAAAGTGCGTGAGTAAAATATTTTTCTGCGTGAGCGTGCGTGTCGTGGGTCAAAAACCGCTCACGTGCACATCTCTAGTTCAACTGCTGCACAAAAATGCTTAAGTCGATTTAAGCGATTATTCCATATTGCAAGAAAAATAACTAAGGCCATGTGCCATGTGCCCAAAAAAGCGTAACCACTAATTACTAATGAAAAGCTGTTTGATTCGGACATGTATTTATTCATTTAAACTGTTTCCAATCATGATGGTTTCTATAAAATTGTCTATTAGTTATGTATGTATGAAACTGTTTAACTTAATAAATAGGTGTCTGAATCAAACAGTTTTTCATTAGTAATTAGTGGTTACGCTTGTTTTACGCATGTGTGGCACATGGCACACAGATGTAAACCCGGCCTAAGAATAACCATTTATAAAGATTTCTAACGTACACATTTTGTTTGGCATTTAAGAGGAGTGGTCTGTCTGTCTTACTCCAGAACTTTTGTGTGTGCTGTGTCTTTTCTTCGAGATGAATTGTTTTAATTAGCATTCTCAACACGTTTCCAAAAAAATACAACAATTTGTTAACAAGACCTTTCTACACATGTCCAAACAAATCAATTCGATGCTACACACAACATCGAGTTTATGTGAAGAATGTGTGACTGAGGTTGATGATTTTATTATTACTAGAATTTTGCTTAAGTTAATAAAACAACTAAAATGTTTAATTTATTAGCTACAAGTATTTTAAGTTAAGAAAAAGAAAAGAAAAAAATTAATAACATTTCATGACGCTGTAAATGTTAAATGGGCCTCTAAAGTTTTTTTTTATATACATATACGAGTACATATTATAGTTTTCATAATTTTTTTAAAAGATTTTCTCAACTGCCAAAAAGCTGAAAGGAAAAAGTAATTAAAATATTATATGTACATACAGACATAGTTCTTGGTGTTTTAAATGGATGCATAAAAGCTTAATTTTTCACTACTTCTAAAGTTTATGGCAATTGGTTTAAACCATAAGCAAAATAGCACAAACGTTGTTGCACGGCAAAAGTGCTTAAGTCGCAATTTTTCAGCAAATCACTTTTTAAACTTTAGGGCTAATCCCACGATGTCCACAACGTTCGACTTACATTCAAAATAAAAACAAATTTTAATATTTTGTTGTTGTTTCAAATGTAAGTGTGCGACAAGTCGAACGTTGTCGACATCGTGGGATCAGAGAAACAAGCCGTCTTAAAAAGTTGGCGGCGGCGGCTTAGGAAAAAATAGTCGGCAGCGGCTCATAAGCCAGCTTGAGCCGCTTTTTATAAGTTTTTTAAACACATTTCTATAAAAAAATTTCAAACACATCAGGTCTTCAAATACAAATTTGCAACTACAAAAAACAATTAGTCGACTGCAATTTTGAGCCGAGGCTAGCCGCATGCATTGGCGGCGGCTTGAAATTACATTGAAAGTCGGCTATTCCGAAGACCAGTAGTGTAAATAGCACTGACGATTTGAGGCCTAACTCTATCCTTCCTGCACTTTCTAAGATTTTTGAGCATATTTTGAAAGATCAGATTCTTTTGTCTCCGACCGTATGTATTTCTTCCTCTCAATATGCTTTCCGTAAAGGTCACAGTACTGTCTCATTACTTATCGGTTTGACGGATGTTGTACGCAATAATATTAATGATAACATAGTGTCTGTCTTAGTGTCCCTGGATTTGAGCAAAGCAATTAATCAATTGATTACGGTGTTTTAATTAAAAAACTGGCACAAATTTTTGGTTTCTCTTCGTCTGCTTGTAAACTTATCTACTCGTACCTATCGGGGAGGCGACAGTTTGTTGAAATTAATAATGTCCGCTCGGGTGATCTTTCATTGAACTCGGGTGTGCCCCAAGGATCAGTTTTGGGACCTCTTCTCTTTATTTTATATATTAATGACCTTTCCAATTACATTGATATGCTCGTTGTTTATGTTTGCCGATGATGTTTTTCTTTTGTTTAATGCTGGATGTGATACTATTGAAACATTTGTGATGGGTATAAACCGTTCTCTTGAATTTTTTTCGCGTTGGGCATCCTTAAATTGTTTAACTATAAATCCTTCAAAGTCGAAGGCTATGTCGTTTGGATCTTCTTTAAGTATTTCTCCGCTACTTGATATTTCTATCGGTAGAAACATGATTTCATTTGTTGATAGCATGAAATGTCTAGGCATCTATATCGATGAGGGGCTGATGTTTGAGACTCATGTGAATCATGTTTATCGTAGAGTTTTTGGGACACTTCGTAGGATCTATTCTAACAATATCTTTCTTCCACCCTTTGTAAAAGCTAGGATAGCTCATGCATTATTAATACCGCATTTATGCTATGGTTTAGAGGTTGTATCTGGGTGTTTTGGGTACACACTTGACAGGTTAAAACGTTTGGTAACATCTATAACTCGCTTCGTATATAATGTAGGTAGAAGGATGAATATATCTGGGTATGTGATATTGCTTCTTGGTTGCTCTTTCCATAATTTAGAGTTGTTAAGAGTGGACAGCCCGTTCAACTTTGCTCGAGGTTTGTTTTTTCTCGTTCTACTAGAAATCCTCAATTAATTATTCCTAGAATACGTTGTGGGTTATTTGAGCGTTCGTTTCTGATTAGGGTTGCTAGATGTTGGAACTACTTGCCTATTGACCTTCGTTTATTCTCTTGCTCTAATAATGCTTTTCGTGTGAAAATATTTAAACATTTTTCAAATTACCTCCATCGTGACTTGAGATTCCCTTGAACTTGTCTAGCTACCTACATTGATTGTTTGAGAGATTTTATGGATAGATTTCATTGATTCGTCTTACTTTATTTTATTTATTCTTTATTCTTTTTCTTTTTTCTTGGTACTGATTCACCTTTTTGGGATTCTGTTTTTTTTCTTTTCTTCAAATTGTTTCTAAGTTAATCATTTCTGGCTGGGGAGCCACTGTTGCAACTATTTCTTTTTTCGAACTATTCTCATGATTTTTTTTTTTTTATTAATGAATTAAATAGTTATTTTTTATGATTAAGTATAGATTAATTATATTTCATTTAAATTCAGGAATTATCTTTGTAATATATTTTAATTGGCCGATAGGCTTCCATATTACTTTCTTGAAAAATAAATAAATAAAAAATATGTCTTAAAAAACACATAAATTAACTGAAATTTTGCCTAGATGTGATGGCGCCATTAATTAAATTTTAGCTTAAGTCGATTTGGGCACTTTTTCCGTTTTGCCACAGTGATATGAAAACACTTTAAACAGTTTTTAATAGCTACGCGTATTTTAGTGGACTTTAAGCAGACCTGTTTCTTCTTATAGCAGTTTCACTTAAAAATTTTATGAAAAGCTCTTACAAATATTCAAGTGATCGTTAAGCAGAAAGCTGTTGTTAAAACGTTTTACCGCATCCTCAGTTTCAAAAAGTGGCTAGTTCGGCCGCCTTTATTTAAAGCAGCTACGACCAAACACACATACTCTGATATTTGCATTTGAGGTAAACAGCTTTGAAAGCGAGCTTAAAAGCGCATCAAAGCTTTTTTTGCTGAAAAAATTTTTAAAGCTTTTTTATTTTCAAAAGTTGTTAGTTCTTTTAAAATTTTTTGCAGTTTTCCTAAAAGCTTTCAAGGAAGCTTTTTGTTGTTTCTTAAGCTGGTTTGTTTATTTTTTAGTTAAAGTTGTTTGTTTTCTTTTTAGTATTTTTCTTTCACTTAAACTTTTTATCTAATTTAATGTCGTTTCGTCACTTTTATTTTAATTTTGATTTTGCTCAAATATTAAGTTTGTCATTGCTCAACAACTTGCAATTTTTTATTTTTTTATTACAAAATATGTATATTAGTTTTTGTTATGTGTTACACTTTATCTTAACAAGAAATTCAATTACTCAATAGTTTATAATGGAAATTATTGTTTAAAATTAATTGGAAACAGTTCAATTAGTTTTAAAAAAATTACTAAACAAACACAGTGACAAATCACTTAAATGAATAATATATCAAAAACAAAAGTAATTTGAAGTTTTTTAAAAGCATAATTATTGTGGATTTTTTTTTAAAGAAAATTAAAGTATTAAAAAAAATGGATTTAATAGAAAGCTTTACTTTTTTGAGTGTACAATTTAAAGCTTTTTAAAAAGCTTTGTGAAAACGTTATGCAATTTCAGGCTTTTCTAAAAGCTTTTGATGTATAGCTAACAATGCTGATGCTGAGCTAATGGTTTTTTTTAAATATAAAGGCGCATAACCATAGTAAAAACAAAGTGTACTTTTAAGTATTTAAAACCAGTATTACCATACAAAATACTGGTTTTAAATTCTTAAAGTATACTTTATTTTGACTATGGTTATGCGCCAAAATAAATATGTATTTGCTAACTTTTGCAAAATTTTCTTCGCACAAATTTTAACAAAAAGTACTATTTTCTATAATTTTATTTAAATAACTTTTACGACTTTTTATAAATTACAATATATAAATAATCAAGCTTAAGGTCTTTGTGTAGCAAAATATTGGAATTAATTAAAATATAATTTTTATAAAAAACAACAAGACCTTAAGCTTGATAGTTTATATAGGGTGTTTTTTTAGAGGTATAGAACTTCGAATTGAAATAAAACACAAGAAAATCGTTTTAATGTCCATCAATTTGGCTTTATTGGAAGGATAATTTTATGCCATTAACGTTTAAATATGATTTCGGGCATGTGGCCGCCGCGGCTGGCTCGAATAAAGCCAATTCTACAGGTCCAATTTTCAACCACTTTTTCGAGCATATGGGGCCGTATGTTGGCAATAACGCCACGAATGTTGGCTTCCAAGTCCCCTAACGTTTCTGGTTTGTTGGCGTAGACGAGCGACTTCACATATCCCCAAAGAAAATAATCCAATGGTGTCAAATCACACGATCTTGGTGGCCAATCCATGGTTAACCGAATTAATTGCTCTGATGGACGCTTATGTCGACCATAAAATGGACGGAGCTTGCGGTAAACTTCGCGAACTGAACCATTATTTTCGAAATAAATTTGCACGATTTGCAAGCGTTGTTCTTTTGTCAACCTGTTCGTGATGAAATGGCAAACCAAACTAAATATTAATCACTTGACAGCTGACAAAATGGCCGCCAGTTAAAAAAGTGATGTCAACTTAAAGTTCTATACCTCAATAAAAAACACCCTATATAATGTAATTAATATTTTCTTATAGGTTTTTACGTTTTTTTTGTTTGTATTATAAAGTTAGAAATGAAAAAGATGATTTAATTTTTGCTGGAAGAAAAGTTTTATTAGCAATAGCAAGCTTTTTTTACTCAATCAGTATGGAGCTTTTTTTATAAAAAATATTTAAGAGCTATTATTTATCGTATTAAAACAAGATTTGTTAAATTAATTTTTTTCCAATATAATATCTAATATCTCTAATTTTTTATTAATAAAAAAAAACTTTAGGCAATTTACTTTTAATAAAAAGCTCAGCTTCTGTATAAAAAATAAATGTCAACTTTGCCAAGGTTTCTTTTCAGAAACTTTTTTGGTAAAAGCTTTTCTCAAAGTAATACTTTTATATTTTTTTATATTTATTACAAACTTAATTTTTTTCTTTGGGAAAAGTTTTGTTGGCCTTCATTTTGAAAATGAAAATGTATTTGTCTCATTTTTCCAAGGAGGCATAAGAATTTATTTACAGATCTTGCAACCTCGACAAAATACCTTTTTTTTATTTATTTTTATGACACATGGTTTGTGTGCTATCTATTTTTTATATTGTTATTTGACATAATGTTAATAAAGTATGAAAGAATTTTATCATTTTAAGAACTGAAATTGATAACATAATAATAATTAAGCAATAAGGCAAGAAAAATAAAAATATGAGCTTTTCTCAAAAATTTGAAGGTGCTTATTATATGCTAGAAATGATAGTAATTTTAGTAATTAAAAAAAAAGGAAATATATTTTTTGTAAAACTTTCAATATCTTATATTCGTACGAGTATATTGCAAATTTTGAAATAAAATAAATAGATTATTTTTGTTTGAATTTTATTTATATCATCGTCTATATTTGGCACATTTTTAAATTAATCTCAAAGTTAATGTTTGTATTGGACGTAATCGAGCGATAAATACGTCTATATGTTAACTTAAACATACAAACATTCGTATATTAATTTTGTTGTTTTTTTTAGTTATTTTATTTTCCACTTGATAGATAGAAATAGTTTATTTAATTAAAAGTTCATTACCACGTAGTGTTCTATGGGAGGCAATAGCAAATTAAATCTTTTTGTTTAGTTCTGGCATAAATTCCATAAAAAGTTTTTTAAAATTACATACACACTTGGTAAATTTTTGGTGCCAAAAATTATTAAAAAAAAAAAAATATTTTTTTGAATAATCTGAATTTTCTCTAAAGCTTTTCAAATGTATGATGGTGTGTTAGTTAGTACTCGTCTAACATTTTCTGGTTGATTTGGCAAAATAAAATTCTTAGAGCTTTATAAAATAGAGCTTGGAAAAAAAGCTTTTCAAGATTTTTATAAAAAAATTGTCTAAAATGAATGAATACAATAATGCTACATTTTTATATTGTATAGAAAATAATTTTACATAAAAGCGCTGAACACAACTTGTACATAAAATGCCAGGTTATACATTGGCTGTCGGTGCCGCTTCACAAAAAAAGAGGGAGAATTTGAACCTCTTAAAATAAGGCGCCGCCGTAAACTTTCAAAACATCGTTTTTCAGTCGTTAGAACCTTGTTATTTTGAAAAAGGGTTGATTTTGCTGTACAGTGTAATAAAAGCTTTTAATAGCTTTTGGAAGCTAACCTAATAATAGATACTTTCGTTTAAAATGTTAAAATATAGATAATAACAGTTCACAAAATTTTCTATAAGGCTGTTTAAGCTTTAATGCTAAAAGCTTTTTCTAGAAATTCAGCTTTGTACTAGAGTACAAAATCTTAATTAACACAATTTTCAATAATATATCTCTAAAGCTTTAAAAGCTTCTGACAATAGTTGTTTAAGCCAGGTTTGATTGCCCAAAATTTTAGTCAAGAAAACTTTCAAGAAAATTTCTTCAAAGCTGTTTAAAGCTTTTGTAGGAATTTTTACAGTAATGACAGTTGTTAAAGTCAGCTAATTCTTGTTTACTTCAAATAATATTACTTGAGACAAATACGGCACGTCTAAACAAGTTATTTTTAGCTTTTGAAACCTCCATATGCTTCATTTTGTCAACTGGAACTTATCAAAATACTTTTTTTTTTACATACATATTATAAGTTTTATCTATTTTCATTTTAATTTAGCATGAGTGTTGAACAGTTGTTGTCTAAAGCATGTACGTACACCTTCTAACATTTTGTGTAAAGAAAGAAAAATGTAAAATAAAATAGTCAATTGATTTTGCAAAATAAAGTCTCGTTACCCTCAAAGGGTTCGAGTGGTATAAAATCTCTATTTTTTCACCAAATCTAATCAGTAATTCGTTGTTGCTTTATATTTCTATGTCAAAAACAACAATGGTTTTTGTTTTTTAATTTAATATTGATAAGAATACTAATAGCAATTTTTTTCATAGAGGTAGAGATGTTGAAAGCAAAATTAAGTTTATGTGATTTTCAAAGAATTTTTTGTTTTAACTAAAGTAAATTTTATTTAAATTTTGTATCGTTGCAGATCTCTGTGAGGTCCCTGGCACGTGGCCTTTAATTTTTTCAGTGGCATTTTTTTTTTGCATTTTGTAAAGGTGGCGCGGAAAAGGCACAATGAATACGACGCGGGATGTCAAAGCCGCCGTCAAGGCTCAAAAGAAGCAACAAAAGTTGGTGAAAAAACAACAGCTACTAAGAACCAAAAGTGAAACGGAACAAATGAGCAAGAACCAAAAAAATGCTTTACAAACTGCCAAACTTTGCAAGAATCCCACGGCTGCCATTAATCACAATAACAATAACATTAGCCACAACAATAATAATAACAATAATAATCTTAATGAAACTAACAACAATAATTGCACAAATGTGAGTCAAAAATTTCGGGAGTATTATGAACAACAACAGCTGCAAAATCAGCTTATCGATGGCAATGCTCCGCCCGTTTTAGCTATTGCCACTCCACCCAAATTCGAAAGATCGGGCAGTTTCTCTTTGAAAGGCAAACTCTCAAAACTTATCAACTCGATAACGGGCAGTAAAGAGAGTCTTAATAAAATTGAAGATGAGCATGAATTGCCTTTTAAATTTACCCGCAGTCGTTCCATGATTTTACCCCGGCGAACAAATCGTCGCAGTCTCATTGAACCCCAACTAGAACAATTATCCGAAGAAGATCCCACCTCACCGGCCTCGCCTCGCAAGAATTCCATAGAAACTGGTGAAAACAATAATACGCCACAAAGACCTCTGTCGATGGCTAATACAGCCACTTCCACTCCTATTGAGGAGACGCCAGCAGCACAGCCGCGCAAAACATCTACGCCGGTTCTAACAGAAGACGGCGGCTCCTTCGACCCCATAGCTAATTTTAAGAAACGCAGATCTTCTACTCTAATATCCTCTTTCAAGACCACCTTCGGCCTCAGTTCGGAGAAGAAGAAAGATAAATTGAATGACAAATGGCGGGCCTCGTTGCAATCGCTGCAGGCTGTTGACAATATGGTCAGCTATGAGAACATGTCTTTTATCGATTATGACAAATTCAATAGCTATGAAAAGCAACTGGAACGCAAACTCTCCCAAATAAGTCTTATGGATGCCTCATTGAACTGCCCCGTCGTGCCCGATAATACCCAAATATCGGATAATACCTCTTATATATTGCCTTCGCCCTGCACTCCCAATAATACGACAACGTCGCCGTTTGTCACCCCACAAACGGTGGTGAGACGTCGTAAAACCTCCACGTCCCTACACGGCTCAGCGCGCGAATTAGCCAAACGTCGTAGTGCCTCGCGTAATAGCTTTAATATGGATCCAGATTATGAGCATAATCTGGATAAACCGCGTAATGTGTATCGTGAAAGTTTAGATTCGCGTAAACTCGTTTTACTCAATGACATTTCGCGTAACTCGTATATATTAGATAGTGATGTAATTGATATATTGGATTTGGCCTCAACACCATTAACAGCTGCCAAAAGGCCGTATTACAAGCGTTGCTGCAGTCAATTGAGCACGGAACGAGCCAAGACGGGTATGGATGTGCTCGATGGCACGGGAGCGGCTAGTATACAGGTGAGTGGGCAGATTAAATAAAAGTTATTTTTTAAGTCACTAGGCTGTACAAAAGATTTTCTTAAGTCAATCCATCAGCGGTGAGAGAAATTTAAAAAAAATTCATGCGTGCTAAATTAACAGCCTGTTCCACGATGTCGAAAGTAAACGACGTTCTTTCGACAGTTTATATTAAATCCATACTAATGTTATAAATGTAAAAGTGAGTTTTTTTGAAAGCATAGCAATCACGCCCAAACCGCTGAACCGATTTTGAAAATGTTTCACCAATGGGAAGCTACAATACCAGCGTCAAATGTAGGAACCGTCCTTTTTATATTTGGTACGGACTCTTTCCGAAAAACACATTTTTGGTCTGGTTAGGGTAATTTTCGTTTCGGGTTTAATTGTTTAAACAATTTTAAAACCGATTTTTAGGTATTTTTTTAAGCAGATCAACTCGAGCGGAGCCGCGGGTAAAAGCTAATATAGTAATGAAATTCAAATTTTTTTTTCTTTCATTTTGAATTGTCGAACGAATGGTTTTTTTGTTCCAACTATACGATAGTTGGAACAAACTATACGAGTGTTCGTGAAAATAAATTAAATAAAAATCAGCCGTTATTCCAGCTGGCGACATCGACGTCACTTTAAAACACAATACCAAAAAATTGGGGCTTGATTACTCGTTGTCAAAAACAACTGACTCCAGTTGGCAGGTTTATGCTATTTTCTAGACCTTAAGGAATGGAAATAGATTGTCAGTAGCACAAAATTGTTCACGAGAGCGAGTAAACAAGCCCCAATTTTTTGGTATTGTGTTTTAAAGTGACGTCGATGTCGACAACTGGAATAAGGGTGATCATTTTTATTCTTAAGCTTTTTTTATAAACTGTTGTTGGTTTTTCGAGAATTATTCTCATTTGGAAAGGTGGGCATAGTCATTTTAATTTTTATATACTTATGTTCAACCGATATCAACCCATAGTGGCACATACATTGAATGGTGCTATTTCGAGCTTAGAATAGTCTACTAAAATTTAACATACATACTCGTATGTATACCGATTTCAAAATTTTTTTTTTTTTTTATACACATGAGGGTCTTATTATGATAAAAATTTGGAATAAGAAAAAAGGCTGTGCTTCATCCTAAAATATTGTCAGTTTTTCCAGACTTTGCTCTCAGCTATTGGACAAATTCAAGGAATATAATATTTGTAAATGTCGAAATACACAGATAAAACATTTTCAGCTTAAGAAAAACATTTGCGCTAACTTATTGTAGCTACGCTATTTATTGCGCAATACAGGAGTTAGGACGTGATTTTCGTAACAAAAATAATCAAGACTATTACAGTTATAAATTTATTTTTGTTTTGATTTCTTTGTACTTAAAACCAGAGCACGAAAATAAACGAAACAAATTGTTTGATTTTATTTTGCGAAGGATTGCTCAATTTGTTTTTGTATTGTTTTTTGCACATAAGCACAAACCAGAGAACACAGCCCATTGGCTGTAAACCGGATAACAGCCGTCTCCGGTCACGAACAATACATTAATTTAATCGTACGCCGCTAGAAAAGAAAATAATGGGAAATGAATGGAAACGTATTGAAATATTTGCGGCGAATTTGACATCATCATATAATATATAATTTTATTGCTTTGTTATTTAACACTTGCAGTTTGTTTTATATAACTTAGCAGTGTAGCTACAACCGGGTGTTTTAAGACACCTCTCTTCTTTTTTTTTAACTGAAAGCTACGTATTGTCTTTGCAGACTTTTCACATCCCTGTCTTTCGTGCAAATTTTCTTTGACATAAATTAGCTTAAACTAGTTTCGCCAAAAGACTCATTATAATTCGTATAAATTAGCTGAAATCGTTTAATTAAACATATGTACTGCATTTGTTTTGAATATAGATTAATTAAGACCACATGCCAAATAATTAAAAGACAATTGTTAAATATTAAAAAAGTATCGCTAGCTTTTAGTATCAAATGCATGAGGAAATGTTTGGCATCAATTTCACTTGAAAAAAAAAAACAATAGAATACGTTTAAGTAATTAATTTATGGCAAACAGATGTTTTGCAAAAAAAGAAAAAAAACATTTCAGTCATTATTTTGGGTCTAAATTTTTAACTACTAATACTCGTAATGCAAGATCCTGTGCTTGATATAATTTTTTTTGGGTATTGGTGTTTAAAAAAATGTTTTATTATTCATATTGTAAGACAATAATTAATTTCCATATACATAAATGGTTAGTTCTTCAAATAGAATTGTAATGGAATTCATTTGTATCACACGTTTTCGAAAATTGGACAATACATTTATATGATATACATATGTAAGAGTATGTATGTCCATGTTCAATATATATAAATAAATGTTTTGCTAAAATAATAAAGCTTTATTTTGAAATTATGCTAATTTGGCAAAAGAATTTTTTTCTTGTTAGAAAATTTTTAAAATCCAAAAACTTATTTTTAGCCCAATATGTTGTTGTAGACTATATTTACTTATGGAAAACTGTACTTTACAGAAACTTCGAACAATGCCTGTATATGTATATCTATAGTTTTTTTTCGAAAATCTATTTCGAATAGAAATTCAAGTAATCAGCAAAATTTTTTTTTGTAGAGATAATTATTAAATATTAATTTAAGAAAAATTTTAAATCAAAGAATTTCTTAGAAGTTACTAAGATTAGAAATTTCGAACATAAACGAATATTTTTCGGAGTTTAGAAATTTCGAACATAAACTAATTTTTTTCGGAGTATAATTATAAGCGCTAAAGATTAAAATGCTTTTTATTACTCCTTAATTTAAATTGTATACACAATTCAAGGTAATTTCGAAAATTCGAACATGAGGAAAATTTTTCGAAACTAAAATTTTCTAAGTTCTTATTTAATTTCGCAGGTATAGGGGAAGTTTTTGTGCCGCCATGCATAAATTTCAATATTATAGGCAATATTTACAGCAATTTAGAAAATTCGAACATTTGGAACATTTTCGAAATAAAAGTTTTTTTTTGCCATAACATATGGCTTCATTTCGCTGGAGCAGAGCATGTGAACAATATTCCTCGTCTTATACTTTAGGATATTTTACTCTGAAATAGAATAGAAATAGAATACGAGAAATATTTGCAATTTTTTTGTACAAGATATACAGTTTTTACTTACGCTTAAACCAAGTGTTGTCAATTCGACCTGTTGCGTTGTACCTTGGGTGTTTTTGAATCTTTAACTTTTTGATTTATAATTATGAAAATAAATTTAAGTTTTCGAAAAATTTGTTTTCTTTTTCTCTACTAGGGATAAAATTGAGTTTTAAAAAATATAAAGTGAGATATATTGGACCTAATTACGAGTGTCATATTTCGACTTCGACTGCGACTAAAGATTATTGCAAAATTTTTTCCTTAATCTAGTACAAATTCATCGTAGTCGAAGTCGAAACATGACACTCGTAATTAGGCCCATTATCTCAATGAATAATTGGAATTATGTTTAGAGTTAAAATTGTAATTGTCCAGTAAGTTTTCTTATTTTCTTGCAAAGCATCGCTAGGTTCAGCTTTGATTTAACCAATATCTCTGCATACGATTTCTAGTGGATTGTAACATTTTTTTGGATTCAATGGTTATTAGGCTGGGTTCCAAAGGTCTTTACTGATCGACGACATTAAGACAAGCGTAATCATGTTGTGGTTTACTCATTGTTATATTTGTAAAAAAAAACACATCTGACAAGTTTTAATAGAATTTAATTTGTTGATTTTCAAGTTGTCTTAATTATAAATTAATATTATGGATTTGAATCCAGATAATAATTTTTTAACCAAGAAGTATGTTAGATATTTTTTTTTTAGAATTACTGTTCTAATTGTTTATAGTTACAGAACTAACTTTATTTTATGTTTTAAAATCTCTGAAAACATTTTTTTTGTTAGAAGCTAAAATTGTCAAAAATTAATTAAAACTAATTTGCACTTGTGTTTACAAAGTTTAAAAAAAGTATGTATGTATGTATAGTATATAAGTAAATGTAAAAAATGTAGTTTTCTGATCTCCATCTAACTCAACTATTTTATTAAATTTATTGCATCTATTGCACATAATCATTATCACCCTTCGAATAATGTATGCAGGCCAAAACTGTATCCAAAAGATACAAGGCTCCTTCTATAACACACAAAGCGCCCATGGCAATGCCGACTTGTCTCTCCGAGGCCACATATAAGAAATCGTTGTCTTTCATGTAACCGTTCCAATAGTGTAGAGCCGTACCGCCAACAGCCACCCACATAAAGGTACCCACCACATTCATGATAGTGTCGCATAATTCTCTATTAATGTTAGAAAAGTATTAATTAGTTAATACTCGTCTATTATACTATTAATTAATATATATTCGCTCACCTTTTGTGCTTGGTGGTGCCAAACAAATAGGCTATAGTATGACAGCCGGTGTAAATGAAAAATCCCACCATTACTCCCGAGGCCACAATTTCACAATCGGCGCTTTTCTCCTCGTTAAGATTCCAAGTGCCGCCAACACCCAAAAATTCACCGCCATCACCAATGCGATATAAAATTAAAATGATCAAATTAAGAACCTAAAAAAGAAGAATTTAAACAAATTTATATTATAAAAACCAGTAATATTTTTTTAAACGAATAATATTTATACTCTAAAATCTATCAACGGGTATCATAACACAATTTTTGTTGTTGCTAGTTTTGAGAGAAATAAAAAAAAATGTTCGCATAAATTTAGCTTATTATTATTGAAAACTGCGTGGAACCGGTTTCGAACCGGTTCATATTATTCGCTAACCGGTTTCTTTTTATAATTTTTTGTATTAAAAAAATATTTGTATGAAATACATAATTTTATCGCATTAAAACCGGTATGAACCGGTTCATACCGATTTTCACACTATGTATTAGCTAACCGGTTTCATTTAAATTTTTCAGAATTAATACACAATTATATGAAATAAAGAATTTGTTCGCATAAAATTCGGCTCGAACCGTTTCATATTATTCGCTAAGCAATTTCGTTTTAAAATTTTCGAAATAAAAAAAAATTAAATGAAATAAAAATTTTGTTTGCATGAAATCCGGCTCGAACCGTTTCATCCTATTTCCATACAATTAGCTAACCGGCTTTGATTTACATTTTTCAGAATTACAAAATTATTAAATTAGAGACACATGTACATATGTGACCTCATGAAATCCGGTACGAACCGTATCATTTTATTTGCTAACCGGTTTCATTTTAAAATTTTCAGAATTAATAAATAAATATATGAAATGTGTGAATATTTTGTTCGCATGAAATCCGGTTCGAACCGGTTCATATTATTAGTTAACCGCGTTCGATCTGAAATTTTCAGAATTAAAAAATAATGAAATGAAATAAATATTTTCTTGGCATGAAATGCGGTTCGAACCGGTTTTTATTACAAGCTAACCGGTTTGGTTTGAAAATTTTCAGAACTGAAAAGTATTTAAGTGAAATAATCCTTTCGTTAATTTTATTTCATAATATTATTTTACATTACCGAAGAAATATGTGTTAATAAAAATTATAATGGAATCAATTAAAAATTTGACTAATCCAATTACATTTTTAATTAATTGCTTTAATTTGTGTAAGAATAAATTGAAACTATTACTTGTTTTTATATGTTATAAGCTTGATATTATTTTTTTAAATTGATTTTGCAAATTTTTTAATCAAAATTTAAATATTTATTTTTTTGTTGTTGTCATTCGTTACCCGGGTTTGCGACAGAAACAGATATATAATTTTTTAAACTTATTTCTAAGTTTCATCTTACAATTTATTATCTTCTCTAAACTGTTTTTGTTCCGTTTGAGTTCTTAAGAGAAATTTCAGCAGGTTCAAAATTATTTTTTTTTTAATTTGCAGCTTTTTTTCACAAAAACAAATTTTATTTGATTTTTTTTGTTCATAATGTGTGATAATGCTTATCAGTCTTTTATTTGTTTATTTGTAAAAAATTAATACCTTGAAACATTTTGGTTATCAATTACTCATTTTATTGTTGTAAGTTTTTGTAGTATGGGTATATTATGAAAAACATACATACATACATACATACAGGCTAATAAGTATTTATACTACTACCATTACAAAAACTACAAAAAAAAACTTTTTTAAGTTGACCATGCTTTTGGGAGTGGTTGACTAAGAAATGTATTTGTTTTTGTTATTTTTTTTCTTAGTGAATCATTTATGAAACAAGTGAAATTTCTTTATTAAACAAAAAGTTAATACAAAAATACTTATGCAAATCTATTAAATTTCATTGAATATTTAAACATTTTGATGAGTTTTTAGGGAATTGAAGTAGACTTCGAGTAATATGAGAGATTTTTATTGTATATAAGTTTAAATTTACAATCTTCGAAATTTCGAACATAAGCTTTATTACGAATTTTTTTTATAGAAATACCTAAGATTTGGGGCTAAAATTGGTTTAAGTTTGCTTAAATGTTAAAAGAAAGCTTTATTTGCAAAATCGTATAACAGTTTTTGTTTCGAAATTTGTTTTATATGTGTTTGAAAAGAAAATTTCACTATCAATTATGTTTAGTAACTGAAGCCCAAGTTTATTTTGAAGTTTTAAGAAACTTCGAAAAATTAAATTTTTTCGAAATTAAATTTTCAGTCATAAAACTTTAGTTTTCGGCTGAGGTATTATTCTACGAGTATTTTATTAGTTATTAATTGTCTTAAAATTATATATTAAAGCATTGCGTGGAAGTTATAAAGTTCGAAACTAATTATAAAATTTTCGAAATTTAATATTTTGTAATTTTTAGGACTGGCGTAAGAAAAAGTAATTTAAAATGAATTTTATACATGAATTTTAGTTATATATAGGTTTTAAACCAATTTCGAAAATATTCGAAATTAAATTTTATTTAGCTGGAGAAGTTAGCTCTTTTATTTTGCTTCTTGGCAATTTCCCCAGTCATGTTAAATTGCTAAACTTTTGGTAAGTGTGGGGAAAGGGGGTAGTTTTTGTAATTATACACAATTGAAAACAATTTCGAAAATAATCGAATAAAACTTTTTAAGCCATTAACTTGCATTTGTAAGATACAACTTTATATTGATTGTAATGATTTCACAAGAACAGGCAACGTCATATACTGAAACTTTTGAATGCTGCGCAGGAGTGTGTACTGTTGGGGGGGGGGGGGGGGGGGGGGGGTAAATGTAATTTAATTTTTTTTAACTAAAAATATACGTATATTTCAATTAGGTTTACTTGCTGGGAGCTGGAAATCCTTTTTACCAGATTTTTTTTGACGATTCTTTTATATCGTTTAATCACAATGGACCCAAATGGGTCTCCGAGTGGAGGTGCATTATAGCACCACCCTTCCTAGTTTGTTTTCGACTAATGTTATTTGTTTAATTAAATATTTTTCAAGGCTTTGAACAGTTCTTGCTTTCTGCGTCAATGCCTAGAATACGTGCCATAACCGCCAAAATATCTTAAGCTACATAATTTTTGAACTTAATTTTTTTTTTTTGACCAAAATCGATTCTTTGCTATCATAAATAATCGATTTTGGTTATGGCGGTTATGGCTCAAATAATTATAGTTTTTTTGAGTATTATTCACATCGCATTTGAATTTACATTTTGAATTGTACTTTGAAATTATTTACACTTAAATTTTTACTCATTTTTGTTGACAAGAAAAAATCGTACCAATTTCAAGGCCTTGATAAAGATTGAACCAATTGTTTCTATATCCACCATTTTCTTGAAGTTTTGTTTTGACAAGACGTTTTTATAATTAATTTTTTTTTTTACTTTTATTAAAGTTTGTTGCCAAATCAAGATCACTTAATTCTTCTTGTCGTTGCGTTTTTCGTTCGTTAACTGACACACTACGGCTACAAATGATATCAAAAGACCTGTATTTTTCTTTTCTTTTATTTTTATTTATTTTTTATTTTTTTTTTTGCTCCCAAAACTACAAAAATATGAAAGAACAATACAAATAATTTTCAATTCAACCTGTTGCTTTTGCAATCCCAATTTATTTTTCACATTCTATTGTTCAGTTTCAATGAGGCAAGTGTCTGTGTATTTAAGACATTTCTACTGATAAGATTAGATAAAGTTTAAAGCCCAGTATGGTGGCAAATGAAAGCACATTTGCTTTATTTTTCCAAAAAAAAAGAATATAACAAAATACATGAAGTTACAAGCTGTTTACACACGAGCACACATGCACACACACACACACACACACACACACACACACACACACACACACACTCGCATAAACACTCAACATTCATACATTCATTGCTCTTATCAAATTATAGATAAAATTTACCATAATTCCTGAAATGATTTCATTGTTTAGCCTGGCGCACACACATTATTCATAATTTTTTATGCGAAAAGCTTACCAGCACCATCGAGCGACCGACCCTACACATGATTTGAGCCATTTGCACTTCCTGTTGCTTGAGTGTAATTAATTTTAGGTAAATTAACCATAAATGTCGTCATTATTTTTGTATTTAAAAATAATGTGTTCTAACATGAGTAATTAAAATTTTTTGCAACACTTTGAAAGTAATTTTTTAATAAAAATTCTTGACAGATTGCATATTAATTTACTTGAAGATTTTCAAGATTTCATTTTTTAATATTCACACTTCTTCTAATAACTTTATAAATTATAATCATTAAATATTATTTTTGAATAATTTTTAAATTAATTGCTGCCTCAGCTGTCAATGTATGCATTGCATGCAATGTACGGGCAAAGTGTTGTTAAAAATACGGGGCAGGGATACCCGTTTTATAAGAAAAAGTTTTTAAATTTTG
Organism: Nowickia ferox; assembly: GCA_936439885.1. Classification (NCBI taxonomy): domain Eukaryota; kingdom Metazoa; phylum Arthropoda; class Insecta; order Diptera; family Tachinidae; genus Nowickia; species Nowickia ferox. Next base: position 19,098,309 of record OW387024.1, on the reverse strand, counting down.
ATAAAACTTAACATTAACAGAAATGCACAATATGTATACACAAAAAAAAAAACAAACAAAAAATCAATATATCATGCCATAACCGCCAAAAAGCTTAAGCGACATAATTTTTGAATTTAATTTTTTTATACCAAAATCGATTGATTATTTGCGATCGTAAATAATCGATTTTCGTCAAAAAACAACGATGTCCAAAAACTGTCGGTTAAGCTTTAAGGCGGTTATTGCTCGATATTGAAATTACATATTTTTGGCAATAAAATAATAAAGAAAAAATTAATTATTAAATATAATAAATTGTAATAAAGGTATAATACATCTTCGAAAATTTCCAAATTTCTTACCTCGAATTATACGAGTACATATGTATGCATACATAAGTACATTTAGAAAAATTTGCTTCAATTAATTTTTCATTAAAAAACTTATAAGCACTTACTAACTACAATTACAAAAAAAAAAGATATAATTTTCGAAATTTCGAAAATATTCGAAAATTGTAATATCGAAATCCTACTATGTAGATAATATTTTCAAATGTAGATTGTTATTACTAAAGTAAGAACTTTAGTTAAAAAAACTTAATTTCGAAACTTTTCAGTGCATTTACGAAATTCGAAGCAGTCGTAATGCTGAAATTTTAACAGTTGAAATGAAATTATTTAAGAATACATACATATGTATGTATGATTATGTAATATGCAGCTATAATTCTTAAATACAAATTTTCATTCCCGCAAAATTTTCAATTTCGAAAATTTAAAAAAAAAAATTTTTAATTTAAATGTAAATTTTAGATGGAAAACATTTTTTTTTTCAAAATTTTAATTTTAAATTAAAAAACAAAATTTTAAACTAATAATGCTTATAATATTTATATTCTTAAACAATAATTGTTATGAAAACACATTTGTGTCCTTAAGTAAATATAACTAAGTCGAAAAATTCGAAGAAAAATTATATATTTAACAAAAGCAGTTGTAAATTTAAGACAAACAATTCCAAGTTTGCTTAAATAAGCTTCTAAAAATTAAATTTTTGTATTGTATTTCAACAAAAATTTCAATTTCGAAAATTCGAAAATGTTTAGTAAATTCAAATTAGCATCCAAATAAATATATTTTTTAATCAAAATTTATATGAAAGGAAATGCTGCTAAAAATTGTCATTTCGAAATTTCGAAAATCATTTAAATTTTAAAATTTCAAACAAAATAATTAAATTTTTAGCAAACTTCATCTGGTAGTAATGTTTTAATTCATGATATGAATTACTTCTTTAAAACTTTTAATTTTATATTGAATTTGACTATAAATTGCAATTTCGAAATTTCGAAGATCTTTTGAATTTAAACATTTTAAGCAAATTAAATAATTTTTTTTTAATTCATGTAATATTAGTGTTTGTACAGCTTAAATTATTAAATATAGCTTTACAAAAGATCATACATACAATTTCGAAAATTCGAAATTAGGAAAAAAAATTCAATATTAAAAATTCTAGAAATCAATGAACAAAATAAAATTTTTTTGAAAAGTTTTTGTTCACATGCTTTAGTTTCTGCTATTATGCGACTTAAATTGAAAACATACTAAGTTTAAAGTTTATAAAAATTGTATATAATATGTCTTAATTTTCGATAGAAAAGTATTGCACTAAAGAAAATATTTATATGTACATCTGAAAGCTTTAAGCCTTTTTCTGCTTAATAGTCTTCATACACCACCCCCTTAAAATACAACATTCGTTAGTGTTTTAAGCTCATGCTTGTAATACGAATATTTTTAATAACCAGCAACAGCAATAGCAATATCCATTTAAATTGTTATTGAAAGTGAGACAGTCACTAAAGTGTTGGAATACACAAAATGTATGTACATAATTTAGCATTTAATTATTAGGAAATTGTATAGTAAACTACAAAAAAAAAAAAAAAAACAACTATACCACAATACTGTAACTAAAATAATAAAAATTAAATACTACAGCATATATGACAAACAACTCGTAGTAGGAAATTTTAAACATGGAGAAAAGCGGCATTTGTTTACAAAAAAAAAAAAAAAAAAAAAAAATCAACCAAACAAAACTAATATTTTATGTGTCACACGAATACGAATACGGGATGTAAACTTATAGACACAAAAAGCTATAAGATTAATTAAAAGATTTAAATAGAATACATACATACATATATACATACATACATACATACATTTCCATTTGTTTACAAATAGCTGCGGGCATATGCTGTTTTTTGTTTGTTTACAACTTACAGGGATTTAAAGTGTCCCAAGTGTTTTAATTTTTTGTCTCGCCGTACTCATTGAGCTCTAACAGTGTTCAAAGTCTGTTTCCATATAGAATTTAAACTAAAAATTAATTAAAATTAAACATACGAGTATATACATACATACTTTAAGTTTTTGCAAGCCGTGCGAACTGAAACCAGTTTATCTCTAGTTAAATCTGTGAATAATCTATTATAGAGCTTAATGCCCTCCACAGGCCCAGCACAACATTGTAAACTATTTATTTCACATGAACATTGATGTCTAATGTCAAAGTAGATGCAAAAAACTTCGTACAATTTTTCAGAATCACCCGGAATATTTTTATCTCACATGGATCAAATCGACTTTGGTCAATTTTAATTTGACTGACTTAATACTAGCAAAAATAAAATCTTTGCCTTGATATTTGTTTTTTTTTTGTCTTTGTTTTGAGTGCCAATAATAATGGTTCCAAAACAGTCGATCGGGCAGCCTTGCTGTGTAAATATCTGTCATCTCAGAAGTGTAATTTATTTTGTGAAATGTTTAACATGCGATAAACAGAAAATAAAAATAGTTAAAACTTACTACAAAAGTGATTAACACCTTTCTATAATTACGGGGTGATTATGGTCGCCATAATCGACCCACTGTGCAAGAAATTGGCTAGATTATAAAGAAATTTGAAGCGTTTGAAAGCGTTGCAGATATGACCAGCCCTATGCAGCATCGCAATGTGCACACTACCCAAAACAAAATCGCTAATAAATGTTTGGGTAAATGTTCCTAGATGCTCTGCATTATCGTTTACTGCCGGCGGCAGAGCAGTTTCATGGAACCTGTCCGTCGTTGCCGTCCTTTGAAAATAGACGGCGGTTAAAGTAGTTGCTTTAAATAATATTAAGGAAGGGAAAATACGATAATGTGGTTAACTTTCAGACATGGCTTACACGAAATATATTTCAATATAAATATACCATAAGCGACGGCACGGCATCGTCGTCGAAGCAAACGTTTCGGAACAGTGTGGTTATTACTTGATGTGGTGTGGTTATTACTTGATTTTTCGATTTGTAAAGGGAACGGTGATTGGACTAGTTGCAGTAGGGAAACGCTAGAGGTTCTCCTGGACACACATTTCCCTGGCTGCACAGAGATCTACTCTCGTTCTGAAACTACAAATGTACTGGATACTGAGAATTGTGAAGTTATTTCCATTAGTAAAGTGGAATGGGCCATTAATTCTTTTGAACCGTATAAATCTCCAGGGCCAGACGGTATCTTTCCGGCTCTGCTACAGTATGGCGAACAGAGGATAATTCCCTGGCTAACGGGAATATTCAATGGCTGTCTTCGACTAAATTATGTGCCAAAGTCATGGAGGATAGCTAAGATTGTGTTCATACCAAAAGCAGGTAGAACTAACCATACGTATCCAAAAGACTTTAGGCCTATCAGTCTGACATCCTTTTTACTGAAAACACTAGAGAGAATCTTGGATATACACATCAAGGAAAATGTATACCCAAATATTCTGTCTTCAAACCAAAATGCATACACAAAGGGAAAATCAGTTGAGACAGCACTCCATAATGTTGTGGAACTGATTGAGAAAGCGTTACACTATAAGGACTATTCTATGGGGGTCTTCCTGGACATTGAAGGCGCTTTTAATAATGTCTCTACGGATGCAATTATGGAAAGCGTCAATCGGTCTGGTGCTCACATATTAGTCAAGAAATGGGTCGGCAATCTCTTAAAGTGTAGAATAGTATCTGCAGAATTAGGCAATGCCATTATAAATAAGGAAGCTCATAGAGGAACTCCCCAAGGAGGAGTTCTTTCACCTCTTCTTTGGACGCTAGGCGTAAATGACATTCTCATGGAATTCGAGGGCAATGCAGGAAATGTAGGGAGCACGGAGTATTGGGGACAGTAGAACATCTACTGTGCCACTGTCCGGCTCTAAGCCGCACTAGATGTGACTGTCTTGGTGATTACACTTTTCGAAGTCTTGAACTTGTATCGGGAATGGAAATGTGTAGACTGCTAAGGTTTGTTAAATCTGTGTGGCAGTCATTCGATACAGGCAGCACGAACTAGGCTGCCATACTTACAGGTTTCTTGTCATCTGCTGGTATCGCTAAGGATCAACCAGACTAACCTAACCTAACCTAACTTGATTTTGTAATAATGCAACTTTGATCAGATGAGAAGTCTTATCGTTTAGAAAAATTCAAAAATGGGGATTTTTCTTATGCATTCACAATGTCGCACTTGCACGTCTTATTTGAATTTTTGACTTGTACCATAATACAAAGTATAATTGGAAACCGAAAAATGGATAACCCTATATATCTGTCAGAATCAAATGTTAGAATCTTGATATTTTACAAAAAAAAAGAGTCCTAATTCCATTGTACAGTGTAATTATATAAACGATCGGCACCATTAATATCACAACTTTTGTCTTTCAAGCTTGTTATATATTTTATTAAAATCATATTTTTTTTTTTGCTTTGTGCTAATTTTTTAATTTGTATGTGTATTTAAAAAAAAAATAGTATTGTGCGACTTGTATAAACCAGTTTTCTGTTGTTTAACAATTGTGTTTAAGTCTACTGCAAAAATCAACAAAACTCTAAAAAAAACAAGGTCAATAGTTCAGTTGAGCGTTTAAAATAAATTATGTACATATGTATGTTGAAAAAAAACAACAACAACAAATCAACATAAAAATAAATCTCATAGTCTCTAACTAAATAAATTATAATCATACTCGTATAATCCCCTCAATGTTGTGGTGGTTAACAAAAAAAAAAAAAAAAAAAAAAAAAAAACTCATAATTCCCTCAATATTAATTAGGGCAGAATTAGCCCAACGTCCATAACCCCTAACGGAACAGCTGATATTTTTTTTTACTTGAAAACAATGCAAATGCTTACGGAAATTTACTGTCACGTTAACGCGGCGGCTCAATCGCTATAAAGTAGAATATGATAACATTGTTAAGTGACATTTATAAGTCAGTGATGGATATCGCTATTGTCTGTTGAATCGCACTACTGTGGCACAAGTATTTGCTAGACGGACATTACACAGAAACATTCAGCATTTTCCCTATATTTCATTCTACAATAAGATTGAAAAATACTGAACTTAAGCCTAATTAAGAAATTATTCCTTGATTCAAAATATTTGCTAGATTGATATGGGTGCTCATGAAGTGCGTGCTGGCACAGGAAAATGCGGCCATTTTCCCGATATTTTATGCTGCAATAAGAATTGAAAAATACTGAACTTGAGCCTGATTAAAAAATTATTCCTTGCTCAAAAATTCTATAACAAACTTCAATTTATAAATAATAAACATAAATCAGACAATATTTATTTCCAAACTAACTGACGCTGTTTTGCCGCATAAATTATTTCTAGGGAATTTCTAGGGTAGAAAATAATAACTAACTTAATTAATGTAAATATGTGAGGATTCCGTATGTGAGTGATAGAGGCAGGGAATGCTGTGAACGATGATGGAATATAAAAAAAAAAATTTTTTTTCGGAGCAAATTTGAGCTAAATATAAAAAACCGGTTCCGAGCCGGATAAAATAGGCTGGTAATGTAGCTTTCTATTAGTGAACGAATTTTCAAAATCGGTTTAGCGGTTTGAAAATTCGTACCAAATATAAAAAACCGGTTCCGAACCGGATAAAAAATATGCTATATTTGATGCTGGTAACGTAGCTTTCTATTAGTGAAAGAATTTTAAAAATCCGTTTAGTGGTTTGGGAGTGAAAGCTTAGCAAACAAACTCACTTTTACACTTATATGTATAATACTTCTTCCGAAATAATGCTGGAGAGTCAGTTGCCGTTAATGGAGACCGGTATAGAGCCATGATAACCGACTATTTTGTTCCCGAATTGGATGGCATGAATGTGGATGAGTTGTGGTTCCAACAAGACGGCGCTACATGCCACACAGCGCACGTCACAATCGATTTATTGAAGGAAACATTCGATGAGCGCATAATTTCGCGGAATGGACCTGTAAATTGGCCACCAAGATCGTGTGATTTGACACCATTGGATTATTTTCTTTGGGGATATGTGAAGTCGCTCGTCTACGCCAACAAACCAGAAACGTTAGGGGACTTGGAAGCCAACATTCGTGGCGTTATTGCCAACATACGGCCCCATATGCTCGAAAAAGTGGTTGAAAATTGGACCTGTAGAATTGGCTTTATTCGAGCCAGCCGCGGCGGCCACATGCCCGAAATCATATTTAAACGTTAATGGCATAAAATTATCCTTCCAATAAAGCCAAATTGATGGACATTAAAACGATTTTCTTGTGTTTTATTTCAATTCGAAGTTCTATACCTCTAAAAAACACCCTGTATAATATTAGTAAGGATTAGTGTTGAGCGATATTGTGATTTTTTAATAATGTTGCTCCTTGTGAACGTGATTTCTAGATCGCTGTTCTTTTAAACTATGACTGTGAACACAGTTTAGCAGTATTTTGTTTGTAGCAGTTCTGTTATTTTGACAAAATCTAATAAGAAGAGCAGCAGTGAAATTAAACAGTGACTGTGATCACGGTTTAACACATTTCAGCTCTTCTGCTTTAAAAGTATTTATTAGTATTGGTATTTTGATAAATACTAGCAAGAAGAGCGACAAGAACAAACAGTTAGCAATCAACCCCATACAAATATTGAGAATTGTGGTATAAGAGACAGAGAGACAGTAAAATTTCAAATACAAAAATGTGAGAGCTATACATAGTTACCAGAAAAGGCGATTTGACACGATTCGACGATTTTTTTCCGACAAAATGTGAAGTATAAAAAAAAATTCATGTGTTAGCTTTATTTGCTTTAAAGTAAGCATACAAGAACATTAATTTCTAAAACATGTTACTTGATAAATTCGATCACAGTTGTGATTAGTGATTTTTCAATCGCTGTAAAAAAGTAACAGGTTTCGTAAAATCGCTCATCTCTAGTAAGGATATACATATGTATTAATTATTTTCAAGTTAGCTCATATCAAATTTGAAGACTTGCTATTATAGCTTTCAAGATATAAGAATTATTATAAATTACTTTGTAAGGGGGATGCTCTTTCCCCCGGTCCTGTTCTACCAATATTTTGTATTACTTCACTTCTCACGCTGAAAAGAGTCCATACCAAATCTGCAGACTCTTGCTAATATGGCTTTGAAGATATAAGGTTATTATTACTTTGTATGGGGCGTGCCCTTTCCCCCGGTCCTATTCTACCAATGTTTTGAATTACTTCGCATTTTGCTCTCAAAAGAGTCCATGCCATATTTGAATACTCTGACTCCTATAGCTTTCAAGATATAATATATTTCTTTCGTATGGGCGTGACACAGCCCACTTAGGGGTATGAAAAATAAATTACGACCTATTCTCAGACAAAATTTCATAAAAATCGGTCAAGCCGTTTCGAAGGAGTTCAATTACAAACATCGTGGCACGAGAATTTTATTTATGTGTATAGATTTCAATAGAAATGCAAGTACAAATTGGAGCCACACTTAACCTATAACGAAATACCAAGTACCTGCCATATTTGCATTTACATATTACGTCATTTAAAAATATTTTTATTGTTGCTTATACTCGTATTAATAATATTTTTTTATTCATATGAACAACATGCACATGAATCTATAATGTCTCTTCTCTAAATTCAGCCGCTTTTGGCTGAGAAGCACGCCCTTTGTTTTAGTATACCCCCCCCCCCCCCCCCGTCGTCGTTGTCGTAGTTCTACAGCCTTATTTGCCATTTGGTTGTATAGAAATTTTGTATTTAAATATTTCATTTGTATTTGAGTTTCAAATACAAGTAAAATGACTCATTTGAAGACTTTGTGAAACAGCCATCACCGCCGTCTGTGACAACAGCAACGACGATGCCAGCCAGCGCGCAGCGTCATCAGCGTCATTATTAAATATTATTGGAACAACAAAAAACCAGTTAACTTTTTAATTGTATTTAATCAAATTAAACGAATTTGGCAAAATACTACAATTCACTATAAATTAAAATTGAAAGTTTCAATTTGGTTTTCGAAATTTAGTCGGTGATGCCAGATAAGAAAGGCGTAACTCGAATTTTCGCTATTTCATAGAAGAAAAAAAAAACGGAATAAAAACTAAAGCAAAAATAATTTTTAAGTGGCCATAAATATTTAATTTTGAATTTAATTGGTTCTTTAAGGAGGTTGTAAAAACATTAAAACGGATTTAAAAAAAAATAGAGATACGCCTTTTTCATAGTAAGCAATCGATATGCAGTTGGTTTGTGCACAAATATCTAGGCTAGTCGATTCAACAACCAATGGAAAAGAAACTTGTAACACTTCTTAAAATTTCAATACGATAGCTATCGAATGCATCCATTCGCTACGCATCGAATTTGTATTTGATACGATAGCCTACTCGATATCGTATGCCGCGATTAGCCCCCTGAATGTGTTCAAAATTAAAAAAAAAATAAATTAGTTATGAAATGCTCACTATCGACGTCACATCAATATCGAATGTGTTCAAAAAAAAAAAAATAAATAAAATAAATTAGTTATGAAATGCTCACTATCGACGTCACGTCAATACAAACCAAAAACTTGGAGCTTGTATAAAACAACTGATTGGTAACGGCAAGTTCACGCTATTTTATTGACCTTATTGAACAGAAATATACTGTCAATAGCACAAAATAGTTCTTGTGATCGAGTAGACAAGCCCCAATTTTTTGATATTGTATTGACGTGACGTCGATTCGACAACTGGAACAAGGGTGAATATATTTTGAACGAGTACTCGAAAAATCCCCAAATTTTCCAGGGAAACTCTTTTGAGAAGCTGTAAACAATAATCAAACCATACAAAAAATATAAAAAAATCAGATTTGGCGTGGAATGCCCCATAACACACATTACATTTTTTTTAAATATGTATTTTGTTTATTATTCGACAAAAAAACTTTATTTAGCCTTCATCTATCATTTCTTAGACTACATCGTCACATTCAAAATCCTGTTTGGTTGATTCGTATCTTAAGCTGGTAACAAAAGAGTCTCATGGAACTAGTATGTCGAGCCATAGTTGCCAAGAAAAGCTAAGGCGACATATATTTTGAACTTGGTTTGTTTTTAAGGAAAATGGATTACCTACGATCGTGAATAATAGATTTTTGTCAAAAAGATAAACCTCGAAAATTATGTCTCTTAAGCTTTTTTGGCGGTTATGGCACGATGTGACGAAAAATTACAGTGTTTTTCCAAACTGTTCTGCATTTCATCGAAACCATTATTTATTTTTTTAATCGAAAGAAGATATTCCCACCTTTCATTTTATTGAAAGAACAGCCTTGGGGAAAATGGGTTTATATGAGTTTTTTTTCATTGAAAATCAAAAATCAAGAAAATTATACACATGTGAGTGAAAATTTAAGTAATTTCTTGTTTAGCACCCTTGCATAGACTTTTCTTCAATTTTTAAAAAATAAGATAAAATTTTTTAAAAATTAATAAATGAACATTTCATTTAATCATTTCTTTACAAAACTGCATCATTTCATTTTGGAAATTTAGTGGTCGAAAAATATAATTTTTTTACACCACAATCCCACTGTGCCACGTACAGAATCCATAACAAATAAATCGAAATTTGTTTAAATCGAAATGTGGCAACATATTCGAGCCAACAATTTATAAAAATATTGAATATTTCTGGCAAAAAATTTAAGCTGCATCGCTAAATGTGAACTTAATTTTTTTTACAAAGATTCTTTTAGACACGGAAAGTTTACTTTGTAAAGTTTTAAGTCAGCTGGGTGAAAGACTGGGTTCTTCTGTGTCTTTCTCCCAGCTGAATTATCACTTTGCAAAGTAAACTTTGAGTGCCTAAAAGGGGGCCTTTAGCGCCAAACGTAGGGTGTCTCTTTAGTATGACAAATTTTTATATTTTACCTTGCCACCAACGAGTGGATGCGGTTGTTTTTATTTGTTGGCTTGTTGGTTCTTAAGCTTTTATGCTCCTCACAATACCAGACCGCACACACCAACACCGCACAAATATTCATAAGTAAGTTTATTAACGTAGGCATAGTCATCGAAAATCTCGAAACTCTGCCAAGTAACATATTGTAACTAGCGATGAGATTGTGAAAAACTTGTCGCCCGTGAACAATGTGCGGCGCATAAACTCACGACAAAATTTATGGAAAAAAAACTTCATTTTGTTATAAACCTTTTTTTTACTAAGAACATCAAATTAGTTTCCAAATACGAAATGCTGTATTTTTCTCTCAGCCACATGCATGCAGACTAAGGAATTTAAAAGAAAATATTACTCACGTGCACTGAAATGTTGATTACGTGAGCGATGCCCATCTCTAATTGTAAAATATCCAAGCAGCTGGTTTTATTTTGCTTTTATAGAAGTTCTGTCTACCTCAAGCTCGCATAAATAAAATTAAAAAAAAAAAAAAACTGGTGCAGTTCAACGCATACCCAGCCTGATCTGACTGACTGACTCACTAACCAACCGGCTGAGAGTTTGACTGCAACCATTATACAAGTATATTGGTTATTTATGGTTAATTAAGTTTTCAAGTTGAATTTATTTCAATTTTTTATAACTAGTACATAATTTTGATTAGTTGTTTTTTTTTTTTTTTTTTTTATTCATGTAATTTTCAAATTAATATGAACCGCCAAATATGTAGAAAACTAATTAAATTTTATTTTCTATTAGCTTTTTTGCTAAGAGAAAATTTCATTGCTTTTGATTTTTGTTTTCATGTGATTAATTTTCTTTGCTTTTTTCCTTTTCAATGAAAGCAAATAAGCACAGGCATGTGCGCTGGCTGCCTCACATATCGCAGAGCCTTTGCTGCAAGAGCGTCATAACTGAAAAACTGGGGGTTTTTGTTTCCTTAATAATACAGAATGAATTGTCATGTTGTTTTTTATATATTGTATACGCACCTTTTAGCGGGAAAATTAAATTTTAATTTAAAATTCACTGCCGTATCAAAAAAAAAAAAAAAAATAATAATTTGAACTTCAAATGTTTTTTTGTCAAAATTTGTATGGAAATTTTGTTTTAACGTACACATCAAGCTCAAATTATATTTTTTTTTGATACGGCTCTAAGTCTTCAGAAAATTTAAAACTTTAAAATTCGTTTTCTGTGAAACAAGTTTGTTTGCAACAAAGGCTCGATTACGTTACCTCAATGTAGAAAGGCCCTAACTCATTATTATTCATTATTATCAATAAATTAATTCTATAAACTCGATACTTAAAACTTCAAAATAGTACCATGACAAGTTTAGGTTCACTAACATTTTAAAATCTTGCGTCCAAGTCCGTCATCAAGTGCTTTTGATTTTTATTTTGTGTTTTTTTATTACTTTGCTTTGTTTAAGAGAATCAATAAGAAAGAGATATGGAATGAATTTAAGAGTTTTTTTTGCAATGAACCAGCGCTGCCATACTCATATTATGCGGTGGAGGAAACAAATTCCCATATGAAAAAAAAAATAACGGAATTTATTTTTTAATTTTTAACGCTGCGTTACACAGTGGGAGTTTTGTATCGAAAACTGTATTCCTCGTCCACTCTATTTTAAAAATCTAAATGATGCAGTTCTTTAGAAAAATTTTTAAATATGAATTGTGCACTAGAAAAATTTTATTTTAGAAGAATTGTATTTCAATTTTGAAAAATTTTAGTGAAATTCATGCAAGTGCGCCAAGCAATAAATAAGTGACTTATATTTTCACTAATCGGCAAAGTAAAACAATTAATAAATTGGCTACTAAGCACAGCTTTGAAAATGTAAAGCTCCTCATTAACACCAAAGGCGATGCAACACTTTTTTTTTTTTTTTTTTTTTTTTTTTTTGAAAGCGAAGTAACACTCAGACAATGAATGCCTACTACTATTACTAGGTGTTACCTTCTTTAGGAAAGAGGTGAGTGATAGAGAAGACAGGTGGTGAAGGAAGAGATAGAAGAAAGCTTCATTCTTTTACAGCTCTGCTTTTTGCACGTTTTTAAATAATTCAGTGTTGCTGCGCCTCTGGTGTCAATGAGACGTATTAAATTTTCAAAGCTGTGTTTCATAGCCATTTTTGTTATTGGTTATTTTACTTCGCCGATAATTCTGCTACACAACACCGGCGAAGGAGGCCGCTCTGATTTTACATTAGTATAATTATCCGCTGAGGCAGGAACTTGAACTTTCCTACAACATGGAAATCTTACAATATACATAATATGTATATTGTAAGATTTCCATGGGACGGGGAGCCTGACCAATTTTGATGACACTCGGGACATTAGCCATCCAAACAGGATATGGAATGTGACAAGGGAACAAATAAATGATAGAAATATTAAAAAAAAAATTATCTAAATTTTGTATGGGTTTAATGGGCTGCGGGCGTGAACGATTTGAATGAAACTCGGAATATGTCTTTTTTTTATTTTCTTCTACAAAGTGTATGTACCAAATTTGAAAACTTGAAGTTTGGATAGAAAAAAATTGTAAGTGAAAAAATCAATTTTAATCGCATGGGCAGTAGGCGTGGCGTATTCTGATGAAATTCCAATTTTTTTTTTTTAATATAGTCAATACAATCCTTGGTGCCAATTTTCAATAATGTAAAACCATTCCTTATAGTTTTTGCATAAAAATGTATGAAGCCATCCCACAGTGCGTTGGACTATTTATGGAACTTGTAGAGCTACATATAACCAGTTCAACATGCTTTGGAGTTGTGCTATCAAATCCCTTATTTCATCGAACACTTTAACTTCACAGTTACAAAATTATGACGTTCCTTGGGCCAGGGGTTCATTAAACAATATGTAAGCAAAACAGTGGCCCTTATCGGGGGAAAACGAACAGTTTGTACAAGCTAAAGTGCAATATTGGCAATTTATTTTGTGCTGAAACCCAGGCTCAAGAAAAGTAATAATAAATTTACCTCTTGAAAAGTTTGTAACAGTGAATTAAAAGCATTAGGTGGCAGTTATTATACATATAATGAAATCCAGCCTTAGGAAATTTCGTAATAATATCGCGTCGTGAAAAAAACTATAACTGTATGTAACGGATTAAATTTGAAGGCTTTACATGCATTAAAGGATATTTTTCAAATAATCGATATCTGAGATTGTCAGTAATTTTTGCCTTGAGTACTTTGGGAGCTGCTTCCTTATTCGACTATTTTAAGGTCATATTGACTTCTCGTTTATGCGAGTATATATTATATGTATGTATGTATATTGTACACTTAATTATCTAAAGGAATACATTATACACATATTTGCATAGGCTTGCACATACATGTGCATGCATGCATTTCGACATGATAAATTATTATATTCAACTGTTCTAATACGTTACATCATGTCGTAAAATTTGCCTTATATTTTTGAGCCAGACCAAGTAGGGTGGGTGGTCGTGCACATAAATTTGTGTAAATGGTTTTGCACGTGTTTGTGTGTGTTTGAATATAAAATTTGTTTGGCCGGTGTGTTGCTTTTTTTTTTTTTTTTTTTTTTTTTTTTTTTTTTTTGATACAAAAACAAGGCAATAGTGAAAAAAGCCAAGTATAAAGCACATTTATTGAAAAGCTTTTATGAATGAAAAGTTTCATTTGTTTATAAACAAACGAAGAAAGTAAAATGGTAGAAAAACATGTAACTTCGTAAGGCGGAGAGAGAGAGATTGAGTAAGGTAAAAAGAGTGAGAGAATAATTGTCGACGTTTAAGAGAAGCGGAGAAGTATATTGAAAAAAAAAAAAAAAAATGTTGCCATAGTAAATTTTAAAAATTCATGCCTAAAAAAGGAGCTGCAAATAACACGAATTACCCATAAAATTAAACATAAAAATTCGTCGAGCCTGTTTTTGTAAAGGTAAATGCACACTTGGCAAACATTTGCCCAAAAAACCGTAACCACTAAATACTAATGAAAAACAATTTCAGACACGTATTTATTAAGTTAAACAGTTTCATCATACATAACTATCTATTAGTATGTATGTATATAGAATCCATCATGGAAACTATTTAACTTTATAAACACGTATCGGAATAAAAAGAGTTTTCATCAGTATTTAGTCATATGTCATATATTTTGGCCATATGTTGGCCAAATGTAAACGTACTTTAAGACTTTGACGAAATGAGGGGCTATTCAAATATTACGTAGCTCTCGAGAATGGGCGTGGGGAGTGGGGGTGTTAAGGATCTGTTGCGGTTTAGAAAATTTATACTGAATATTTTGTAAAAAACGTTACTGAGGGAGGGGCGTATAAAACTCCGAAAATAACATTACGTAATATGTGAATGGCCCTTAAGCAGATGCAGGGCCCGCTTCCGCCCATCTTGGACTCAGACTTTGAAAAATATGAGCCCTGTTTGTTCTTTTAGATGTTGATGCATGTATGTATGTTTAGAATTTAATTTTTTACTTCATTATTTTTAAAGTGACCCTGTATTAAAGCGAACAAAAAAAAAAACAAATACATATGTATATATTCAAATCGGTAAAGGCGCTTTTGACTTGAGCTTCAGCAAAACTAACGTTCACACACAGAAAAATTTCAACTTAAAATCTACGTAAACAAGGTTAATTTAATCTTTTTCGGCAATGATTTTGCTCCATATGTGTTTCATGGTAATCTAACATGATTTACAGTAATTTTCAAAGAAAACTTTTCCTTTTGAAATAACTTTATTTCACGTTGACTTAACATTTACGTACTGCTGAAATCAAAATGAAGAATCATGTTGAATTAAAGTTTATTCAAGTTGGAACAACATGAATTTAATTTAATGTAGCAATAGTATTTTATTAATTATTTAACTTATGTGTGTTTGGCACAGGCATCACAAAAATGTTTGTTTGTATACAAATTGGCTTCTCCCGACCAAGATTGTTTGTATATAAATTCTTTAGGTACACACTAAATATACATATACCATCATTAAAATTTTAATTCATCATTATTTATTTGATAATTTAACATACAATTTATTTTAAATGTTTTAGTTAAAAAAATACAAAACACTTTGACTTGTCTCTAGGGTTCGAACCTGCGATCCTCCGACTACAAGACTAGTACACTGCCTACCAGCCAACTGTTTATCGGCACACAAACATAAAAAAAAAACAACAACTCACCCAACTAATCATACAAGTGTACTGCAGCTATGAACAAAACAAATAAACACCAAAACATTTAAACAACATATTATTTCTTGAAAATTTAAATGAAAATTTTTACATGGTGATTTTGCATTAGTATTTTTTTCTGTGTGCAGGATCGTTGCTTTGCATAAACATTGTGCTGTGACTCAACTTTGTGTGGTCAGTAAAGTGGGCAGTGCCACGCCTACTCTGAAGCAGTTTTGTATATCAAGTACTTCTATGTAACTAAATAAATTAAAAACTTACATGCACATTGGGTTCCTGCTATGGTAAAATTTTGAAATGGGCAGTGCCACGCCCACAGAAAAGTAAAACTGCTAAACCGATTCTAATAAAGCTTTTCACATACATTGAGTTTATATGTTTTAAAAAAATTTACCACAGCCGGGCCCAAACACAAATAAAATTTCATTTTAAGCACTTGCTTGACTTATGTCACTTGTAAAATAACCGACTGGTTATAATTTTTGTGTATTAAAAATAAGAAGCTTTTTTTATTTTCTTAAGAGAAAAATAAATTTCTCTTGCTTTGTATTTCAATTAGGAAGAAGGACGTTGTTGTTAGATATCCTTTTATACCATTTAGCATAATGGTTGTTTGTCCTTTTAACATTGGTGGCTTAAGTGTTGTTGTACTCGTATCCTGTATGCACGTACATATATTTTATTTTTAAAAGATGAGCATTTGCCAATTTCGCACTTAGTTCGCTACGAACCGTAATACCTGGCGGTGGTTACAGCAATAAAATTTCGCAATTTCACACGCACACACACACACATTTAAAAACTTAAATTCACTCATAATACAAAAAATATATTTATTCAGAAATATATTGTTATATATAAGAAGTTTTTAAAGAAAGTAATCAAAAAAAAAAAAAAAAAAACAAAATTGAAAATTTAAAAATATCTAAAAATATTCCTATTAAAGTTAAATAATAAATTGAAAAAATAAATATAAATAAATAAATACAAAATAAAAAATTTTAAATTTGTAAATTTAAAATTAAAGTAAAAATAAAAAAATTAAATTATTAAACTTATAAAATAAATTATAAAAATTGTATTTTAAAAGTAAGTGTCCAGATAATGGAAATGAGTTTTGTGCAGTGATTTAGAAAATTTTAACTTTCACTTAAAAAAAAATGAAATAAAACATTATTTTTCATTTGTTTATTGGGAAACAGGATTAACAATTGTGCTTGACACAGCTGGCAGCTCGTAGATTTCCGTAGAGGTGTTGCAACTGAACGACAGACGAGCAGCCAGCCAGTCAGCTAACAGCAATGAAAGTAAGATTAAATATACAGGTTGTATATTTTCTGTTTTTTTTTTTTTTTTTTTTTTTTTTTTTTTTTTTTTTTTTTTTTGCAAACTATAAATATAAAATTCTTTACAACTACTGCCAATAAGAAATTTTGAATAAGGATTATTTTCTTTTTCTATTATTCAATTGTGAACTGAAAATTTTTACCATAAAACAAGGAAAAGAAACTCATGAATGTTTTAAACAAAGTTTTTAAATTATTACAAATTTTGCGAGTTATTTAATGAGTTCTATAAGAATTTATATATTTTATTTATTTATTTTTAACTGTGTTTTTGCATCATAAATACTAAAGCTTTCCGCCAAAGCTTGATGTGCAAAGAAAGGTCCTCAAAATATCAAAACTATTGCTGCTTTGACTTGTGTGTGTTTTTTTTTTTGAATAATTTATTTAAAACTAGAGCGACATATAAATGTGGAGAATAAGATAGAAAGCACAGATTTTTGCATAAAAAAAAAATAATTTAATTTTTTTAAATAGTCTTCTTTGAGCTCTGGACTCTTTGTCCAACGTTTTTGCAATTTTTTTTAGGCTTGTTCTTGTTCTTCACATCACTAGTTTGCCCACCAAAATCTCAAATCTTTTTTTAGCAGTTTTACAATTGAAGTTTAGCCGCGAACAACGTTGTCAGTGACAAAATAATAATTTTTCAGGAGAGCCAAAAACGCATTTTAAAGCAAGATTGCTTTTTTCCGTTTAATTTTTTTTAGCTTATCGAAAATAATGATAATTAGCATTAAATTTTCTTTTTTTATCTCTGTTACATTTCTCAATTATTTTCGACAATTTCGTTTGAATATTTTTTTTAGTTACTTACAAAGTTCTTCCACTGACTGACAGTTTGTAATTGTATTTTGACGGCGGTAAAATACATAACTTTGGATGGTTTGATGTTTAAACAACTTAAGAGAGTAATGTTAACGGTAATCTGTGAAAAAAATTGTTTTGTAAAAATTGTCTTTTACAACGTTATTTGCGGCTACGCTTCAATTGCTGGTCGATAGGTTGCATCACTACGACCCAAAAATGCTTTAGTTTTGCGAACTGTGACCGCGAAATTTTTACCATCTTTGTAGTGAATTTTAATAGTTTCAATTGCAAAGTAGCTTTTACTTGTCATCTGTCTATAACTAATATATTGAATCATGACAACTGTTAAAATGGCGATCCATTGAAAATGAATCTTCAAAAAACATTTACAAGTTATTTATAAGACTTTTTAAAAAGGCTTGAAAATGTAGACTTATAAATCTTTTAGAAGTCATTAAAATTGTCACACTTTCAAAAAAGTTATCCATTATTTTTTGTATTTTGCTGGGATAATGTTGCAGTCAAACACGTGTTGGTTGTCCTGCCGTCATAATGAGGAGAAAAAAAAACAAATCCACATTTGCCATAGAATAAAAAAAAAGAAACAAAAATTAAAATAAAATACATAAACCTTTGATGACAAAATAAAACAGAAAAGTCATGCAAAATTTAAAAGTCACAAAAAAGATGACATCAGCCTAATGTCAAGCATTAAGATTTTAATTTAAATATATAAAGACCAGCGGCAAGAATTTAAAAATACAACTTTATTTTCTCTAACCATTAAAGTAGAAAAAAAAATATTGAAGAAAGTAGAGCGTAAGCGGACAGACAGAAAAATAATTTGAAGTGCTTGTAGATATTTGTGGACAATCCAAATACAAGCGATTCTTCTCATGATTTCTTTCGTGCGAAAAAAACGCAAAATTAGTTTTTTGTAATATCTGGAAAAATTGCATCTTCATCTTCACCTAAAGTTTCGTCGTTGCCACAATTGAATCTCTTCAGGCCATAGAAGCAATTTTCTCTTATCTGGCTAAGAATCTAGAATCTTTTCAGGCCACGGAATGTAATGTGCTCTGTCTGGCTCGTAGGACCATATAAAAATATAAATAAAAATTTTAAATTTCGTACCCTTACATACCCTTGCAGGTATCTCTATGGTTGGTATAATACCTCAGGCCATAGCTTTTCAGATATTCTTTTGGCCTGGTTATCCACTTAAGTGCTGGTACGTAGTCTGTGGAATGACAGAGGAACAAATGTGCACATATTAGTAAATGAAAGAAAGCACGTAGTAAAAGAAAGATGGTTTGGTAAAGGTGCAGCGTCACCTTGAACTTCCTTGAGTTTAAAGACGATAAGAGGGAAGCCTTTCGGGGTGGAACTTCAAACACTAACCAGTGGCTTGGAGGCTCAGTTAGCCAACTGTAATGGAATCTAACTGCAACAGTAGGAAACAGCTGATAGATATTGTTATGTGAAAAGTAATGTACAGATTCGTACATTCCGGTTACGTTACATTAAATCTCTATAACCATTTTCATTACTTCTTACACAACAATATCGATCAGGCGTTTTGTACCATTGCAGTTGCATTCCATTACAGTCGGCTAACTAAGCCACTACGGGCACCGGTGGCCTAACAGCTGAACTGCCTCTGGGGCTTCATGGATGCTGAGGTGTCAGCATCATTCATCGACCAAAAGCCGATGTTAAATTTCGTTCTAAACCCACGGGACTTCAGAGATGATGCTCACCATCCTAAGTAATCGTTGAAAGATGTTTGCGGCATTCATTGGTGCAATACTATTGCGCTGTGTTCGGTGGTTGGTGAGGTCGATTGTGGGCAACCATATTCCCTGCGTGTTATCACGGAGAAGCTTTGGTTGCCACCGAAAAAGCTGGAAAAATAGTCTTAGACGTCTAGTGCCAAATCAATGCTAGTGGTTGCTCTGACGCAATCACCCAGATAACATTCTCGGTGCTGTTGATATGTAGCATACGTATGCTGCTTCTGGTGGTGGCGGATGGCGAATGCTTGGTTTCACTCGGTGTTAAGACTACCGTGAAGTAAGGCCGCAATGGCAGGTGCTCAACTCAACTAAGTTTGGTCTTCTCACAACTCTGACTCATAACAAAGTTTTACTTGAAATTGTTAGGCTACATACTGAACTATTCTATTTCTGCTGTGAATGAATCTGAGAAGACCAGAATTGAGTTGATTTTAGTTGTTCCGCTGAATGTTTTATGAATGTTCCGCTGACTCTGAGAATACCAAACTGAGTTAAGAAGATTAGTAAAGTCATTAATTCAATCAGAATTTGGTAAACCAGCCGTCCGTTTAAGGGCAGCTGTAGGCAACTCAGCTCGTAGGACCATTAAACACATCTCAATCGGTAATTTCAGCTATTCTGTCTGAATAAAGTGCATTTTCTGCCCCATGACACAACCCTTGACAGCTTTGTTGCCTCTGTGTTTTTTTTTTTTTTGCAGGGAAATTATTTGCAAATTTCGTCCTAGAAAAAGCTGAACTTCAACAAATGTTTATCCAAAATTCTGCGTACATACATACATACACACAAACTTGAATTTTACCATATTTTTTATCTTTTATTGTCTCTAGATTTCTGCCTACCTGGCAACTTTGCTGTCAACCTTGGCTGATCATCCCCTTTTCATAGGTTGACAGCCTTAATGTTGCAGTTTTGCTTGCTGTAAAATTTAATTTTGACACATTTAAATGACAGAAACACGAACAAAAAATAATAAACATAATTTTTTTTTGTCTCTTTTGTTTTAATATATATTTTTTTAAAGCAAAGCATTAAATTGAGAAAAAAAAATGTTCAACTGAAAGTTGTATAAATTTGAATATTTAAATCCACATAAAGCGAAATGTTTAAATATGATGAATAACTGAAATTTATTTGCTGGTGGTTTAGCATTGTCTATATATTTCATTGAATAACATTTTTTCTTTGTGATATTGACATATTTGAGAGTTGCTGGTGGGGATAAAAATAAAGAATCCAGCCTACTTGGATCCAATATTATGATCCCTGTGTGCTAACTGTAAGTGGGAAGAAAAGGTGAAAATATCGATATAGAGTGGATTGTATTATCTGATATAATAGATGCTAGAGGAGAACAGAGAATGGTTTATGTGTGTGCACACGCCTCAGGGGGAATCAGATGCTCCTAATATAAAGGCTCAAGTTTTTCAGTCTCATTTCCCATAACTCGGATAGGCTACTGAGGGATAATCTGCCAAGGAAGTGCAGACGGTAATACTTCAGAGCGGGATAGAAGCAGAGGAGTTGTATAATGCCTTCCTCCTCTTCTTTATCACTGCAACTGAAGCATTGTGCAGCAGAATCATCGGCGAAGTAAAATAACCAATAAAATAAAATGGCTACTAAACACAGCTTGAAAAAAATTTAAAACGGCTCATTGACACCAGAGGCGCTGCAACACTGCATTATTAGAAATGTGCAAAAAGCAGAGCTATAAAAGAATGAAGCTTTCCTCTATCTCTTCCTTCACCACCTGTCTTCTCCATCACTATGTCTTTCCTAAAGAAGGTAACACCTATTAGTAGTAGGCTAGGCATCCATTGCCTGAGTGTTATTTCTTCTCAAAAAAAAAAAAGTATTCATTGTATGGAAAACCCAGACATTTAGCATGGCTTCCGAAAGCAAGGTGGCTGGTCAATGTGGCCAAGAGATTCCTCAAGTGCTTCCTAGTGAAGTTCATGAGTTTTCTATTTAGTTTTGGGAGGGCTTAGTTAAAGCCAGAGGTTTCTAGTGAATAGATTGAACTTTTGTAATCAATTGAGACTTACAAGCAAAACTTAAACCGCATTTAATTTTATATTATTGAAAATTTGACGGAAATTCGTCCGAAATGCAGGGCAATAAAGCCTTGTAGACTTGCTACAAGGTACATGGTCTTTAGTGTGTTAAATGTTACACGCTTTTGTTTAATTATCGTATCAATTTGTAGTAATCTGTCTTAGTATCGTTGATATATTTACATATGTATGTATGTAAAATTTACCAGTACTGCAGGGCAATACCAGTTCCGACTGCTGTAGAAAGCCTGCCTATTTGCATGATTGATTGAGTGCTGCACTGTGTGTGCAATCGTATGTTTGTTCATACACTGCTGTGTGTGTTGTATGTCCACTTCTCGTCTAGAGTTTATTATATAATTTATCTCTAATCACAAACACTAAAAACAACAACTATGAACTAATTAAATAATTTTCACTTTCATTATTTTGAAAAAGAGAAAAATCAAATGAATTTTTGTGTTCCAAAAATAAAAATAAAATATTTTAGTGAGACAATTTAAAATTTTTCGTTGAACTAAATAGTTCAGTAATTTCAATTCTTGTTGAATGAAATATTTTTATTAATTAATGTGAGTTTCTAAAGAAGAGAAGAAAAATTAAATTAGACTTTATTAGCTGGAGGATATACCGATATTTTTCTGTGCAGCCACGCACTTCATCAGCACCCAAGTCTATCTACTGGGGTAGAGATGTTTATTAACATCAGCTATTTAACGCAAATTTTTAATGAAATGGAATATGAGAAATGATTATATTGCGTTAAATAGCTGATGTTAATAACAATCTCTACCCCAGTAGATAGACTTGGGTGCTGATGAAGTGCGTGGCTGCACAGAAAAATATCGGTATATCCCCCAGCTAATAAAGTCTAATTTAATTTTTCTTCTCTTCTTTAGAAAGTCCATATTTACACTATGCAAGTCTTATTGCTAAGCTGATTAGTTTCTTAGGAAAGAGAGACGAAGGGAAAAGAAACGTTACTGTGCCCCTCGTCTCTCTCTCCCTTAAACTAATCAGCTTAAGCAATAAGACTTGCATAGTGTAAATATGGACAAACTCACATTAATTAATAAAAATAATTCATTCAACAATAATTGAAATTACTGAACTTAAGCCTAACTAAGAAATTATTTCTGATTAAAATAAAATATTTTTTAATAAAATTTTGTGTGGCTGGACCTGGACTCACATAAATGCAATAAATTTTGACTTAAAAAAATTTGTAGTTAAATGGGCAAATAATTTTGGAAATCACGATAATGATAATAATTTCTGCCTAAAAGTTTTTAGCAAAGAAGTATGCAGCCGTGCAATTTTGCAAGCTTTTTCAACTGTTTTGTTTCTAAACGTCTTCTAATTGCGCTTACTTTTTATTTATTGTTTGGGCCATAAACATTTCTCTACCATCCATCTTCATTTATAAGCTGACATTGTGCAAAGATTATTTCAGGCCTTAAGTTTACTTTAAGATTTCAGCTAGACATTGCTTTGCTTACACTCCACTTTGACTAAAATATGTTGACATTTTAATTTAAAAAAAATATTATTAAATTTATTTTCCTTGAAACACTTTTTAAAACTCATCGCTGTAATTGTATCAGCCGTAACATGCAAATTGCTATTTCAAACGAAATCTCGCTAAAATTTCTTTATTGGATGGTTATAGCCAAAACATTGTTCTTCAAATTGTTGCCATAAATATTATTTTATGGCTTTTCTCTGAATTAGTTTTTTATGTGCATTTTATTCTGTTAACCAGCTGTTCCAATGTACATACGAGATGTACATATAGTGGTAACAATAGTGTTTAGGTTAATAAAAACTCATAACAATAAAAGCGATTAGAAGCTATAAATAAAATGCTTAAAATACTTTGACCAAATTCTTACCTTGAAAATCAACAGCAAAGAAGCATGTGATCGATATAAACTCTTTAAAAAGAATAAAAAAAGAAAAGATATCGGCAGACTCTCTACTTCCTCACTTATCATTAGGTTTCTAATAATAATACTTATATACAAAACGCTGGCATAGTTTTTTGATCCATCTACGAGTACTACACAGTAAAATGTGTGGATGGCAGCCTTCGTATACTTAAGTTTTTAATAAATAACCGAATAATTGCACCAGAAATAATTCTACCTGTAAACAAGCAAACTAAAAAAACTGCCTAAAATTAGGCAGTGAATTTTGTTTAGTAATTTCCCCAACGCATATTTCATGTCAGAAAACTATAATTTGAAATCTAATACCTTAATCCGAATACATATTTCCCTAGACGCTTCTTGCTCCCAGGCCACCCCCCACCCACTAGTTGTAAGTATTAAAATATAATTTTAATAACTGCAATTTAACGCTGGAATAACATTTAATATCTACTCGCAAAACAAAAAATATCCAACTTAAGCCTCATGAGCCTCTAACAAAAGTTCTATTCATTACTTTTATTATTCAATTACTCAAAAACACTTTGCAACATTTTCACTTCCTATTTCCAACACACTCTTTCCTCGTCTCGATCTGTCATAACATATTACATTTTGCATAAAACACGCAAAAAATTTCTCTGTAATATGTACTACCTGCTGCCACGTAAACAAATTACACCGTTTCAGAGGAACTCATACACTTTGCTTTTGAATGAATTCATTGCTCGTAACACATGTTAAGAATTTTAAGAAATATTTCTCTGCATAAGAATGAGTGTTTTGGTTGTGTTAAATTATTTAACGACTAATCGCATAACATTACTTTGTGAGCAAAAATAAACAATAACAATGGAAAGCATTAAATCATAAATAAATCATGAATGAAGCACGAGTAAATGCTCACTAATGTTTTATGTTGTTTAATTTTTACGCACAGAATTTGTTCCCCCTCCCAATCCACTAAAAATACATTTAGGAATAAGGTTACTTAAAATATTGTACAAATGGCTTGTGGATATAAGAAATAATTAACAATTATATTAAGGGCCATTATTACAAGTTAAAGATAACTAAAAGTAGGATTTTATAGGACGTATAAAATGCTTTTCATTATCATTAGTACAATTTTACTTTAACCTAAAGTGAGCGATAAGTTCAAGGCAGGTTTATCCTACCTGATAAGTTAACTTAAATTTTTAATAATGAAATATTTTTTATACGTCCGATAAAATCCCCCTTATAACTATCTTTAAGTTGAAATAGTGGCAATAAAAAGTTCCTACTATTTGAACTTTAGATAGCAAAAAAAAAAAAAAAAAAAAAAAAACCAAAAAATGTTGATTGGGCACAGCACTGTTGCCAGAAAATGATGATGAGAAAATGCTAAATCGGTCAAAAAAGTCTGCTAAAATGTTCTACAGAAGAAAAGTATAATGCCAGATTTAAATGTAGAAAAAATTATTGAAATGGCTTTGAATTTCATGTTTGTACAAACTTATTAGTATTTGCAGATATTTTTAGAGCACATACAAATATAAAATAGTTATAATTAGTTTTTTTTGGAAATGTTACAATTGCGTTTAAAATTTATTTACGCACTATAATTCCAAAGTATTATTTTACGTATTCAGTAAAATATTTTTTTGATTATAAATACATTGAAATTGATTGTTGAGCGGTTAGCTGGATCCTATGCGCATTTCACTGTTGCTAGTGCAGATCATCAAGGAACCTTTATGAGAAAAATCCTCTATACAGAAGAATTTTTTTTAACAAATTACAATTTTTTATTTTCAACAAATTCTGCCAGAAAGCATCTAGCAGAATTTTTTGAAAGTTAAATGCTTTTTAACGAATGAAAATGCCAGATCTGGCAGTGAAACTGCTAAAATGGCAACAATGGGGGACAGATATTAATTGAGGAAAGATAAAACTCAAGACATGGACATGACATAATCCAAACGTGGAATGTCACATACAGATGCCACAGACGTGGCATAGATATGACATAGACATGACATAGACATGACATAGACATGACATAGACATGAGATAGACATGACATAGACATGACATAGACATGACATAGACATGACATAGACATGAAATAGACATGAAATAGACATGACATAGACATGACATAGACATGACATAGACATGACATAGACATGACATAGACATGACATAGACATGACATAGACATGACATAGACATGACATAGACATGACATAGACATGACATAGACATGACATAGACATGACATAGACATGACATAGACATGACATAGACATCACACAGACAAGACACAGACATGACATAGACAGCACATGGACATGGCATAGATATGAAATAGACATGACATAGACATGACATAGACATGACATAGACATGACATAGACATGACATAGACATGACATAGACATGACATAGACATGACATAGACATGACATAGACATGACATAGACATGACATAGACATGACATAGACATGACATAGACATAAAATAGACGTGATATAGACATGACATAAACATGACATAAACATCACACAGACAAGACACAGACATGACATAGACAGAACATAGACAGGACATGGAAATGGCATAGATATGAAATAAACATGACATAGACATGACATAGACATGACATAGACATGAAATAGACGTGATATAGACATGACATAGACATGACATAAACATCACACAGACAAGACACAGACATGACATAGACAGAACATAGACAGGACATGGAAATGGCATAGATATGAAATAAACATGACATAGACATGACATAGACATGACATAGACATGACATAGACATGACATAGACATGACATAGACATGACATAGACATGACATAGACATGACATAGACATGACATAGACATGACATAGACATGACATAGACATGACATAGACATGACATAGACATGACATAGACATGACATAGACATGACATAGACATGACGTGGACATGAAATAGACATACATAGACATGACATAGACATGAGAGAAATGACATAGACATGACATGGATATGACGTAGACATGTCATGGAAATGACACAGACATGACATAGACGTGAGATAGAAATTTCCTAAATATGGTACAGAATTTATGACCTTGAAAATAATACAGATAATAATACAATATGACCTTGAAAATAATACAGAGATGACATAAGCATGAAAAGGGCAAAATATTGTCAAATATTTCTCAAATACTGAAGAGTCATTGTCAGGACAAAAACTATATATTCATGAGTATAAGTTTTAGACATATGGCTCTGCTATTTTTGATATAAATTCTTCGCAGTACAATCGGCAAAATTTCAGTAAAAATAAATTATGATTCAAAATACACAATACTATTTCGCTTGTGTAACAAGCAATTAAAAAAATAAAGAATTTTAAATATTCATAAAAAATAAAATACAACAACAATATTTTTACGAGTATAAAATCCAGCTTTAATTTCACGTATTCATACTTTAGTGCAGTTAATACTCTCATATCCTCACACATAAAAATCTACAATGGCCGGCTAATATTGCCAAATATAAAGCTTTAAATTTTTCATGTCTTGAATGTTTTTGTGTGTGCATATATTGCTTGGTAATAAAAATATCAACGGAAAATGTGGAATTTCTTGTTATTTTCATTGTACACATAATATTTTTAAGGGCAGTTCAAATAGAAAGAAAGAATGGTCGTAAAACAAAATGTTTTTCTTTAAGCTTGCATACCTTTTGGCGGTTAAAAATTCATATATTTTTTGCTTTTAATATCTTTTTGATAGCGTAGCTTTTAAGCACAATATATATACGAGTAGTTGCTGGAAATTCTGAGAGTTGTTAAGAAAAATTGTACAAAAGTCAAACATAAGCAGTGTTAAAACAAGTTAACCATAAAAAATTTAACAATTGGACAATTTAAGTTTAAGGTTTATATGTTTTTATCTTAAGATTATGAAAAAAATACTCGTAACATATTGAAGCAATTATTTACCGCCGGTGTTTTTAATTTCAAAGTAATACAAGACCTTTTTGCAAAGTCGAATAACTAATATTTCATTATTTTAGTGCTAAACGCTTATGTCCTTTTAATATCCTTCTTAATGGCATAAGCTTCTTTTTTTGTTCAATATTTGTAATAAAGATGTGTATTTTCATTGTTTTTCCTAACGCTGCCTTTTTGGTATTTTTAAACAAGAATTCAATTGTTCTGCTAATGTTCGTTTATGATGTTGTTGTTATTGTGTTTATTGTCATTTTATTATGATTTATTGTTTTTAATTTTCACCAAATAATAATAATTTCGGCCATTACTTTTTGGAATTGTTTTCACTTCTGTGGTTGGTTTATTGCAGCAATTGAACAAATTAAAAATTTATTTCCAAATGCCAAAATCATTTTCACTAATATATACAGGGCAATTATGAATAAAATTCCGAGTGAGATTTCTCCCGGGGAACAATTTCAAGCAATAGCAACTAATAGAAAAAAAAAATTTCTAATTAGAAAAAAGATAAATCTCAAGCGGAATTTTATTCATTATGTTATTAAACACATACTTCTATATTTAATCCTATAGTAATTCGATTTTGATTTATTAGAGAAGTGCAGTAGTGTAAAGTTTTTTTTAATTTACGGCATAGGGCTGAAATTTTTATATTAATTTTTTTGCTTATATTGCATTGAGACAACCCCTTAGTAATGTTTATGTTATGTATGCGCCATGGCCATATCAAGTCTATGTCAGATATACGTCATATCTATATCATATCTGTGTCATGTCCATGTCCATGTCCAAGTCATTTCTATGTCGTTTCCATATCATGTCTATGTTATGTCGATATCATGTCTGTGTCATGTCCATGTCATGTCTGTGTCATGTCCATGGCATGTCTGTGTCACGTCCATGTCATGCCTGTGTCATGTCCAAGTAATTTCTATGTCGTGTCCATATCATGTCTATGTTATGCTTGTGTCATGTCTGTGTCATGTCCATGCCATGTCAATAACATGTCTATGTCATGTCTATGTCACGTCCATGCCATATCTGTGTCCGGTCCATTCATGTCATGTCTATTTCATGTCAATGTCATGTCTATGTCATGTCAATGTCATGTCTATGTCATGTCTATGTCATGTCTATGTCATGTCTATGTCATGTCTATGTCATGTCAATGTCATGTCTATGTCATGTCTGTGTCATGTCCAAGTAATTTCTATGTCGTGTCCATATCATGTCTATGTTATGTCCGTGTCATGTCCATGTCATGTCTATGTCATGTCTGTGTCATGTCCATGTCTATGTCATGTCTGTGTCATGTCTGTGTCATGTCTATCCCATGTCTATGTCGCGTCCATGCCATATCTGTGTCAGGTCCATTCATGTCTTTGTAATGTTCATTGCATATCTATGTCATGTCTATGGGATGACTATTATATTTAGATCTGATGTCTATGTCATATTTATATCATATATATTTCATATCTATGTCAGGTTTATTTTAAGTTGTGCTGTCAACGTCATGAATATGCCCTGGGTATGTAATATCCGCGTCATGTCCAGATTATGCCGTGTTTGTGATATTTGCGTTATGTCCATGTCATATCTACGGCATGAATATGTCATATCTTTGCAAAATCTGTATCACTTCTGAGTTTATTGTTGTGTCAATGTCTATGGGTTGTTCATATTTCTGCAAGGGTACAGATCACAACATTGTTTATAATTAAACTTTTGCATAGTATAGATGATTCCAAAAAAAGAAGACGGTGGGCCTTACCGTGGTGAGCGTATTTCGACTGTGAAATTTGGGTCCTAGATTAAAGAAACAGTTTTGCGGTGTGCTTTAATCTATTACAAAAACGTCGTAGTCGAAGTCGAAATACGCCAACCACGTTAAGTGAGAATAATTTGTACACCCTTATGCAAATGCTATCTGCATTTTTCAATTTAATCGTTGAATTTGAACAGAAGCTCATTGAATACTAAAAATTTTCTCTACTTTATGCCTTCTAATTAATTTTAATCCCCTATTTTATTAAAATCCTGTAAATATGCTAAATAGACAAACAAACAATAAATAAATCCTCTGCATATTTAAAATTTATCTATGTAGATTGATTTTTTTTTTTTTTTTTTTGATTTTAATCCCTTCTTTTTTTCCTTTCATTCTCGTTTTAGGTAATATTTTGTAAACAACAACAGCAACTTAACGTAGACCATTCTCTATCCAGTTTACTGCATTGTCATTTAGCTTTCATATTCTTTGTTTGTGGTGTGTCTACTTGGCCCACTCGCTTCTTTGCCTAAATATGTGAGTATGTAGACATGTATATCCGTATGTTGTTGCTTTATGGTCTTGGATATTTAAGACGGTTTAGCATAGAAAATTAAAGCGGCAAATTGCCAAAAAGCGTACAGCAAGCATAAATTTATTTTGCAAAAATTTACATTGTAAAACGGAAATTAGTAAAAAAATCTAAACAATATGAACTAAACTACGAACGAAGTCTAATATGATGATGGTGCTGATGTGGCGTAATATTTTAGCAGGTTTAAGGCAAAAATTTTGCAAATGTTTTAGTATGCCACATTGACATTTGCAAACTAATTTCCGGTAGTTGTTTTGTCTTTTGCTCGGTATTTGAATTATTTATTTTTTTTATAATTGAAGACAAACTTTGCCTTTCACCTGCAACACACAGCAAAATTTTCTGATAAAATTTAAGAAAACCAGGGCTCAAATCGTCACATCAGTGATCGTATCGACAATTGTACGAAAACAAATTAAGTGATACGCCAATCGTATAAGCTGAATGGGATTTCAATACGTTCACGTATGTCATAATCCGAAAATTGTATTTTGACGATTGACCCCAGGCTAATTTAACATTCTTCAGCAATGATTTTGCTATATACAGGGTGTTTTTTTTAGAGGTATAGAACTTCGAATTGAAATAAAACACAAGAAAATCGTTTTAATGTCCATCAATTTGGCTTTATTGGAAGGATAATTTTATGCCATTAACGTTTAAATATGATTTCGGGCATGTGGCCGCCGCGGCTGGCTCGAATAAAGCCAATTCTACAGGTCCAATTTTCAACCACTTTTTCGAGCATATGGGGCCGTATGTTGGCAATAACGCCACGAATGTTGGCTTCCAAGTCCCCTAACGTTTCTGGTTTGTTGGCGTAGACGAGCGACTTCACATATCCCCAAAGAAAATAATCCAATGGTGTCGATCTTGGCGGCCAATTGACAGGTCCATTCCGCGAAATTATGCGCTCATCGAATGTTTCCTTCAATAAATCGATTGTGACGTGCGCTGTGTGGCATGTAGCGCCGTCTTGTTGGAACCACAACTCATCCACATTCATGCCATCCAATTCGGGAACAAAATAGTCGGTTATCATGGCTCTATACCGGTCTCCATTAACGGTAACTGAATCTCCAGCATTATTTCGGAAGAAGTATGGCCCAATGACTCCACCAGCCCATAGAGCACACCAAACAGTCAGTTTTTGTGGATGTAATGGCGTCTCAAGGGTCTCATGTGGATTCTCTTCACTCCAAATGCGGCAATTTTGCTTGTTGACGTAGCCATTCAACCAAAAATGAGCCTCATCACTGAACAAAATTTTGCGATGAAAATCAGCATAGAGATCAATCTCATTTTCGGCCCATACACCAAAATCACGACGCATTGCATGGTCTCGCGGCTTTAATTCTTGCACAAGCTGGATCTTGTAAGGTCGCAAGCCAAGATCTTTGCGCAAAATCTTCCATAAAGTTGATGGACAAAGCTCCAATTGCTGTGCACGGTGGAGAATCGATTCATTCGGGTCCTCTTCAACACTTTGCTCTACAGCGGCAATTGTTTCTTCGGTGCGCACTGTTCGACGTTTCTGCGGATGCGTATTATCACATAGAGTAAACGTAGTCCGAAAACGATCCATGGTTAACCGAATTAATTGCTCTGATGGACGATTATGTCGACCATAAAATGGACGGAGCTTGCGGTAAACTTCGCGAACTGAACCATTATTTTCGAAATAAATTTGCACGATTTGCAAGCGTTGTTCTTTTGTCAACCTGTTCATGATGAAATGGCAAACCAAACTAAATATTAATCACTTGACAGCTGACAAAATGGCCGCCAGTTAAAAAACTGATGCCAACTTAAAGTTCTATACCTCAATAAAAAACACCCAATATATGTGTTTCATGTTTATTTAACATGATTTGCAGTAATCTTCAAAGATAATTTTTTACTTTTGAAAAACGGTTATTTCATATTAATTTAACTTTCTAGTACTGTTAAATCGATATGAAGCAGCATGTTGAATCAAAGTTATTTCAAGTTGAATCAACATGAATTTAATTTACGTGATTGGCACAGACATCAGAAAAATGTGTGTGTTGCTTCTCCGGCCAATATTTGAACTTGAACACCGCTTAATAATAATAGTTCTCAATTTTAAGTTTGATTTCTATGTAAAATTGAGAACTAGTAGGAGAGTGTGAAATGTTTCGCAGTTGTACGTTCCATAGACAGACACTTGGACATAGAGAAAACTGCGGCTGTTCCTGGGCATATAAAAATCTCTTCCCTTAATTTCTCTAATAAACCTTGTCAACAAAACGCCTTTGGCATTGAACATTTCTAGAGTAAACTTTTACGATTTTCTTTTTTACAAAACAAAAAAAAAATCCAGCTCTTGTATTTTTTTTTTACTAAATCGCAATTGAACTAAAAAAACAACTCCTTAAAGGCATATTCCTCATGTATTTGTCACTTCAAAATTGGTATTCCAAGTTCTACGATTATGTTGAATCGTGTGTGTGTGTTTCTGTGTGTGTGTGTGCATGTGCGGTGCTATTGCCCCTAGAACGTGACAATGAATTTACTTACTTGTTCCTTTCTTTTATTATAATGTGTGTATTTATAAATATATATATATATATTTTTTTTAAATATATTTCTCAAAAATCTGCTCCTTTTTTTTCTATAGAAACAAATATTTAAGTTCACCATGGATGGCATTAAGTTAATGTTGACTTAGAGATCCTTTTCTCATTATTTGTTTTGTTCCACAGCAATTGTGTGAAAATATGCAAACTTTTATGTACGTGTGCCAGTTTAAGGGTTCTTTGTTTTAATTTTCAACTACATGGCAGTTTTCTTTTTGGCAAGTTTTTATTCTTTAAAAAATAGTCTTAACTTTCTTTTCTTCTTGCTTGTGTATGCTGACAGAAAATTTCTTTTGTTAAGTCTTCTGACAGAATAGATAGAGAGTGCTGCAAAAAAAAGTGTTACAAAATCTTTTATGAAATTTAAAAAATGCAGTTAAAATAATTTTTAGAAATTTTTTGGCTTTAAAAAGGCACACTAAATATTCTTTTGTCGTTGAAGTGCCGTGCAAAGGACCCTATCGTATGATTTTCCTTGAGACATTGTATACATAAATGTACTAGAGGTGTCGACAGACATCGTTGCTATATCCATAACTTCGTTTGTTTCTCGATTTATCCGCCATATTGGATTTAATATTTATTTAATAATATCGTGATTGGCGTATTTCGATTTCGACTACGACGATTTTGTAATAGATTAAAGAAGACTTCAACAGTTTTTCTTTAATCTAGTACCAAACTGTCGTAGTCGACAATTGAAATACGCCAACCACGATACGGAAGAATATATCAGGTTTTTGGAACTCTTCTCAGCAAAACTTTTTATATCACAAGTTTTCACAAAAATATGTTACTGTTTATTGGAGCATCCGCCATATTGGATTTATTTGCGGAAGACATATAAAAATGTTTTTGATTGTTCAAAATATGTGGTTGAAGTCTACTGATGATTTGGCAAAGCACCAATGAAATATATAGACAATGCTTAAACACCAGCAAATAAATTTCAATTAAAATAAATTTATGACAATATGTCAAATAATAAATTTCTTAAATGTTAAATCTAAAATATTTTTACTTTTTAGTGCTTATTTTTGAAGTCGGTTCAACGTTTTATTTTATAATTTATCTGCAAGTTTTTGGTGCCAATTTTATATTTTAAGGGCCTTGGTCGCGCCCAATTTTTTTAAATATTAATATCCGCCCACTTTTTAAATACAAAATTGAGTATTTTTCAGAGCTTAGAACGTGTGCCAAGTTTAGTAAAAATCGCTCTAGAAGAAGCACGCGAAATACAATATTAAATTTAAATGAGCGTGGTCTCGCCCACTTTTTTAAATATAGATTGAGCCTATTTCAGAGCTTAGGGTGTGTGCCAAGTTTAGTAAAAATCGCTCTAGAAGAAGCACGTGAAATACAATATTAAATTTAAATGGGCGTGGTCTCGCCCATGTTTTTAAATCCAGATTGAGCATATTTCAGAGCTTAGGATATGTGCCAAGTTTCGCAAAAATCGATTAAGTAGAAGGACAGGAAATATAATATTAAATTTTAGTGGGCATCTCCCTGCCCACTTTTTTAAATGCAAAATTGAATCTAATTCAGAGCTTAAGTTGTTTGCCAAGTTTCGTATAAAACGCTCAAGTAGAAAAATACAAAATGAAATTTTAATGGGCGTAGCCACGCCCACTTCTTGAATAAAAGATAGAGTCTTTTTCAGAGCTTACGGTTTGTGCCAAGTTTTAGTAAAATCGGTTAAGCAGAAGCACGTGAAATGTAGTATGTATTAAATTTTAGTAGGCGTATCTCCGCCCACTTTTCAAATGCAAGCTTGAGTCTATTTCAGAGCTTATGATGTATGGCAAGTTTTGTAAAAATCGGTTAAGTGGAACCGCTTCAAATATAATATGAAATTTTAATGGGCGTGGCTCCTCCCATTTTTTTAATCTTGATATTTTGTCATTACGAGAATCCAAGGTGTGTGCTAGGTTTTGCAGCAGATCAGATCAGTAAATTATTATAAAATCACAGAAAAAAATTAAATTGGCGTGTCTCCGCCCACTTTTTTTTACAAAAAGAGCAAATGGAAGCTTTACCCTCTGCTGCAGTAAAGGAATTTGCGAAATCGATCTAACAGATAACGAGTTATGAAGTAAGAAACATAAAAAGTACAGACGAATTCAAAACCTGGTCCCTTTTTTGAAGTCTGTTAAAAATGTGCTACCAACAACATGCTGAAAATTCTCGTGGCATGTGACTTTTAACATGTCGTATACGAGTACTATAGGCTTTAAAGCTTAATCCTCATTCAAACAATCTTCAGGCTGAGGAAAATTTACTTAAAATTTTACTTATTAGAAAAATTGAAGAAAGCTTAAAAAATGCTTTAAATTTTACATAAAACTTTTCATTTATGCAACTTCAATTTGCGGCGGCTTTTATTGAGACTTTAGTGCAAACATAAACTTGAAAGCTTGAAAAAAATGCTTTACTTTGGAATTAAAACTTTTAAATTCTTTTTTTTTAGTTTGCGCTAGAGATGTGCAAATGTCGTGATTTTATCGTGTCACGCGTGAGTCACGCGTGATCGTGATCAAATTTATAATTAATCACGCATGAGTGCGTGACCGTGACTTAAAAAAAATTACTCGTGCGTGATCGCGCGTGATCGTGCGTGAGCTCTTTTTAAGAATCACGCACGAATTCTCACGCTCTCACGAGATAACACTCTTGCGTGGGTATATAACTGTATTAAAAATTTTAAATTTTCTTATAATAAATACTACAATCTATGTCTGAGCTGCACAAAGTAGCACCAGAGTGCCGAACATCAATCGGCTTCTTATACAAATGAATACACATACGCGAATACATTACTCTCGTGATTTTCTCGGTGGTCAGTTCTGATTTATGTACATTAATATGTATGTATATACATACATATAGTTAGAATGAGCCTGCAAACATAATGCATACATACATATGTACGTATGTATAAATATACATACATATGTATATATATGTAAGAACCTATTTTTCAACTAACAAACATAAAAAATCGTGCGTGATCGTGATAAGTTGTACACCCCTCGTGCGTGATTCAGAATATTTTATACGTGAGCGTGCGTGATCGTGAAAATTTTCAAAATCATTCGTGGGTGAAAGTGCGTGAGTAAAATATTTTTCAGCGTGAGCGTACGTGTCGTGAATCAAAAACCGCTCACATGCACATCTCTAGTTTGCGCCGGCTCATTTTGAGACTTCAGTGCAAAGATAAATTTAGTAACAAACAAGTTGTCAGTAAAAAAATCTATAAAAAAGGGAAGAAATTTCCTTAAATTTTTCGCAGTTTGTTATGAAACAACAACAAACAGTTTTGCGGACCAGCTTTTTTCATAAGTGATTTTTGTTCTTTTATATTTTTTCTTCAAATATCTTATCGCCCTAATTGTCAAGTAATACATGTGACACACACGCACAATATTTATTAAGTCCTTTTTATTTGCTCGTTAAATTCCTGACATACCCTTACGCCTTTATTGGCTTTTTCATTACCCCAAATTGATTTGAGCTACGACGGACTATATTCAGCCAAAGCCATTTATAGCCACAAGTGTGTATATAAATAAATAAATTGACCGTGTTTATGATGCATGATAAAATTGAATTGTTTTGTTTTTTATTATTAAGCAGTGCGAGTAATTTTGTCATAAAATTCACTAAATGGAAAGTAAATCAACAATGTTTGCTTTTAATGTAGGATAATCACTATAATCTTAATAAAAATATCAATAAATGTTAGAAAAACAAAAATCCCAAGTAAAATAATCAATCTTATAGTGTAGATAACATATAACTGCATGCCCTGCAGTTCTGAGGGAGATTTCTTTGCAAAGTTTCTATATTTTTATATATTTTGTTTTTATGTTGTTTTTTTTAAATTTATTTGCTTTGGCGATGTTCAGTTGTGTAAAAAAAAATGCCATTAAGCTTCAAAAAATTTATATAAATTTTCAGCACTACCGGGTAAATTGTCCACAAACTCAAGCTGGAAGCATGCGTCTTGATTTGCTTGTAACACATTTGTCATTGCATGCATGATGTTATTAGTAACTGTTGGTGTTAGAGAGCTTTACAGAGAAATACAATAAACTTGGAAAACAACAGAAATTTTTATCCAGTCTTTATATCGTATGTAACTTTGCACAGTTCATTCATTTTAGTCAGTGAAGCTGAAATTGCCATAATCATAAAGCAGCAATTTTTTTGTTAGCATGCTTTTGAGGCAGGCTTCTCCGATGCTCGTTTCCACATTTGTTTGTGCATGTTTTATCCTGTCTCTGCTTGCCAATAATACCAATAACATTTTGTGGTAGAAATAATAAAAGGAAACCTAAAACCAACTGCAAACTACTCACACACACACACACACACACACACACACGTATCCACATGACTGAGCTGCCCAAAGTAGCACCAGAGTGCCGAACATCAATCGGCTTCTTATACAAATGAACACACATACGCGAATACATTTCTCTCCTGTTTCTCTCGGTGGCCAGCTCCGCCATATGCACACTCCATTGGGTACAAAACCATGTTTACTTTACTACATGCATTTTCACACTATATGGCTAAATGTGTGTGTGTGTGAGTGTATGTATGTAAATAAAAAATAATAATAATAATACATGACACAACATGATGGCACGCATGATTAAATATAAGTTTAATGCTTAAATGATGAACATCCAAAAAAAAAAATAAAAATAGAACAAATTGAAAACTTATGGCATTTCATAACGTGTCAAAAGGTAAATCATAAAACCAGGCACTAATGATAAGTTATTTATGAGTATTTGCAGTCAAGTGCAATAGCAAATATTAAATTTATGAAGCATACTTTAAGGTGCACAAAAATATTTTACTTGCCTTACACCAGCTGCGTCCGAACACACATACTCTGATATTTGCATTTGAGGCTCAAATTTATTCTTGTTTCTTTGCAAAGTAAGAGCAGGCTTTGTTATTACCGGGATCTGATTGGCTGTTGTGCTCTCGTTTGTTACGTGCTTAGAATTACACGATTTCGCATTGATGATAAAAGTGAGCAGGATCACAGCTATTAAAAATTATCATAGTATTTTAAGTGCTTGCACTCATCTGATTTTTATGCAACTTTGCACGCACCTTGGGCCCTTTTCATTTTACAACTTCGGGTTTGGAAAAAGTGGGCAGATCCACGCCCTTTAAATTAGAATATTGAGTTTTGCACACTTCCATCCCATCGATTTTTGCGAAATTCTGCACCCACATTAGGTTTTTTAAATGACATGATTTTTGTATTAAAAAAAAAAATAGGCGTAACACAGCCCATTAAAATTTTATGTAATACTAGAATTTTCCCGCGGCTTCGTTCGCTTCCAAAAAGTACTCAGTGGTAGACTTTAAACTAAATTTATACCAATCTTATCAAAAATAGAAAAAAAAATACCAATAGCACAAATTTTTCCCGTTTTACCCTGTTTTTTTCTTTTATATTCTTCTTCTCCAGATAATAACAAACAAAACTAAAAAGGAAGGGGGGGGGGCATTGGTATAGACATTCGCGCGTCATGCCGTGAAAAAAAAAATTTGATTAATTTTTATATATAGTATATGTGACAGCGCGTAGAGAAAGGGACCTAAGGGTAAATTAATCAATTTTCATTTTTTTTTTTTGGATGTGGACAACATCTGAACATCGAATGAGACCGATCCCATGCCCCAAAAGTGTTCCCACCCAGAGATATGCGCGTTTTATGATGTAATGGTACACCAAAGATACACGTATTTAAATCATTAAAATGGCTCTCCTGAACAAAACCTGTTTTTACCCTTAGGTCCCTTTCTATTTTGCGCGTCACATATAGATATCTTCGTCTACTTCAATGTAACCGATATGCCAGAGAAACTTGGTCCATTTATTGGGTACAAATTGAGTACAAGCACATCAGCTGATCCAAGAAATATTGCCAGTGCTGCCAGACTAAGTTTTCGGCTATATTAACAAGTTTATTGAAAATTAAAATAAGCCTTGAAACGATAAAAAAATATTTGCTTACAAATAGGCCCTTGAAAGATTAAAACTGAATTATTTTCACTTAAATAAAACATTACTAAAGGGTCCGCCATCTAACGTTTTTTTTCAACTAGTGCTTATTTCGTGAATGGTAACACTTAGCTCAAGGCGAATTGATACCAGGTGGTCTTAATTTGCAACTCTGCATATTCGCCCTGTATATTTGTTAGTGTAAAATTTCCTGTTGTCAGAATATTTCCTAACGTTTTGAATTGATTGACAGCAGAGAAATTATGTCAGCTGGTGAATTAGGATCACCTGATGTGAATTCGCCTTGACTTACCTCATGTCTGATTTGACAGATAATTAGTTTTATCCTTCCGCTGAAC
The DNA here is from genome assembly GCA_936439885.1 of Nowickia ferox. NCBI lineage: Eukaryota > Metazoa > Arthropoda > Insecta > Diptera > Tachinidae > Nowickia > Nowickia ferox. The sequence continues at coordinate 19,059,465 of OW387024.1, read as the reverse complement.
GAATATGGTTGCGTATACGCTTGAACAACGCTTAGCTAAGTGGGCCTGCCATCGACTTACAGAAGATGCCGATTTTGCCAAAAAAAATCATCTTTTCAGATGAAGCTCATTTTGATCTTGGCGGGTATGTAAACAAGCAAAATTGTCGCATTTGGGGCACAGAAAACCCGCACGCATACATTGAAAAGCCGACGCACCCAAAACGAGTCACTGTTTGGTGCGGATTTTGGTCCAGAGGCATAATTGGGCCATTTTTTCGAAAATGAGCAAGGAGTGGCCGTTACAGTCAATGGCGATCGTTATCGGGCCATATTGAACGAATTTTTGTTCACAAAAATTGAAGAGGAGGATATTGGCAACATTTGGTTTCAACAGGACGGCGCTACGTGCCACACAGCCGAAGCTACACTCGATGTTTTGCGCCCTGTTTTTGAAGATCGCATTATCAGCCGCAGAGCTGATGTCGTTTGGCCACCTCGGAGCTGCGATTTGACACCGTTGGACTATTATTTGTGGGGTGCCGTCAAAGATAAGTATTACGCCGACAAGCCAGAGACAATTGACGCTTTAAAAGACAATATTCGTGAAGCCATTGGTTAAATACAGCTGCACGCAATCGATAATGTGCTTAAAAATTGGACCGATCGTGTAGGCTACTGCATGGCCAGCCGAGGCAGCCATTTGAATGAAATTATTTTTCATTATTAACCGGAAGGATTGTACTTTCAAATAAAAAAAGAAATTTGAGAAAATAATCAGGAGTTTTTTTATAGCATTTTCAAAAAAAAAAAAGTTATCTGGCGGACCCTTTATAAGAGTTACCTACCCTAGTGTCCGATAACATATAGACAGATTTAAAAAAAAAAAAAAACGTTCCAAATTTGTATGAAAAATAACGCAAATTCATTTACAAAAAATTTGCTTACATACAAATTTCAAAACGAAAAAAATCGTTTGTATATACAAAATCTATCCTATAACAAATTATATAGTCTGATTGTGAATAATAATTCGCATTAATTTTTTCCCCTAATTTTTGTTTACCTATTTTATGTTATTTTTTTTGTTGCAAATTTTAGGCAATTTAAAATAATTGAAAGCAAAAGAGCTGTTTTCGAAAAAACGAAATTCTTTCTTCTTTTTACCCGACTGCGCGTCGCAAAGAAGGGTTTTGTGCTTATCAGCCTACGTATGTGTGTAAACCGAACGCGTGGTAGTGTCACTAAAGATACGACAGTAGTCAAAACTCAATATGGCGGCCAACAGACGCCATTTTGTAAATACGAAAAAAAAAAGTCGGCGAACTCTATCAAAATGGGTATCATTCGACAGGTATTTTGAAATCATCTTTAGGTTTTTCTTAAGATTTTTCATTTCGAATGACCATTTAGGATATTTAACGGTTCAAAGTTGGTCCCATTCGGGTTTTTTGATTTGTTTAATTACTACTTGTTAATTTTTCTCGCCCGTGTTCTAAGCATAAAAAATAAAATAAATAAATTAATGCCCGGGAAATATTTAGAATTGAGCGGATAATGAAAATCTCTGCCTGATTGAATATAAACAAACAATTCTATGCAGCACTGTGTTTTAAGGACTTTTCAATATTCGCCTATTAATTGGTTTTTTTCTACAAAAAAAAAATTCTCAAGCAAGAATCTCCTTATACTCTGCATTATGTAATATTTTTTTTTTTTTGCTGCATTTTATAATTTCCATATAATCATTCCAAGCATGCAAGCATTATTAATACAATAATTTGAGTTCAAGTCATCATCAACATCATCATCAACATCAACATCGTCATCTTTTGCGCCTCAACTTTAAACCACTTGTGTGCTATTTCCCTACTATACTCGTATACTAATATGATTAATTTGCCTCTGACATACTTGCACCCATATTAACTCTGCACCAACGAGGTAACGAGTGTATAATTCATCTGTATGTTTCTTTTTCTGCTTGTTTTTTTCTCCTGCTGCTCTTCATTTGGTTTAAAGTGCAAGTAATCAGCAAAGAAAGGAAGTAAAAGAAAAAGAAAGAAAAAATAAGCAATGCTTCATGGGTTTATAAAATTTAAATGACTTGCTTGCTTTTCTTCTACATAGTTAGTGGGAGGGGGAGTATCAACTGCAAATAGATTTTAGCTTGTGGTTGGAGTAGTTAAAAGGATTAGAAATGAAACACCAGTCAATTGGAAATTTAAAGCAAAAGGCTGCCATTTTTTTGTTATCACACAACTACTGCCTATTTATAAGGCAAAGCCAGAGCAGCGATAATGAAAAAAATGCTTTGAAATTGTGAGAAATTATATATTTTACAAAATCAGTAGTAAAGTAGCTCTGGGCGAGTCAAAATCAAGCATCGTTGGCAATTATCTCTTAAGTGCAACCAGGCCACTGTTGTTTATTGGCCATCGAGAGTTTTGCGTCTCACTCGCACTGTTTGACTGATCTGCCACGGATAACCGTATATTCTTGCGGTTCTCCTGTGGAATTTCTTTAACAACCACGTTGCTACTTCCTATGTGAAGGCATAGGTCGTGTACAGTCAGTCACAAAAACTTTTTAAAATACTGTTAATAACATCTTGGGCGTATGGTCTAGCTAACCCGCCCATATTTGTGCAACAGTACTTTGCAAATTTACTTTGTAAAGTATTTCTTAAATAAATAAATAAATATTTTACAAAAATAATTTAAAACGGTAACTAAAGCTTAAATTTTAATTGGTATTTTTAGCAGCCTAAAAGTAGGCACCAGTTAAATTTTTTTTCTTCTATAGTAAATATAATACAAACAGTTATAAAAATATTATCGCCAGGGTCGCGAATTTGTATTACTCGAGTATTTTCATTTCTTTATAATTTATAACTGCCAGTTCATCGATGTCGACAACGTTCGACTTGTCGCACAATTACATTGGAAATAGAAACAACATTATTAAACCTATTTTTGCTTTAAATGTAATTGTGTAACAAGTCGAAAGTTGTGGACAAAGAAAAGATAAACCGGCCCTTAAATAAATTTCCTACTGGTGCGCTATAGAAAATGTAAAAGTTTTAGTTTTTCAGCAAAAATTCAAAAAGAAAGCAACAACACAGTTGCCAAAGAACGAACACCGCATGAAAGAGGAAATACATGGGTTAACTGTGGTTTTAGTTTTTCCAACAGGAAGTGTTTGTTAATTATGATTTTGCAATTAATAATCATATACAATAGCAACAACCCAGCAGCACGGAAAAGTTAATTGTTGCTATTACAAACACAAACGATTCATGTGTCAAAATCAGGACATTGTTATTAAAAACATACAACAGCGAAGGAGAATAGGCAACTCTTTCTTTTTTTAAAGAGAGTTAAAAAACTTGTAATTTATGCTTGTATAGGGTGTTTTTTTAGAGGTATAGAACTTCGAATTGAAATAAAACAAGAAAATCGTTTTAATGGCCATCAATTTGGCTTTATTGGAAGGATAATTTTATGCCATTAACGTTTAAATATGATTTCGGGCATGTGGCCGCCGCGGCTGGCTCGAATAAAGCCAATTCTACAGGTCCAATTTTCAACCACTTTTTCGAGCATATGGGGTCGTATGTTGGCAATAACGCCACGAATGTTGGCTTCCAAGTCCCCTAACGTTTCTGGTTTGTTGGCGTAGACGAGCGACTTCACATATCCCCAAAGAAAATAATCCAATGGTGTCAAATCACACGATCTTGGTGGCCAATTGACCGGTTAACCGAATTAATTGCTCTGATGGACGATTATGTCGACCATAAAATGGACGGAGCTTGCGGTAAACTTCGCGAACTGAACCATTATTTTCGAAATAAATTTGCACGATTTGCAAGCGTTGTTATTTTGTCAACCTGTTCATGATGAAATGGCAAACCAAACTAAATATTAATCACTTGACAGCTGACAAAATGGCCGCCAGTTAAAAAAGTGATGCCAACTTAAAGTTCTATACCTCAATAAAAAACACCCTATATTACAATTTACAGATTGCATGCTGTTGTCTAGTTTATTTTTCTTGCTGCTCAATACCGCCACATTAACCTGGAAGTTGTTTTGTTAAGAACTGTCTTTATTTTTTTTCTACTTCTTTATTTTGAACTGTCACAAATCTCTTGTCTTATGCACAGACTTTCAAAAACTATTTGAGAATTCACAAATAACAATATTTTTGAAAATCACAAAAGAAAAATAAGCCTACTACTCTTAGATAAGAGCTTTCTGACTGTTCAAAATATGTGGTTGAAGTCTACTGATGATTTGACAAAGCACCAATGAAATATATAGACGATGCTTATAACCAGCAGCAAATAACTTTAAATTAAAATAAACTTATGACACTACGAGTATATCAAATAATAAAGTTCTTAAATGAAAAATAATAATGTTTAATGATGTACCTGAAACAACACATTACAAAATATTTCCTGTTGCGGAATATGAATCAAAAGAATTTGGATTTTATACAACACATTGTGCCATATGCTGATATAATATACACCCATGTAATTTTACTGTACAATATCAACTATTGCACAATAATATTGCACAATATCAACTATTGCACAATAATATTGCACAATATCAATAATTGCACAATAATATTGCAAAATGTACCTTAAGATTTTATAAAAGCCAAAATTTCCCCCCGAAAAAGGTATCCATAGACTATGCAATATTATTGAGTACTTTAGTGCTCCCCCGAAAAAGGGTAATTTTATTTTAAAATATCAACTATTGCACAATAATATTGAATAATATCATTTGTTGCACAATAATATTGCAACTCCTCTCGCTCAAAATCCTCCGCCGAAATCCTTCCCCTCAAAAAGGGTAATTTTATTTGTGCATTATTATCAATATAATAATGCACAAAATCAATTGTTGCACATTAAAAAATGTGTGAGTACCTTAAGATTTTATATCAGCCGAAATTTCCCCCCGAAAAAGGCTAATATACACCCATGTAATTTTACTGTACAATATCAACTATTGCACAATATCAATAATTGCACAATAATATTGCAAATGGGTAATTTTATTGTGCAATATCAATATAATATTGTACAATATTAATTGTTGCACAATAATATTGCAAAATGTGTGAGTGAGTGCCTTAAGATTTTATATAAGCCGAAATTTCTCCCGAAAAAGGTTGATATATACACAGGTAATTTTACTGTACAATATCAACTATTGCACAATAATTGCACAATAATATTGCGAAATATGCCGAAATTTCCCCCGAAAAAGGTACCCATAGACTATGCAATATTATTTTGAGTACTTTAGTGCTACTATTATTGTCGTTTTGCTCCACACTTTGCAATAAATTGCTCAATATTAAAAAAAATATATGGCGCAATATTTCTTATAATACATTTAAAAGTAAACAACAGCTGCATGTGGGCTTAAGAAATGTTAAATGGATTTTTCGTGATACATACTAATTTAAAAAAAATAAAAAAAATTTTAAATAATGTGCAATGATGTACTTGGAAATAATTATTGCGTAATGTTGTTAACACATTACAAAATCATTCGGGTTGCGCAATATAAATCAAAAGAGTTTTGATTTTATCCAATATATTGTGCCACAGTATAAATTCAAGCAATTTTATTGTACAATATAATATTGCAAATGTTTGGGTGACTTAATCTTAATCCTCATATCAAATTTCATACAAATATCTTGTTTACTCAGCTCTTGAGAGAAAAACTAAATTTTCTTTCTCCATTAAGTTGTGTGTAAATTGAAAACTTTAAGCTCGTTTTCTGGCAAACTAGTTTTTTGGAGTTATGATGTTATTTGAGTAAATGAGCGATATGTTTGTATCTATCTATTTGTGTATTTTGAAAAAAAAAAAATAAAAAAAAATTTCTAAAATTATGCCACTACTGTCTCTAACAATTTCCTTATTGTGATGGTCAGTTTGAAGGATCATTCATGTTCACTGAAGTTTTATTGCATGTTGCACGCTGTGGTTTTTGTTTTTTTTAGCTTTTTATTTACTAACTAACGTAACAATTTGCTTATTGTAGTTTTTAATTGTACGGCAATTAAATAAATTTAAATAAAATTTAACATGAAAAGCTTTCGTGGCTTCGAAAAGGTCATTTATACTACAAATTAAAAGACTCATATCGTATGAGTAAAAACAATTTAATAAACTTGAGTTGACAAGCAGTTGAAAGGATAATATATGTATGTACAATGAATTTTGAGTATAAGTCTAGCAGTTTGAAGGTTGTGGGTTGGATTCCCACCATAAACTCTAGTCTCGTTACAATAAGCTACTTAAGTTTCTCTTTAAAACTGCAGAAATAGGCTAATTATGTTATTTGAAAAACAGGGCCATTTTTTATATTGCAATGCTTAAAAGAATTGATTTTAAACTTACCCAGACTTCAGCCCCATTATATGCTATACATTTTTTATTTAAATTGCATTAAAACTGCCAGTAAAATTTTGTAATTAAATGATTGTTGGTAGAGAGAGAGAGAAAAAAAACAAAAATTGTTTTTATAAACAGCAATAAAATTCTAGGAATTTGAATACAAACAATAGCAGCCCAAAGGTATGCTATTAATTATAAAATTAAAGAAAACTAAATTGTTATAGTTTTTACAAATCAATTGTATTTTAATTATTTGCTTGTAGCTTTTAGCAACAGAAACATGGGAAGCAAATAAGCGTAATGAAGTGTTCAACTGAAAGCAACAGAAAATTTCATGCGTACACATTTAGGCTAAAGATCTGCTATGAATTGTTTTTTTTTTCTTCTTTGTAAGTTCCGCAATAACATGCATACAAAAGGAGCATATTTTAGAATTTGTTGAGAATTTTATTGCACTAATAAATTGCTAACAAATTTTTTTTAGTTGTTTGTGATTCATGGCACCCACTCACACTCTCTCTCTCTCTCACTCACTAATTTTTCGCTTTGTGTAAAAATCTTACATAAAATTGTGAACTCTACTAACGCTTAAATATTTAAAATAACTATTTTCAAAGAAAGAAAAAATGTTTTATAGCAATTCAATGCAGTAAATTGTTATTATTTGACTGCCTTAGAAAACTTCTTAAAAGCCAAAAAATAAAAAAAAATCATGGCTGCCAAAATTTTAAATATTGACTAAAAAAAGCGCCCACTCGCCACCAACAATTTGTTAGGGGCGGCCGCTCTAGCAGCAGCGAACCCTGTAACTTTTAAGGCAAAGTCTATAACATGAATGTGCATGTTTCCATAATGAAAAATGCAAGTTATGCTCTCTTCATCTTTTTCTTTTTTTGCTTTATATAACTAAATGGGTGTAGAGGCCAAAACGTAAGTACTCGTATTTGTAGCTGGAAAATATGAATATAAGATTTTACTAAACAGCAACGGAAATGTGTTTATGTATGAGTGTAACAAAAAAAAAAAAAAAAAAAAAGAAAAGTTGTAAATTCATATAAACACACTATTAAAAAGGCTGTGCTATTTATTATACTCTAGAGATTCAAATCGATTATGTAAACACGCAAATAAAAATGATATCTGAACATGAAGCAAATAAACACCAAATCTATTCTGTTTACAAAAATTCTAAAGGACTTTTACTTACTCTACACAATCTATTGTTGAACAACACGCAAACAAAAAATGGAAAAGGTAACTCGCGTTAAGGGTTTCGGGAGGGGGGGGGGGGGATACATACGAGTACATCACCTTCGTTGGGAATCATTTTGGAAAGCAGCAGCTTAGGAAGAGGCATACAGTTGAGGTATGCATATTTCAATGCCGTCAAACAATTCTCTTCATGCTTTTAAAGCCCTTAATTAGTACTAATTAAATGTTAAGGACGATGCTGTCAACAAACTTTTACCACTAACAGCAATAATGAAATGGTTCGAAGGACCATAAATTAGTTGCTGTTTTTTTTTTGCTTTCAGCTTTATTAAAGTGTATCTTAAAATTACTTTTTTGTGGTAGCATTACTTTAGTTTAGCAATCATTAACTTTTTTTGCGGTGCAGGCTGACAATAAACTGGTTAGAAGGGTCATAAACAAGTTGCTATGAAATTTTTTTCCAGTTTTAGCATAGTATTTTACAAGCTTTGCCCACACTTTGTGCTGTTAAGGTGTTACGATGTTGCGTTTACAAAAGTAGGCGAGACAGGCCACGCCTTTTAAAAATTTAACATATAACTTTACGTATTTTTATGCAAAAATAATCTGGCATTACTTATAGCTTTTTGGAGGCCCTTGTTTGTATTGACACAATCTGGTATTTAAGAAAATGGGCGGAGACACGCCCATAAAAATTTAATTTTACATATTATGTATTTTAAGCCGATCGATTTCAATGTAATGTTGCATGTATTTTAGGGACTTAAGATGGCACAATATTGAATAAAAGGAAGTGGGCAGGGTCACGCCCAATAAAATGAGCCTTATGCTATTTCATTGAATGGTAGCGAGTTCTTTCCTTAATAATTTGGAAAAGGATCTCTCTCTTTCTTTCTCTCTCTCTAAATGTATACAGCACATGCATAGAACATTTGGAAATGAGATTTAGACTGGGAAAAATAATAATAAAAAGTTTGACCAACATATTAAAAATGAAAAAAATTCTATAAAGCATCAAAATATGCCCTAAAATTGTCAAATATGCTCTAAAAATCTTAAAAAAAATGCTAGAAATATCCGTGCAAAACTAAAACTATGATATGCAAAAACATGCTTTAAAGGGTAAAATATGCAAAAATATGCAAAAATATGCACTTACAAAATCCATGCCAAAACTCATAACAGTGTCCACACCTGACGAATTTATATATATCATGGCGAAAGTTCATCACGTATAGACTCAATTTATTAATATTATGGCAGCGTTATGATATAATCATCAGATCTCACGGCCCGATAAATTCTCAAATGTGATTTTGTATGTCACTGTGCACTTGATGTTTATTTATTACACAATTTTCGTTTAAAAAAGGTGACACAACATTTATTTTTCTCCAATAATATAAATCAGGGATCGCAAATAACGATTATTTTCCAAATTTAAACTGAAAAAATCACAATAATAGAGAAGTGCTACGGGCACAAGGAATATACCACAATACTCCATGTTACATGGACTACCTATAGATGCAATGATTTTTATTTTTTTAATTTTTATTTATTCCTCACAAAATAAGAGTTATTTCTTGATTTTTATTTATTCCTCACAAAATAAGAGTTATTTTGTGACTTTTATTTATTCCTCACAAAATAACAGTTATTTTGTGATTTTTATTTACTCCTCAGAAAATAAGAGTTATTTTTTTATTTTTATTTATTTCTCACAAAATAACAGTTATTTTGTGACTTTTATTTATTCCTCACAAAATAACAGTTATTTTTTGATTTTTATTTATTCCTCAGAAAATAAAAGTCATTTTTAAAATGTGTTTATTAATTAATTTAATTTAACAAATAAGAGTTTTTGCATGGACTCTGGTGATAAATTCGATCTTAAATCTGTCAATATTAATTTTAGCGCAGAAAATGCTCTTTCCACAGAGACTTGTGTTGCTGGCGTGCTATGCAAAACCTGTGCCAATCTGTACAGGTATGGATATATATATTTTTTTCCTCTCAATATTTCATTACATCTGCATCCACGTCAATGGGCTTAGGATTGTAATTGTCTATTTCGCTTATCGCCCTTTTCATTTCCTCCTCCAGATCACCATCTGAGTCTTCATCCTCTGAATTTACTTCAATAGAGTTTAAGAACTCGTTTAATAATGAACACGTGTTTGTGTCTTCAGAAGACGGTAAAGCATCTGGTGTTTCAGCGTTTGAAGATGATGGTAAGTCAGAAGACTCTTGCGTTGCATCATTCTTCACAAAGAGTAAAATTTATTAAATTCATGTACATTAGACCACCCAATGGACCGAAGTTTTTATTTTATTCGCTAAAGCCCATATGACATTTCATTTTTCTTTCATTTATCAAGTTTCATTTATCAAGCTGGTAACTCTTATGTGTTAATTATGAAGGTGTTGAGATATTTAGTACATTAAAAAATTTTGACAAATCAAAAAATATTTTTATGTTATGCAACAAATTAATTATAAAATACATAAGAACCGGTCTTAAAACCCTAACCAGCACAAAAATGTGTTTTTCGGACAAAATCCGTACCAAATATAAGAAATCCGGTTCCCAACCGGATAAAAATATCTTATATTTGACGCTGGTAATGTAGCTTTCCATTGGTGAAAGAATTTTTAAAACCAGATGAGCGGCTTGGGCGTGAAAGCTTAGCAAAAAACAAACTCACTTTCTTATAAATTGGTTGTTTTTGTAAATGAAATAAAATTATTTGTAATAAAAAATATCAAATTTTTTTTTTTTTTTCAATTTAAATAGGCATATTTTGTAAAAAATTTCATTTCTACACGTTACCAAATTGTATGAAAAATAATGACAATTCGTTACAAACAATATGTTTTTCATAAAAATTTCAAAAGGAAAAAATTATTGTACGAATATATGCAGAATCTATACTAAAGTCTCTATTTTTCATTTTATTTACAAAAACATTGAGTTATTTTTTTATATTTTATTTACTGCCAGTTCATAGAAGCCATGTAAAAATTCTTGCTTGGCTATTTATATTGAAAACACAAACAAAGCACTCAAAATTTGTTTTTGATTTCAATGTAAATAGCCAAGCAAGAATTTTTACTTGACTTCTATGAACTGGCAGTTATTAGTTTAAAAATGACTTTTATTTTCTGAGGAATAAATAAAAATCAAAAAATAACTCTTATTTTGTGAGGAATAAATAAAAGTCACAAAATAACTCTTATTTTGTGAGGAATAAATAAAAGTCACAAAATAACTGTTATTTTGTAAGAAATAAATAAAAATAAAAAAATAACTCTTATTTTGTGAGGAATAAATAAAAATCAAGAAATAACTCTTATTTTGTGAGGAATAAATAAAAGTCACAAAATAACTATTATTTTGTGAGGAATAAATAAAACTCAAGAAATAACGATTAAAAAGTAATTTTTAAAATAAAAATTATAACCGTTACGGTCCCTGATATAAATAACATGCATATTAGATATTTTTGGCAGCCATTTTGCAAATATTTGTTTCATGAAGTTCATATTGTGGTGATTCATCATGATATAAAATCGTCAACGTCTACCGCTTTGTGTGGGTATTAATGAAAAAATGGCAGTTGCTTTGCCGGCATTATCGGCATATAATGCTGGCAAAGTTATGATATGAAATCATCAGTTATTTCTATAAAATGACCAGTAAGTGTTGCCAGATTATAAATATTCGAGCAAATAAATAAAGTTTCTTTGTGAAGTTGTCTCTAGTTGGCCTTTCTGAAGAGCATGTGGGGTATAGCTCAAAATCGCACAAACTCGACTTACTCGCTTATTGATCAAAACCATACTATTTTTTGTTAGGTGTCTATGGCTAGCTCAAACATAATCCTCTGTTTGAGCATTATAAATTGAAGTATGAGGTTATAAAACTAACGGCCTGGCCCACGATGTCGACAAGAAAGTTTCTTTCGCTTACTTACATGGAAAACAAAAACAAATTCTCTTATTTTGTTTTTGTTTTCAATATAAGTAAGCGAAAGGAACTTTCTTGTCGACATCGTGGGCCAGGCCGTTAATCTTAAATTTTTTTTTAATTTTTTATTGCCTATTTTCGGGCGCTTCTAAAATTAAGGCTTCAAATATTTTTACGATTGTTTAGGAATGTTTGATTAATGTCTTCTTGCAAGCGTTATATAAAACTTTGCTGTCTTGGATTTACTTGGACAGTATAATGACCCTCCATGTCATAAATTTACAAAGCTAAAGCGCCCATAAAAGAAGAAAGAAGCTAATAATAAATCTCGGTGTTAATATATTTAGACATTGATATCAATTGTTGTTGGCTTTCAGTTTCCATTAAGTGACATCATCTATTACAAGAATATTTTCCTTTTTTTTTCGTTCTTGCTGCCATGAAAAGTAGTCCATCATATAAAACATCACTTGCTGAGCACAGTGTATCAACAGCGACAAAAAAAAAAAGACGCAAATAAGCCCTGGGCAGTGATTGGATACCATTAATTAGTTCCTAGTGGCTAAAGAGGAATTTATATAAATTTCTTACATTTTTACAAGTTTCTTTAAGCAAAAAATAATCATAAAATCAAACAGCAAACACATTAATAGAAAAATTCTATGAAAAGGTGGGAGAGAAAAAACTACAGCCAGAAGTCCTTTGTGACAAAAAAAATTATCACGCACACTTACACACACACGCTATCGAGAAATATATACTACATACATAAAAAATAATAATGTACAAGGTGCGTGTGTCAACCTTTAGTTTAACATTATAAAAAACCAAACCTTTAAAGGAAAAATACGCCAACAATACAAAAAAAAAACAATCAATCGATTGTGGTATTTGCGAGGGATGATATTAAACAGCTCATAGCCAGCAGAGAACCAGTCGCCCATGCTAACTAAGCATATGCTGTTTGATGGCAAAGGCAACACAGCAAAATACAGCCGACACACCTTCATCAAGGCGATGGCGATGGCAATGCCAACCAGCCCCAGTTTGATGACACACTAATAGTTACAAACCAGCAAAAAAGTCATTATCACATCATCATTATCAGCAGCAGCAATATTTTGTGCTCGTGCTCGTCATCAACATTTGCATTCTGTTATTGTTTTATGCGCCTTAGCTGTCCGTCTATTAATGAAAATACAACAGCCTTTTGCTGGCACATTCATTCCTCCTTGCTGCCCCGCTTTCCCTTTGTGTTGTTGGAGAAAGAAAGAAAAAAGGCAAATGCATATTTGACCTTTGTCTGTTGTCTCATGATGCATGTCTCCACCCAGAATGTTAAAGAAATATTGCATCGCAATCAAATATTTGCCAAACGACCTTAAAATACGCAAAATTTATCATTAAAAAAACACTTTCATCGTTTGCCAAGCGCCTTTACATACACTGCATAAAATATGTATATGCACATGCATATGTTACATATCGTCAGTTGAAATGCAAAGCCACGTAACTAAAAAAAATTAAAGTAATTTTTATTTAATTATTAAATTTTCAAACCTTTATAATAATAATCAGCTGAATTATAATTGAAAGTAAAGAAACTTTAGTTTTTTATCTTCTATAAAATATGAAAAAGTGTAGTTACGCAAAATCAGCCTTTCACCTAACGATATATAATTTTTCTTGTAGCTTGAAACATTTTTTTTTTCATTTCTGTATTGCAGTAGAAAAAGTTTATTGCTTCTCTGTGGACTCTAAGATGTACTAATTAGAGTTAAAATGACACTTTATTTACTGAATGGACTTATACTAATAAAATCAAGAGCTCAAGTACACACACACTCAACTTAAATTACTTAAATGATTCATAACTGGTTGCCAACGTCTTAAAAAACTGGCTGCGCTGGTCTTGAAGCAATACCTCCTCCTCTCTCTGCTGTTCTTCTACACAAGACTCACTCTGCCTACGCTCACTGTTTGTACAACAATAATGAATCACTGGCTTTACTTTTAAACACCTTTTCACAACTATCAACTGCTTTCAACTGAGATTTTCTCTTTCTTCACAATAATGAACTGAACTCTTTAATAGAAAACTCTTAACAATAAACAACTGAACTTCAGACTGACTTTATAAAAGACTGGACTGCCAGCAGACGCGTCGCCCTTTTTATACTTCTCACAAGGCTTCCAGAATGTGACAGCAACATCTAGACAAACTCAGCAGCGTACATCATTAAAGCAGCAATTCATGATGGTTGTTTAATTGATTTCTTTCCCTGCAGAAAACATGGGGTTAAGTGTCCCCAAGTCACCATTTTTGTCGACTATATTGGTGACATTGTCAAAGGAGCGTCTACATATTTTGATGCGTAGAAAACATTTTGTCAGATACACACAACTATGCTTCTTCTTAATGTTTTATTGGTTTGTTGAAAATACAAGTGGTTTAAAGCAAATTCAAGTTTTTATGAAAATTATTTTACGAAATCAATATAAAAGGCAAATAAAACAAAATTTTAAATGAAATAATTATGGAAATTTTTATGAGCCTACAGGCCTACAGATTTTGTGGGATTTGCTGTAATTCCAGATTCATACGTAAGTGTTTGATTTTAATAATTCGACGAAACCTTGAATTTTTCATTTATATATAATACACACAGCAAACTAAATCCTTATTTTCTGAGTCATTCGTTCCCTTTTTTATGTATTTTTTTATTAAAACAAAAATTGTTTTAATAAAATATTCATTTTTATTATCATTAGAATTACTAAAATGTACTAGTGACTATCTGTTTCCAATGTCTCGATACTGTGCCAAAAGAAATACCTACTCAGTAGTACCAACGTCAGTAGTTGCTTTTCAATGACACGCACATGCTAAATGTCTATAGCAAAAAGCATTGTATGGGGTATAATTTGTCAGTAGTACTGGTGACAAAGTCACTAGTAAATCACTACAATTTCACTATTCGCATTTTCTGCATGGTTGTTTTTGTCTGCACTGACATGTCTGTGTGTGTGTGTGTGTATGTGTGTGTTTGTGTGTGTGCTTGGATGTGTATCTTCTTAACAAGCGGAAGCCACTTTATGATTGAACTAATAAGTTCGTTGTTGTTGTTGTTTATTTAGTTTAGTTATTTTGCTGCTTATTTAGTTTTGCAATTCTCAATCATTTATTGGAAAATTTTCTAAGCATTGGCGTTTTGTTAGCCCTTTTAGAATTGTGGTTGAGGTCTACGTATAAGTGGCTTAAGCAGCAACGAAATGCAGGTAGACATATTTAACCCACAGCAAGCAAACTTTTTTGTAAAACAAAAATATTCAACAGCGTACTGAAGTTCTGGTTTATATAAATTTTTAGGAAAGAGCTTGAATCTGAAACATTAAGGCTGGAACAGAATAGTAGCTGTAGTACAACGTAACGAGTAGCGCTTCAAGCTGTCAAAATTTAAAAACTGTTGTTTTAAAGGGAAGTAAATAGAATGCGTAGTTGTGGTAGTAGTTGCAGTGGAAGTTGAATCGAAAGATTCGAAATTTTGAACTTTGTTGCGCGACAAAAAGCAAATGCTTGTGTATGCCAATAAAGATTACCATGCTTTTGAGTAAAATATTATGTAGTCAATTATTATTAGTAAATTCTTTAATACATTTAGCAATTTTTCGCTAACTTGCGATTTTTCGCATTTTTTTCCGACCTTTTTTAATATTTTCAACGGCTTATGCGTCGAAAAGTATGCCTGTTGTTCTTAACATAAGCATAAAATATCCCTAAAAAGTTGTTGAGATATTTCCACTTCAAAGGAGTTTATAAAAAATAATAATAAGCAAATGTTAATCTTTGTCGTTTGTGTACCAATTTTCAATTATTATTTTTTTCGCTATGGAAAAGGTTTACTGAGGTTTTTTTCTTTCTCGGAGCATGGCAAACTGGGTTAAGCTAGTAAATGTATAAAATATAAATCTGTCTCTTCAAATTTGAAATAAAATTTACTTCACTCCAGTAAAAATTTTTAAATCACAGTTTTCTTCACATCCCTTTTATTTGCCTTTTAATTGTGTTCTTGACGACTTGTCAACACTCCCCCTAAAGTATGCTCTATTTCAGTGTTCTTGTTTAGCAAAGTGACCTTGGCTTTCTTTCATTTATTGAACGGACACTTGTGTTCGTTCTGTGTCTTTTAATGTTTTAATAAAAATTTTAAGTTTTAATTTCGTGTTTATGACATTTTATTTAATCAAGTCAAACCAAAAAATGAAAAAAAAAAAAAAAAAATCTATATAAAAAGCATACTCAGTCAAGTAGTAATATATTGGACAAAGCTTTTTTGTAATTTATTTCGTAATAATATTAAATTAATATTTTAAGACAATTCCAAAAAAAATACCACTTGCCAATAAGGGGTTATTCACATATTACGTAACGCTATTTTTGGAGTTTTTATACCCCCCCCCCCCCCCTCCCCCATCCCTTTGTAATGCCTTAATACAAAATGTTCAGTATAAATTTTCTAAACCTTAACCACCCCGGAGCGATGGTTACGTATTATGTGAATGGCCCCTAAGCAACGGCGGCTTTGAAAAATAACTAAAATTGTATTTTGCAAAGCAAGCAAACTTTGTTATTTTAAAGTTTAAAGCCTACTTTTAGGCTTTGCATTTACAATATTATATAATGCTGCTGTTTTTCTGCTTGCCTGTGGTTTTTTTTTGTATTTTCTTAAAATCTTAAAAACTTTATGGAAATACACAATTCCCTTAAAGTATGCTTCTTATTTTTTTTTTATTGATAGGCTTGCATCCCTCCTTTTAAAGAATTTGTTGAATATTTGTAATAACAAATTTCGCCTGCAGCCATTTATGGTTACAATAAAATTTATGTAGCTTTAACCGCTAAATCTTATTAAAATATATTGAGTATTTAATTTTGTTTCGGTAATTTTTCCTTGAAAAAAGAAAAGAAAAAAGAGATGAAAAGAAGAAACGTGAGGGAAATATAAAATATCTAATTGAACGCATGGTTGGGGTTACCTTGTGTAAATAAAATACTAAAATAAGCTTAAGTGGCTTGATAAATTCCAAGAAAAGCATAAATTGAATTATATTGACTTGTAAAAATGTTTGTGTGGGCGAAGAAAAAAAGTGTAGCCATATCTAACTTTTATTAGCTTTTCGAATATGGTGACTTAAGTTTCTATCCTTAAAAAGTCAGCATAAGAACTTCAGTTTGAAAATGTTGTCGAAACTTTAGTTAGACTTCTCGTTGGTTTTAAATTAAACCTTTAAAGTTTTCTTTTAAAGCATACTTTTAGGATATTTTTTTTAAAAGCTTAAGAATTCAAAGGATGGATTTGAATTAAAAATGGCACACAGATAGCTCTTGGCCTTAATGTATTATAGGCCAGAATGTATTATAGGTAAGAATTATACTACTAGCATGTCTGCCGATCGCCCAGTGGCCCATCAATATCGCGAACAACCGCGAGGTACTCTTCTTAGTTTTGCTTACTACTTGTTCCAAGCGTTTACCTTAGTTGCATGGCCATATTTTCTTTGTCCCATCTATCTTCTGCCTTCTAAAGATAATGTTTGAGGTTATGATTTTTAATGTTGCCAAACGGCACTGCGGTTTATATCAATGTCTTAGCTCCAAATTCACAGTCTATAGTTAACTAACGCCCCCCGGTTTCACTGACGATTTTTCTTATCAATTTGATTGGTTAGACTAACTTCATTAGTTAACTAAAGACTGTGAATCTGAGCCTTATTGAACTGTAGCTAAATTACTTAAACATTTTTGGTTAAATTTTTTTTGGAACGATTTGAATTGGACTTATTTTTTATTGTACACGTATTTGCTAGAAATAGAAACTAGATTGAGAGAAAACTTTTACTCATGTTGCTGTCACTATGTACAATTATTTCCTCATGCAATAAAACGTTTATTCCTGGACAAAATATATATTTATATATTTTCATTTCAACACCTTGCAATTTTTTTTATTTCGTTTAAATAATTCATAACTTTATTATTCGTGCTTTTTTCCATTTAATTCTGATTTTCACAATTATTCCGTTCTTGCATTTAAATTCGTTAGCATATTTTTAGGGGTGAGAATAAAGCACACACCTTCCATTTAATAGTTGTGGCTCTTGTGCTGTGTATAAAACCATAAAAGAAATTTTTTAGCGTTAAGTTATTAGATTTTTGTGTGCACACACTCTGGCTTACAAATGTTCTCACATAGTGTTGCATACCTGCAGGGGCTTTCAAAAAAAAAAAACATGATGTTACTGTCAAATATTTGCATTTGCTAAATTTTTCCAATCAAAAACGTAAGCATTTGATTACACCTGTGAAGAGAGAAAATTAGATTTTTATTTATATTTTTTTTAATTGTTTTTGTTCTGAATTTTTTTTTGTTTTGTTAAATTTTTTAGTAAAAAAAAAATCATATTAATCAAGCTCTTAAAAGTATGCTAAACTTTTCTGTTGTCTCATAGCGGCATTACTTTAGCGAAATATCCCTAAAAGTATGTGTAGAATTCTCTTTTTTTTCAATTAATAGTTGTTTTATATTTGCCGCAGAGTTGCTAGAAAATTTACCACACCGCTTAATGTTCTCCACAACTGGTTTATATAATTAAATTTTGTCCATGACTGAGAGTTGGCGTTACAGATTTTCATTTATGTATGTTGTAAAATTGAAAACCTTTGCAATTGGGCTGTAAACATATAAAAGTTTTTAATTAAAATCCATCCAATCAAAAAATCCTGTTGAAATAAATTTGTTTATTTAGAAAGGAATCTTTTTGAAAGTGTTACACACTTTTTGAGCGTTCAATTTATTTAGCCACAATTTGGAAACTTATTCACAATAATATTATTTTCACGAGTGATAAACATAAATCAGCATTTGGTTTGTCTTAATTAAAATGCTGCAATGTGAATATAGAAGAAATTAACCCTTAAAAATTTCAGAAGTTTTTTTTATAAAATCCCGCTGGGGATATTTTTGTGAAACATATTAACCCTTTAACTCCACTTCGCATGGGTTTTTTTTGTCCCTTTTGTAATTAGTCGCCTTACACGTGAGTTAAAATGTTCTAAAATATATATACCAATGGGCATTTATATGATGTCGCACGTGACCGCCATACACATTTAAAGTGCAAAAAAGTCAAATAAAACTAATTTTTATTTAGACAATAAGTGTTACTTATAGCCTTAAATAAGCCCTAAAATTGGTGCTAAATTTGATTTTGAGAATTTTTTTTATTTTCAAGATAATTGCAAAAAACCAAGGCATTCGCATGTGACAAAAATAGAAGTTGCTTTTGCAGCCAACGGTGGAAACGTTGATTTCAGCGAAATTTACAGCAATATTTTAATATATGACTAATTGTACAATGTTGTGCACTGATGGTTCTTCAAAATGTATTTGATTTTAGCCAAAAATGATTTATAATTCGTTTAAATTTGGGCCAAACCAAAACAAAATCTATTTTATCACTAGATTTTGACAAAATCTACTTAAAATCCAATAGATGTTAGTGATGCGACTTTGTTTTTTTTTTTATTTGTACTGAAAAGTCAGCTTGTGTACTTAAAAAGATGTGTGTGAATTGATTATACATACATCGCAGTTGTTTGCTTGTGGTTTTGGAAAAATTTCAATTGACGGATTTTTTTTTGTATAAATGGGGCATTTGTATATGTATATTTTTTTAAATTCAATTTTAACCACAATCACACTTGTCATGTCGCACGTGACATTTTTTTCCATCCTGATATCATAAAAATTTTAATTAAAATCTGCTAGATTTTATGCAGGTTTAAATGCTCTATTATATATTTTTTAAATCAAGTTTTAAACACAATCACACTGGCTATGTCGCACGTGAAATATTCTTCATTCATGATATCATAAAAATTTTAATTAAAATCTGCTAGATTTTATGCAGGTGTAAATGCTCTATTATATATTTTTTAAATCAAGTTTTAAACACAATCACACTTGTCATGTCGCACGTGACATTTTTTTCTCATCATGATATCTATCTATCTATGATATCAATGTTTCTGTTGCTCTCTTTACGAAACTATAAATAATTAACAGCAGCATTCAACGTATTTATTTTAATATAATCAACCGTGTTCTGAATATCACATTTTTCAAATCACATGTGATTTTGAAAGATAATGGTCCTGCAGGCGTTTTTAAAATCATATACTATTTGATGCTCTATACAATAGAAAAATTCCAAAAAAAGAGTGAAAAAATATCTGCCCGTTATTAAATTTAAAATCTCGTGATTTGAAAAATGTGATTTTAAGAACATGCCTGAATGTGTTACAAAAAATTTAAAATTTAATTTCTTTAATATTTTTAATTTATGGTTTTGTAATAATATTTAATTTTCCTTGAATATTTCTATCAACCGTCTGTAACTCTCTTTTTACCCCGTTTTTACTCATCTTAATTTAATAATTTTTTTATAGTTTACACTTACCATGTCGCACGTGACCAACTACATATATACAGTTATCACGATCATACATATCTTTATATATTTCGGCAAGTTTATTTTTTTTTTTAATTTAATTGCACTAAAGAAATTTATTATGTGACATTATTGTAGTAAGAAAAGAGTTTTGTAAATGATTTGACAAAGCACCAATGAAATGCATATAGGCATGCTTAACCACAAGTAAAATAAATTTAAATTTTAGTTGCATTAAATATCTCTGTTTGTATATTTCTGAATATTTGATGAGCTTTCTGCATGTGATTTCGACACACTGACAAAAAAATTTGTTTTCTTATGTCGCACGTGACATCGATAAAGACGATTTTACATTTCTTAAACATTCTCTTTTGTCTCCGAAAAATTTTAGAGCGCAAAACTCAAAGGGTGATGCTTCCATTTAAAAAAATTAATCAAAACAAAACGTACAAAAGAAATAATATTGAAATGACTTTTTTGCAAGTTAGTTCAAGCTGATAGTTTCTCCGTGAAAATACAGGGTGGGCCAAAAGTTACCAGGGGGTTTAAAAGTTTAATAACTTTTTCGTTTATTAATTTTTTTTTATTTTTTTTTCTCAGATTATATAATATACAAAATGGAAATTTTTTTACACTAAGTATGAAAAATAATGTCTCTTAAATGACCACCGTTTTCAGCTTCGCATTGATGGGCGATTATGATTATGAGTGATGAAGCTCATTTTCATTTGAATGGCTTTATTAATAAGCAGAACTGTAGGTTCTGGGGTTCTGAAAATCCAAGAGCCATTCATAAACGCCAATTGCACCCCATTAGGTGTACAATATGGTGTGGGATCACATGTGAAAATATCATTGGGCCTTACTTCTTCGAGAATGAAGATGGAAGTGCTGTAACCGTAAATGGAGAGCGGTATCGGTTTATGATAGAAAATTTTTTACGTCTTGCTCTTGAAAACATACCTGGTATGTGGTTTCAGCAGGACGGAGCCACTGCCCGCACTGCCCGAGACACAATGGCACTTTTAAATCAAATTTTTGGAGAGCGAATAATTTCCAGAAATTCGGAAATAATTTGGCCCAGCGCGATCGCCAGTTTTGACAGCACCCGACTATTTTCTTTGGGGTTATTTGAAGTAGCGAGTGTATGTGAACAAGCCAGAGACAATCCTTGAACTCAAGGCAAACATTGTTGCAGAAATTCGAACGCTACAGCCACAAATTTTGAAAGATGTTATGGAAAATGCTCTAAAACGAGCCCATCAGTGCGCAGCTGAAAACGATGGTCATTTAAGAGACATTATTTTTCATACTTAGTGTAAAAAAATTTCCATTTTGTATATTATATAATCTGAGAAAAAGAAATAAAAAAAAATTAATAAACTAAAGTTATTAAACTTTTAAGTCCCATGGTAACTTTTGGCCCACCCTGTATTATAAAAAAAAGTGATTTAGTATCCAAAACAAAAACCATTGGCTGATATTTTTTTCTTAAACTACAACCCAACAACTGCAATATAGCTAATTCACACACCTTTTCCATTGCAGCGGAATATTTTTCTAGAACAATCTTTAAAAAGCCTAAAAGTGGCTTAACTAAATATACATATATGTATAATATATGTATGTAACTAGATTTTAAGTAAATTTCGTTGAAATCTTATAGCGAAGAGTGTGCGAAATCTACTTGATATTTGCTAGATTTTACTCAAAACTAGATTCTGCTTAGATGTAAACGTACTATCAAACTATCTTTACCAAATTGTTAAACAAAATTTTTAAGACGTAATCACGCAAACAACAAATTGCTTGCCTTGAATCACCTTCTTCTTTTTGTTTGACAGTTACTCTTTTGTCTCCTGCTCAAGGGATTTCTTACTGTTTACCCACAATCTGTCACATGCCAAAGGTTTTATTTTGTTGTTGCTTCTCAAAAAGAAAAAACCCATTACTAAGTAATCTCTACATCCATAAACTTTAGATTTAGTTTGGGTTAACTAGTAAAATTTTGGTTTATTTTTGAAAGTTTCTCTTTATATTTTATTTTCTTGCTTTTTCATTGACTGACTTTGTTGGCATTTGCTTGCAAAGTGTCATCAAACACCCTTAAGCGTTAACAAAGTAATAATTGTTTTCTAGCATAATATTTCTTTTGCTTTTCGACTGATAACAATTTATTGGGTTATTTGTTTATTTTTATTTTTTAGTTTGAGTTTCATTTTGTAAATGCAATTACTTTTAATTTAAAGAAGTTTTGACAGCTTATTTCCCCCATAACGAGTTTCAATTGGCTACTTTAGGTTTAAGAGTAATAAAGTGTAAAAGTAAAGCATATCTTGAGGGTGGAGTTTGAATGAAAACAGTCTTACATTTGAGTGATATTTCTATGGCCATAAGACAGGGGGTAAACTTGATTTGTTTATGTCACACCTGACTGGGAGATGCCAAAAAAAAAAAACAACTTACAAATGAATTGTTTTTTTAAAGCGACTTAAGGTATCATTAACGGTCAGAAATTAATACATAACGTAAATGTTTTAATAAGGAAAACATTTGGTAAACAAAAAGAATTATCCAGAATTGTTTAGCTAAAGAACTAAATACACATGGGTAGCACATACGAGGGCTACTATTTATATTTCGGGAAGAGCAAATAATAACAAACGTTTTTAAATTACTATCAATACACTTTTGCATTCGTTGAAACCATTTGTCAAAGCAGTTTTTGCATTCCTCTTGCAACACCTCCAAAACAGGGTTTTTGGACGCTTCAACTGCTTCTTCGGCGCTCGCAAATCGTTGACCACGCAGTTTACCTTTGATATGCGGGAACAAAAAGAAGTCACTGGGTGCCAAGTCAGGACTGTACGGAGGATGAGTCATCAATTCGATGTTTTGACAGCTCAAAAATTCACTTGTTTGACGAGATGTGTAGGAGCTGCCATTGTCATGATGAAGAATGATTCGTGTCTTCGAATTTCTCCGAAGACTTCCTCCGGCAAATAAATGGTCGTGTACAAACTCAGAATTGACAGTTCAAGGTTGCTCAAGCGGAACAGTGACCACATGCCACCATTTGCTTCGCTGTGCTTCTTCCACTAACAACTTTTGTTGGATTTAGCTCCTCTTGAAATACCCACACGTTCGATTGCAGTTTTGTTTCCGGCTCATGATTTTATACACATCTTTTGAAGCACACCACGGTTGGACATTCTAATCATTTCCTTACACCACTTGACGCGAACCTTTTTTTTGAAAGATTGATAAATTATGAGGTAACAAACGAGAACACATTTTTTTGCAACTAAGTATTGATGCAATATCGAATGTATTGAACTGGAACTAATGTGCAAGGATGCCTCTATCTCACAATATGTCACCTGACGATCTTGCATTATCAGTTCATTTACTGCATCGATGTTTTGTGGCACAACAAACGTTTTTGTTCGACCTTCACGGAATTCGTCGGCGACGAAACTACAACCACGATTGAATTCACTATACCAGCGATATACTGTGGTTTCTGATGGTGCTTTATCGGCATACCAAGCACTGATGAGTTCATCGATACACTCTTGTTAAAATAATCCACGTCGAAAGTTGTGAAAAATATTCCAACAAAAATTTTCTCTTGAAATTTCCATTTTTTTTTTTATATCAAATTGATTTTCTGAACTCACTCAAAAGCCGACTTTACTGCAATGATCTGATAGAAGAAGATAAGAAGAAGTACGTGAAATATAAAATCAAATTTTAATAGGCGTGCCTCCGCCCATTTGTTAAATGCAAGATTGTGTGTTTTAAGAGCTCAGGGTGCGTGTTAAGTCTTGTAAAAATCTTTAAAGTAGAACCGTAACCGTGGCGGTGACTCCGCCCATTTTTTTGAATGGAAGATTGTGTCTATTTTAGGGCTCAAGGTATGTGGTACACTTCGTAAAAATTGGTTAAGTAGAACCGCTTAAAATATTATAATACATTTTAATGGGCGTAAACCCGCCCATTTTATCAACTTTCAATTTCTGTAATAACAAGAACCAAAGGTGTTTGATAGGTTGCGCAACAATCAAATAAGTAGAATATCCTAAAATTAAATAAAAAAAAATTTGTGCGACCAATGGGAAGCTGTACCCTCTCAGACAAAAGAAGAATTTTTACAATCATTCTCAAATGTACCGGGTTATGAAGTAACACCGCCGGAAAAAAATAGAGATGAATTGATAACCTCCTCCTTTTTTTGAAGTCGATTAACAAAACAAATAGCAATTGTACATCAAAACGTTGTGAGTACGTTTATGCTAAAATATGCCAAACTTTATTATGGCGTTGCCAGATTTAAGCTATTGACATAAGTGTTGCCAGTTCCCGAAAGTTGCTGCTCTTGTGAATTGTAATTTTTTTATGTTTGGTACTTAATAACTCCCATGTTTGTTTAATATTGTTATTGTTTCATTATCAAAGAATAAAATGGGTGGGACGGGGGCTCATGCCATTAAATAAAACGACACCACTCTACAGTTCTTATTAAATCAAAACACTTAATTTACTTAATATTGATACTAAGAGCTTTTAAACACACAATGTTAAATTATTTATTGCTGGAATACCACGATGTTAACTTTGCTGTTCTTTACACCAAGCAGTCTGTTCAGCTTTTGCATCGTTATTTTTATACCAGATATAGATAAGAATGTTTTGCTTGGTTTCCAGTCCGTGCCAGCTGGCTCAGCGCTTCCACTACTCTGTGGAAATAGAATACGAAAATTGTACATCATGCAGTGAATTTATTTTTTGTAAACAAAGTTAACACAATTTATTTTTTCATTCACCATTATTTTATTTCATAATGGCCAAAGTTTTTTTGTTGTTGATTTATTTTAAAATCAATTTTTTTTCTTTGTTTACCAGCCCTTAAGGTATGCAATTGTTTGGCGTACATTAAAATATTCCTAGTGCAATTATCTAAAACAAAAAGTTATAAAACATCATAAAATAAGCCTTAACCCTAGGCGATGTTTGCTGATGTAGCGCAACGCCATAAATAATAAACTTTTAATTGTATTGCTTAAGCCTAAAGTTATACAACAATCATTGTTAACGTCAACAATAATAGCAACAAACAAAACCAGTCCAAACACTAATGAATTTCAAATGAGAAATGTAAAATAATATACACCGCCAATTGCTGCGCTCAACACAAAATTACACTACACTCTACGGGATGAGAAATATCCAAACAAAGCTTTTGTAAAAGGGTATAGAAATGTTACCATACGGTGATAATGCTCCAACGAATTTTAATTTTTAACTCACATCCCATTGGCACTTTGAAAACAAAAAAGAACGCAATTTTCCTTTCAAGTGCATGATGCTTTAGCTTATATTAAAATAAATTTTCGTTAAAAATTTCTATTTGTCTTTTAATGTCTTTCGGCTTGACTTTAAATTAGTATTCTGTATGCCTAAAAATCTGTTTAATTTTCTTAAATCCAAATATTCTTCTATTAATGTTTACTTATGGTAACAAAGTTTTGTTTGCTTGTTTGTTTTTCTAACAAATTTTGTATATACTCGTAAAATGTTTTCTTTAACACACGTTTACAATATTACAATGTCTAGTATTCTCGTGAATATTTTAATCCCTAAAGTAGGCAATGTACCTTTTGAAAGGACTTAACAAAATAAAATAGAATAGCATTTCTTTTACGCTATTTAAATTTATGTGGCGTTGGTATGAAATACATTTTTTTTAAGCCTAAAAGTAGGCAATATATTGATATATTTAATTTTATTTTTAGAAAGATTAATCTGTCCCCAATTGCCTTAATCACGGTGACAACAAAAACAAAATTGTAAAAAGAAAAGCAAAGAAATTCAAACTTTCCTTGGCCTTTCATAATTTTTAGAATTTGTATGAAAAACAAAAATTAATTTTCAAAATGTTTTTGGCACCTTGGCGGCGTGATATAGATAATCAGGCTTTAAACCTCGAACTTGACGTAATTTTAACAGCAAGCTTTAAATGAGTTTGCTTATATATATTTATAAAGCCTTTTCAGCTTAAAACCCCTTACAGTTTTTCATGACATGAAAAGAAAAATTTTGCTAACAAAACATTCGAAAAATTGTTGTTATTAATTTTGCTTTGCTGTCAACAACTTTTCAACTTTTCATGGTTAATATCCCTTAAACCTAAAAGTATGCCCGCCAAGTGCCTTCCTAAAAGCCAAGGATGGAAAAAAACTAAAATAATTTAAATGTTGGAAAATTACTTTATGAAATGTAATCAATCGGTTTAACATCAATGTTTTTTTAGTGCTTTTGTTCATTCTCCTGGTTTAAGGCTAAAAGGAAATGTTATTGGAAAAATATTTATAAAAGTTGCATATAAATTTTTATTTTATCAAATTGCATACTTCAGGCTTATGCAGTATTCTCAACTGTTTTGCATTTTATTTCTTTTTTTATATTTTATTACATCCTTTTTTTCTTCCTTGCTGATAACTGCATATATTTGTATGGTTTATGGAATATGAAGCAAGTAAAGCATACTTTAAGGCTTGTTTCTTCTATAACAATGTTGAAGCACATTCCTTTAAGACGATAAACCGGCAATGTGTAGTGCATAATGAGCTTTTTTTTTTTTTAATAAAATGTATGCATAAATAATGGAAACTTCTAATGGGATAGAATAGGAATTGTTTGTAATAAAAAATTTAGAAAATATATTATATAATATATTTTATTTGAAAGCATATTATAAGTTAATTGCTTTTAAACGTGTAACTTCTTTGTTTGCCTGCTCTAAGGTCTGACTTAATAGAGTGTTGTATTTAATATTAAATTTGACCGCCTTTTGATAACATAAATTAAATGCTGCCTTTAAGTATGCTTCACTTTTCGAGCATAAGCCAAAATTATTAAAAGTTTCATGTGTCTGACTTCATTCTTCATTTGTGCCTTAATTTAAAACTAATTATTGAAATGTTCTACTTATGTAACTACCTGCCCTTTAACACGCCATTAATCATTATGACCATTTTAATTAAAATGGTAGCATATGACCGACGGTTATGTTTATTAAACCGACTGAAAAAAGCCTTTTCAATTTAACTTTTAAATGTGTGTGTGTGTGTTCGTTAAATATTTAATACACAGCTACACGTGTAAACAAACAGTTGTCAATACGTTTATTTTTTCGTGTTTTCTTTTTGCGTTTCTTGCTGCAAATACTCGTACATACATATGTAAGTGTCATGACATACAGTATTAAAATTACACTTGTCCTGCCATTTGAAATGAGATTTTAAATATTAACGATGATATTGTAAAAAAAATCAGCAAAGTACGACTTTGACTCGTGCACGAGGGGTTCCGTACGGACTCTAAGATATGTAATACCATACGAACTTTAGCCAATATAATATATAGTTTTGGCATTTCTTGGCTTTATTTTAGTTTTGGCGTTTTCTCCGGTTTTGGCGATTTTTTTTCATTTTGACGACTTTTCATTTTGGCGATTTTTCCGGTTTTTGGCGAACTAACTCAGTTTTAGAAATTTTTTTAATTTGGCCTTTTTTTCGGTTTTTGGCGATTCTTTTTTCATTTCGGCGGTTTTTTTCGGTTTTTGGCGATTTTTTTTAATTTTCGGATTTTTTAGTTTACCGTTTTTGAGTTTGCCTCTTACGGTTTTCAAGATACAGCAAGTTGTCAAAATTACATTAACTGATAGAACACCCTTTAATTTAGATTTATTTTTTATTTTTAGTGTTATGTTGTAGTCTGTATAAAAATACACTAACTTTACAAATTTCAAGAGTATTACATGGTATTTTAACATTTTTCTTTGCCCGTTTTGGAACAACCTTTAATTTTTAACTCTCATGCATTTCTTGTTTTAGTGGCCAAAGTGCTACATACTCTGTAAAAATTTCAGGTACGTAGCTCTTGCGCTTCTCGAGAAAATAGCCTGTGACGCACAGACAGACAGACGGACAAAGAGACTGCGTAGCGAAAACAATAGGGTTCTTTTTCACTTTTAGTGTACGGACCCCTAAAAAAGGAAAGTAGCTAAAAAAAATAGCAAAAGTTACTTTTTGTTAACGGTACTTTATGAAAAATAAAATGTTTGCAAAAGGTACTTTTTTTAAAAACATTTTTCGTAAAAGGTACTTTTTTAAAAAGCATTTATCGTAAAAGGTACCTTTTTTATGAATGGTAATTTCTGTTAAAGGTGCTTTTTGTAAAAAGTACTTTTTGTAAAAGGTACTTTTGGTAAAAGGTACTTTTTGTTAATAGGGGTTTTTGTAAAAGGTACTTTTTGTAAAAGGAACTTTTTGTAAAAGGTACTTTTTGTAAAAGGTACTTTTTGTAAAAGATACTTTTGGTAAAAGGTACTTTTTGTTAATATTGGTTTTTGTAAAAGGTACTTTTTGTAAAAGGTACTTTTTGTAAAAAGTACTTTTTGTAAAAGATACTTTTGGTAAAAGGCACTTTTTGTAAAAGATTCTTTTGGTAAAAGGTACTTTTTGTTAATAGTGGTTTTTGTAAAAGGTACTTTTTGTAAAAGGTACTTTTTGTAAAAGATACTTTTGGTAAAAGGTACTTTTTGTTAATAGTGGTTTTTGTAAAAGGTACTTTTGGTAAAAGGTACTTTTTGGTAATATTGGTTTTTGTAAAAGGTACTTTTTGTAAAAGGTACTTTTTGTTAATAGTGATTTTTGTAAAAGATACTTTTGGTAAAAGGTACTTTTTGTTAATAGTGGTTTTTGTAAAAGGTACTTTTTGTAAAAGATACTTTTGGTAAAAGGTACTTTTGGTAAAAGGTACTTTTTGGTAATAGTGGTTTTTGTAAAAGATACTTTTTGTAAAATGTACTTTTTGTTAATAGTGGTTTTTGTAAAAGGTACTTTTTGTAAAAGGTATTTTTTGTAAAAAGTACTTTTTGTAAAATGTATTTTTTATAAAAGGTACTTTTTCTAAAAGGTACTTTTTGTAAAAGGTACTTTTTGTAGAAGATACTTTTTATAAAAGATACTTTTGGTAAAAGGTACTTTTTGTAATAGACACTTTTTGTAATAGACACTTTTGATAAAGGTACTTTTTGTTAATAGTGGTTTTTGTAAAAGGTACTTTTTGTAAAAGGTACTTTTTGTAAAGGGTACTTTTTGTAAAAGGTACTTTTTGCAAAAAGTACTTTTCGTAAAAGGTACTTTTTGTAAAATTATTTTTTTTTGAGGTCCTTTTTTAAACGTTTTGTTTGCAAAATGTATTGTATATAAACATACTTTTTGTAAGAGGTACTTTTTTGAGAAATATGCTTTTTTAAAAATGTAATTTTTGTAAAAATTTATTTTTATTAAAAGTAATTTTCTGATAAATACTTTCTGTAAAATGTACTTTTTTTGTTACAAAAAACTCTCAGCGAATATTTATCTGATACGATTGTTACAAATCGAATATATTTCTTAACCGACTAAATTCATTTCATTAAGCTTTTAACAAATTTTTCCACTTATTGATCCCTTGGTTCCCATTGAAAATTTAATTTTAACATGAAAATGTTGCAAAGTATAAAAACTTACTCCATACTACACCGCTCGTATCTAAAATAAATAATTTATCTCCTTGATTTTTATATAGAATTTCACTTTCACCTTTTTGATTTATTAATCCCTCCCAAGGATTTTCAATTATACGGTTACTCGTAGCGTATTTCATAAATGCCTGTCAGTTATATTAATCTAAGAGTATTAACTTCTAACACAGTGTATCAAACAATTTAATAAAAATAACAACAGGAGTATGTAGTTTACTATATTCCTAATCCTTTTGAATTAAATTTCTCATCATCATTAATAATAATTCCGATGATTTGTAAATGAATAATTGCTTACTTTTCACACTTTTACCTCAAAAGGCGCAATAGCCCGTAGTTAGAGTAGATATAACGAATGTTTCGTAATTTCTTAATAAGTCAACACCCCCAAAAGTAGGCCCTGAAATTGCTTAAAAGAAATTAGTAATATTTTATTTTTAAGAAGTCAGTTTATATAGTGCGTGCTAAATTAAGTAGGCATAGCTAAAGGAGAAGTTTCGGGTGGGAATTTTTTATTTAATCGTACCTTAAAAAATATAATTCTTTGCTCCTAAAAATTTATTTAATAAAAAATAAATCTATATCACTAAATTTTGAACAAAACTCAATAAATCTTTGCATTTAGATTTATATAGTTTTAGTTTTGTTTATGATAAACCAATGCTAACCAACAAGGCGAAACATTTGACTTTCAAATGTCACTTAATTTATGTCACTCGATTTGTTACTACTTTTTTTTATATTTTTGCTTTTACATTAAACACCCCAGTCAGCTCTTTTTGGTACAGTTAGGCCTCGATTATCCGCAATGGTCGGGACCGGGAGCATTCCGGATAATCGATTTTCCCAGTTAGTGGAGTAACAGCTCTTTTATTGGGTTTTTTCATATTGGGTTTATTCATATTTTTATATTTATTTACATACGAGTGTAAATATGTACTATAAGGGAAAAAATCGATCGATACAAAAAAAATTAAATAGTTGGACAAAAAGAAAACAATTGCAATATTTCTTTCCCGGATAATCGACGTTGCCGGTTCATCGAATCACAGATAATCGAGGCTAGAGATGAGCGATTTTACGAAACCTGTTACTTTTTCAGAGCGATTGAAAAATCACTAATCACAACTGTGACCGAATTTATCAAGTAACAGGTTTTAGAAATATAGTTGTTATCAAAATACCAACACTAATAAATACTTTTAAAGCAGAAGAGCTGAAATGTGTTAAACCGTGATCACAGTCGCTGTTTAATTTCACTGCTGCTCTTCTTATTGGATTTTGTCAAAATAACAGAACTGCTACAAACAAAATACTACTAAACTGTCATCACAGTCACAGTTTAAAAGAACAGCGATCTAGAAATCACGTTCACAAGGAGCAACATTATTTAAAAATCACAGTATCGCTCAACACTAATCGAGGCCTTACTGTAGTTGATTTATGGATTTTGCTGGTAAACACAGTTTTTAATTTTTCTCCTTCTTACTGCGGTATTTCAAGGGCTGCTTATTTATTATAATTTTTTTCTAAATATTTTGTAAATTATTCATAGAATAAATGCAATAATGTAAATGTGAATAGACACAAAAAAAATTGTAAGGAAAATATAAAAACATAACAAACAGCCTTAAAATAGGCCATGTTTTTTTTATATAAGAATGCAGCAACTTGGTGGTGACGACACTTTAGAAATTTCAAACTGCTTGATATTTGTTTTTAAGCCGATTTAATTAGCTAAGCGATAAGAAGGAGGAGAAAAAGCCCCTAAAAGTAAACTACAAAAAGTTTAAAAAGTAATTTTGAAAATGTTTAAATATTATTTCTGCTGACAATAAGCAAGAAATCAAAATTTATGTTAAAGCAAATTTTCGTAACAAGTAAAAAATTACTAAAAAAAAAATATTCTGCTGCTTAGATGCAAATATTTAAACGCCTGAAAGCCTCTGCTATACCACACTAAACACATTTCTCTTTAAGTGCCTTGAGTAGTATTAGCAAATCTACAATTCCAAACAAAACTTTACGAGGCCTGTAACAATTTCTTTAAATATTAAAGCAGCCACAACACAGACTTAGTTTGCTAGGCATTTGCTTATTTACTTCTAAGGACAAATTATAGACACGTGAACGGATAACATGATTAAGGAGGCCAAATACTTATTATATTGTCTTCTTCAGTCAGGTCTGAATTCTTGCCAGCAATAAAAATGCCGGCTTTTTTCTTATCAGATATTGCGCATAACAACATTATTATATGTTTGAGCTTAATGAAAAAAAAAATTACAAAAAGAAAATATCATTTACATGACAGCTCCAATATGTTTTGTGCATGAATCTGTATGTAGCTGTTGATTTTGCCATACTTGTTTGTGTATATAATGAATTCCGTGTAACGTACATATACGAGTATCATTTCATTGATTTTCCAGGTGAGTGTTTGCTCAACGTGCTTGTTGTTGTATTACTTCACACACAAATTTTTTTGTAAAGTCTTTTTTAACATATTTTTAGGCGCAAAAAGTAGAATGAAGTATGAAATATGAATTTAAATAACACGCAAGAGTTATACTCTTCTTTGACATGTTTTTTTTTTAGCCAATCGATTGTTATTGAATTTTTTTCATTTTACATGACTCACTCCCCAATGAAATTACCATCAGACAAAATTGTTATTCATAAAAATAAAAAAAAAATATTAAATAAATAACATGTTAAATGTAAATTTTAAAGAATAATTTCTTTTGAAGTTTGAACATATTTCTTAAGTGTTTTAAAATGTTCTAAAACTGTAATAAAACATAATTCAAACATTTCTATGATAAGGACATTCGCATGACGTGGTGAGAATATGTACGAGTGTTATGTAAATAGAATGTACAAAATATAAACAATATATAGCCAATGCATAGACAAGATGTACACCCTTATTAAAATTTGGGCTTGTGTATCCGTTGTCGAAAACTACTGACTCCTGTTGGCAGGTTAATGTTATTTCGTACAACTTAAGATACGGAAATAGATTGTCAGTAGCACAAAATTGTTCACGAGAGCGAGTAAAGAATCCCCAATTTTTTGGTATTGTGTTAAAGTGGCGTCGAAGTCGAAAACTGGAATAAGCTTGATAGGCAGAACATAGACAAGGCATAGACAAGACAAGACATAGACAAGACATAGACAAGACAAGACATAGACAAGACATAGACAAGACATAGACAAGACATAGACAAGACATAGACAAGACATAGACAAGACATAGACAAGACGTAGACAAGACATAGACAAGACATAGACAAGACATAGACAAGACATAGACAAGATATAGACAAGACATAGACAAGACATAGACAAGACATAGACAAGACATAGACAAGACATAGACAAGACATAGGCTAGACATAGACAAGACTAGACATGACATAAACAAGACATAGGCAAGACATAGACAAGACATAGACAAGGCATAGACAAGACATAGACAAGACATAGACAAGACATAGACAAGACATAGACAAGACATAGACAAGACATAGACAAGACATAGGCTAGACATAGACAAGACTAGACATGACATAAACAAGACATAGGCAAGAGATAGACAAGACATAGACAAGACATAGACAAGGCATAGACAAGACATAGACAAGACATAGGCAAGACATAGACAAGACATAGACAAGAGATAGACAAGACATAGGCTAGACATAGACAAGACTAGACATGACATAAACAAGACATAGGCAAGACATAGACAAGACATAGACAAGACATAGACAAGGCATAGACAAGACATAGACAAGACATAGACAAGACATAGACAAGACATAGACAAGACATAGACAAGACATAGACAAGACATAGACAAGACATAGACAAGAGATAGACAAGACATAGACAAGACTAGACATGACATAAACAAGACATAGGCAAGAGATAGACAAGACATAGACAAGACATAGACAAGGCATAGACAAGACATAGACAAGACATAGGCAAGACATAGACAAGACATAGACAAGACATAGACAAGACATAGACAAGACATAGACAAGACATAGACAAGACATAGACAAGACATAGACAAGACATAGACAAGACATAGGCAAGAAATAAACAAGACTAGACATGACATAAACAAGACATAGACAAGGCATAGACAAGCCATAGACAACACGTAGACAAGACATAAACAAGACATAGACAAGAAATAGACAAGACATGCAAGACATAGACAAGACAATGACAAATACAAAAATGTTATTAGCGTTATAAGGAGAGAGAAAAAGAGAGAGAGATAGAGAACTATCTAATATGAATGTGAATTTATATTTAAATAATTAAAGTTAAAACTAATCAATTTCTATAGAAACCAAAAAAGTTTTTTATATATATATTGTTGAGAAAAAAAAGAAGAAATAAATACGTGGCACACTCACGAAAATTTCAGCTTAAATTTAATTTAACTCCCGCGAAAGGAAAAATACGTGCTGGAATTTACAAGAAAGGTTAACGAATTGATGAAATCATATTAAAGGATTTTGTTTTTTCCCTCCACTTTCTAGCGCGCCACAACAAAAAAAAAAACATAAATCTGATACACGAGACCCTGTAGACAAATGCTTCTTTTATGAAGATTTAGGGCAAAATAACCATGAACTCTGAACGAAAGCAGAAATTTATTATGTTAAAAGTAATTTTATGACATAAAATACAGTGAAGTGTGTTTGAACGAGACAAACTAAATTTAAGTGAAGAATAAGGTTTTAAATTAAAGTCACTTTTTGGTATTCCAAAGAAGAGCATGAAAAAACATTAATTTCATGATTGTTTTATTAAGGCCGTGATACGCTATCCTACACAATCGTGCGATTATTGAGAAAATACAACCCTGGTATGTTGGAGTCTATGAGAATTCTCAAAAGACAATAAAAATTCATCAGATCAGGGTTGTATTTTTCGTAGATCGTGCGATTGTGTAGCATAGTGAGTCATGGCCTTCATTGATGCTGTTGTTCTGTGAGCCACTGTTTTCGAAATGTCTGCCATCATTTACCTTCTCCAGTGCTTCATGTTTATAGTCTGATATTTATTTATAATGTATACGAGTAGCTTAAACAAATATTTAAAGAGTTTCAAAATAATGTTTGTGCTTAAAATGAGTGCGTGCGTGTTATTATTAAAAAGCTCTGCTGGATGAGCTTTTACTAAATTTGCCACATACTTGCATATAAAATTTGAAGGAATTATTAAAGAGTATCTTGATTGCGTTATTACACTACGTATTGGTCTGGAATCATATTCCTTTTTCGTTCCTAGCACTTAGGTGATGATGCAGAGGTAATGACCCAATGAAATATAATACAAAAGAAAATAAGACATTTTTCACCATTAACATTTAGACAGAGCGTAGAACTCTACTGACAGGGGACTCAACCTCAATAAATATCATATTATTATAAAATATTTTTATTTAGTGGTCTTTCTTTTTGTCTTGTTGGCTAATGGTGACGCAATAAATATGGCATAAATTTATAACTCTGTTAAACTCCTAAAAATATTTGCTGGCCTTGAACATTTTTGTTAATGGAAAATAAAATGTACATACGTACGACATGTCGCACACTTACTTTCAAAACAAAAACCAATTTTAATATTTTCTGGTTGATTCAACTGTAAGTGTGCGTCGAACATTGTCGACATCGTGGGATTGGCCCCAAGTTACATAAATAAATTAACTTGCTTGCTGATATAAAATTTTTATTTCAAAGAATTATTTTTGCATATTTTTAGGCGTTTTTTTTTACTTAATTTGAAGTATTGAGCATATTTAAAAACTTTAATGAAATATTTTTTAACTACAATTTTCATTTGTTTTCTGTTTCCTTTACATTTTGGGCTCAAAACATTGTCAAAAGCTTATAATGGGCCACTCATTATGACCACATCATGTTGAAGCTTTTCAGTTGCCAATAACGAAAAATTTACAATCTGCAAAATATCAAATTAAAATTTCCATTCACTAAATTCATCACCATGAAATAAGACTCTCTAGGAGAGGCCAATGTCAAACACTTTGTGTTTTAAAATATTTTTCATATTTATTTCTACTACAGCACACTTTCGAGTGTTTACACTATAGCCCTGGTGTTTTATTGTAAGCTGCGTCGTTAATGAGTATGTGGCAAATAGTGTAAATGTATTGAATCTAGTTTGATAATTGAAAAATGTGTTTTTTTGAGAGAAAATTTAAATGTTGCATTAATGGAAAAGCTAAAGCATATTTTAGAGAAAAAATTTGTTTATTCAAAGCATTCAAAATTCAATAATCTAAAGCCTGAAATTTGTATTTTACAATATTTAATGTGATAAATTGCCATTACCAGCAAACACTATTGCTACCACTATTTAATATATTGTTCAATAAATAACCTTGATTTAATTGCAGATTTAAATAAATTTTATTGTAATATGATGTTAGTAAAAATTATAATGCATTACAGTAAGCAGAGAATTTAAATTTGCAAAATGTTGTTGTTGTAGCAAACATTTATGGTTTAATTTTATAAATAAACATTTAAAAATTTTGCTAGATAATAATTAATTACTCTAATACTACTTAAATACATTAATTAGTTTGAGTACGTATTTAATAATAAATTGATAAATTCTCTTGCAATTTATTGCGTGCAAGCATTTAAGTCATATTATTGTTGCATACTGGCAGGATAAATATAACTTTATTTAAGTGGGTTATTATATATAGTTGCAATGGACGAACTGTAATTGAAACAATAATTTCATAAGAAAATTTCATTACTCGTTTTAGCAGGTGAAGTGTGCTTAAAGGGTGTTTTAGTAGTTTGAAAACTGTTGCATATTTAAAGGAGGACTTAACGTTAGTGTTGTAAATACTTTACTATTTCTTACAGTTATAATTAGCTTATAGCAAAATTTTCATAATTAAATGTACGAAAACAAAATCTTCAAAGAAAAATTTTCTTTTGAAATAACTTGATTTCATAGTTGATTTAACATGCCACCACTGTTAAATTGAAAATGAATTATCATGTTGAATCAACGTTTTTTCAAGTTGAAACAACGTGAATTTGATGCTGGAATTAACACGTAGAACCATGTTGAATCAAAGTTATTTATTTTTTACGATTTGCTAGAATAGTGGTAAAAATTACCGTTCCCAGGGGGGGGGAGTTAGAGGTTTAATATGTTCCACAAAAATATTTGCTGTTATATTTTCTATAAAATTATTAAACATATACCACACTTCAGATAAAAAGCACACTTGGTTCCATATATCGAAATGCTGGTCTCCTCTACCAGAATCCATTCATTCAGGGCTGTTCTGTAAATAGCGCATTTTGAAATCGCTTAATTTCCACGAACGAGCTCAATTAAATAGGCGACTTATTGCAGCTAAATATTTAATTGGTTTTAATGTTTAGATGTTTAAGATATTTAGGACGAACTTAACTTCGAATGCCCTAAATCGCCCGATCAGCAGAACACTGTTTTTCGTTTTTGGAAATTGCACGATTTCAAAACGCGCTGTTTACAGAACAGAGGGCAGACTTTAATTTAAAGGCTGCGTGATCTAGTCTGGAAGTAAAAGTTGTTGAACTAAAAATTTCGCTCATGTAAATAAAATCGTATAAAAGAGCCGACACAATCGATTTAAAAAAAAATCACGTTCGAAAATTATGTCGCTTAAGCTTTTCTGGCGGTTATGGCACGAGAAAAAACGTACAAAAATTAAATTTTGTTTCGCGGTGAAGACTATTTATGCGGGAGGGAAAATTACAAAATTCGATATCGAACCAATTTTAATGGTGTTTGTATGGAAATTTCCCACGATATCGAATGCAATACTTTGCTCTCAGATTTTTAGGCTTTCAGTTTCACAAAAATTTCGCTTGGTATGTTGATTATTCAAAAAGAAACCTTGTTAGTCTAGAGCTGATTTTACTAAATATATATTTTTTGTTTTAATTTTATGACGTCATTTAAAATATAAAAATTATACTTTTTCTATTTAATAATGAAACCAAATATTTTATATATGTGACCTGCTCCACGAAAAGGGACCTCTGCGCCGAAAAGAAGTTATTGAGTTATTTGAAAGAGCGTTTTTTTCCTATAAGAATCACTCAAAAAGTAAAAAAAAAAAAAAAATTTCGGCGCAGAGGTCCCTTTTCGTGGAGCAGGTCACATATGTATATGTAAATTTTGTTAATAAGCAAAGATTTTTCATTCAAAGCGAAAACAGCTTGTTAAGCTTTATATGGAAAAAAAACATTTTTTTAATGAAAGTATAACACTTGACATTGTCTACGCGGAAAAATTTGTGTGTGTGTGTGGGTGTGTGCGTGTGTAACGACAAGTATGTGTCAATGAGTTGCGTTATTATTGTGTGCGTGTGCGTAAAATTTGGCATAATGAGAATATTAAAAAAAAAAAGTTAAAAATCTTGACAACTTAGTTAAAATATGTTTATCACTTAAGGCATTATTTTTATTTGTTTTTAAAGAGACTTGCGGGAATTAACACAAATTAAGTAAAAATTAATGGAATACTTTGCTGCTGCTTATTTTACTAGAGAATAATGCCCTAAAAGTTAAAGATTGTAAAAGCCAAAAGCATTCAAATAAAAATAAATAATCGAGTGCTGTAAATCTAGGGATTTAAAATCACTTGATTGCTAAAGGCAATAGTGAGATTTTTGAGAAAATACAGATTTTCGTAGGTCGTGCGATTGTATAGGATAGTGAGTCATGGCCTTAAAAGATTATTTTATTTATACTTTAGGGTTTGAGTGTGAATTTCACTTTGGCTTCAGTACTTTATTGGCGTTACAAATAGTCTTGAAATTTTGAAATTTTTTAACTGAGGGATTATTATACAATACGATTCGAAAAGAAAACTGTTCGAATTTGTATGTTATTAACATTAGAATTCGAAAACATTTCCGTTCAATTCGGATTACATAATAGACCTCCTGTTTGTTTCTCATGGAGTATCCCAAATATCAAATATGGAACATTTTAAAGATGTTATTTCAACAATTGCTTTGGATTGCAATAACAAACTTCCTTATATTTTGCTAGTCCTTCTCCTTCTCCTAGGTTAGGTTAGGTTAGGTTAGTCTGGTTGGTCAGGGACCTCGCATAGACCAGTATTGATCCTTAGCGATACCAGCAGATGACAAGAAACCTGTAAGTATGCCAGCCTAGTTCGTGCTGCCTGTATTGAATGACTTCCACACAGATTTAACAAACCTTAGCACTCTACACATTTCCATTCCCGATACAAGTTCAATACTTCGAAAAGTGTGATCACCAAGACAGTCAAATCTAGTGCGGCTTAGGGCCGGACAGTGGCACAGTAGATGTTCTAATGTCGCCAATACTCCGTGCTCCCTACATTTCCTGCAGGTACCGTCAAGTATCTGTTCTATTTTGACGGCATACGAAGCCGTCCAGCAGTGTCCAGTTAATACCCCCACGAGAAGTCTACAGTCGCTTCTGGTTAGTGATAAAAGGAATTTAGTCGAATTAGGATCATAGAAGCTCCACATGATTTTAGAAGTTATGCAAGTTTTCGTCGCACGCCAACTTTCCTCCTCTTCTTCCTTCATCTTAGAGTCTATGATTCATTTCAGGTATTGAATTGGTTGCCGGACATATACCGTTTCTTCCCCCAGGTAATTGGGTCCCCCTTTTTGCCAGTATATCGGCCATTTCGTTTCCCTCAATCCCCATGTGTCCTCGGACCCAGTAAACATATACTTGTCTGCCTGCACATAAAATATTTAGGGCCTTTTTACACATGAGCACAACCGAGGAGTAGTTGCAGTCTGCTGAAATTGCCTTAAACCTCCTC
This sequence comes from Nowickia ferox, assembly GCA_936439885.1. Classification (NCBI taxonomy): domain Eukaryota; kingdom Metazoa; phylum Arthropoda; class Insecta; order Diptera; family Tachinidae; genus Nowickia; species Nowickia ferox. Next base: position 19,019,866 of record OW387024.1, on the reverse strand, counting down.
CTCCTCCTCCTTGTCCTGCTTCATAGTGCTGGTTTGTTTGAGTTTGTTTCATCTTCGCAAAAATGCTGAAAATAATCGAAAATATGCTGCATCAGCATAACGACTTTTGACTTTGAAAAAGTTTACTTGCATGTGAGCGAGAAACTAATGGTGAAAGTTTTGACTTATTTCTCTCGACATAGAGGGGTTTGTCAGGTAAGTCTCTTATAAGAATTTAAAATAATTTATAAAACATTAAATTAAAAAATTTGCATAAATTTGTATAAAATAAGCAACTAAAAAATCATTTAGATAGATTTTAAAAAGTTTTTTTTTCAATCATTGCCTTAAAGTAGGCTGTGAAATAATTTTAAACGAAAAAAAAATGTTTTAATTTCCCGGCTTTGACTTCACCATCTGTTAAACAATTGATACGAGGTTGGGTCAATAAGTCCTTGACTTTTTGAAAATGAAACACATGATTTTGTATTATATATAATTTTATAGTGCATTTAAATTTGAGCAAAATCTAGTACTTACAAGATTTCGGGCAAAATCTAGTCGATTTGCCATACAAAACAAAATCTACTTCGTCACTAGATTTTGGCAAAATTTACTTAAAATCTTAAATATTACTTTTTTTGGGCAACAGAAGGGAATCACAATGCACCCAATTGGGTTTCCGAGTGGTGGTGCGGTATAGCACCACCCTTAACAACCTAACCTAACCTACTTAAAATCTAGTAGAACTTAGTGATGCAGCTATGATTTTTCTTCTTCAAATTTGTACTAAAAAGCGCCAGCCTGTGTAAATAAAAAGGTGTGTGAATTGGCTAAATTGCTATTGCTTGGTTGTGGGTTTGAATAATTTTCAGTTAATGGGCTTTATGTTTGATTAAAAAAATATTGATAAATGTAAAAAAAAACTTGGTATAAACGGTATAGATTTTCATAAAGATTTTGTGCACCTGTAAATGCCCCATTATACATATATATATTTTTTTTTAATTAAATTTTAAACACAATCACACTTGACATGTCGCACGTGACATCATGATATCTATATTATTTCTGTGGCTTTCTTTACGAAATTATAAATAATTAGCAAATAATTAATAACAAAAAACTTACAGCCTTATTAAAATTATTAAGGCTTTATAAAGGCTTAATAAGAAAAATTTTATATGAAAATTTGTTTTAAAAATCCTTTATAAAGCTACAATAATTTTTATAAATGAGGCTATTATAATATACAGCCTGACCCTCGATGTCGGCAGAAAATGTTCGGTCGACAGTTTGTACTGAAAACAGCAATTAAATATGAAAATTTGTTTTTGTTTTCAATCACCCTTATCGCGAATAAAAGGCGAACATTTTGTTCATGTGAAATATTTCCCGTTAACTAAAAATGGAATGGTGAACAAAATTGGAAAATACTATACTGACACAACAACAACGCAAACATTGGCGATCACAATTTTAGGGAAAGGGAACACATTTCACGTGAACTTTTATTCCTGAATATATGTAAGTAATCGATCGAACGTTTTCTGTCGACATCGTGGGCCAGGCTGTTAATTTATTTTAATTTCATTAATTTATAGTTTTGTAATAATATTTCGTATTCCTTAAATTTTTTCCCCACCGTCTGGAATGCTCCCTTTTTTCGCCGTTTTCGCTCATTCAAATTTAGATAATCTAAAAGCAAAGAAAATAGGTTAGATGAGCGAGCATTTCATGAATTTTTGCCATGAAAACTAAACATGTGTGTACCCTTGCAAGCCATTAAATTGCATAATATTCGCCATTGATTGTTTTTTTTACCCTTTTTAAGTTGGTCATTGTGGATTATACCGCGTCGTACATTACAAAACAATGTCGCCATGACTTTATTGGATGACAAACCTACCGTAGTCTTTGGCGCCAACTCAGCCCTAGAAACCCATGGTTTTGTAAATGTTGTTTGATCTCTGGTGTATTATGCTGGATTCACGTTTGTCCACAGTTACGACACGGCGCAAAAACTCGTCCATAATGCGTTTGAACAACGCCAAACACTGCTACCAATGTGTCGCACGATTGCATTTGTGGTTGATTGTGATCAAAAACTTTCTCATAGCCAAGTAATCATTCGTAAACTACACCAGAGCAACTCTTGCAAATTGTTGTAATTGTCTATCAAAATAATAGTTCTGTTCGTTACACTCAATTTGGATTTTAAATACAAAATTTTTTTTCAGCGCTAAGAACATGACTGTAACTCTAATTAGCTCAAGCTACAAAGATATTTATATTTCTTCAATATTTTCTCATAATAAGGCCATATTATGCATATTAAGAATATTTTTCTACCATTAAATAGATTTTATAAAACAACATCTATTTTAATATCTCCTATCTTACAATAATTTTTTTGTACCTTCTACTTTTCATTAATTCATTTATTTATTTGTATAATATCTTTTCACTGTAGTGTTGTCGTAATAAATAAAATATTAAACCAACAAACAAACAAAAAATGCATTAATTCATAGCATACTTTTAAGGGTCATCATGCAAGATATCTAACCTTGGGAGCAATACATTCATACAGTGATGGATGCTGTTAAGCTTGTTGCAATTTACAAAAGCATTAAAATATTTTTCTTTAAAGATTTTCATTAAAGAAAAATTAATCCCCTTTTTGATTTTTCACTTGTCATAATGAATGACTTTGAGGTTCTATAAAAAAAATCTTAAATATCCCTAAAGTATGCTATCACTTGTCTCTCTTGGACCAAACTATTTTTTAATTTTTTCACTTGAATGTTTAATTTAAATTTTGTATGATATTTTTGTTTGCTTTTAACGAGGGTCCTTTCGGCGTTTTCTTTTGTATGCAGCAGGCAGTGTGGCCTTAAATAAAATTGTATGTATTTTTATTGTTTGAAAGGAGAGGGAGGGAGAAATCTCTAAAGAATAATTCTACTTAGTTTGTTTTTATTAATATGACCAAAAATTACAAACTTTTTTTTTCATATTTTGTTAATAATTATTTGAACAAAATAATATTTCGGTATTATTGTGTAAAGAAGGAAGGTTTTAAGTACTTTTTGGGTGATTGGGTTTATATTTATACGAACTTTATATTTACAATATCTATATTAATTTTCATAAGTTTTGAAAAAACTATAGTTTTGTAGAACTTTAGTGCAAATGAAAAGTTTTATTTAAAGATCATTTACGCCTGTGCGAAATCTAGCAGATTTCGATTAAAATCCTTATGAAAATCTACACCTTTTACGCCGTTCTTTTTTTTGGACATTTATCAAGATTTTTTATTCGAAACAGAACCCATTAACTGAAAAATTTCCAAAATTACAACCAAACAACTGCAATTTAGCCAATTCACACATCTTTTTGAAGAAAAAACCATAGTTGCACCACTAACGGTCAATTTCGCCAACTCTATTTAAATGTACTTTTTTTTTTAGTAATTTTTGTATGGAAAAATTAATTTTAAATATGAATTGATATTTAAATAAGTTGGTGAAATTGGCCCTAAGTTTTGTTTTTTTAAACAAAATCTAGTGAAAAAGTAGATTTTGTTTTGCATGGGAAATCCACTATATCTTGCCCGAAATCTCCTAAGTATTAGATTTCGCTCAAATGTAAACGCACTATTAAAATTATAACTAAATTTAAAAGTATTTTTATGCTGCACTCTGCGATAATTTAATAAAATTTTGTTTCTAATATTTTTTATTTCTTAAAAAATACTGTTTCAGTTTGAAATTTTAGAATGTATAGTTTTACTAGCAGTTGAAAGAAATATTTATTTCCGGAACACTTAAAAGTACTATTTTTTAGTACTTTTTTAAAGTAACACTTCAGCACTGTTTAAATACTATTATTTAGTACATGTAGTACTTGTTAAAAATGACACATGTTTAAGTACTAAATCACTTATTTTCTAACAATTCTAGTACTTTTAAAATATGATATTTTAGTACATGTGCAAAAGACTATTTAATTTCATTGTTTTCTTACTCTTAGTATGTAATACTGGTTTAGTTCACTTGAGAATTGATATTTTAGTACATTTGCAAAGTACTATCTTAGCACATATGTATGTATGTATGTTTGCACGTACTTTAAAAAATTATATTTTAGTACATTAGCAAAATACTATTTAATTTTCTTCTGGGAATACTGCGTATTTTAATTCTGTTTAAAAGTAATTTTTAGTACCTTTTGAAAGTACTATTTTCTTCTTCTGTCATACTACGCTCACATTGGAGCATAGATCCCCTAAAGTAAAGAAGTACTATTAATTATATTAGTACTACTACTATAATACTATTTTAGTACGGTTTAAATTACTATTTTAGTACGTTAAAAAATTATATATTATATTTGCAAAATAATATTTAATTACCTTGTAAGGGTACTGGGTGTTTTATTATTTTTATAAATTTTATTAATACTCTTTTAGTACATAACATAAAAAATTTATATATTAGTACATTTGCAAAATACGACTTAAATGTCTTTTAAAAACTCTGCTTGTTTTATTACTGCTTGAAGGTAATTTTTATTACATTTTGAAGGGACTGTTTTAGTACTAAAAAATTATATTTTAGTACATGTGCAAAATTAGATTTAATTGCATCCTAAAAAGGGTACGTATTTTCTTGCTGCTTGAATGTAACTTTTAGTACATTTTGAAAGTATGTACTATTTTAGTACTTTTTAAATTACTATTTAAATACTTTGCCAAATTATATTTAAATGCTTTCTATTAAATGCCTTATTAGAGTACTACATGGTTTATTACTTTTAGCGAATTTTAGTAATACTAGTTTAGTACATGCTTTTAAAAATGTATATTTTAGTACACACATATGCTAAATGACGTTTAATTATCTTATGAAAACTGCGTGTTTTATTACTAATTGAAGGAAATTTTTAGTACCTTTTGAAAAGATTATGAAGAATTTAACCAAAGGTTAACGAAATATCGAAGTAATAAATAATAAACATTGACCTAAAGCTCAAAAAAATTAGTTTAATTGAATTATGTATTTAGGTACTAAAAAATTATATATTAGTAAATTTGCAAAATGCGATTTAACTATATTCCAAAAGTAGTACGCATTTGATGCTGCTTAAAGGTAATTTTTAGTACCTTTCGAAAGTACTTTTTTTAGTACTTTTTATTTTAGTACCTAAAAATTATATATTAATACATTTGCAAAATTTTATTTAATTATATTCTGAGAATGATACGTGTTTTAGTACATTTTAGTACCACTGCTTTAGTAGTTTGGAGAATTGATATTTTAGTACATATGAAAAATAGCTCTACTTACTTTGTTTTATTACTGATTGCAGGTAAATCCATTTTTTGCTGCCCATTCATTGCATCCATTCAAAGACATTCAAATTTAATTTGATCCACGCTATTTTTATTCCAATAAAAATTTGTTTTGCAAAAATATTTTGCTCCGACTCTAGCAATTTTTTTTTTCGTCTTGGCCTACTAATGGCTTTTTATTTATTTTATAATTTATTTTGTTATTATTGGAGTACATTTGATATCACATTAGTACTTTCTTGTAAAACGCAAAATATTTTTTATATGCTTTTATAAACATTAAAGACTTCATTCAGCTGCCATAAAAGTATGTACGTCTAGCTGGTTTTTCTTTTACATACATACACATTGCCTTTATGTAAATATTACTTTGTTTAAGTTATGATTGAAGGCTGTTAATGATATTTTTGTTAAATTTTTTCATTCGATGTTTTCCCATTTGCAACTTTGATTTTCAGTCGATAACGGTAAACCACCCCTAAAAGTATGTAACATTTTATATTCTGTAGTCGTTGAAGTATTTCCGAAAATTGCTTGTAAAAAAATTTAACATGCAATCGTTACTTGATATTTTTGTGGTCTCAGAAAATATTTTTTTATTAAAAATACATTGAAATTGATTATTGAGGGGTTTAGCTGGATCCAATGTAACAATTTGCATAAAAAACACTAATCTAATTTTTTAGTTAAATCGCGAGCATACCATTAGCCTAGAATTTTATCTACACAAAAAATTACTTTCGAAATAACGATTTGTTAGATTATTTTTTTTTGTATGAATTAAGAAAAAGCTTTTTTCAATTTCACTTTTTTTTTAGATTTTTTTTTTACATATAAAAATATTAATGTATATTTTTTTCTGCTTTCTTTTCTTTTTAGGTAAGTGCCCAACAAATATCTTTCTTATAAATAAATAAATGAACTACGACAGCAGTAATAAGCATTTAATGCTTTTAAGAAAAAGGTTTGGCCTAAGTTTTATTTATTTATTTTCAAATAATCTCAAAAATTATGCTGAACATGTAAAAAAAAAGTAAAAAGAAAATCAAACAGCTTGTGGCTGTGTAAAAGATTTTTATATCCCCAAAAGTGTGCTTTACTTTACTTTAAAAAGCAAAAAAAAAACAATAGTATGCTAATATCAAATTGTGTTAGGTTTCCCGGCAGTGTTTTCAATTGGTATTTTTAAATTTATTATAGAGAATACAGCTACAAAAAAAAAAGTAATAAAGTTTCTGGTTTCTTAGATTGTTGCTTTAAGCCTGGTACTCTGTTCAACATTCCACGTGAAATGCTGTCAAAATACATGTAAAAAAAATTGGCAGAAAAATTGGTACTCTGTTTATCTTGGGAAAAACGTATGAACTATATCTTCAATATTTTAAATTTTCATGCGAAATAAGATAGGTGGCACTTATTTCGCATGGAATTTACAACAAACGCATGGGGTGTTTTTAAATACATAAGAAATTGTAGCATAGTTTCTAGGGCTAGTTAATATTATTTACCTGTCAAATTTTTTCGTATGAAATATTCAATCACAAATTTTAACAGAGTACTATGCTTTAAGCAAAAAATTAATAATATAACGCAATTTCATTACATTACACAAGTGAACACTTAAAACTATTTTTTTTTATAAAGCGTTTATAAAACAAATTTTGCTTGGAAAACTGTTCTATAAAACTTCTATAAAAAGATGGCAAATAAAACACGATTGAAAAGATCAAGCTGAGACAACTTTTCTATATCACTCTCTACTCTAGCGCTACTATTAGCAAATAGAATAAATTCAGTAAAGTACGACTTTAATCCGCACAGGAAGGGTACCGCACGGCGCTTGTTTATTTTTGGCGACTTTTTTAAGTATTGAAAATTTTTTTCGTTTTAGCGATTTTTTTCCTATAAGCAATTTTTTTCGGTTATTTTGGCGGTTATTTTGTTTGTTTTTTTTATAGTACATATTTTTACTTTAGCGATTTTTTCGGTTTTTGGCGATTTTTATTCTTTAAGCGATTTTTTTCGGTTATTTTGTTTGTTTTTTTTATAGAACATATTTTTAGTTTTAGCGATTTTTTCGGTTTTTGGCGATTTTTTTGATATTGACGATTTTTTTTCTTTAAGCGTTTTTTTCGGTTATTTTGGCGGTTATTTTGTTTGGTTTTTTACAGTACATATTTTTGGGTTTTAGCGATTTTTTCGGTTTTTGGCGATTTTGTTGATATTGACGATCCTTTTAATAATTTTTTAATTTTGTGATATTTTTAAATTTGCAGGAGTTTGTCTTTTGCGATTTCCAAAATGGGTGCCCCTGTGGCTGAGTGGTAGCGATGCTAGCCTCTCAGTTCAGAGGTCATGGGTTCGATTCCTACCATAGACCCTGGGTGTTTTCTGCAGACAAGCTAATCGCTTTGCGGATTGCATTTGTTTCTTTTGATGCAGCAAGTTTTCAAAATTAACCCTTTAATTTTGAAGTTTTAAATTTCAGTTTTATATGGTGTCGTCTGCCTAAAAATACACTAACTTTGAAAATTGCAAGTCTGTATGTAACATTAAGATTTCAATATGTTTCTTTGTTAGTTTTGAAACACCCCAATCATTTTTAACTGTCATATTTGTCATTTGTCGCTCTAGCAACATACATATTCCGTTAGAATGTCAGGTGCGTAGCTCTTACGGCTCAAAAAAAAACGGTATGTGAGAGACAGACAAACGGACGGACCGAAAGAGGGACATCGTAGCGAAAACAGTAGGGTTCCTTTTCACCTTGGATGTACGGAACCCTAAAACCCATAGTTGCATCGCTAATTTTGTCTTGTGTGGAAAATCTTCTTGAAATTTACTAGACTTTGCTCAGATGGAAACGCACTGGTAATATTATTAATATTAATAGGGCATTTACACCTTCACAAAATCTAGCAGCTTTTAATTAAAATCTTTATGAAAATTTTTTACCGTTTACACCAACTGTTTCTGACATTTGTCAAGATTATTTTATCCAAAACAAAACCCATTAACTGAAAAACTTCAAAACTACAACCAAACAACTGCAATGTAGCCAATTCACACACCTTTTAAAGCAGACCGTAGCTAATTCACAAAATAGATTTTGGTTCAACATTTGTTAACGCATTAATAATCCCAAATTATTATATTACTTATTAAGTAAAATAGTTTTTTATTGAAAATACATTGAAATTGATAATTGGAGGAGTTTAGCTGGATCCTATGCGCATTTCACTGTTGCTAATGTAGATCATCAGGGAACCTTTACCCAAAGATTTCTTAGAACAACTAGAGTTATTATGTTAAACTTTCATTTAAACAAATGACAAAATTGAAACAAAAACTCAATAATCAATAATAAAAAAAAATATTTTACTTAACAAGTAAAATAATAATCTGGGATTATAAATGCGTTAACAAATGTTGAACTTAAATTATAACATTTCTCATAAAAAATACTTGTTAAAATAGATTTTGTTTTGTAAGGGAAATCTAATAAAAGGAGCCAGATTTAGCTCGAAATCTCGTAAGTACTAGATTTCGAGACAATGTAAATGCTCTATAAAAATGCTCTATAATTTTGGGAAAGTGTGGGATACAAATATGTATTATAGTGCGTTTACATGTGAGCAAAACCTAGTACTTAAGAGATTTCAGGAAAAATCTGATAGATTTTCCATGCCAAACAAAAATCTATCCGTCGCTAGATTTTGTCGAAATCTATTTTAAATCTAGTAAAACTTACGGCCTGTCCCATGATGTCACTAGAAATCGTTCGATCGAATAAATAAAAACAAATTTTCTAATGTTATTGTTGTTTACAATACAAGTTGTCGATCGAACGATTTCGAGTGACATCGTGGGACAGGCCCTTAGTGATGCAAATTTGTACGTAAAAAGGTGTGTGAATTGGCTACATTGCAGTTGCTTGCTTTGCAGTTTATACCGCATTTACATTGTCTCGAAATCTAGTATATATGAGTAGAAATCTTTAACGAAATCTTTATCGTTTACACTAAGCTTTTTTTTTTTGACATTTTCAAAGATTTTGTATCTGAAATTTAGCCTTAAATTGTAACGAAAAAATTATTGATTTTTGGCTCGTATTTCCCACAAATCTGTTGAAAAATTAGATTTTGTTTTGTATGCGAAATCTAGTAAAAAGCAGCCAGATTTAGCTCGAAAGATTTCGAGATAGTGTAAATAAAGGTATTAGGAAAATTTTCAGTTAGTGGTTTTTGCTTTGGATAAAAAATATTGATAAATGTAAAACAAAAACTTGGTGTAAACAACGTTATTGATTTTTATAAAGATTTCAATTGAAATGTGCCAGATTTTGTGCATATAGAAATGCCCTACAAATAATAATAGAGTTGCCAGACTCAACAAATATCCAACAGCAAATTTCGGCCCGGTTTGCGCACATTTACATCTGAAACAAAAACAAAATTTAAATTTTTGTTTTGTTTTGAATGTTATTGTTCGACAAGTCGAACGTTATCGACAGCCCCTTATTATTATTATTTTTTAATCAAACCCTTAAACATTTCTTTCATAATACGTATGTATAATTATTATAGAAAAATAATTGCAGTGGTATGCTCACAGTGTTCACAATACGCAATAAAAAATATTACACTAATAAATCAATATAAATAAAAAATATGAAAAACGAATTCTAGGGCGGGCCTATAATACGTTTGCTATTGAAATTAGTTTCATGTGCGTGTACACTGCTCTATGGCTTAAATATTTAATAAATCACGTCAAAAAGTTTTATGGAAACTGCTTAAGGTTTCGGCTGTAATCTTCAGCAGATGGTTTGAACGAACGAGCTACAAATATCAATTAAATATTAAGAGCCTTAATCAAATAATTAAATACATGATTTATGTTTTAATTACATGTCTCTGCTTTTAAGATTAATATGCCTTAATAATTGTAATATTGATGTTATAAGTTCTGCTAACATTTGTTTTAAGGTCTTAAAATATGCTTTGGCTTTCTTTTATTTTTTATTTTTTATAGCTTTTCCCGTCGTTTCTGGTGTAATTTATCAAAGTAAAAACAAATTTAAAAAATTACCATTTAATTTGAAAATTTGGCTTGTTTTTATGGAACGAAATGAATACGAGTATAGACAATTGCTTAACCATAAAAACAAGCCAACATTTTCAAATTAAATAGTGAAAGACTTTATGTCAGGTGAATAGAATATACTTCGGTTATTCATGTACGAGTAATTTCCAATTAATTTACATTTCCCAAATAATTTCAAATAATAAAATTTATTATTTTCAACAGCCTTAAGGTATGCTTTCAATTATAATTCCTTCTTAAATTATTTAACATTACTTTTATCTGCCTTCTAATTTGCTATTTGCTCTGTACTTTTGTGTAAAGAAAAATAAAAAGTAAGAGTCCACCAAATAAACAACAGCTTTCAACCACTTGAGGTAAATTTCACACTAGATTAAATTTGTTTTACACCAAATATGATCAGCCAGCCAATTGTTGTTGGTTTCGGCTTGCATTATTTTGATTTCGTGCAGAAAAATGTGGCAGTAAATGTTAAAAGGAAATGTTCTAAGAACATGAAAGCATTAGAGTAAAAAAGATTTTTTTGTGGTATGAGATTAATCTATTGTTTGTATACGGCACGCTAAGCTTAATGATTGTTTGCTTTTAGCTGTTCTTTTTTTTATTTTTTTATTTTGGCAATGCTAAAACCAATAAAAAATTTTAAGAAAAAGCCTAAAAGTAAGCTTTAGATAAAATTATGATGTAATGTAACATATTCATAGTCAAAACAGATTATACTTTAATAATTTGAAACCAGTATTACCAGACAAAATACTGACTTTAAATTCTTAAAGTATACTTTACTCTGATTTTGAATTTTATATCACATGAAGTCGCTAATTAACTACAGGGAATGCAAAATTTTGCTTTAAAATAATTATGTTTTAAAATCAAATTTCCCATATTATGTCTTGCCTGAGTAATAAATCCCCCAAATCGAATTTTTTGAAAAGAAATACTCATGTAATTTATTGTTTAAAAAAACTTGTTTTTTTTACTTGTTTTCCCTTGTCTTTTATTGTTTTACAAGTGTGATGTTCCAATTTCTTTTTGAAAAATTTTTTAAGCAGCCTAAAGTTAGGCATTACATTGTTTTGTCTGCTATTGTTATTTTACTGTACAGTAGAACACGGTTATAAGGAACAAATTTAAGGCATAGGAACAACTATTGTGTTACGCTGCAGCCACACGTTCAATAAATCGCTTTCAATTTCATCACACATACTGTGTGTCAAAATTTCTTGAAATTGATAGTTGTGACACAAATTGATAGTCAATTTCATTTTTTAAATTCCACCGACGAAGATACAACTCAAATTTGTAGATGCTGTGACTAGCGGTTCTAATTGAAAATTAAATTGCCATATAAATGAATAGGTGAATTTGAAAGCAATCTAGTTTTCAATTTAAAACGTTTGAGTGTGTTAGTAAAAAACGTGCTAGTGTATTTCAAATTGCATGGAATTGAAAGGCAAAAATTTAACGTGTGGCCCCCACGTTAGACATTATGCTTCTTAAAGGGCCACTCAGACTATTATACTTTGTATTAATACATGTCAAAAATTCAAGTAATACGTGCAAATGCGATATTGTGAATGCAAAATGTCATGACGAATGGTAAATAATATGATAAAAATTTGACATCCCATAAGACTTGAGCATTTTTTGAAATTTTTCTAAACGATAATACTTTTCATTTGATCAGAGTTGCATTATTACGAAATCAACTAATAAACAAACTGATAAGTCGTCTGTTTCGACGCCGTTGCCGTGCCGTCGTTTATGGGAATATGTATTCGTCTGAAATATTGAATATGCTTATCGTATTGAATAATTTTTCGTGTAAGCCATGCCTGAAAACGAACGAAATTATCGTATTTTCTTTTTCTTTATATTATTTAAATCAACTACTTTGAATGCCGTTTATTTTCAAGGCTATGCCAACGCAAGTCAACGATTAATGCAGGCATGTTAATGCCGAACAGCTGTTTGCTTTCCAACTGTGTTTTTAATGTAATATAAGGTGTGGTGGTGTAAACACAAAATTTAACTTTACGTTAGATTTTTTGACAGTCGAAACAAATGTCTTTAGATTTCTTTCTCGCAAAATGTGATGAAAGTCTTTATACATGTATAATAGTCTGAGTGGCCCTTAAGTAATATGCAACCACACAAACACATAAGCCAATGCAGACGCCAGAAATAAACAACAACATTTGTCAAGCCACATACCCACAAAAAAATATTTTATTAAGTATTGAAACTCGAACTAAGTGCATTATCGGCCACAACAATTTTAAATTTATAAAACCTACAAAAAACAGTATAACCTACAAAGTGTGAGGAACTCCGTTTATATCAAATTTTCTCTTATAACTATTTCTTATATTAAATCCTATGCATTGCCTTCGAAATTCGAAAAAATTTATACAAATGAAAGAACAAAACGTTGGAAGTAAGTGTAAGATATTCTTGTAGCATTAAAATACATTAATGCCTTTTAATTTTTAATTGATTTTTAAATTTATTTTTTAACGTTATTTTTATAGAATCGTAAATTTGAATTTATAATTAAATAAACCGTCACTATTCGTGCCGTAATCGCCAGAAAAAAAGCTTAAGCGACATCATTTTCGAACTTATTTTTTGTACAAAATCGATCACATATTTGCGATCGTAAAAGATCGATTTTCGCCAAAAAAAAAAAAAACGATGTCCAAAATATGTACCGGTTAAACTTTTTTTTAGCGATTATGGCTCGTAGTGTACAATTCCTATCAAATCAGAACTTTCAATTTACTCAGCACTGATATTAAGAGCTTTTAAAATACACAGTGTTAAATAATTCACTGCTGGAGTATCACGATGTTAACTTCGTTCATTATACCTCGGGGCTTATTATGTAATTCGATTCGAAAGAAAACGCTTTCGAATTTCTATGTTAAAATCATACAAATTCGAACAATTTTGCTTTCGAATCGAATTACACAATAACCTCCCTAATTATACGTTTAGCTGATGCAACGGCCTTTTTATACTTAACATTAGGCTTCCTGAAAGATGTTAGCCAACATACAAACAATGTCAGCATATCCAACAAACCGATGATCTCCAACCAATTTAATTTACATGAGTTTCCTCATAGCTTTGTGTCAAAAATTGAACTAGTAAACCAGTTCGAGCCAAGTCTATTCCATAGTCTCTTAATTTAAGCTTCCGATTACGTCACTAGTTTGAGTTTCTATTCGCAGTGTTTACATATTACGTAAAGCTATTTTCGAAATTTTTAATACGCTCACCCCTTCATAATGCTTTTTGTAAAATTTTTGGTATAAATTTTCTAAACCGTAACAGATCCTTAAACCCTCATGAAGCGTTGCGTAAAATGTGAATGGCCCTTATGTGCGTTTGACCAAAGAGCGTTATTTTAAAAGCATTACAGGTGTTGTTGTTTGTGTCTGCATTGGTTTATATGTTTGTGTGGTTGCATATTTTTTAATAAGCAGAAATTATAATGTAAAATCAGTTATTATGCTTCGAATGTTTACTTCAACATCATTTTGTTTGTTCATGAGCTTGTGTATTTTATTTTTTAGCTGATAGCATCCGTATCATTATTACTCTTGACAAATGTTTTAATGGTAAACCTAAAACATTTTTGTTGTCAGCTTTAAAGGGCATTTACACCTGCACAAAATCAAGCAGAAATCAATTAAAATCTTTATAAATATATATGGCGTTTACACCAAGCTTTTTGTTTTGACATTTATCAAAACATTTTATCCAAAACAAAGCCCACTGAAAACCGAAACTTTTTTGAAGAGAAAAAAAAACCATCACTAAGTTCTGCTAATTTTTAAATAGACTTTGACAAAATCTACCAGATGTTGCCCGAAATCTCGTAAGTAGTAGATTTTGCTCAAGTGTAATGGGGCATTTACATTGTCTTAAAATCTAGTACTTACGAGATTCCGAGCTTAATCTAATTGCTTTTTACTAGATTCCTCATACAACACAAAATCAAATTTTTCAATACATTTGCAGGAAATCTACTAAAAATCTAATATTTTTATTTATTTTTTACTACCCTGTTCAACATAATTTATATAGAAGGTGAGTGAATTAGCTACGCTCTGCACAATTTTCTATTGAAGGTGTGTGAATGAGCTAAGTCGGCAGTTTTTTCGTTAAAATTTAAGACTAAACTTCAGACAAAGGATTTTGTCTCGGATACAAAATCGTGGAAAATATCGAAAAAGCTTAGTGCAAACGATATAGATTTCGTTGAAGATTTCTAGTCAAATATACTAGTTTTCGAGACAATGTAAATGCAGTATAAGATGAACTTTTTTTTTTAATATATTGTTACTTTTTTTTTTTTTAATGTAACTAATATATACTATGTTCCCACTTTTGTTTTTAAACATATTTAAGGCGAGTTTTCCAAAAACTAAACACAGCCGTTCACATTATATTTAAGATGTTTAAGGTTGACGTTTTGTCAGAGAATTATTGTGTTTGTAAGAAATTTCGAACAATTATGTTTTTTATTTATTTATTATTTATTATTTTTAAATAACAACTGTTTTTGTAAATGATTTAAAATGATTGTTTATCAAATAATTTTTTTACGTGCCGCCATTTAATAACAACACAAAGTTGCCAGAGTTATGAAAAACGCACTGAACATACTCCATTTACGTGTTTATCGAAGTGTTCAAGTCTAAAACAACTTATTTGAAATTCCTAACAAAACAAGTCAATGTATGGTAAAGCATCTCAAAATCCTCGTGTTTAAGCTGTTAAACACGAATGAGTCATTAAACACCTCAGTGTGAATATAGTATAACAAAATTTCCATGTTGCTGGTAGTTTGTTATAGTCGAACTCCGCTGTAAATGTTTTCCGTTTCTTCTTTTTTTTTTCTTTTAAACTTGTCCCTTTTAATTTCTGTTTTTCATGTTTTGGAATGAACACTTTCAAAAATATAGAAGAAAAAGCGGTGTGAATGTTTAGGCCAATGAAAACCACAAGTTGTTTATTTTTGTCTTTGCTGGTCATCCACAAACTGGCGGCAACAGCAGCAACAATTAAAATCTTATGAGTTGCTGAAAGAAATGTAATCAAATACTAGATAAATAAAAAGCATTTTGTTGTAAAGTTGAGATTTTCTCAAGAACGAATTTTGTGTCATAAACGAGAAATAAATGTTCGCCAAGTGAAAATTATTTGCTAAAAGTTTAAACAATTGCGAGTGTACTTGAATTTCAAGCAAAAATTAAATTAAAGAGGAGGAAGTAACTGATTTTATTCCCATTTTTAAAACTCACGTTTTCGTTAAATATCCTCGTTTTGAGGTCAAGAGAGGAACCTCTCCTTACTATTTTTATGATGATGACTCTTATGCATTCCATTTGTTATCGATTATTTGGGTATTTCTAAGCTGTTGTGCTTTCAAGAGACACAACTTTTGCTTCTTATTCTTCAAGAAAATTTAGCACCAGAACAACTAAAGTATTTTTTTTTTTCTTTTTCAAATAAAACACTGAAAAGTGAACATAAATTTTAGTGCAATAATTTATGGTAAAACTAAAATCAACTTTGCAAACATTAGATGCCATAACTTCCTTGCACAAGTTTGCCTTGCACTTTTCTTAAGCATACTTGTAGGCGTTTAGCTAATTGCATATTTTTTGCAAAAGAACATTAAATGAAATTGGCCTTCAACAAATTTATGAACTTTGAGAAGAGAGAAATTGTTACGTTTGGTGTTTTGTTAAATAAAATTTACAAGAAAATTAAATATTTTTTTTTTGTTTTTTGCAATATTTCTGTAATTTCTTTCAGTTGGCTCAATCAACCTTTTGGTTTCGAACAATAGCAATCTTAAGAACGAGCAAATGTTTATGTTTTTTTTTTCTTTTCTTAAAATGCTGTAAACATAATTTTTCGCTGGATGCTTTTGGTCATTTGTGTGCATCTATCTTCAGTGTTCTTCCTACTTTACAATCGCTTTTCTTTATCATAATGAATTTTTTTTTTTTGCAGGAAATTTCAAGTTTTTTACTTCAAGGACTTTCTGCTTATTATTTATTATTTTGTTGTTTGGCAAAGTTGGTTGCTTCCGGTTTTGTTGCTGTTGTGTTCTTTTCTTCCACAACGCCCGAAAATAGGCTTTATCATTGCTTTGTAGTTAGTGTTGCTACAAAAATTAGTTTTAGGCATTTTATAAATTTCCTTTTAATGCTTAGTGTGTAAGAACAAATCACAACTTTTGTTTTGCTGGTAAAATTTTTTAGGGCGTTTAAAGCCGGCAAACACGAAATGAACATGTGTTAAGGTCGGAATGCGGAAAACAAAACTGTATGTAAGAAAATTTGAATAGCCTTCTAAATTCTAAATGATTGGTAGCAAAAAAAAATAAAAATAAAAGTATAATATATGTATATCGTTACCTTAATATAGAAAGGCCCTAACTCATTATATTTGTGGAATCGAGTTTCTTGTATATTTCAATAGAAGAACACCTAATGTATCGATTTAAGCAAAAATCTCGATTTCCAAAAAAATAATGGGTGTTATTACCAGTGTCGTGTTAGGACTCCAACTGGGACTTTGAGCTAAGGTAAGCGTGTGTGCATATAACGGTTTAGGGGAAATAGAAGGAATGACCAGGGTTGGGAAAAGGTCAGTCGGAAGTAAAATCTACCTTCCCTGAGTTAGTGTATCGTAGAGTAAAGATCATTTAGTTTTTTTATTATTAATTGCTGCGGGTCCATGGCACTGGATGAGGGTTGAGAAGGTCGCCCTAGATGCCTCCATAACATATTGTTACGTGTCCATTTGGCATTTGGGCATTTTCCTTAGGTAGCTCGTTTTGAAGACATCTCGGGCGGCGTTCTCAACCCTCATCCAGTGCCATGGACCCGCAACAATATGGCGTTTTTGTATTAGACTAAAGAAAATTTTTTCTATAATCTAGTACAAAATTATCTTCGTCGTAGTCGAAATACGACACTCGTAATTAGGCCCAATAAGTTAGGGCCTTTCTTATGAAGAGCGTTATTTTAATACTAGTAGATTGCTCGCACGATAAAGACTGTTACACGAGCGCATTTTTCTCAGGGCTTTCTTCCACAAAATAGCGAAAGACACTTATTTTAAACATAGAGAGAATCGTCTGAGATGTGTGTAGAGATGATCTAACGAGTTTTTCATAAGGCATGCTTAGAATCGTATGAGACTCCTGTAGGGATTATCTTACATTTCGTGAAATGCTCCACCGTGTAATAATTCTTATATATTAGGCATAAACTTTGTAATCATCGTTCATTAAACATTTCAAGATTAAAAGGCGAGTGTTGCCGAAAAAGCTTGCAGAAAGATAAACAAGCTGTAACATTCATTCTTATTCCACTTGTAGACATCGACGCCACTTTAACACAGTAGCAAAAAATTGGGGCTTCTGTACCAATTGACTCCTCCTTGTTGGCAGGTTAATGCCAACGCGGAATAAGGGCAATTGTTGTTTTTGTACTCTTGCAATAATCATTAGATTTTGTTCTGTATTTGCATGTTAAACATTCCAAGATTGAAACAAGATCGTGTCACAAAATATGCAGAAAGTAATAAGTAAGAATAAAAAGCGATTTTTTATTTTTATAACTCTGTGCAATTCTTATTTTCAAGTGTTGCGTAGAAATGAAACTATTTTTAGAAGAATAGAAGAAGTGTGGGAAATGAGTATTTTTTTTTATGTCGCCACGCACGTCATTAGCTCTCTCAGTTTACATATGTACTATTAGATCAAAAATAATTTCATGGGAAAATCTATTTCCATTCATTGTCATTAAAAACCTTTGGGAATTTCGAAATAATATTGTCTTTGAGCTTATACATACACACACATTTATGTTTAATGAAACACAAGATTTCCAAACTTATACTATTTCATTCCATATCATTTGAGAGCTTCTTATGGACACCATGCATCTCTTTTTCAATTTATTATTGGTTTGCCTTACCTGTTTACTTTATTTTCTTTATTAACTTATCATACACAAAACATATTCTGGAGAAAGTAAATGTTGGGAAAAGGATAATGTACATAACTTAAATGTTTTCCTAGAACAAAATAAAATAAAATAAATAAATAAATAAAGCTTTTGCAGCAGTATGCTGGCCAAAGTTTTGTCAATAAGTTTTATAGAATAATTTTAGAGGTAAAACAAAAGGATGAAACACAAAGTTAACTATGCCAATGTTAAAGAGAACTTGACTTATTTGCCGTTTTCCAAATGTCAATTTATGTGCATGTGCTTATCAAAAATTAAATAAGCCACAGACATTTGGCAATTGAAATTGAACAAGAAAGTATAATAAATCATTTCGCTGGAAAGATTATGATTACGCTTACATAACATGCTGAATTCGCTGCCGAAAACGAAAAAGTTGCTAAAAAATAAATAAAAACTAAAGCATATTTTTTGGTGTATTGAGCAAAAGTAAAATCTAAAGCATATTTCTAGGGTATTGAGAGGAAACTTGTTGAAAAAATGTATAACGTTGGCAGGAAGAAAAACAAAATAAAGCCCGAAAACCCCAAATGATTGTTTGAGTTCCCATGAAAAAAAGACCACAAAATTTCGTAGGCGTAAAATCCGCTGAGTGGCATTTTAAGGAAAATCAAAACTTTTAATTGCATCTAAAAATAAAATGTTAATACTTTACTGTTTTCATGATTATTTTTCACATGATTCTGACAAAAAAAGAAAAAAGGATTAACAAAATAAAATAAGTAATACCCCACTCAAGTGGTAAAATTTAAATAAAAAATTCAATATTACAACGTAAAATTTTATTTTATTTAACGTTAATAAAATTTTAAAACTTTATTGCTTAACGTGGGCACATGTAACGAGAGCATTAAAGCCATCTATGTGTGTATTTTAAAACATACAATTTGTGAATTTAGCCAATTAACATGCATGCCATGCATGCATATTAAATTTACGCACTTGAAAATATTTGCATATCTACTGTAATCTGTAGTATACTTTAAGGGTTGTTTATGCAAATGCAATATAATAATAAATTAACTAACGCTTTTGGAATAAATCAAAATTCAAATAATGAAATAAAACAATGAAAAAAAAAATTAAATGTAAATTAAATATAATTAAATAAATAACAAAATTACTAAATTAAGAACAAAAAAAATAATAATAATTTTTGTTATTGTTTTTCAATTTAGCCAGCAGCGTAAAAGGTCGTTTGTTATCGGCAGCAAGTGCTGCATGTCTAGCCTTAAGGAACTGCAGCTGCAAAAATTAATTCATAATTTTTTTTTTTTTTTTTTTAAGAACACAGTTTTTTTATGTATATAATTCCCATAAAACAAATAATTATTTTGCAGAAAAAATAGTAATTCTTATTATTATGTTTCAGTTGTTTAATGTAACATAAACCAAAGAAAATGAAGGTGTCATTGATTGTTTCCTGAGAAATACGCCATAATAATATTTTCAGAACCTTGGTTTTTTTTTTTTTAAACTAATTGGAAACGTAATATTGTTATTTGTAAATTTTCATCACCATGGTGTGTGATTACATATATAAAAGTGAACGAAAAAAAAAATCATATGACTAATGGCAAATAATAGGGAAATCAAAAAATTCTAATTGGAAAAGGGAGAAATTTCACGCGGAATTTTATTCAAAGTTAGAAAATTAATCTAAAGTCTAGCCTAATGCTAGCCTAGTTCTGGTCCATTCTATTCTAAGTCAAATGCAAATTTAAGCCTAGTCCTAGTCCAGACCAGTAAAGCTGAGCTCGAGGACTATGTTTCGCTTCTATAGTCCAAATGTCTTGCATTCCATTCTACTCTAATCAAAACGTAGTTCATCTTTAATTTTCATACATTGTTGGTTTGTATTACGATCGTCTTGGCCTATTTAAGGGGTGTAGTGTAAGTTAAGAAATTCTGTTACTTCTTCCTCTGTTGTAGATATAAAGTGCACTATTTGCCAAGTTTAAGATATTTTTTTTTATTCATTCACATTATGCTACAGATTTTTGTTTAAAATGTCTACAGAATAATGAGTAATTTAAAAAAAAAAACCAAAATTTTATAATATCTTAACAACCCATCATCAACTGCGCTGTGTGGAATTCATTATAATTTAATATACGTCTTCAGTAAGTGGAGTTGGTAATTATCACTTGAATAAATTGTTTTTCCTCCTCGAAATTATAAATCATCTCTCTTTTTTCCTATTCTTATTCGCTCGTTCGAGTGGAGGAAACCCATAAAATAATAACGAAATTTTAAACAAATTTTCTTCGTGCATATTCAATGATTGATGACGTCTGCTGTTATTAACTTTAAAATAATAATTATATTAAGTTTGTGCTATATTCAGCCGCTGGGAAAGCGAAAATTATACCTTAATAATGATTGAGTGACAGCTTGGTTATTGGAGGAGGACGTTTAGGCAAAAAACTGGAATCTTTTTAGTTAAGAGCTTCTAGAAATAAATAAAGAGAAAAGTTATTGTGGCTGTAAATGTCAAAGCTAGAAAACTGCCTTTGTCTTTCAGTGAAAGGAAAGCAAATGAAAGGAAGAAAAATATATTATTTATCTTGTGGCCAGCACCAAAAGCAATGGTTAATTGCTCCTGGCAGAGGTTGAGTCGAAGAACTTAAATGAAAACCTTAGTGATTTTAAGCATTAGAAGTTAATAAAAATTGTTAATCAAGAAATAAGCAAATGTAGAAAGGGTAAAGACAAGACATAGGCAAGACAGACATAGACAAGAAATAGACATGACATAGACAAGACACAGACAAGAGATAGACAAGACATAAACAAGACATAGACGAGACAGACATAGACAAGACAAGACAAGACATAGACAAGACATAGACAAGAGATAGACAAGACATGTACGAGCTATAGTTAAACAAAGACAAGACATTACCAAAATAAAGACAAAATATAGTTAAACATACTAGTAGACAAGACATAGGCATAACCGAAAAAAGTTTTCCTTACTGAATCGATTACACAGTACAACATATGATTTTGGGACTCAAATGAAGAACTTGTGCATCATTCGTTTTGTCTTCTTACCTGCTAAAATATTTTTAATATCGATTTGAAGTTAGTAACTATCGTTTAGGCTCTTTTGTTTGACATAACTCGAGAACCACTAGTCCGATTTAGCTGAAACAAATTTAGAAAAATTAAGAATTACAATTCCTCTAATCTGTTCTTATACCGTTTTCCTATGTGTGCAACACTTTCGAAGTTAAAAATGAATGTATGAAGGGAAAAAAGTATTTTTTGCCTAAAAATTTAATTTTTTTTTTTTAATTTATAAAAAATCAAAAATGCAAAAAAGTGTCAAATCTAATTACTTTCGCATAAAGCCACGTATCCTGTGAGTGAGTAAAGTGAGAAATTTTTTGAGAAAATCGATGAATAAATTTATTCCAATAATGTTGTGAATGAATATATACAAAACTTAAAATAAAAATTCCAATTTGTCTTGCAGCTATTCTTACACAGAAAATATGGAATTTAGGGAATCTATGCATAAAAACAAAATTTAAAACATTTTCAATTATAATTATAATTATTGTCAATATCCATTCTCGTTGAAGTTGACGCTTGTGCTTGTGATGATCTGCTTTTTTTTTTTGTGATATTCCGAGCTTGGCCACAATGTAATCCATTTCGATTTGTGTTAGCGGTTGTCCTGTATTATTTTCAATATCGGGTGTCCAATCCGCATCATTTACGTTGGTCGGATTGGTGAAAACGGTTTAGGCTTGCTGGGACACAGTATGCAGACTCGGAGGTTTAGGTGCATCGACATCAGCAGGGCGGTTAACTGGAAGTGTGGCAGTAAATGCAACAGTGTATACTTTTGTTTTTTCAATTGTTGTCTGTTTAATCCAGGACGAAAATTTATGCATGCGTAGCACCTGGATTCATCATGTCCAGTTGTGTCTTCCACCCAAATTACTGGCTTCATAAAAGACAACGTTGCACCTGCTCCATGTATCCAATTTACAAGAGTATTATAACAACTTTTGCACACTGTGTTCGGCGTAAAATTTGAACCACTTAAATCTGCTTCATCAAAATAATCACAATACGCTTTTTTGAGTTCCTCAGTACACAAATTTTGTCGATAGTTTTTGTTTTTTTTTTTAGAACGATTTGACCACAAACGTAACAAAAATGATCAAATTTTGGGCACTTGTTATTTTTCATATTTATATATTTTATGTTTTCTTGTTATTCACTTTTAAAAAACTGGAGAAAAATCACTTTTACTGTTCGCGTTCGTCGGCACTGGCTGAATGACAAAAATCGATCAACTATAAATACTACGCATTTTTCAATATTTTACTGGCAGGTACTTATAAATGGGCGCATGTTTTAAGGGTACCTGGCTATATACCTGATTCACCACTTGTACGTTTCAAATTGTGCAAAACTTTCCAAATAATAATGAGTCACCGGAAAACCCCAAATAATTAAAACAGTCCACTATCCTTTTTTTCCTTTTAATTGTTCACGCACATTTATTAGCGTTTATTGCTTCGCAGTCATAAAAATCAAATAACCTTTTGTTTATTCCTTTTTTTTAAATTAGATTTGACACTTTTTTGCATTTTTGATTTTTTATGAATTTAAAAAATAAAATTTAAATTTTTAGACAAAAAAATACTTTTTTCCTTTCATACATTCATTTTTAACTTCGAAAGTGTTGCACACATAGGAAAACGGTATAAGAACAGATTAGAGGAATTGTAATTCTTAATTTTTCTAAATTTGTTTCAGCTAAATCGGACTAGTGGTTCTCGAGTTATGTCAAACAAAAGAGCCTGAAACGTGAAAAATTCCCCTATACGATAGTTACTAACTTCAAATCGATATTAAAAATATTTTAGCAGGTAAGAAGACAAAACGAATGATGCACAAGTTCTTCATTTTGGGCCTACCTTCACGTGAAATTGCCAGTATTGAGTCCCGAATCAATGACTTCGAAAATGTTGTACTGTGTTAGTGGTTAAAAATCGATTTTCATTACATACATTATGAAATTGCTGCACGTGTAATTTTTGTTTTAAAGCACCGAATATTAACACACACTGTTTTTCATGTTCGAAGTTTTGTGCTGAATGTCTGAATGACTGCTTGTTTTTATTTTTTTTTAATTATGAGTTTGAGCACATAAAATGTTCGGTATTTTTTCATATTAATAAGTTTGTCATTAAGCTGGTTGATAGTATTAAATGACAATTTAATGACTGACTTCTAATAGCTTTTTTTATGTGTAAATGATTATTAGAGATATAAATATCAGTGTTGTGGCCCATTTTCAACATCGTCTTCGTAAATGTCAATTGTTTATTCGTTTATTTTTGACATTTCTAAATCTTTAAAATTTATGCATTCTCTGCAGACGGTTTTTTTTATTTACTTGTTTGTTTGTTTCTCTAATTGACTTTTCTCTAACCCCGCTATAAAATTAGCATATTTTTTTCCGAGAGAACATTTTTGAAAACCTTATGGGAGATGTTCACATACGCTAATGACTTTGGTATGTAAATCCCTAATGCATGCTACGCTTTATAACACACAAGTTTATTCAAACAACAACACACAGTAGGCCATGAAGTATAAGCATAAACATTTATTTCATTATTTTCTATTTGTAGTTAAAAAAAAAATTGTCTATCCTTCTACTAATCAGTTAATAAAACACTCAAAAAGGGTTTAATTGTTAATGAGTTGTCTGTCTAGTCATACCAAATTTACAATTCAAATTTATTAAGTTAAGTAGTGTTCATGTTTTTTAATGGAATTAAAATGAAATCTTAAAAACAAAATTTTTTTTGCTGAATTGCCTTTATCAACTGAAAGCAATCTATTAGTTTCTGATAATTTTTTATCCCAAAAGTCTGCTTTATTTATTCGTTCTCATACTTTTGCACAATCGTGCAATATCAAGAAGCTATAAATTATAATTATTTATAAAAGATTGCAAATGAAAAGAAAGCAAACATTTGTGTTATATAAAAATTGATTGTGAAGAATAGACAAATTTGAAGCACACATACAATTAGACAATTTGTGTGCCTAACTGTACGCATTTGTTATTGAATATTTGGCTTTCTGCTACGCTTTGATTAATTAAACGCATAGTTGAGTAGTTCCACTTCACTCAACAGTTGAGTAATTTTCCATCATAAATTTTTTTCGCTACCTGTAGTCAACAGGTTGTACTCAGCCTGAACAGCTGATCGAATGGAGCCATGTATTTTATATTGCTTTGTTACGTGGCAGGAGCAAATATTTCCAGCAAGCCGTTTCTAAGACGTAACTGTTGGGGCCAACAGTTGCCAACAGTTTCACAACTGGATTAAAGAAAGAAAGTTTGCGGTGTTCTTTAATTTATTACAAAAACGTTGTAGTCGAAGTGGAAACACTGCAACCGCGGTAAGGGGATTACTTTTCCCCACATCAGCTACAATTACAAAAAATAAAATTCCAGAAAATACATATTTTATTATTGTTATTTAGCGCCAATTTCACCAACTCTATTTAAATATCAATTCATATTTAAATGTCGATTTTCATTAATTTTTTTTATGGAAAAATTACTTATATAATTATAAATTTTGGATAAGAAGTCTTGAGGCAGAAATTGAGACTTTCCTGATATTTTGTAAAAAAGGAAGAATATAATGTCCTTTTTATAAGAAAAAAAATTTGTAATGTTAGGCAGAGGGGTGTTGTTATGTTAAGAGAGAGAGAGAGCTCTGTTCAACACGATGGTTTGTGTCTAGGCTCATACATTTTAATTTAGGCTCAAGTAATTTATTATTGAAAATGAAAATGAATTTAAATTAAATATGAATTTAAAACAATTGAAAGCGGAGAAGTTGTTTATTGCACATAATAATTCACTATAACTGGTGTTCGTTATAGCTGAACTCTGCTGTAACAAATTTTTTTTTAAACTGAAACTAAATTACATGAAATACCGAAGTACATTTATTTGACATAAAGTCTTTATTTATTTAATTTGAAAATTTTGCTTGTTTTTATGGTTAAGCGATTGTTCCAAAAAGCGGGAAGGAAATGCATATAGACAATCGCTTAACCATAAAAACAAGCAAAATATTCAAATGAAACTAAATTATTTTTAACTTTTTAGTGTCTATTTTTGAGAAGTTATTCATTATGAGTGATAATTTTCCATAATCGGTGTTCGTTACAGCCGAATTCCACAGTAATAATTTTTTATTTTAACTGTAACTAAATTATTTTTAACGTTTTTGTGTCTATTTTTGAGAAGTTATTCCTTGTGATAATTGAATATAACCGGTGTTCGTTATAGCCGAACTCCACTGTAACAAATAACATTTTTTTTTATTAACTGAAACTAAATTATTTTTAACTTTTTGGTGACTATTTTTTAAAAAGTTGTTCATTATGCTTCATAATTCGTTTCTATCATTTTTTAAATCAGAATTATTGATTTTTTTTTTAAATATTTTTAACTGAAATTTATTAATTTCTTCTAATAAATTTTTTCTACATTTTTTTTTTGCCTTAAAACACATCAAATAAGGTAATTTCAGCAGACGAGTTTTCTGCGCTTTTCAATTCCCCCCCCCCCCCCAAGAAACACTTTCTACTAAAATATTCATACTTTTGAACCAAGATTAATTTTTCTTTACATTCTCATAAAAGAGAAAAGAAAGTGATTATTAATGATTATTTATATTGACTTTTATTATTGTAATTCAATTTTGTGTGTGCGTGTGTGTGTGTTTCTTTTAAAAATGTGTTTAGGTATTTGGCAGTGTTAGAAATGAATTAAATTTCTTTTATTTCTTACTTAATATGGGTTTCTTAATAAAAATTATGTATTTCGCTTTTGAAGATATGTGTGGCAAAAAGGCAAAAGCGCTTAAGTCGAGATAAGCTAATATTGAGCTAATGGCACCCTTGTAATCTCCTTATACCAAAGTCTTTTGAAACAAATACTCAATTATTATTATGCGATATTTCAGGAAGATATAAAATTCGCTGCTAATATTATCTTGTTTCATTATTGTAATCTCATGTGGAATAAAAGCTTAATTTAGCTTATACTTTGGTATATTTAAAATTTAATGTATTATTTAAAGTGTATAGAAATAAAATGGTACACCGATGGGCTCAAATTAACTGTAATAGAAACAAATTGCTGCAAATCGACTTTAAAATGCTCTCCTAAAAACTGCAATGTTTCGTGCCATAACCATCAAAAAAGCTTAAGCGGCATAATTTTCAAACTTGATTTTTAACCAAAATCGATTAGTTTGTCGTAAATAATCGATTTCCGTCAAAAAAAAACTACGTCCGAAAAATGTGTCGGTTAAGCTTTTTTGGTGGTTATGGCTCGATATGACTTTTGCCGAGTACATAACTGGCATTTCTTGTGTTGTCATATTATTGTGCCATTTTCAAAATGTGTGCAACAGTATTCCCATTATGTTTTTTATATGGAAAGTAATTCCACACAACGAAAAATATCGGAAATGACAAACATTTCCACCAGTATACACTAATGCGATGCCACAAAATGCCATATTGCGTACTCGGCATTAAGCACTTTTTCCTTATTGCCACTGATATTATAAATGTATGCATGCATGTATGTATGTTTATAAATTACCGGTTATTAGGAATATTTCAAAAAATGTAGCATACCTTAGGGGTGCTTGTTTGCGTCCATAGCCCACCACGCACACACACAATCAATTGTTATGATATGCCTTTATATATTCTTTCTTCTTTCTTTTTTTTGTGCAATATATTCATATTACACATAAAATAAATTATATATATCATAAAGAATCAAATGAAATTGAATTTTTATGAACAAACATTTCCAACCACAAATCAAGCAGCAGCATATACTCGTACCTAAAAAAAAATTCCCATACATATACCCACAAACAAAAAGTCAAGCGTTAAGTTAATTTGAAATTATTATCAGTCTTTAAAATTTTGTGAGACTAAATTTTCAAATATATAAAATCTCAAAAAAAAAAAAAAAGGAATTTTTGGGTGATCTGCATTAGCAACAGTGAAATGCGCATAGGAACCAGCTAAACCCCTCAATAATCAATTTCAATATACATATTTTCAATAAAAAATATTTTACTGAATAAGTAAAACAATACTTTGGCATTATTAGTGCATTAAAAAAATTTTAAAAACTATTATATGTCGACGTCACGTCAATACAGTATAAAATAAATTCAGTAAAGGGTGTCTTTGACTCGCACGCGAAGGGTTCCGTACGGTCATTACATACAGGGTGGGCCAAAAGTTACCATGGGACTTAAAAGTTTAATAACTTTAGTTTATTAATTTTTTTTATTTCTTTTTCTCAGATTATATAATATACAAAATGGAAATTTTTTTACACTTAGTATGAAAAATAATGTCTCTTAAATGACCATCGTTTTCAGCTGCGCACTGATGGGCTCGTTTTAGAGCATTTTCCATAACATCTTTCAAAATTTGTGGCTGTAGCGTTCGAATTTCTGCAACAATGTTTGCCTTGAGTTCAAGGATTGTCTCTGGCTTATTCACATACACTCGCTACTTCAAATAACCCCAAAGAAAATAGTCGGGTGCTGTCAAAACTGGCGATCGCGCTGGGCCAAATTATTTCCGAATTTCTGGAAATTATTCGCTCTCCAAAAATTTGACTTAAAAGTGCCATTGTGTCTCGGGCAGTGCGGGCAGTGGCTCCGTCCTGCTGAAACCACATACTAGGTATGTTTTCAAGAGCAAGACGTAAACAATTTTCTATCATAAACCGATACCGCTCTCCATTTACGGTTACAGCACTTCCATCTTCATTCTCGAAGAAGTAAGGCCCAATGATATTTTTAGATGTGATCCCACACCATATTGTACACCTAATGGGGTGCAATTGGCGTTTATGAATGGCTCTTGGATTTTCAGAACCCCAGAACCTACAGTTCTGCTTATTAACAAAGCCATTCAAATGAAAATGAGCTTCATCACTCATAATCATAATCGCCCATCAGTGCGAAGCTGAAAACGGTGGTCATTTAAGAGACATTATTTTTCATACTTAGTGTAAAAAAATTTCCATTTTGTATATTATATAATCTGAGAAAAAAAAAAATAAAAAAAATTAATAAACGAAAAAGTTATTAAACTTTTAAACCCCCTGGTAACTTTTGGCGCACCCTGTACATACATATAAAGGGTCTGCCAGATAACTTTTTTTTTTTTTTTTTTGAAACCAAATGTTGCCAATATCCTCCTCTTCAATTTTTGTGAACAAAAATTCGTTCAACATGGCCCGATAACGATCGTCATTGACTGTAACGGCCACCTTGCTCATTTTCGAAAAAAAATGGCCCAATGGCTCTGGACCAAAATCCGCACCAAACAGTGACTCGTTTTGGGTGCGTCGGCTTTTCTGTGCCCCAAATGCGACAATTTTGCTTGTTTACATACCCGCCAATATCAAAATGAGCTTCATCTGAAAAGATAATTTTTTTTTGGCAAAATCGGCATCTTCTGTAAGTCGATCGCAGGCCCACTTAGCGAAGCGAAAACACAACATATTCGTTCAGCGGAAGGATAAAACTAATTATCTGTCATATCAGACATGAGCTAAGTGTTACCATTCACGAAATAAGCACTAGTTGAAAAAAAAACGTTAGATGGCGGACCCTTTATAATACTATACAAACTTGAGCCTGATGTAGACATTAAAAAAAAACTTTAAGTACCCGGTAAGGTTTTGTTTGGCTTTTGGCGATTTTTTTAAGCTTTGGCGCCTTTTTTTAGTTTTGGGGCTTCTCTTTAGTTTTTGGAATTTGTTTTGGTTCTTGGCGGTTTTGTTTCGTTCTTAGCGATTTTTTTAATTTTTGGCGATTTATTTTAGTGTTGGAGCTTTTTTTTTACCACTTTTCAGTTTTTTTTTGGTTTTTTCATTTTGGCGTTTTTCTTTATTTTTGGGGTTTTTCTTTAGTTTTAGCACATTTGAAAATTTCAAGAGCATGTCTCTTACGGTTTCCAAGAGACAGCAAGTTGTCAAAATTACATTAACTGATAGAATACCCTTTAATTTTAATATTTTTATGTGTTAATTTTAGTGTTTATTGTTGTTGAAAATTTCAAGTGTCTAAATATAGTTGTTACATTAGCTTTCACCCGCGGCTCCGCTCGCTTGTTAAAAAAACCCACAAAATCGCGATCAAAAAACTAAGAAAAAATTAAAAAGAAAAACCGGCTTTAAAACTGGTTAAACAATCAAATCCCAAACAAAAATTACCCACATCAGCACAAAAATGTGTTTTTCAAAAAAAAAAAAAAAAGTCCGAACCAAATATAAAAAACCAGTTCCGAACCCGATAAAATAAAACGGGCTTTGTTTGACGCTGGTAATGTAGCTTTCCAGTGGTGAAGGAATTTTGAAAATCGTTTTAGCGGTTTGGGTGTGAAAGCGTATCAAACAAACAAACAAACTCACTTGCACTTTTCGTCAGCCCATTATTGGTTTGACCCACCGACCATTTAAAAACTAAAAATTTGTTAGGTATGGGGTATATATATAGGGTGTTTTTTTAGAGGTATAGAACTTCGAATTGAAATAAAACACAAGAAAATCGTTTTATTGTCCATCAATTGGGCTTTATTGGAAGGATAATTTTATGCCATTAACGTTTAAATATGATTTCGGGCATGTGGCCGCCGCGGCTGGCTCGAATAAAGCCAATTCTACAGGTCCCATTTTCAACCACTTCTTCGAGCATATGGGGCCGTATGTTGGCAATAACGCCACGAATGTTGGCTTCCAAGTCCCCTAACGTTTCTGGTTTGTTGGCGTAGACGAGCGACTTCACATATCCCCAAAGAAAATAATCCAATGGTGTCAAATCACACGATCTTGGTAGCCAATTGACCGGTTAACCGAATTAATTGCTCTGATGGACGATTATGTCGACCATAAAATGGACGGAGCTTGCGGTAAACTTCGCGAACTGAACCATTATTTTCGAAATAAATTTGCACGATTTGCAAGCGTTGTTATTTTGTCAACCTGTTCATGATGAAATGGCAAACCAAACTAAACATTAATCACTTGACAGCTGACAAAATGGCCGCCAGTTAAAAAAGTGATGCCAACTTAAAGTTCTATACGTCAATAAAAAACTCCCTATATTACGAAATTATCCTTTCTGAATCCAAAACGCGTTTCGCGAACTTAATTATGGTTTCTGAGATATATAGCATTCATTTTGCTCCATTTCAACTACATATTTTAAGGTTTAATAAGTATTGTTTTGCTGTACATAACACAGTTTGGCGTTTGCGTCACATTCTTCATACAAAAACATGCGAAGTAAAGTTAACTCGTTGTTTTAATTCATTTCTATAAGAAATCAATAATAATAAAAAAAAGGTGCCATAAGAAAAATTCAACGGCAACTGTTAAGCAAAAACATCATCACCCAGACGCAGCCGCCGATTAAATGTTTTAATATAAACTTATTAAACACTAAAATAAAATAAGAGAAACCTTAATTATGCATGTTTGAGTATAACAGAAATCATTTAATTTCATTCCTTATATTAAATACACTTCAATTACTTGTTTTTCTTGTGTAAGTGTGTAGGGGCCAATTTCACCAACTTATTTAAATATAAATTCATTTTTAAAAGTAATTTTTCCATACAAAAATTAATGAAAATCGACATTTAAATATGAATTGATAGTTAAATAGAGTTGGTGAAATTGGCCCCAAGCGGATCGATAGTTAAAAATATTACGGCGGCGTCTTCTTGGTCGGCGTTAAGCGATCGACTTATTTCTCTAGACAGCAAGAAAAACAAACAAAACAACAACATTTTCAATTCTTAGCAGTAAAATATACGTATGGAGCACAAAAAGCTACTTTTTGAAAATAAATTAAGAAAAGTGGTGTATGCGGCACAAAACGTATTTTTAATTTTACAATAAAGTTATATTAACTTCTAACTTTATTCATGAAAGGTCACTAAAATTTACACACTTCTTCCAAACATGTGTCGGAAGCAATGGTGAAAATACAAAAAATTCTACCGGGTATAGTTTGAGAAAACTCGATGTAAACGTTCTTTGTCGTTTTTCTCCATTCCGACTTTTTGGCAAATGCTCCAAACCAATAATGTGCTGACGATTTATAATATTAGAAAGGATTAGGATTTCAAAATTTTTCATTGTCCGTTTTAAGCGCCCCTTAATTTTTTAACTATCTTATATTTGTTGTTGTAACGACCAACGTTTTACAACATATTTTGTGAAAAATTTCAGTTCCGTAGCCTGTGACGGACAGCGTACCGTAAATAATAGAGTTCCTTTTCAACTTTAGTGGTGTATGTAACCCTAAAAATTTACTACACGCTGTCAAAAGTAACTGATTACTATTACTAAGCATTAGACTAGACCTGTCAATAGCATATACATAATTACTCTCGACTTTCAAATTCACATATGTATGTTTGCTGGGCTCTCAAGGACCAGAAGTGTATGTTAGTGTGCCTTATGTATTCATACGGGTATGTACTTTGAAAAATATGTAAAGAGGGGCAAATGCTAGCGAGTACGTACTATCAGAAAATTAAATGAAAAATTGTGTGAATTTTTTGCAAACAAAATATTTACGTTTATGGGAAAAGTAAAATTAGCCAGAATAAATTATAGAATATAATAATAAGCAAGTGTGTAGGGAACGCACCTGATTTCGTGTATAAAATAATTAAATAATTCCCAAATGTAGTTGCTTTCTATAAAGTGTAAGCTAAGCCTTCAATATTTGTTAATGAATCTTAACACGAGTGTCATTTGATATGGTTTCTTGCTCGCTCACTTATCTCTAAATAGACATATCTCACAAGAATATGTTTTTTTTTTTGGATTAGAAAATATAGAATAATTCGTCACAGCATATTTTGTCTGGTATACAAGTTTTTCATACAAGTTGCTGGTAAACCCCCTGCAAATGTTAAATTTTTTTTTTTAATATTTCCCAACTCATGAGTTTATATGGAAATTTAAAATTTTGTCAAAAATAGGTTTTTTTATAGTTATGGTTGTGTTGCAACAAAAGAGCAAGCGGTAGGCATATAAATATTTATGCCTACAGCAGTAGCATTCGATAAGTTGTAGCATACTTTTAGGGGCAAAATACTGTTAAAGTAAAGTAGAAATAGCAAGTATTATTTTTATTACATTGTCTCTTATTTCTTGTTCTTGTTTTTTTTTGTCGAAATTAAGCCTATTTTTTCCATGTTATATTAACACTTGTCAATTGCTTTGACATTTGAAATGTATTTATGAAATTGATAGCATCTAGTTTATTGCTTTTTCTCGATGTCATTGGTATAAATAATTTTCTTGAACATGATTGTTATAGCTGATATTATTTATTTTGTTGTCATTATGTTTCTTATTGTGTACTTAATTTCATATGGGACTAATGGAAAGTAATATTTTATTTTTGTTTATATGTACTTGTGTGTAATTTATGGTTTTAATGATGATATTTATTTGTTTTGTTTTTTTTTGTTTTTGTTCACTAAATGTATGTGTGGGAAAATAACAGGAAGACAATATAAATATTTAAAATTTTATTATTTTGATGCCTACTGACTTTTAACACTCAAACTTGAACTGAATTTGTCAATTATTTCTTCATAGTTGTTTTTTTAGTAGAACTATTTGCAAAAAAAAGGCGGCAAAAATTTCAAACTTATTTAATAATTACAATTTTAAGTTATAATAAAATAATCCACATAATTTATACGTAAAAGATGTAAAGTTAAATCTAACCAATTTTTACGATTTAAACTGCACCAATCTACCAACAAAATTGATTAAACATTTTTTTGCCCCCCTTTTTTTGGCCAAAACTAAAAAACATAATACTAAAAACTCGCAGTGATAAAAAAAAATATAACAAATTATAGGTCTCTGTTTAAATTTTTCCGTCACGTGGCTTTCTTTACCATTACGTTATAATGATGGCAATTATGAATAAAATTCCGCGAGAAATTTTTCCCGGGGAAAAATTTCAAACAATACCAAGTAATAGAGGAAACAAATAAATCTAATTTGAAAAGGGAGAAATTTCTCGCGGAATTTTATTCATAATTGCCCTGAATATGTTTTCCGGCTTAAATTTTTTTAAAAATAAAAGTCCAATGATGCCACCAGCGGTGCATTTTTCTGGATATAATGTAATGTCTGTGCAGTGTTGTCAGATTAGGGGATTTATCCCCAAATCGGGGATTTTTTTTTGCAAATGGGGATACAAATTTTGGTTTGGGGATTGAGGAATTCATTAGGGATAATTTTTGTGTTTTGGGGATTTTGTGGGGATTTGTATTTTACTTAATATTTTTATTTCACATAAAATATAAAATGTTATCAAAAACGCTTAAAATAAAAATTGTTACTGGTAACAATGAAGTCGTTCTTAACATTTATTTTTGGCATGACTTAAACAAGGTTTATTACAAGACATATCGAACAGGTACTCGCATTGGTGAGATTGCTCAAGCTAATTTTTTGGTTTACATGTATATAACTTCCAAGTTATGTGACAATTAGTTCTTTAAAATTTTATATATTTGTAACTACTCAAACATGTTTTGGGTAAAAGTTTATTCATATCAAGGAGCAACGCTTGCGTTGAACGATTTTTTTCGGCAAGGAACTCAATAAAAACTAAAACTAGAAATAAAATTCCGTGCGAATTGCTCGAATCTCTGTTAAGAATATATATATATTATTTTTCGTTTATAGCGAACCCGCTTAAAATGAACCATTTTCGAAAGTACGAACTTTTATTTCTATAAAACCATGAACATTCTTTCACTTATAACGAACCCGCTTAAGGCGAACTTTCGGTTATAACAAACTTTTTTGCATGTAAATTGCGTTTTTTGGTAACGCTGTAGTTTATTTGTCGTATGCTCTATAGTCAGGTACTTCCCCTAGGTTTAATTGTTTTTGTGTGAAGGCGATGTGAATTCAGCAGTTGAAAATTACAAAGTTAGAAGATGGTCGTAGCAGCGGTTGCAAAACAAAGAAAGTGTTTTTCTTTAAAAGAGAAATTTTATATAATAAAACTGGTGATGACGACCTTGATGACGATATGGAAATGGACAACGAAGAGCCAATTCGAGCTACTACTACCCTGGATGCAATGTGTAGCGTAAGCTGTGTAAGAAATTTTCTTCAGTCTCGCGACACTCCACAACAAATTCTTGACCACTTGGCCCAAGTGGAAGTAAATATAAATGAAGCCAATATTAATACTAAGCAAACTAAAATAACTGATTTTTTTAAAAACTAAATAAACTTATTTTTTGAAGACTACAATGTTCTAAAATTGTTTTAATAAATAAATAAATAGCCAAAGTGTTAAAAAAAAAATGTGCACACACAATAATTGTTTCTTGTGTCTTCACTTAAAACGAACTTCGCTTAAAACGAACAAATTTGATCAGTCCCTTGAAGTTCGCTTTAAGCGAAAAGCACTGTATATATACATATTTAAATATAAACCATATGTACAAATAATATGAACCACAGTGCAAATAAAATATTAATAAGAAAATAATTAAATAAATTTAAATAGTATTAGTTTTAGTAGTGATTTTTGGGGATAGTACAAATTACTTTTTGGGGAATTTTGGGGATCAAAATTTTCAAATTGGGGATGTCAGTCGAAAGAAATCTGGGAACCCTGTGTCTGTGGGATCTGTTGTGGATTGTATTGCATTAAGCCAAAAATTAACCTCATCGCGTATAAGTGTAAAGGTAGAGGTCCATAGCTCGCTTTTTGCGCGTTACGCTTTCTATGCATCTGTCAAAAAAGTAGAATCAATGTAATAGTATGTGACAAGTTACATTGCAAAAAGCGCAGAACGCGTAGGCGCGTTCAAAGCAAAAAGTAGGTCTACTTTCTACTTTTGTACGCGTTACAAGCACCATGAAAGAAAGTCAGCTGTTCTTGAATGCTAAAGATGTTAAATAATACTTTATTTCTTACGTTATCGATAAATATTATTTTGCCGTGGATAATTTTTTTCTTTTTTTTTCAATAAAAAAAATTTCTTAGCAAAAAAAAACTTGTTTAATAAAATATGTGAATATTTTCATTAATGCGATGTATTTTAATTAACTTTTCACCACACTTTTCTCAGTAACAAATTTTGCATATTAGTTATCGATTACTTTTACGTACTGAGTGTCATCTCCGCTAAATCTGTATTAAATAGCTGCTTAGAAAAGTTATTGCTTAAGCCAATAATGTGCATACATTTATATGTAATTTTCAATTTACTTACATTAAAGTCAACAACAGCCGACAATCTGCTGGAATAGCCCTGGCCGAGTTCTTCTCAAGATTATCTTTTAAAATGCTGAATAAATAGTCAAAGACATCTGCAGACATTCTTGTCGCGGTTCGAAATTGCTCAGGGTCAGAAGTTTTAATTTTTTAAATGTGGTTTCAAAAAACCCACTTAAATTCCGTTCTAAATACAACGGCCGTACCCAAAACCTTTTCTTTTTTGAAATTGTTCATAGGCATTTTTTGCACATAAAATTAAATATACAAACTCGACTAACTCCACAAATTCTTTTAAAAACTCGATTTCACTCTCCATTTTTTCTTTATAAGTATTTATAAACAAACGCACACAGCGGATCAAAACAAAAATAAAATGGCGCATGAAAAGCAGTGCATGTAACTCAACGCGAACAAAGTATAGAATGAAACAAGAGGATGAAACGCGTGTAAAGCATAACGCGCAAAAAGCGAGCTATAGACCTCTACCTTAAGCGAATTGATGACTGATTTTCAAATAAATAAATTCTAAATAATTTGCATCAATCTATTCATAAATACTCGTACATATATGCTAAAATATACTGGCGGTCGACTATATAATTCGAAACGAAAGCAAATGCTTTCGAATTGTTGTGTTAATGGCACAAAAATTCGAAAGCATTTTCTTTCATTTCGAAACACAGGTAGAGCCCCTGATCATAAGTGTCAAAAAAAAAATTGAGTACAGTAGGACAATTCGTAAATTCTATCGGCCTTAAAAAACATGTTTTATGTGATTGGTTGCTTAAACTAAAAAAAATTTTTATTTTGCTACAACAATTTACATCATCTATTCAGTAACTATTTTAATTCAGTTGTATTAACCACAAAAAAAAATTTGTTTCTCCATCAGCCGGACAACAATTTGCGTGAACTGTAAATTTTTTTTTCTCAGTGTTAGGATTTTTATTTTTCCCACTGTATTGTTGTTATTATTATTTTTATAGAAGCCTTAGGTTATAAAATGTTTAATTATGCAGACGCACGCCTAAAATTCTAAACAATGTATATCAAACATTTTCAATTCATTCAAAGTAATTTTTTATTTTGTTAGTTACTGTATTGGCTCTACGGATAGCCTCTTTACGGCATATGAGCTTTTCAATTATGCAGCCTCACACATTCAGTTGGCCTAAATTTCTATTTCTGTCTATTTGTAGTTGTGTGTGGGTGCAGGCATGTGTATTTGTTTATTTGCAAATAACTAATTGTATCCTTAATTAATTCATAGTTTTGTAGTTTTCAGGTGTCCCATTTTGCTGATAATTATTTTTTGCATATTTTTTGGCCACACTGGCTAACGTGAGCTTTGAGCTTAATGCAGGTTTATAATTAGAGTATGATGATTGCGTAGAAAAGTATATATTGAAAATCTGAATTTAAAATTTATGAATTTTTAAAAACCGTTTCAACAAGTTCTGAAATATAAGCAAAAGTTGTTTAAGGCTTGAGAGGCGTTTATGAGAAAGTTTGATATGAAAACTATTAATGTTTGTGTCGTGTTTCTTTTTCGTCACACGTAGTGCTCGTGACAGAAAATCTGTTTTCGTGCATGTTCGGGCGGTATCGTGTTGAGGAAAATTGACACGATAAACACGAAACGATTTTTGGCGTTAAAATATGTATGCATGAATTTTCAGTAAAGAATAAATTGAATATTTTGTAACGTCAAGCAAGTAAACCCCATAAAATTTGTTGTCAGTGTAGGGGTCTCTTAAGCTTAAAGTTCTGAAATTAAACATGAATATATAAAAATGCTTTTTCTTTTGCAATTCAATTTGATTTCGTGCGTGTTGTGCAGTTTCGTGGTTTGAAAAAATGTCGCCTGTGTGTTTCGTACGTGTTTGACATCTTGGCATTCGTGTTCGTGTCGTGTCGTGTTGCAAAAATTCATCACGCGCCCATCTCTAGTTGCAAGTCAAAACTGCTAAAAAAAATGGTTTGTATTTTCAACGTTTTAAACTGCTGCACTATGAAACAATACAATTTGTTCGAAGAGAACAGCGCCCCGGATTAAAAACTAGTTACTAGCTCTCAAATGAACGCCTGGGGGACGCAGATTGTATCCACCTAACCCGTCCCATCGCATAGTGGGCCCAAAAGCCTTTTTTTTTGCGGATCAGTTCATATCTCCACAACTACAATAGTGAGAGTGACAAAATTTTATATATGAATATAGCTCTTAGAACAAACTGCATGTTCCTAGAAAAGCTTGGCGGCGTAAAGGGGGGGGGGCTGCACCCCATACAAAACAATTATTATATTTTCTAAATCTTCACAACTAGAATAGTGAGGCACACAAATAAGCTACATGTTCCACCAAAATCTTGGCAGGCATAGGAGAGGGGAGACGGGTACCCACCATACAAAGTAATTGTTAATGAAATAAATAATAAATATGATTTTTTTTTTTATACAAGAAATAACGAAGCGGGAACAAATGCACATGAACACTGCTTAACCAACAAAACAAGCAACAATTCAAAATTAATTTTTATTAACGCACGCCACTGAATGAATGACTTGGAATACGAATTATCTAAAAACAGATTTTTTAGTAAAGCCTAAGAAAGTAAGCTAAAATTACCCACTCCATTTTTTTAAATAATTATTTTATGTAAATACAACCACGATCACGCGTGACTCACACGTGACTCATGCGCCACTCACGCGTAATAAATCATAAAATTTATACATTCCCAAGGCAAGCACATAATAAAATTACTAAAAAACAGCAATAAAAGTGTTAGCGAAAGTCGTTAAGCGCTTATTATTGGTTAAAAAAAACGCGTGAGGCTTTTACTATGTCGTACACAACTTCTGAGGAGCAATGAGGCGCAGCATAAATTTTTCTCAAATAACGCTCATTTATTCAACGCGTGAGGCTTTTAAGGTAGAGGTCCATAGCTCGCTTTTTGCGCGTTATGCTTTACATGCGTTTCATCCTCTTGTTTCATTCTATACTTTGTTCGCGTTGAGTTACATGCACTGCTTTTCATGCGCCATTTTATTTTTGTTTCGATCAGCTGTGTGCGTTTGTTTATAAATACTTATAAAGAAAAAATCGAGAGTGAAATCGAGTTTTTCAAAGAATTTGTGGAGTTAGTCGTAAAAGTAATCGATAACTAATATGCAAAATTTGTTACTGAGAAAAGTGTGGTGAAAAGTTAATTAAAATACAACGCATTAATGAAAATATTCACATATTTTATTAAACAAGTTTTTTTTTTACTAAGAAATTTTTTTTATTGAAAAAAAAAAGAAACAAATTATCCACGGCAAAATAATATTTATCGATAACGTAAGAAATAAAGTATTATTTAACATCTTGAGCATTCAAGAACAGCTGACTTTCTTTCATGGTGCTTGTAACGCGTACAAAAGTAGAAAGTAGACCTACTTTTTGCTTTGAACGCGCCTACGCGTTCTGCGCTTTTTGAAATGTAACTTGTCACATACTATTACATTGATTCTACTTTTTTGACAGATGCATAGAAAGCGTAACGCGCAAAAAGCGAGCTATGGACCTCTACCTTTACTATGTCGTACACAACTTCTGAGGAGCAATGAGGCGCAGCATAAATTGTTCTCAAATAACGCTCATATATTCAACTTTTGAAATGATATTAAAATCTCTGCTTTATTGAGCCCAATTAATAATTTCATGTCCACTTAAACTAAGAAAATCCATTTTTTGCAGTTGCAATATACGAGTAAACATTAAAAACCAACGCACTTACACAAATAATTTTGGTAACAATTCTGAGTAAAACATTTGAATAAATACCTGTACTTGATGGTTGCCTGGTTAGATTTATTACTCAAGGTAAATAACATTTAATTAACCAAATTTTTTAACTTTTTTCTGCTTATGATTTTGTGATTTCTCTCACAATGTTCAATTTTAACGCGTCAGCTATTTCACATTTTTTTTTTCTAGTGATGTAGAATTTTATGCACTTTAAGCAAATACTTTTAGTTTTCACGGCACTCGAACTTTTTTTTTTTTTTTTTTTTTTTTTTTTTAACTAATACGTGAAATGACTGCCTTTCGGCCCCTGTCAGAGGAATCGTATCAACGCATGAAAAAAATAATATATTTTTATGGACAGCAAAGCTGCAAATCCTTTATACTGATTTTAGGATTTATGGGATTATACATGAAAACACGAAAGTAATTTGAACTGTCCTACATCAAATCAGTGAATCGTATTAAAATAAATGCCCTGAAGCTACTCTTTCGTTTAATAATGAAAGAATTTGCGCAGTTTGCACAAACTCATTTTATTGGCCTCAGGAAGAATATAAAGGGAGAAAGGGAGAGGCACTTTTGTGCTACGTATATGAAAAAATATTTTTACAATCTTTTGATAACATTAATTCTTAGCAACCTTTCTTAGGCTCCCTTGTTACTACAGTTGCAAGCAATTTTTAAGCTCATTATGTGTCAGGCCAACAATTTAAGAAGCAGAAAAAGAAGAAAAAATCCAAAATATGCCCAACAAAGAAATAAAATTCCTTTTTATCTTTAATTAAGAAAGCATCTTGCTTTTTTTTTAGCAGTGCAAAATGTTTCTTATCTTCTTACCTTATTTTTATAATATGAACTTTAACTGAAAATAAAAATAGTTTAATAGACACAATAATTTCACAGAAATTTCTGCTCATTTTTGATTTCTAGATAATTTTATTACCTACTCTGCTCTTGAAAAAAAAGCTGCCTTCCATTTTGTTGTCCAGCTATAAAAAATTAACTCTCATTATAAACGTTTAAGTTAACTTTACATTTTTTTTAGTATCTTCATACAATTTATTGTTGTCTACGTTTTTTTCACATTTTGTTTTCCAGAATTTAAGCAATTTGTAGCAGCAGCATCACGTTTACGTGAAGCAAGAAAAACTTGCATTAAGAAAACGTAAACAACAACAGAAAATTAAATAAAACAAACCGTCTAATAAAAAGAAAAGTTTCATTATACTTCATTGCACAAACTGTGCCACTTCAAAGTTTCTTGTTTTTTTTTCTACTTTTTTTTGCGAGACGCAGCAAAAGTAGCAGTTTTCTGGTTTCAAGTTCTCGGTCTGATGTTTTAACTTTTGGTTTGTTTTAACAAAAGTACGAGTATAAAAAAGGTTATTGTTTAAAGCTGGTGCATATTACCAAATAAATTTTAAGTTGCATTAATTTAAGCGCA
This sequence comes from Nowickia ferox, assembly GCA_936439885.1. Taxonomy (NCBI): domain Eukaryota; kingdom Metazoa; phylum Arthropoda; class Insecta; order Diptera; family Tachinidae; genus Nowickia; species Nowickia ferox. Next base: position 18,978,741 of record OW387024.1, on the reverse strand, counting down.
GCTTTTATGCTGAGGTTTAAACTTGAGTTAAATTTATCGTTGTGTATCAATGGCAGAACGCATACGGTGGCATCGTTTCTATAACGAATAAGAGAACTTTCTCGAGTCAAAAGCTCATAAGTAAGAAAAATTTTTAATCCTTGTATTTTAACGTTCATATATGCATGTACATATTTTCTTCTTCTATGCGCTTAACTCCTATCGGAGCATAGGGCCTCAAGTTCAAAATAAATGTTTAATTTTTCTCATTGCGAGATGCCTTTATATGTATGTACGAGTATATGAACATTTTCACAGAAAAGTCCACAATTTCTTACGTTACGTTCTTTGGTTACGTAGCCTCCTTTTCAAAGACAAATTTATATTTTTTATATCCTCTAAATTACAAGCTTAATTGCTTCGTGACGTAACGAAACAATTACTTAAAGTGACTGTAGAAACGCCCATATTGGCTTAAAACATTATATTTATTTTATATACTATTTTACGAGCTCAACTGCTTGGTGACGTAACGAAGCATTTACGTAACGTGACGGTGAAAATGCCCATATGGACCTAAATATCTATTTTTGCTCTTATATTTTACATACTTTTTACACGCCTGGTGACGTCACTTTACAATTACGTAACGTGACTGTGGAAATGCCCATATGGGCCTAAAATTATTCTTGCCTCTTATATTTTATATGTATATTCTTTTACAAGCTTAATTGCTTGGTGACGCAACGTGGCAATTACGTAAAGTGACTGTGAAAATGCCCATATGGCCTTCAAAAATTATTTTTGGCATAATAAAAAATTAGTTTTGTTCTTGTCTTACTGTTTTCTTTTTTTCTTTTTTTTTCTTTTTCTTATTTTACTTATTTTTTATTTTTCGTCTCTTATTTTTTTTCCTAATTGTTTCTTATTCCAATTTTTTTTTTTTTGTTTTTTCTTTTCTTATTCTTATTATTTTTTATATTTATCTTGATTTCTATGATTTCTTCTTATATTTTTTTCTCCTTTTTCGTGTACTTTTCTTGTTCTAAATAATTATTATTTATTATTATTAATTATTTTTCGTTGTTCATCTTCTTACTTCTCTTACTGTTTCTTCTTCTTTTGTTTTTTTTTTATATTTGTTCATCTTTTCTTTTTCATAATTTTTAGCTTCGTTTTCTTTTCTAAGTTTTGTATACTGCTTTTATTACATTTCCCCTTAAGGGCCCGTGCCACGATGTCGACAACATTTGAAACAACAACAAAATCTTAAAGTTTGTTTTTGTTTTGAATGTAAGTGTGCGACAAGTCGAACGTTGTCGACATCGTGGGAGAGGCCATAAATTTTTTATTGTTCTTCTACTTCTTTCTTTTTCATACATTTGCTGCTTATTTCCTTCTTAACTTTACTTTTTTAAGTTTTTTTATCTCATTCCCTGTCTTCTTTTGCTTATGCTTCTTTTTAATTTGTGTTCCTCTTTTTCTCTTTATGTTTTCTGTTACTTTTTATTCCTTTACTTCTTACTAACCATACATTCTTCCTGGTCTTTTTTTTATTACTGTTCTTTTCTTGCTCTTCCTAGTCTTCTTCTTGCTGTTTATATATTTCTTCCCACTGTTTTTATTGTACTTCTTGCTATTTGTCCTCTTATTCTTCTTCTTCCTAAAGGCCATGACTCACTATCATACAAAGTCGTGCGATCTACGAAAAAGTACAACCCTGGTGTGATGAATTGTTATTGTCTTTTGAAAATTTTCATAAACTCCATCATATCAGGGTTGTATTTTTTCGTAGATCGCACGACCTTAATCATACTCTTCTCTTCCAGTTAATTTTCTTTAGCTTCTTTTCTTCTTTCTGCTAATTTTTTACTTTAATCTCATGTTTCTGCTTCTTTAAATCTGTCTTCGCGCATTAGAAAGCAAAACAGAATTAAAATACTTTATTTTAAAAATAAAATACATACATATAATGATTTACTGATTTATTAACCCTAAGAGTGACTTATACAAACTTGCTTAGTGTAGACGAGGACTATAGCGCCTGCCTGCATCTAATAAAATTCGTAATTTGTGTTTAAACGACAGCAGGGGCTGGTTCGTAATATCATTTCAAATGATTTTTCTACAGAAATATCATCATGACTGGAAAGTTTCAATACATTTTTTTTATTAAAACGCACATTACAAAAGTAATTTATCAACTTTTTAATACATATTTACGAACATATATTGCGCGCCTACTAAAAGCTTTTCCATTCCCAACATACTTTCAACTTCTGTGATAGAAAAAAATAATAATAATAGGAAACAAATTAGAGAGGAATATTACTTATACTACGAGGTTTCAGTTTACTTTTAGATACTTTCATTTGAAGTTTTTTTTCAATAGTCATTATATTTTTCTAAAAAAAGTTTTAATGTTGTTTCTAAGTTCTTTGTTGTTTTGTGTATTCATTCTATTGTAGTTTAAAATGTGTCCAAAGTTAAATTGCGAGATAAATGATTTGAACATTTAAACGTAAACAAAATTAAACTGAAAAATTTAAAAAGAAACTAACCAAATATCCTTTTATACATATGATGATACATAAAATATTTTATTATTTTTCCATTTTAGATGTTTTGCATATCGTTCACAGTTCTTTGTCTCTGTTTAATTTTTATTTTTCGTTTAGAACCTTGTTAAGTGCTCTTCGATTTACTCTTTGTCATATCCATTTAATCCTAAACAAAACATTTTGCCTTTTAGTGGTCCAGTGGTGACAAATTGAAAAACAAAAAAAATAATATATTTTTCCACACAATTTGCAAGAATTTTATGTCGACTGCAAAACAATTGAAGTGTCCATGCAGATGTGGGTCAAAAATAAAGCATCCCCCATTGGTAGTTAAATGCTGTACTTTCGTTTTTAGTATGTCGTCTAGTTTAAAAGTTGCAAAAAACTTGCTAATTGAAGTTTTGACTAATGACCATTTTAAATTTTCTTTTTGTTATTAAATTTAATTAAATCATTGTAAATAAGGAGCTAAACAGTTGACTAATTAAAATTTCCTAAATTATGATGGTGGAAGTTGAAAAAGAAATGGGGAAGGTAACAAAAAAAAAAAATTTCACCAATTAAATTTTTGATAGCTTTTGTAAAAAATTTGCCCCCACAAAGCTTTTTATAGAAACTAAATTGGTTCATTAAAATATATCTAAAATTTTTATATAAACTTTGCATTAATTGATTTGGAAATTTGTATCAATAAAATTTTATAGTAAATTTGTACCCATGAAACTTTAAAAACAAATTTCTATTTCATCAATGCATTAAAAATAAAAAATTTCATTTTTTCATCAATATAATATAGAAAATAAAAAAGTCTCATGAATAAAATTTTCTATAAGAAAATGCTTACCCATGATGTTTTTGTTAAAAATTCTTAACAATGAAATTTTCTGTAAAAAAAAAAAATTCTCAACAATGAAATTTTCCATACAAAATTTTTACTTAGGCCATTCTCTATTTAATTTATAACTGAAAAATTTTTTAAACTTAATTTTACACTACTAAATTTCTTTAATAATAATAAAAAAAAACTTTGTTTATTGAAAACTTTCAACCACAAAAAAAAATTCATCAATATCTCTGATGAAATTTATTTGTATTTATTATTTATTTCTTTTATTTGTAAGGCAGGCATACATACTCGTATATGTGGAAAAAGAAAAAGAAAAGTGTGCTTGAATCTAATTAAAATTATTTAAAAGAAAGCAGCTTATAACTTCAAAAGTAAATTTTTTTCTTGTTATCACAAACCTCCAAAAAGTATGCTTTAATTTTTTCTTTTGCTTTTTTAATATGAGTGTGCATGCATCTGCAGAGCAATTGGATTTTAATTTAAATTTCATAAGCTGAAGCACAAAAGCACAAATTTTCAAAAACAATTAAATAAATATTCCAGTATACAAATGTAAAATCTTTAGCAAACATTGTATTGTTGTACGACTGAAGGAGCAAGGACCTCTAGGGAACAAAATAAATACAATGTGCTAATCATACATTCACATTCACTGTAAAGTAATTCCGCATACTTGTGCCATTATTGTTGTAGAATACAGCAGAAGAAGAAAACGACATACATAGAAACGTTTGGCGTAACAATTCAATGGAAAGGACTGACTGACTGGTATATATATTATACATGTTGCAATAAATATAAAACAAAAATTTGCTGGTATGATACGAGTACGTACAAGTCTTTCGTTTGTAGTGTTTTTATTTTATTGGATTTTCTTGGTAAAAGTGCAGCAAACAAGTAACCAAGGTGCTGAAAAGTCTTTAAGCTAGTTTTGAACACAGAACAACAAGGAAAGCAACATAACAATAAACTTAACAATAAAATAAAAAATAATAAAATAGTCCATAACCTAAGAAAAGTTGTATTCGTATAACAATTAGTTGATAAAAATGTATAGTATATTTTTTAATAGAGTCGAAAGTCGATAGCGTGCAGACAATTAGTTGCCAATATGCATTTGAATTAATATATATCATGGCTGTAGTTAAATTGCAGCAAGTTTATTTTCCCATGAGTGTTAAGCCTAAGGACCAAATCTTCACTGTATTCACAGATATAGTTGTATAATGTTATGCTCACGATTTAGTTTTAAAATGGGTCTTGAAACCCACCATTTTTGCACGTCAAATTTGTCAACCAAACGACTAAATTGGCAGCCTTCTTAAGCATAGCTCACTTGGGTCCATCAGTAGATGGTAATTCTTGCTCAAGACTACATAAGGCATAAACAAACCCATGACTAAGCAACTTTGGCTTGTCTGTCTAATCTCATTGTGCAGATGGCAGGTTGAAGTCTACAATAAAATCAATATTTCTAGCAAAGCCAGCAACCACTTAATGAACATCGCAGCAAAAGAGAACCTCCAAAGAAAGCAATAAAATAAAATAAAAATATTTTACTTAATAAGTAGAATAATAATTTGGGATTACTAGTGCGTTAAAAATTTTAAACTTAAAGAGAAACCTGTTGATATAGGAAAAGTGTAAACGCTGATTTCATCAAAAGATTTCAATATTGATTTGTTCAATTTGAAAGTTGCCTTATTGGATACCAATCCGAAGTCCCAAATATTTTCACTGGGAACAGGCTAATTTTTGCAGTCCCCACTCACTTGACTTGTATATATTTAATGTTTGTTGCTTCATAACTCCATCATATAATACAACGATTTAAACAATTCATTTTTTCCTTTTTTCTGAGAGGGTATTGCTGCCGTAGTCTCCTCTTTTTTTTCAATATTAATATTGGATCGAATCTATCGTTCGCATTTAGATAAACAGGCGGCAAGTTTTGACGATTTTTTTTCGTTTTGGTTTTTTTTTTGGTTTTGACGTTTTTCTTTTGTTTTGGCGGTTTTTTTGTGTTGTTTTACAATACATATGTTTAGTTTTAGCGTTTTTTAGTGTTGGCGATTTTTTCGGTTGTTGGCGATTTATTTAGTTTTTAGACGAACTTTTTACTTTTGGTGAATTTTTTGCACTTTAGCGATTTATTTTATTTTTGGTGATAATTTTCATTTAAGCGTTTTTTTTATTTCGGCAATTTTTCGTTTTGGCATATTTTTTTTTAATTTTGGCAGTTTTTGATTTGAGCGTTTTTGAACATTTCAAGAGTTTGTATCTTATGGTTTGCAAAATGCAGCAAGTTACGAAAATTACATGAATTGATAGAATACCCTTTAATTATGATTTATTAAATGTCAGTGTTAATTGGTGTAGCCTGCATAAAAATGCACTAACTGCGAAAATTTCAAGTGTCTAAATATAATTGTCTGTATATATCATTAGGATTTCAAAATTTTTCATTGCTCGCTTAAGAGCACCCTTTAATTTTTAACTATCATATATTTGTTGTTGTAGCGGCCAACGTTTTACATCATATTTTGTGAAAAATTTCTGTTCCGTAGCTCTGACATTTCCGGAGAAAACAGCCTCTGACGGACATCTTAGTGAAAACAATAGGGTTCCTTTTCGCCTTTGGTGTACGGAATCCTAAAAATGAGTGCTTTTACAGCCACTATTTTTTTTGCCAGTTTATCGAAGACAATCAAAAATTCTCGTCTGTCTACTTATATTGAAAACAAAAACAAGGCACTAGATTTTTTTCAATATAAATGGGCATACTAAATAATAAAGAATTTTTGATTAGGGAGGTAACGATACGCCATTTCGCCGATCCGATACCGATACCGATACTCAAAAATAAATATCGCCGATACCGATTCCGATACCGATACGCATATTTAAATTGAGCTCAAGTAAAAATTAACAAAACTCAAGTAGAATAATTCTTCTATTATACCAAATAACAGTGTTTATTAATGAGCCATTCAAATCGTCAAAATTTTCAGTACATTTCAGTTTCTAAAATTCAAATTTTCAAACTACAAAACGTCTGCAATATTTATGATTTTACAAAATAAACGTTGGCATTCAGTTTAGATTGGCTCAAGATTTAAAATTGATATTAATAAGACTTAAAAAAAAAAGAATTGAATTTCAATTCATGTTAACAAAAAATTAATAATTGTTTTTCACAAAATAACAGTGTAAGATTGAATGAGTCAATTCAAACTGAATGTCATACTGTTTATTTTCTAAAATCATCAAAATTGTCAATACATTTCAGTTTCAGTTGTTCAAAAAACTCTAAAGAAAAATATAAGAAGTATCGGCGTATCGACAGTAAAATATCGCCGATATCGATGTATCGGAAAACCAGCAGTATCGCCGATATATCGGTATCGGTATCGGTTGCATCCCTATTTTTGATTGTCTCTGGCAGTTAATCTCACTCGATTTCTGCAAAATTTAGCAGCATCTAGGGGGCAAATTACGGCATTCGAAATAGAAGGAAATTTAAAAATATTTCGATCTAAATTGTAATATTGTGAAGTATCGATCGATATCGAAGGCCTTAATTCGCTCTCCTAATGTTTGAAAAGTAAGCGGGGCAACGATGCTTAAAATTTAATTTAAAAAATAAATAAAAGGGTGCACTTGCCATTTTACCAAGAAATCATTTAGCATGTTTACGCAATAAAAACATTTTTTTTCTTCCCCTCTTCATTCATTTATTTTTTATTTTTGTAATCATGCTTTCCCTTCAAACTACTTGTAGTTATTTAAAAGCTTTATAGTTTGTTATCAGCATGTTTCTGTTACACAATTTATTGCTGCAGCTACAATAAATTGCAACAACTGGCAAAATTTCCTAATTTCTGCTACTTTGTTTTCTGGCGAAAGGAAGTTAAACTGTTTCTGGACAATTGGTTTTGTTTTTTTTCAGTAATCCGGCATACTCGAGTTATTTAAAATTCCAAATGACTTAAAATATAAGTTACTTGGAAAGCTTTCGATATCTGTGGGAATGCAGAAAGTTGATTTTTTTTTTCAAATTCGGCTTGCCTCCTTCACAACATATAAAACACTTAAAATGTATACTGACTTCATATTGATGGCTCGAAGGACCATACATATGGCTGTATTTCATTCTGCTGGTTATTTGCCTTTCACTCACTATATTTTAATTTCGGCCAAGAGAGCCCAACAAAGAAAATTAACGATTGTGGGTAGGTAAGGTAGCCTTGTTCACAATTATTTTTTCCTTGGCAATGGTGTTACATGCTTTCAACTTGACCATGTTAAGTCTTCAACGTCACCATCACCATCACCATCACGTTCTGTACATTTAAAATTGCAATAGCACTATAATGTTTGGTTTCTTGTTGTTGGTTTTTTTTTTCTTCTTTTCAAGAGAAGACCTTTAAAAAGTCCTTTGCCCCATTGTTATGGCTTTGAGTTGTTTGCATTTCCTGTTTTTTTTTTTTTTTTTTTTTTGTAAAGCGGTTTGTTTCGGTCTTGCGGCAAATTACTGTGGATTTTACAAAATACGAGTTAGAACACGTTTGCTTCAAAACAAAAGCTAAATTGATAGCCAACATTTTACTTTAACCCTTAGACGAGTTGTGTGCGTTTTAAGTCCAAAGTAAAGTAGTCTCACTACTTAGACCTGCAACACTTACACTACAACACACTTTCTGCCACTTGTAGTTGTTCACCTCACTAAACATACACACACACTTGCTGCGATAGTCGGTCACTTTCATAGAATGGCTTTTGCTGAACATCTGCTTTGTATGATGTTGAAAAGGGTGTTGCAATAAGAGGCTTCATTTTCATATGCAAACAAACGATTATTTTTAAGCGAAATCATTGGCTGTTTATTTAATTGCAAAAGGGAGTGAGTGTGTGCCCATAATAATGATAAATAATATCAGACAAATGACCGCCATGGCTAAGCTTGCAGTACTATATTCGTTGCATGAAATATTCCATCACCAATACGCACATTTGCGGCTAAATGTTCTGGTTTGAGGCCTTAAATTCATTTGTGGGCCCCTGGCATAGACTTTACCTTTTACTTAGTTATTTCTATGCATTGTTGAAGACTATCTGCCGTATCCAAAAAAAAAAATAATAATTTGAACTTGAAGTGCATATTAAAACAAAATTTCCATACAAATTCTGAGTAAAGAACACTTGAATTTCAAATTAATTTTTTTTTGTATACGGCCGTATATAACTATAGACAGTTAAATTTTTTCTAAAAAAAAAAGTTTTTACCTTTCATCCGTCAATTAGTTTCGGGATGAGGCATGGATGGCAACTGTTCAAATTGCGTTCTATTGAAAATGCACCGTCTTATTGTAATACCCGCTAGTTAAACTATTCACTAGTCTTTAAGTGGCCAAAGTTGTGGGAAGTGGTGCAAGTGTACGTAATCAGTCGTTGTGAATAATAGTTTCTTTGACCTCAACGTTGTGTCGTGTTGAGGGTTATAAATCAAATGTTATTATAAAAAAAGAAGAGTGGTGTCTTAGGACACCCGGTTGTAGCTATGCTGCTTGGTTATATAAAACAAACTTAATCAGGCTTATCATAAATGAAAGTTCACATGGAAATTTCCGAACGTGTGAACAATTGGTATCAAAAAACTTCATACGATTGGGAAATATTTTGACAATTTATGAAGATTATCATTCACAAAGATTTGTCTGTTGGAAAAACTGGAAATGTGTAAGTTTTTAATTGTACGAAATTAAAATTCGTTTGAACGAAAAATTTTCACATGTGGAATTCATGATAAGGCTGAATGTGTTAACAATGCAATAAAATTATATTATATGATGATGTTAAATTCTCTGCAAATATTTCAAAACGTTTCCTGTTCTCTGGCTTGTGCTCATGTGCAAAAACAAAATAAAAACAAATTGAACAATCGTTTTCATTGTTTTTGTTTCTATCACTTCAAAGAACGAAACAAAACAAAATCAAACAATTTGTTTCGTTTATTTCTTTTAAGTACAAATAAATCAAAACAAAAATAAATTTCTAACTGTAATAGTGTCGATTACTTTTGTTTCGAAAATCACGTCCTAACTCCTGTATCGCCCAATAAATAGCATAGCTACAAAAACATTATACAGTCACCTCTCGAAGTTGTTTATGTTCAGTTTTGTTTTTTGTGTAAAATCTTACGAGGAAAATTTTTGTAGAACATTTTAACCCTTTAACTCTTCTTCCCTTCGGAAGAGGTGGCACAGATTATCCTTAAAAGGCAAGGCAAGTAAAAAAGTTGAAATTTTCTAAAAAAAATATTTGTATGCAATTCTAATGTAAGTTTCTAAACACAGCAAAGCTCGACATTTAACTTATTCCCGCTCCAGACTTGTAATTTTTGCTGCAGCAATTTTGTATTCTCTCGCTCTTTTTCACTAAAAAAAATAGAAAGTTACTGAAACCAAAATTGCAAGTCTGCACCGGCATTAGAAATAAGTCAAAACTGCAAATTCTTTTAGGGTATTACCTCGCAATCCTAGTACTTACAAGATTTCGAGCTAAATCTATCTTCTTTTTTTTAGATTTCCCATACCAAACGCAATCTAATTTATCATTGGATTTGTAGGAAATCTACTCAAAATGTAATATTTTTTTTACTACCCTGTACAACATACATCATATTTAAAAAAACTGATCAGTGAATTAGCTACGGTCTGCTTGGAAAGGTGTAAGAATTGACTACATTGCAGTTGTTTGGTTGTAGTTTTGGAAAAATTTCAGTTATAGGGCACAAAACAAAGCAGATTTTAATTCAAATCTTTATGAAAATCTATACCGTTTACATCAAGTTTTTTTGACATTAATTAAGACTTTTTTTTATCCAAAACAAAACCATTTCGAAACATTTTCGAAAAAAATTTATGCGACCAGACTGAAATTCTGTTGGCTAAGAAGAATTATGTACGAGAAATATAATATTAAATTTTAATGGGGGAGTGCCTCCGCCCATTTTTTTAACATTGAAATTGTGTAGTTACAAGAACCAAAGGCGTTTGCTAGGTTTCGCAGCAATTAAATAAAATGCAAAAATTTGTGGGCTTTTTTTACTATGGGACCAATTGGACGCTATAACCTCTCAGACAATAAAAATGAATTTTTACAATAGGTCCAAAATGTATAGAGTTATGAAGTAACAATGCCAAAGAAATGCAGACGAAGTAATAACCTCCTCTTTTTTTTGAAGGCATTTAGAGCCATTTCACACTATGCCTTTTTAGCCTGCCTTGTTTTGACAATTTTCTTTTAAGCCCCCTACGAAAAGTCACGCACATTTGCATTAAGACTTTTTTTCTTCATGCCTTTTTCACAATTATACGAGTATACATGCTTAATGCTGAAAGTACGAAAAGGGCAAAGAGAAAAGTCAAAAATACCCTCGAATTTTCATTACGTGCCTTTTGGTTTACTCCGCAAGCTTTTCACACCCTCTCACCGAAAAACTAAAAAAGGCTGACTGCACAGGCAAGAAGAAAAGGCACAGTGTAAATTGCGTCTTAAGAATAAACTTAAAAACGGTGTTTGAATTAGCTAAATTGCAGCTGTTTGGTTGTAGTTTTGGGGGGAAATTTAGTCAATGGTTTTTGTCTTGGATATGAAATCTTGATATAAAGGTGGGTGTAAACTAGATTTCGTGGAGATGTAAGTGTCCTATTAATATTTTTAAGCAGTGGAAAGGGAAAAGCGACCATCAAATGAACCCAATCGTTGTCGGCAAGGAGCAGGCAAGTGCTAATATTTTAGTATTGGGGAATGGGGAAGGGGAATTATCAACCTATCAAATATTTTTCGGGAAACCCACAAAAAATTCATGAGACTCAAGTCAAATTGGAAAATGTTTGAACTAAAAATATTTTTAATGGGCACATTTTGTAAAAAATATTTTTTATAAACGTTTCAAATTGTTATGAAAAATAACAAAAATTCGTTTAAAAAAATATTTTTTCTACTTAAATTCCCAAACAAAAAAAAATCGTTTGTATTTACAAAATCTACTCTTAAAATTCAATAAAAAATTTAATAATGCAGAGAAAAAGCAAATTTATTTCCCAATTACTTTTTTAATTACAGCCCACTGTGCACTGGCATTCATTATTTCCTTGTTTTTAATCAGTTTAAAACTTCTCATTTCTGAGCCTACATAATTTTAAGAAATATGCTTTAAACTTGTTTATAATAAAGAAAAATCCAAAGCCTACAAATGGGCATAAACTAGTCCTTTTTGTATAGTCTGCTCTTTTTAAATTGTGATACGATTTGTTGCACAAATTTTATTTTAATCATCATGACCTTGCTCTGGCAATTTATTTAAGACTCATATACTCGCATTTGCAAGGTTGAAAATTTTTAAAATATAAAGCATACTTTTGAGATGATTAATATTTTATATGTTAGTTAAATGTGCTGTACAAAAAAAATTTACAGTTTAAATGGAATAAATAAAGTATATGTATATATCTTTGCTGCATAGTATATTTCAATCCATTTTAAGACTTTTTATGTGTGGCAATAATTTAAGCTCCCAGCTTAAAATATTGCCACACAAAAAACATTTTAAAAGAAAACATTTGTGTGCTTTTAAAATGATTGAGGTATAATGTTATCTGTAAGCCTGTTAAATATCTTTATCTTTTTTATTAATATTAATTGTTATAGTTTGCTAAAATATTAATTTAACGAAACATGTGTCATAAATCACTGCCTACCTTAAGGGATTAAAAAAAGTGTCTTGAAATGTAAAGTATATTTTTTGGGATTTTTATTTCTACATAATATTGTTGCTAAGTCAACTGTTTCATTGACTTTTTCCTTTCTATTTCTTTGCAGGTATTTCATAAATTTATTTAAATTTGTAAACTTTTAATGTAACGAAACCAACGACTGGAGAAATTTTACATTTAAATTGCTTTATTTATACACTACAATTTACGTTTATTACTCTTACACGAATGTTAAGTAATGAAAAATTGGTGATATGTGAAGCAACAAATAAAACCTAAAATGTGAAAATAAAAATGTTCCAACAGCAAATGATTGCACTAGAAAAAAAAAGATTCACTACACGAGGAATCAAAAATCTTGAGCAAAAACTGCAGGAGATTTGTTTTATTCATACATACATACATACTCGTACTCGTACGCCCTGTCAGCAGTTAGAGGAAGTAACAAAATTCAAAACAAATAAAATTCAGCATATGTTAAGGTAAGCAAGCAAACAAAAGCAATCCTAAAAATATGCCACAGTCTTATTTTCCATATTTATCTTGCAAGATTTACTAAAAACTCAAACGTCAGCAGCGTTTGTATGATTGTTAACATTTTATTGTTATTTATTTAGTTTTAAATAAAAATGAAAACAGAAGTACTCCTTTCAACTATTTGAGCAAAAAAATAATATAGTCATTTTTTTTTTTTTTTAAGTGAATCGAACTAACACACAACCAACACAACAGCACTCAAATGATATAAAAAAAAAGAATAATGTTTGTTCTCATATCGTATGACGTTACCGTGTATTTCTTTGAAGCAATTGGTTTTTTTTTCAGATTGTTTTCTTAATACAAAAATAACGAACAGCAACCTTGAGTAAATATTATGGTATATTTTTATTTTAAGTACCCTACGCTTGGCTTAAGAAAATATCTTTGGAATGGAAAAAAAATAAATTTTATTCAAAAGCATTTTGTTATTGTATAGTTTTCGGGGGAAATATTTGGACTATTAAGCAGCGCGGTCTTCCTACTCAAACAGCGCCAAATGAAATTCTAATAAATAGTTAAATCCTAGACGTGTTTGCTAGTCTTGCTCCACTACTTTACTGCCGTTTCATCGATTTTTTTCGAGTTAGTCCTAGTTTACACTATGCAAGTCTTATTGCTAAGCTGGTTAGTTTGAGGGAGAGAGAGAGACGAGGGGAACAGAAATGTTTCTTTTCCCCTCGTTTCTCTCTCCTAACAAACTAATCAGCTTAGCAATAAGACTTGCATAGTGTAAACTAGGACTTAGCGATTCATTTCCATTTGTATGAGTTTTTTTTTAATTTTGTGGTTTCCCCGTGTTGGCGATATTTTTCGTTTTTGGCGTTTTTCTTAATATGGAGGATTCACCCATTGTCTCGGAATAAAATTTTGATCCGGAGAAAATTTTTTTATATGGAGTTTTACGTTTCTCTTTTTTGAGAGAGAGAGAGAGAAGAAGATAATAAATTTTGTTCGGAACATTTTCTGCTTGAATTGATTTAATTTTAATTTTTGTCCGGACAAAATCGAACTGACCTGCCAACTATTTCAATTTTCAGTCATGATGCCACATCATGTTATATGAATAATAAAAGCACAGCGTATACTTGTATTTTAAATTATTAAAATTAAAAAGATGTGTGTGACACAGCAAATTGCAATCAATTGCCGCTGTGCTGGCACCTGTAAAATTAATACGCCTCGTTTACACACGTATTTCATAGGGTAGCTTTGATTTTCCAGACAAAATGTTCTTGCAAAAAACTCTCAGTAAAAAAAATTCTTCAGACAAAAATTTTGTTTCAAAATAATGGGTGAATTCACCTTTACCGTTTCAGCATTAGCTTCGTTTTGGCGATTTTTCACTTAAAAGATTTTGCGATTTTTTTATGGGCTGGTGATTTGGCTCTTTTGGAGTTAACAATGCAACATGTCGTTTGCTTACACATCTGACATGTCGAATTTCCCACTGCAAGCTATTTACATACATACATATCGTGTGAAAGCATTAATACTTTGCATCTGTAAAAGTTGCGACTTTTCGGTTTTTTGCTTTTTTTTATTTTGGCATTTTTTTCGGTTTTTGGCGATTTATTTTAACTATTTTTTAGCCTTGGCGAAAATTATTTCAGTTTTAGACGTTTTTAAGTTTTGGCTTTTTTCATTTTGGCGATTTTTCGGTATTTGGCGATTTATTTTAGATATTTTTTAGCTTTTGCGGTGCGATTTTTTCAGTTTTATGTGATTTTTAGCGCAGGCCTTTTTTAATTTGGTGATTTTTTCAAGTTTTGGCGATTTTTCTTCTTAGCTTTGCCGCTGTTTTGCGGTGCAATTTTTTCGTTTTTGGCGTTTTTTAGTTTTGGCTTTTATTCATTTTGGCAATTTTTCGATTTTTGGCGATTAATTTAATTTTAGCGATTTATTTCAGCTATTTTTTTAGGTTTGGCCCTTTTTTTTGATTTTTTCAGTTTTGTGCGGTTTTTTTGTTAAGGCGTTTTTTTTAGTTTGGCGATTTATTTTAGTTTTAGCTATTTCTTTTAGCTTTGGCGACTTTTCTAAGCTATTTTTTTAGTTTTTGCGCTCTTTTTTGAGGTGCGATTTTTTCAGTTTTAGGTGTTTTTTAGCTTGGCTGTTTTTTAATTTGACGATTTTTTCAAGTTTTAGCGATTCTTCTTTTTCTTAGCATGGGGTTTTTTTGCGGTGCGATTTTTTTACTATGGCGATTTTTTTGTTTTGGGTGTTTTTTAGCGTAGGCGTTTTTTAATTTGACGATTTTTTCAGTTTTTGGCGATTTCTTTCAGCTTTAAGAGATTTTTGTTTGTTTTTTACAATCCATGTTTTTAGTTTAATGATTTTTGTTGCTTTGGCTTTTTTCGTTTTTTGAAGAACTTTTACTTTTGGTTATTTTTTTTTTTTTCATTTTTAGCAATTTCTTTCCTTTCTGGTGATATTTTTCATTTCAGCACTTTTTTCATTTAGGCGATTTTTCGTTTCGATATTTATTTAATATTGAGATTTTTTGTTTTTTTTTTTCGAAGAAATGTTACATATTCCATTTACAAATTGTAAAAGGAGATTTTATCAAGAGTTCAATCGATTTGTGCTTTAACTAATAAATATCTTTAGTTTTGCAATTTTCTATAATATATTGCTCATTTACTTGAAAAACGTTCTAAATCCAAAGAAAAAATATCGAATCGATTGCTTGAGCAGCAACGAAATGCATCGAGACGTGCTTAATCAACAACAAATGCATTTTTTATAATTATTTTTACTTTTAATGGAGATGGAGAACTTATTCTTGTTCCTTTTCTCACTCTATTTATTACAGCTTAATTACTTGCTCAAGTGGAGTATTTTTTCAAAACGACTTGGCTTTATTGAATGCTTTTCTCTTTTACCACTAATGCATGCATACATATGTACGTGTATGTATGGCCTGTTTCCTTTCCCTTCGCTAGTATTTCTAAACTAAAGCACACTTTTAGGAGGCATGACGTAAGCTTATATTTATTTAGTGGTTTGTAATTTTAAATTGACGGCAGGTGTTGGTTAGCACAAAAACCAACAAACGGCACTAACTAATGTAAAGTAAAAAATCATGCACTCCAGAAAAATAAAATCAAAGTAAAGGGGGAAAAAGAACTAGAAAATCTTTTAGTATAATTGAATGCAAAAAGAAAATAAAAAGAAAAAATATCACTATTGCAAGTAAGAAATAAGATAAATTACCTTATTTTTAGAATACGTTCAGTCTTCTTACAAAATAACTCGACGTATCTAGAAGAAAAATAGAACATTGCAACTCAATAAATTACCATTAGTTACAGAAAATATATATTTTATACTTGTTTGTTTCATTAGACACAACTAGAAATTTAAAATCCACTAATTGCAAAGAAAAAGAAAACAACAACTTAAATAAAAGCTATTTTATTATTTTAAGCAAAAACAGATTTTTATTTAATAAAAAAATAGCAAAATAGATATTGATTAAACTTTTTATGGGTTATGGAAACGATTTGTTGTTGCCCAGCCTAAAGGTATGCACTGTCAAAGTTTCTTTCTTGTTATATTATTTACATGCATAAGAGTACTCGTACAACAGAACAGCAAACCCATTTTAAGTGTGTCATAAACTATAAAAAGCAATAAAGTTTAAATATTATAAAATGTATATATAGTTTTTTGTAGGTTATGTCCTTCCATGACATATTTCAATCAAAGTTTGCGATATACATTTAGCATATGCGGCTTTTAGGAGAGGGTTTTATTGAAAACTATTAAAAAAAAGAAACTTGAACAAAATATTTAATAAAGTTTGGCAGCTGTTGGAAATAATTGAAACTTTTGATAGAGTTTGTAAAAGCTTAATATTGCGTTTGCAAAACTGGGCTGAACCAGTGTTGCCAGATTTTTTTTTAGGAAACAAAAGTTCAATGAAGATTATTATTTAAATTTTCTAAAATTAAAAAGTCGATTAAAAAATAAGCAACAAAGAAATTGCCCCCTGGATGTCCAGGGGGCAAGTTAACGCACTCAATATCAAATGAAATTGCAAAATATTCCAATAGGGAAATATTTAAAAATTTCGATTGGTATCGGATGCCGTAATTTGCCCCCCCCCCCAAAGGTTTTTGCTTAAAGGAAATTAAATATATGGGAACTAAAAATTGCAAGGTGACATTACAATTACCTTAACCTAATATTTACACATAATTAAGATATACATTAATTTATATAGACAGACGTACAAACATATAAAACACCCAGAAAATTTTCATTTTAAAATCTACGAAAACAAGGCTAAATTTTGCTTCATATGTGTTTCATGTTAATTCAACATGATTTACAGTAATCTTCAAAAGAAAATTTTTTTCTTTTGAAATAGCTTTATTGCATGTTGATTCAATATTTCAGTACAGTTGAATCAAAACCTTTTTTCATGTTGATTTATTATTATAGTACTGTTAAATCGAAATGAATAATCATGTTGAATCAAAATTTTTTTCATCTTGATTTAATATTTCACTACTGTTAAATCGAAAAGAAGAATCATGTTGAAACAACATTTTTGCATGTTGATTCAATATTCCAGTACTGTTAAATCAAAATGAAGAATCATGTTGAATCAACTTTTTTCATGTTGAAACAACGTACATTTGATACTGAATTAATTTAAAGAACCATGTTGAATCAAAGTGATTTCAAGTTGTAACAACATGTTCCACGATGTCCAGAACGTTAGACTTGTCACATACCTACATTTGAAACAAAAAGAAAATGTTTGTATTTGCTTTTGTTTTGTATGCAAGTGTGCGACAAGTCGATCGTTGTCGACATCGTGAGGCAGGTCCTTAATGTAGTCATTGTATTGGTATTAGTTATTTAACTTATTTGATTGTATATTGACACAGGCATTAACAGGCATTAGGAAAATGTGTGTGTCCGTTCTATGTGTGTTGGCTGTTCCGGCCAAGATTTGAACTCGAACTCATTGCGTGGTAGTCAATGCGCTTGCCGCTGTAACCACAGCAATCTTTAATACTCTTGAGATACACACTATATAAATACCATCATAAATTAAATTTTAATTCAACTTGATTTAATAAATGATTTAACATGAAGTTTATTTGAATTTTGAGTTATAGTGTTTTGTTTGTTTTAAAAAACAAACACAAAGCTACTTTGGCTGCAGAACCAGCCAGAGTCTCCGACAGGAATTTAACCTGCCATTTTCCGACTACTAGACTAGTGCAGTGCCTACTAGTCAGTAGCAGAAAGTTTTCGTGAAGTTTGTTCGCTATTTACATAACACTAACACCAATAAAAAATAAAAAATAAAAATAACAACAAAACAAGAACAAGTCGTACAACTGAGCATAACTACCTAACAACTCCCATTTGGTTGATGTTTTGTTTAGCATAAGAGATTAAGGGTTTTGTAACAAATGTGAGGAATCAATATTCAAAGCATTATGCTATTCCTAATATATCAAATTAGTAGTTACCTTCTTGATATTATTGGAAGCATTATCTTATAGGATTGCTTCCCTTACCGAATACGTAAGATAGTTAGCCTGAAATCTAAAGAGTTCATTATCTCATACTATTGCTCAAACTATCAAACCGCAGCTAAAAAAATTATAGCCAGTTGAATAGCATAGTTAATTTATTGAATTTTCGCGATCAGTAAAATTGTGTCTATAAATATTTTATGCATAACAGGAAGCTACTAAAATATGTATAATGCTATAATTAGTTGCTTATTTTATACATTACGAGGAAGTCATTATTATACATATAAAATAATTAGTTAAGTAAGTACCACTCATTACTTGCTAAGCCATTTCAAAAGATTACTTCTTAGACATTAAAAAATCTGGAAAGATTTTTGCTGGGAGGTTTTATCTATAGCGTAATTCAAAGTCGGTGCAAACTTTAATTACAGGCCGAGGCTCCTCTATCTACTCTTTCATTCTAAAGAAAGGACAAGCCTTTCAAATTTGTGTGTTAATAACAAATTATAGAGTAGTATAGACCTCTTGTTGTTTGTGTATAATGAAACCATATGCTGGCAGTTGAAATGAAATACATTTTCTGTTTAAAGTTAAACAATTCGCCAATATGCTCCAATTCGCAATATGCTCTCTTTTTAAGTTTCGTTAGAAAATTTGATTTGAACTGAATATTATTATACCATTACATGCAAGCGATTTAGCTTGAGTAGAACAATAAAATATCTATGAACACAACAGAAATAAGACTTGTAAGGAAGGAACTTAGTGTGCAAATTGAACTTTAGGGAAAATAATTGTAAAGACCTTTCGTTGAAACTTTGCAACTATAATTTACACAAAATTAAGCCTAATGAAACGTGTGTGTGTGTGCTTGAAGGATTTTCTGCTGAAACCCAACTTTTCTAAATATCATAAGAAAATGCTAATACAACTGCAAACTGCCCCCAAAAACAGGAAATTAATAAAACATTTACAAATGACTACAACATTAAAAAACGAAAATAAAATAAAAGAAACGCCCTCATTAAGCGCAAAAAGCGAAATGAAATCAGTTCTTGGCATTAACAGCCCGAAAGTATGCCAAATTAGATTAAGGAAAACACTCCCTTAAAATATGTAATTATGATAATAAACAATGTAAATTCCAATAGGTTATTAATGTTTAGAGTTACTTTTACAAGGAGGAGGTTACCTACACGTGCTTTCCTCCTAAATATTTATTTATTCTTGTTAGTTGTATTTATTCATTGCTGTTGTTGTGTGAAACTTTTTGCAGACAACAGCTATAAAATTTCATTAAATCATAGCATATTGTCTAGGCTGTAATACTCGTAATATACTACAATAATAAATAATTTTGCGCCTTTAAATTATGCGGAGTTATTTCTAATTGTCTAACAATAAATTCGAATTTTTTCAATTTTATTGTTGGAGCTTATAAAATAGTGCATTAAACATAAATTTGGCATAACTTTAGGCGCAAGCACGAGATTCTATTGAAGTTTTTTTTCCTTCTGTGAAATACTAAAATATTTAAACTATCATGAACATGCTTCGAATATGTTAGAAGTTATAATATTTAATTTAACTTAATGCATTAGATAGTATACTGCAGAACGAAAAAAATTATAAAAACTATTAAGTCTCTAGGGACTAATGCTGCAGGAGAAGTCAAAAAATTTTTATGGTAGTAGCGGATCTTATTTAAAGGGGCACTTGAAGTTCCCCTATTTCGCTTACTGTTGTGGTGTAAAACATCTATGTACATCATTTTTGTCCTTCTTACTCTTCTCGAATTTATTCTCTTTGGTCTCTTTCAGGCAAAAGGACAAGAAAGTAGCCTTATAAAGCAATACCACAACACTATGGGTAATTTGACCCATTTTTGTGACAAAAATTAATAACAATTAAACTGAAAAGATTTTTGAGTTTTTTTTGTGTTTATGTAGAGATAAGCTATGAGAAAAGTTTAAATTGAAATGATTTTGAAATTTATAAAGTTGCGAATTTTTTTTATTATATTTTTATTTTTTTATTTCGAATACACATAAGTATTTTGTTTTCAGATTTATCATCGGATGTGGATGCTTCCTGAAATTTCTGCTTATAAGAGGAATGCCCAGTGCTGCCATCAAATCCATAGCTAACAATCAGATCAGCCTTTAGAAAATTAATATTTTCTGTCATTAATGAGACTATGACTTCCTTCTGCATTTCAACAATTCTATTTGCAGTGTGCGTTAACAATGATTGAAGGGAAACATTTGCCTGCCTCTCATTGACTTCAATACCAACTGGTCTGCAACTTTTCTTAGAATTGGCGACCTCGTTATAAAGTGGATATATGTCAGCATTTCGAATTTTATTTCCCTTTCTTGTACTCAAGTACTGTTCTTTTGTCAAATTGTTTTCTAACAAATATGCGAGTGCTTCATTTGCAGTGAAGCGAATTGGCTGATTATCAACAGTGTGCGCTAGTTTTCTCATCTTGCAAGCTCTTGTTGGACTAGCAATTGTCTGCCTAAGAACCACTGCCATATCTGCTTTATGTTGAACTCGAGCCGCTATCGAAGCTGCACGAACTAGCAATTCAGTTTCATTATCTACTTTCTTTGATAGGTCCTTTGCTTCTCTATTCTTTTCCCGTTCGGATTTATCCACAAACTTCAGTTTTGGACGCCCTACTGAGCATTTCGAAGGGGTAATCTTAGTTGCCAAAATAAAATCCATTCTAAGCCAGTGAGCTTTTTGTTTTAGGAAGACCTCTATCTTTCTCCTTTATAGATGATTCTTCTTCATTCAAAATATTTATATTTCCAACTTGGCCAATAATAAAAGTGAATACAGCATCGTTCTTCTCCTTTTTGCATTTTACATCAATCCAAACTTTCGCAAGGTTGTTATACTGCAAACGAAGGTCGCCTACGAAAAAACGACATAACTCGAAAAACGCAAAAAATCGCAACGTGAAATTAATGAAATAAACTCAAAATAGTCCACTTAACATGTCTCTGATAGTCAAAACACGGCCAAATACGGCCAACATTTATAAAGCTTATCCAAACCGCATGTTTATGAAAAAAAAATTTTATTTGAGGTTAAGTCACAATAATGAGTTTTTCGCACTACATCAAAAAGTAAACTCAAATCTGTTGACTAACCTGTAATGTGCATACCATCACTTTTATTTTCCATATTTAAATTGTATTATTATATTTTGTTTAACGTTTTTAGAACAGATTAAAAATTCACATTAAATACCACTGCATAGACTGCCTGTAACGCGTTGCTCGTAACCAATAACTTTGACGACGTAGAAATCACGTGTTACTCGATTGTTAGAAAAAGATAGTACACAGTCATTTAGTTTAAGGTTATGTTTTATCAAATTGTAACAAGAAATTATTTTTGCTTAAAAGTGCAACAAATGACTTTTCGTCACAAAAATGGCTCAAATACTTCACAAATGTATTAACCATAAAATTCTACTACAAATCTCTGAAGCACAGAGGATACGAGAGGTGTCACGAGACGGAAGATAATTGGTGTTTTCGGATTTCTCGCTCACTCTGTCACTGCGTCTTCTTTAAAGTTTTTTTCTTGGTGGCATTTTTTGGGGTATTTTTGTTAAATACTTTGTAATCGGATTCGCTGTACGATTTTTGTAAATATAATATTTTTCATCTGATCAGAGTTGCATTATTACCAAATCAACTAATAAACAAACTGATAAGTCATCTGTTTCGACGCCGTTGTCGTGCCGTCGTTTATGGGAATATGTATTCGTCTGAAATATTGAATATGCTTATCGTATTGAATAATTTTTCAGGCATGGCGCCTGAAAACGAGCGAAATTATCGTATTTTCTTTTTCTTTATATTATTTAAATCAACTACTTTGAATGCCGTTTATTTTCAAGGGCCGGCACGAGCACAGCTTTCATGAAACTGCTATGCCGACGGAAGTCAACGATTAATGCAGGCATGTTAATGCCGAACAGCTGTTTGCTTTCCAACTGCGTTTTTAATGTAATATTTGGTGTGATGGTGTGAACACAAAATGTAACTTTACGTTAGATTTTTTGACAGTCGAAACAAATGTCTTTAGATTTGTTTCTCGCAAAATGTGATGAAAGTCTTTATACATGTATAATAGTCTGAGTGGCCCTTAATCAAATCTTGCAAATTAAATTTGATCCAATTCCTATTATATACATAAATCGGATTACAATGCAATATTATTATGACATAGAGCTGATCTGATGATGGCTGATAATTTTTTTTTTTTTTTTTTTTGTATAATTTTAATATCATAAAAAAGCTTATTTTTAAGAAAGGTTTTTTAAAATTACTACTTGTTTTTATTATTAAGAATAAGTCCATATTTACACTATGCAAGTCTTATTGCTAAGCTGATTAGTTTGTTAGGAAAGAGAGACGAGGGGAAAAGAAACTTTACTGTTCTCCTCGTCTCTCTCTCCATCAAACTAATCAGCTTAGCAATAAGACTTGGATAGTGTAAATATGGACTAAGTACGAGTAATTTTATATATACTTTTTTTTAAAGTTGCTGTCGGGAAGCATACTCTCTGGGATCATCATTATATTAAATATTCAAGCTCAAAAATACATATGTATGTATGTACATACTTACATACTTGTACATACATACATACATATATACATAAATATGTATAAGTATGTATTCTTTAAAAAGTAATTTTATTAAAGAGTTACATACACGTACATACTTTTCTTTTCACGTTAGAGAGACTACAGCAGAATAATCTTCACAGGCTTTGCAAGTGACTAGTTAGTTAGTTAATTTTATTGAGACTTCATTTTTTTCATATTACAGGGTTGTTCCAACATACATTTTGTGCAAACTTAAAACTATAAAGTATTATTTTAATAACATAACTTTGTTTCGAATATGCTTCATGCTTATGAAAATTAAACGAAAATTTTTTAGTTTTTAAATAAAATTAGTATAGGTAAAAACAGTGTTTGCTCCCGGCACTTGTCATTGTTAGTAAAGCTTTATTTACAAAAAATATACTTAATACTAAAAAAATAAAATAAAAATTAAAACTAAATCTTAAACTAAAAAAACTAAGACTACGAGTTAACAAATTGAAAATTGATTGATGTACAAATTAAATTACCCTCTGTGAATACCGGGAGTATTATTTAAATAAAAGTTTTGACCAACAAAACCATTGAAATTCTCTTGAAACATTCCAATGCAAGAAATATATTGCGTGTTTGACCAACTGAAATCTTGCTCACTTAATAAAATATCTTGAATAACATTGCCTTCAAAGTAGGACAATTTTTCAACAAAACCCCTCAGCAGCTCAAAAGCATACTGAGATATGGGAGATAATTTGGCAGTATCATAAATAAATCTATTTGAAAATCTTTTGTTTAGACATTGATAATTCTTTTCTATGCATTTTCTCACAATATGCCGTTCGAAAATTTCCATTTTCCTCATAATTGTCTTTGAGATGCTGAACTATATTGGAAATGCCTAGAGAAGAATTGGTCTAATACTTAGCTTTGTCCTAACTGGTAAAAATTTACTATTAAATAGCCCCCAAAGGCTCCTTTGACACGATTTGCTTTATTCAGGTTGTATAGAACGTGACTATTAAATTTCATTAGTTTATTAAAATTGACCCCAAGGTATTTGATGCTGTCTTTAAATTGTACTCCATTACCATTTAATGCTAACTTAAGATCTTTGCTTTCTGGCACTATACTTACACTTTCCGGAAGCATTCCGCAGGCAAATAGCAAAACTCTTTGTGACGTTTATTTTAATTCCCCAATGAGAATAAAATTCGTCAACTACCCTGAGGTGGGAAGAAACAAGTTGAAGTGCGTTTTGAGGTGACTCATCATGTGCATATAGAAGGGAGTCGTCAGCATATAATATACTGTGTGAGTTATTGTACTCATGAGGAAAATCATGTATGAAAATGTTGTACAGATGGGGTGCCAACACAGAACCTTGTGGCACTCCACAAGAAACGCTACCTTGACCAGATAACTTATTACAAATTTGCACACAAAATTTCCTGCCATGAAAAAAACTTATAAACAGTTTTATAATAGACGGATCAAATCCGATATTTATCATTTTAAATAAAATGCAGTCATGAAATGCCTTGTCAAAAGCCTTTTCAATGTCAAGGGATATCGCCACAGTGCATTGACGTTCCCTTAAATTTTGTATGACATCAGTGTGAAATTTCAAAAGAGCATGAACCGTGGAATTTCCTTTTTTGAAACCAAATTGCCTTTGAGGAATATATACATTACTAATACCTAAATCCATTTTATCCCGTATAGTTCTCTCAAACATTTTTCCTAAATTAGAAAGTAAGGATATCGACCTAAGATTATTTACTTCAATGTTACCTTTTATTTTGTGAATTGGTACTACCTTTGCTTTGCTTCCAAGCAGAAGGAAAGTAGCAATTATTCAAGCAGTGGTTAAACAAAATTGTCAAATGTCAAAAGCCTTAACTGGGAATTTTTTTATGAGGAAATTAGAAATTTAATCCAAACCACAAGAGGCTTTGCAAGTGAAAGAAAGTCAAATCTAAATTGAACTTATTTTTTTTTATATAAAGTTTTTCTAACTTCGCTAGCATACACAAAGAGTCTTATATTTCAATTAGTATTTATTTAAGTGTTCTTACGTAGATATCATACATATATACATACATATTAAATTTTTAATAGTGAAAACTGCAAACAACTTCATTTTGCTTATTCTTTTATTGACAATAGATTTCTGTTATTTGTTTTAAAACCAAATGTGCAAACGTTCTATACATAGATTTCAAAAGAATTGTGCTAGTTTCTTTCTTAATAAATTAATTGAAAAGAAATTTTTTTTGCGTACTCATATTATACCAACAAAATATGTCCATTTATTTATGATCGATCGAAAAATATGGATCTAGTTTTTTCTTTTCTTTCAATAATTTATACATACTCGTACATACATACATAACAACATTAGAGCGATTCACAGAAAAATAGTTTTTGTTACCCCTACCACATTAAAGATCGATCTTTTTACTGAGGACTCCCACAACATTTGAGTTCGTGAGCTGGACCGTGTCTAAATAAAGGTCGGGTTTTGTAGGTTTTTTTTTGCATATTTTCGTATTTAAAAACATCAACAAAGCCGTCTGCCACCAACTTTGGCCTGTTAAATATCCTAAATTGTCAATTGACATGGAAAATCCTAAGAGAAACCTAAAGATAATTTCCAAATACCTGTCGAATGATATCCAAAAAAAAAAAAACAAAGAGGTTATCAATTAGTCTCTATTTTTTTTGGCAGTGTTGCTTCATAAGTCGGTTCATATTCGACCGATTGTAAAAATTTTTTATTGTCTGAAAAGGTATAATTTCCTTTTAGGTCCCATTGCAAAAAAATGGGCAGGTACACGCCCACTAATTTTTTAAATTTGATTTTATGGTATTTTACTTATTTGATTGCTGCGAAACCTAGCACACACCTTTGTTTCTTATAATTACACAAGTTTAAAGTTGAAAATAATGGGCGGGGCTACGCCCATTAAAATCTATTATTATATTTACTTAACCGATTTTTACGAAACTTACCACACCCCCTGAGCTCATAAATAGACACAATCTTCCATTTGAAAAAATGGGCGGAATTACGCCCATTAAAATTTAATATCTTATTTTAAGTGCTTTCACTGCACGGATTTTTACAAAACTTAATACACACCGTGAGCTCTGCAGGCACACAAAATCTTGCATTTGAAAAATGGGCGGAGCACACCCATTAAAATAAAATTTTAAGTCCCATTAATTTTTTTGCGAAAATGTTCTATCAGATCTTTGCATTGAAGTCGGTTTTTTTGGCAGAATTATGATATACTCTTATGTATGTATTTCGCCGACTTTTCAGTTTATTTTTCGTATGTATTCACAAAATGGCGTCCGTTGGCTGCCATATGGAATATTTTGTATATTGTTATATCTTAAGTAGGGCAAACATTCCTGGAATTAAGACAAATCGACTGATGTAAGAATCATCAAAATCGGGCCACTCGTTTGGGTTATATAGTGCCGCAAAGGAACACATATACAGACATAAAATACATACAAACATACATATACACATACATAGGCTGATAAACACAATACCCCAGTTGGCCCTGTCTTTCAGACATCTTACAAGATGGATACACGACAATTTTAAAGCGTGGAGGACCTTTTAGCAAAAGCTCAAACAGATCATAGAGGAAATTTTCGAACATTTTCTTCATCCCTGTAGAACTGACAATTTGTATAATATTTTCATTAATGAAATTATACACAATTCAACCATTTGAGTACTTTTTCTTTTAGATTGTCTTCAAAACCACTGCAACGAACAAATGTCGTGCATTGTAAATATTAAAATTTCCTTAAGTAGTCGTTGATGAAAGTGTTCTCTGCGACAAGTTGGCCAACCGGAATGCAATCGGTTAATGACTTAAATTTAAATTTATTTTAAAGTCATTTGTATGAAATTCATTTCACTTTTAGCAGAACTGATTACCCTAATTGATCTGCGTATGTCTTTTCAATAGACAAAAACAAAAAAAACTTTAAACATCAGTTGCTAGCGCGTAATATGGCAAATTGACGCAGTATTTAATTTATAACTAAAGTGAGTATGTCTCCTTAATATAAATATATGTACATATACACATACATATGTACTATGTATGTACTTGCTCTAAATTGCTTTGTTGATTTTGCACACGTCTATGAAACATATTCATTGTTCTTTAAAAATATTTAAAAAAAAAGTAACAATAAGAATTTTAATTTTAATTTAGTTTTTATGTGGATTTTTCCTATATAAACTCAAAGTTGTGCTCCAAAATTAGTTAATTTTTAGTTTAACTTCAATAGTGCAAAATGAAAATTTTACTTGTCTGCGGTCTGCTGAGCTTAATTGCTTTCACAGCCTCCCACGAATTAGATTATGATGATGAGACGAAACACGCAAATGTACCGGCGAATAGTGCTCCTAGACACCAACCTAATCAAAATAATGGCGCTGTAGCTGTAGCTGCACCATCTAGTTCACATCCATCAAATGTAAATCATGGTGTCCACGGAAGTCGTCCTCATATCCATTCCCCTGAATTGAGTCCTCCTAGTGGTTTTGCTGGAAACCATCCTCAACATAACGGTGGTGGCTATGGATATCCTGGAAACGCTCCTAATATCCCTGAACACCATCCTGATTTCGATGCATATCGTCCTCAAAATAACCCCGGTGGCTATGGATATCCTGATTATCCTGGAGACGCTCCTGGTTTCCCTGTACAAAGACCAGGTTTCGCGGGAAACGCTCCTGGTTTCTCTGTACAAGGTCCTGGTTTCGCTGGAAACGCTCCTGGTTTCTCTGTACAACCACCTGGTTTCGCTGGAAACGCTCCTGGTTTCCCTCTACAAAGGCCAGGTTTCGCTGGAATCGCTCCTGATTTCTCTGTACAACGACCTGGTTTCGCTGGAATCGTTCCTGGTTTCCCTGTACAAAGTCCTGGTTTCCCTGGAAACGCTCCTGGTTTCCCTGTACAAAGACCTGGTTTCGCTGGAAACGCTCCTGGTTTCTCTGTACAAAGACCAGGTTTCGCTGGAAACGCTCCCGATTCATCCGTACAACGACCTGGTTTCGCTGGAAACGCTCCCGATTTCTCTGTGCAAGGGCCTGGTTTCGCTGTACAAAGTCCTGGTTTCACTGCAAACCGCGGTGACTATGGACACCCACCCACTCAAAATAATAAGCCTCTTAGTTTTAAAATTGAATCATCTTTTCCTATACGCTTCCCTTTCAGCCTTTTCAATTAATAGAACCGATAATGGTCACAATTAAGCCAATTTAAATAATAGTATCTCAAAGTCTATATTATGGGTCATACATGTATATAACAAATAATTATTAAATAAATTTTCTCCCAGAAAAGCTTATGGGTACATTTGTATATATGTATATATGTATATATATATGTATGTATGTATGTATATCGATTTGTCTTAATCTTGCGAGTGTCAACAAAGATATGAAAGCAGCAATGCATATTAATATCAAGTGGCCTTATCAGCGCAGCTGATCGTCAGCTGACTTTACCCCATCCTTCAAACTCCATTTAAAATAGCATAAAATCTTAACCCGAACTGTCAACATTCAAGTAAAAGTAATCCTGCAACAAATTTGTATGTTTGTTGTTGTAATGATAAGGCCACTTGGAAAATAGTAGTCAAATTAAGTATAAAAAAAAAAATTAAGTATATAAAAAAACTAAATTATCGATCGTACTTGAAACAAACAATTTGCCTCATAATATTGTAATACACTATGAACAGTTTCACTATATTTTATGTTTCCTTCTCAAAAATCCCTTTTATTTGATTTCCCATATCATGGAAATAGATAAAAAGTAGTGGTCCGCCGTACGCCATATTGTGTTTGGACCAACTTCATTATTGTTTTATAACTTTGTCTCGAAATTCTATTTCATTTGACAGCCATATCATGGTTGTGCATAGAATTTAGTGAAACATTTACAGAATTATAAAAAAATTACATACACTTACAAGAAAGTGTCCTCTGCGACAAGTTGGCCAACTGGGTATTATGCCTGCGTGTGTGTGTGTGTGTGTGTGGTTGGTGTGTATGGACAAGACATTGAAAAATGGGCTTGAAGACCAACTTTGAGGGACGGACGCACCTCCTAAGACACAACTTATCGCTGTGAAATTTTTTTTTATTTTTTTATATAAAACTGAACCGATTTGGGTGAGAGAATATTAGAAATAAAAAAAATAACGGCCACTCTAACGTACATACATACATAGAAAAATTTTTCTGATGCCTGTGCCAATACACACACTTACGTTACGTTAAGCAATGAATAAAATAAAATGCTTACATTAGATTAAATTCATGTTGTTTCAACGTGCAATAACTTTGATTTAACAAGGTTCTTCGTATTCTTTCAGTATCAAATTCACGTTGTTTCAAATTGAAATAACTTTGATTCATTATGATTCTTAATTTTAATTAAATATTATTGGAATGAAATAATTTCTTAGTCAGGCTTAAGTTCAGTAATTTCAATTCTTGTTGAATGAAATATTTTTATTAATTAATGTGAGTTTCTAAAGAGAAGAAGAAAAATTAAATTAGACTTGGGTGCTGATGAAGTGTGTGGCTGCACAGAAAAATATCGGTATTTCCCCCAGCTAATAAAGTCTAATTTAATTTTTCTTCTCTTTAGAAACTCACATTAATTAATAAAAATATTTCATTCAACAAGAATTGAAATTACTGAACTTAAGCCTGACTAAGAAATTATTTCTGATTAAAATTCACTATAGTTCAACTAAAAATTTAAAATTGTCTCAATTATTTTAATGTTAAAACTACCGTGATGTAACTTTGATTTAACAGTACTGGAATGTTAAATCAACATGAAATAAAGTTATTTCAAAAGGAAAAAAATTTCTTTACAGATTACTGTAAATCATGTTGAATTAACATGAAACACATGAGAAACAAAATTATTGCAGAAACAAATTTTAATTAATCTTGTTTTCGTAGTTTTTTATGGCTTTTTATTCCGAATAGGAACTACAGAACATAATCACCCAATCATAATCGTGAATAAAAATGGGAATTTTTGTTCACGTGAAATTTTCTTTCCCCTCGAAGAGAAAAATTGTATCGTGAATCTCCAGTGAAATTTTTTTCACGCTATCATTCCCAGGGAATGTAGAAAAGGGAAGAAGATTTGTAAAGCCTAAAAATTAATTGAAAATCAGAAAAATTTATGTTTAATAATAAGAAATACACAAATTTTAGGTCCCAAATAAATTTTTTTTAACTTTAAAGTTGTGTTTTTAAATATTCTAGGTGCAGTGGAAAAAATTCTTTAGTATACCACCGCTGTGCTCCACATGAAATTTACTGTGTGTGAACCAAACAGATTCATACTCCATGAAAAAATGTGTTGCAGGGAATTATTGTAAATAATCATGAACTTTACTTACTAATCTTGTCCTAAAAATAAATATTTATAGCTTTTAATATATAATTCGAAGGAAAATATCGAAATTGTTCGATGTAATAATCCAGTTCGCTTGCAAAAATAAGGTGAACAAAACCAAGAGAAAAGTGAAAAAATTCACTTGAAAAATATTCATGACAAGGGGAATCAAAAAAAGGGAAAAATTATTCACTATTGCAATTTTGTGAAAAGGGAACAAATCTTCACGATATGGGTGAGTATGTATAAACATACATACATATGTATATGTATATATATATTTGTGTACATGCCGAAGCATATATGTACATATGTACGTACACCTTAAAGAGCCGACTGTGTGTAGCTTTAGGAACACATACCCATTCATAAAAGGAATTCACATCATTTACACACCAAAGGAAGCGTAAATATTTCAAATAAGTGCAAGTTTTTTTTTATAATAAAAATATATAAAGGAAAATAAATATGTACTTAGAAATGAAAAGGAAAACACCAAGGTTTTTCCCTTGGTGAAAGTGCTAATGCCATGGAATTTTTCTTGTATATAAAACCCTTGCATATCTGTTAAAGAATCTTTGAAAGGATGTGAATGAAAGCAAATATTTCTATTAATCACCCACCAACAATTACAATTTTTTTTTGTAATGGGAAATATAAGCACTTTATCTGGTTTTACCTTTTCTGTGTTGTGTCGTTTAAAGTTTTTTTTAAACGACTTCATAAAAAGGAGGAGGTTATCAGTTCGTTTTTTTTTATTATTAAAAGTTCAAATTTTCTATTTTGACAGCGGCGTTGCTGGTACATTCAAAAGCTCACGTGGCGTTTTGTATTGTTTGAATTTATTATTATTTTAAAAAATTTTTTTTTTGCTTTAGTTATTTTACTCTGGGTTTAAGTATTCCCTCCCTCATCCATTATTATGACAAATTTCATCACTTGTTTTCTGGTTGTGTGCAAGTTTCCATTTGTTCAGTTGTGCTTTTTTTTTAAGTTGTCCATTTAAAAAAAAATCTAAATGTGTAGGTGGAAAGTTGTTAGTAGGTTAATGTTGTTGCTTTGTGAGTGAAGTGCTTGTTTATAATTTCGGATTAAAGCGCGTGGCAGCTTTAAGGTCAATAAGAAATAAATTCAGTAAAGTGCGCCCTTGACTCGCACACAAAGGGTTCCGTACGGTCACTACATCTAATATATAAAAATAAGTCGGGTTTTCCTTCCTGACGCTATAACTCCATAACGCACGAACCGATTACCACGGTTTTGCATTCGTTGGAAAGGTATCGGGCTCCGTGAGGTTTATAGCAAAGAAAATTCAGGGAAAATTTCAAGAGAAAAGCAGGAAAACAGGGAAAATCATTTTTCACATACAGCGCCATCTCTGATACATAGCATGTGCTACAACGGCGCAAGTACGTGGTGTGTGAGTATACTTCACGAAAATAAGTACGTTTCATTTTGTTTCATTATAAGTAGATGGCGCCGGTGTGTGATACATTGTTTGACAGTTTGTAATACAAAAATTCAAGTATGTTGCATATTTTAAGGCGCTAGATTATATATCTTCTATATATATAAAATCGCAGTGTGTGTTTGTTATTAACTCATGATTTGTGGAACTATAAGACCTGTGAAGCTGAAATTTCAACACAGATTCGGGTCAATACCGGGTAGGTTTTCGTTTTGCTTTTTAACCAACAAGTGACTACTGTATGAAGTAATTTGTAGTTAAAAAAAATTTATTGAGGGTAAGACAAAGTTTGCCGGGCTCATCGGGCGAGTCAACATCAAGCGTCGTTGGCAATTATCTCTTAAGTGCAACTAGGCCACTGTTGTTTATTGGCCTTCGAGAGTCTTGCAACTCACTCGCACTATTTGACTGATCTGCCACGGATAGCCGTATATTCTTGCGGTTCTTCTGTGGAATTTCTTTAACAACCACGTTGCTACTTCCTATGTGAAGGCATAGGTCGTGTACAGTCAGTCTCAAAACCTTTTTAAAATAATATTAATAACATCTTGGGCATATGGTCTAGTTACTCCGCCCATATTTGTGCAACCATATTATGCAAATTTACTTTGTATAATATGTATAAATAAATAAATAAATAAATAATCTAAGCCTATGACTTTTTAAGAAATTTTAAGTAACCGTTAAACTAATTTCGACTTTTGGCAATTTTTTAAGTTTATGGCGTTTTTTCTGTTTTTCGGATTTTTTACGGTTTTTGGCGTTTTTATAGTTTTGGCGGTTTTTTAGGTTTTTTGCGATTTTTTTATTACTAGCGCTTTTTTGGCTTTGGGTTTTTTCGTTTTTGGCGATTTATTTTTGTTTAAGCAAATTTTTTAGTTTTGGGGTTTTGGCGATTTTTTTCGGTTTTTGGCGATATTTTCCGATTTTTGGCGATTTTTTCGTTTTGCCGATATTTTTATTTTGCCATATTTTAGATTAATTTTTTTTTTAAATTTCAAGAGTTTGCCTCTTACGGTTTCCAAGGCACAGCAAGTTGTCAAAATGACATTCACCGATAGAATACCCTTTAATTTAAATTTTTTTTTTAAATTTCAGTTTTAATTGGTGTGGTCTATATAAAAATACACTAACTTTGACAATTTCAAGTTTCTATATGTAATTGTCTGTATGTAACATTAGAATTTCAACATGTTTTGTTGCTCGCTTTAGAACGCCCTTTAATTTTTAGCTGTCATATACTTGTTAATGTAGCGTCTAATTTATTACATATTCTGTGATAATTGCAGGTCTGCAATTCTTACGGTTCTCGAGAAAACAGCCTGAGGCAGACAGACAGACGGGCGGACATTGTATCAAAAACAATAGGGTTCCATTTCCCCCTTTGGTATACGGAACCCTAAAAATATAGAGTTAGCCATACATTTTTTATTGTATATTTCTTATATTTAGATCTGTCATTCTCAAAACACTGTGCATGGCGATTTCCATAATAATAGATTTTAAAATTAGGAACTAGTAAGATAGTGAGAGATATTTTAGGGATGATATTTTTCGTGGTTTTTTCGGATGGATCACTTTTTCATTAACATATTTGTGCCTTCAACTGTAAATTAAAATATCCAAAGTACGCTTAAGCTATGTAAAGACGATTGTGTCAGATCTTGCAATATTGCCAGATCTGGCAGCGTGCTGATTTTATCAAATTTGTCAGAAAATCTTGTAATTTATTGCCAAACGATTGCATGACAAATTTGTCTGACAATATCGTTATATAAAAAATTGTCAGTTCACGCGGTTGCCATATGCAAAAATTATCAGATCTGTTGTTGTGCGTTGCCAGACTCAAAGCATTTGATAGAAATTTTCAATGCAGTTATGTTAAATGTAAAAAAGTGGAAATATAAATTATTATGGACCATAAAGAATCAATTGCCATAACTTCTTCTTGCGGCATATATTTTATTAGATTTTTGTACTTTCCTTTATTAATAGAAAAAAAATTTCTTACAATTTTGCCATTTTCAGATGCATAAACTTCACACATCTGGCAATAATAAAATGTCTGACAAATATCTGACAATAACTTGATAAAGGCAATGAAATGTCTTCAAACGATTGTCAGATGTCAGACAATATGTTGTCAGCTGGTAGTCTTGCTTTTTCTGGCAGCTTTGCCAGACAAAAATTGTCAGTGCAAAACAGTTGTAAAAAATTTTTCGTACGGCTTACCGACAATATTGTTAGATCTGACATTCGTCTGTACATTCGCTTTAGTATGATTTTTCTTTATGCGAGAAGCCTCTATAAAAATGCTTAAAAGTAATTTCTCTCCTTGAGTTTTCCTCAGTCTACTCCCAGTTATAATATAATGGCATATACGAGGTCTGATCAAAAAATAAGCGTTATTTTCAAATTTTTAAAAAAGTATTAATTTATTCATCAATAACTATCTTGTCCCCTTCAAAGTAATCCCCCTCAGATATAATACACTTATGCCAGCATTTTTTCCAATCCTCGAAACACTTCTGAAACGCGCTTTTTTGTATCGCCAACAGCTCTTGTTTCGATTTTTCTTTTATCTCCTCAATCGTAGCAAAACGCTTTCCTTTCATCGGTGTCTTCAGTTTTGGGAAGAGGAAAAAGTCAGCGGGGGCCAAGGCCTGTGAATACGGTGGTTGAGGCATGATAACGTTTTTGTTTTTGGCCAAAAACTCACGCACAAGCATCGATGTGTGAGCTGGTGTGTTATCATGGTGCAAAATCCATGATTGTTTTTCCCACAATTCTGTGCGTTTCTGACGAATTGCTTCGCGCAAACGGCGCATAACTTCTAGGTAGTATTCCTTATTGACCGTACGACCTTGTGGCAAGAATTCATGATGCACCACGCCATTGCAGTCGAAGAAAACAGTGAGCAAAACCTTCACATTTGACCGAACTTGACGACCAGGACGAGCATCATAATTGACATCTTCTCGGCCTTCCTTAAACCGCTTATACCACAATTGAACTTGTGTTCTGCTCATGGTAGACTCGCCAAACGCCACAGTCAATATTTCAAATGTCCTTGCGCATTTAATTTCATTTTTTACACAAAACTTAATACAGTTTCTTTGATCCATTTTTTCGAATAGTAAAAAATCGAAGAGCACACCAAAACACGACTAACCTTTTTATCTGTCAAAAACAAACTGACAATCCAAAATGGCTGATATTGCCAACATATATAATAGACATGTGTACCAACATAACAACAACAACTCACGAAATTTGAAAATAACGGTTATTTTTTGATCACACCTCGTTAATTAATTTTTTACTTCAAATACTTTAAGTCGCATTTATATGTACATAAATTTAAGTTTGAACTTTAAATAAGAATACAAACAATTACAACCCTGCAAAAATCCCAATGCAACTTTAGGAACATTAACACTGTCATGGAAATGCTTTTTATTTACATTTTAAAGAAATTTAAAAACATTGAAAGCCATAAAAGATAACTGTAAATGTAACTGTGAAAATTAAGAAAAAAAATTTTGGATTTATATCCCTCTGCATTTTTTAAAATATTTAATAAACTAAATCATTTTAAAATATCACCAATGCCTCGCCCTCCCTTCCCTACTAGTTTGCAAATTGTTGTAAGTTAAAAAAATAAAACTCAACAAACAAATTTAAAAGGATGTGTTTACTTTATTTTTCAACAAACTGAGTGGCAGCTCAGAGTCAACATTTCCTCAGCAGTTTCAATTAGTTTCGTTTACATCATTAAAACTAATGATTGAATTGTTTATACGCTGCTTTTTACACGCTACTTTAGCCGACACTCATGCTCTTTTTCATGTGTGCGTACACTTGTTCATATCATCAGTACATACATACATGCATACATACATACATATATATGTTTGATTAATGTGTGAGTTTAACACGCTTTATCAGATTTCCTAAGTAATAAGCACTTTAACCAGCCAAACTCTGGTAGCGGCAGGAAATTATTTTATATACTTTGGCAAAGGCAACATAATTAAAAATTTATAAACTTAGTTCGAGTTCTAGCTGTCCTTGAGTTCGTGACAAGGGCAAATGGAAACAATAGTCCTTGAATAACATTTGCATTGCTAACATCCATGCTGTGGCAGAATTTAATGAAAAAAATAAATAATAAATATATCGCTCCTTTAATGCAACATAGACATATCGTACCATAACCGGCAAAAAAGCTTAAGTAACATAACTTTCGAGCTTAATTTTTTTACAAAAATCGATTATTTACAATGGTCGGTAGTCGATTTTCGTCAAAAAAAAAACAAAAAACGAGGTCCAAAAAATTTGTCGGTTAAGCTTTCTTGGCCGTTATGGCTCGATATCTCAAAAAATTTAGAAACAAATCGTTATATCACCTTTAATCTTGTGTAAAAATTTCATAGTTATAAAAGGTTTGTACACGCACCTCTTGAGAAAAGAAAATATTTCGAAATCTTCCATAAGATGTATATAAATTCAAAACTTAAAACTTATTTTTTGCAAAATTAGCTTTTTTACTTATTTGTAAGAGAGTGGGGACAAGAGAATGGGAGCTCTTTTCCCTTCTCTCTTACAAACTCAAGACTTTGCAAAGTGAACTTTGCGTGTGTAAAAAAAAGCCATCTTAGCGAGCTTTATTCATCACATATAAGTTTCGAGGATTAGCTAAAAGGGGGTCATTATTGTCAGTTTGTATATCAACAGCATATCAATGACATTTTCCTTAATGTGTTGCTAAGACTTACCAACTGATTGCTCTTGTCTAGAATAATCCTGTAGAGTGTCTTCGAACGATATATTTCTACTATTGTGAATATTTTACAGCTAAATTTTCTTAGAGAAAAAGTAACTGTCTGTCACAGCAAAATTTTTTTTAGAGAAAAATAGTTGAATGCCTTTCATGGCACAATTTTCTTAAAGAAAAAAGTTAACTGTCTGCCACAGCATGCTATTCTTATAGAAAACATTTGACTGCATGCACAGCACACTGTTCTTAGAGAACAAAGCAAACTGTCTGTCACAGCACACTTTTTAGACGAAAAATCTTACTGCCAGTCACAGCACACTTTTCTTAGAGAAAAAAATTACTGGGTCTCAAAGAACAACTTTATTAAAGAAAAAAAGTTAACAGTCTGCCACAGCACACTTATCTTAAAGGAAAAAAGTTGACTGTAACCGCACAATTTTGTTAGAGAGAAAAGTTAACTGTTTGGCACAGCATGTTGTTCTTCGACAATAAAGCGAACTATCTGTCACAGCACAAATTTTTATAGAAAAAAATTTTGACTCTCACAACACACGTTTCTTATAGAAAACGTTGACTGTGTCACATCACACTTTTCTTATAGAAAACGTTGACTGTGTCACAGCACACTTTTCTTATAGAAAACATTGACTGTGTCACAGCACACTTTTCTTATAGAAAACGTTGACTGTGTCACAGCACAGTTTTCTTACAGAAAACGTAGACTGTCACAGCACACTTTTCTTATAGAAAACGTTGACTGTATCACAGCACACTTTTCTTATAGAAAACGTTGACTGTGTCACAGCACACTTTTCTTATAGAAAACGTTGATTGTGTCACAGCACACTTTTAATATAGAAAACGTTGACTGTGTCACAGCACACTTTTCTTATAGAAAACGTTGACTGTGTCACAGCACACTTTTCTTATAGAAAACGTTGACTGTGTCACAGCACACTTTTCTTATAGAAAACGTTGACTGTGTCACAGCACACTTTTCTTATAGAAAACGTTGACTGTGTCACAGCATACTTTTTTCTTATAGAAAAATTAAACGAAAAAGAATCCCTCATTTTTAAGTTTCACATCCAAGAGGAAATTTAAATTTTCACCCAACCTGTTAGAAGGGCTAAAAAAAAATATGGTTGATATTTACTATGTGCTGTCTGTCTCCTTTTACACCAAATTTATGTTATAGCAAAGAGCTCTAAAATATTTTCAAACTTTTTGTTGAAATCGTTTGTGAAATTTATAAAATTTCAAGTTTAACTTTAATGGGCGTGATTACGCCCACTTTTGGAAACGCTTTATAGTGAGTTCAAGGCGTGTGCATAGTTTTATTGAAATCGTTTGATCAGAAAGAACCAAGTGAAATATAATATCAAACTTTGATTTAATTTAACCTTAAACATTTTCTGAATGCGAGATCGCGTTGCTTCAAAAATTTCAGATAGATGTGTACAAGGTTTTCTAAGAATCGTTAAGAAGAAATATTTCAAATACATATATTAAATTATTATAAGCGTGATTTCGTTCACTTTTCTGAATATAAGATTGTTGCTTTACTTGAGAACGAAATCTAAACGAAGTTTCGCATAAAACATTTAAGTAGAAGTGCATTAAGTTTTGACGATTCAAAAGGAGCAGCAAACATATTTATGTTCTTCTTTCCTTAAAGTATGGCCGAGAAATTGTACTTGTAATCTACTAAAGTGTAATTGAATAACAAAATTTTCTTCGATTTTGTGATTTCGACTAACTCCATATTTGTTGTGGAATATACAATTTATGGCAAAATACTGACTGTGGTATATTTTAAGCTTTCTATTATAAATACGTTTATAAATTGGCTTTAATATGTATATTTTCCTTATTTTTTACTTTCAGCAAGAAACAAATCTTCATATTGCAAAAGTTCAACAACTTAACTTTAACTTTCAATGTCGTTTTGTTTGTTTCTTTCCTGCGGAAAATATAGTTTCAAAATATCATCAAAATAAAAAAAAAGTTACTTATAGTATTTTATTTATTTATTACAAAGAAAAGGAGATCGAAATAAATCTACAAAATTTAGGGGAAATCAAAACGCTTCTTTTTAGGATTAAAGAAAACCAAAACAACAAAAAAGAGAATAAAGAAATCAAACAAAAAAAATCCAAAACTTCAGCAAAACAAATTAAAGTCTTCAATCTTGTTTTTCTAATTCAATAAGAAAAGGGAGCTGACCAAAAAACAAACAAAAAACATGATTTAGTATTAAGAGTAAAATATTATGGAAAATTTTGCATTCACCCGCAAAACCAGTGAAAAAGCTAAACTATTAAAAATAAATAATAAAGAAGAAACGAAAATTTTTAACAAAACCAAACGCAATAAATTACAAAGATCAACAGAAAATATCGATGATAATTTGTCGTCGAGTAAGCAGCTGGAACTACGGGAACTCAAAAATAACGTAAACGTAATGGGTGGAGGTTTTGCTACACCACCGCCCAACTATTGCAAACAATTTGTACAAAACGCTGTGAGCATTAACTCAGCGTTATTAACGAATCTGAACAACGAAAAACTATTAAAGACCAACAGCAGTTGCAGCAATAGCAAAAGCAACAGCAACAGCAACAGCAATACACTGAAACACATACACTCCGCCATAGATTTACCAATGCATGAGAAACTCTTAGAGAATGATGGGTGCGACAAGAATCCCTGCTCCAACCTTAACGACAAGACTGAGAAACTGAAAACGAAAAGCCGCAAGGAATCGAAATTCGCCGAAAAACTTAGACGCAGTTTTAGGCGAGCCGAGCACAAGTCCTTGGAGATTAAAAGGCAGGATAAAAAAGACCCGGGCGATTTGACAGCAGCTCAGGAAAGGTGCAGCAGCCTGAGGCCTCTGCAACCGCAACAGTTGCATAACTCTGCTTCCATATTCTCCTTAACAACCTTACCCGGCCTGGGAGGTCACATTAATCCCGCTCTGCTACTGGATAGTCCGGACGAAAGCACTCCACCTGAGTTTTCCTACAGGCATTTAAGTAGTGTGGCCACCACCAATTCTAGCACCTCTTTGGAGAGTAATTTTTGTGAAAGTCCCACCACCAGCATTAGCTACTGGGCGTGGCATATAAACAATAACAATATGGGCAGTGAATTTAGTACCACTGCCAGCAGCCAGCATACCCCATCTAACAATCGCGTCAACACCAGCAGCGGCAATCGCCGGCGTTTGGAGCAACAAAGCAGCAGTAAAAGCGATTATGAACATCCAGCGGTAACAACAGCCAGCCGGAGCTGCAGCACGACCAGTGAAAGTAGCACGGCGGCCAAGTTGAATCGCCTACAAAACTTTCTCTTCAAATCCAGCAATGAAAGTTCACGCAGCATACAGGGACATTCGAATGAAGGCTTTACCGCCTCTTCCTTTAATTCCTCTTCGGGAGAGTGGGAGAATATTTGTAATTTTCCCTCCACCTCCAATAATCCGCCCTCCAGCGAGGACATCTTACCTTTAAGTAATGAGCCCGAACCTTTAGCTGCAAACGCAGAACTGATAAATAATGATTCTGCACAGAATTACTATCAATACACTTTAGCTTCACCCAGTAATCCCTTTTTGCCGGAAATAACGGCACGCACATATCGCAACACCTACGAAGAGCAGGAGGAAGATCGAGAGTTGGAAGATGAGCTGGACTCTAATGTTACCTCGGTTAAATATAGAATAGGAACGCATTCGGCTCAACTGCCGACACCCAACTACAGTCGCACGGGCTCCCAGGAGTCCACACATAGTGAAACTGCTGCTGGCCACAATCTAGAAGTGCATACACATAAGCCAGCCCTAGGCTCAGCGCACTCGCACACATGTGTCATTACGCCCGGTAAACATAAAAGAAAATTATTTTCCTTAAGCACACCCACCAAGCTAAATTTTCCCCAGCCACAAACGCAAACTCCCAAATCTATGGGCAGTGATACCAGCTCGACTTCCCCCTCCATCATCGCCCCGCACAGAAGTGTCACGAAAACTTCATCTTGTAATTTAGTACGTAGTCTTAATCCTTTTCTACCCGCCACCAAGGTAACGTCTTCGTCACCGCCTCAGCGTACCTCATCTTCGAGTAGTCTTAACAAACGCACGGGACCATTTAAGCAACAGGCTGTTACCTCGCCCATAGCGGTACCGCCGCCGCCCACAACGAATCCCCTTAATGATCTTAATGCCAGACGTGAAGAATTTTTAAGGGCCACCATGCAAATATGTCTGGTTGTATCACCGCCCTCCTCCCGATTGCAGGTAAATTTAAAAGTATCTTAAAGAAATTAAAATTTCTTTTTTATTTGCTTAAATTTTGTTGGTTATAATTTTTATTTTATGTTTAAATAAATTGGTTTTTTTTTTGCAAGAATTAATTTTTTTTCATTCAAAATTGAAACCACTGAGCCATGTGAGATGCCTATGGCTTCCACAATCTCCGAGCGAAATTCAGTAAACCACTTTTTTACCGTTGAAATTGATGGTGAAGAGTCCCCATAGTATTTATCAAGCCTAGCCTTGGTTCGAGTGATGAATAATGCTGAAGGCCATGACTCACTCTCATACACAATCGCACTATTTATTAAATTATTTCTGATTATTTAAATTATTTCTGATTAAAATTCACTATAGTTCAACTAAACATTTAAAATTATTTCACTTAAATCATAATGGGCACGTGGCAATCACAGTTTCATATACTGGAAAGTAAAATCAACTATAGAACGCAAAAACAATGTAAACATAATATCCACTACAATAATACTTACAGGTATGTACCGACGGTACATCGAATAAGTAAAAATAATTAATGTGATGATCGTAAAAGATAAGCAAGAATAGTTAAACATACTTAGGTAGAGTGACATAACTTCGTGCTAACCTGAATAGAAAAATGAAAAAAAAAAGGATAAACAGAAAATTAATAGTGATACTTACAAATGTGTTTACCAAAGGTAAATCAATAATTGTATACACAATATTTCTCATATTCCATTTCATTGAAAATTTGCGTTAAATAGCTGATGTTAAGTGATGAAGTGCGTGGCTGCACAGAAAAATATCGGTATTTCCCCCATCTCATAAAGTCTAATTTAATTTTTCTTCTCTTCTTTAGAAACTGATTAAAATTCACTATAGTTCAACTAAAAATTTAAAATTGTCTCGCATATTTTTTAAATGATATCTTTAGATATATAAAAATTTTAACTACTGTATAATGATATGGTTGCGCTTACTATAAATACCGAAACTTATTTTATTCGACAAATATGTAAATACCTACTCCACCTCAATTTCAATG
This sequence comes from Nowickia ferox, assembly GCA_936439885.1. Classification (NCBI taxonomy): domain Eukaryota; kingdom Metazoa; phylum Arthropoda; class Insecta; order Diptera; family Tachinidae; genus Nowickia; species Nowickia ferox. The sequence goes on along the minus strand of OW387024.1, from coordinate 18,936,849 downwards.
CAACAATAAAAAAATAGTTGATACAAAATTTTTTTTTTACTGTCATGTTTGTGAGGCTGTAGATCATACGGAGAGAGGTGAATTGACTTCAAAAATACAGTTTTCATATATTTAAAGTATCTATGAAAAATAATGTTTTTCTGGGAGGGCTATAGTCATCTATGAAAAAATTTTGTTGTACATATATGTATTCTTTTCTCAATCATGAGCTTTCCTGGTTGTCAAAAAAGGCTAAGTAAACACTTCTCTTAAAATTCAAATACATACAATTTGAATATTTAATTATTTTTTGCGTTTAATTAATATGAATAAAATAAAATCAATATTTTGTAACCGTAATTTGAAAAGAAGAACTATAACCTAACATTTCTTAAAGAACTTAATTAAACATAACCTTAAATTGAAAATTCAATTTTTTGGATCTTTTAATATATTTTGTTTTTGGTTCGTTCAAATACACATCTTGCTTGTCCAAACATTTAATTGAGTTTCTCTTTATTTTAGTATTTTTTTAATCATTTTTTTAGTTTTTCTTGCTTGCTGGTTTTCATTTTTATTACTATTTTAGGGATTTTATTTTCTTTTATTCATTTTTAATTTTTTTCAAGGAACACACAACTGTTGTAAACTGTCTATTAAGCAAACTCAAAGGCAAAAGCTATAGAAAAAAAATGAGAGAACATACATGCATGTTCTATCATGTTTTCAAAGGCAGGCCCGACCTGGCCGATGGTCAGGTGTAAATTCAATTGAATAAATATCATTTTATTTATCATTAACAAATATACACATTTTCAAACTTTAACAATAAAATAAACACCTTAAGTGCAAAATGTTTAAAATTACAGAAAGAAAAAGAAATATATCTATATTTTCCATAAAATCCAAAACGGAAGTGAACGGGTGTTCCATTACTCCTGTAATTTAATTCCAAAAAAATCAAGTAGCTTAGCAAAAGAAAATGGCTAACAGAGAAAGAAGTCTTTTAGCTTAAATTCGTAACTGATATCATATTCTTAGGAATTGCTTTAACAAAAAATTTTTTGTTTTTTACAACACCCTGTATGCATTCCCTCTTATCTGAAATTTTCATGTAAGTGTTTCTAAGCTTGTGTTTATAACATTCAAATTCTTACTTAAGGATTGCAAGTACATATTTATTGCATAAATTAAAATCAACAATAAATTGCTGAACATGTTGTTCTCCATTATTAAATTTGCATAAAGCATTTTAACGAGATTAAAATTATACAATTGGGGCAATGAATGAAAAATTTATGTGTGTGTGAAATTAAAATCAAAATCTTTGATTAGAACACCTTTCAGGTGTGCATATACGAGTATTTATGTGAATTAGAGATGGGCGATTTTTCGAAACCTGTTACTTTTTCACTGCGATTGAAAAATCACTCATCACAACTGTGACTGAATTTATCAAGTACCAGGTTTTGGAAATATAGGGTCTGGCTCACGATATCGACAGCGTTCGACTTGTCGCACACTTATTGTTGTTGTTTCCAATGTAAGTGTGTGACAACGTTCTACTTGTCGATATTGTGAACCAGGCCCATAGTTCTTTCATACAAACTGTGAATGTTCGTGTATGTTTACTTTACAGTAAATAAAGCTACCACATGAATTTTTTTTATACCTTTGCCGTTTGTCGAGAAAACATCGTCAAATCGTGTCAAATCGTCTTTTTTGGCAACTATGTATAGCTCTCACATTTTTGTATTTGCAATTTTAGTGTCTCTCTGTCTGTTATACGACAATTCTCAGCATTTGAATGGGGTTGATTGATAATTGTTTGTTCTTGTCGCTCTTCTTATTAGCATTTATCAAAATACCAGTACTAAATACTTTTATGTCAAACCGTGATCACAGTCACTGTTTAATTTCACTGCTGGTCTTCTTATTAGATTTTGTCAAAATAAAAGAACTGCTACAAACAAAATACTGCTAAACTGTGTTCATAGTCACAGTTTAAAAGAACGTTCACAAGGAGCAACATTATTAAAATATCACAGTATCGCTCAACACTAATGTGAATTAATACTGCACATGAGCCCTTAATTGTGAAAGTGCTCTAAATCTCATATGCACTTTTGCTTCGAAATATTAAACAAATGTTGAAAAAACTTTAATAAATGTTTAATAAATAAATTTATATTAATGGAGACTAAAAACACTCAAAACTAAAATCTTGCATAATATAAAAAATATTTTTTGATTTGCTGACGTTGGCTGACTACATAACCGACGGTCCTGGGTTCGCGCCCCGTATTCAACAATCATTAAATAACAACACCACGCATTTTTCTGATGTAGATTAGTGTCCTTTTGCATCAGGGGGGTTATTATGTAATCCAATTCGAACGGAAATGCTTTCGAATTGTAATGTTAATAACATACACATTCCAACAGTTTTCTTTTCGAATCGAATTACATAACAACCCCGCAGTTGTGTTGTAGGAAAGTTCAAGTGATGAAGTCATAGTCACTGGTCACTGAATTGTATCGACTTCAGCAGATACTAATCCTAATGTAACACCAGAGCGACCTCCTTCGTTGTGTAGCAGAATCATCGGCGAAATAAAATAACCAATAAAATGGCTACTAAACACAGCTTCATAAAATTTAATACGCCTCATTTAACGCCAGAGGCGCTGCAACACTGCATTATTAAAAAAAAAATCGTACAAAAAGCAGAGTTGTAAAATAATTAAGCTTTTCTCTCTCTATCTCTTCCTTCACCACATGTCTTCTCTAAGACTATAATTTTTTTCATAACACCTAGTAATAGTAGTAATTAGCATTCATTTTCATTGCCCGAATGTTACTTCTCTTTAAAAAAAAAGTAATCAACTAAATATCTCGACCAACGAAAAATATGGTTTATACCACTTTCATAATTAAGAGCACATATGTATATATATAGTATATATTATTTATATTATATTCAAATGTTTTATATTTCCTACGTCCAGTAGTTTTTTTTTTAATAAAATTTGTATGTTCACTTTATTTCCTTTGAATATTTTTTTAATAATAATTGTCATAATGAAATAAAAATACGAGCATAAAAGTATAATTTCCTTTATTATATGATAATTTATTATCTCGTGTTTATTATTTCATTTATATCAACTTAATGAAATTAATCAGTCACTGCAGTGCACTGTGGGCTAGCTTCAGTCATTTTTGTGCAAAACTCGAGCATGAGTTTGATTGAATTAAAAAACGAAATAGATTTCATCAAAATCTGTCGCGCCCACCGCCCTTTAAATCCAAATCGATTTTTTCGTGCACAATTTCTCCTAACCAAGTGGAAGATCGCGCCATGAAATCTCTACAAAATGTTTTTTTATAATTCGACAAGTATATGTACATAGTTTTTTTTTATTGCGTCCAGCACTGACGGAATGGCGACTTCTCAAGCAATGCATTGTGGTGAAAGGGGTTTATTTTTTTTTTTTTTTTTTTATGCGTATATTTATTTATTGTATCTTCAAAAAATGAACTAACAATAAGTTTTCAAATCTTAAATCTAGATATAATAATTAGGCCCAACCAGTGTCAGGCATAAACTTAGTGATAGTAATCAATAATACATAAATATCGTATTAAGCACAAAAATATTTTCAAGCTGTTTCATCTGGAGTGTTGAGTATTAGAGCCATAGTGTCCCTCTTTTTTAAGCGGATGTGTCCAGTAAAATTCAAGATGTTACGAGCAAGTGGATTAGGATGAGACTCGAGTTTTGTTAAGTATTTGCCTGCGTATTTTTTAATTAAGGGGTTTATGTTCCATTTTTCAGCCGAGAAATTTCTTATTAATGAAGGGTATAATTTTCTCTGCCTTTTTATCCACTGTATCTATCCTATTTTTTGAATACTTCCGTTATGTTTTGCAAATGCTCATTAAATAGAAATGACTGGAAGCAAAAAAAAATTTATTGAAAACACTTTCTAGCAGTTTAAATCAGAAAATTATAACTTTTTTTTAACTGTAAAAGTAAATCAGAGCTGAAAACCATTTTTAGTTTATATATTCAAATGCTGTGTGTGGCGTAGCATGAATAGAAAAAGTTAATGAGGATATATTTGTGACCATAACTATGAAAGTGGTCTAAGTCACATATTTATTGTTTCGAGATATTTGGTAGATTGCGGGCCTGTCTCACGATCTCGACAATGTTCGACTTGTCGCACACTTACATTTGAAACAACAACAAAATCTTAAAATTTTTTCGAACGTTGTCGGCATCATGGGACCGGCCCTACACTTGAATAAATCCAAAAATAATTTTTCTATCATGCAATATTTTTTTTTCTATTTGCAATATTTTAATTTAAGGCCTGGCCTGGCCCAAGATATCAACAGAAAAAAATTCGATCGACAGCATGTTGTTTTCAAACATTAAAATAAGAAAATTAGTTTTTGCTTTCAATATAAGTAATGAATCGAACGCTTTCTGTCGACATCGTAGGACAGGTTATTAGTCTCAATTAATGAAAAGTTAGTTAATATTTATTTAATATTTTTTAAGGTTTGTATAAGATTTAGTTAATATTTCAATGCAAAATTATACGGACAGATTTGTTGTTTTCGTGAATAACCTTACAGTAAGCGAAAAAACCTTAAGCGACATAATCTTCGAAGTTCATTTTTTGACCAAAATAGATTATTTGCGAAGGTCCAAAAAATGTGTCAGTTAATTAAGCTTCTTTGTCGGTCACGGCTCATTAAAATCGCATTTTTTGAGTAATGATGTTGTTCAAGTAAATAATCCATATGTACTCGTATGCTCTGTAATCCAGTTTGGGTCTAAGTCCATAATTTGTGCTTTGTATTAAAGTTTACCAAGTCATTAATGCCATTTTGTCGTCAAATTTATTCGTTTCAATAATTTTTCTTTTACTGAAAATCAATTTAAACAGAATAATTTTTTATAGCTATGCTATTTATTGCGCGATACAGGAGTTAGGACGTGATTTTTGTAACAAAAATAATCGACACTATTACAGTTATAAATTTAAAAATTTTAAAGGCAGAGTACGAAATTAAACGAAACAAAATGTTTAATTTTGTTTTGTTTCGTCCTCTGAAGTGGGTGAAACAATAACAAAAGAAAAACAATAATAAGGATGCTCAATTTATTTTTTTATTGTTTTTGCACATGAGCACAAACCAGAGAGCATAGTTGGTTGGCCTGTAAGCTGGCTAACAGCCGCCACCGGCCACAAATAATACATTAATTTAGTCGTATACCGCTAGAAAAGAAAATAATGGGAAATAAATGGAAACGTTTTGAAATATCTGCGGCGAATTTGACATGATCATATAATATAATTTTATTGCATTGTTATTTCACACACACAGCATAGCTATAACCGGGTGTCCTTAGACACCTCTCATCTTTTTTTATTACTCGTTAGTTTTTACGTTGTCTGCAAAAATGTATATTTAAATTGAATCGTACTGCAGACGTTAAATGTCTGTTTTAACAAATATTTTAAGCTCTACGCATTAATATTTAAATTGTCGTTGTGTTGTTGCTTGAAAATGGTATTATGGACATTTTAATGGATTTGCTTGTATTTCTTCGTCTGCGATGCTGTGCTGCCACAATAACGTGTGAATTTCTATTTAAATCTCATCTTGTTGGTTATTCATTATTTATGTAAATGGGATTTTATATGCTGGTTGTTTGGTTGGCTGCTTGGTGGTCGTTTCTTTTTTTTCCTTTTTTTTTTTGTACATTTAATTTTATTTGTTTGTTATTTTTTTTCTCTTTTACTTTCATTGAATTGTTTTACTTTGCAAAGCACCACAAGCGTTTCCGTTTCGACAAACGCCAGAAAGATGCGATATGGAGCACAAGATAAACGGGCAAAAAAATATTAAACATATGTTTTTTATTTATTTATTTATTTTTTTTTTAAATAATTTTTGTATATTTAAATTGCAAGGGAGAGACGTTAGTATAGTTTCAATCAGGCTTATACACTTTAAAATACATAAGTATGTAATATACATATCTGTGGCAATAGGGAACAATGACTTAAGTCCAGTGCATGATTCTACTTTCGTGTGATCCCTTCTTTGCATACGTAGAATTGTATTCATTGCAACTGTCAATGTAATAAAGATATGAGACCATAGGGCCTTTTTTCGCTGTTAAATTCATTTCTCAAAAACTACAATAGTGCGAGTCACTATAGTTATTTTATATGGGTAGCTCTTAGATCCCACTACCACCAATACAATACCAAAAAATTGGGGCTTGTCTGCCCGTGGCCAATAACAACTGACTGCTATTGACAGGCTCATGCTATTTTCTATTTCTAGACCTTATTGAACTGAAATAGATTGTCAATTGTTCTCGAAAGCGAGTGGAAAATTTCGAATTTTTTGGTATTGCATTGACGTGATGTCAATGTTGACAACTGGAATAGAGGTGAGTAACGTTTTTTAGAAGTTCAACATTCTTACGAATGTTACATTATACAACTTGGACTTTTGCTATAATAAAATTTCGCTATTCGGGTAGAGTACCACGCCACGCCACGCCACACCACGCCCTCTACAAAAATAATGTTAAATTTTTACTCATTCGAATTTTCAAAAAACTGCAAATTTATTTTCAGCAGCAAATTTAGTAAAATTAAATTGGTAAAAGCATTTCATAAATAATTTTTTGTTCAGCGGATAAAATGTGTATACATATGTATGTGTACGCATCATCGATCTAGTTTTGCCTGCCACTGTACTTAAACAAATAAGACATCATTCAGCGCTGAGGGCAGATACTTGCGAATTAATAAAAAAAAATGCGAGGACAATCACAAAATGAGTTAAACTTCCTTTAAAAAAAAATTTACAGTGTAAGAGTTTTTTTTTTTAGTAAAAAATACTTTTTTCAGCCCTTCAGTAATTTAACGATAAATTAAATCGAAATAAAAAGATTTTATGCTACACATGGCAGAACCGCTCAGCGAATTCCTGCGGCTACAACCTTCAACAGACCACACGAAAAAGCTTAATTGTTTTTTTTTTTGACACCACCCTCGCATATAAAATGTGAAGCTAAATAAGAGACATTTTCTCACCATTTTCTTTTTGAATTTTTTATACTCGTATTCGCCTTAACTAAAATGCATTTAAATACTCGTAAATAAGTATTATTTAAAGAAAGAAATCTTTTATTTAAACAAAGCGCAGGAAAAAAAATCATTAAGCAGATTTTTCGATATTAATTTTTTTTTGTTACAAAAGGATAGCAAAAAAGCAAAAGTTTTAAAGAATTTTGAGAAAATATTTAATGCTATTTACGCGTTCATTTCGAACAGCTTGTTGTCATACTTTACATTTCTGGTTCTGCTTCCTTAACAGATGGCAGCTTTCCGCTTCCGTTTTTAACATTTTGATACAACAATGTCCGTTATATTGCTTCTTGTAATTGTTTTTCATTTTATGGGATACAAATATTTAAAAACCTTCAAAAATCAAATAAATATTGCAAGCACTCATGTTGAAATAATACGATAGGGTCGCTCTCACAGTCGCACGCACTTAACAACTCATAGTCGCAACAAATAATGTTAAATTAAGGAAATGCTTTTAAGGTTGAAAATATCTATAAAGTTGCATGCCAAAATAAAGAATAGAAATAGAAAGTATGGTCTATGATAAAAACACAAAAACAACTAAACTCTCGCACACAAAAATTAATAAATAAGTTTTCAAAGGCTGAAAAACTATAAGACAGTTGATAGATAACAACAGGTTTGGTTTTCCTATTTTAAAGAGGAAAAATATTTTATAAACAGTTGGCTAAAATATACATTTATATAAAGTTGACATGCATACATATGTACATACATAACCACCAAAAAAGCTTAAGCGACATAATTATCGAAATTAATTTTTTCACCGAAATCGATTATTTGCGATAGTAAGTAATCGATTTTCGTCAAAAAACCGATGTCCAAAAAATTTGTGGATTAACTTCTTTTGGCGGTTATGGCTCTATATGTGTACGAGTACATATTTGTATTAGAAAACATCTTTCAAGAGAGAATATCCGTACACTGATTATTTCAAACCAATTTGAATTGTTGAATAATCTCTTTCATTTTGAAATATTTGAAAAACTAGTTAAAAAAAATTTCCCACTAAGGAATTTTTTAAATTTATTTTATTATCTACCAGAACACCACTTTGGAAAATTTAGATAAAAATCTAAAAATTTAACATGTTCGTACTATAAAAAACTATTTTTATTTTACTGCAATATTAAATTTCCCTCGAAGGGAAATTTAAAAAAAATAATAGTAGTTTTCATTACGAATTAAAAAAAGAAATTTTAGAAAAATTACTCAAAAATAAGCTTTTGAGGAAAATTTTATAATCTTGAAATAAATCTATATATATAAAATCGCAGTGTGTGTTTGTTACTAACGCATATAATATATAAATCTTTTGTAAAGAAGATTATGCTCTTCAAATATATAGAATATTATCTTAATTTAAAAATATTTCGTGAAGGATTTTTTTTAAACAGATATTACAACTTTTTATGGAGTGTTCTAAATTAGAGAAAAAAATTCAACAGGGACTTTTTTTGAATGGGGAATTTGTCTCAAGTATGAACAAAAAGTTTCAAAATATTAAAAACAAATCAAATTAAGAATAAATCATAAAAATCCTTTTAAGGGAATTTTTTTTAATTGCCTTTAAATTAAAATATTTCATTAAAGTTACAAATAGTTCGTCAAGGTAATTTTTTAGAATTTGAAATTTACAAAAATTGCCCTAAAACTAAATTTCCTATGAGGAAAATTAATTTTAATTAATTTAAATTTCCATGGACTTGTTTTTTTTATGATGGACTTGTCCTAATTATGAACAAAAAGTTTCAAAACATTAAAAATAATGACACAAAATAAAAGTCATTTTAAGGCAAACTTTATTTAAGCAGGCAAATTTTTTAAAATTGTCTGCAATTTAGAATATTGAATAAAGGAAATTCTTTCGAACATTTTCAAAAGTCTTATATAAAAAATTAAAATATCCTTCGGGGCAATTTTTTCAAACTAGAGCTTATATTTTAATTTGTTTAAAGTTACAAATATGAAGTTCATCAAGGTAATTTTTTAGAATTTCAAAATTTATATAATTTTTAATTTAAATTGCCATGGACTTGTTTTTTTTAACAAGGACCTTTTTTTTTTTTTTGAATGATCGACTTGTCTTAAATTTGAAAACATTAAAAACAACCACCAAAAATAAAACTCCTTTTAAGGGAAATTTTTTTCAAATTGCCTGTAATTTCAAATATTTCATAAAGAAAATTTCTTTCGAAAATTTTTAAAAGTCCTATATAGAAAATTAAAATATCCTTTCGGGGAAATTTTTAAGGCTACTAGAGGCCTATATACATATATATTTCATAGTTAAATGTTACAACTCTGTTTCGTTTAACAATTTGAATGCTTTAATAAGAACTAACAAAAACCCAAGATTCGAACTGTAGATGGAAATTGTTAATTTTTTTTTCGAATAATGCACATTCATACACACTCGTATACATACTCGTAAATATACATATGTACATATGTATGTTTGTTGCTAATTTATTCATGAACATTTTTTCACTAAATCCAAAAACAAGGTATTTTACGATTTAAGTGTACAAAATATGAATTTTTTTTCGTCTCGCTCGCACTGGTTGACTGATCTGCCAAGGATAACCGTATATTCTTGCGGTTCTTTTGTGGAATTTTGTTGACAACTACGTTGCTACTTCCCATGTGAAGGCATAGGTCAGTCAGTCACAAAAACTTAATTTAAAATAGTGTTAATGACATCTTGGACATACTCGTATGGTCTAGTTACTCCGCCCATATTTGTGCAACCATATTATGCAAATTTACTTTGTATAATATGTGCATATTAATAAATAAATGAATTCCATCGGATTAAAATTGCATAATAAAATTCAATATAAATTTCAAATATGCATTTTTGTTTATTAATTTTAAAAATTTTTATGGAACAAGAGAAGCGTATTATTTGTGCATAAAACAATTAAAAGTTTTGTACTGAAGAATAGTTCAGGACTTTAAATTTAAGTGAAAAACATTTTTGTTGTTGTTGTTGTTGTAACAACCACGATAATCCGTATCAGGGATGGTGAATTTGATACGTTTGTACTTTTTTTGGCACACAATTCGAAATCAAAAAGTAAAATGGTATACCAATGTTAAGTAGAAATAAATAAATATTTCCAGCTAAGTATTTTTATGAAAGAGATAATTGTAATGGAATTTACAGGGCTGGAAAGATTTAACTATGTTAAAATTATTTTTATAAACACAATTACCCATCAGTACTGAAAGGTGTGTTCAAAAGTTTAAAAAAACCCAAAAATTTTTAAATCGTTAATTTTCAAATTGTTTTTTCTTTTAAATTTGGATGCTAGAATACATGCTATTAATTTGTATTTTCAGTTGTAGCAAGTGTTCTAACATACGAACTCACAAGATTATTGTTAAAAAGGATTCATAGGCGATAATGTTGTTAATCAGCCCTATTCCGAATAAAAATTTCCCATAACTTTTTTCCCTTTTCCCTGTTCTCCTATTTTAAAAATTTGCAAAGTTTGACGTAAAACAAGACAACTGGAAACCATTTACATGACTTCGAAAATTCTAAATTCTCTTTCACATTTTATTTCTCTCGCCATCTGTTTAGAATAGAAGAATTCTTTCTCCCGGAAAAAAATTGTTTTTAGGATTGGGCTGCATAAATCTGAAAAAAAAACTATGTACATGAGTCCACAAAAATTGTCTTTTAGTATAATTAAAATCAAAAAAGTAGAATTAATAATACATTATGGGCATTTCCACCGGAAGCTCAACCGACCAAAAAAATTTAAAAATTCCAGAAAACACTTTATTTTATCATATTTTCATAGAGAAACAATCAAATCTAACTAATATAAAAGAAAATTACATTTATTAATAACCCATTTAGTGACATTCAACTGGATATGTCTTTTGCACTTTTTTCTTTTTTTTTTTTGATAAACGTTCTTAAAGAAGGACATTATTATCCATTGCCTTTTTCTCTGTAGAATTTTTCTAAGGGTGCTAAAAGTAAAAAAAGAATGTAAAAGGAAATAAGCGATTGCAAATATGTAAATGTAAATTTTTTAGTCACGTGCAACACTGAAACATAGCATATCGTCGGCTTAGAGTGTAAGCCTGCTAAATCCACTTTTTATAGCATATGATATTTTAATGCCGTTCGAAAGAGAAAGAGACGCTTCATCGATTTGCTTTAATATTTATTTTAATTTGAAGCTCCATATGTCGAAGAAACTTAATGTATTGGGCTAATTTCTTAAGCTTGGTATAGAAACCGTGAACAGTATTTTGTCTCTCCTGTAAAATTTGCTGGAAGTGAATCAGCAGGTTTACAATCTAAGCCGACGATATGTTTACAGTGCGTCAAATTACATGCAAAAAAAAAACAAGATATTTAAGACAATTAAAATATAAAAAAAATATTTGCTGAAAAATATAAAGACGTAATCGTGGTACCCATATAAAGTTCGTCACGTGCGACATAGTTAGTGAAGAATTCGAAAAAAAAGCAATTTTGCATAAAAAATGTTGCATACTTTTAAATGATTTAAATTTACATGAGCAAAAATAGCAAAACAAAAAATAAAGAGAAATGCAAATGGTGTGAGAAACTTTTAAAAAATATAAAATATTATATAAAAAACCATAAATTAAAAAACATATTTTTGTTAACTTTGTTAATTTGCAAATATTTCTATCAAGCTTGTTTACTTATAGTTTCATATAAAGAGTAACAGAACCCATATAAATATCATGATGGAAAGAAAGGTCACGAGCGACTGAGATTAAAATTTAATTTAAAAAAATATATATATAAATAGTTTTTGCGTAAAAACAAAACCACTTTAAAGAGGCATCAGTGAGTGCATAATATTCCAAAACTAGTTACATTAAAATATTGCTTTAGGTTTCGCTGAAACTAGCGCTTTTATCGTTGACCGCAAAAACAACTTATGTTTTTGTCACATACTAATGCCTTGGTTTTTTTTTTCTAAATTATCCTGAAAACGACAAATTGTTCAAAATCAAACTAAGCATTAATTCTAGGGCTAATTTAAAGCTATAATTTACACATATTGGCAAAATAAAAATCCGTTTTATATTGACTACTTTTCACTTCAAATGAATACGATGGACACGTTCGACATAATGAACATGAGTCATAAGTCGCTCTAGCAAGAAAATTTAGTCAGCAAAATTTGTTTGGTTTTTTTATAACTGCACAAAATATACTCCTGTATTTCATATAAATATCTAACTTCAATAAATATTTATTGTTTACAAAGTGACTTACTTATGCCCTGGTGTGTATTTCAAAAAAGTTGTTGTGGCGTATGATTGATGTGAATTCAGAAAAACTTTGAAAAGAGTATTAAAAATACGTTAAAAAGTTATTAAAAAGAAATTCAATAACCTTAGAAGTATGCAAATTAGTTTCAGATAAGTATAAATAATATCCCATTAATTTCGAACATTTGCTGTTAAACTTTAAAGATTAATTATTGATTTTAAATTAAAATTATTTAAACGATTTCCAATTGTTTAAAAAAAAATGAGAGAATCTTTTTCTTTCAGCTTCTTTGTCTAAATGTTCAAAAAAGATGTAGAAAAAAAAATTCAACAAAATTTTATAACCCTCAACTTCTAAATCATCACAAAAAAAACTTGCAAAATATTTCCTCAAGCCAATTTGTTTAAGTCACTACTTCTCTTTACTGTATTTTACATCTCTTCAGGAGAATATATATTTTAATTTATTTTTATTAAATAAAACTTTTTTTACACTATTCTTTACACACAAGCTGGAGATGAAATATTTCATGCAATTGTTTGTGACATGTTAAGTATGCACATACATATAATTTTTATTGTTTTATTAATCTAATTTGTTAGTTTAACATGACATTTGTAATTCAATTCAATTAAAAATTAACAAAGTTGAGTTTGCAAAACAAACTAAACTTGACATCTATTCATTTGTTTCAAACAAAATGGTTTTGATTTGTAGACAAATTCTTTGTTTTTTTTTGTTCGCAAAAATTTTACTTGAAATGAGAGGGAAAATGCTGTTGATGTTTTAATTAGAGATGATAATGTGAGTATGCAAAAATTGTTGGTCACATCCTCGTCAAGAAAAAAATTTAAATATGTAATAGAATCAATCATTTGATTTTTATCCAAATCTTAGAGGCGACAATACACACAGATAATTTTTGTATTGTATGTGACATACTAATACATACTTCCAACTAAATGGGCAGTGCCACGCCCTTACACATATAATATTGCTTTTCGAGTACTTCCACTCAACAGGGGTCTCATCAAACTTTGCACTTGCAGATTGATTTTCATAAAAATCCGAAGGGCTTAAATGATAATTCAAATTATAATTCAAAACTTTCTCATGCTGTTTCACATTCACGTTGCGTCTTATGTAATCACTTGAGTATTGCCCATCTCTGGCTTTCGTTTGAAATCATTGTTGTCTACGTTCTGTAACAAACTTGTCAGAAGTCTTAATTCACTAAACAGAATTGCTACGTGCAATAAAAATTTATGTGTTGCTTTCTTTTAGGTAAAATAAAATAATAAATATGTATTGAAAAAATGTAGTAGTGATTTTGGAAGGAAAAGTTTTTATGTGCTTTGGGATTTCTTTATACAATAAAAGAAAATGTTTAATTAAGAATTGTGTGCAAATGGTTTAACTAATGCCACAATTTATTCCATATAAAAACTTATGTTTTCTGTCAAAAGCTGGTTTGGATTAGAAATAAAAATATTGTAGTTGCACCAACATAAAAACAATTTTTTTTAGAAAAATAATTAAATTTCCCGCTTAAAAAAATCCCTGAGTAAAATTTTTGGGAAATTTTTTAAAGTCATACTTTATATAAATTTTTAAATTTGCACTAACACATGCACAGTTTTTGTAATAAGTCTATGATTAAATGGCTATGAAAAATTTCCCTAGAGGAACAAATTCTGTTTTTCTTATACATACATACATACATATGTATGTATGTATGAAGAAGTTATTTCGTAGAAAAACAAAAACTATAATTTACTGTTATAAATATTAGTTTTTTTTAAATAATTTAAATTTTGTGTCAGAAAAAAAATTTCCCCTCAGTAACATTTTTGGGAAATTTTTTTGAAGTCATATTTTATATAGCTTTTGAAAACTGCACTAACATATGCGCAGTATTTCGAAAAATTATGAGATTAAATGGCTATGTAAAAATTTCCCTGTTGTTACATATTTTATAATAATGTATTTTTTCACGAATTAGTGAAAAAATTATTTCATAGCAAAACAAAAACTATAGTTTACTGTAAGAAAAACAATTTTATTTAATTATTTAAATTTCGTCAGAAAAAAAATTCCCTTCAGTAAAATTTTTGGAAATTTTTTTTTTTTTTTTTTTTTTAAATAATATTTTATATTGCTATTGAAAACTGCCCTAACATACATACGAGTATGTATATATGCACAGTTTTTCGAAAACTAACAAGATTACATTTATTGCTATAAAAAATTTCCCTTGGAGTAAAATTTTTGTTTTTATTTTATTTAAAATAGTATTTTACTTTTTTTTAACGAATGAAAGAAAAAATTATTTCACAAAGAAACAAATTTAAAATTTTCATCTGCTTGGATTTAAAATAACCAATTTCCATAAAGTATTTTTTTTAAGCAAAATTTCTTTGAAAATGTGAAAAAAAATTTTACCAAACATTTCCCCACGAATTTCTGAGCACACAATTAATTGTTTATTATTTAATAAACAAGTAAAACTTGTATGTAAATGGTTTTGACAAGAAAATTTCCCATGGTAAATTTTTGGGATATTTTTTCGGGAAGCTAAACTGTATTTACTGCTTAAAACTTTTGGCTATTATAAGCAAAATTTTCATGCAACGTACAAAAATTCCAGGTCATTAAAAAAGTCCCCCAATAAAAATTGCAGTCGAATGGAATTACTGAAGAAATAGTTCAATGTAAAGCTGAAATGATAATCAGCCCAATCATAAACAAAAATTCCGCACGAGTTTTCTCACTTTTCCCTTTTCTCCTATCATGACTTTGTTTTTCCCCTTTCTTTTACCAAATGCGGGAATAAAAAATCTCCCCGGGAAAAAGCAGGTATTATGAACGGAGCTGAACTTGCTTTTTTCACTAAAAATATTTCTCTTGCTAAACAGAGGGGAGTTTGCATAAAAACATGGTTAATACTCCATTAAAACAAAATTTATATACATAAACTTGTATTTTATAGTTCTTTTATTTGGAAAAACACAAATAATTCCCAAAATAAATAATTTATAAACTTTTTTTACATATTTTTTCAAGTTGGTGAATTTTAATAATTTTTTTTGCTCTCATTCAAAAAAAAGGGAGAAACAAAATGTCAACAAACAAGCAAAACAACGAGCTTTATAATGCGGTGATGCCACGTATTACCCTTTTTTCTTCCCAAGAAATTTATGATTGGAGGAATGTTTTCTCGAGAAAATTATTTTCCGTGAGAAATTAATTCCGATGGAACATTCATGATTGGGCTGAATATTATCTTAACAAATATTTGAAGAAAAAAATCGTGATAAGCGTTGATTTTGGGTTTTTTTTAAGTCATATACATACGAGTATATAAAAATTTGAAAATTACTAAAAATGTTATTAAAATCGGTTTGATTGGCAAAGTCATAAAATATCCCCTAGGTTGGATTTTAGGGAACTTTTTTTCGAAGTCATATTTTTTATAACTTTTGAAAATGTCACTAAAATATGCAAAGTTTTTTTTAATAACAAGATTACATGGCCATAAAAAATTTCTGTTGGAGGGAATTTTGGTTTTTATTGCATAATACAAAGGTACATTTATTTTTTTATAACTTAAAATCAATCTTTTAAGCAAGTTTTGAAAACTTAAATCTATATATTAAACAATTTTATTTACTTTGTAATTTATTTTCATTTTTACAGTTTAATTTATTTATGGTTAAAGTAGAAAATATTTACAATATTTATTTATTTATTCCACATTTCAAATTTAATTAGTTGTCCATATTTATTTGTGTGTCACAATAAGTGTTTGGTCTGGATTAAAAGGAAATCAATTGATTTATGCAATTAAACTGTAAGTGGGCTTTTTCAGACAACATAAATCCATACACAACACAAACATACTCGCACATATTTGGTGGCTGACCACAATGCAAATACAAATTAGTTGAAAACAGAAATATATATGTATGTACGAGTGTATTAGGTAACACGCAAAAAAATATATTAAACATACAAACTAGACCCCTGCAAAACACCACTTACAAGAACTTTTAAGACGAGGGATTTTTCAAATGCTTTACTGCAGCGAAGTCTTCTAAAACAAACGCTGAACAACACTGTTTGCTAAACATTTGTTTCAGTTATTGTATGTGCAGAAGTAAAGAAGCAAATACTTCGTGACGGAAGTATTCGT
This sequence comes from Nowickia ferox, assembly GCA_936439885.1. Classification (NCBI taxonomy): domain Eukaryota; kingdom Metazoa; phylum Arthropoda; class Insecta; order Diptera; family Tachinidae; genus Nowickia; species Nowickia ferox. Next base: position 18,920,213 of record OW387024.1, on the reverse strand, counting down.
GATGCTTGCTTCTTCCGACGCATGGGCGCGCATACAAACGTCATGTACGAGTATGTACATACACACACACGCGTTGTGTATGCTTTTTTATTTTTCTGCGCACATACAAACGCACACATGCATTGACATTAGATGCCCAGCGGGAAAAAGAAGGAGTACGGATGCCTTCCAAAAGGCCTCTGTACTCCTTCTTTTGGATGTACAAGGCCTGCTCGCTCCATCCCATATTCATATCTTTTTTACACACGTTGTCATTGCGAGGTAGGCCTTCCGTTCTCGTTTCTTTCGCAGGTATTCTAAAAGGCCTTCAAATTAATGGCTCTTTAAGGGCCTTCCAGAGAATGGCTGTTAAAAGGCCTTCAAATAAAAGTCATATTGAAAGGGGTTTAATCACGTTGTTCAACTGCTGGGGCAGTGTTGAAATACAAGTCAAATAGTTGTGAAAATATATTTTTTATATAAATATAAAATATTTTCCCAACTGTTTTACTTGTATTACAGCACTTGTAAGTTTTGAGAAACAGGTCCGAGGTATTTAATATACACATCTATACATATAGTGTTTTGACGTTTATTTTGTGATCAAAAGGGTCGAATATATTGAAAGGAAACTCCTGAAAATAACAAGAAGCCACATAGTATACATAATATTGATCGACCAAAACAACTGTCTTAATCAAGGTATAAAACTAAACTAAAATGATTTACGTTTTCTTTCCTTAATCGCTCTGTATTTGGTATTTTTATATGAAATTTTGTTTCTTATAACGGCATCTGAATTCTTTTGCTTTTGCTTTGCCAAAAAAAAAGCAAAACAAAATACTTTACTCCTTCTGTTCTCCCTTCTTATAGAAGGGAATGTGGTATGTGTATTCCATCTTTTTTTACTAAAGAGCCGAAGTGTTCTATGAGGCCTTCTTAAGAAGTTACAGAAAAAGGTTAACTAAGTCAAAAACGTGAATTCTTTTGCTTTTGTTTTGGCAAAATAACAAAACAAAAAATGTTACTCCTTCTCTTCTCCCTTCTCATAAAAGGGAATGTGGAATGTGTACCTTATCTCTTAATCGGAAAAACCGAGGCCTTCTATAAGGCATTCTTTAGCATTCCTGAGCAGGCCTCTAATAAGACCTGAAGTAAGAAGGTATTCTTAGTTTTACCGCTGGGTGTGTGCGCTTGCTTTAAAAAACCACCCTTAAACACAACATAATAGCTTACCACCCTGTCGGAGAGATGTGTGGTTGACTACAAAAATAATTAACTTACCATTAATTTTTCTTAGACTGACTAAAAGCTAACTACAATGTCATTCAGAAGAAATGCAAAATTAATTCTTAAGTTGAGTACGTAATCGAATTTGGTGAGAGCCAACAAATTTATTCTCAGCTACTTTGAAACTAATTTCAGTTTTATATTAACATTTTGCTGTTATTATTTTAGATGGTACCTTAGCTGGGTAGTTAGCGCATTGAGAACACAACTTGTGATGATACATGTTCGAACCCCAGAAATTTTTTTTTAAATTTGCTGACTACCAGGTGATTTAAAAAAGCCAACTTTAAGTTAGTTGAAAAGTAATGCAGAGTGAGACAATTTACTACCGCCTAGGACAACTCAATGTTGAAATAGTCAGTTGATTACATTGAAAAGTAATCCAAGTGTCTGTCAGTACCAGTTGCGAAATAGTTAGCTTAAAGTTAGTTTAAAGTTAACAGAATTTCCGACAGGGCATCTACATCTTATACACGCACACTCAAACGTATAATATGCAAAATAACAAGCATACACGCATCAAAGGTGAAGACATTACTTCTTTTGAGTGTTTGTCACGAGCAAGAAATCTTCGCGACATCGCTTCTTAACACTCATATACACTAGAAGTGTGCGCAAGCTATGAAAAAGTGCACAGTATTGTATTTTTTTCAAGAGCGAATATTGTTTGTAGTGGTGATCGTAATTGAGTGTGAAGCAAAAATAGAGAACAAGGAAACAAAAAACACACAAAACCATTGTACAACAGTTGAATAGACAGTTGTGTCAAGTGTGCAATATTTTTATTGAACACTTCATAGTGCACCATACTTCATTTCACAAACTCAAAATTTCATAAAATATTAAGTGATAATAAAAATTTTTACTTTTATATCCATTGTGAAAGATATTATTTTTATAGATATTTTATTTTTTAGTCTTAATCAATAAATTATAAAACTTAGAACAGTATCGCATGCAAACTAACACACTCAAACAATCTACGTTGTTTGTTTTTTCTTTTACACATACACATATTTTTTTACACTTGTGTGCTCATTTTACAATTGTCATTCGGTGTGCACTAGTGAAATATGCTTCGACACTACAATAACTAATGCCTTCGCTTGGCATATAAACAAATGCTGTTGCATGCTTTGATAAAATTGAGCACCAGTTTCAGTGTTCTCATAAAATCAAGAGCACTAAAAAGAGAGAACAATTCAATAATATACACCATGAAGATTAAGCAAGCAAACATCTTGTGCTCAGGTCTAATATACACGAACATCAATACATCCATCGTGCTTCCCTTATTATACGACAGCATTTATTATTGGTTTAGTATAATACATGCGACGACAATGCATTTAAAAAAACAAGACGTATTTACATTTCAAGACGGCTTACGCAGGCCTCTAATTCATACATACATATGTACATATATGTACATACATACATATGTATATATGTATGTATATATATAAAACAGATGGATTATTATCTTTTTTTTTTTTTGCATTTAAACCTGCATACACATACATATGCTGAATGACGTTAAAAGATTTCTTTAAATCAGTGAAAAGCTTATGGCCAATTTCACGATGTCCACAACTTGTCGACTTGTCGCATACTTACATTTGAAACAACAACAAAATATGAAAATTTGTCTTTGTTTTTGAATGTGAGTGTGCGAATAGTCGAACGTTGTCGGCATCATGAAATTGGCCCTTAATGAGAAAATTTAAAGGTTTCTTCGAGCTCATTTGGATTGTTTTTTGGTGCAAGAGTTTATGCAGGGTTAATAAGAAGGACCTTTAATAGTTTTTTTTTTACATAGTTTTAGATTTTCATTTACTTTTGCATGTAATCTATCTGAATGATAAATTTCAAATATATTTCCAATTTCAATTATAAAATACTTTCATCGCTCCTTTATGGCAACAGAGACATAACTCAAAAAAAAAGAACTAGTTTTGCAAAACATAAATTTCAAATTTTCAGGATATAAAAATGTTGTCTTTTCTCAAGAGGTGCATGTAAGGCGCAATCCAGCGTTTTATATGGAAATTTTTACACAATATTCAATGATTTCTTCTTCTGCATTATTAACTCCAAAAATGCATTTTTTGAGATATAACTATTTTGCAATAATGGAGCGTTATGTATTTACATACTGGTGATGATAAATTGCTTTTGAAAACCACATTTAATTGGTTATCCTGGCATTTGTGGGCAATAATTGCTCTGTGCATTTACCACATGTAAAGTAATGTATAATAAAGACATAACTACTATTATCATATGTACATATGTACATGCATACCTATCATTAGCTGAAATATAAAACGCCCTATTTGACATTTTCATAATTTTACAAAAGGAGCTAATAAACATGCTAAAATAAAAATTATTGAGGGGTTCAATTCGAATTTTTCCATTGTAATAAAATAAAATAAAAATGGCTATTGCTGTTATTTTGGTTTTGTTTTGCAGCGATTATTTTAGTGAAATACCACGGAATTTATAAAAGAGTCGATTTTAATTTTTTTTTTGTTAGTTAGGACTTTTTGCGTTTTTGGTAACGATATGTATCAAATTATTGAAAAATAAAGACGAACAAATATGAGTATTAAAACATTTAAATTGGCAATAAATATAACTATTCAGAAATATTTAAGAGATTTCATGCAATAAAAGAAATAAAAAAGTTATTGCAATTAAAGTTCACAGTTTAGATGATAAAAGTTTTTTTTTTTTGCAATAATTTATCATTTTATTCTTTAAACGTGGGCTCGAATTGTCACATCCTTAATTGTATCGGTAGTCGTATGAAAGATAATTACGTGATACCTTAATCTTATGATAGTAGTGGTGGCATCATCATCGCATACGATTTCAAAAGGGTCGTAATTTCCCTAAACATTCACAATAGTTTTTAAATTAAACAACACTTTGAATGAATATTAAATTAAATTCACAATAGATGTATAGCTGTCAAAATAATTTAAAACTATTTAATTAAAATTTACAAATTTAAATATGAAGAAGATGAAATATTAATAGGACGGCAGCTGAGATATGGGAGCAACCAACGCATTAGCACTGTCGAACACAGCGTAAGAAGAGACTTTTTATGTGTCCTGGATGAACTAAATTTAAAGCAATCGGGTTGTCAAGCTTTGATGTTCTGCCAATAGTTGTTTTTGTCTTGGATTCAATTTATTATAATTGTTCCTATAAAAATATAACTTTTTCACTGAAATTTCAGTTTACTTAAATTTTTTATGGCATAAATTTCAAACTTCGTTTTGTGACGAAAATCGATCATTTACGATCGCAAATAACGAAGCCAAAAAAAGCTTAAGCAACATAATTTTCTAACTTCATGTTTTGACTGAAATCAATTACTTACGATCGACGTTAATAATAGATTTTCGCCAAAAAACAAAATTAAAAATATATGTCGGTTAAGCTTTTTTGCCGGTTATGGCCCGATTTGTATGCACCCCTATTGAATTTTGCTAACATCGTACGATCATGAACAATTTTTCCCTCGGAATCTTTTCCCTTTTTCCCCAAATTGCAATCGTGAATAATTTTTCCCCAGAAATAAGTTTCCTTTCTTGATTGCTCTTATCGTGAATATTTTTAACATGGATTTTGCTCACTTTTCCCTTGGTTTTGTTCACTTAAATATTTTTTTTTTTCATGGGAACTGAATTAATACATCGCATAATTTGAATATTATATTTTTAGGACAAGATCAGTAAATAATGTCCACGATTAATAACAATAATTCCTTGCAATACATATTTTCATTGAACCTGAATCTCTTTGGTTCACATGCAGTAAATTTTATTGCTATGGTATACTAAATTTTTTTTTTAATTTTTTCCACGTCACCTAAAATATTACAAAAAAAATCAATTTTACACTTAAAAACATTTAATGTCAAACCCAACACTTGTGTAATTCTTACTATCAAACTTAAATTTGTCTGATTTTCAATTAATTTTTAAACTTTACAAATCCTCTTCCCGTTTTTTACATTCACTAAGTATTGGTAGCGGGAACAAACACGTTCCCATGAAATTCACGATAGAAAATTGCCCTTCATGGGGAATGAAAATTTCATGGGAACAAAAATTTTTAAGTTTAAATTTTTTTTAACGCACTAGTAATCCCAAATTATTATTTTACTTATTAAGTAAAATATTTTTTTTTTAATAAAAATACATTGAAATTGGTTGTTGAGGGGTTTAGCTGGATCCTACACATTTTTTTCACGATAGGGGTGAATGTGAAATTTTATTTCGTTCACAGTTCAATTACCTATTCCTCTTGTGCCCCTCTCGTTTTAAAAAGTAAGACTTTCCGCAAGAAAAATTATATCATCTTATAAACTAAGACTTAAACGTTCCGTATTCTTTACTATTTCCTAAAATTTAATATTAAATTCTTTCTCTTTTACCACAATTATATTTATTTATACATCGTTTGAAGTATCTAATCTCTTTTAGTATGCTGGCTGGCATAGATTAACAATGAGGGAGGACAGACAAATGTAAATATAATTGAATGTAGATTTATGTTACTGTTTATTTATGCTTTTTAATCTCTTGTAGTATTGTTCAACATAAACAAATATTAAACATACATACATACATGCAAACTATTTCAAACACACAAGCATCCTCAAAAGAAAAGAAAAAATCATTTATCTTTCCGGTAGGTAATCTGTTGAAATTACAACCATGTCTGATATTATGATACATGATGATCATCTTGATAATTATCAATTGTAACAACAATATGTACAAACTTAATAAATTGTTATTGCCATGAAAAAGAAAGCATTTGCCCCTAAAAGCACACACCCTTTTAAAACATGTCAAAAACAAGTTTTGTTACTCATTCCTTTTCTCTCATTCTCATTCATTTTACGCTCCTGTAGGCAGCGTTACCAGAATTTTGATTTCATCACATCGTTTTTCCAAAACGCAACTCCAGCTAAAGCTTTTATAAAAAACAGAAAGAAATTGGTGAAATCAAGGGTTATACAATTTTTACAGCATATATATCATTTGTTTAAGTTTTAAGTTTGAACTCTGTGTTAGATACTTTTATTTTCTACTCTTGAAATTTACATAAAATTTCTTTCCAAAACATTGAAATGATGAAAAAAATAAATTTTGTTTTTTGTGTTTAAAGGCATTTCAATGTGTGTTTTTATGTTGCTATCATTTGTTGAATATCTTAAATTCACTTAATAGTCGTACATAATAATGGAGTTTTTTTGTTTTCTTCTAGTGGAACGCAAACTTTTATCTTTGTTAAACAGCGGAAATAAAAATTAGAATAAAATGAAATTAAGAATGATGTGTGTTCTTATTTATTACATATGAGAGTATGCCATGAAGTGTCATGCGACTAATAATATATCGGGTGTTTTTTTTTTTAAGAGCATTAACATTATAAAATGTAATCGGGCATATGGTCCAATTATGCACCACTTTTTCGAGTATTGCTGGTCATATGTCACGAATAACACGGACAAGGTTCCCCAAGATGTGAATTGTTGCTGCTTTATCATCAGTAAATTTGTGGCTTCTCGTGATGCCACAGGAAATAATCGAAAGGTGTCAAATCGCATGACCTTGCAGGCTAATTGACAGATCAACTTATCGTCAGATTTTGATTTCAATAAGTCGATGGTCGCGATCGACACATATGGCACACAGCGCCATCTTGTCTTGTTGCTTCCCAAAAAAAAAAAAAACCATTGATCACAATGCGGTACCGATCTGCATTGACTGTGACTCAATCCCCGGCTTAATATTTGAAGGAATAAGGTGATTTGGTGTCATCATATAAACCGCATCAAACGGTGTATTTTTCTGTATGAGATGGAGTCTGCAGGATCTCTTGTGGATTGATTTGACTCCATATGCGGGAATTTGAACCTGCTATGCCAAAAATTAGCCTCTTCACTGAACACAATTTTGCGATAAAACATCGGATCAGATTACAACTGCGACAGCTGGATCTTAAATATGTGTAGGCCAAGATCTTTCTCCCACTGGACAGACACTACACTTCCACACTTTCCTTTACAGCAGCGCTATTCTCTTCGGTACACACATTCCTTCGACATGTTAGTATTATTTCATCATTTAAAGAGTATTTGGATGAAATCCATCCACAGTTCGAAGTATGGCTTGCTCAGATCAGAAGTCGTCCATAAGTTGCGCGAGTTGATGACTGATTTTCTCAAAGTAAATCTGGATAATTTGTTAACTTTTTCAAGCATCAATCTATTCATGATAATTTGTCAGAGTATATTGATCATGAATAACAGTTCCTTTGGCAGTTAAGCGTTTCGTAAGTTCTATCGGACTTCAAAAAGAAATTTACTAGGAAAGTTATTCTTTTTGCCTGCGTGTATTGTCTTATTTATTCAAATTTCAGCTTGGTGCACATATGAAATTTCAGTTTATGACGAAAACCTGACAACTTTGTCTAACATAGTCACGGTCCAGACTTGCAATTTTTGTTGCAGCAATTCCTAAATGTGTGAGAGCGTGTTGGATTAGAAATACATATGTATATACATTTTGTATTTCTCTTTCGCTTTTTTTCACTAAAAAATAAAAAGTTGCTGCAACAAAAATTGCAAGAGTGGACCGGAACATACACTTCAAACCCACATAATGTTTTTTTAGAATACGACAGCTAATATATTATTTTTTCCTAATAGAAACCCAACTTTGAACTTTTTTCTATTTAACATTCGTAAGTAAAATTTTTTCCTGTGTAGCAGCAAGAAGCTTAAAACATGATTCACTTCTCAATAATAAATAAACCGTGTCGTATTATTTTGTTATTGGATTCAATAAACATAAATGTTGTATTAAAAACATTTTAACACATTTTTAAAAATTGTTTATGATGTAAACAAACCACCAGCAAATATCCTGTAGAACAATTTAATGCAATAAAAAGTAATTTTTCTTTGCACAAATCGTAAAAACTTGATTTGATGCCAAAATTTAAAGCTTTAATGGACTGGTTTCTTACTCATACATCGATTAAAAATGAACACAATTTACCCAACCAATATTTACGATTATGTTTTAGGTTCATAAAAATCAAAGTAGAAAAGAAAAGCATTACAAAACGAAAAAGAAGTAAAGTAAAATTTTAAAATGTTTTAATTTTTTTTTTGCTGTGGCAGCATGGTGTCCGAAGAAGCCAATAAAATTTAAACATTTTGTTCTTTTCTTTCCTTTTTAAAAATTTGTGTGAAAAATTAAAGCATAATTTCCAAAATTTTGTTTAATTTTTCATATAACAATCGTTTTGGTGACGTGATTTAGACAATTAGGCCCCAAGTATAAAAATTAAAAAAATATATATATTTAGTATAACAGTTTTCGATTACTTACCACCTATTTTTGCACATTTTAATAATGCTCTACTTTGCTTAAGGGCATCATATATGCAATCTTTTATCTGTATAACAGTTTGAGTTATAACAATTTTTTTTAAAGCTCTGTAGATATTTTCAAATTTTATGGCAGCAACTACACAGAAAAAATTCATCATAAGAATTCACATTTTGCTTGAAAATATTAAAAATTATATAGTACAACAGTTATATTTTACTCTTTGTATGCATACGTGTCAATATTTTAATTTTGAGTTTTAATTCCTAGGCTTGTAATGTTATGTATAACAGTTTACGTTGAACAAATTTTCATAGGAAAAATAGTATAACAGTTTTTTGTCTATTTTATGTAGGTATATTCTGTACCCTAGGCATACAACTAACTTGAACAGTCTCAGTTAAAAAACTATATGGTGCGACAATTATTTTTTTATGTACATACATACATATATACATACATACTGCCATTTAGAAAACTGTTATAACTGCACTTTACGCATTGAAGTATAACTTATTTTCGAACAGTTTAGTAATGCTCTTTACGAATATTTTGCTTCATGGCACTATATATTTGCAATGTTTTTTATCTGTATAATAGTTTAAGTCATAAAAAAGTGTATAGAAAAAACTCTAAAGAAAGTCTGAAAATATTTTAAATTTTAGCCGCAGCAATAGATGAGAAAAGAGTACACCATAGGAGTTAAAATTTTGCTTAAAAATTATACAGTATAACAGTTATGTCTTACTCTTTGCATACATATAAGTACATATGTATGTATATCAATATTTTAATTTTGAATTTGCTTCTTCCTGGACTGGTTTTCAAATATTATGTTATGTATAACAGTTTACGTTAAACAAATTTTTACAAAAAAAGAAATGAAAAAAAAGATTAAAAACTACTTGCCTTCTTTATAGCAGCAAAAGATTTCAAAAGAGTTATAGTATAGATATGCAACACAAACGTTTAAAGTTTATCTGGCACAAAGTATTAAATATGTTATAATATAACAGTTTTCTTTGCCTATTTAGCCCATACATTGCTTTAGTTGCTCTAGGCGTATTCTTAACATGAAGAGTCTCGGTTAAAATATATTGTGCAAGAATTATTTTTTTTTTTATATAAATACTTTCATTTAGAAAACTGTAATAATTGCGCTTCACGCATTAAAGTATCAGTTATTTATGTTTTATTATTTATCATTTATTTATAACATAAATTTTTTGTTTTGAAAATTAATAAAAAGAAAATTAATTTGAATTTATAACTGCTCGAAAAATAACAAATTATTTCCATTATAATTTGTAGTTCAGATTTGTAATAATTTGCTTTCAAGTCTCTACCTACACACACCCATACATACATATGTACATACATGCATACATACATATACATTTGTATGAACTTTTGCGTTCTCATGCATGTCTGCTTAAGTCAAGTAAATGCCAACAGTTTTGTGAGTTTGCATGTGGATATAATACATTAAACCCATTTCACGCCATGCGAGCAAAATAAAAAACAAATTGAATGTAAGATCCTGTGTGTGTGTGGGTATGTGCACAATTTACCAGATGCCTGCAGGGTAAGTAGAAAATCCTTTAAGACCGTTGCTGTTGTTAATAAATAATATAAAAAAGAACACCACATATACACGTTTCAGAATTCACACGGTGTTGTTATTGAATTTGTATGTATGTATATTCATACTGGGCTCACAAGATTGATAAATTTATATTGCTCTTTTTGCACAGTTTTCTTGGCCACACTGTTTTTTTTTTATTATTATTATTAATAAATATTACCTTGTATGTACTACCAACTAACCTGATGTTGTAATATTCCCTCTTTTGTGTGTTCCGTAACACAGTGGCTGTGGCTGTGTATTTATTTAACTGTAAGAATTAAAATGTTTACATTAGACTGCAACCAAATTTTGCGTTATTTCCTACTAACAATCAATCAAGCCTGAAAGTGTAAGATCTTTGTTTGTTTAACAAAATATGTATTAATTAATTATGTACGAAATGCATTGTTAACGGAAAATCATGATGCGAGAATAGGTCCAAAATATCTGTTAACATGTTCTACGGAAGAAAAAATTAAATGCAAGATTTTAAATTTACATAGGCCCATACTCATAGTCATAAACAACGTATACTTTAACTTTGACATTAAAAATCGCAGCATAATGTAGTTTTAACACGTTAAGACCACTTATGCTAACTTCATGCCAATTTTAGATTATACATAAGGCCGTAAGAAATTAAAACTGGTATTACCATACAAAATACTGGTTTTAAACTCCTCAAGTATAATTTGTTTTGACTATGAGTATGAGCCATAGTTTTTACCAGTTTGTTTCTGAACCGTCAATACTTTTTTAAGAAAGAATATGCTAAATCTAGCAGTGAAAATGCTAAAATGGCAACAATGACGAAATGCTTTTCAGTAGATTTCAAAGTAATAAATAATAAATGTAGAAAAAAATTTTAACAAAAATTAAAAAGAAATATCTTGTTCTCAGAAAAAAAATAATAAATCTAAATTCCAGACTGCATCAAAAGATTGTGCTCACCCTATTATATGTACGTATATATATGTGTAGACAGAAAGACAGTTATAAACAAAGTTTTCTCACTTCTCTCTCTCTCTCTCGTATATCTCTGCCTCACAATTATTTTTATTACGGTACATGCCCATATTTTGTATTGCTATATTTACATCAATGACTAAGTGCTCGTGTGTGTGTGTGTGTGTGAGATTACGAGTTCATTCAAGTTTGTAACCAAACACCAACAACTGCAACAAGCAAACAATAACAAAAATAACTGCATTTCAATTATTGGAATATACTTTTATTGGACATAAAAAAGCGAACAAACAAGCAAACAACGGCAACAAGAAAAATAATAACATCAACGTCGTCAATGGCAACAACTGTAACATCATCATCATCATCATCATCATCATCATTATCGTGATAAAAATGAAAAGTATATAAAAAAAAAAGATACTATTGAAATAAAGAAAACAATTTGGAAAAGTAAATCGACTTTTGTGGGAGGTACATATGTACAATGCACATACTTGATAAATAGTTTATATTTTCACTCCAAGGAATTTTTAAGAAAAATGTAGACATGTTATTGTTTTAAATAGAAAAAGAGACTTTTTAACAAGATGAGTATATTTGGGCTTGAGAAAAAGTAAACGATTTTTTTTTACAAAATTATTAGTTATAAAAGCAAAAGTAAAGTTAGGAAAATTTCCAAATATATACGCCCAACATGTGACGCGCCTAAAAATTCTCTATAAATTTAACAATAGTTTAGTGGATTAGGAACATCTGACGTATGATGAATGTACTTACATATGCTAATAGTTTGATATTGCTCATACGCTGTAACAAGGTGGAAAAGCATTAAAGTTAGCAATACGAACCAGTGTTACCGTTTGTGCGACTAAAGTGGCAATTTTACACTTTTTTGAAGCCTTGCCACTTTTGTTGCCACTTTTTCAAAAATCCCCTTTTTTGCCACTTTTTTTATAAATAAATACTTTATATAATAGTTTCGGCTTGAGGTCATCCGTGCGAAATGAAAATCCAAACATTCCAAAGGTTAACTATACGTTAAATTATCTAAGTACTTAATATTTACATAAATATTTACATATGTATATGAATTTGCTTCTATGTATCTTCTAAAGAATTGTTGTTTAGTTTTAATGTTAATTATTATTATATTTTATTTTATTATTTTAACGCTTTTATAAATGAACTGATTGTTTTCTGTTATGTTTTTGTTAATTTTTACTAAACTCCAATGTTTTGTTTAAAATAAATGCCTCTATGAAAACGTTGCGACTTTGTTTTTCAAAATCCCCTTTTTTGTGCCACTTTTTTTTAAATCCCCTTTTTGTGCCACTTTTTGAAATTTCTCAACGGTAACGCTGATACGAATACATATGGCTCATTTGCTTCAACAATGTCATAACTCAAAAAAAAAATAGTTTTACAAAACAAAAACGAGCTTAAAGTTTTCAATTTACACACGACTTAATGGAAAAAGAAAATTTTTGCTGGTGGTGGTGCTTTACCAAATCATCAGCAAATAAATTTCAATTAAAATAAACTTATGCCAATATGTCAAATAATAAATTTCTTAAAGAAAAAAGAAAATTTTATTTTTCTTTCTAGAGTTGAAAAAACAAATTATAATATTTATGACGATATGAGGAATACTTCTGCCTTATGAACTCTAAAATTGTATTTTTTTTTAGTTATGACGTTGTTGAAGTAAATGACCGAAAATAGGGTACATTAAGATGCTTATGAAAAATGCTTTCAATGTCTCGGTGGCTTTCGTGCAATATATTTCTTTTTCGCTTAACTTTTTTAACAACATACGACGACATTATTTAATGAAAAAGTTCAATTGTTTGGAAGAAATCAATAAATTCTACAGTCAGTACGATCTCCTTTGCAGCAAGTGTATTAAATTATTGAAATTGTAGCCTCTTTTTGTTACATTTCATTTAACTTTTTCATTTTATTTTAATATACATTTTTACATATTTATTATTGGTAATATGTTCTTCTCTGAAATTAAGCTTTAAAACTAACTTGAAAAAAAATAATTATTGTTTTTTTTCTATTTCAGTTGAAATCAAAAAGTCTAACGCATTTAGATGGCCTTGAATCTGAAATGGTTTGCAATCCCGCTAAAAATTCAAATAATGTAAGTAAATTTTAGTTTTGCCTTCTATTTTATTTCACTATTTTTTTCTTTTAATCTTGAAAATAGTTTTTTTTACCTAGTTATAAAAAATTCATTTAGATAATATGCACTGGCTTTTATTCAAATGTTGGCATGTTTATTTAGCACTTAAATGTTTGATTTTATGCAATAGCACAGAAATCCTGCATATATTTTCATAGAAAATATATATTTTTTTTCAAACAATTGCGACAGATTGCTGAAGATGGCTGTGTGTATTATTATAGTTGAAAATTTTTCGTTGGGGAAAAGCTGTTGTTATTTTGTTGTTGTTGTTGTTGTTGTGCAACAATTTTGTCTATAAAGCTTTTTCAGTGTTGTTTTTTATTGTCGATGTATTCATATACATATTTATGTATTCCATACAAAATTATTGAGATTATCGTTAACTAGTTTCAAGAACTAAAAATTTATTTCATGAAAAAATATAATATAATAAACATCTTTTATAAACATTTCGTTTAATCCATAAAAAAATTCATGAAAATTATTTATCGATAAAAATTTTAGTTTTATTTAATTTAATCCAATAAACGTTTTCAAAACAAGGTTACGCCACCTAAGTGCTCTAAAACTTATGAAAAAATCATTTTAAATAATCGACAAAAGCTTTCATTCAAAAAATCATGCAATCGATGATTTTTTTTAATTTCAAATAATCGACAAAAACTTTCATTTCAAAAATCTTTAAATATTTTTTGTAAAAAATTTTATGTAATCGATGAAAGTTTTATCAAAAAAGTTTCGTGCAATAAATACAAAATTTTTTCTAAGAAACGAACAATTTAATCGAGTTAATTAAACTCTTGCCAAGAAATTTAATTGGTTAAAACTTTAAATCAAAATTTAGTTGAGTTAATGAAATTTTTGTTTAAAAATGTAAGTTGTTAAAACTTTAATTAAAAATTGAATTGAGTCAATTAATCTGTTGTTTAAAAATTTAGTTGATTAAAATTTTAATTGAGTCGATTTAATTGACACAAATAAATTTTTAATCGGTTAAATTTTTTAACGAAAGTTTAACTTAATTAAAATTTTAATTAATTTTTTATTCATATATTTTCTTGTGTAATCGATAAAAAAAATTAGAAAATATTTAACATGCCTGTCAATTAAATTTTTATTTAAAAATATAATTTGTTAAAAGTTTAATTAAAAATTAATTTGAGTCAATCAATCTTTTGTTTAAATATTAAATTGACTAAAATTTTAATTAAAAGTTTAATTGAGTCAACTAAACTTTTGTTCAAAAATTTAATTAAATAAAAAGTTTAATTGACACAATTAAATTTTTAATTATAGTTTTAATCAATGAAATTGTTTAACAAAATTTTAACTTAGAAAATTTTTAAAATATTTAATATGTTCGAGATAAACTTTTTATAACAAATTTTATATCATCGATAGAAATTTTTCGTTAAAATAAAGCGCTTAAAAATTTGTATAAAAAACTTTTGCGACAAATAATAACTCTTTGTAAATATTTTATAATAAAAATTTTTCCTATAAAAAATTTAATTAATCTGTAAAATGTTCTATATTAAATTGTTTGTGTTATCGAAAACAATTTCTAAAAACAAATTACTGCTTCCTTACGCAAAATGTGCCCAGTAATGTTCTTCCTAAGCTTTCACCTATTGTAATCCCAAATAAATCTTGTCATAATATTTAAGCAATTTATTTTGATATTGACCTTTAACCTTTGCTTTATTTTTTTTTTTAAATATTTCTTTTAATTGTCAAGCTCGTTTAATTGATTTTATTTCTCTAAATGACATTTTTCCGTGACATTATGCGTACGTGACTTTTATTTGATTTATCTACACTTTTGTTTAAGAATATAATAATAGTTTTGTTTAGTACATTTTCCCTTTTAATGGTACTCGAGTTGGCTGTTTACATGTGTTACATGTCGTGGAAAAAATGTGTTTGAGTTTTTTGTTTGCTTCTGAAACGAAAGCTTAAAATTAATACTCAAAATTTTTTTGAAAAAAAATTTTTTATCGAAAAAACGTGTGTCATTGTTAATGAACTTTGAAATTTGTAAAAATGAACAAATTTATTATAATTATTTAGACCAATTTACATGCGCTGATTCGAGCCACGTTTGAAATAAAATGATTAAATATTTACTATTGTGAACTTTCTCCCTCCATTCCATGTGATAAACGATTTAAATAGAAACTGACATTAACAAAAATTCAATTTCATTTAAGTTTCAATTCAATTTCAGTCTTCGTATCAGATGAGAGTTTCGTTGTAAAATTTACCACTGCCACTAACATGAAGTCATTCATCCTTCAAAGAAACTATCAATTACAAGAATATATCTAGAGAGAAGGAAAAAATAATTTCTCCTGAAGGTTTTTAACAAACTGACAAACAAGCAAACAAACATATCAATTCAGCCACAAATAGGCATGAGCAAATACGTCAATTGTCAACTGTCTGGGCCATGAAATGAGTTTTGCAAATTGTTTCTTTTGTGCGTTTCGTAAAAACTAAAAGCAATTAGCTAAAATAAAAGAAAAAAAAGGACGTACATATAATAGTTTAAAGCACGCTTGTATTTATAAGCATAATGGAACATCTATGGCAGCTTAAGACAGTTAAACTAGAATTTATAAAACATAAAATCAAATAAACTTTCACTTAATTCTGCAATTTGAATAAAAACAAATGGAAATGTCTATATGAACCAAACATTTCGCAAACTAATAATAAAAACACAACAGCAAACGTTCCGTTCTGCTTATTTTCGAACTCTGATTACTTTAAACTATTTTATTCCGCTAGTAGTCGTAGAGTCGCATGTTCGATTCCTGCCAGCGACTCTGGGAGTTTCTGCAGACAAGCCAAAGTAGCTTTACAGTTTGTGTTTGTTTAAAAAATAAAAAAATAAAAAAAATAAACTCAAATGTGACCTGCCCCACGAAAAGGGGCAAGGGACCTCTGCGCCGAAATTTTTTTTTTTTACTTTTTGAGTGATTCTTATAGGAAAAAAACGCTCTTTCTTCTTTTCTCAATAACTTCGTGGAGCAGGTCACAAATGTGTATATACACTGGATTTTGTTAAAGCTGCAGTTTTGAAATCATAAATATTCACCCTCATCGGGAATAAAAGTTCACGTGAAATGTGTTCCCTTTCCCTAAAATTGTGATCGCTAATGTTTGCGTTGTTGTTGTGTCAGTATATAATATTTTCTAATTTTGTTCATCATTTTTTGTTCACGGGAAATATCTCACGTGAACAAAAGGTTCGCCTTTTATTCTTCTCGGTAAGGGTGATTCGCAATTTTCACCGCGTTTTCCAAACATTATTTTCGGGCAAAATTTTTACTCTAATTGTTGGTCAATATTTTGAAAAAATGTCAAAAAAAAAGTTTTAAGTAAAAAAAGAAAGTATGCGTATGCGAAGTGAGAATTTACGGTAAAATAAATTAGTAAAAGTAATTAGAGATAGAGAGAGAGCCATCACTTACGTGACTAGACGTGAGTGAAATATTCTTATTCCAAATGAATAACAGACACATTAATTAGAGAAAAGTGAGTAAACCTTCTTTATTCCAAATGAATATGACACATCGTTTAGGGACACAAAACTAGCGCAAGACACGCGTGGCTGAAAAAAATTTTGGGCCTGTCCCAAGATGTCGACAACATTCGACTAGTCGCACACTTACATTCAAAACAAAAACAAATTTTAAGTTTTTTTTGGTTTCAAATGTAAGTGGACACGCCCTTTGTGTTGAGTAATCCGATCACTTTGCTGGAAAATCGTGGAAATCGTGAATGACGGGTGACTAGACGTGAGTAAAATGTTCTTATTTCCAAATGAATAAAAGACACATTAATTAGAGAAAAGTGACTAGCATAAGTCAAGCGTGACTCAAAAAGAATTTCGTGTTTAGTAATGCGACCACTTTGCTATAAAATGTGTACAGAAACGTTAATAATGATACTCGTTCTCTCTAGATTGAGAGAAACATCACTTGCGTGACTAACGTGAAACACGCGTGACTAGCGTGAATCACGCGTAACTAGGCGCAAGTAAAATGTTCTTATTCTAAATGAATAAAAGACAAATTGCTTTGATACACGTGACTACAGCAAGTCACGCGTGGCTCAAAAAGAATTTTGTGTTATCTGTAAAATATAAAATATAAAAAACGTATTGCAGTGAATTATACTCGTATTAAAAAAGAAAGTAGAGAGAGAGAGAGATAGAGAAAGAGAGGCATCACTTACCTGACTATCATGAATAATGCGTGACTAGACGTTAGTAAAATTTTCTCTTTCCAAATAAAAAAAAACATTCTTTTTATAAAAAATTACTAGCTTAAGTCGAGCGTGACTTTAAAAAAATTCATTTTAAGTAATGCGACCACTTTGCTGTAAAATGTGTGCATAAATGTGTTACAATTAATATTCTCTTACTACGATGTTAATAGAGAGATACAAAGATATTACTTACCTGACTGGCGTGAATTACGCGTGACTAGGTGTGAGTAAAATTTTCTTATTCCAAATGAAGTAAAATTTTCTTATTCCAAATGAATAAAATACATAAATTAGAGACACGTGGCAAGTCACGCGTGGCTAAAAAGAATTTCGTGTTAAGTAATGCTGCCACTTTGCTCTAAAAAGTTATTAGAGAGATAGATATCACTTATGTAACTGGCTGGAATCACGCCTGACTAGGCGTGAGTAAAATTTTCTTATTCCAAATGAAGTAAAATTTTCTTATTCCAAATGAATAAAATACAGAAATTAGAGACACGTGGCAAGTCACGCATGGATAAAAAAAAATTTCGTGTTAATTAATGCTGCCACTTTGCTCTAAAAAGTTATTAGAGAGATAGATATCACTTACGTGACTAACGGGAATCACGCGTGAATAGGCGTGAGTAAAATTTTCTTATTCCAAATGAAGTAACATTTTCTTATTCCAAATGAATAAAATACATAAATTAGAGACACGTGACAAGTCACGCGTGGTTCAAAAAAAAAATTCGTGTTAAGTAATGCGACCACTTTGCTGTGAAATGTTTGCGTACTCATAAACCTATTACACTTGATTATAGTGAATTATGAATTTCTGAAATACTATAAAAAATGTCTGAAAGAATGGTGGAACATTTGCAATTTCTAAAGTATGTAAATCTGAAAGAAATTACACCTTTCGACAAAGGGAAAAATTTAACAAAAAAAAATATGGTATGGGTAGTAAAACCAAGTGAATGATTCCTTTGATTTCAATGATTTCTTTGATTTAGCTTTAAACGCAAGAGATAATCGAGTAGTACGAGTATGATGCCCTAGAAAATACTTTGGTCCAGTACAAAATAGTCCAGGGGTCACAGATTTGATTCGTGTCCATTAGTGTTGAGCGAAACTGTGATTTTTTAATAATGTTGCTCCTTGTGAACGTGATTTCTAAATCGCTGTTCTTTTAAACTGTGATTGTGATCACAGTTTAGCAGTATTTTATTTGTAGCCGTTCTGTTATTTTGACAAAATCTAATAAGAAGAGCAGTTGTGAAATTAAACAGTGACTGTGATCACGGTTTAACACATTTCAGCTCTTCTGCTTTAAAAGTATGTATTAGTATTGGTATTTTGATAAATGCTAATAAGAAGAGCGACAAGAACAAACAATTAGCATCAACCCCAACCAAATATTGATAATTGTCGTATGAGAGTCAGAGAGACAGTAAAATTGCCAATACAAAAATGTGAGAGCTATACATAGTTGCCAGAAAAGACGATTTGACACGATTAGACGATTTTTTTTCGACAAACGGTGAACGTATACAAATAAATTCATTTGGTAGCTTTATTTACTGTAAAGTAAGCATGCAAAAGCATTCACAGTTTGTATGAAAGAAGTATATTTGCAAAACCTGTTACTTGATAAATTCAGTCACAGTTGTGATTAGTGATTTTTCAATCGCTGTGAAAAAGTAACAGGTTTCGAAAAATAGCTCATCACTACTGTCTATGTAAGCACTCGCGTAAATTTGAAATATCCCAGAAATAGGAAATCCTAGTACTCGTAAGTTTGTATATATATGACTTCCTTAAAATATTTATAGGTACATGTTTCCTTTTTATGGCTAAAAGCACAGAACAAAAACATAATAATATCTTTTTCAATCTGTAACATGAGTATCATCAATGGTTCAATTAAATTTCCTTGTTTTTCTTTAACTATCCTGCAATTTTTTCTGATTTTATGCTTTTCTTCATCATTTAATTGTTCTTGCCTTTGTATCTTTGTATAATGTTTGTTGAAGTGAGTCCCTACTTGTATATATGCTCACAACATATTCAAGAATTAAAATCTTTGTATTTCGTTTTCCATTGCGTCCTTTTTACATTCTACTTTGTACATTGTACATGTCCTGTAAGTGTCATATGTTTATTTTTTTATATGCGATTATAAATATGTTTCCTTTTCCGTTTTGTAGCTGCATTTTGGCTTTTATAGTTTAGTGTTTGTTGAAAAATTAGTTTATTACTTTTTTGTTGTTCATTTTCTCTGTGCATTGTCATTTCTATTTGTCCTTTGCTGTTTCGTATTGAGTTTGTGCTACAAAGTATATATTTATTTATACAACGAAAAGATGACGATGATGTTGATGATGAAATCATCGCCATTATTTTAAAGTTAATTGGGAAGTTGATGTCAGTGTTTGTTGACAATGTTATTTTACTTCATTAGTGGCCATATGTAACATTCTTCAAGGCAAGCAAGCCATGTTATAATAAAAACTAATGACTGTACTTTCACAGCTTAATTAATTATTTTTCATGCTGAAATCTATGACGGTCGTTAATTGTTAAAGCAAAAGAAATATATTTTGTTGCATATAAAATAAATATCATTACAAATACAAATACTTTGAAATTTGTTTTATAATGAATATTTTATAAACAGTAATTAAAACTTATATAGAGAAATTTTAGTACTGACACTAAAAGCAAAATTTTTGGTGAAAAAAATTCCATGGAATTTCTTTTCTTTGAAGCAATCAAATTATAAAAAAAAAATAATAAAAATTTGGTGTCTCAACCAACAACTTCAATCGAAAAGAGCACAAAAGCTAATGGATTTTTATTAAATTATAGAATAGCTATTTATTATTCACTTTATTGCACTTTGTTTTTTTTTTTTGAAAAACTCATTATTCATTACAAAGAGATTTCTAACGAAATTTCTATCGACTGCAAAGGGCTTTTCCAACGAAAGTTGTTATGAACAGCCAACAGTATTTTAAAAAAATTATTTTTTTTTATTGTCAACGTTGATTCGATAAAGAAAATCTATTCGCTCATTTAATTATATAATTTATAATTTTAAATTTATTTTTGTGTGTGGTATGACAATTTTTTTTCTACATAAAAGAAAATGTGAATTCAGCTTAAGAAAACATTTTTTTCCATGAAATGTTTTCTTGATTTATTAAATTTTGTTTTTCAATAAAACAAAAATATTTTCTTAGCGATAAAAAAATTATTTACAATTGTTCTTAGGGGCCATTCACATATAACGTAACGCTATTTTTGGAATTTTTATATATTTATTCAACATGATTTATTAATCGATTTAACAAAAAAGAAAACGTTACGATACATATCGAGCCCTATTTTCGATTTAATCGTTAAGCTACAATAATTAAAGTTTTCAGTAGAAGGTCGCCTACGATAAAATTTTACAGCCTGCATTTTAAAAAATATCAATAATTCTGAGCAATGGCTAGGACCATAACATTTTAATTTCAATAAAAAATAATAATTTTTTTGCGGCATGAAAATATGGCTCGATATGATGACAAATCAAATTTCTAATAATTTCTGGCACAAAAAAAATTTTATATGTACGATTTGAGCCTGATTAATGCACAAATAACACCAAAAAGTTAATTGTAAATATTCTGACAAACATGTAGTAGAACGGAACAACTACCTGTTTTCGAAGCGTTCTTTAAATAAATATACTTAATAGTAACAAACCAAAAAAGTTTGTCTTAAGTAGAAAGAACAAAAATAAGCATAATTAGTAAAGAACAAACGACAATGGCAACACTGTTGTAAATTTAAAGATGGTAAAAATTAGCTTTCATTACAAAAAAGCTTTCAGCAAATTGTAATACGTTGAATCAAAACAATTCACATATTCCATTTGCAATAAAAGTCGCGTATATAAAGCAGAAATCTACATGAACTGACACCACACACAGTGGACCAAACACAAAAGAACGCTGATGATGAAAGTGTAGTGAACTTCGAAAACAGCCAGTTGTTCCGTTCTACTACGTGTTTGTCAGAATATTTCTTAAATTAAACTTTGGTGTTATTTGTTCATGAATAGTTATTACATGTAATTTGGCTTACAAAGCGATACGATTTTTAGCCTGATCAAATCATAAATATAGAAACAAATGAAGTTCGAACAATAATAATTAAAATAAACTAAAAAAAAATTTATCCATAAAAGAAATAATTTTTTAGAAATTATGCGACATAGAATAATTTCCAAAAATAAAAAGGGTTTTCATGAGAACTCTCAAAATTGCCATTTGTGCAATTGGGCAAACTTGCGAGACTTTTGAACTTTTGCGCAAACAGTTTATATAAATTTGAAACAAACGTCAAAAAGTTCATTTAATAAAAATAAAATAAGAAAATTTCAAGCAATCTTTAATTCAAAAACATATTTATATACATATTTCCATAAAAATAAAAATGACTAAAGAAATCCAAAAAAGCAAGAATTTGTGTTTTACAAAATGCACAATTGTACAGCTTAAGTTTACGCGTCAAACTTATTGGGTAAAACTTAATAATTTCTATAAAATTTTTGACATTTTATTTACGAGAGTGTAAAAATGCACAATTGCACGCACAGTTTGCGAGACTTTTGAACATTCTCATGAAAACCCTCAATTCAATTAAACAATTAATTAAATTTTTACCTATAAACAATTTGATAAGTCCATATTTACACTATGCAAGTCTTATTGCTTAACCTGATTAGTTTGAGGTAGAGAGAGACGAGGGGCACAGTAACGTTTCTTTTCCCCTTGTCTCTCTTTCCTAAGAAACTAATCAGCTTAGCAATAAGACTTGAATAGTGTAAATATGGACTAATATCAATTTAGTTTTTCCACTCAAATTAATTCATACAATTAAAAAATTTAATTAAATTAATTAAATTCTTAATTGAAAACATTAATTGGTGAATACTTTTTTCTGTGCTTGAAGTAAATTGTTTTTATAATGAAAATTCTGTATTTAAAAATTATCCAGTAAATATTTTAAGTTGTAGGTAGACAAACTTTGTCAACTGCCTTTTTAATTAATTTTTGCAGATTTTGCTTAAGTAGTAAATTTTATTGCAAACTCCCTGTAGTCCTTCCTGATTAGTGTTTAACTTAAAATATACAACGCTGCTTTATTTTGTGTTTTTGCTCTAAAAATAAATATGTAGCAATTTTTTATTTTTTAATTTTAACGAATTGTAGTTACTCTTGATCTCTCTTTTATATACATATGTATTCTAATTATATGCTCTATATTCTTTTTATTGAAATATCAACACATTAAAACATTACAAATAAAACCTACACACCGACATTAAACTACATACCTTCGTATCTTTGCACTCCTTGCCTTGATCTTTCGCTCCTCTGTAATTACTCTACCCTTGGAACAACTTTTAGAATAAGAAAGAAGCCTCCATCAGTTCAACTCGCACTTCAGCTTATCCTTTAACACCCTCATCCTTGTCACCGCCTTTGCCACAATATCAATATCCAGGCAAACGTTCCCTTTCACCAGTCAGATCCTTTTATCCCAAAATACCAACTTATTCCTGCAGGCGCCTCTCCACACGCCGTACACCCACTATTTATACACTAGCACCACAGCAGCAGCCCTCCACTAAATCACTACCAAATAATATTAATTCACCAACCTCACAAACACCAACGTGTACCACTACCACTACAGCAGCCTGTTGTAAAAGTAGAATATGTTCATCTCACGTAGGCAGTGCTCCCTGCAGCAGCAGTAATCTACAGTTACAAACCTCTCATCATCATTATCATACCAATAAATTTCAGAGCGAGGCTTGTTGCGGCGATACAGCAACTGCAGCTGTGTCGTCTGCAAACACAACATCGACTACAGCAACAGCATCAGGGTCGTCTTATCACACCCTCAAACCTTTGCCTTTGCCTTCCTTAAATGACAATAATGCCGCCTCTTCTAGTACGCTCTCCTTTTCCATGGGCGAATTTGGCTCTGTCTCTTCTACTGCTACTGTATCTTCTGCTTCCAGCTTGCATCCTCCTGGCGGCTGCTTAACGCCAACTAGTTATAAAAAGAAATCTTCATTTCTGCAACGTAAAAAGCCTTTACTCACACGCAGTGAGGTGAGTGTGTCTTTTGCTCTCTATTTTTCTTCTTTGTTTTTAATTTGTAGTATTTCTTGAGAAAATATTTTTTTATTTTTTTTATTTGCCACTTGGGCTTTGCTTTCTTTAGTTTCCTTTAATTTACTAATTTTTCATTTTTCCATGTACTTTTTCTTGCTTACCGCATATTAAACTTGTGTTAAGGGCGTAAGAGAAAGAAGGTGTGGTGGGGGGGGGGGGGGGGGGGGAGAGAGAGAAAAGAACCACATTCATTAACTTAAATAAGTCTTTCTTGCGCTTGTTTATGGGTTACATTCTTTATGTTAATCTATTTCCCAATTATGCCACTAAGTATGCACTTGTTTTATATCACAATTACGCCTCTAAGTATGCAAGTGTTATTTCAAGATTTTAAGTTGTTCTTATTTTCTTTATGCGTGTGTGAGTTTTTACATTTTATACTTGGTTTTAATTACTGAAAGTTATACGATGCAGTGCATCAGTTCAGTTTTCTTTTACTATCCATGATGTTCAATGATTTTAAAAGGATAGTACGAGTATTATTTAAAAGGTTTTTTGTTTCTTACTTGATCAACATTTTATTATTTTTTTCTTTAATTTATAATTGTTTGAAACTGCTAAGTCATACATTTGTTACACATATTAACCATATGTTAAATACATACAAACGAGTATGTATAATAAAAATAAATTGTATTTGAAAATTTATATATCTCACACTAAATCATAAACAGTTACAACTTGAAAAATCCCAGATGTTCGGGAGTGACGAAAAAACTGTTGATACTGCACAAATTACGCAATTGTGTAACATAAAAGCAGGCGCAACTGTATTTTATATTGCTGAAGAAGAATGTGTTGCAAAAAAACAATTTATGCAAACGGAATCAAACTTTTGATTCGGACACGTGTTTATTAAGTTAAACAGTTGTGTATGGAACGAACTAATTAACTTATGCCAGCCATACATAGCGTGACCAGATGGTTTTTGCAAAAAGTGGGACATGATTCATCAAAAATCGGGATTTTGAAGAAAATACCGCGAAAAAGCGGGATTTGAAAATAAATATATTTTATAAAGCGGGATGTGTAATGTACACATACACAGTTTCGTATATATTTAGGAAACACAGTTTTAAAATCAAAAGAAACAATTTAAACGAACTAAAATATTTATAAACAAAAATATTTATTTTCTTTTTATATTTATTAAGCTTAAGATCTCAAGCTTAATAAATATAAAAAACAAAAAGATCGAAGAAATTTAAACAAAAATATTTATCTATATAAAATTAACTGTCGTTCGTTCGAAATTTCATCAATTTAGAATGTTTGTCATTGTGTCACAAAACACACAGAAGCGAAGAAAGTGACAGGTAAAAAAAGGTTCAATCAGGTTTTTGAAATTCATGGAAAAAAGAGAAAAATATAGTGTATTTGTAGTTTTATTGCACTAGAAAGAAGAATCGAAACAAAAACGCCGACAAAATTTAAGGAAAAACGAGACAAACAGAAAAATACCTTTATCATCCGTCTCGTGACACTTCTGTATGTTTTGTGATTGTGTGTTTGTGGTTAATATTTAACACACCCACTTTTCTTTAATTTATCGAAAACCGGGGTACGACTGTGATTTAAAGAAAAAGTATTGAGGAGCGGACAGTGGGCGTAGCACCTCCCATATATAGAAAATATTTATTTTGAAATATCGGTAAAGCACCTGAGATTTTGAAGGAGCTACTCCACTGACCTTATAATTTGTTAAAAAAGCGACAGTCGGAATAAAAGAAGTGGGCGTGGCAGCAAGAAACGTAAAATTTCGTGTAAGTTACGATTTTTATAATGTGCGTTATCTAAAAAAAAAAGTTCGAATTGGACAATAATTGGGATTGGACAATTAAGCGTGGCTCCTTTCAAATAGAGAAAATATTTACTTAAAACAATTTCTTGGAAACCAGTGCAGTGAGAATGTTAAAGCTTTTCATGTCTATTTACATATGTTAATAATGAGATTTGTATTCTGCAAAATAGTGAAGGTTGAACTACATCCGTAGCACTTTAAATATAAGAAATTTTTCATTTCGTGTAACGAAGCGCACAGGATTTTCGCTAGTTAAGCAATAACTACACTAAAAAAATATTTGGAATGAATTTTTATCATTTTCATTTCAATCAAAATCAAAAAGATTTAAAATTTCAAAAAAAAAAAAGAGATTTAAAATTTCTAAAAAGCGGGATAAAGCGGGAAAGAAATTCGAGGCGGGATAATCGCGCCTAAAGCGGCATGTCTGGTCAGGTTAGCCATACACTATACAAGTTCAATGCTCAAGTCTGGCGCTGCGTAAACTAAGCTTGTGACACACACTATGCAAGTAAATTGGGCAGTTTTTATTTTAAAGCTATAATATATATATATATATATATATATAATTCTAGGAACTCTGTCTAGAATATTTTTTCCGTGCTCATTTCTTGTTTTGTGAACTCATTAAAAATCACGACACAACTGAGCGTTTGCAACATACGAGTACACTACACAAGTTCACTGTACAGTTTAATAAACTTGAGCAAATATCAAAATCGGTTTGATATTTACTCAGTTCACTGCGTAAATAGCACAACCAAGAGATAGGGAAGGAAGTTTCGAACCACAAATAGTCAAAAAAAGGCAAACAAACTTACATTCAGAGCTTGAAACGAAGATTTTGAGCACATTTGCCACACTACACAAACGCACTGTACAGTGCCAGACTTGTGCAGTGAACTTGTGTAATGTATGGGCGGCATTAATATAAATACGTGTCTCAATCAAACAGATTTTCATTAGTATTTAGTGGCTCTTTTTTTTGTCAAGTGTGAACGCTGCTTTAAATATGTAAACAGAAAACAGCTGAGCACTTTAACAATCTCACAAAAATAATAAAGTAAATTTTGGCCATAAAAAAATCAAAGTGAAAATGCTATATGTCTCTCTCTCTCTTTCTCATTTACATAGTTTAGATAAAGTGAAACCCTTGTTTAAATTTGTCGACAACTTGCATGAATGACACTTATTAAATTTAAACCTTTTTTGTGCAACAACTACAAAGACAAACTTGTTTCTTTTATATCTTATTTTGCAAAAAAAAAAAAAAAAAAAAAAAAAATTCAATAACATCCTTTTTTGTAGGCTTTCATTTATTTATATTTATTTAAGTTAAATAATGTATGTATGTGTATAAGGAGAAAAAAGTAAATTCTAAAAATATTCTTTCATGTGCATGCAATGAATGTGTAGCTTCTTTTCTTAATATACTTAAAGGACATACAATTATTTTTTACTATCTATTATACGAGTAAATGTGTATTGATGTAGTATTTGCTGGTATGTATATACATACATATATAATATTGCTGGCGGTAGTAATTCTTCATACATTCGCATTCGCATTACAAAATCAGTACAAAATCTTAATACACTTGACTGCACTTGTTGGCTTTATGGCGAACAAGTGTTTAATGTGCTTAAAGCTATAAAAACAGATGTTTGCAAAGCAAAAGTAAACGTAGCAGCTGTTAAGGCTAAGAAATGAAGAAGCGTACGAAGAAAACGGTTTCTTGATGCGATAATTGTATGTACGTACACAGGGAAAAATATTTCTGCAATAAATATCTAACTTTAATTGAAAAATAAAACCAAAAATCATTTAAAAATGTGCTTAAGGCAATTAAACTTTTGTTTAAAAATTTAATTAATTGACTCAGTTACATTTTTAACTGGTTTTTGGTTTTATTTTCAATTAAAGTTGTTTATATGCAGGCATATTTTTTTTCTGTGTACACAAGTAAACGCAACTACGAGTAACTAACACAAGGAAAAAAAAGGAAAGCAAAAATAACATGCCCTTAAGTAAATACTTGAACTTATTTGCATTAGAGAACACGAAGATGAATAATAATTTAAGACTTAAATTGTTGTCTTGTCATCTAAAGCACATATATGCAGGCTATTCTGTGTTGTTACTTTAGGATTGAGAGAATAGTTTTGTAAAAATTCAATAGAGCAGGAAAATTGTTAATTAAAACAGCGCTAATGTATATTTTAAATTTATAATTGACACCGAATATTCTTATGTATGACTTCAAATAAAGATAACAAACTGTTCCCAAATAAAAAGCTGATTTGCTTCTCCACGTCTCGTGTTAACAAATAAAATAAAAATTTCCTTGCATCTAATTCAAGAAAGAAATCATTGAGTAAATTCAGTCATAAGCCTGGGAGAGCATCCAAGATTTCTGAAAAAAGATTTTATAATAACTTTGTAACACTTTAATCAACTACCGCTTCTCTGTAAGCAGGTTTATAAGGGCATGTCATGCTGCTATTGGCTAACAAAACTGCTTGATATTTGTTCGCCATGTTCCACTTTGGAGCATTTCGTTTTAAGTGCTTATTTCAGTGCAATCAGTATGTAGTGAATGCATGGAATATTGAAGCTTTTTGTTCGCTCATTGAGTCAATAGTCGATCACACGATCTCCGCATGTTGGGCAAGAACACTACCCACTGACCTGCTGAAGCACATATTTATTTTCATACACAATTCAATTCAAAAATAAAAATTCAAATCACGAAGTAAAAATCTCATTCGCATACAAATCTGTACACAGGTAGGCGAGAGAGGATGGACTATAAACAGCCAACCAACTTCATAGTGTTTGTGTAAAATTTCGTCATGCACTTACGTTAATGCATCATCGTAAGGATGAGAGGATGTACTGTCTACTTTTCCGCATCTCCGAAGCGCTTCTTTTTGCCTTAGTGCTTACTTGTGCCAAATTTATTTTTGCTTGGGAGTGTAGTAAGAATAAAGCGCAGTAAAGTAGGCAACACAAATTTTAATGGTTCGATTATTGATGGCAACCGAACTTTAGTTGACTTATTAGCTGGCAACGCAATTGAAATTAAAATAGTTATTGTGTATGGCAACTTTCTCCAGTTGCCAAAAAGTTATCCAAAATACTTTATCACAAATGGGCAACTGAAAATAATGTAAAAAAAGCTTAAAATTTTAGGAAATATATGTAAGTGTTGGAAAGAAAATTGTTAAGTGCAGTGAAAATATTTTTCGATGAAAACAAGGAAGTACAAAATGTTTTATCTATTAGACGGTACTTAAGGCACAATTCAAATCCTTTAGAACAACTATGTTCAAGCCATATGCACAATGTGCAAGCTTTTACTAAAGAGCTTTGTGCTTTCACAACGAGCGAAAGCACAACAGCCAATCAGATCTCGGCGAAAACAATGCTTACTGCTTAATTTGCAAAGAAACAACAATAAATTGTCAAAGCTTTCAAAGCTGTTTGCCTCAAATGCAAGTTATCACAGTATGTTGGTTTGGATATAGCTGCTTTAGAATTACCATCTCTAGTGTATATAAATGTTATTGCCTAAAATAAGTTTTAACAATCTCTTTTTGATTTTTGCTCTAAAACATATTTTCTTTAAAATACAAAAAAAAATACAAAATTCAAAAATTAAAATAAAACTGTGATTAATTTTTAAAACTCTTGTTTGCCTTAAAAACTATGCAGCAACTAAAAATTTGTGATTGCCAACAATATGGCAACTGAACCTTCCAGCTGTTAGTTGCCAGTTGCCAACTAGCAACGCAATTAAAGTTCTCCTACTAAACTGATTTAAGTAATCGTTTAAAGGATTTGAACGAAAAAATTTAGGAACTGATGGGTATTGGACCTTGTTTAAATAATTTCAATATAATTTCTATTAAAAAAATTTATTGAAAACTGAAAACCGTTCCGTTTTTTCACACCAAGTGCGCTTTGCAAATAACATAAACTAAAATAAACTTTTTTTATTATCAAGTTGCCTTCTTCCCTTATCTTCTTATCTTTTTCAATAACAAAATTTATATTACAAAAAAAAAATACCTCTCCACACAAGCTACTACTGCACTCTTACTAAAGAAACATTTTTAATAAATCAAATATATATATTCGCATTTCACAACAGCTTTCACGGTATCAAAAAACAATTTCTATTTAAGCACTTTTTTATATTTCTGAATGATATTTTTTTCTTCTTCGCCTTTAAAAATTAGTTTAGACATACTATAAAAAGAAAAAAATCCAAGAAACCAAAACAAAGAAAAACAAAATAAGGTCAAGGCTAAACAAAATTATACATTTTTATTTATGGGGCACATTCTAAAGCACTTGAGATATTTATTTCATTAAAATGAAGTTAACATGAAGTGGAATCGAAAATCGAGAGAATGAGTGGTTGAGGGGGGGGGGGGGGGGCATATAAGAACTCATCATGATAATAATGATGTTATCCAGTATATTTTTTGTTTGTTTCTAAAACACTCACAAAATGAAAATCAAGTGTATGTCATTAACAATCCGGAACCGCCTTCTCTGTGACAACTGTTGTAGTAAAACAATGTTGGCAGTTGTCAAGAAAAAAAAAGAAGATAGTCCTCGTCTCCACACTATGAAACATGTGCTTCATGATTTCTTTTAAGTTTGTTGATTAAAGGAAAAAGATGAAAAGAGTGCCTGCCCTCTTGGCTATTAGGTAGTCTAGACTAGTCTTATAGTCGGAGGGTCGCAGGTTTGATTCCTGCCAGAGACTCTGTGTAATTATACAGACAAGCGAAAGTACACAGACAAAACATTTTCCTGCGATAAACACGTTTAACTGAAAAAAAAATCAATTAAAAATTTAATTGATTCAATTAAACGTTTGCTTAAAAATTTAATTTAATTAGAAGTTTAATTGACTCAATAAAATTTGTAATGGATTTTCGGTTTTTTTTCAATTAAACCTGGTTATGGCAGGAACATTTTTTTTCTATGTAGCTTCGCAGTTTGTGTTTGCTTTAAAAAAAGATGTACATGCAGTTCTTTTTGAGTATCGCATTCAGCATAAAAAATATATTTGTAAATGTCCATTGTGTGGACACGAATGCAAAAGAGCATTTAAAAATGTTTCGCAGCAAACGACGAGACTTCTTAAGTAACATACAGGGTGGGCCAAAAGTTACCTTGGGTTTTAAAAGTTTAATAACTTTTTCGTTTATTAATTTTTTTTTTATTTTTTTCTCAGATTATATAATATATAAAATGGAAAATGTTTTACACTAAGTATGAAAAATAATGTCTCTTAAATTACCACTGTTTTCAGCTTCGCACTGATGGGCTCGTTTTAGAGCATTTTCCATAATATCTTCCAAAATTTCTGCAACAATGTTTGCCTTGAGTTCAAGGATTGTCTCTGGCTTGTTCACATACACTATCTACTTCAAATAACCCCAAAGAAAATAGTCGGGTGCTGTTAAAACTGGCGATCGCGCTGGGCCAAATTATTTCCGAATTTCTGGAAATTATTCGCTCTCCAAAAATGTTACTTAAAAGTGCCATTGTGTCTCGGGCAGTGGCTCCGTCCTGCTGAAACCACATACCAGGTATGTTTTCAAGAGCAAGGCGTAAAAAATTTTCTATCATAAACCGATACCGCTCTCCATTTACGGTTACAGCACTTCCATCTTCATTCTCGAAGAAGTAAGGCCCAATGATATTTTCAGATGTGATCCCACACCATATTGTACATCTAATGGGGTGCAATTGGCGTTTATGAATGGCTCTTGGATTTTCAGAACCCCAGAACCTACAGTTCTGCTTATTAACAAAGCCATTCAAATGAGAATGAGCTTCATCACTCATAATCATAATCGCCCATCAGTGCGAAGCTGAAACCGTGGTCATTTAAGAGACATTATTTTTCATACTTAGTGTAAAAAAAATTTCCATTTTGTATATTATATAATCTGAGAAAAAAAATAAAAAAAAAATTAATAAACGAAAAAGTTATTAAACTTTTAAACCCCATGGTAACTTTTGGCCCACCCTGTACAAAAAAGTAATATGAATGAGTTTGTAATATTAATTAAAATATTTGTAATATTAATTAAAAAATTAATTAAATTTTCACCTATAAACAATTTGATAATATCAATTAAGTTTTTCCACACAAATTAATTAATACAATTAAAAATTTAATTGAATCAATTAAATTATTAATTGAAAACATTTCTGTGAATCAGTATCATTCATTATTTTGATAAGTTAATGTCAGTAAATGCATTTGAGGGGAAAAAAATACAAA
The DNA here is from genome assembly GCA_936439885.1 of Nowickia ferox. Classification (NCBI taxonomy): domain Eukaryota; kingdom Metazoa; phylum Arthropoda; class Insecta; order Diptera; family Tachinidae; genus Nowickia; species Nowickia ferox. The sequence goes on along the minus strand of OW387024.1, from coordinate 18,888,122 downwards.
AAAAAAAAATAAAGAAAAATGTTATAAGACCAGTAAAAGTAGATACAAGTTAAAAGTGGCACAATAAATTTTTACAAGTAATAAAATTAATGCCAAACAAATTAAGTTAATGCACAATGTCTTTTATACAATGTGTACCATACTCTGGGATTTTATATAATTTTTATTTCGCTTAAATCCTGTCTGCCAAAGGAATTACAGGGATTCAGCCACTTTTCACTTTTAATAAAGAATTTCGTATGCTCACAACATTACAGCTGTTCGTTCGTTCGTTCGCTCTTGCTGATACGAAAGAATATTTTCTCCACAAAAAGACATCTTTATTTTATTAATTAAATTGATTATCATTATTCCCTTAAAGGAAAAAAATTAATAAATTTCCCTAAAGCAAAATATTTTGTACGTGTACGAAATTACAAACAGTTTAATTAAAAATACAGAATAGAAAATATATTTTATGTGGAAATTGTTACCTGAAGGTGATTAGGAATTAATAATAATTTTTCCATAATACGAAATTGTCTTTGTAACTGGACAGTTATAAAAATCTTAGAAAAATTGATGATACCAAATACTTATGCCCTAATTCAGTACGAAGATTTAGAACAATGTTTTTAAAAAATAAAAATAATATTGAAATTATTATACAATAGTTTGAAAAATGTTTTAAAAAAATATGTGTTGGAGATAATGTTTAGAACAAAATCATAAAGCAAATACACAAACCTTCTAGCATGGACAGTAAATAATAATTGTTTTAAAGAATCACAACTGCGGCTTTTTTTCGTCCATAGACAAGGCAATACAAATCGTATTTATTTGTATCCCATATTTGTTTACTTGCAACAATACATATCGTAGGCTTAGATAAGATATGACATTTTTATACGGTACGAAAGAGAAAAAGACGCCTCATCGACTGGCTAAAATATTTATTTTAATTTGAAAATCCATATGTCGTAAAAACTTAACGTATTACTCAAATTTCTTAAGTAATGTATACAAAACTTTAACAGTATTTTGTCTCTTCTGTAAGATTTGGTTGAAGTGAGTTAGCAGGTTTACACCTTAAGCCGACAATATAACTTGTGTTGTCTGATTGTAGAAATATTAAAAGTCACTTAATTATTTTGAATTTAAGCACTTCTTTCTCATCGCTGTTATATATATGTTATATGCTGGATAGAAGGCAGGACCAATAGTTCATGGCGAAGTAGGGAGGATTGTAGAGTCTCAAGGGGCTTGTAGCCAAAACTTGACTCAGGAAGATCCAAACTGCTACTGGACATGAATAGCAAGGCGATGCGAATTGTGATAGACGTGTTGACAGGTCACTGCTCTGTCAGAGCAAGAACCAGCATTTGGGTAACTGGCACTCCAGATTTTTGTAGGATGTGCTGAGATGAAGAAGAACCAGAAACCATTGAACATGTTATCTGTCACTGCCCGAAGCTGCAACGTCATAGGCTTAGATGGCTGAGCAGACGTTTCCATGAAAGCATTACTGATATCGGGAAGTGTAAACTAGAGGACATCAGGGGCTTCATCATGGGAATTCGGTGGCTCAAGGACGGGTAATAGGGTCACTTCTGGTTATAAAATGGGGGTAAATATTACTGTTTGGGCAACAGAAGGGAATCACAATGGACCCAATTGGGTCTCCGAATGGAGGTGCGGTATAGCACCACCCTTCCTAACTAAACCTAACCTTCTTATCGCTGTTAAACGAAATTCTTCAAAATAAATTCTCAGCTATTTTAAACTTTTTCTTTTTTTCTTAGCTAGTATATTTTTACAATAATTAAAGAAATTTTCTGTTTATAAAACTTAAAATAATAACCAAAAGGCTCAAAGGCGGTTATACCTCTAAAAAAAACGCTTACACTTTACCATCTCTATCTCTTTCTCTCTCTCTCTCTCTCTCTCTCACTCTCTCTTATTAAAGATGATTGAAAAGCGCCATTAAACTATGAATAAAAGCGTATTAAAACATAATGCTTTATACAGCATAATCTTAAGGTTTTATAAATAAGAACTCTTCACAGAAGTCAGCTTCCCTTGCAGTATGCTTGCAGCACCATAAAGAATCTTGTAAGAATAAGCTGCATCATGGCATCTACATAACTACAAAGCTATTGCATTTAAGATGGTGCATTTGTTAACTGACAAGTTGTCTTTAAAAATTCCCTTTTTTTATTTTTATATTTTCTTTTTTTAGTTTTCATTTTTATTTCAACAATTTATCCTCACGCTATTCCTTGTCCTCGTAAGCACCGGCAAGTCCTTTAAAATTATAATTCAGAATCTTGATGAGTAATCGAGATTGTGCAAAAGAAAATTGAATTAAAATGCACATAAAGAAATAATAAAATGTTATGGGAAATTAAAACTGGATAACGAGTTGTTAAATCCAAGGTGTTTTTAGCAGAGGTAAAGTGAGAGAGATAATAGTGTAATTGACCTGCTTAAAAACTAAACTTTACCGCTTTAATGAAGCTAAAGAAAGGATGCCAATATATTCCTTTTTATAGCTGCATAGGGAGCAAAGGTTAAATTATTTTTACTACCAACAATAACGTTTTATTTTATTGTCTTAAAAATATTAAACATTAATATTATTAAGAAGTAGAGATGTGCAAATGTCGTGATTTTATCGTGTCACGCGTGATCGTGATCAAATTTATAATTAATCACGCGTGAGTGCGTGACCGTGACTTAAAAAAAAATACTCGTGCGTGTGCTCTTTTTAAGAATCACGCACGAATTCTCACGCTGTCACGAGATAACACTCTTGCGTGGGTATATAACTGTATTAAAAATTTTAAATTTTCTTATAATAAATACTACAATCTATGTCTGAGCTGCACAAAGTAGCACCAGACTGCCGAACATCAATCGGCTTCTTATACAAATGAATACACATATGCGAATACATTACTCTCGTGTTTTTCTCGGTGGCCAGATCTGATTTATGTACATTAATATGTATGTATATACATACATATAGGTAGGCATGAGCCTGCAAACATAATGCATACATACTACATATGTACGTATGTATAAACATACATATGTATATATATGTAAGAACCTATTTTTCAACTAACAAACATAACAAATTAATTATATATTTTTCGTAAGCGTGCGTGATCGCGATAAGTTGTACACCCCTCGTGCGTGATTAAGAATATTTTATACGTGAGCGTGCGTGATTGTGAAAATTTTCAAAATCATTCGTGCGTGAAAGTGCGTGAGCGTGCGTGATCGTGAAAATTTTCAAAATCATTCGTGCGTGAAAGTGTGAGAGTAAAATATTTTTCAGCGTGAGCGTGCGTGTCGTCAGTCAAAAACCGCTCACGTGCACATCTCTATTAAGAAGTGATAAACTTCTTTGGGAGCGCACTTTTGCAAACTTTTATAAATGGTTTGGATTTCCGCAAATGAGCTCAAAATTGTTTCGGGTATCATTCCAAATCACGCAATTTTGTTTTTTGACGTACCTATTCATCCAGAATAAGATGATTTTTCAATGGAAATTAGAGCCAGTTTCGAAATAGTCGAGGGCCCATTTAGAAAGCACATGTTGTTCTTCAGCTCCTGGGGCAGTTAGAAGTTTGTACGGGTGCGAGCCCAAAATGGCGAAATTGTTGCAAAATTCGACAAGTTGTGGTCTGCGAAAGGCAGAGTTGTTGTAAGCGACCCAAGATCGACTGCCTCGGATGCTGCTGCACTCTTTCATATACAGGGGTGATGTTTTCGGCAGATTTTCCGTCTCGTCGATTGTTACTTTTTTCACATGTTGTTGAACGCAACAACAACACGTGGGAAGACCCTCTACATATATGTATATTCAGCTTATTATAAAAATCGGCTTGCATGCTAACGTTTCACGCAGGTGGCTCCCAAAAAAAATATGAAAACAATTAAAAAAAACACCAATTACACTGTATGTAATTTTTTAAGTCATGAAATTATAACCACCACTACGTGATAAAAGACCAAAACAAACCCGTGTCTCCCAGTTTTTCCCCAAGCAATGCACTTTTTTTATATGCCCCCAAAGATTTGGATCCGTTCGAAATTTTGATTTATGACTTAAGCCATTTTCATAATTACGGGCACATGTACATACTCGTACATACATATGTACTTTTTTTATAAATAAAACTTTAATTCAATAAATTTTATTTTTTTTTTTCTTCTCAATTTCAAGGTATCAAGTTCAGAGTATTTTTCGGTTAGTTTTTGTACTGAATCCGGCTGCCAAGATGAAGAGTTCTTCCCTGCCACCAAAGGTGTTACCTTAGCGTAAGTATTTATGTAAAGTATAATTGTTTCAAAAAAAAATATTCATAATAAATATGCTTATTTTTATTATACTTCAAACAGAAATGCTTTAAGCCAGTCTTTAAGAAGACGTAATTTAAGTTTTACCCAATTAACAGTCACCGACAGTAATGACAATAATCAAGCACCAGCATTTTTGGAAGCGGGTAAGTACAAATGAATTTTGTTTTATTTTTCAAAAGGTTAGTTTTTTAAAACTATTTGTTAATGTAAATTTTTTCTAGGAGTACTTTTTTCATAATTTACTTCTTTAAAAGGTACTTATTGTTAAATATGTATCTTTTTCAAAAAAGTACTTTTTCTTTCTATAAGATACTTCTTTTAAAAGGTACATATTTCTTTTAAAAACTACTTTTTTTTAAATACACTTTTTGAATAGGTATTTTCTTGAAATGTACTTTTAGGAAAACTTATAAAATTTTTTTATGAAACTATAATATAATATGTGGATATCAGTTTTATAAAATTACCGTTTATAAAAGGTACTTTTTGTAAAAGATAATTCTTATGAGAGGAATGTTTTATAAAAGTTGCTTTTTATTACAAAAGCTGGTTTTTATAAAATGTACTTTTTATAAAATGTTTTTTTTGTAAAATGTGCTTTTTGTAAAACGCACTGTTAATAAAAGATACGTTTTTGTAAAAGGTACTTTCAAAAAAAGTACTTATATAAAAAGTAATTTTATAAAAAAAAGTACCTTTTAAAAAGGAATTTATTATAAAAAGTAGTTTTTGTGACAGATACTTTACGTCAAAAGTACTATTTTATCAAATGTGATTTTTTTTTAATATGTAAACAATGTTTGCAGAAAGTGTGTTTTTTTAAAATTTGGTTTAAATTATTTTGTTAAAAAAAGTTACTCTTTTGTAAATACTTCCTTAGAAGGCACTTCTTCCATACGAATTTCTATAAAAGGTACTAATTTTTCCAAAAGATGCTTTTTGCAGGAGGCAAATTATTAAATTTCTTGGCATCTCTTATGAACTAATTTGTATAAGTTAAATAAATAGTACTTGTTCAAAGGTACATTGTGAAAAGGTACTTTTAAAATTCGAAAATACACTTTTTGGCAAAGTGCTTTTAACAGAAAGCCGTCTTTACTTCTTCCCTATAGAAAAAATTATTTTTTAAATATGTACGAGTACTTATTTTGGAAATATGTTTTAAAAAGGGTCATTCCAAAAAAAGCAAATCTTTGAAAAAAAAAAAACAATTCCTCCATAAAGCACCTGGTGCATCTCAAATGATAAGCGGAATTCATGGTTGGCCTTGTAGACCTTTTACATATTTTAGCTTTGGTATATTTTGTTAAATTTAAAGCAAAGCAACAATAATTTACCAAAGCTACAAAATGTAAAAGATCTACAAGGCCCACCGTGAATTCCGCTATAAATTTAGACAATATTTATAAATATAATAAGTTAAAAACAACTTCATTGTGCTTATACACAAAATAATAGAAAAAGGTCTATAATAAGAACTCAAACTAATAAATCCCTATCATTCTTTTATGGCAGGAAGTTCACCTTTACAAACTTCGTTAGATGAAAATACCGATGTGGAAAATTTAGCCGGCCATCATTTAATTATAATGGACAAAGATAGTTCACGCAAGACCCTACAGAAAGCCGCCTCTTTTGGTTCGCGTAATCGACCGCCCCGCCTTTTGTCTTCGGCCTCAACGGACGAAACCTCAGAGGTGAATTTAACGGGCAAGCAATTGAAGCAACGCTGGTCTGGTTTGTTTGGCGTGAAAAATCCCCAACAGAGTCAGCTGTGTGAATTACTTAATAACTATTCCAAAAATGGTGTACCACAAAAAAATCCTGCCACATTAAGCTTTAACCACCCCGATCTAGCTAATGCCATAGACTATTTAGACAATAGACATAAGTCGTGGATGGATGTAGTGGAGAGCGGTAGCATGAATGATAGCGAGATGAGAATACAGACTGCGATATGGGAAATGGTAACAACGGAAGTGGACTACATACACTGCTTGCAAACTGTCACCGATGTAAGTATGAGCCACCGGGCTGCTAAAGTGAAGAACACTTTTAATCTCAGTCTTTTGTTTATTTATTAAAGCTTTTTCTCGCCTGCTTGGAAGCCGTCCAGGAAGAAGGTCTACTCAAAGAAGTCGATCAGCATCGTTTGTTTGCCAATATTCGTGATATTTGTGAGGCTAACTTGAAATTTTGGTCATTTTATTTGTATCCCATGGTAGCGCACAGCATCAACACCAGGGAACCCTTAAGGTGGCCCTTTTTCCAGCAGGGCTTCATATCATTCGGCCATATTTTTGCACCCTACAAGAAGTACTGTGCTGAGCAGAGTACGTGCCAGTTCTATTGCAAGGAATTGAATCGCACAAATTCTTTGTTTACGTCATATTTGGCCTGGTGCGAAGCCCAAAAGATGTGCAATCGTTTGCGTTTGGCCGACATTTTGGTCAGACCAATGCAACGTTTGACAAAGTACAGTTTATTGCTAGCGGCTATAAAGAAACATATGACGGATGCGGAGGAAATAGAAGCGATGGAGGCGATGGTACGTTTCAAAATGATTTGCATAAAAAAATTATAATATAATATATAATTTTAATGCTTCCAGATACACACCACCGAAAATTTTGTTTTTAGCGTTAATAATCATTTAACAACTAGACAAGAAAATGAGCGTTTGAAGGGTGTTATGGCCCGCATAGAATCCTACGATGTGGTGGTGAGTAGGGAAAAAACATAAACCTTAATAAATTGAAATATATAGAAAATAATCATTCCTTGTTAGGACACCAACAACGAACATTTGGAGAGGATGATTAAACAATATAGTCAAATGTTTGACTTGTGTGGTCCCATGAAAGGCTGTGCCTCTCAGCATGTCCGCCATTTGTTCATGGAGGGCGATCATAAATACAAAGACAATCTCGGCAAAGTCGAAGTGCATTGTTTTCTTTTAACCGACATGCTGTTGGTGTGCAAGTCGATAGCAAAAAAGGGTTTGGGCACCCTAAAAGTGATACGACAGCCCTATCTCACCGATAGGCTGATAGTACAACATTCCAATAATTTATTAAGTTGTGTTTATCTGAATGAATTCCAAGTTGCAATAAGTGCATTTACACTCCAGTGTACCGAGGCCAAAAATTGGTATGAGGCCTTAAAAAGGGCCAAAATGATTTATACGCGGCTAAAGCAAAGCTCTTTAACGACTCCGTGGGACTCAATGCGTTATGCGGGCAGTACAGCTGATTCTTTGGGTGTGAAAAAATCACCCATGAATTCCTCCATCTGTTCGCATGTGACCAGTGCTAATAATAGTCACAGCGGCTCAGTGGAGTGGAATGATTCGCGCAATATTTCTGTGGATTTTGAAAAAACCAATTCACTATCCAGCGACGAAGGTTGCACCTTTTTGGGTAGGATTTTCATGTAGTAAATTTATTTTCGTTTTAAATTCATTAGTTTAATTGTTCTTTGTAGGAGCTCATGGCTTTCCGTTGAAAGGCAAACCTGTAACCACCATTAGTCCACAAAAACTTAAAGTTAATACCACCTCCTCTTCCAATATGCTGACGGTCCAGCCTCTCAATCACTTGGGTCAGAGTTTACCTAACCTCAATTTACATCACAGTCATACGTAAGTTTTAAGCTTTATCTTCTTCTACTTTGTAACTTATTTTCTTTATTTATAACTTAGTACATAAATACTCGTATGTAGTTTGTAGTAAAAAGAAAAATATTTTTCTTTTCTTCACTTTTATCTTAAAAACAAAAACTTCATCTTCATCTAACAATTCCATTTATCAGATTGTCACCACCACCACCACCACCACCAGCATCATTTATATTTTCCTGAGCTCATATTGTAAAGAAAAAAATTATATAGGAAAAATTCGCAAAGAATGTTAAAAAGAAGTCGTATTAACTTTTACGTTTAACCATAATGTATTTTTTTTTTCTTTCATGTTTTTATTTCCTTGGATTTGGTTTAATTTTTATGTTGAACGCCACTATTTTTGGTTGCCACTGTACTGTGTGTGTGTGTGTGTGTATAAATTTCTGTATATGTTTGTATACATGCAACAATGACCGCGACATATTTTAGTAATCTTTACCATACTTATAGTAATAATACATTATTGGTGCCGGGTACCGCCAATAGTGCACATTCCGGTAATTTACTGCTATCACCTAGTCATCGTGGCATCTCGTATCCACCACCAAGTCCAACAAGGTAAGTTATTCTTTATAAATAAGAAGAAAAAAAATGTTTGACAAAATTTCCCCTTAACGAAAATTAGTTTTAAAAGACTTACCTTTAAGTTACATTTGTTTTTGTTTTCCACTTTTTAAGGAAAACAACTTTTGAAGACCAAAAACAGCAACAATAATATGAGATTTTTCAGTTAGAAGATGTTCATTTAAATAAGAAAAATCTCATATTGTTGTTTAAGTTTTTAATTTGAAGATTTGGCTTGTTTTTATGGTTAAGAAATTGTCTATATCGACGGCTTATATTCAATACCCGCCATACGCCAAAACACAATTTTTCAGGAGAGAGAAAAAACTGTTTCCTTCCAAAATTCTTAAGGTATGAATTAATCTTTCTTCTATAATATTTTTTAAATATGACTACTGAGTCATCCTTATACAAAAAATAGAACTTTTTACTCTATTCGTAGCGATATGGTTGATGTCGGGTATTGCAACTGAAATCTTCAAATATTTTTATGGCGTATAGCGGTTATTGCACAGTAATAAAAATATGTTTTTTTTTTGTTCTAATATGTAATTTTATTAAATTAAGCATTTGCTTAACGTTTTTCTAAAATAAAAGAATTCACTAACAAAACAATAACAAAAAAATAAACATAATTAAAAAAAAGGTAATTCAAATTGGAAATTTATTCGTTCCGTATTCTCAATGTATGGCGTATGGCGGGTATTGCATTAAAAAAAATCGTGCGATTGATAGCGATACCACAAATATTTAAAAAAAAAGGACTTATATTAATTTTTTTTTCCGGAAAATTTTGTCAGAGATTAAGCTGGCATCAGTGAACAATTTGCGATCAAAAAGTAATTTTCCAAAAATTGGTGTATGGCGGGTATTGAATATAAGCCCTCGATATGCATTTCGTTCCCGCTTTTGTAACTCATCAGTAGACTTCAACCCAAAAAAAATTTTGAATTTAGTTAAATTTAAAAATAACGCGGTAACCAGTGGATCGTTTAGCATACAATTAGTATTGGGTAAAAGAGGTCATTTAGAGCAACGTAACGCAAACAAATTTTAGACTAAAAACAACATCAGGAATAGGTGATTTTTCAAATAGAAGATGTGCATTGAAGTATTATGGTTTTTGTCACTTTTTTATGGTTCCATTTGAAATCGGTTGAACTCTCATAACTTTGGAATTACTGGGCCGATTTTTTCAAGACTTATATTGTTGGATAGGAAACATTCCATGTTTGTTGAAGATAAAAATTACTATAATTTAAAAAAGAGGTCGAAAAACTGCAAGTATTATTTTTTGCTACAGTTTATGGTGAAAATATATTTTAAAATATTTATTTAGGACCATTATTTTTCTTTAAGGTTTAGGTATGTTTAATTGGGTGCTAAAGAAAATTTTGTTTTGGGGAAATTAAATTTTTTCTCAAATAAAATTTTTTAGACTTGAAATATATATATTTTTTTAATTTATTTACGTATTTCTCAATTATATGCTGAATATTTTTAAGAAATTTCTTGAAATTCAGCCTTATCATAAAAAAAAATTAAATGATTATCGGCCTGTACCACGATGTCACTCGGAATCGTTCGATCGACAACTTGTATTGCAAACAACAATAACATTAAAAAAATTTTTGTTGTTTTCAATAATGGGTGTTTTTTATTGAGGTATAGAACTTTAAGTTGGCATCACTTTTTTAACTGGCGGCCATTTTGTCAGCTGTCAAGTGATTAATATTTAGTTTGGTTTGCCATTTCATCATGAACAGGTTGACAAAAGAACAACGCTTGCAAATCGTGCAAATTTATTTCGAAAATAATGGTTCAGTTCGCGAAGTTTACCGCAAGCTCCGTCCATTTTATGGTCGACATAATCGTCCATCAGAGCAATTAATTCGGTTAACCATGTATCGTTTTCGCACTACGTTTACTCTATGTGATAATACGCATCCGCAGAGACGTCGAACAGTGCGCACCGAAGAAACAATTGCCGCTGTAGAGCAAAGTGTTGAAGAGGACCCGAATGAATCGATTCGCCACCGTGCACAGCAATAACCGACTATTTTGTTCCCGAATTGGATGGCATGAATGTGGATGAGTTGTGGTTCCAACAAGACGGCGCTACATGCCACACAGCGCACGTCACAATCGATTTATTGAAGGAAACATTCAATGAGCGCATAATTTCGCGGAATGTACCTGTCAATTGGCCACCAAGATCGTGTGATTTGACACCATTGGATTATTTTCTTTGAGGATATGTGAAGTCGCTCGTCTACGCCAACAAACCAGAAACGTTAGGGGGACTTGGAAGCCAACATTCGTGGCGTTATTGCCAACATACGGCCCCATATGCTCGAAAAAGTGGTTGAAAATTGGACCTGTAGAATTGGCTTTATTCGAGCCAGCCGCGGCGGCCACATGCCCGAAATCATATTTAAACGTTAATGGCATAAAATTATCCTTCCAATAAAGCCAAATTGATGGACATTAAAACGATTTTCTTGTGTTTTATTTCAATTCGAAGTTCTATACCTCTAAAAACAAAACACCCTGTATAAGTATTCGATCGAACGATTTCTAGTGACATCGTGGGACAGGCCGATAATCATTTAATTTTTTTTTATGATAAGGCTGAATTTCAAGAAATGTCTTAAAAATATTCAGCATATAATTGTACCTTAATATAGAAAGGCCCTAACTCATTATTTTTTTGAAATTGTGATTTTTGAGTTTTTCGATACATTAGATGTTCTTCTATCGAAATATACAAAAAATTCGATTTCAAAAAAATAATGAGTTGGTTCCTTTCTATATTAAGGTAACGATATGATTATAGCATACTTTTAATGATAATAAAAGTTTTATTAAATCGAGTTTGAGTTCGCTTAAAAACTGTTGTTTTTTTATTATTTAGAAATAAACTAATCAATTGGTGAACTTTTCAAAAGTCGTATATTGGCATTTCCACAGGAATGTTAACTTTTTGTAGCGTGCGACACCAAACAAATATGTTTGTTTTTTCAAAGAAAACTAAACTTTTTTTACTTCTTTATATGTTTGTATAGGCCGTCTCGTCTCAGCAGCTCTACATTAGGTAAAATTTTAAGCAAAATCGAGTAACATTGTTCTGAAATATAAGCTTAATTCCTTGCTGTCGCACGTGACAAAAAAAGTAAACTTTCTCGTGGAAATGCCCATATGTAACTTTAAGGGAAATTGAAAAATAAAATTTTATGTACATTAGAGCGACTCACCTTGTATGAAGATGAAAAAACTAGTCTTGTGTAGTTCATGATGAACGAACTAGTTCAAATGAACGATTCAGTACTTTGAACTAAATGAACTAGTTCAATTGTTTTACGATCACTAGTTCAATTTTTGAACTAAGAACTAAGGCACAAAATGAACTAACACAGAGGCCATGAACTAAATGTTTTCAACGTTTTGCTTTACTTTTTTACTGTTTGGTGATTTGCTCATTCATATGTATGTATGTATGTATGTATATTTGGTTCTTGTTCATCGCTGGCTACTACCCCAAATGCAATAAACAAGAAAACACTTATAAATACTACCCTATTCACAAAAAATATTTTGGATTTGTCAGATTTTTTAAAAAGATTTTCAACTTAATTTGTTTTATAAACCCTTTATATAAAGCAAATTTATTAATTAACTAATTTTAGTTTTCATAAAGTTTTTAATCACAGATCTGTCAAAGACCACACCATATCTACATATGTACATACATACATACATATGCATGTAGAAAATCATTGAACTAAAAAGACATAACTAGTTCATTGAACTAAAAGAGCGATTGAACTAAATGAACGAACTAGTTCATTTATAAATAATGAACTAAAATGACCGGTCACTGAAATGAACTAAATGGCACAAGTCTAGAAAAAACGCTCATTAAAAAGATCGAGCTTTAATTTGACAAGGGTAACAAAAACCTTTTTTTGAGCGTGTCGCTCCAATGTGCAGACATGGTTATATTTGTACATGTTTGTCTTTTAATTTTAATCCAATATGGTATATATTTTTTAAATTTTTACAATAAACTTTTGAAAGTTATTTTAATAAAATGATTCCCTTGCTTTTCCAGGGTACCACTTCGCAGAGGCATGGCATTCTCCAATTCCATTAAAAATCCACCTCTTCTAAAGACACGCAATGTTACTTCACAAAACAGTATAAATTGGCACCAAATACCCGCTACGCCCACACCAACAAGTCCGCAGTCTCAACAAACATCACCGGCCAATAATGCGGCTATGAAAGCTCACACAACACCAGTGGGCAGTAATCCAACAGTAGACACAATAATGGAACAGCAGGAGCAGCAGTCAACACTAGAACTTCCAGTGGAAAAAGCAACAACAGCTGATTGTAGTGGCATACAATTAACCAATAGTAGTGCAACATTTAACACACAATTATCAAATTCCACTGAAACTGATGTTTGATGATTTTTTTGTATTAAAAAAAAATCCCAAGCTCAACAACAACTAACAAAATTGTTATAAATTAGCCAAGAGTAATTTAGTTGGTCAAATCCAAAAGGCAATTGTATAAAATTGTGTATTTATAAAAATTTTATAAAAATTTTCAAGAAACAAAAATTCAGCAGATTTTGGCAAAATAGCTTAAGTTTAGATTTATTAAAAGCAATATAAAATTTTGCTAAAAAGTTATATTATAACAGTCTTATTTATAAAAAATTACTAAGGCTTTATAAAAATGTTCATACAAAATGTTTCTTATTTATTAAAGCCTTGCGGCCAATCCCACGATGTCAACAACTTTCAACTTGTCGCACACTAACATTTGAAACAACAACAAAATCCACATCGTTTTCACATGTTTTCTTGTGATTTCGGATGTTAAAACACATGCTGCACCTGCCTAAGTTGAAATTTACAAAATACAAATTAATAGCATGTGTTCTAGCATCCGAATTTAGAAGAAAACAATTTGGAAATTGACGATTTCAAACTTTTAGATTTTTTCGTTTTCACCTTTGAGCAAAAAAACTCGTATTCTTTTCAGTCTTGTGAAAGCAAAACGAAACAAGAAACTCAAAAATTTTTATATCGTCCATTTCCAAATTGTTTTCTTCTAAATTCGGATGCTAGAACACATGATATTAATTTGTATTTTGTAAATTTCAACTTACACAGGTGTAGCATGTGTTTTATCATCCGAAATCACAAGAAAACATGCGAAAACGATGTGGAAGTCAGAACATAGACGAATAATTTTTATACCCGTAAATAAGGCTGTAAGAAAATGCCGGAAATATGTAATCAAATTTATAAAAAAAAAACATCTTAATATAAAAAAAATCTTTTTTGAGTTAGTATCTTTTTATAAAAATTTAATGGAAACTTTTAATTGAACTTAAGCTGTTTTGTCATAAGTCTGACTTAGAAAAGTTTTGAAGCAAATTTTGTTAAAAAAAAAGACATTTTATAAGAAAGAAAAAATTTGATATCGTAAAATACCAAAAAAAAATTTTTTAAATTTTGAAACATTTTAGAACTTATACTAAAATAATTGTTACTAAAACTAATGCAATATATACCCGTTCAAATGCTTCACTAGAAATCACATTAAGGCAATTGGTGATGTGACTGACATATGTTCGATTTCAACGAAAAGCCAAAGCCTCCTCCGTTGAATTCTTAAAAAAAAAATTAAAGGCAATTATGCAACAACTGATATCAACATTAATATTACATCTGAACAGGTTCTCATTATACTGGAACTAGTGATACAAATTCAAATAATATTTTAAACAATAGACCATAGTATAATTAAACTAGACAACCGTAGAAAAGTTTTAATGTAAAAGAAATAATATTATTTTATTTTCTTTTATTTACAAAAGAAGTAAACTGCTGTAGATTTTTTTTTTAATTTTTTCTGTGTCATAAACTGCTATTTTTAATTTAGACCACTGTAATTTTTTTCTGTTTATAATATTTTTTTAAAGTAAAAAAAAATGTGTTTAAATGCAGTGTAGTGAAGCAGCACCACCAAACAAAATAAAAAGTAGCCTATGTGATGGAAAATTGAAAAATAAGAACAAAATATTAAATTTAAAAAAAAAAAGTTGGCGGTGACGCATATTTCCCGAGTTATGGGGCCGGGCCGCCATAAGAAACTGCGAAATTTTATAAAAAGAACTATAAAAAGCTTAACTGATAGGAAATAAAAAATTAAGTAGTAAAATTGGCTGCGAACCTTATTTCTCGAGTTATTGGCCTTTAAAGTTTTCATAGAAGATTGTGACGGGTCAATATACTACATACATACATACAAGTACATACATACATACATACATACATATGAATCAATTAAGAGCTGTCAGAGAATCTTTTTGAGAAAATTCTTAACCCAGGCCGAAATATCATTAGACAGTATAACTTTGCAAACCAGAAAATCTATAATAGTTTGCTCCATGTCAGGAAACTCCATACCATAGTGGAGAAAATCCTTAAGCCCGGCCAAAGGCCGACTGTCTATTCAGAAAATCGTAAGTAAGCAGCGCCGTTTCGTTTTCGATTTTTTATCACACTTCACAATTTTTTATGAAAAATTCACAGGCCAATAACTGGGGAAATAAGGGTGGCAGCCAATATTTTTACTTGATTTTTTTTTCTTATTTTTTCACTTTCCTATCACATAAGCTATTTCATTTTTTTTTTTTTGTTGAGATGCTTCACAGTTTCCTATGAAAAGTTCAAATCCCAGTAACTCGGAAAATATGCGTCGCCGCCAACTTTTTTATTTATTATTTTTTCATATTTTTTCATTTTCTCTCACACATGTTATTTTTTATATATTTTTTGGAGCTGCTTCACTAAACTAAACTAAACTGCATTTGTTCCTGAGGATTAATTCTGCATCATTAACTCAAAAGTTCAAATTTTTGAGTTATGACGTTCTTTAAGCAAATGAGCGATATGTACATACATGCATACACACATATGTACATACATATGCATGTATGTACATGTATGTTTGTATGTATGTTTGCACATAATTGTTGGTTTTTTCGGAAGTCTTATATCGAGTATACTTACATCTGGCATTTTTTGTGTTGTTATTTTCTAAAGGTGTGCAATGTAGTTTCCATTATGTTTTTAATATGGAAAGCAATGTCACACGTTGCCACCAGTATACAATATTGCGATGTCACAAAATGCCATATTGTGTACACGGCATTGCAATCAAGTTTAAAATACATACATATTTAACCTAAATTATTATTTTATATACATATTTTCACTAAAATATCTTTTATACACATTGCAATTAATAATTTAAATTAACTTTTTTATTACGAATTTCTTAAATATTTTTTTTTTACTTTTTTTTATAAAAAAAAATTTTCAAAATTCAATCACATCCACCCCACTGTGTTGCTTGCTGATTACTTTAAAATTTATATTTTTCTACCAGGCGAACAGAAATAACAAGTAGATCTTTAAAATTTTTAGTTTTCTTGCACGTGCCTACAAAAATTTTATTTTCTTAACTTTTCATATATCGCCACCTGAAACACAATAAATCCACTGAAGCTCGGCTTTTTTTGTTTCGATCAAGTGCAACAGAAGTTATAAAGTAAATGAAAGCCAATAGCGCAAAAAATAGTGAATATATAAAATTTAATAGTTATTTTCCTCTTTTATAATATGTAAATAAAATTATTTTGAAAAAAATATTCTAAATTTTCAAGTCACATACGTGCTCTACCATTTTAAGTGACGATATTTAGAGAAACAAAAAAAGAAAAAGTAAGGAATGTAAAATAAACACAATTTTTTTTTTGCCAGTCGTAAGAATGTGTTTACTGTTATTTAAGTATTTACATATGCACCCAACTAACATTTCTATGCATGTTTGCTGGTTTCAGATTTATCGTTGTAGTGTCTTCTGGACGATAGCCGAAGGAAATCGTATTAAATTAATTAATTTCTTCATCGTCACGCAGTATTACATAAGTGATAATAATACAAAAGGCATCTATAATTGTCTTTGCAACACTTTTTACATTGTAACATAAATAAGCAAAAACTTACTGTTTTTGTGTTTTAGAATATGTTGTTAGGAACTAAAATTTTACTTATATATTTTTCGTTCGGAAATAAAAATTAATAAAATTTGTGCTGGTATTTTTGCCATCAAAACAGATATACATATACTATGTACATAGCTATAGTGATAACAACTAATTGATTCGTGTGTCGGTTATGGAATTCAAGTGAATTTCAGTTGCGTTGCCAATTTTCCAGAAACTGTATTATGAATGGCAACTGGCAAATAACAGCTGTCATTTTCAATACTTCTTTAAGGCCGTGATACACTATCATACAAAGTCGTGCGGTCTACCAAAAAAATACAACCCTGGTATGATGGAGTTTATGAAAATTTTCAAAAGACAATAACAATTCATCTCACAAGGGTTGTACTTTTTCGTAGATCGCCTTTAGTGGTTCGTGGAAACAAAAAAATTCCGGTTACCAGCAGCCACCATATTTTGTGTCTTCTGCAAACCGAGAATTTTCACCCAGAGTCGCAAAATTTTTAATTTAAATATTTTGGAAAAAAATAAATAAAAAATATTATTATTTGTGCCCTTCATTATGAAAGTGGTCTAAGGTCATATGCATTTTTGATTGGAAATATTAAATAATTTAAAACAAAAACGTCAATAAAAATTTTAGTTCAATCTACTAAATATCTCGACACAAGAAATATCTTGAGCCCTATTTTCGATTTAATCGTAAGCTAAGGGCTCGATATGAATAAGACCACTTTCATAATTATGGGCCAAAAAAATATCAATAAAATTTTAACTTTAAATTTTAGCAAACAATTTTCATCTTATGTTTCTTGTTGATCAAAAAGTAACTTTTTGAACTGATTTGTAATTATCGAATTTTCGATCACTGAATAAATTTTATATACATATCGGTGTATTTTGCATATGAAATGTTATAGTTAATATAATTGCAACTCAATTCAAATCAGTATAATCGTCTGGGGATCAACCTAACTTTCTCACTGATATGTTCATTCACTTAATGATTAAGTTTTCGATTGTCTTGCGCCATAGCAATTTCAAGTAAAAAAGTTGTCCTGATTCACAACAATACTAAAAAATAATTTGGTAGCTTCAGAGTTAAGTTGACTCTCATACGATCAAACTATATTGAGTTGAGAACGACAATGGGGGCCATTAAGGCGCCCTAGAATATTTGTGAGCCATCAAAATTACTAGAATTAAAAAAATATGTAAATGACATGTCCACTTTATATTATCGTCCAGAAGATTCTATAACGATAAGTCTATAAACAATAATCCCACACACGAATGTTTCAGGGAAATACATACAATGTAAGTATGTAACAACAGTAAAAAGCCTGGCTTGTTCACTCTCAGACTGGAAAAAAATATTTTATATTTTATACCTTCCTTTGTGGTTTGTTCTAAATATGGTCACTTGAAATGAAAAACAGCCTCAGGCTCAGATCACTGTGTTAAAAATTTAGTTTATTAATGACAAAAAAATTAGTGCAGCTAAATGTAACTTAATTTCATGCTTATTGAGAAAGTGTTCAAAAGATCGGAAATAAAATAAAAATTTTTTTCTTTATCTGTTATCCATATATAAAGATAAATAAATATTTATAATTTTGTGCGCTACAATTGTTTTCATATTTTTTTTAATTTCATTTTCATGCCTTCTGTTATATTATAAGTGCTGTCTGACCATCCCTTTTGGGTTCCTGGTGGCGATATAAAACAAGTTTATTTTGGGGGGCGTTGTTTTGTAAATAATCCATTTGCTATATTCCGCTACTTCTGCCTGTGCTCTTGGCAGAAAAGTGCAATTTTTAAATTTTAAATCAGTAATAAACACACAAACAAACAGCACACAACAAACACGCGCATGAACGACTCTTGTCATTCAGACGAAACTAAAGCGATAGTTAGAAGATACTGCTAAAGGCCGTGATACACTATCATACAAAGTCGTGCGATTTTTTACAAAATACAAACCTGATATGATGGAGTTTATGAAAATTTTCAAAAGACAATAACAATTTGCCATACCAGGATGGTATTTTTTCGTAGATCGTGCGAATTTTTATGATAGTGAGTCATGGCCTTTAATACATTCCTCCAAATAAATAATTGTGGCGAAAAATATTGGATTAGTTACAAACATTCTTAATTAAAAAAAAAGCATTTTTTAAAGCATTAGCAAAACGTGAGTGAATATAATAGTTATAAATGTATGTATATGGCTCTATATGTATTTAAAACGTATTTTCTAATCGCTTGGTAAAAGATTGAAGTTAAAAAAATCATTTCCATCATAGCAAACGGCATATCTATCATCTAGAAGACACTAGAGCGATACGTCCATCACCAACAATCAATCAATCCATCTTGTTTGCGGGGTAATATAGATATTGGAAATATTACTTACTTCCATTATAAATTGGCTCCTCCCCTTTCATTTTTGCGTTGGAATATTTCTGATTTTGTATGCCTGCTAATTTTTCTGGGCTCCTGGTATTTCACTATTCCAACAGCAAGCAAATTTAGTGTTTTGGCTGGATTTTTTTTCGTGGATGTGTGCGTGCGTATACATGTGATGAAAAATTTAAAATGTAAAAATCTACTTGCTATGATTTCTGATGACCTGGTATAAAAGTCGATTTTTAAAATGCAAGCAAACAGGCGGGCGGCAAGCAAACACAGTGGGATGAAAGTGAAAAAATCGAACAAAAATTTTATTTGTTTTTATAATGAAAATAAATCAAACAGAAAAATGTTTAAAAGTAAAATTTTGCCATTTTGAAAGGGAATAAGTTTATTTAAGCCGAATGACATGAAACATCATAAAATATTCTGATGTTTTTTTTTAAGAAAACTAAATGAGATTTCGAAATGCTAATAATACATACTTACCAAAAAATGCCAGAAAAAAATTTAGAAACAAGCTTTCAAACAGAAAAATGTTTGTTTGCATATATTTTACAAATAGTAAAGAATATAAAAATTATGAGTACATAATAATAATTGTAGTAAAAGAACCACAGTGTAACTAAACTTTCTTTTTTTTAGATCATTTAAATTTTTTACAATACTAACACAATCTGCTAGACAATTTTTTATAGCATTTAAAATTTTAAAACAATATATGTACATACTTATTTAAAACAAAAGGCTTTTTTTAGAGATCATTTAAAATTTCAGAATTTTTAAAATACGTAAATACTGTCTAATATAAAATTAATGAATTTATATCTTATGTATATATTATAGGCCTTATTTATAAAAATTATTAAGGCTTTATAAAGGCTTAATAAGAAAAATTTTGTTCTGTTTTATAAAGCCCTTATGAAGCCTTAATAATTTTTATAAATAAGGTTGTATATTTATATATTTATACAATGCATATCACTTTGTTTGTGATTTTGTATTGAATTTTTATAACGTTCATATGTTGTAATGATACAAGTACGGAACTTGAAGTACAGATCGTGTAGGTGCAGATTTCATTTTGTAATCAGGCTGCAAAACGGCTGTAGGTGTAATAAACTGAAAAATAAAAACAAAATGAAAATATTTGAAATTTATTAGTTTGAATATAACAAAAATTAAAAATTTAATTTAAGAACCCCCCGACGTACAGACCAAACGGCTGGACTGGACCGATTTTCTTCAAGTATAGGCGAGAAGATATTAAATCAAGTCACCTTTCGAACAAAAGCAAAACCAAATCAAAATAGGTCTAGCCGTTAAACAGAATATATCTAAAAAAGATGTGATATCTTCTAAACAACTGGACCATTTTTCTTTAAAGATATGTAGTTAATAACACTCTCGGTGAAGTCACTCAAACAGAAAAAAAACTAAATCAAAATCAGTGCAGCCGTTTGATGGATTCGTACAGATACACAGACTCACACTACAAACTTATAACACCCCATTTTTTGGTCGGGGGTTAAAAATAAACTAGAGAAAGGTCAATAAAAATATAATTCTAGTTTATTTTTAACCTCCGACCAAAAAAAGGGCTGTTATAAGTTTGTAGTGTGTGTCTGTGTGTCTGTACGAGTCCACGTACACAGCAAACGGCTGCACTGATTTTGATTTAGTTTTTTTCTGTTTGAAAGGTGACTTGATCGAGAGTGTTGTTAGCTTTGTTTGAAGAAAATTGGTCCAGCCATTTAGAAGATATCACATCTTTTCTAGATACGACGCCGTAGCTCCCAAACGGCTAGACCGATTTTCATTTGGTTTTGTTTTTGTTTGAAAGTTGACTTGATTTAATATCATCTCGCTTATACTTGAAGAAAATCGGTCCGGTCCAGCCGTTTGGTCTGTATGTCGGGTGTTCTTATTAATTTTTGTTATGTTAAATATACTAGGAGTATTTATTAAGTCGTTTTTTATAAAATTGTAATTGATTTTTTTATAATTTTCGTTAACAGTTTGTTAACATCGTTAGGAAATGAGCAATTGAAATTGATACATATATTTTATATTATTTTCTGACGGCGTTAGCAAACTGTTAACGAAATATTGAAAATAAATAAAAACTCAAATACAATTTTACAGAAAACGACTTCGAGCTTAACAAACATAAGAAGATATTATACA
Organism: Nowickia ferox; assembly: GCA_936439885.1. NCBI lineage: Eukaryota > Metazoa > Arthropoda > Insecta > Diptera > Tachinidae > Nowickia > Nowickia ferox. The sequence goes on along the minus strand of OW387024.1, from coordinate 18,866,835 downwards.
TACGAGTACATATGTACATTACAGCGACTAGACTCACCTTCTATGTAGATGAAAAACGCGACTTTGTTATCCCTCTCAAATCGGTAATGCGGACTCCCAAAACAATTGAGGGGTCTAGCGATGACCATTCCTGAGCTGGATCGTGTCTAAAAAAAGGTCTATTTCTGGTGTTTTTTTTTGTTGCATATTTTCGTATTTTCCCCCCAAGAACATCATCTGAAATATTTTTTAAAGCCGCTTCCAATAGTGCATTAGCCAACAGCAATGCGTTGTTCCATAAAAACTACGATTTTTTAAGCATTTTCAAAGCAGATGCTACTTATGTATATTAAAATAAATTCTATTCTTTTTCTAGTATTATTTGATTTAAGTCATTGTTAACTTATTTCTGTTAATAGTTTTCGCAAAAGTTGTAAATAATCTTCATAGAAAAAAAAATACTTTATATACTGTAGAAAAATTCAGCAAATTATTTAAGTTTAAATAAATAAAAAATAAATACAAATAAATATTTTTGAATAAATCACCAAAATATCGAAAGCTTAAAAGAAAATATTTTTTTTTTGTGAAAATTTTCAAACAAAATGACATTAAATAGGGAAATATTTTTAAATATCAAAAAGCTAACAAATAAAAAATAAAAACTTTTTAAAACTATAGAAAATAATGCAGTGCTTCTTAGAAAATATTCTAACGAACTAGCAGCTCCGCTCATATTTTGAAAAAATCTTTATTAAAAATTTTGTATTAAAACTTGCACACACTTGCACAGCCAGGCGGCACAAATTTTATTCAATTGTATACATACATATACATATGTAGATATGTACATGTAATTGGAGATATTTCAATTACAAATACATCTGATTGAAAGCGTTTTCTATAATTATTTTATTAAGGAATTATTTTTCCAGTTACATAAAATTATAATTGGTTTTTTTCCAATCACATGTAATTGTAATTGTTTTTTTTTCGATTGCAATTACATGTGTAATTGTAATTGTTTTTTTTTTTATTTCAATTACATGTAATTGTTATGGAGATTTTTTAACTCAATTATTTTTAAATGTAATTGTTTTTTTTTTCATTTCTAATTAAACAAAATCTAATATTGTATTTGAAAACTTTCAATTACAAACTTTTGCAATCGATGTGTAATTAATTACAAAAATTTTGTAATCGATGTACAATCAATTACAGAGTGTAATCATTACTGCCCAAGTCTAGTTTCTTTTTTGCCAACAAAAATATGTATATGTATTTCATTACACTGTGTGCAACAGCGCAAAAACACACGGACTTGACAGTATAGGTTCGATTCTAGTACCAAAGGGTGCTGAAACCCAATACTCAGTTTAGCGACTTTGGTGGCCAATTTTTTTATGGGCCTCCAAAGATTTCGAATATGAGTGTGCCCTTAAAAAAAATTGTGTAATCAGGGGCTACCCAGTAATTCGAAACGAAAAATGAAAATGGCTATTCATCGTTCATTTTTTCAAGCAAAAAACTAAATGGTCTATACATCGTAAATTTTTCATACAAAAAATTAAATGCACTATACTTAGAGTTTGGGAATTCCCGGGAATGTATTATGATCCTGAGTTTTACTTTAATATCAAAATTCTCAATGTTTATATATACATATATATGTACATATAGTATATATATATAAGTTCTGTTTTAAAGTTGATACGTTTTTCATTGTCTGTTTAAACACTAATAACTTATTTATTGATGTCGGGGTAAATTTTTCATTCTAACAATTTCATTTAAAACAAAAACAAATTTCTAAAATTTTGTTTTTGTGTCAAATGTAACTGTAAGAAAGAAAAAAATTCCTTCGATACCTATAAAAGAAAGGCAGTAAAATGGGCATACATTTATTCCAATAAAAATAAAAATGTGAGAGGTTCAAACTTATTCGGAAATTTCATACAAATTCCATAAAATTAAACTCATAACATTTCTCCCAATTCATTTACGAGAAAAATTATTGAATTTACTAAAGGCCGTTTCGGACTACACTACAAGTATTAAAAATTTTGTGAAAAATTAAACTCTGACATGTTCAGTTGTTATTGTTTATTGAAATTTTTGCAACAGAAATTATGTAGATCAAGGAGGCATTTTCGTTAAAAAAGTATTAATACTTGTATTATAGTCTGAATCACTATTGTTGGATATATTTAGAAGTAATTTTATTTTGTATAAAATCAATGTAATTAACAAGAAGAAATTTTACGAACTGACATAAAATACTTTGAACAAGTTACATAGAAGAAAAATATGAAAGCACAAAATTCAATGACTACTCGATGAAGAATATACATTGAATACAAAGTATAAATTTGATACAGTATTTCTAACAACTATAACAGAACAAAGTGGAATAAGTATCAATGATTGCAGTGATCTAATCGTTTCCTAAAGTAAATAGTTCGATGTTAAACGAACTTGGAGTGATTTTTCGCCGAATTAGTGAAAATTTTTTGGAAAGAGTAGTGAACATTTTGAGCTCATAGAAGCCCTGCATGAAATATTTTAAGAGAAGTAACATGAAAAATCAAAGCCATTTAGACAGACTGTGGCTAAGGGCATGGAAAATTCGGTGGAGCTGAGTATATTACTGTTTATAGTACCTCTTACTGTGTAATAAATATAGGGTCAAAACCACGATGTCGACAACGTTCGACTTGTCGCACACTTACATTCAGAACAAAAACAAATTTTAATATTTTGTTGTTGTTTCAAATGTAAGTGTGCGACAAGTCGAACGTTGCCGATATCGTGGGTCAGGCCCATAAAGTCTATTTGCTTGAATTCACTTAAAAATTCTCAAAAATTTATTTAGAACTGCTCGTATATTAACTTTTATTTAAAAAGAATACTTTCATTAACAAGTAGTAATTTTAAAAAAATCAAAAAAACCGACTGCGACCAATTTTGAACCGTTCAATATCCTAAACGGTCATTCGAAATGAAAAATCATAAGAGAAAACTAAAATTCTTAAAAAAAAATATATGTTGATTAATAACTTCTTATTTTTACTGTGGCCAAGTTTAAATTTTGAACCCGCCATAGTTCATGAATAATTGAGAAAAATGTAAAAGAATTATAATAAAAAATTTAAAAAATCACAGAAATTTTTTTTAAATTAGTTGTTTTTAATTTCTTTTTTTTATATCTGTTTTACATTTTTCTCGATTTTTAATGAACTATTGCGAATTCAAAATTTAAACTTGGGTCACAGTAAAGATGAGATTTTATTAATCAACATATATTTTTTTAAGAATTAAAAAAAATGCAATTTTTCGAGAAAATTTCCCGGGAACATAATAAGGTCAGTAAAGTTTGACCTCTGAAGATCGGAAACCAATCTCTCAGAACACATACTATTTGGAAGGCCATTTTCTGCTCTTTACCATGACACCTCAATGGAACCGGGAACATCTAAGTTAAGTATGTAGTTTTAAATACATATATAGATAATTTTGTAAAGTCGGTTTTTGCTAAATTTTCTCATTTTGAAGTCGTATAATACCACAGGCGTCATTCGTACAAAATTTCATCAAAATCGGAAGCGAAAATGTTCAAAATGTTACTTTTTTTATTTGGCTATAAATGTTTTTACCCAACGAAAAGCTTGAATTTTGATGCCTCTCGGCGGGCGCTAGGTTTTGATTTTAGAACCATAGGGTAATATTCTTAGAATTTTGTGTAGATTTAATTTTTGCTAGACGCCTGTTGACAATAAAAATTGACCCATTCTACTATCATTAATTTTTATGCAAAAAATTATTTCATGTAAAAAATACAATGGACTATAGTTAATTTTATATGCAAAAAAACTAAATGAATTTAATTCTCACGGAAAATAATTTTCTCGAGAAAACATTCCTCCAATCATAAATTCCTTGAGAAGAAAAAAGAATAATACGTGGCATCACCGCATTTGAATTTTGTTTCTCCCTTTTTTTTTTGAGTGAGAGAGTAAACAAAATTATTAAAATTCACCAACTTGAAAAAATATGTAAAAAAAAGTTCATAAATGATTTATTTGGGCATTATTGGAGTTTTTCAAAATAAAATAACTATAAAATACAAGCTGCTTATGTATATAAATTTTGTTTTAATGAAGTATTAACCATGTTTTTATTCAAACTCCATACTGTTCTGCGCTTATAATACCTACTTTTTCCCCGGGGAGTTTTTATTCCCGCATTTTGTAAAAAAAAGGGAAAAAACAAATTCATGATAGGAGAAAAGGGAAAAGTGAGAAAACTCGTGCGGAATTTTTGTTTATGGGCTGTATACATCGTCCATTTTTCATACAACAACTTATTTCGTTTCGAAATACAGAGTAGACCCACTTCCTGCACTTTTTTGTTTTGCAAAATTAAAGGAAAACTAATTTTTTCCACTTTCCTTCAGAATGACTTACAGGGAGGGACTCTTAATTTTTTTGTTAACAATATTTCGCAAAAACTGAATAACTTAACTTATGAACATATCATTATAATCCGCACCCTAAATACCTCCTTAAGACCAATTTGTGTTTTGAAAATTTTAGTTTTTCACTAGACTTTACTTTAATTAAATTTTTTTTAATTTCTTTGTTATTGTTGCATATCTGGGGGCAAATTACGGCACTCGTTATTGAACGAAATACCGAAATATTTCAATAGAGTTTATATGGAAAATTCTTAAATTTCGCATCGTATCGAATGCCGTAATTTGCCACCTGGTGTTGCTGATTTAAATGTTTACTATTTTTATGTTTGTTGTGGTTTTGTTCCTTGTAAGTTGTACTGAAAAGTGAAAAAAAGTGCACGAAGAAATAATTTTTTTTGGCGTACAATGTTAGTAAGATTTATTTGGTGGACTGTTAGCTATATTATTGCCTTTTATATAGTTAAGCGCTATCACGAAGTCTGAATTAGCTATTGGACAAAAACTGATGACACCCTTTTTTGGGAGCCCACTAATTTTCAGAATATTTGGAGGCCCATAAAACAATTGGTCACCAAAATCGCGAAACTGAGTATAGGATGATTTTATTACCCTTTGGTAGTACAGGGTGTCTGCCGGGAAGGTATACTACTTTGTTTTGATATAATTGTTGATTAAATGAAAGAGAATGAAACTTATATTGATAAATGTTTTATTTAATGTCGGTAATTATGTATGGAATACAATATCAGATAATTGTCCGCCTCTGTTAGCCTCACAAGTGCGAGCCCTTTTGAGCACATTTTTCATTACATTCTCACACATTTCACGCGGTATTTCATTAATTTTATCACGAATATTTTGTTTGAGTTGCTCAAGCGTTTCTGGTTTGTTTGCATACACGTTGCTTTTCAGATACCCCTACAAAAAGAAGTTCGGAACAACATCACCATTTCTTGAAATAACTTGTTGTGGAAAGAGGTCTCGCAGCAATGATGTAAAATGTTTTAACAATTAAAAAAAAAGTTGATTTATCGAATATTTTTCCATAATAAATTTGACACATGTCTACTTCACGACTGCCAAATATGAACTGTCAAGACTAATGTTTACCAAAATGGCGGCAAAACAAAGTAGTATACCTGCCCGGCGGACACCCTGTACGATCGAACTTATACTGTCCAGGCCGTGTGCTTTTCCAGAAGTCTTCATTTGCCGCATAGTGTTATAAATAGAAGAAAAAAAAAACAGATTTTTTTTTCTAACCAACTTTTGAGCTGTTTTATAGCTCTTCATGTACGAAAAGTCAACAAATTTTTTTTTTTTAATTGAGCCAGGCACTGCAATTGAACAAAACTCGAACATTTACATACAAACGATCACAGATTTCCTGCGGTAACAGTGTATAATTAAAAATTGCTTTATAGTTGTAGTAAATTAACATACAATATACAATAGCTTTAAACGTAAAAGATGCATATTAAAAGAAAAAACAATATGTATACATATGTATGTGAATCTATAAAATTTAAATAGTTTAAATCTATGACATACATATATAGAGTATTACATGGAATTTAAAATATGTAACTTTCCAATGAAAAATAAACTTAAACTTAAACCAAAATTGGCCTTCCTTCTTTAACTAACATTTAAAAAAAAAAAAGAAGCAAGAACTTTTTGAAAAGGAACCCCGCGCTCTCCTTGTTTAACGTTCTTCCTAAAGTAGTAATTATTAACCAAAATCTTTTCAAATAAAATTAGTATAGTCTTTAGAAATTAGCAATTAGTTTAAAGAAAAAGAAAAGAGTTTTAATGAAAACGTAAAATACACAGCAATCCACTGTAAGAGCAAAATAACATCAATTAGAGATAATAAATCAGCACTTAATCCAAACTTAAAATTACGCATCAAGTTTATACATAAAAATACATAAATACATACAACATTTTATTGTGTTTATGCAGATTTGATTTACTTTAACAACGTCATTACTCCAAAAAAAAACTCATTTTACACAAAACGAGTTTAAAAATTTTAATTTACACACAACTTAATGGAAAATGAAAATTTAATTTTTCTCTCCAGAGTTAAGTATACGAGATATTTGTATGCAATTTTTACATAACATGAATAATGATTGATCAGTATGTACTAATTCTGCATTATCAACTAAAAAATCGAACTTTTTGAGTTATGACGTTGCTCGAGTAAATGAGCTTTATAAGCTGATGCCTAAAACACTTTGTGCTTACCAATAATTAATTTTCGTACACTTGCATTGAAATCTTAAAATTTAAATTTAAATTGTAACTCATAAATACAGATGCTTTCTGGCTTATAAATAAATTATTGTTCGGTTTTGCCGTAATATACAGAAAGCAACTTGAAAACTCTGCGTTTTCCACAACATGTAGGAATGAATATTGTTTCTAACATTCCAAAAATTAAAATAAAATTGCCAATTCAGAAAAAAAACCGAACATCGAATTTTGGAAAAATTTAGTAAAATAAATATAACAAAAAGTAAAAATTTTAAAAACCCCCGATAAATTTAGAAAGGATATGATTTTTGTTAAACGGCTGGACCGATTTTCTTCGAACATAGTTAAGAACACTCTCGATTAATGCCCTTATTCAGTTCGACCATTGTATTGCCTTGTCTATGGACGAAAAAAAGCCGCAGTTGTGATTCTTTAAAACAATTATTATTTACTGTCCATGCTAGAAGGTTTGTGTATTTGCTTTATGATTTTTTTCTAATAGGGCATTTACATTGTCTCAAAATCTAGTACTTTCGAGATTCCGAGCTAAATCTAGTTCCTTTTTACTAGATTCTCCATACAAAACAAAATCGAATTTTTCAATAGATTTGTAGGAAATCTACTAAAAATCTAATATTTTTATTTATTGTAGCTACGCTATTTATTGCGCGTTACAGCAGTTTCGTAAAAAAATAATCGACACTATTACAGTTATAAATTTATTTTTGTTTTGATTTCTTTGTACTTAAAAGCAGAGTACGAAAATAAACGAAATAAATTTTTTGATTTTGTTTTGTGTCGTTCTTTGAAGTGACTGAAGCAAAGAGAAAACAAAAACAATGAGAACTCATTGCTCAATTTGTGTTTGTTTTACGTTTGCACATGAGCACATACCAAAGAACACAGCCGATCGGCTGTAAGCCGGCTAACAGCCGCCACCGGCCACAAACAATACATTAATTTAATTGTACGCCGCTAGAAAAGAAAATAATGAGAAATTTATGGAAACGTTTTAAAATATTTGGGGCGAATTTGACATGATGATGATATAACAATTTTATTGCATTGTCTTAAAATCTAGTACTTACGAGATTTCGAGCTAAATCTAGTTGCTTTTTACTAGATTCCCCATACAAAACAAAATCTAAGTTTTTAATAGATTTGTAGGAAATCTACTAAAAGTCTAATATTTTTATTTGTTTTTTACTACCCTGTACAACATCATAATTTATATAGAAGGTGTGTGAATCAGCTATGCTCTATACAATTTCCTATTGAAGGTGTGTGAATGAGCTAAGTCGGCAGTTTTTCGTTACAATTCAAGACTAAATTTCAGACAAAGGATTTTGCCTCGGATACAAAATCCTGGAAAATGTCGAAAAAGCTTAATGCAAACGATATCGATTTCGTTTAAGATTTCTAACCAAATATACTAGATTTCGAGACAATGTAAATGCAGTATTAGAGAATTCAAAAACAAAAACTCAAAAGTATTTTTAAACAAAAACGTCCTAAGTCTTCTTACTGAATTAAGGGGCATAAGTCACCTTTCAAACAGAAAAAAACTAAATCAAAATCAGTGCAGCCGTTTGGTTTGTAAGTGGACTCGTACAGACACACAGATATACAGATACACACTACAAACTTATAACACCCCTTTTTAGTCGGGGCTTTAAAATAATGAACACACATTTTCGAAATTTCGAAAAGTATTTTTAATTAAATTTATAGTCACGGCTATTTGTGTTAATAATAATAATAATAATATTGTTTTATATTTATGATCTGATTAAACAAATAAACTTCGAACAATAAGAGGTCTGTTCCAGATACATAACAAAACAGTCCGAACTTGTACAATGTTATCCAAAAGCGTTCCAGATAGCATTTTTTTTTTTTTTTTTTTTTGCAATTTTGAGAGCGAATGAGAGAGTAATTTTTTTCATTTCCTTTACAAACTAGTACGAATTTTTTCTTTTCGGTAAGTTCTGACAAAAATTAAATAATCAGCTGTTTTTTGTTTACATATGAAACTGAAAAATTATTGAGAAAATTTGCAAATATAGGAAACAAGTTTTTACATACAAATTTATTAACCCTAGAAAGATAATCATATTCTGACATACATACGTTAAAGATAATCATGCCTAAAATTTGCACATGCCTTTTGGAAAGCTAAATTGTAAGGTTTTGTTGATTACTTTAAAATAAACTAATGTTGATTACGTTTTTCAATATAACTGAAGTAAGAATAGCTGAGTTTTAAATATGTAAATACATATTTATTTTCAGAAAAAACAAAATCAAAAGAACAACTTCAGTAATTAACAAAACTTAAAGATTATATATCTTTGAAAACCTATCACTCGTTTTTGGGCTTATAGTCAGTCATTTCATTGGATATACTAAATAAACAAAGTATATTTTACAAAATACGTATGTAAACATTTAATAAAATTAGTCAGACACAAGTTAGGCAGATGTTAATATTATCAAGTCCTTTCTCACTGATGTCATTACTGGAATCTCAATAAAAGCGCGAATTTCAACTTCGCTCGTATCCCGAAATATAGCACTGGTCATAGATTTACTTCTTTTTAAAGATATCTCGGCATTAGTCCATTTTTATATTTTCGTAATTATCTCGCCAACTAAAAACTTGTTGAAGCATGAAAGGGGATCATGCAGATTGCGACACATCCATGTAGGATCCCTTTGAGATCTAAAAATATTCAATGCTGCGACTCGGCCGCATCTACTTGATTTCGATGTCAACCAAGAATGTCTATTCTTTCCTCTATAGGTTTCTGTGACAGAGAGATGCTAACAACGAAGCTGGTTGCTCTACATTAACTTCGTCTGTGTACTCGCCCGCGATAGGCGTCGGCTGTTCTTCGCTCTCTACATGTTCGAAAGCTTCTTCAATGTCGCTCTGTACATCATCTTCGCTCTAGTGGTTTTCTATCTCGCTATCCGTTTCTTCACAAGTCATTTCATCATCAGTCTCTAAAAGGGCGGCTAGGATACCATCTTCATCTTAATTCCGGCGTGCGATTTTTTTTCCAGTCAGGTTATCGAAAATTAAAAAGCTTCTATATAAAATTTAACAACTTATGCACAATAAGTGGTTATGAAAAACAAAACAAACAACACGAATGTTCATAAAAATAAAAATCTTGAAAGTCACTCTAAAGATAATCATGCGAAATTTTGACTCAAATACCCCTTATATTTCAAAAATAGAAATACCAACCGCAGCGACGAGTGTGTCTCATGAAAGCTCTGATGAACGAGTGAAATGTCTAAAGAGTACAAATGCGAATTCATTGTAAATAAAGTAAAATAACAATATTTTGAAGGAGTATGCGTAAATTTTACGCAGATTATCTTTCTAGGGTTAAAAAGCAAAATGGAAGGTTTTTTGAACAAAGTTGAAGTTGTAAGTACATTTGTGCATATTTCTCCATTTCTTTATTATGAAAAGAAAATGTTTTTTTTTTTTGCAATAATTCAAGTAGCTTTTACTTTGTTGGAACTTATTTTCATATACTTTTTACAGTTGTTGCCAAGGATGCAAAATTTTTGTTTTTATAATGTTATGCGTTTTAAGTGACTAAAATCACTTAAATTAAATTTAATGTAAAAAGTAAGCAACAATAGTACTCGTATTTCAAGATGTGCAATTATGGTTTTTTCGTTCCAGCGATTTTGGATAACTTTCTTTTTTCTCTCATTGGTCCGAACTTGTACGAAATCTTGTGGAACACACCTAATAATTAAACTAATTCTGTTTTATGGTGTAGTACATTACAAAAAAAAAAAAAAGAAAAACATTAAGCAATAACCCCCCATATTCATATTTGAAATCCATTTTAATAAAATGTTGTTGAAAAATTTGAAATAAAATGAAATAAAATACATTTCAAACTCATTTTAAACTGTCTGAATATGGGGGTAGGTAAGTAAGCGTTTTAGGTATCGCTACAACTTATTCACTGGAGTTTTGCATAAACTAAATCTAGGTGTAAGTAAGTAACTAACTAAGTAATCTTAACACTTTAATGCGCTGTTTACAAATTCAAATAGAAATATTCCATTTATTTGCATATGAGCACAAAAAACATATTCTTAATTTAAAGCCATTGTAATATATTTTAATTTAAATTAAAAAAAGCGTAACAAAAGTTCTAAATTAAATTTTAATCAAAACCAATCACCAAATTTATCATAGATTATTGGTTCTTAGTTATGTATAAATATTAAAAACCTTAAAACCCTCCCTCAAGACTTTCCCCGAAATCCCTTTTAATCTGTACATATACATACATACGATACATACATACATATACTACATATATAAATAAACTGAAATACTACATAATACATAAGCAATTTTAATATTTTAAGAAGAAAAAGGAAAAAACAAAATCGTAATCCATAAAGTTAAATTAATTTAAAGAAATACTTAATAGAAAAAAAAACGATAGAGGAGTATTGGGAAAATAAGCTTTTAATAATTGAAATCAAATAAGTGTGTGTTAAATATCACAAAAAAAACATTATTTAATTATGTACTATTGTTTTAACATTTTTAATAGAATAAGATACAACATACTACATACATATGTATATCAAATGATACTTATATACATACACACATATATTTATTTATAACAAAAAAAAAACAATAAATCATATTTTAGAAAAAACAAAACGAAATGAAATGAAATAAATTTAGTATTATCTTTGAAGAGCAAATGCAAATGCGTTTTATTTTGCAAATTAGAAATGATGAGAAAATTGGGTGAGAGTTTTTCTTCACTTACTATTTGTAGACGTTTTTTCTTCAAATGATAAAAAATCTAGTGTTTTATTTTTTTATTTTAAAGAAAGCTACAAAGCATTTTTTTTATTTTTCCCTTAAACACGTATTTTTTCATTTTTGTAATGTTAAACTTAAAGTCGGGTTGACAAAGCGGCGTTTAATTTGGAAAAAAGCGTTAAACTAAAACTTCGAAAAAAAATATATAAAACAAATTAATTTTATTCGAAGTCTGCAAATAAGAAAGAGCGTTTTAAGTGTATTTGGAAAAATCGCGATTTGAGTTTTGTTTATCCGAAGTACGATCATCAATATCGGCGTTGGTGGCGGTTGAACCGGCACGATTTTGATTTTCGAGTAGCTGGTTGGAATAATAAATATTTCGTTGCAATTCCAAGTTTTCAAAGTAACAATTTTTTTTAATAATATTATTACTCACCTTAGCACGTAAGCGTTTAATGCTGCGTAGTCTCTCCAACCAATTGGAAGCATAAGGATTTTTCTTTTGCAAACTTTGATAGACATTCGAAGCCAGCTTGAAGTTAAAGAAATAAAAATAAAAAAATTGTTAGTTTATTTTCTGTTTTTTTTATACAGTTTTAATATGTTACTTACATTGGCATGCAAAGCCATCTGTCTAGCCAATAAGGGAGCACTTTTGTCTGAAACAATTTTCGCTCCTGAATGGCAGACAAACTGTGAAATTTCCGGTCTGGCTTTCACATAAACACGATTGGTATTAAGCTCCATTGGCTCAACAATAACGCAGGCATAATTGAATTGACCCTAAGAATAATAAATATTAATCATTGATTTCTTCTGCAAATTATTTATTTTTAGAATGTACACCAGAAGTAAACATAAATCGTTTGATGTGGACAGAAAACTTTCTATCGACAACAATAAAATAAAAAAATTTGTTCTTGCTTTCAATATAAGTAATCGGTCGAACCTTTTCTGTCGACCAGTAGCTATCGCACTCCTCGATGATGCAGAGAGAAATGAGAAGAGGTGCGACTTGCTGGGCATCACTGGTGCCTAGACGAGCACACCTCAGGCTGCCTTGGACGTCATTTTTCACCTGTTTTCCAAAGAGGACTTTGTGATGAGAACTGAGGCGGAAAGTCTCCTTAGACTGTTAGAGACAGGTTTGGTGAGATCAGGAAGATTGCTGTGTGACCTGTTGAAGTCAGGGGGTCTACTCTGGGTTAATAATATGGTTTGATATCGAATGCCATAATCTCAAATCGAAAAAGCGCAATCGAATCAGCTCGTTATCGAAAACGACAATTAGACCCCTGCATTTCGAATCGAAAGAAAATTCTTTCGAACTTGTATGTTATTAACATTACAATTCGAAAGCATTTGCTTTCGTTTCGAATTAGAGAGTAGACCCCCAGTTTTAGGAGACAAATTTCCGCAAAGCATAAGTTCAGGGACTATAAGGTCATTGAAATTGAATTTTAGTAGGAGATCCTCTTTTGCAATCAAGGATAGGGACTCTTGGGTCAAATCTGATAAGCTATATGAGGGTAGTATGGTCTTTACAGACGTATCAAAAATGGCGGAAGGCTCGAGTGCTGGGGTCTATATCTTCTGCACGGATATTCGTAGTTATTTTAGACTACCGAATGAGGGAACTCAGTAATTGCGTTTTGAACAGGTCTAACCGTTCAAGGTGGATAGGGAAGATTGTGGCCAAAACTTCACTTAGGAAGATCCAAACTGCTACCGGATATGAATAGGAAGGCGCTACGGATTTTGATAGGTGTGTTGACTGGTCATTGCTCGGTCAGAGCGGGAAGAGGAACCACAAAATAACAAGAGTATCACTTGAAATCGCACGGGGCTGCATAGCCATAAGCTTAGATGGTTTAGCAAACGTTTTCACGAATTATTGGGTGGCGTAATGGGTTTTCTGGGTACAAAGCGGGTATAATGGACCGAATTCAGTCTCCGAGTGGATGTGTGTTACAAGACTAGATACTCTTCCTAAACTGACCGAAACTTGTGCAACAACTTGTAAAATTTACTTAATTATTGCCATTTTTTTTACACTTACCGATATTGTATTCAGATTGTACTCTTCACCACTTTCGTTGTATATAATGTTGACATAATCGTTCCCAATATGTTTCTTTTTCTCATGACAATGAGGATCGCTGTTCAGTTTAGTCGGCATTAAAGTGGCCACATGAAAAGTCACCTGTTGAAAAAAGATTTAAAAAAATAAAAAAAATATTAAAGATACTTTGGAAATACATTGCAACATTTCTTTTCACACCTGCACTATGTCATCCTTCCAAATGTAAGTAAATTTACCATCTGCGCCATCCGTGTCCAATGTAACAAATAAATTATTTTGCGCAGCTTCTTTCAAACTGACCAAAGTGCCAATGTTGCGTAAGAACTCCACATAGCGTTTACTGCCGTGTGAGTTGCGCAATATTTCACCTTCGTTATTACACTGGCCTTGGCCTACGTAGAGTACTCCGATTTTGTGCGTTTCAAAGGGTGGTGCCAAGTCCAAGAGGTTAACAGCGCTCATTTGTTCGGGTGGTACTTTGATGGGCACATCAGTTACTTGCACCTGGCCCGTGTGATACAATTGCATAAATACAAAACTCGGATTCATGCAGAGCTTTGTATTGAGTTGTGGTTTAGGGGCGCCATAGCGCGGAAAGGTGGTGGCAGGTGGACGACTTTTGCCATTGTTCACCTCTCTTACCACAGAAATTGTTTTTGAGCGTCCTCGCATTTCACCATTGTTGTAGTCACTGTTTTGACCAGTTACTCCCTGGGAAGAAGCTATGTTGGAATTGTTGCCGCCACTGCTGGACTTGGCTAGGCCTTGATGGTAACCAAATGAAGTGGATTTAGTGGCAGGCGCATGTGTCTTTTCCATGCGTGGTGAATGTATTGGGGCCGGTGACAAGGGAGGTTTGGCCATTATTTTCTCATCTGCAGGTACGCCGGTGCCTGTAGATTTCAAAGAAGTGGCTGAGGCAGATTGTTGTACTGGCATTTGTGCTACAGTAGGTTTTTGGGTAACATCATCTGCCGATAATTGTTTGGGTGGCAATGAGTGGTCATCTGGAGCTTTGAGATTTGCTTGCGTTTTTGAAGCCTGCTGGGGTGGTGTAGAGCCAGCAATTTCCTCCGGTATAGCTTCACAACTCACTTTGCTGTATTGCACACTTTTCTTTTTCTGTTGCAATTGCAGTTGATGCTGCTGTTGCGATTCGGTCTCACATGTGCTTTCTACAGCTACAGTCGAATCCTTCGATAAGGGAGCCGGTTTATTCATCAAGAAAGTTTCTCGCCAGCTAGAAGACATTTCAGGGCTGGAATTAACTCGTCTTACAGGTTTGCGAGCTCGCATTTTTCCATCTTCTGTGGCGTAATATTCTTCATCAGCCTCACCGTCACTAACACTGCCACTTAAGGCTTCTTTTCCCCTCTTACCAGCCGCTGTCATTTTGGGAATGTCTATAGCTTGCGTGCTGACTACAGCATGTGCAGAAGAAGAAATTTCCTCTTGTCGTTGCAAGGATCTCATTTTCGAAACCGATTTCGACTTTTCTTCCGAAGATTTTGTTGCGACGCTATCTTCGCCTTTGGGTGGCTCAGTATGTACATTTTCTTTAACTCCCTTATTTAAAACGGGCACATCTTCTAAATTGTCAGATGACAAGAAATCAGGTCCAAAAACTCCACCTTGATTGGTGGGTAGGAACAGGCATATCATACTGCTTAAGGGCACATCGTAGCCAAAGCAATCATTTGAAATGGGATTTTGTATGCGAGTTATCCAAGAGATATTTCCTGTGGGGCGACGTATTAAAATTTCCGCCCAAGCAGTACAGGAACGCACGCATATGGATGAAGCACAAGCACTGGAGGAAGACAACGAATTGCCCAGAAGAGAAGTGCAGCTGCCGCCGCCTAAGCCTGCCGCAGTACTGCCAACACCTAAATCTGTACTGCCCGCTTCGGGATTAGAACCACGACGCGACAAAGCTTCCAAAGAGGCCGTGGAACTATTAGAAGTTTGTCTTTGTGTAGTGTGTGAAGTCGTAGAGGATGATGAAGTCAAATCAGTGCTACCAGCCGACTCGTTGCCACTGCTGTGCTGTAACGATACTTTGGTATAGCGAAGCTCGTAAGCAGGAGCTCCTTGTGCTTGATTCACTTCGGGCGATATGGGTGTATTCCCCGCATTGGTATCAGTGCTATTTTTAGGAGTTAATGTATAAGCTTTGCCCAGTTGAGAACAACGATCACACAAGCCGTTACGTGTCGGTCCCGTTGGACAACCAGAAGTTGTGATTGTTACTAAATTATGGCCAACTAGCCAAGTCTGAGAATGACCATCTTTCAGAAGATATTCAACAGCTGGAAGTCTAAATTAGAAGTGTAAAAAACGAGCGATTTCAATAATAATAATACCTTGAAATTTTCATTTATATTTAATTTTCAAAATAAATATTTAATAAAAAAAAAGAAAATTAGCTTAAACGAATGTCTGGGGCGGAATATATGTATGTAGCTCTCGAGCATTGATTTACGTATCACCAATTTCTGAAGCATTCTTGGAAACTTTTCTGATCTAATTGGCTCTTCTAGTGGCAAATTAAAAAAATTTCATGCAACTAATTTTAATAAAAAAATCCATAATGTAAATCTACATACATACATATATAAATAAAAATTATTTGCTGGTGCATTTCATTGGTGCTTTGCTAAATCATCAGTAGACTTCAACCACACATTTTGTGATTTTCAAAAATATTATAGTTTGTGAATTCTCAAATGGTTTTTGAAAGTCTGTGCATAAGATAAGACGTTTGTGACGGTTTAAAATATGTGTTTGAAGTCTACTGATTACAAAGCACCAATGAAATGCATATGGACATGTGCTTAACCACAAATCGCCCTCCCAGAAAATTTATTATCAAATAAATTCAACGTCATTTGTGGACCAACTTTCAAAATATTTTTGCATATGGAAAAAGTCCACAAGGGCGGGTGCAATATACCCGCCCCAAAATTTAATGTTCAAAAAGGGCAATTATGAATGAAATTCCGCGAGAAATTTTTCGCGGGGAACAATTTCAAACAATAGCAAGTAATAGGGAAAATAAAAAATTCTAATGAGAAAAGGAAGAAATTTCTCGCGGAATTTTTTTCATAATTTATTCATAAATTTGAAATATTTTTGTAATTCGTGAACCAATTTTCAGAATTCATTTTGCATATGGAAAAAGTCCACTTTTTTTTTGAGAATTGTAAAGGGGGGTGAGGAGGGGAAGCAAAGTACCCGCCTGTAAGAAGTGGATAACAAATAACTTCGTCATATGTGGACCAATTTCAAAAATTATTTTTTCATGTGGAGATTTAGACTAAACTTTTTTAAGTAATTGGTTGGTTATCAAATAACTTCTTAATTTGTCGACCATTTTTAAAAAAGATTTTTTAATTGTTTGATGAGGGAGGGGGGGGGGGGAGAGAGGTGCGAAATGTGCCCACCAACAAAAATGGATTATCAAATTACTTTGTCTTTTGTGGGTCAATTTTCAAAATTCTACTAAATTATTTCTCTTTGCATATGGGAGAGGTTCACTAATTTTTTTTTTGTTTTTTTTTTTGAAATTGTGGGAAGGGTGTCGCAAATTTCCCGCCCCAGAAATTTAATTATCAAATAACTTCCGTCATTTGTCGACCAATTTTCAAAATTTATTTAATTTATTTTCTTATTGGGAGGGGGCGAAATGTGGGGCAAATTTCACATTACTTTCAATTTTCCAATTTTCAACATTCTCTTTGTTTATGGAAAAGTTTTTTTTTTTGATTGGTTGGGTTGTTTATGTATACGAGTATGTTGCAATAAAAAAGTTATTTGTATTTCTCAATTCAGCGTAAAAATTTGATGCCGAGTACATATGTATATGTCGTATTAAGCAGAATACGACACTAAGTTTATGTCGGACACTGGACAGGAAAACGAAAACGGTTAGATCTGAAAAAAACCTGACTGTCTGGCCATTTCCCAACTATGAAAGATTTAGGCAATTTTAAGAGAGTACTCAAAAATTGTCTGTATTTCAACTTCTTATATGCAAAAGCGAAGACCTCGACAATAAAATAATATAATATAAATATGTACATGCATGTGTATGTATGTATGTATGTATGTACTTACCGTTTTGGTAGAGCAGAACATGGCGAAAATGTGTGTCGTGCCAAAAAGTCAATACAAGTCTCTGCCAATTCGGCATGGAACGATTTCAAACCTTCATTCATAAGTGGACGCATTTCGGAAGAATTGCGCGCGGCCGTCGAAGCCGAATTGCGGCTACCACGTTCGGTTAAGCTGGTACTGCGTTTGCGATTGGATGAATCTTCGTTTAAGCTTTGAAAATCTTGAAGTTGTATATTACGTTTCAAATTATTAATGTCTTCGTACAACATGCTGGCATTCGATTGTATGGACTGAAATAAAAGTAATTTATTTATTTGAGGGAGATTACAAAAAAAACAAATAAAATAAACGAGTTATATATACATTTATTATGTAGTTAACACAGTTTCTTCTCAACTCCAATTTACACTTCAAAAACCAACCGGCAATGACATGGTGAGCCAACGAGACGGTATAATGGTCGTAGCGATGAGGTTTTGTATAGGGCAAAGATATAGCAAATACATACATATATTGGCGTGAAGTAAAGTTCATGCATAAATCATTAGACAAACGGCTAAGAACTAAAAAAGAAAAAGAGTTATTTTATAACTTTTATTGTGGGGAATGAATGCAAATAAATGAACTTACTGGATAAGAAATCCAAGACCGATAATGCCACCGGCGGAGTATCAGACATTTTCGACATTTGCAGTAAAATATCTGGCAGCTTGCGCATTAGTGCTTCTGGCATTTCCAGAATTATTGTAGTCATAGTGTTTATACAAATATTGGCTATGGTGGCTATACCACTGCCAAAATTCGATATGCCCACTTTAAGAACTTCAATAATTTTATACTGATTTGAGGGCTGCAGATATTGATGGTAAATCACGAGAGCTCCTATAGCTGGTAAGACTAGACTGTTCAATTCGTCTGTAGTACACTTATAGACGACATGCAGGGATTTACTGCTCTCCGAAATGGTTTTGAAAAGAGCAGCAGCTAAAGATTCTACGTCGTTGCCTTGTACCAAGGCCTTGTTTTGCATAATTTTGGGAAGCTCTTTGATGACCAATTGGAAAATATGAAAATCTAAAAAGAGCATGAAAACAGTTGAATTAACAAGTGTTTGAAAACGAATTGTCTTTTATTTTATTGAACATACCTCTATCCTTTTCCAAGCACTTGACTATGGTCTCACAAGCCCTCTTTATAGAAATTGTGGTAAAATAAGCATTTGGCACAACATCATGATTAGATATTTGAGTCATTAAGGCATGTCGTTGATGATGATGGCTAATATCATGCATAGGTAAGCTAGAATCGATTCCCAGATAATGGCTGTATTTAATATTATCATTATTGCTGGGATCAGGATAGCCTATATGATAAGAGCCATTTGCACGAGCCTTTAACATCCAGCAGAAAATCTTTTATACAGAGACATCATCATAATATGTTAAATCAATTAACAAATTTTGTTATTGTAGCTATGCTATTTATGGGGTGATACAGGAGTTAGGACGTGATTTTCGTAACAAAAATAATCGACACTATTACAGTTATAAATTTATTTTTGTTTTGATTTCTTTGTACTTAAGAGCAAAGTACGAAAATAAACGAAACAAATTGTTTGATTTTGTTTTGTTTAGTTCTTTGAAGTGAGAGAAACAAAAACAATGAGAAAGATTGCTCAATTTATTTTTGTTTTGTTCGATCGGCTGTAAACCGGCAAACAGCCGCCGCCGGCCACAAACAATAAATTAATTTAATCGTACGCCGCTAGAAAAAAAAATAATGGGAAATAAATGGAAACGTTTTGAAATATTTGCAGAGAATTTGACATCATCATACAATATAATTTTATTGCATTGTTATTTAACACATTAAATTTGTTTTATATAACCAAGCAGCATAGCTACAACCGGATATCCTAAGACACCTCTCTTCTTTTTTTAATTTAATACGTACCTTATATCTAACCACATTGACCTGATCAAACACTTTTTGATACTGATAATTCAGATCCAAATGACCCACTAATATATTGAAAATTTTTATGGCATGACTCGAAGGCAAACGATATAGTTTTATAACAAATACTTCAATTAAGCCATCAACGGCGGTAATGATATCTTGTATCTCCTTTTCAGTTTTAATATCGGTGCCATATTGCTTGTGCAATTCAAAAGGACGATTTATAATCTTTTCCAATATGTCCAACAGTTCAGCGCAACGCTTGCTATCACAGTGGCGGGAGAATTCAATTAGGGCATCTGCTACGGATCGCCTTAGCTGTACATCTGTTTCATTGCATACCTGAGCGAACAAAGGTATGACGACACGCTCCAAGATCTCCTCGTAGCAGGAACGATTCAAATCCATAATATTTACCAAAGATTGTATAACTTTATTGCGTATGGGAGTACTGGACATTTTATAGAAACGCTGTACAAAATTGTTTAACAAAAGTAACCATTCTGGCCTGGTGGCAGTTATTTCTGAGCATCGATAATCTATCAGTAGCAGCACCGAAGTTTCCGGTCGACTTTCTGCTACGCGTTCAATCAAATCATAAATACGCTCATAATTAGCCAAAATTTTGGTTTTTTCGTCCTCCAAAAGTTTTTCAATGCAGCTAATGTTCTCATGAAAATGATTTTTGAGCTGTAGCAAGCCATTAGTGGCGGAGGAAAATCCTTCTGCAGAAACGGAAAAAACAAAGTCAATACTTTAGAAATGTGTGCCCATTATGTAATATTTTTTTTTTGGACTATAAAAGAATTTTATTCTTAAAGTCTAATGGAAATAAATCTACATATATATATATATATATATATATATATATATAAAAGAGTGTTTATACCGCTCCTTTATTGCAACATAGCCATATCTCAAAGAAAAAACATTTTGAAGTTACTAATGCAGAATAATTCGTCATAACGTATTTTGTCTTGTGTAAAAATGTCCTACAAATGACTTGTAAACAAACTGATCTCTTGAGAGAAAAACAATTTTTAATGCATTCTTTATTGAGTTGTTTTGCAGCGCCTCCGAGGATCCGAAAATTGAAGAAAGAGTTTTCCTAATTCGGTTTCAAATATGCCAAAGTTGATCGGCTATTTAAATTTATTTAACACGAACATCAAAATAAACAGATTGTAAGAGCAAACATTTTATTTTGCATCGCATCTCACCTCATCTTTTGTTTGTTAATTCATTCACTCCTAGGCCCCTGAATTTGATGACGTCGTAAAACGAACCCAACACTCTCGGTCTACTCCACGATGTCGCCAGAAAACGTTTGTTGAAAACAAAATCAAATTTTCTTATTTTATTGTTGTTTTCAATACAAATTGTTGGTGGAACGTTTTTTGTTGACATCGTGGGACAGGCTGTCTATTGTAATTGCATATTAATGCATATATATTTGAAGAAAGAGGGCTTCCAAGTGTGACATCGCGAACAAAAATCAAATCTTATGAAAGCGCATTTCGAAGCAGGAGACCACTGAACTCTAGCTTTGAAATCTGCTTCAGCGAAGCAGTAGTTTTTGCTGGTATGCAAATTGAAAGCCTTAAGTGCCCTGGAGACGATCAAATAAACTCATCAATCACATAGTTGTATGCGTGCAGTCGTGTTCGTCTAAAACTCTGATTGACAAAAAAAATGGCATTTGCTTTGTGAATTCATGGAAAAGAGCGTATATTTTGCGTTGCCTTGCTTGCCAGCAGTTTTTTTTGCGTTCATGTGTGGATTTTTCCGAAACAATTAAAATAACTTCAATTGATGTGGGATTTTTCGAAAAAATTAAAAAAAGGGCACTTTTTTTCTTGATTGTAAAAACCAAACGAAGTGCACAAGCAGTTTTATATATTATTTATTATCAATGTCGCACAGAAGAAAAATTAGAGTGGGAGATTGAAAAATTATATTTTTACTCCATGTTTTTTAACGTGCTTAAACTGTTAATTTTTTTATAACAACATTTCATCCAGCTTAAGCGACATAATTTTCGAACTTAGTTTTTTTTTACCAAAATCGATTATTTGCGATCGTAAATAATCGATTTTCGTAAAAAAAAACTAAGTTCGAAAATTATGTCGCTGAAGCTTTTTTTGGCGGTTAGGACTCGATATGTACTTGCAATCACACATAACGGACTTAAAATTCAAATGTTGATTGACGATTTTATTTGTAAGTTTCCGGAAAGCGTGAATTAAACGACACACGCTTGATGGTTTATTTGATCGTCTCCAGGACCCATTAAACTCATTATGTGCACAACTACCTTTTTTGAGTTATGACTACGTTGCACTAAAAATGCGATATGTACATACATATGAACACATGGATAGCTTAGTATAGAAAAGGCGTATCTCAAAATTTCGTTTTCTTACAAAAGAAAAAAAACCTGTATAAAAACTAGACCAATAAGTCCGCTATCTTCAACCATGGCTTACTAAGTTCTTTAAAAATGACGCATTTACAAGTTGACTACCAGAAAACGTTAAAAACGCGGTTTTGAAAAAAAAATCGAGATACGAATTTTTTATATTAAGCCAGCGATATGTATAGTATATGCATGAATGTGTGTCTTAAGCCCCTTCCTGCAAACTCACCATAATATTCTATATTATCGACAATAGCTGACATTATATCACATATAAGATCCCATATAATTTCGGGCAATTCCGATTTATATTTTGTTATGACTATTTGTATGCCAATTATAACCTCATAGGTTACACTAACATGCCGACTATCGAGAGCCTGTCAATTAAAGAAGTTTGTTACACAAAAGTATTCGACAATTCATCATTCTTTTACTCACCCTTAAGAAACTTTTAAGTACCATTGAGGCATAAAATAATGGTGACACTTGAAAGACCATGGGCGCTCCAAATATATTCATATTTAAGTGAAACACGGCACCTCTTAACAGAAAATCATCCTCATAGAGAGTACGATCGTTTAAGATGTTGCACATCATTTTCATGGAATGATAGCCCAATTCGGTGCCAAGAAGATTTTTCATTATCTAAAAGGTACATACATATGTGAAAAAACAATTATAATTAATTCAATTTAAAAATCATGATGAACGAAATTGAAGGATAAAAATCAAATTCTCCTGCAGGAGGAGGCTTTTCAAGGCTTTTTAAAATTTGCAGAAAAAAAAAAAATTTTAACTTAAAATAAATTTGCGAGCTACATAATACGAGGTGTGTTCAAAAAGTATCGCGAATTTTGTGTTTTTTCAAAAATTTTTTATTTATTCATGAATATCTATTTTGCCCCCTCCAAAGTAATCCCCCTCAGATATAATGCACTTAT
The DNA here is from genome assembly GCA_936439885.1 of Nowickia ferox. Taxonomy (NCBI): domain Eukaryota; kingdom Metazoa; phylum Arthropoda; class Insecta; order Diptera; family Tachinidae; genus Nowickia; species Nowickia ferox. The sequence goes on along the minus strand of OW387024.1, from coordinate 18,843,777 downwards.
GCCAACATTTTTTCCAATATTCGAAGCACTTCAAAAAATCATTTTTTATCTTGTTCAGCTCCTCCTTCGATGCCGTCTTTATCTCGTCAAGCGTAGCGTAGCGTTGTCCTTTCATGAGCCTATTTAGTTTCGGGAACAAGAAAAAGTCACAGAGGCCAGATCTGGGGAATACGGTGGCTGCGGTATCATTAGTGTGTTGCTTTTGGCCAATTCGCGGTGACCCGTCTCATGCCCAAATCATTGATAAAAATCGAATGGCACGAGCCAATCGATATGTCTAGGTCCTCAGCAACTTCTCTAATGGTGATTCGACGATTGGCCAATACCATTTTCTTCACTTCATCAATTTTTTCGTCTGTTGTTGAAGTGCTGGGGCGTCTGGCACGCTCTTCGTCCTTCACATCTTCTCGGCCTTCTGAAAACATTTTGTACCACCGATAAACGTTCCAAGGTAGCTTCTTCGTACGCCACAGGCAACATCCGCGCACTTAATTTCGTTTTTCACACAAAATTTGATACAGGTTCTTTGTTCCATTTTTTTTAATAGGTTAAAATCGAAGACGAGCCAAAACACGTGCAAGCAAAGTAGCTGTCAACAATTAATTGAAAATTCAAAATGACCGAAATTGTGGGCATAAGTGAGAGACATGAGTACCAACATAACGCCACAAAAAAAAATCAAAATTCGAATATACGTAATCCGCTAAAGCTTAACGGACACATTTTTTGACATGGTTTTTTTTTAAGAAAATCGATTATTTTGGATCGCAAGTAATCGATTTTAGTCCAAAAATTAAATTTGAAAATTATGTCGCTCAAGCTTTTTTTGGCGGTTAGAACGATATTTCGTCAGCCCATTATTGGTTTGACCCACCGACCATTTTGAAAAAATGAGTTTCTGAATAGAAATTAATTATGGTTTTTGAGATATTTAGCATTCATTTTGCTCCATTTCAATTATTTTAACATAGTGTCCACACCTGATGAATTTATGTATATCATGATGAATGTCAAATTGATATCATGATGAAAATTCATCACGTATAGATTCAATTTATTAATACTATGGCAGCGTTATGATATAAACATTAGAGCTCACGGCCTGATAAATTCATCTTGATATCAAATGTCATTTTATGTGTTACTGTACATTTAACGTTTATGTATTTATTAAAAAATTTTCGTTTAAAAAAAGGCGGCACAACAATTATTTGTGACCAAAAAGTTAAACAACACGCAAATTAGATATTTTTAGCAAAGCATTTTGCAAATATTTGATTGATTCATCATGATATAAAATCATCAGTTATAATATAAAATCATCAGGTGGAGACACTATGTTAAGGTTGAATACGCATTGTTTTGCTGCACATGTCACAGTTTGGCGTCACATTCTTCATACAAAAACATGCGAAGTAAAGTTAACTCTTGTTTTGCTTCATTTCTATAAGAAATTAATAATAAAAAAAGAAGGTGCCGTAAGAAAAATTCAACGGCGACTGTTAAGCAAAAACATCATCACCCAGACGCAGCCTCCAATTAAATGTTTTAATATAAAATTGTTAAAAAATAAAATAAAATAAAAGAAACCTTAATTATGCATGTTTGAGTATAACAGAAATCATTTAATTTCATTCTTTATATTAAATACACTTCAATTACTTGTTTTTCTTGTGTAAGTGTGTAGGGTCAATTTCACCAACTTATTTAAATATCAATTCATTTTTAAAAGTAATTTTTCCATAAAAAAAATTAATGAAAATAGACATTTAAATATGAATTGATATTTAAATAGAGTTGGTGAAATTGGCCCCAAGCGGATCGATAGTTAAAAATTTTACGGCGGAGCCTTCTTGGTCGGCGTTAAACGATCGACTTATTTCTCTAGTCAGCAAGAAAAATAAACAAAATAACAAAATTCTCAATTCACAGCAGTAAAGTATACGTATGGAGCACAAAAGCTACTTTTTCAAAATAAATTAAGAAAAGTGGTGTATACGGCACAAAACGTATTTTTACTTTTGCAATAAAGTAATTAACTTCTAACTTTATTCGTGAAAGTTACTAAAATTTACACATTTCTTCCAAGCATGTGTTGGAAGCAATGGTGAAAATACAAAAAAATTCTACCGGGTATACGAGTACTTTGAGAAAACTTCATGTAAACCACCTTCTTTGTCATTTTTCTCCATTCCGACTTTTTGGCTTTACATATTTTCATATTTTCCACAATGACCACTAATCTCCTAAAATATGACTTTTTTAATTCATTTTTCGAAAGAAGCAAAATTATTTCAGAAATCTGGGGTCTACTCTGTAATTCGAAACGAAAGAAAATGCTTTCTAAATTACATGTTGTAAGCAAACAAATACGAAAGCATTTTCTTTCGTTTCAAATTACAAAGTAGACCCCATGGCCATTGATATTCCACGTACGTTGGCAACACTCTAAAAGCAACGCTGTTAAAGCAATGTATAGCTGTTGCTGTTTTTTACATTTATTTTCAATTAGATACTTGCTACAACTACAATTCGAGCTGAAATAAAATCAGCCAATGTACTAATGGTAAACATGAATCAAAGAATACAAGATTATGCAATGCGCATGTTTGTTAAATTGAGTGTGCTGGTGTGACGTCAAAACGACGTATAAATCGAAATGTAAAAAATTGCCCTATGCCAAATACACGTGTTTGTGTGATGGTGTTTATGTTTATCGGCTGATGTGACGTAGATGCGCAGAAATAGAATGTTTTCTTGTATCTTTGATTCATGAATGGTAAGTAGGAAAATAAAAAACATGTCGATTATTGAGCTATTGTTTCAACTATGATATTAGTTGAGCTTCTCATTTGTTTAAATGAAAGTTTAGTTTTAGTACTAGGCCAATGATGTCCAAAAATGTTTTGCAGCTGTATTGGTGAGAGAATTTGAAGTACAGTGTGCTTACGATAAGTAAGCACAAATATTTTATTTACAATTTAATTAAAACAAATTGTTTTGGTTATCAAAAAGAAAATAGAGTGCAGTTCGCACTGAGATGGCTATTTGTTGACTAGGTAAAATGATAAAGTTTTCAACACATTTTGCTGTTTTAAAATTTAACTTTTAAAAACAAAATATATTGAAAATTTTCTGACTTTATCAAATAAAGAAATAGTAGATTCCTTAATAAAAACCCCATCGGTAATCGGTCTACTTTACGTATCAATATATAAGGGCCACTACGCTTAAAATTTCATTTTTTAAAATTAAAATCCAATTTTTCATTATTTTTTCCCATTAACCTTCGCTTTAATTTTTCCTCATCATTATACCTAATCATATTGATATTAAAAGAATAATAATGCCTCTAAATAATATTTTATAATTCCTCTTATATGTTTAATAACATAAAAACATTGGGCATTATCAAAAATATTATATATCGAAAAGTATTTTCTTAGGGCCAACATATACTTTACGCACTGTATTGAAAAAATCTCAATACAGCCGCTACGCATGTTCACTCGCTGCTGTCTCATGAACGACTAAATTAGAGAGCATAAAATAAAATGATGTGTGGCTTCTAAACAATTGTTTGGTGAAATGGACAGCCATGTACTAGGCTAAAGAAAATTGGAATATTTTTTCTTTAATCTAGTACAAAATCGTCGTAGTCGAAGTCAACATACGACAATCGTAATTAGTCCCAATATATTTAGTTGTTCTAAGATATTTTTGTGTAAAGGTTCCCCTGATGATCTGCATTAGCAATAGTGAAATGCGCATAGGAACTAGATAACAGCCGCATTAATCAATTTCATGGTACATATTTTTAAGAAACAATTAATATTTTACAGAGCAAGAAAAATAATAATTTTTTTTGGGGGGGGGGGGGGGGGGGGAAAGGCGATAAAAATATTAAACTTTAAAGAATTACTTCAATTCAATAAAAAGCTTGTTTATATTTCGCGCAAAGTCACATTATATTCAATCGCACGCTAATGTTAAATTCATGCTTTTGTTTGAGCTAACTCAAACTAATTTATCGTCACTTGAATCCATGATTCATTCACCCACACAATTTTACGCTATAGTTTTTGCTGGTTTAGTTCAATTTTTAAGTTATAAAAGTTTTCAACAAAAATTTACATTAAGTATTAATATTTCTTACTAAACAAAAATCATCCAATTTCCAACACTTTGAATGACATTCGTTGTACAAATCCCATACCTGATCTCTTTTAATATAATTTTAAGCTTAATTATAAGCTTAAAAGTTGCTCTCACTAAGAGTTGCCAAATACAAAATTAAAACCCAGTGTCCCAACTTGAAAATACCCAAAAAACAAAAAAAAAAACAATAAAAGAACCACAGATATGTTTTAGTTAATTTTAATTATTATTGTTCGAACTTAATTTTTTTATTTATTTATTTTTGATCAGGCTAAAGTTCGTATAGCTTTGTAAGCCAAATTACATGTGATTATTATTAATGAACAAATAACACTAAAGTTAGTTGTAAATATTCTCACAAACACGTAGATATGAATTACTAAATATTTCAATGTATATTTTGCCAAAAAGCTCAAGCTGTGAGTTAATTTTAAGTTATTTTAGGTGAGCTGAAAGTTCAATAATTAGACATCACACTTGTCCCCGCTAAACAACGAAATCCCACTTTCAGTAAACCAACTACTAAGAGTATTGTCAACTCTAACTTAAGTTAACTCTTATAAATAATCTTTCTCAAAAATGTTTTAAGAGAACTTTAAAACATCAAAGTGCAGCTGTTTGCTAGTGAATGAAAATTATTTATTGACACAAATTTTGATAAGATTAAATACAACAAAAAAAAACTGAAAAGCAAAAAACTAAGACATTCTTTGCTTCGCTATATTTACTATACATACCTAAAAAAACTAAACAAATTGAAATTAACAAATTATTAATTAAAGCTTATCAAGTAAATCGTATAATTTTAACGATCTCGCATTACAAGTGCTTTGAACAGCGAATCTGGAGTTAATTAAAGTAAGTATGTATTCCAATCAAATTGCACAGAAAACAAATATATTTACATATGTACATAAGTTATTAATCAACAAGTTTAAAAATCTTAGGTTCACTAAATTGGCCAAACATTTTGTAAGGAACTACAATACTTATCGCACTTGTTTCTCTAAAGGGGAGTCAAATCAAAATTTTGCAATATTCACTTTTTGCAAGAAACCAATATTTAGTGGTCATATCTACCCACTGTAGGTTATGTTAGGCTGAGTTTAGATCTCGCATTTCATGTGTTGTCATTTTGTTGTGTCATTTTCGTATGTGTGCAATGTCGTTCCCATCAATTTTTCGATAACACACAATTTTGTTGTATCATTATGACGGGAAAGTTTCCCATCCCTAAATAATGGCAATGCGGCATCATTGTCTACATCAAGATTGTGAGATTTAGTTTTTCGTATTGCTTGTTAATTAATATTTATACAAATGGTTAATCGCAAAATTATTCAATGTGCTAGTGCCACTGTACGTTTATCAATAATGAGAAACAAATTAAAGAAAAAGAAAACTAAAATATGGCAAAGTGGTGGAAAAGGATTCTATTGTACTCTGCATTCCAGTTTGCGGAAGCAGGATTCAAGTTGGTTTAACAATTTCGTGTGCATGAAGCCTAATTCCATAATAAGAAGCTATGTACTTTTCCACTTTCTTTTTCGTTTTCCATACTTTTAAATTTTTGAACATTTAAAATTCTTTCTGTATATACTTAATGCGAGAAAATGTCACCATGCTGACATTTTATTTCTGTGTCTGCAGTGCTACCAACTTATTCTCACAACTGTCTGCATCAGATACATAAGCCCTAGTTTACACTATGCAAGTCTTATTGCTAAGCTGATTAGTTTGTTAAGAGAAAGAGACGAGGGGAAATGAAACGTTTCTGTCACATCAATTGCTTAGTTTAGGACTAAGCAGTTTGTGTGGTAATGCCACACAACGAAAAATATCGGAAATGACAAACGTTGCCACTAGTTCCCACTTTTATTTTAGCTTGCGATGCCACAAAATGTCATAGCGTGCACTCGGCATTAGGTATTACAAGCTGCCAATGTCATGAGAAACCGGTTCACTTGGATCCCGTTGTTCCGCCTGGGCGGGTAGGCAACCTGATTTTTGTACGAATGTATTTATTATTCTAATGCCGCATTCCGATATATTTGCAAGGTCCTGATAAGCCGACAATAGTCACTGTTTTGTCAGCAACAGCGGGGCAGTGACAGAGTAATTGCTCAACAGTTTTCCTCTCTTTTTTCTTCCCTACTCTTTCGCAAGTTTTATTCCTCTTTTGCATATAAGAGTATGTGAAAATAAAAACTGTACTGACTTCTACTGGTACAACGGGACCCATTAGGGCCCAAGTGAGCCCTATTGAAACTGGCAGCCTGTAAAATGTTAACAAACTGCATTTTTTTCTCTTTCCCAGATGCCAGAGCAACGCATACTGTGTGTAGGCATGTGCGTTTTGGACATAATCCACTTGTGCGCTGAATATCCCCAAGAAGATACGGATAGAAGGTGCTTGGATGGCTATTGGCAAAGGGGAGGCAATGCCTCAAATAATTGTACGGTTCTAAGTAAACTGGGAGCTAAGTGTGAATATTTAGGCATGACTTCATCAGCACCAGCATTTCAGTTCTTGTATGACGATTGTACACAAAGAAATATCGATATTAATAATTGTCCCAAAACTGAAATGAATCCACCATTTTCTAGTGTTATGTTAGTTAAAGACAAGGGCAGTCGCACCATAATACACGCCAATACCGGTTTTCCAATTTTGAAATATGAAGATTTTTGCAAAATAAATCTACAAAACTATAGTTGGATACATTTTGAAGGGCGTAATGTAGAGGAAACGAAACAAATGATTGACATGATACAGAGTCACAACAACACAAATCAGCAGAAACCCATAAAAATATCGGTGGAATTGGAAAAACTTAACAAAGACTTGTTCACATTGGCCATGAGATCGGATGTAATATTTGTTGGCAAAGATATGGCCCAGTACATGGGTTGGTCCACAGCTAAAGAAGCTGTTTATAATTCTCAAAAAATAATTTGTGATTTAAAAGCAAAGCATAAGGAGGAGGCGCACTTTTTTAATCCTTCGATTATATGCCCTTGGGGTTCAGTGTGCACGGACGTTTTAGATGGCTCCACGCACAAGTACTATTCAGTGAAAGCTGTGCCTGTGGAACATATTGTCGATTCTTTGGGAGCTGGTGATACATTTGTAGCTGCAGTCATTTATGCCGTAAATAATTTAAACAAAAATTTAGCGGATGCCGTAAACTATGGAAATCGTGTGGCGGCATTTAAAATACAACATCGGGGTTACGACTGTGTGGAAAGTTTTCAATTATAATTGATTAAAAACATTACAGAAATATCAGATTTTATTATTTATTCGGCCCTATTCTGTAAACCGAATCGATTTGCAATCGCACGATTTTATAAAACAAACTCCGGCAATAGAAATATTTTTTCAGATTATTATTGGGGGCTATTCTGGAAAACGCGTCGAAAAAGTGAAAATTTTGTTTTTGTTTTGCATGTAACTTTCACCAAGTCGACGCATATTCCAGAATAGACACCATTATTTTTTTTTTTTGATGCAGAGAACTTTGAATACTTTTTTAACATTTTCGACTTATGGGTCCATTATGTAAGCAAACATCTCGGCTGCCAGAAAGAAAAAATATGTACCAATTAAAAATTACAGTATTGTTAAGCAGAATGTCTTGCTTGCCACCAGCACACGGACTTGGCAGTATAGGTTCGATTTTACTATCAAAAGATAGTCAAGCTGTACTCGGTTCGGCGATTTTGGTACATAACCAATTTTTTTATGGGCCTCAAAAGTTTTCTAAAATCAGTGCGCCCTCAAAAAATTGTGTCATCAGTTTTTGGCCAACAGCTAGTTCAGACTTGGTGCTAGCGTTTAACTATATGTAATAATATAGCTAAAAGTCCCCCAAACGAATGTTATTAACATTTTACGCTAAAAAAATAATTTCTTCGTGCACTTTTTTTTGCAAAGGTAAGGGGAAAATCAAATTTTTTCACTTTTTTCAGAATAACTTACAGGGACTCCTAAAGGTTTTTCATTGATATTTTGTGGTTGCCGTTTTTACCCGACTGCGCGACGCAAAGGGTATTGTGTTTATCAGCCTATGTATGTACATATGTATGTATGTATGTATGTATGTGTGTTCCTTTGCGGCCTTATATCAACCGCACGCGTAGACCGATTTTGATGATTCTTACATCAATGGATTTGTCTTAATATTGGGAGTGTCACTAAAGATATGGCAGTAGTAAAAATTCAATATGGCGACCAACAGACGCCATTTTGTAAATACGAAAAATATAAAAAGTCTGCGAACTTTATCAAAATGGGTATCATGCGACAGGTATTTTAAAATCATCATCATCAGGTTTCTCTTATGATTTTTCATTTCGAATGACCATTTAGGATATTTAACGGTTCAAAGTTGGTCGCAGCCAACTACTTGTTTGTTCAAATGTTTGCACAAGTGTGCAAATATACGAGTATTTCTATCAGCAAACGTATCATTTCATAGCAGAGAGAATTATATTACGTGTGGACTGCAATATTAGTATTATATTAATATTATATCAGATATTATAATATTGTTTTCATAATAGGTATGTTCATTTGCTTTCCTAGCAGAGACTTGTAACGAGAGAGCCAGGCAGAAATTTACAAAATTACTCTCCCAGATACTAAAAAGTAAATGAACGCTTACTTGTAAAAACTTGCAAGAAAATTTTATTCATGTCAGAACTATGGATGGAAATCATTATACAATTGCACTTTTTCTAATGTATTTTGGATAATCTTGTTTGCTAATATTTTAAATTACAAAATTTTTACAAATCGACATAAAATACTTTACACAGCTTCATGTATTATTTACTATTTTGTTATGAATTTTTCATTATTTTTTAATTCTATTCTATTAACAAATACAAGAAACCCATTTTCCATCTCTGATCAAATGTGATAAACAAACAAAATTCATTGACAATAAAATTGAATTTATGTGGCTTAATGAAAGAAAAACAATAAATTAAGAAAATACGCTTTCTTTTTATATAAGTATACATATTTTTTCAATAAAGAAATTCACATTTTTGAGTTTTCCTTTTTCAGATATTTTTGAAATAATTAATTTGTAAACACAAACGCAAAACAGCTGTTTGAATAATTATTGCAAGTAAAACTTTTACTTGTAAAAACTTGCAAGAATTTTTCTGTCTCTCAATTTTTTACGCTCTTTCGACGCTCTCTCGTTGCAAATTTTGTTGGGTTAATGAACGCTTTCTAGTAACAATTGTTACAAATTTGTAAAAATTTTTAGTAAATGAACATATTAGTTGTGTTATATTTAGAAAACAATATTATGATATCAACTGTCAAAAAAAGTACACAGACATACATACGGGCATCTTCTGACACTCGGAAATCGCATAACATTTGTGATTGTGACTTGAACTCACAAGAGAGGTGTTCTGCAAATCGCAATCGCAAGACTCTTGGCGAGTTCAAATCGCAAGAGTATACTGAAGTGAACTGATAAATTCAGCCTAAACCAAACTTTAATGAAACAGTAAAATGGTTAATAAATTAAATTAAATATGTTTTCTATTGATTTCAATCAAAAATAGTAGTATTTTCGTAAAATTTATATTCAGGACAATAATGAATAAAATTCCGCGTGAAATGTCTCGCTTTTCCAATTAGATTTTTTTCTTTTCCCTATTACTTGCTATTAGTTGGAATTGTTCCCCAGGAAAAATTTCACGCAGAATTTTATTCATGATTGCCCTGATTATAAAATTGAAATTTGTTTTGTTAATTTTGCGTTTGCATTGTTTACTTATATTGGGTGTTTTTTATTGAGGTATAGAACTTTAAGTTGGCATCACTTTTTTAACTGGCGGCCATTTTGTCAGCTGTCAAGTGATTAATATTTAGTTTGGTTTGCCATTTCATCATGAACAGGTTGACAAAAGAACAACGCTTGCAAATCGTGCAAATTTATTTCGAAAATAATGGTTCAGTTCGCGAAGTTTACCGCAAGCTCCGTCCATTTTATGGTCGACATAATCGTCCATCAGAGCAATTAATTCGGTTAACCATGGATCGTTTTCGCACTACGTTTACTCTATGTGATAATACGCATCCGCAGAGACGTCGAACAGTGCGCACCGAAGAAACAATTGCCGCTGTAGAGCAAAGTGTTGAAGAGGACCCGAATGAATCGATTCGCCACCGTGAACAGCAATTGAGCTTTGTCCATCAACTTTATGGAAGATTTTGCGCAAAGATCTTGGCTTGCGACCTTACAAGATCCAGCTTGTGCAAGAATTAAAGCCGCGAGACCATGCAATGCGTCGTGATTTTGGTGTATGGGCCGAAAATGAGATTGATCTCGATGCTGATTTTCATCGCAAAATTTTGTTCAGTGATGAGGCTCATTTTTGGTTGAATGGCTACGTCAACAAGCAAAATTGCCGCATTTGGAGTGAAGAGAATCCACATGAGACCCTTGAGACGCCATTACATCCACAAAAACTGACTGTTTGGTGTGCTCTATGGGCTGGTGGAGTCATTGGGCCATACTTCTTCCGAAATAATGCTGGAGAGTCAGTTACCGTTAATGGAGACCGGTATAGAGCCATGATAACCGACTATTTTGTTCCCGAATTGGATGGCATGAATGTGGATGAGTTGTGGTTCCAACAAGACGGCGCTACATGCCACACAGCGCACGTCACAATCGATTTATTGAAGGAAACATTCGATGAGCGCATAATTTCGCGGAATGGACCTGTCAATTGGCCACCAAGATCGTGTGATTTGACACCATTGGATTATTTTCTTTGGGGATATGTGAAGTCGCTCGTCTACGCCAACAAACCAGAAACGTTAAGGGACTTGGAAGCCAACATTCGTGGCGTTATTGCCAACATACGGCCCCATATGCTCGAAAAAGTGGTTGAAAATTGGACTTTATTCGAGCCAGCCGCGGCGGCCACATGCCCGAAATCATATTTAAACGTTAATGGCATAAAATTATCCTTCCAATAAAGCCAAATTGATGGACATTAAAACGATTTTCTTGTGTTTTATTTCAATTCGAAGTTCTATACCTCTAAAAAAAACACGAGTACACTGATGATTTCAACAAAAATCTGACCTAAATCAATATGGCAAGTCGCAAGCAAAACGCATGAGTTACAGAACATGCTTGGCGATTTGCAACTCACATGCAATTTGAAAACCATGCGAGTGTCAGAACATACCTGATAGATACGTTAAGAGAATTTTGTGTATTAAAGTGAAAATTAATATTTTTTGATAAAAAAAAATATGCGGAAATGTTTTAATTATACAAGATATATTAGGGGAATGCCAAAATTTTTATGAAACACTCATTAACTATTACAATAAACAAAGATGCTTACTGCACGCCTGCCTGATAATTATGAAATATTGGGGGCTATTCTGGAAAACGCGTCGAAGAAGTGAAAGTTACATGCAAAACAAAAACAAAACTGTGTAAATGTAAAAAAATTGTTTTTGTTTCTCATACAAAATTAACCGTTTTTAAAAGAGAGAGAAACGCGTTGAAATTCTCACGTTTATTTCATTTTAGAAATGTATGGCAAACAAAAACAATTTTTGAAAATTTGTTTTTGTTTTAATGTAAAGTATCACTTCTTCGACGCGTTTTCCAGAATAGCCCCCATTATGATATTTACAACAGTACGTTTTCCCCTACATAGATATTAATATTAATATAAATATATTTTTCTCCTTATTCTGCCGATGATCTCTCTCATATTATATCAGAGTTAATATCAGGCATAGACGCTAATTTATATTTTAGCTAACCTGTTTTAACATAATTTCTAGCCTTTTTTTATAGAGTAATGAAAGTTAATTGTGTATTAATACAAATTTTAACCGAAAGCAAATTTTTCAATAAATGATAAGACCCAAAATAGCTACAAGCAAGTGCTTAATCATTTTAAAAAAATGTATAATTATTGCTCATTGGTAAAATGCAGGGATCGCAAATAACGATTATTTTCCAAATTTAAACTGAAAAAAAATCACAATAATAAAGAAGTGCTACGTGCATAAGGAATACACCACGATACTCCATGTTACATGGACTACCTATAGATGCAATGATTTTTATTTTATTTTTTTTTTTTATTGAAAAACTCAACTTTACCGATTATTTTTGATTTTTATTTATTCCTCACAAAATAACAGTGTTACTTTTTGATTTTTATTTTTTTTTATCAAAAAAATTTTAATTTTTAAAATGAATAAACTATAAAAAAGTAAATTTAATTTAACATATAAGAGTTTTTTTACAGACTCTGGCGGTAAATTCAATTTTAAATCGGTTAATATTAATTTTAACGCAAAAATTGCGCTTTTTACATTTTAAAAATTAAACAAAAAAATCAAAATCAAAAAGTAACACTGTTATTTTGTGGGGAATAAATAAAAGTCACAAAATAACTTTTATTTTCTGAGAATTGAATAAAAAGCAAGAAATAATGATTAAAAAGTAATTTTTAAAATAAAAAAAATTATAACCGTTACGGTCCCTGGAAAATTTTATTAAGACAGATACATACATATTTATCAAAGATAAGTGAATTTTTACAACTTAATTATTCGCACAAAATATTAGCAAACAATCAAACATTTTAATTTGTAGTTCCATTTGTTGATCACTAATGAAATCGCTAATGAAATTTTGATAGCCGAAAAATATTAAGAATATTTTGTTATTAAGTTAAGAACTACATAGCTGTTTGGTGAATAGCTTTATAAACAGCTAGATGTTGGTTCAAAAAAACACATTTGGCATTAAACATTAAACCAAAAAGGCATTAATACGAGTTTGAAAATAAACTTCAATACTTGATTAATGGGAAAACTGTAATATGCATACAAATATATATTTTTTCATTTAATAAATATTTTAAAATTTTTGTACAAATCATTTATGTATATAAATAAATAAATTTAAAAAAAAAGTTGAGAAAATAAAATGCAATATTTTCAAAAATTTTGTGTTTTATTGGCCGTGTCGATTATGGCTGATTTTGGAAAAGGTGCTAAGATAACATCTGAGCGAAAGGTAAGAAAGAATCTTTTAATTAAGTTTGCTGTAAAGTCAAATCAGAAAAAAAAATCATTTTCAATCCTAAAAACTTAGAAATTTACACAATTTTTACAGCACCTTTCATACACAGAAAAAAATTTGGTCAAGTTCTAATGGAATAAAAATCGTATTTGTATAATTTTCTCGTTTCAAAAAAAAAATTCTATCGTTAAAAATGAATGCAGAACAAAACGTGAATATTTTTTTGTTTGTTTTTTTTTTAATTTCAATGCACGTTTTCTTGCGACTCCTCGGGAAGCAGTCGTGTAGTGATTGCGACACAACTTTCCCATATTTTCAGCATTGGTACCAGCAGCCATGTACTGTAATCGTCACTCAGGTGACGAATTGACATACATAGTCGTAAAATTAAGCCACTATGACAGGTGCTTCTTCAATGATCACTCGGCAATTAGAAACACTTTTCATCTTCTATCACCCCTAAGCTTAAAACATTTAACTACGCACCCAGTCGGAATATCCTTAACATTCATATCCTCACAATTTCAAATAAATAATAATTTTAATGATAAATGATATTTTTCAGGTCCTCCAAACTCAAAACATTTGCCAGGCTCAACCTAATGGTGCCGTATTAGAAAATCCTACTGACTGTAATAAATTCTACATGTGTGTTCAACAAAAAGCCTATGAATATAATTGTGATCCGGCATATCATTACGATGCCTCAAAACGCAGTTGTGTGGTAGGATCATCATGCAATAATTATTCTAACAAAACGGTCACTTGCGCGGATGGTAACATCAGGGCAGTACCAAATAATTGTAATACATTTGAGGCTTGTGTCAACGGACAATATCAAATATTAAATTGTCCATCTAACTATTACTTTAATGCTTTAAAAGCCATCTGTTTGCCCTTTAAGTATGACGCCGAATTTAAATGTAACTGCTTGATGCCAGAATACACTGTCTTGGAGAACAAGAACAACTGTGAAACTTATTTTGTATGCCATGGAAGAACTGCAGTTTTAGAAGCTTGTCCTTTGGGTCAATACTATAAAACTGAACTCAATACTTGCTTAATAGATTTCTCAGGAGCTTGTCTATTAAACCCACCATTCTACCAGAGCAGACGGATAAAATAAACTGATATTCCAGCTATCTGCAGTAATTTAGGCTTAAAAGATATACATACATTTTCAAACATTTCCCAAGGGCTGCAATACATTTTTTATATGTGTAAATGGAAAACTTTATACACAGCACTGCCCACAAAATTTTTACTATGATAGTGATAGAAAATATAAAGTGCGTTCGCGTACACAAAATCCAGTAAATGAGAGTGCGAATTCAGAAAGAAAAATGACAGTTGATTTAATGAGTAAATGCAAATTTTTACTGGAAAAATTTTTGTCCAGTAAAATCCAGTAAATCGAAACCATATGTTTTTAGATTTTGATGAAATTTTTAAAGTAACTAAAAAACAAATGCATTAAGTTAAATATAAACAATATATTTTATATAAACAATATATTTTCGGGTACGTTCTGTATTCCACGTGAAATTAAAACGTGCGGGTTTTTCATAGAATTGTTGGAAATATGTAATACTATTAACAACAATGCTATCGCAATTCTCAATGCATTAATTTCACGCAGAATGCAGACGTTAATAAAGTTAAAATATTATTATAGTGAATTTTTTGTTTATATGTACATACATATCATCGGGTTTGCCGCATGAAATATTAAAAGAAATGAAGTTATTGGTCGATTATACTATATGGATAATGAGTCTTTTTTCAAATTTGTTCTCCGTTTTTCGATATCTTGAATATATCAGGATATATAAAGTTCTTTTTCCCTTTTATATTTCCCTTAATGTATTAATTTGACTTACTTGTAAGGAAGTGAACAATATTTGTCTTTTTCTCTAAATCCTAATAACCTTTCACGTTGAGTGTAAAAAGCTTAGAAACTTTAACAGCCTGAACCGCGATGTCGACAGAAAAAGTTTCTATCGCTTAATTATATTGCAAACAAAAACAAATTTTCTTATTTTGTTTTGGTTTTCAATATAAGTAAGCGATAGAAATTTTCTTGTCGACATCGCGGTTCAGGCCCGTAAGTTTAAATAAAAAAACGTATGTATCTATTACTTTTTATTATTACACAAAACATTCAATCGTGCGTTTTTATAAAACAAATGAAAAAAAACATTCTTAATAGATTTTTCTCGAAAACACATATTTGTTCCATGCGGCTAACCAGTAACTACCCGACGATATCTATATTTTTTTTTGCATTTACATACATACATATGTATAGTTTTGCATATTTTTTTTGCATATATGATGTATAATTTTTTAGCGTCAAAATTGCCAATCAGCTGTTGTAGTATATATTTAACTGGATTTTACAATTTTTCCGTTCGCCTACTTTTATATGCAAACTTTTTTATTAAGAGTAATTTCTGTAAATTACTCAGTTACTGAATTGTAGCATCAAACACGCACCTTTAAAAAAAATCTTCATACGAATTTCCTAACAGCTGAAAATTAGGATACTATTAATAATATGGTTTGTAATTAAAATTTTTTGTTTTAAGTGAAAAGATACATAAATCTAATGACTAACTGTGCTTTCAATCATAGTGGAATCTCGATTCATATTAAATTTTTCATGAAATTTTTTGGCGTTTATTTAATAAAAGGAGAAGCAAAAAAGAATATAGTAATAGTGGTATTATATATGTACCCGTTATATACATATACATATGTACATATTTATATTTTATTGGCTTTGAAGCAACATATGTATGTATGTATGTATATTACCATGAAAAATTAATTAAACTTGGAACCTCTAAATAAAAAAAGATTTCGTCACGCTATTCAGGAATACAATTTCTTGCAAAACCTATACTTGTTAATCGGTAAAAAATGTTTGCTTCAACACTTACCTTCCATGAAGGACGACAATATTGGGCAATGTTTACAGTACGACACAAAGTAAAAATAAACTGCAGCAAAGGATCACTGGGAAATATCGTATAGCTCATAACCATTTCCAAAATGGATAAGCATTGCAAGCCAATATCTTCATCGGACACAGTGCAACTCAAATTACAGGCGCTCCTGGAAAAATGAGTTGGTATTAGTTTAAAAAAAACTAACACAAAATAACTGTAAAAAAAAACTACTTACTGCACTATACCAATTATTATATCATTATCCAAATGAGCAGCATTAAATTTAATCAAATTAACCAGCATGTCCAAGTAGGGACGCAACAGATTAGCTTGATGTATGCATGGCAGCCACAGTAACATAAAACGTCCAATCTTGAATAAAAATGAATTTTGAAGAAATTGTGTTTGCACCTTTACATATTTAAATTAATAAACTATACCTTCTCTTCCAGATTTTTAATGTCTCTACCATTTTCGGTTAATGTATCTAATAATTCCAATCTATGTTTAAGATCTTCCGGCACTTCATGATTTTGAATAACCAAAAAGAATTGTTCACGCATATAGGTTAGATTCTTGTATTGTGTGGAAATAAGTCTTTTATAAAATGTTAAAGCCGTCTGGCGGCATTCTGCAGATTTCGTGGGCACTAGTAAATCTTTGGTTACATCCCAAAGTTTTATAATGGCCGTCTGCGGAAAGAAAATTTAAAAAAGGTACTTCAAATTAAAATTTTTCTCACCTCTTCCAGATTGTAAGACTGCAAATGCACCTCGCTTAAATCCTTTAAAGTCTTGCATCTTTGTGCAACTGGCATTTCTGGCCTTAGTTCCCACTCTATTTCTGGTATTGAACATCTTTCGTTGGAACCTGTTTAATATTCATTTTATATACATATGTAAATGGAGTACTTTCAAGATTTCAATTTGCGGTAATAACCTGGTGGATTTTTTGCATTTTTTAGAAATGCTTTAAATTTTGATTTAGATATTTCTTTATCTTTAGAGCTCATTACTGAATTTAAAAGATGGCTATCTTTTTGTTAATTATTTAATATATTAAATTTTTTTATTTATTTATTTTCAAGCTCCAAACCAACAAATTCAACCTGCCCATACAAAATCACTTTGGCAAATTCAGTTGCTTAGCAGCTGTCATTGTAAGTATCAGTGTTGGGATATGGCTATTCTTAGATTGTACCATGAAAATGGTAACATTGTACCAAATTAATATCAATTGTACCAAAATGTAGCCATCTGCTAAAGCAGGTCGTAAACGACATGTTTTTTACGTCTGACATGCCAAGTTTTCAACTCAGTGGTATGTAATTCTGCATGACTGTCATAATTATTTTTTTACAGAAGGTTTATTATATTCGATCAGAAACCTACTTGTTAATTGATAGTCTCTGTTTTTATTATCTCTCTCTCTCTGAAAATATTTCGCACAGCTTTTATATAAACCAATGATGGCATCCGTTTCAAAATGGTGCTGCCGCCACAAAATTTTTTCTTTGCGCCGTAAAAAAAATCAAACATTTTAAAGATTTTTTATTCAAATTCGAATATACTAAGTTAGCATATAATAATGCAACGCTATTTATAATTTATGTACATAATTGCTTTTAAATAGTTAAACAAAACATACTTATATTGGTGTTGTAATATACCAACCAAGGCATATCAAAGTAAAGTAGTAAATGTGCCTTGATACCAACTTTAGCCGGCTAATGCTTCCGCCAATAGTGAACCGCCGCTACTTGTTTCCTCACGGTATAGATTTCGCACGACATATTTTTCATAATAAGAAAAGCTGATGTCAGAAGGTTTGTCAGAAGAAAATGGAGCACGCTCTAAATGAAATTTTGTCAGACAGCTTTGTTTCATATAAGCATGTACATTTCATCTTAAATGTCAAAGCGAATTTTCAACGCAACGCGAAGCCTTAAGGCTGCTTTCACACGGCCTGTACTTTACATCTGACTTTTCAGCTATACCACTCATACATATGTAATTTGGTACGGCTGTAAGAATCGCCGATTGACAAACAACTTATCATTTTTGCTTTCAAACGTACAAGTCTAATTACATATGACCTAACCTCTTTTTTAGTGAATACCAATCAGTGTCTTTTCTTTAATTCGAAACGAAAGGAAATTCATTTTCCAGCATTATTACTTCCATATGCTACATATATTTATACAAACGCAATGTTTCTAATATATTTGCTACCCTGGTAGTTATCGTTATTCTATCATCTCTTATTAGATAAGTAATAATCCGTTATTTAGCTCAACGCACCATCTCTTCTTCGCATGTTTGCCTACTGATAACAAAAGGAGATAGAACTATGTACTTAAAAAAAATCAGCCAAACTCAATCGAGCAGAATTTTACAGTTTGTGACGGTGAGCAGTAAAAAAAATTAGAGAAAATTGAAAAAATTATAAATTTCTAGAAGATTGAAAAAGTAAAGTTGTAAATTATTAAAATTGTATATATTTTGTGTGCAAAAGTGAGTGTGTTTAATATTCAACTTGTTTCATCAGCAAGGGCAAGCAGCTTGCCTAGCATAATTAATACATTATTTAATAATATTTGAAGGTATGGTTAAGTTAGTTTTTTTAATTAATGCATAAACGCTATAAATGCACATGCCTTTTATTTTTTGTATTTAGATAAATGTCATACTTTTTGTATTAATTTTTATAATTATAATACTTAACCTCTTCTGGAAGTGGTTACCCTTGTGAGACATTTTAATTTCTTTCTTTGTCGTTTTACTGTTGGAATTTTTTTTGCTTTTGGCTTTGGTACGCCATTTTGGTTACAATATTCTGTGGAAGAAAAAAAGTTAGCTTGCTTTTGCCATTTAGTATAAATATTTATAACTGCGTTTATTAACGAAATGTACATAACATGATATATGTATATTCATCTGAAAAAATCGAATTTATTTTTATTATTTTGTACATACTTCTTTCTTTTTGAGTTTTCTTCCTCCATTTCATTTGTTTTTCGCATTATCGTTTTTGTTTACATTTTGTTTTATTTCGTTGTGATTATAACTCAAGAATTTGCCGCCTCAAAGAGTTGCCAACCTTTAGCAAAAGTTCTAAATGTGTATGTGTGTGCATTATTTATAATGAGAATATAGAGAATATGTAAATACAACAGAATTAATAGTGTTTAATAATTTTATTAAAAAGTGATATTTTGTTAAAGGAAAGGCTTGTAATAGAAAACATACATTTGTTTAAGAGTGCCAAAAAGTTAATAGATATTAGTACCGGACTTTATATATACACATGCACCTATTTAATGCTTCTTTATTATACATAGACACCTCAAAAATCCTTTTTTGGAGTTAATAAGTTAGAAAAATCGTTATATCATATCGAATTGTGTGTAAGAAATTTATATAAAAGTCTTGTACATTCTCCTCTTGTGAGAAGAACAACTAAATATTAATTAGTGTTTAATAATTTTAATAAACAATGATATTTTGTTAAAGGAAAGGCTTTCAGCATAAACATATGTATAGAGTGCCAAAAAGTTAATATTCTTGGTACTGGACTTTATTTATACTCATCTATTTATTTAATGTGTAGGTATGTACATATCGCTTCTTTATTACAACATAGACATGCCTCAAAAAATTAGTTTTTGGAGTTAATAATAAAAAATTCATTCATTCAAAAGGCTTTACGGTACAAGTTGTACCTCTTGCGAGAAGAAAAATATTTTTATATGTTAAATTAAAAACTTAAAACTTATTTTCAGCAAAACAAGCTTTTTGGGTTATGTCTATTACTTCAACAACGTCATAACTCAAAAAACAAGTTTTACAGAAAACGAATAAAAGTTTTAAACTTACACTTAACTTATGTGGAGTTTCCACAATGCAAGAAATAAAAAATAAAATTATGATTTTCTCTCAAAATATTTGTATGTATGCAATTTTCAAACAATATGAATAACGATATGAAGATTAATTGCGCATTATTAACTCAAAAATTTAATTTTCTGTGTTATGTTGTTGAAGTATGTATGTAGATGAGCGATATGTTTATTGATTCCGTAAATAATATGTAAATAAATAGTTTTTATTAGCAGATAATACATATGTAGATACATAAGTATTCAATGTAGCGAAAAATTTTAATGGGTATACTCGTACTCGTAGAATTTTTCTGAAACTGGTACGAGTATTTTTCCTATTTTGCACGTTTAAGCCTTGAAGATATTAAAATTTCTGTTTACATTTTTCGTTTAACTAATTTTTTCTAATTTAATTGTTTAATAATTTTTTTAACTCTCCACTTTATTTAATTACATCACCTGCACAATAATTGCTTAAAATCTAACAATTCATAAATAGTATTTTTGCTCATTCTTCCGTACTATACATACATACATATGTATGTATAAACTAAAAAAAATAATTTGGGTTTTAAGTGTATGTTAAAACAAAATTTCCATACAAATTTTGGCTAAACTATAACTTGAAATACAAATCGATTTTTTTAGAATACGGCCTTAGAAATTTATTTATTCAATAAAAATTGTTAAGCAAACGTATCTTTCAAAATATTTCCAGCATTTTTGTTTTGTGTTGTATATCTTAATAAAAACAATTTATTAAAATGAGTTCCACTGAAGAAACAAGTAGCCAAGCTACAACACCCCAAGACGTACCCGAAGATCAGGTAATAAACGAAATAAAACTAATAAAATTAAAAATAAAAAATTAATTTCTAATTTATTTTTCTTATTATTCCTACAAATAAGTCCCATGCTCGTGAACTTGAAAAAATTGAGGAAGAGAAGCTTAAATCGAAATATCCCGTAGGTTTACGTGGACCTGGTGGTCACACTGCTTTTTTGCAAAAAAGATTACAAAAGGGGGTTAGTTTATAATCTATAAATCTACAAAAGTATACTAAGAGTTAATAATTTCAATTATTTTTTAAAGCAAAAATATTTTGATTCTGGCGATTACCAAATGGCCAAGCAAAAAGGCGGTGCCGTTAAGCAGGTCTTTGCCAACAAAGTTACAACCGGAGAAGCTATACCCACACCCGAATCAGTGCCTGCGCGTAAAACTTCAATAATACAGCCATGTAATAAATTTCATGGGACTAGTTAAGTTGTTTTTATAAACTCCTAAGTTACCCACTTCTACTAATATTACACAAAAAGAAGAATAAAAAAATTTCTTTTACTAAACCCTCGATATTTTTAAACTAAAACATTTTTTATTTCTTCAAATTTAGCATTGTATGCATATTAAGTGCTTGTTTCGCCATAACGAAATAAAACGTTCGATTTACAATTTTCAATATAAATTTTCAGTCCAAAGTTTTCTTTCGATATCGTGAAACAGGCCATAAATGCTTAAAAGAAATTTGTATAATTTTATTTATATTCATTATTAAACGTTATTTAAAACGGAAGCCGTTCCTCAACAACAACTCCTTTCTTTCTTGAGTTTTTATTCTACTACTAATAAAAATATATACATTTAAACAATTGATTTGGCCCATGCTTTCTTAGTAGACAAAATTGTTTGAGTTTTGTTTAAATTAAAAATAAAATTTAGCTTGTAAGTTTTTAATTTCTTTGCCAACTTATGTAATTTGTTATTTATTCAATTTGTTCTTGTAAAACTTTGTGAAAACAGTAAAATTTATTGAGAGTTATAAAACTAATTAAAGATAAAATTACTCGAAATTGCAGCAAGTGAAGATAATAACATGCATAAGCACTAAATAAAAACTGAATTTGTTTTATTCAGAATTTAGTATCTGTCGGCCAGATTCTGAAAACCATTTCGTTTTGAAATCGCAAAGTTTACAAAATGGAAAAGAGTGTTTTCTATATAAGATAATTTAGTGCATTCGAAATTAAGTTCGGATAAAATATCTCAAGCATATGAAATCCTAAAACCAAATAAAAAGCAATAAGTGAGCATTATAGTTATTTTTTTCAAGAAATTTTTCGGTTTCAAATCGAACTGGTTTTCAGAACCTGGCTGTGTCTGAATATTTACTGAATAAATCGGGCTTTATTTTCGATTTCATCGTAAGCGACAAAAATTTAATTTTTCAGGTTTTTTTTTTTTTTTAATCAAATATGTTTTTGTACGTAAATTGTCGCTTACGACAAGATTTTACAGTCCGTATCTCAAATGTTGTCAACAATTTTGGCATTTTGATAATTCTAAACTATGGGTAGGCCCATAAAATTTTAATTTCTATAAAAAAAGTCTATTTTCGATAACATGTCGCTTACGATAAAATGGAAAAAAGGCTCGAAAACATTTGGCGGAGTGTATGAAATGCCAGCTTTAATTTCAATATAAATCGCAAGGTATTTCAAAATGTGATAAAAAAACGGAAATGTTTAGTAAGAAGCAGACATTCACTGAAATTTGTTGTGTAAACTTATAATAATCAGATTTTCCAAACACTTAAATGCTGGCGGGAACATCAAAAATCTGAACAAATGTTTTACAAAAACTGGTGCTCAAAAAAGTTGATATTTAATAGTATAATAATTTTTAGGATAAATGAAACTCTTCGTTTTCATCCGTTTGATATTCAAATCATCCTTACTACTACCTATACCAAAGATCGAATCTTGGTGGGAAACTGGCAGGTTGTATCCAGTTGATATTTAAATCGTGCGAAGAAGAGCTTTCCTCGCGTAGGAAGATTTACCAGCAAAAACCATCATGGGCGATAATGAAAAATATCACAAATTGTTAAAAATTATGAGTGGGATGCGAAACCTTCGTAGGATAAGATTTTTAAAAACAAATACGTTGACGAAAGGCTATTCAGCCCTATTTCAGTAATTTAAATTTACTTCAGCGGTCGTATTATAAAAAATATTGTATTTCAAGTGTACTCTACTCAAAATTTGTATGGAAGTTTTGTTCTGACATACACTTGAAACCTAAATTATTTTTTTAGAATACGGCGGTACGTCTTCGAAATGGTACGCATTGGGAGCACAAATTTTTGGAATGCTATTCAACATTTTTAAAATTAACAGCTAACCAAGGCAGATCTGGCATCTTATTTTCACATTTGAATACTTGATAATGTTATCAGCGTTGTAACATTTTGGTAATGGTTTAATACTTTTTGTTGCATATATGTTTGGGAAGGGGGTGTTCATTAGTCACCTAGCTTCATTCAAATTGGCACAAATGCAAATTTTATTTAGAAATAGTTAAAAACTTAAAGAAATTATTAATTAAATACAAAATTTTCAAGTTTGAATATAATATCAAGATACAGAACGATGCAGGTAAGAACAATATTTGGAAAGAAAATGAGAAAATCGGAACGGGTGTGGGAACCTAAGCAAAACTAAGAATATATTGCCGCATGCCCAACAGATTGTGTTTATTATTTCCTTATATGGCATTTGGTGTGGGTGTGTGTTCTGAAATTAAGAAAAACTATTTATAAATGAAATTGTTCTATTGTTATCAAGGAACCAAATGAAGACACCGAGTGGAATGACATTTTACGTTCCAAAGGCATCTTGCCGCAAAAAGAAAAGGAGGCTGAGATAACGGAATACCAAATCCAAGCAATGATCGATGAGGCCATTGAAAAACGTACCGATCTGAACGAAGGACGTTCAAAGAAAATGGAAGACATGAACATGGAGGAGTTGGATGAATTTGAAGACTCAGAAGACGAAGAGATTTTGGAACGCTATCGCCAACAGCGTATTGCCGAAATGAGGGCTTTTGCTGAAAAGGCCAAGTTTGGAACAGTGAGGGAAATTTCTGGCCAAGATTATGTAGATGAAGTAACCAAAGCTGGTGAAGGTATATGGGTGGTTTTGCATCTCTATGCAAACGGGGTGCCATTGTGTGCGCTCATACATCATCATATGCAGCAGTTAGCTGTACGTTTTCCACAAACCAAATTCCTGCGTTCTATAGCCACTACCTGTATACCAAACTTTCCTGAAAAGAACCTGCCAACAATTTTTGTCTATCATGAGGGACAAATGAGGAAGCAATTTATTGGTCCTTTGGAACTTCGAGGCGATAAATTGACTCTAGACGAGCTTGAGTATATGTTGGGGAAAGTAGGAGCCGTTAATACTGATATTAAAGAAGATCCGAAACCTCAAATAAGGGATAAAATGTTTACAGATTTGGAAAGTGCAGCGGATGAGTTTTTCTCAAATTAGGTAAAATTGATGTTTGCATATATTTTATTTATAAAAACTGTTTTGTAATTTATTTTAAAAAATAAACTGAAAGTTTAGTTCAAAATTGTCCACAGGGAATGCTTCTACTAGCTTTGGGATTATATTAAAACTTTCTCTGCCAAGTAGGCAAATAAGGTATTCTCGGAATTCTACAAAATATATTGTCGGCAATTTGAAATTTGTTAGCACTTGATTTTGAAAAAAATCTTATGGTTACATTTCATATAAAGTTCAGATATTTTCGCTCTAATTTTTATTTTTACTCTCATATTTGGTCTTTGTATTCAAACTTCCTTTAGGCGTTATTCCCTTAATTTTAACCCGAAATATGTTTGGATCCACAATATTATAAGGATGTTCGGGAACGGGATTTATTAATCGATCTCGCCGGGGTTCATTTTCTTCCAATAAATGAGGAGCCAATAGCAAAAATAATTGCTGGAAAG
This sequence comes from Nowickia ferox, assembly GCA_936439885.1. Taxonomy (NCBI): domain Eukaryota; kingdom Metazoa; phylum Arthropoda; class Insecta; order Diptera; family Tachinidae; genus Nowickia; species Nowickia ferox. Next base: position 18,818,885 of record OW387024.1, on the reverse strand, counting down.
ATGAAATACTAAATTAACCGTAATAGATAAATTCTTCACCCACCTCCGTCCATGAGGGCAGGCCAGATGATGCAAAACATAACTCCCAATAGGGCAAACCCAAATGGGCTATCGCCATGCGCAAATACTCACTGAAGTTATCGGTTAGAAAAACCCATTTAAACGAATCCAATTCCAGTAAATAAATTTTAGGATTGTTTGAACTGCTGGTGTCATAAATCAGGCACACCTTGGCCACTTCATTAACATTGTTCAGTTCAAAAATTTTTGTTTTTGGTCCTAACGTAGGTAAGGGATTGCCCCAACGATCTTTAGCAACTATGGAGATATTAGATGAACTAGTAGCCGAGCTACCGAGATGGTTAGCAGATATTTGCGAACCTAAACTGCTGCTACTAGTTTTGGTTGTAAGATTAGAGCCCAAGGCATTAGTTGTTAAGGCATTCGATGAGGCATCAACGTTAGCTTGAAATATTGGTTCAACATTTTCACGCAGTAGAGTTATTTGCACCAATTGGGGAAAGTGTATGTATCCCACGCGTCTGATGTCATTGGCTGGAGTTGGGTTGAAATAAAAGCTTTTGTAAAAATTTCATTAAAATATGTGCGTATGTAAAACTTACGGGCGTATTGATAACTCCATTGGAGTAAGAAACCATCAGTAGACAAATAAAATTTCTTCATATCCTCCGGTAAATAGACACCATGCCTTTGTTCCCAGGTCATGATGTTTGATTTATCACAAGGTGTTCGCTTTTCCATGCTGACATTGCAAATGCGCGGCACATTGCCTAAAATATTGGGAATATATTATAAGAGTTCCCTGTTAACTTTAATTTTTCCTGTATGTATGTACTTATAGTGGCAGTAAGTCCCAGCAGTAGATTATCATAAAAGGCATCTTCTGGAGATTTTTTCGACATTTTTGTTTTACAAATTATTCAATATATATTTTTACAGAAAAATAAATAAGTGCTGAAACCATAGAAACAATAATTTGGAAATCAATCGTTTTATAAAACTTGGCCGTTTGAAATTGTATTTACCAGGGACTGTAACGGTTGTAAAAAAAAATTAGTTTTTTTTGAGTTTTATTTATTACTCAGGGCCGTTAACAATAAAAAACTTAAACTGCAGTTAACACTAAACTTAAAATTTAAACTATAGTTTGTACAAAACTTGCTAACACATATTTCAGTTATTTTTTAAATTTCAATTTATATTTAAAAATTTTAGTTAAATTTAACTGAAACAATTTATTAGTTTAAGTTTTAACTGAAGGAAAAAATTACAAGTATGTCCAAATAAATAAAAATAAATTCTACCAAAAATGAACAAAAAAACCTTTATTTGAAAAAAAAATTAAAATAAATATTGAAAACATGTCTCTCCTCGACAGTGGCCAACAAAATATCTTCTTCCATAGGTGAAAAGTTTGGGCAACTGTAACATATACATATATACATATGTATATATAATTACCGAACCCCTTTTTCTCTATATTTCATTCTGCTTATTTGCATATTTGATTGTTAAAATTTCCAATATATAATTATTCAAATTAATTATTTTTTATACGTCCATATTCTGAAAATAAATAAAATAAAATAATAATAAATAATTTTTGTTTTTTGTTAACGAATATTTTAAACCTTCAGTTAAAACAAAAGTTTAAGCTAACTGTAAGTTAGCAAACTTTCAATATAACTGAACTTCGTGTTAATGTGGGTCAGAAAGTTAAGTTAAGTTTATTTGAGACTTCAGAAAATAAAAGTCAACTCAAGAAAGAGTTTAATTTTTTGCTTAAAAAAATTTAATTTTAAATAATATAAAAATGTAAATTTGATTTAATATATAAAAAGAGTTTTTTACAGACTCTGGCGATAAATTCGTTTTTAATTCGGTTAATTTGAATTTTATGGGATAGTATAAAAATTTTCAAAATGCCGAAATGACAAAATCCCTAACTTTTAAAAATCCCGAATTTCAGAATCCTGAATGTCAAAATCCCGAACTTTAAAATTCCGAATTTTGAAATCTTGAATATAAAAATCCCGAATCAAATAAATAAATATATAATATATATATATATATATATATATATATATATATATATATATAATATAATATAAATTTAAATTTATTGTTTTTATTTATATATGTATTTCAATTGATGTCTAAAAGACAATATTAATTTGTAATGTTTGTACTATCTGATTGATGTTTAAGGATTAGTCATAGCGTGTGTCGTGTGTGTGACCCTATAGTCCCTTGGTTATTTTATACAGCTGTCAGGGAGTCCAGCTTATCATTAGGCGCTCGAAAGAGGTGCCAAAAGTTTTTGAGAATTTAATAAGAAACAAGGCAATTTGTTGCCAGTTTATGTTCACAAATTAAAGTCTGATTTTATTAATATTTTGCTCTACTTATGTATATACTAGTTTTACAATTCTTAATGAGCCTTTCTAACTTACGTTTGCATATTTACAATTATCTTTTGTTCTCTTCTTTACTATTACAATGGTAATCATTATTTTAAACAACCAATCAAAAATAAGGGAATTTGGTAATATTGTGACTCAAAAGTATGTCACTCAATTTCTTGCATTCAGCATTCTTATTATTTTGGGCTGTGTTGCAATGCTTGTGCATTGAACTGCTATTAAAGCAATGCAAGTAATTTATGTTACAGTGTACTACCATAAGTGTGGTACACTACAAACATTACAAATTGCAATGGCTTTTAAATACTCTGTTTTATCTATATATTCTTTGTTTTTAAGCACAGACTTTTAGGTTTTTTTTTATTGCGGGGAACTGTGCTCCCTGATTTTACTTTTTCTATTGCTATTTTCTAATTTTTTCATATTTGAAGTATGTACATACGTACATATGTATGTGAACTAAGATTGAATATTGTATTTATTGATTTTAATATCCTGAATAATTGTACAGTTTTGGTTTTAAGAATCGCGCGATTTTGAATTCGCGGTTTTGAATTCAGGATTCTGAAATTCGTGATTTTAAGATTCGGGCATATGACCCCAATCCTAATTTTATACAGTTTGAAAATTACCTTTTCTTAAGCAAAAAAAAAAATCAAAATAAAAAAGTAACTGTTATTGTGCATATAAAAATAGTACATGTAACAAGTAATAGATTTTTGTATTCCTTGTGCACGTATTACTTCTCTATTAGTTTGATTTCTTTAGTTTAAATTTGGTAAATAATCGTTAATACTCTCAGCATACAAAAAAAAAAACGAAAAAAAAATCCTTGGCTGATTTTAAAAAACTTTTATAAAACCCAAATCCTTGGTGATTTATAGCATTGGAAGTTGGAATAAAATGTTCTATATACAATAAAAACAAACTAAGTCAGCTTTTAAAAAACACTAATAATATGACAAAATTTATTAGTAGTAAATTTTATGAGAATCGGTTGAGTAGAAGTCCTTTAAAAAGCAGTAACATTTTTGCATGGGAACGTTCCTGTCTACATTTTTTTGTTAAAGCTTTAAATTATTTGCGCATTCGTAACATTTAGACTTTTTTCGTGATTAAGGGCCAATTTCACCAACACCAACCAATTTATTTATTAATTTTTGTATGGAAAAATTACTCAAGAAATTTATTATTCGACATATTGTCATAATTATATTATAAGTGAAATTTATTTGCTGGTGGTTAAGCGATGTCTATATGCATTTCATTGTTGCTTTAACAAATAGTCAGTAGACTTCTACCGCACATTTTGAACAGTAGGAAAATAAAATAGATTCATATCAAATAAACATTATTTGCTGGGTTTTGTATAAGTTTCTAAGCCTACTACGCTTATTTTGCTTTTGTGACTTTCAAAAATATTATTGTTTGTGAATTCTCAAATAGTTTTTGGAAGTTTGTGCATAATATATGAGGTTTGTGACTGTCTACTGGAAAAATTACTTAAATATGAATTGATATTTAAATAAGTTGGTGAAATTGGCTCTAAGTAGTAATGGACCATTCATTAATGTACTACAGGGTGGGCCAAAAGAAACCAAGGGGTGTAAAAGTTTAATAACTTTTTTTTTATTAACTTTTTTTTTATTTTTTCTTTCAGATTATATAATATACAAAATGGAAAATTTTTTTAAACTAAGTATGAAAAATAATGTCTCTTAAATGACCACCGTTTTCAGCTTCGCACTGATGGGTGATTATGATTATGAGTGATGAAGCTCATTTTCATTTGAATGGCTTTGTTAATAAGCAGAACTGTAGGTTCTGGGGTTCTGAAAATCCAAGAGCCATTCATAAACGCCAATTGCACCCCATTAGGTGTACAATATGGTGTGGGATCACATCTGAAAATATCATTGGGCCTTACTTCTTCGAGAATGAAGATGGAAGTGCTGTAACCGTAAATGGAGAGCGGTATCGGTTTATGATAGAAAATTGTTTACGTCTTGCTCTTGAAAACATACCTGGTATGTGGTTTCAGCAGGACGGAGCCACTGCCCGCACTGCCCGAGGCACAATGGCACTTTTAAGTCAAATTTTTGGAGAGCGAATAATTTCCAGAAATTCGGAAATAATTTGGCCCAGCGCGATCGCCAGTTTTGACAGCACCCGACTATTTTCTTTGGGGTTATTTGAAGTAGCGAGTGTATGTGAACAAGCCAGAGACAATCCTTGAACTCAAGGCAAACATTGTTGCAGAAATTTTGGAAGATATTATGGAAAATGCTCTAAAACGAGCCCATCAGTGCGAAGCTGAAAACAGTGGTAATTTAAGAGACATTATTTTTCATACTTAGTGTAAAAAATTTTCCATTTTATATATTATATAATCTGAGAAAAAAATAAAAAAAAAATTAATAAACGAAAAAGTTATTAAACTTTTAAACCCCAAGGTAACTTTTGGCCCACCCTGTATTTTTTGGCTGAAAAATTGTATTGACTCTTAGTTCTCGCATCTAAAGAAATTCTTTATGAGTGAAAATCCCTTTTCATAGATATGTAGAATAGAGAATGAGCTGCATAATAAAATCCAGTTAACTTACTTAAAAAAAAACTAACATTTTGATGATTCTGTATTAAGCAAATAAAACTCCTTTAACTCTAATGAAAAATTTAAAATTTTACATCTTATTTAAATATGTAAATATCTGCATACACATGTGTATAAATAATTAATTGAAAGATTTAATTTTACAACCTGTTTTGTACTATTTAAACTTAACAAAAAATTCTTTGTTTTTTTTCATTTAAATTTAATCCACTTTAATGTTTACTTTTGGCATATACATCTTCCGATTCAGCTTCCTCTTCGTGTCAGGAAACTTCCCAGACAGTAGATTCAACGCAACGTTTTGGTCTTGTTGCCACCTCAACGTGAGCATCAAGTCCATCACTTAAACGTGAAAATCTACGTGCCCAACTGCGCCGGGCAGCATATTGACCTGCTCCACTCTCAGCGCCATTACACGTTGTACTATTTGCTGCAATGCTATTACGACTGCTAGCTTCACGAAAGAGGCTCACCAGATCTTGACTATCACCTTGTTGTGCCCGTTTCATGCCATGTTGATACTTGGCCTCTTTGGCCAGTAGCTGTTCACGTTGCATTTGGGTTTTGACTTCTGCCGGTATATCGGGTATGATGAATTGCATAATGCCCGTTATGACAAAAACAACGTGCTGGATATTGGGAGTCAAACAAAATGCAATTATTTTTTAGCTGAGAAAACTTTGAAGTTCGTTCAAAATCTATTCTTTCTGCTTACCTCGAATACCACCACAAATGCTAAACGAGCTGCAAAGACATGCCAGTAATGTGGGCTCAAGCCATAGGGATCGTAACCTTGCGGACCATTTCTAAATCGAAGTCGTATTGAATTCCCATTTTATATTCTAAACATTGATTACAAACAAAATTTGTTCTTTACCTGTAGCCTCTATAATAACAGGTATCTGGATCTTTTTGCGTCTTGGTGCCCCATTCCTCTTTATAGTCTGAAGTATTAAAGGTCGATAACGAATGTTCTATATAGCCATGTAAAGTGTGCGTTTCTGAATAAACGAATTTGTAAACCATGCGCGGTATAAAATCACTTGTATAAGCAATCACAAAGGCATTGGACACTACAGCTGTAAAGGTTATAATACGCAATATGCCATTCCAAGCGCCAATATCCATAGCTCGTTCGGCTAAGGGTCTGCGCGACTGTGTAACCATTTTGTAAGCATCCAAACGTATTTCAGCCACATTGTTGAGCAAGCCGAATAAAGGAGCCAAAGGAAAGGCCGACACAAATAAAGTCAGAAAACCGTATTGCAAAACTACAATGAAAATACCATAAAACTCGTTGAAATATCGTTTATTTGCTACTTGCTTTTCCATGCTTACTCATCTCCAAATACTCATCAAAGAGAGCCAGTCTACCAGCATCTTGCATATGATAATCCTGCTCCCAGGCCATATGCAAATGTGATTCATCCTTGGTGGCTTGCTTGTGCTTACGTTGACGCCACCAATTGTAGAATTTGGGAAACAAATATTCCATAAAATTATTCCAACACTGCTTGCCCACCATTATTATAGCCAATTGTATACACAATTCCGATAAACAACCTGCCGGGTCGCAGATATCATTTTTCAAACGAAAAAATTCACTCTTACGAGCCTGATCATCACCGGGATAGTCAAAGAAACGTCCTTTGAAAAAAGCTATATAAATCAAGGACGAGTAGAAGTTCATAAACTCGAAAAAGAAGATTTTGAACGTATAAGAATCCTCGTATTCAGTATGAGTGCGCGGATTTTCCATGTTCGTTAAACGTATAGCCAGGCGATGATATATCTTTAAAATGCAATTTCCATTTAATAGAACTTTAAACTTAAACAATTTACTTTTTCCTTGAACCTACCCTGGTCAAGATCATTATTACCACCAAGTTAATCAAGGCTGCCGTAACCGTGGTAAATAATTTGGCATGTTCTCTTACAAAAAATCCTCCACCTCCATAAACTAAAGTAACCACTGAAATGCGATATATAATAGTCCCCAAAACAGCCGATAGAACTATTAAAATCTAGAAGGAAATTAAAGTAGTTAGTGAACAAATTCATCAGTCTTTTGGGTTTTTCTTCTAAGCTCACCATAAACAACACTGCACTGCTGGTAATGGCAAAACGTAAGCCCCGCGACCAAGTGGACATATAGGGCTCTTTTTCCCTAGTCACCGGATTCATGCGAAAACTGGTGGCATTCGTTTCAAACTCTGGCCGATTCTCTTCATCGGATTCCACGTTATGCAAGTCCCATTCCCAAACAATAACCGCCTGTTTCCGTTTCCACAATTCCAAAAATGTAGTGGCTGTAATAAAAATAAACTCATTCTTGCTGTTCCTCACTATCTCGCTCTCTCTCTTTCTTTCTCTCTCTGTCTCTAGCTCGTTACTTACCCCAAAAGGACATAAATATGGCAAAAAATACCGTTGAAGGATTGTCAAAGAGATAAGTGATTTTCGAGAAAAGACAAGATTCGTGTAAACCCTGATAATCGCAAGCCTTGTCACATAGCGGACACAGGGTAATATTTCCGGCACCAAGTCTATTGCAAATCTCTTTGCTGGGCGTATTATCCTCCGAATTTAAAGTAGCTAGTCCATAAATGAAGCACAAAGTTCCCACGATCGCTGGGTAGACCAACATTTCAGTGTAGAAACCCAACCAGCAAAAGTATAAAGCGATTTTGTCACCAAAATATTTGCGTATCAAACACAGCGGCTGCTTCTTGTACCATTGCGAGGGATGAGCCCAAGTTTTATAGAGTATATGGCGATCGAGCGATACGCCACTCGAATGGGGTCGATCATACCGACCTTCATGCAGGGGAAAACACGCCAAATATGTCTTATCATTAAGCAGGCGACGTATGCCACAGCGATCGCTGTCATCGAAAGGAGTACGTATTAATATTTGCATAACCATTAAGGAACGCTGGGCGCTGGTATATGAAGTGTCTCGATCTTTGACTATAAATCTGTTGAGAGAATTGAAACTCTTTCATCATATTCTATGTTAACCAAATGGAACTTTTAATGAGAAACTTACTGCTCTTCGGGGTTGCCATTGGCGGTAGCTGCCTTGAATGTTGTCTCCCCTTCCAATAAACTGTCCTCTAGCTGTATTCTTTTCGTTAACTTTTCCCAAATCTCCTTCCAGTGGTGTATGTTGCGCACCACAATGTTTTCCTCGTCCTAAGCAAATGAGAATGAATTTCATTCTTTAGTTGAGAAAAAGTGTTTGTAAAACTGAAACATCTACTTCTACTTACCCAAGATGGCTTAACCGATATTGTTATGAACCTTTTGACAGGCAATTTGATATTCATAACCTCTGCCAAACGGGTTTCTACACGCCAGGGCAGATGTATCTTTAAAAAGTAAGTGCACTCGTTAAATGATTGTTCTTTATCTTCCAGCTCGACTTCCAGGCCCTCTTTTATTAAATTTTCCATAAACGTTTTTCGATAGTCCCGCTTTCTTGACTCTAATTCCGTCATAACACCTAAATCCTCTTCTTCCCAAGCCAAAACCATATCAATTTTGCGTCGTCCATCTCTAAACATCAGGGACTCTGCATCTAGCCCTTCGCGATCCTGCTTACTGACACGTCTTGAGCCACTGTTCCCTTCACAGGCCGAATTGCGTTTGCTTTGCTTGCGACTGTTGTAGTGACTGCCATTGAGACTGGATTCCATAGAAGAAGATTTTGAATTTAGTTTTAGCTTCTCATACGATCCTAATTGTTTGTAGGCGAATTGGTCCTCCAGTATGTTCTTCTCTGTTCTAATGATTGTCTTATCCAAATCCGAGGCACTCAAGATTTCCTGGCTTATTAAATATTCTTCAGGTTCTGGTGTTGGGGGTGCGGTCAAATTCAAACCCAGTTCCTTAAACATGGCCGTGCCTGGAATATCGGAGTTTTCTATTTTCGGCCCAAAAGCGAGAGTAGGACTGGGCTCCGCAGAATCAGTTTCTACATGTGTTGGCAGTGGTATAGAGATCGAGTGGGATTTATAGTAACTGCAATTGTAATACGGTCGCCACTTCTCATTGTGAGACGTATTACAATTTAAAGACGGTGGCCGTTGATTGTTATGGACAGGTGGAAAAGTTGCCGTTTCCTTTTCCTGCAAAGGTGTTGGCGCAGGCGAAACATATTGCATAGAGTAAGAATTGTTTGCACGTTCTTCGGCGGTTTTTGCTTCAGATTCGTCGATAAGTAGAGTGTAAATGTTATCGGTTGAAGTTTTATGTGAGCTTTTTATAGTGAATGGAGTGGTATCGAAGAAATTAATATCCTGTTAAAGAGAGAGTAAAAAAAACATAGAAGAATATGTAATTGGAAGAGTATTTTTGACTTCTTTTAAAGGAAGTTAATAGTAAAAGAAATAAACGTAAGGAATTATAATATTGTTGCGCAAAAATATTCGAACATATATTCGAGCTAACTTAATGTTTTTATAAAGAAAACAATTGGTAAACAAAAAGAATTATCCAGAATTGCTTAGCTAAAGAGCTGAATACATACACGTACTCACATACAAGCAGACGATTAAATAAACCTAAAAAACTAGCAACAACAATGATGAAAATAGCTTCTGCTTGTTAAAAAGATACACATACAAACACAGAAAAACACACACATACACACATAAAAATAAATAAAAAGAAAAACCAGTATCTTATATACGCACTTACATAGTTAATACATGAACTAATGACGCGATCGAAAGCAAGCATTGGAAGTGCTGCTGAGATTGTCTAGACGTTGCTGTCACATTCTGGAAGCCTTGTGTGAAGTATAAAAAAAGGGGGGACGCATCTGCTGGCAGTTCAGTCTATCATAAAGTCAGTCTGAAGTTCAGTTGTTAAGTCCCGGATCACACACTTCAATTTTTGTTGATCAACTCGTAATTCAGCTGTGGGAAAGACGGAGAAGGAAATACAAATATCTCTTTTTTTCTTACAGCTGAATTACGAGTTGATCAACAAAAGTTGAACTGTGTGAACCGGGACTAATTGTAAAGAGTTGTCTATTAAGAGTTCAGTTCATTATTGTGAAGAAACAGGAAATCTCACTTGAAAGTCGTGCAAAAGTATGTAAAAGTAAAGCCAGTGAGTCATTATTGTTGTACAAACAGTGAGCGTCGGCAGAGTGAGCATTGTGTGAAGAACAGCAGAGAGGAATACCTCCTGTATTGCTTCAAGACCAGAGCTGTCAGTTTCGTGAGACGTGTATATATGTATGTACAACAGAGAAGTAGACGTCGTGGCAACCAGCTGTGAATCATTTAAGTAATTTAAGTTGTGTATTTAAGATTTTGGTTTAATTAGTTTAAGTGTAATTAGTAAATAAAGTGTCGTTCTTAACCCTAATTAGTAAACTGGTATTATTTATTCTTTGCAAATCTTCGAATCCATAGAAAAGCGTTTTTAAAGGTTATAAAACATAAATAAAAATATAAGAGGAAACAAAGAAAAAATAGAAGGAAGGGACCATTCACACATTGCGTAACGGTACTTTGGAAAAAATCATCGTACGAATGCAAAATGTTTTTGGAAGCAACTTTTAGTTCCCGTCCATACATTGAAAACTTTTGCTGCGAAACAGTTTTGATTTCTTTTTTTGAAACTGCATTCCTGTCCACACTGTGAACTTTTTGTTTTGCAGCTTAATACATTTTCTCATATATTTCTCATGAGAATGAGACGACCATGACGTACTCAACAAGAACTGCATGTACATGAAACAAAGTACCCTTTTCCATTCCTCTTTCCCCCTTCATCAACAAACTCAAAAGTTTTGCAGCAAATGTTGCACTGTATGGAAGGGGAATTAAAAAGAATTTAAAATAAAACAAGATTTTTAAATCCTCGTATGAATTGGGCCTTAGTATAAATTATCTAATCCGTAACAAATCATTAAGACGAAAACACAAAGGCTCAAATTCACAGTCTTTAGTTAACCTATGAAGGTGGTTTAACCAATGAAATTAGTTAAACCACGTTAGTTAAACCACGGACGTTAGTCTATAGTTAGACTGTGAATTAAAACCTAATAGCCCATTTTGAATCAACTTACACCCCCGTTAAATAAACGTCCTGCTACAATACCGCTATCTTGACTCAATCTTCTTGCGGGTACTTTTGTATTCGAACAGTCTCTGGCCATACGTTCACTTTTGGCCGGACTTGAAACAATCTCACGTTTTCCCATGCGTTTTGGTGGTGCATTGCGCAAGGCTGGCACAGACAGGAATCCTGTAGTAAAATTAAAAAAGAAGCAAAGTTTTTTTTAGCAAATATATTGGTGACTATTCTGGAAAACGCGTCAAAAAGTGAAACTTTCCATTAAAACAAAAACAAATTTTCAAAAATTTTCAAAGATTTGTTTTTGTTTGCCATACATTTCTAAAACGAAATAAACGTGAAGGTAGAGGTCCATAGCTCGCTTTTTGCGCGTTATGCTTTATACGCGTTTCATCCTCTTGTTTCATTCTATACTTTGTTCGCGTTGAGTTACATGCACTGCTTTTCATGCGCCATTTTATTCTTGTTTTGATTAGCTGTGTGCGTTTGTTTATAAATACTTATAAAGAAAAAATGGAGCGTGAAATCGAGTTTTTAAAAGAATTTGTGGAGTTAGTCGTAAAAGTAATCAATAACTAATATGCAAAATTTGTTACTGAGAAAAGTGTGGTGAAAAGTTAATTAAAATACATCGCATTAATGAAAATATTCACATATTTTTTAAACAAGTTTTTTTTTACTAAGAATTTTTTTTATTGAAAAAAAAAGAAAAAAATTATCCACGGCAAAATAATATTTATCAATAACGTAAGATGTAAATAAAGTATTATTTAACATCTTTAGCATTCAAGAACAGCTGACTTTCTTTCATGGTGCTTGTAACGCGTACAAAAGTAGAAAGTAGACCTACTTTTTGCTTTGAACGCGCCTACGCGTTCTGCGCTTTTTGCAATGTAACTTGTCACGCACCATTACATTGATTCTACTTTTTTGACAGATGCATAGAAAGCGTAACGCGCAAAAAGCGAGCTATGGACCTCTACCTTGAGAATTCCAACACATTTCTCTCTCTTTTAAAAACGGTTAATTTTGTATGAGAAACAAAAACAAATTTTTTGCATTTACGCAGTTTTGTTTTTGTTTTCCATGTAACTTTCACGAGGGCGCCGCGTGTCCCAGAATAGACACCATTATTTAATTAGAAAAAAATCTTACGGGGAATTTGTATGCCTTCTTCTGAGCGAAATGAATGTTGTTGCGGGAAATTTTCTGCTGCATCTCGAACAATTAAATCTTCGCATGAATTCGATTCAGTTATTGGTGCTGTACTGGCTTCATCCACACTGTCAATCCGCACTTGATATGAATGTTTATTGGTGTGATTGTGTGAAGACTCCTGTTGGATGTCGTTGCTGGTAATGGGACTACTGTTGTTGTTAATGTTGCTGCTGTATCCACTATTTGTTTCACTCATAGTGATCTAATGTTCCAATATTGTTGTTGTGTCTATAGTTTATTATTTATTTCAGTTTATTTTCATGGATATTTATTTTAAAGAAATACAAGTTTTTGTTTTGAGCAGAATTTGCGATATTAGAGAAAAAAAAATTACACTTTAATTGAAAGAAATGGTATTGATTCCACTTGATTTAATTCGATTATATGTGCAATAATATTGTTATTAAAATCGCAAGTAATTTCACTGCTATTATACCACATACTGCTGCACTTATTTAGTCTTTCGTGCTCGCTGTTACCACAAAATCTTAGAATGACTTTCAATGACTATATCTTTGTATTAAAAAGCCTAGTTAAATAATAATACAGCTGCTTAAGTTCACATCATTTAAATTGTATTTAGTTTTTGTTTTATTTCCACCATATTTTTTTTTCTCTAGTAAAAATAATATTTAATTAGTCGTGTCTGTTGATGTTTGTATGCATACTCGTATTAAGGTCGGTTGTGATATCGAAGGATATTCTGTAAAATTACATAAACCGCACAATATTATTAAATTTAATAATGTGCTTTTAGTGTTCAATATTTCAATGTAACAATATTGAAATACGTTTCTTCCGTGCATTTGTATTCACTTGCACGGATAAATCTATTATTTTTAATGAAAACTTGAAAAGAAGCACACAAAAAAGTTAACTGAATGTAAAAATATAAAAGCCTAACTTCATAATTTTTCTCGGACAACCTATAGTTTAAATTCATTAAAATAATCACTATAAATAAAAATTTATTTAATTAAAGTGCTTATTTTTACCTGTTATTAATAATTACACATATTAATTACTTCTCTCACGCAAATATGTGTGCATATCGGGCCTTTGCTGCAATAGAGTTATAACTCAAAAAACGTGATTTTTGAGTCAATAATGTAGAATTAATTTTCGTATTGCTTAAAAGTTTCATACAAATATCTTTTGTACTCAACTCTTGAAGAATAAAAGAAGAAGAATAAAATTTTCTTTTTTCATTAACTTGTTAGTAAATTAAAAAAAAAAATTCTAACTCGTTTTCCGTAAAACAAGTTTTTTCGAGTTATGACTCTATTACAGTAAAGCCTCGATATGTGTATTGTATGTATGTATGTATGTATGTATTCAGCCATAAACTCTGCATAAGACTCCCAATTCCTATCCGAAGTCGGTATCGAAAAAAAGTGGCTTGATATGTAAGTATGTCCATAACTGTGAAAATTATCTAAATAACATATTTTCAATTTCGAAATTATTAATATATAATGTTCATAGTGTCCAAATCTAAAGTGATAAAAATAAAAAAAAAAATTACAAGCAACATTTTAATTTAGAATCGTGTTATTTTTGAATAATGAAAATTTACTTAATATATAATATTTCAAAGCAAAACTATATGTATGGGTCCGCCAGATAACTTTTTTTTTGAAAACAGGGCGCAAAACATCGAGTGTAGCTTCGGCTGTGTGGCACGTAGCGCCGTCCTGTTGAAACCAAATGTTGCCAATATCCTCCTATTCAATTTTTGTGAATAAAAATTCGTTCAACATGGCTCGATAACGATCGCCATTGACTGTAACGGCCATTCCTTGCTCATTAGCCCAATTATGCCTCTGCACCAAAATCCTCACCAAACAGTGACTCGTTTTGGGTGCGTCGGCTTTTCAATGTATGCGTGCGGGTTTTCTGTGCCCCAAATGCGACAATTTTGCTTGTTTACATACCCGCCAAGATCAAAATGAGCTTCATCTGAAAAGATGATTTTTTTTTGGCAAAATCGGCATCTTCTGTAAGTCGATCGCAGGCAATATTTCCCAGCGTTGTTCAAGCGTATACACAACCATATTGGTTCAGCGGAAGGATAAAACTAATTATCTGTCGAATCAGACATGAGCTAAGTGTTACCATTCACGAAATAAGCACTAGTTGAAAAAAAACGTTAGATTTCGGACCCTATATATGACTTAGACTACTTTCATAGTTATGGCCATACATCTGTTAAATTTATTTTAAGTACGTTTCCTGAATATTACGAAAAATTCAACTACGTAACAGAAATGAAAAACATTCTAATATACGACAACGCGGGTGGTGCCAAGTTTGGCGCTAAAACTAGGGTTGATTCGGTAGTTTTAGCGCCAAACTTGACAAGTAGCTATCAAGGCGAATTGATAAATTCGCCTTGGTAGCTATTTAGTTAATAATCGTCGTTTGCAAAGTCAAGTAGCTTCTTTAGAAAATGTAAGAAAAAAGTTTAAAAATAAGTGTATTTTAATCAAGTGTAATTGAAATGTGTTCAAAAACGCTGATATGCATAGATGAGCTAAATGGGAGTATGTGAACAAAATTTAAAGTATTTGTCAACAGCAAACTATAAAAAAGCAGGAAAGTGCGCAACAAGTTAGAAGCTTTACATACTTATTTCTGCGCACCACCAGGTGGGGGCTAATTAGGAACTTGCACTAGATCCTTTTATTGCTATTAGGTATTTTGTTCTTGCCTGAATTCTGAATGAGTTTGCTGGGAAAATTTTAACTGAATTTTCGACATGCTTGAACAGAGCCTAAAAAAATCAGTATAAAAATACTTTCGACGCTTTAAGAGTTGATGTATTGATGTTGGAGAAAAGCCTTTTATATACGGCTTTTTCCCGACATGTCTGATAAATGTCGTATAAAATTCCATAACAAAATAGAAAATTGTTTAACCTTTCCTCTGCCTTATAGTATTCATATTCATATGATAAGACATTAGGAAAATGTTCAGAATTTTGTAAATATTTTTACCGCTTTTTCTTAAAAGTGTCACTTTTTTACAAACTCAAAATTAGCATCAGGCAGGCGACTCGTCTAGAAAATTTTCATGAAAATCACTGAAAAATATGAATGCTGTTTATATAAAATTTCTACTCCAGTAAACCGTTCGGGTTATGGAAACAGGGGATAAGCTTTTTTTTTTTGGCTTGTCCGAATAAACGTGCAGGAGTCTCCTTCATGGATAGCATTCCAAATACAGACCCTTGACGACTACTGTAAAGTGTTTAGGTGAAAAATATACCTCGATCGAACCTCGTTCACTAGTTCATTTTTGACACAAACCGAACAAAATAAACTAGTGAACGAGTTCGATCCAATTGTAGTGAAAAACAAGCTCTCTCACACAAATGGCACACAAAAAAGAAGCCAGAGTAAAATATAAGCAATTGCTGTGCAGCAACTAACTTCCCAGTTGGAAAAGCGGCCATTGGTTACGTAAATAATGGGAGAAATAATGTATTATTTTGGAAAGCTAGAAAATGCTAGACACATTGATTACCACATGCCTGACCACATCTGCAGAAGAAGGAATTGTATTGTTTCTGCTCTGTTTCCTCATAATTTGCTTAAAAAAATTCGTTATTTCTTTTGCTGCCCTCAACTCGCCTAAAAACTTTGCAATTTTTATTAAAAGACGCAGTTTCTCTTTGAACGCGTACCAGTGTCGTTCGATTGAAGTAAAAGTTCTATACATAACTTTTGCAAAAACCTTATTTAAAAATTAATTTAAAAATTATGGAATGTAGAATATTGATAACAAAATGTAAAATAACAAATATTGAATCTAATCCAAAATCCAAAATGAAACAGCGTTTCATGCTTCCTTGAGCATTTGTTTCTTCGAATGAATTCTGAATATAATCGCAAATCATAAATAATGTTATAGTTTTTGAACTCGTTAAAAACGCATGCGATATTACTGGGAAATATATTGAAATAAATATCCAGCGAAAAAGGCATGCAAAAACGGAATTAAATCATCGATCACATTAACACATTTTCATAAAACAAGTTTTATTTCCAACATATAACAAGAATTCAATAGCTCAGTGGTAGAGAGTATGCCTTGACAGTCAGAACAGCATGGTTCGTAATACTAGTACTTTTCATTAAAAAAAATATAGTTATAGAATTCATTCTACGGACGCAATGAATTCTGGAATGAAAAATTATACATGCTGTGCTATACGTTCCCGTTTCTTATCCATTACCTTTTCCCGCTGGGGAACAAGAAATGAGAAAGGGAGAGAGAGAGAGAGGGAGGAAGAGAAAAAGAAAATGAAATTTTGTTCCAACAATGCTCAGAATTGTGTGATCTTAATCGAATAATGTTTCAGGAAATGTGCAGAAAGTGTATCATAAAAGTTTCGAATATTCTGCTGAATGTCTGAGTAAAATTTTAGCCAACTCGTTTGGAGAGTAATGCCGAGTACACACCTGGCACACATGTGCCCAAAAAAGCGTAAACACTAATTACTAATGAAAAACTGTTTGATTGAGACATTTATTTATTGATTTAAATAGTTTTCAGTAATATTCAATTCTATGAAATTGTCTATTAGTTGTGTATGGAACTGTTTAACTTAATAAATACCTGTCTGAATCAAACAGTTTTTCATTAGTAATTAGTGGTTACGCTTTTTTGAGTGCATGAGTGTCAGGTGTGTATTCGGCATAACACACTACACGCATTATGTACTTATTGCATCGTTTCATATACTCTAATACACATGTATACACACTTCCATACACACATACGTTCATGAAAGCAAAAACAAAACAATGGAGGCTATTCTGGAAAACGCGTCGAAAAAGTGAAACTTTTTATTTAAACAAAAACAAATTTTCAAAAATTGTTTTTGTTTGCCATACATTTCTAAAATGAAATAAACGTGAGAATTTCAACACGTTTCTCTCTCTTTTAAAAACGGTTAATTTTGTATGAGAAACAAAAACAATTTTTTTACATTTACACAGTTTTGTTTTTGTTTTGCATGTAACTTTCACCAAGTCGACGCGTATTCCAGAATACACACCAATACCTGTTGGTAACTGTTTCTACCATAAATATGCTTTTGAGAGCAACAGTAACATTTTAACTTCAATGAAATCAAACATATCATTTTTCTTTTTTTATAAGCATACAACATTTATTATTATTTTTATCATACGAGTACAGACAGTATATGACACTATCGTGTTGCAAATGTTTTGGCAATACTTTATTGTGTACTCTAGCACATGTTTACTTGTTTACAAAGTATATTTGGTCGTCCATTGCGTATGATTATTTTTAATTTCGTAATATACAAATAACACTCATACGTTATCGCACGCTAAATCAAAAACAATCGTGATTTCTCAGCGAACCAAAATAAAATAAAAATAAAAATAAAAATACAAAAATATACAAATTGCATTCACGTAATCCCCGGGATAAAGTAGTTAATAAATGAATCAAGCTCATTAACTAAAATAATAAGTGAAAATTCGTTTTGTTCTTATTTTAGCCATATTCCAAAATAAAATTAGTTTGGGGCAACAAATTTAAAATATTCTTTTTAATTTTACCTTCATTAGATTTTTATTTGCATGGGCACGGATTTCATTTTTAAGAATTTTTAATATACGACTGATTTTCTTTTAAAAAAAATCAACGTTTTTAGCTATTTTTAACCGACTTCAATTTGTCTCTATTTTTTTTTGGCATTGTTACTTCATAACTCGGTTCATATTAGACCGAATGTAAAAATTCTTTTATTGTCTGAGAGGGTATAGCTTCCCTTTGGTCCCATTGCAAAAAAAAGGGCGGAGACACGCCCACCAATTTTTTTATTTGATTTTATGATATTCTACTTATTTGATTGTGCGAAACCTAGCAAACACCTTTGGTTCTTGTAATTACAGAATTCTAAAGTTTACAAAATGGGCGGGGCTACGCCCATTATATTTATTATTATATTTCACGTGGTTTTACTTAACCGATTTTTACGAAACTTACCACACGCCTTGAGCTCAAAAATAGACACAATCTGCCATTTCATTATTATATTTCACGTGGTTTTACTTAACCGATTTTTACGAAACTTACCACACGTCTTGAGCTCAAAAATAGACACAATCTGCCATTTAAAAAAATGGGCAGAGCCACGCCTATTAAAATCTATTACATATTATATACCATAAATAATTTTCGAAAATGTTATATCAGATCTTTGCATTGACGTCGGTTGTTTTTTGACAGAATTATTTTTAATTTTATTCATATTGCAGTTTCAGATAATTTTTGGTACTTTTAGCACATTTTGTGTGTAATTTTGCTCTAAATTTTAAAATTCTGCCCCATTTTTAATTACTTTCAGTAATTTTTTTCGATTTTTTGCATTAAGTTATTTTCATTAAATTTTTATTAATTTAACATAATGAGCTTAGATGAATATTTTTAATTTTTAAATTAAAGTAACAGCCTTCAATATATAATATCCGCCATTGAGCCATATCTAACGAAAGCAGTGCCCTTAATAACAATCTGAAAATATGTATTGCCGTAGTAACACTTACCGAATGTGATATCTGCAGGCCGTTTTGACTCTACAATCTACAACGGAAACTTAAATGCATATGATTTTATAAATTTTGCGGATGCACCTATTGTGATTGTCGAGGACGAAAATGAAAATTTCAATATAATTTAACAGACCATGATTAAGAAGAACCAGAAACCATTGAACATGTTATCTGTCACTGCCCGAAGCTGCAACATCATAGGCTTAGATGGCTGAGCAGACGTTTCCATGAAAGCATTATTGATATCGGGAAGTGTAAACTAGAAGACGTCAGGGGCTTCATCATGGGAATTTCGGTGGTTTAAGGACGGGTAATAGGGTCACTACTGGCTATAAAAGGGGGTAAATATTACTGTTTGGGCAACAGAAGCATTTAATAATAAATATGTACATAGATAGTAATTCGCTCAGAATTAATTGAAATATAGAAATGTACATATTTCTTTAATTAATGTTGTCATTATTAGGGCATTTTTTAGGTCATTAAAATCTTGACTCTGTCCTTGAGTCTAACAAACTATCCACTCGACCAAAGGGGCACTTATATATCGAAAGTATAAACACTAGTTAAGCTTAGGTTAATATCTAACTATAGTTATGGGACTGACTCCAGAGTGGGTTGACGGTATCATTGGAGGTTAATTTATACTATTTGATAGGTCCTGGATCCAACTACATCGAACTTGTTCAGTGCTAGACGTATTCCCAATTAAATTGACAAAAAATCAAGACGATACATCACGACAATGATGAATCTGTAACCATTTACAGGATATGTCTTTTTTTCACCATACACTACTCCCTACTTTTGGTAACACCCCCATTTTCTCAAGTCATAGGGCGAGTACGTTTGGATCAATTGTCATCAAACCTTCTGCAGGTTATATGCATATGCGTGTGTGTATGTCAAGAATTGACGTTGCCAACACATATGCAATAAGCATCAACATGCTTATTAAATTAGAGCTTAACCTTAATTATTAAATGTTACGGATTATGTGAGCTGATACGCGACAGTACGATATGATTTAATTAAATCTACCAGTACGTGAGTACTTGCAACGACTGCCTTACTCCATCGTGTTCTTAATACTGGGTGAACTTAAGCGTTCAGCAGCGCCCTTATGCGCACCAAGAAAGCACTATAGCTTAATTCACAATCTTGTGCAAATGGTCTTGCATCGTAGCATGTGCAAAATGGTGTATTATATTTATACTCACCACTAAGAATTGTTAATTGGTGAGTATCAATATACTATACCATTTTGCACATGCTACGATGCAAGAACATTTGCACAGGACTGTGAATTGGGCTTATGTAGCTTTGTAGCTTGCTGGGTAAACAAAGGTTGCAATGTTTGAACACAGTTATCCCTGACTATCACCAAGCATCTTGCTGAGGTGCTTTGGGCAAACCTTAATGTTTCACTACGAAAAGCTTCCCCTCTATAGTCTCTTATACTCAGGCCAATTATAGGTGCTGATGCACGTGTAAAAGGCACTAATAATAGCAAATATAATATGTGCGCAACCATTGCTCTGTTATTTCAGATATTGGGTAGTAACACATAAGTTTTATGGGTACACGGCACGGTAAAGCCAAATTATATCGACTAATATCAGCGGTATTATCACACAAGCTATCTCATATGAAGATCGAAAGTTGCTCTTAATATAAGCTTCAAAATCAACTTATTTCACTGCTAATTTGAAATTGATCCATAACATAAAATTAATCATTGATAGATTATTTTACAATAGCATTACGTTTTAATCGAAAAGTTTTTTATTTCATTCGTGTTAATTTTGAGTTAACTAATATCTATAATTTTTAATGGATTATTATTTCCACTTAAAGGGTTAATGCAATTAACTTAATTGCATATGAATAAGTTAAAAATATACTTGTGTTTAGATAATATAAAATTTATTGATTCTACCCTGCAGGAAATGCGAATAGTGAGATTGTAGTGATTTACTAGTGAAATAGTCAGTAGTACTAGCTAGGTGTACCTTAGCTAATGTAATCATCTATTGACATTTAACATTAGCGTGTCATTGAAAATCCACCACTAGACTGTAGCAATACTGACTAAGTAGTTCTTTTGAGACCACATGGAGACATTGCCACCAAAGATTCACTAGTAAATTTAAGGGGCTCTAGTATACAATATCGATATTTCCTTGCTCGATGTCAATAGTAAAATTGTAGTGATTTACTAGTGACATTGTCAATAGAAACCAATAGCCAATGTAATCGCCTATTGGCACATAACATGGGGTTGTCATTCAAAATCTACCAGTAGACTTTAGCACTATTGTTTTACGACCACATGGAGACATTTGAACCAAAGATTCGCTAGTACCTTTTAGTGACCCTGGTCATCAATTTTATTAGGGTTGGGGCAACACACTTAAACACATACACACATATGTATTTTTTTTAATATTTTTGCACAGCATAATAAAAAAGAAAAACCAACTATTGACGCGTTCATTGACAATGTCACCAGAAATACACTCGTTGTCGACATTGCAACTAGTGCAATTGTCACTAGAGAAAAGAGTGTTGCTGACTAGAGGGTAGTTTCTACATTTCAATTTTGCTCTTGCAACATGCATAGATATTGCAAAATATGTGTGTGTATGTGTGTGTGTGTGTAACAATATAACAATAGCGTGTATGAATCCCTTTTAAAATTATGATAATAATGATTGTTTTAAACATTTTCAATATTGCCTAACATATTAAATAAAAACAGATTAGTTGAATATCTAATAAACATTTGAAAATAAAACGCATATGAAAATGTATAAATTGAATACTCGTGTGTGTCCCTTGTGTATCCCTTTTTAGCAATATTAATTTTATTTACCATCGATATAGCAAAAGATTTTGCTTTGATATAAAAAAGCGATACATTTATTAATGAATAAAACGTGTTCGAAATATTACAAAATTTCTAGTGTTTCTTTAAAGCAAATAAAAATATAACAGCAACCCAATAAAAAAAAATGACAAATCATGTGTTGAATCATGGGTTCAAGTGATGAAGCATTGGTTCGATTTACTGAAACATGCATGATTTTTACATTAGCTTGTCATTGGAGATCATGTGTTTGTGCGAGAATTTAAATACTTTGATATCCATTAAAATGAATGAATTTAACACATGCAAGTTCCCTGATTCGATGATGTATTTTCATGTAAATACAAAACAAAAAATAAAAACTTTTGTCGCAGCCACGATACGAACCGTGTTGTTCTCACTGTCAAGGCATACTCTCTACCACTGAGCTATTGTATTCTTTTTGTCCGTTTTAGATAAAACTTTTTTTATGAAAATGTGTCAATGTGATGATTTAATTCCGTTTTGCATGCCTTTTTACCCGACTGATTGATTGATTTTAATGATTCTTACGTCAATCGATTTGTCTTAATCCCGGGAGTGTCACTAAAGATATTCAATATGGCGACAAACAGACGCCATTTTGTAAATACGAAAAAATAAAAAGTCGGCGAACTATATCAAAATGGGTATCATTCGACAGGTATTTTAAAATCATCTTTAGGTTTCCCTTATGATTTTTCATTTCGAATGACCGTTTAGGATATTGAACGGTTCAAAGTTGGTCGTAGTCGGGTTTTTTTGATTTTTTTTAATTACTACTTGTTCGCTGGATATTTATTTCAATATATTACCCAGTAATATCGCATGCGTTTTTAATGAGTTCAAAAGCTATAGCACTATTTACGATTTCAAGAAATCAAGAAAGCTCAAGAAAGCATTGATTTTTTGCTGGGAAACATTTCAATACTTTTTTTAATAAATAAATATAAGGTTTTTTTTTGCTTTTGTGTATAAAGCAGTTCTTATAGAAATATAAATTTAAAAAATATTAAATAAAAAACTAATCTTGCTTTAAAAAAAAGTGGGCGGGTCCACGCCTATTAAAATTAAACTTTCTGTTTCACGTGCTTGTGCTTAAGCGATTTTTGCAAAACTTGGTGCACACCTTAAACTTTAAAAAAAGTGGGCGGGTCCACGCCCATTAAAATTTAACTTTCTGTTTCACGTGCTTGTGCTTTAGCGATTTTCACAAAACTTGCTACACACCTTGATCTCTCAAAAACACTTAATCTTGTTTTCAAAAAAGTGGGCGGGGCCACGCCCATGAATTGTTAGTATTAAATTATATGTACTTCTACTTATCCGATTCCCAAGAAACTTGGCAAAGACTTGCGGCTCTTATAATGACATAATATTGTGCTTAAAGAAGTGGGTGGCGCGGGCATGGCCATTAAATATTAGCATTACATTTCAGGTGTTTCTACCTGGCACGTATGTGCCTTGAGCTCTGAAAGTGACGCGATGTTTGATTTATAAAAGTGGGCGCACACTAATAATTGCTAAATTGGGCGTGACCACACCCCTACAAATATAAAATTGACACTAAAAACTTAAAAATAAAACTTAAAAAAATAAATAAAATTACTTCAAAAATAAGCACTAAAAAGTTAAAATTAATTTCATTCAGTTAAATAAAACAATTGTGGTTATAAACCATAGGAATTATTTCCATTTTTTTTTTCAAATCCCCCACTGTGGAATGTTTGTAAAATGTTGGTCCCATTGCATGCAGTGCTTTTTAAGCGCTGTTACTGAAATTTTTTTTTTCCTCTATTTAATAATGTATTCACAAACGTTGGAAACTCTGACGTTTTGCATTGGCCATTACATTTTGCTTTATATGTTTTAAAATTTTATGGCTACCAACTTACTGTTGTATAAGATTTCTTTTTACAACAACACCAATATGAAAGCAACAGGTTTGTTCCACCTACACACTACATTCTCGTCCTTCAAATCAAATACTAATAGTTATCTTAACACATACACATATGGACAAAAAAATGAGTACACGGCGATGTTGTACTCTTTAATATAAGTTAAGAAAATTTTTTTATTTTAGCAACAGAAAAAATGTTAAAATTCATCAAATGTAACAAAGCGGTATTTATAAGATAAAAACATAAGTTGCCATATTTATGGTATCAAAGAGAAAATGTGGATAAAAATGGCTGGTCAAAATAATAAGTACATTTTGAATATTATTAAATAATAAGTTTAAATTCGAGTTATATTGCTCTATTTTGAATATTTGCTTAATATCCCGTGCATCCTCCCTTATTTTGAAAAAAATTTTTGCATACGTCTTGACATACTGTTAATATGTTTGCGACAGTTTTCTAATGCGATTGCATACCAATTGTTTTGAAAAAATTCCAAAGATTTTCTAGATATCCTTTGCTTTAGCTTTCCCGAAAGGTTTTCAGTAAGTTTTATGTCCGGGGATTGACTTGACCAGTCCAGAAGGTTAACACAATTGGCTTGAAACTAATCCTTCACACAGCGTGGCGTGTGCTTCGGGGCGTTATCTCTCTGAAATCCCATCGAAGTGGCATATTTTCTTCAGCATATGGTCAAGCTACATGTCCCTATAGCTGGAAAGGATCCATTACACAGGAAAATAAATTTTAAAGCGACGCTGATTTTTGCAAAAAGACATTTGAGTTGGTCGCAACAATTACTTATAAACAAATGGCATAACATTCTTTTTAGTATAACGAAACCAAAAGAAATTTGGTTGGGAATGACAACTGCCGAAATGTACGTCGCTCTGCAAAGAAACAATTTCATATACGGTTCACAAAAAAGACCGTCAAGCACGGAGGAAGTAACATCATTGTATGGGGCTGCTTTTTGTAGCTTGACGTTTGTCCAAGTTTTCGTATTACCGATACTATAACACGATTTGACTACAAAGACATATTGCAGAATATAATACTGCTTCGATGGGTGTTTCAGCAGGGTAACGCCCCGAAGCACACGTCACGCTGTGTGATGGATTCGTTCCAAGCCAATTGTGTTAACCTTCTGGACTGGTCAAGTCAATCCCCGGACATAAAACTTACTGAAAACCTTTAAGGAGAGCTAAAGCAAAAGATATAAAAGCATACTTTTCAAAATAAAGAAAATCTTTGGAGTTTTTTTCAAAAAACTTGGTATGAAATCGCATTAGACAACTGTCGCAAACATATTAACAGTATGTCAAGACGTATGCAAAATTTTTTTCAAAATAGAGCAATATAACTTAAATTTAAGCTTATTATTTAATAATATTCAAAATGTATTTATTATGTGGACCAGTCATTTTTATCCATATTTTCTCTTTGATACCGTAAAAATGTAAATTTTTGTTTATATCTTGCAAAAGCCGCTTTGTTACATTTGATTTGGGTTACAAAAACGAAGTTCAAAATTTTTTCTATTGCTAAAATAAAAAACTTTTCTTAATTTATATTAAGGACTAAAACATTGTCGTGTGTACTTATTATTTTGACCATATGTGTACATGTGTATGCACAATTGGCTTTACAACCAACAATGGAATACCCTTACTGCGAATCAAACTTGTCAAAGAAGGTCATAAACGTATTTAGCCAACCATTATAAGACAAATATTGGGACAATTTGAATATGTATGTTGTGTACACAAATGCAAACTCCTTCCTCTTCCCTCCTTAGAAACTTTTAAAAATATAAAATTCCTAGCTTAATGACATTTTCAGTTATGTTTGGGCAGTTATTATCGATTTTGAAAATGAGCCAAGTGAAAGTGTCAAATTTGATTTACATAAATGTTGTTGATATGTACATATCGTTGCCTAAAATGCATAACGTCTTAACTAACAAAAAGCTTTAAATCAGATTTTTTTTCAGATAATTTTAGCAAGATACGAGTACACACTTAACCAAACAAAGACTTAATCAAACAAGTTGTAAGTTAAATTATTAATATCTCAAAGTCCTAACTAACCATAATATAATATCGTACCATAACCACCAAAACAGCTTAAGCGACATAATTTTCGAACCTAGTTTTTTGACCAAAATCAATTTTCTGCGATCGTAAATAATACATTTTCGTAAGAAAAACGAGGTCCAAAAAATGTGTCGGTTATGCTTTTTTGGCGGTTATGGCACGATATGTTGATTTTTAGCAAGTTTTTTTGCTTTTACTGTAAAATGTTTGCAATATTAGTTAAGGCATTTCGCATTTTAGGTAACGATATGTGCATTCTCATACTAAACTAAATATGTGGCAATGAAAACATATAAAAGATTTAAGTTGTGTTTAGTTACACCATTACAATAATTATCATAACATCTAATGTGCCCCAGCCAGGAAGAACCAAACTATAATTGCACTAGCTCCTTTTTTTTTGAGGCGTTTCCAACAGAGTTTTAAAATATATACAATACTTTAGATTAAGAAACAAAAATAATATAAGTCGTGTTTCTGTTAAGGTAAAAAATAGTTTCGAGAAAGATTTCGTTTTCCTGGAAAAATCAAAAATGGTCATAAGCAAATAAGCAGACTAGCGTGGAACTCGTTCCCTAATTCATATTTGACACGAATCGATGTTCAAACCCATTTATATTATTGTATCAAAAATTAACTACTGAACTAGGTTGACCCAAGTTTAGAAATAACTTTGACGTAAATCAAAATAACTTCACTTGTATTTCGAGCTCACCAAATACGATAGTGAGGGTCACTCAGTCTTATATGGGTACCTCATCGAAATATTCATGGTGTAGGAAGGGGCGCGGACCCGTTGGAGATGGGTAACCTTTAAACAAAGTAATTCATTAATTTTATTATGCAAAAAATGCCGAAGCAGGAACGAAATGCTTAACGGGTGCTTAACGGTGCTTAACCGTTATTTGTTTATTCACGCACGTTACTGATGAATTGCCTGCTATCAATAGCGGATACGAATTATCCAAAATTAGATTTTTTAACAAGCCTAAGAAAGTTATCTCGTGAGTGCGCAATGCCGAGTACACACTGGCATTTTTTGGCATCGCAATATTGTATACTAGTGGCAACGTTTGTCATTTCCGATTTTTTTCGTTGTGTTGCATTGTTTTCAATATAAAAAAACATAATGTGAACGGCGTTGCACACATTTTGAAAATGACACCACAAAATTACAAGAAATGCGAGGTGTGTACTCAGCATAAGAATTAAATTTCTAAAATCACACGTTATTTTTTACAACCACGATCACGCGTGACTCATGCGTGACTCGCGATTATTTCCATGTACACATTTACTTTAATAACGTCTAGAGATGCCAATCGGGACTGACTTTCGAAAACTCTGGGGTTCGGGATTTTGATGTAGAATCCCGAAATGCTGGGTTGGGATTCGGGAAAGTCTAAATCCCGAAAATTAGAAGAAAGAAATGTACACACCAATTGAAAGTAAATTTTTTATTTAGCAATTAATTAATATATATATGTACATGTCTACATTTATTGTACATACATTTTATGCATTAACATATTTTATGAAAAGAAATCACCTTCGTTCAGGTGATCTAAGAGCCGTTTGTGGAATCGCCATTAGGTTTTAAAATTTTATGGTACAGTTTGCACTTGGCACTCGATGCACTCTTGGACTGTACTAGAAAATGGCTCCAAACGGAACGTTTGTCTTTGTTTTATTATTTATGAAAAACGGGATTTGGCAAATACCGAATGTCTCGGGACTTAAAGCCTGGTAGTATGTTCACAATTTCGTGCGAAATGCTGTCAAACTACATGTAAAAGTATTTGGTATGAAATATTTGCGAAATAAACTTGCAAAAGTAGAACTCTGTTCTTATTGCGAAAAACACATAAAATTTATCTGGCAGCATGTTTCTCATTTTAGTTTCAGCTGCGAAACAACATGAGCAGTACTTTTTTCGCACGAAATTTTAAAAATATTTCATACTTTCAAGCAATAAAAGCGAGAAATCTATAATAAAACCGCGAGTTGGGCTACATTAATACATGTCAATTGTTTCACGCGAAATAATCAATGTTGCTGAACATTTTTCACAACTTCGAACAGAGTACTAGGCTTAAACTAAGTTAAATCCCGGGTTTCGGGTTTTAAGATTAAAAAGGGAGATTCGCCTTTGGCACCTCTAATGTCATAAATATAAAAATGAAATTTTAGAGTTAATGCAAAATTAATCTTTATATCACTATTCGTATTCTGTAAAACTCATTTTCTGTAAAACGAGTCTTCTTGAGTTATGACGTTATATGAGTAAATTATCGATATATATATTCATATAAAAATGTATATATGTATGTACTACATACATAACTACATACATATAATATATTTCATATTTTTGATTATTTTCTTTTCTCATTTTCTAGATAACATAAATTGATTGAAATTCCTGTCCTTCTATCAAAGGTAATTGTTTAATAGAAGAGTAGATACATATGTATGTAATACGATATTAAAGAAATGTTAATATACATATTTGTTTTATAATTATAATTGCATTAAGCAAGCATGTGCTTCTTTTTTCTTCTTAAGGGAATTGTGTCATTGCCATTTTATTGGAAATACTCGTACATATTTAATTTGTAGCCAGTTCATAGAAGACAAATAAAAATTCTCGTCTGCCTATTTATATTGAAAACAAATACAAAGCACTCAATTTTGTTTTTCCTTTCAATACAAATAAAGACACGAGAAATACATATTGCTTGTCTCCTATAAACTGGTAGTTAGTACATATTTTTTCTGAATGGAATGAATTGCCGAACCGATTGTTTGTCTTCGTTTTCGTGGTTTTAATATGCACTATACAATACAATAACTAGATGTAGGGATGGGGGGAGGGGGCGGGAGGACAGATGGATTATGGATTATGCAATTTTGGTTGCAGCAACTTTTTATTTTTTAGTGCAAAAGAGCGAGAGAGGAATACAAAAAGTATATATTTCTATTTCAACACTCTCACACATATTCAAGAATTGCTGCAACAAAAATTGCAAGTCTGGACCGGGACTTAAGAAAGGAAGAAATATTTTTGCAATGAAGACATAGTAGGGAAGGAAGTTGGAGTTATTCACCCTTATTGCGAATGGCTTCGTCGACGTCACATCAAGACAACAGTAAAAATTGTCACTTGTCTACTCTTTGTCGACAATAATTGACTACTATATTAACATGCTCCATTAATTTACAAAGCCTTAGAGATTAGTAAGAGATTGCCAATAAGAACCAATTGTTGCCGATAAAGAGTAGACAAGTGACAGTATTTACTGTCGTCTTGATGTGATGTCGACAACGCCATTCACAATAAGAGAGACTGTATGGGGTGCCATATCATAAAATGGCTGTTCATCCTACAAAAAGATATTATAAAGCGCACTTCCACAATTTAAAAACTTATTTGGACTTTACCAACACAACAGTGTAGTCCAGTTCGAATTACAAAGAGCTGTAAGACAGTGGATTCGTGAGCAAGATGTAGAACTTTTAAGTTTGCCTACATATTTTACGGATCTTAATATAATGGAAAATGTCTGGGGGGTGGCTTATAAAAAGCATACGACGGCGAAAAGTAAGGAGTCCTTAAAAGACGCAATCAAAAATGCCTGGAGCTCAATATAACCATGTCACAGAGTGCAACTCCATTCGGAAACGGAATTCAATCCACTCCTTTTTTGTAGTAGCTGGTGCCTAAAAAAGAAAAGTAAAATACGAAAATTCGTCTAGGGCTTGACATTTTGGGGTGGATTGAATTCCGTTTCAGAACGGAATTGAACTCTGTGACATGGCCGTATATTCGAATACAATCTCATTACATTTTTAAATATTTTTTACTAGCTGAGCCCGTTAAAATGTTGTCTTACCCTCAATTAATTAATTATTTTTACCCTGTGTATGATTCAAATTTCATCAAAATTAGTTAGATATTTTCGGAGAGGCACTAATTCTCCCCATATCCTCCTCTTGGTTCTTGGGGGCGAAATGAAGGGAGAACAGCGTACTCACGTTAAAATAATGGCTTTGTTTTTCTTTTGAGTAAGGAATCTATTGCTTCAATAGATCTCTTCTAAAATGATAATTAATATTTTCTGAGTATAGGAGGCTTACCGCCTGTGGACCCTATAATTAATATTTTCTGAGTATAGGAGGCTTACCGCCTGTGGACCCTATCCTAAGCATTTTAGTGGAACCTTATATAGCCTTTATTCCATTCTTCATATTAACAGCTACATCGATTTGGAAAACTCTTTCACCAATGGAAAGCTGCATAACCAGCGTCAAGTATAGGATATTTTTTATCCGGTTCGGAACCGGTTTTTGTATATTTGGTACGGATTTTCAAACCACTAAACCGATTTGAAAATTCTTTCACCAGTGGAAAGCTACATTACCAGCGTCAAATATAGGATATTTTTTATCCGGTTCGGAACCGGTTTTTTATATTTGGTACGTATTTTTTCCGAAAAACACTATTTTGGGCTGGTTAGGGTAATTTTCGTTTCAGTTTTGATTATTTAAAACCGGTTTTTATGTATTTTTTAAACAGATCAATCACCCCAATATATATTTTTCAATATATGTATCTGTGACAATAAAGAAAAAGCGCTTGAGTCATATTTTATTGTTTTGCAGTAGAGCACTTTTAAACGTTCAAGTCGATTTTCAGAAATCTATTTCTTTTGCACTTAAATTAGGAAATTCGTCATTGATTTAAATTTCTTTTATAAAATTTCGTTCTGCACACTATAAATAATACATTTTATTTCAAATATACCAACGTTTAAGCTAAATTAAGCTAATATTCCATATGAGATTATAAAACGAAAAAAGATGAGAAGCATGTCATTGCGCTATAACTCGCTGAAAAAGCGCACTAAATAAATGAAATTTTGCCCAGGGGTACTTTCGAATATGGAGAGTACCCCTGTACTGTTAACGCAAAAACAGCTTATCTCGACTTAGCACTTTTTCCTTTTTGCCACAGATATATTCGTTCAGCACTGGTAAAATTACATCCATTATTTAAATGATTCGCAGTGAATGTGTTTTGTTCGTAGTCGGCGCCAAATTTAAATTTTTTTTGTTATCTACTGAAATTACTTGAACAATGTCATAAAAAATAAAAATTTTTTAGTTATGACGTTGTTCAAATAATTGAAACCTAATATTTTTAATGTTTCATTTAACTGAAAGTAAACTATTTTTAATAGTTAGTTTATATTAAATTTTTTTTCTTTTTTTTGTTTGAAAAATTATTTTCAATTTTATTTTCTACGTCTGCAAATATAATAGAAAATCTATAAATTTTCGACCGCTTTGGGCTCACATACTTTTCATATCTTTTCATAAATATATTTTAAAACACTTTAAAAATGCAAATATTTTTTTAACTCATGCATATATCATGCTTTTAAATTTCCTTTTAATATATTATATTTTTTAATTATTTCATTTTTGTTTTTTATTAATTCAATTTCATGTTTGGAAAATTTAACTGAATTTGCTGCATATATCTGCATTATAGAATTATAATTTTTCTTTAAGATTTGCTCAAGTATAGCACTTTATGTTTCTTTCACTTTTTGCTTTGTAATAATTATAATGACAGTATTAAGGATATTTAATCAGTCCGTTTTTTAACAACCGCTTCCGTTAACCGCATACTAACGAATGTTGTTCGCGTTCTGAAAAAAATATTCCATAAATTGTATACATACAGACATATTTCGTTGATTGCGCTGGTGCTATTATTGTATTTATTTATTATTTGTTTAAATGTCATAGCATGGAAAATACAACAACAATTCATGTATTGTCACGCATTAAACTTGCACTTCCTGTCTAACAACTATAGATAGATAATGGAACACATGTACACGTATCCTAGTAGGACACACACACACAGCCAAACACATTAAAATAGGTACATGCATATGTAGTACATGTACATACATATATGTACGAGTATGTACATATATGTACGTGTAGATGTTCAAAAGTTAATACGTATTTGTGCACATACAGTCACACAGATAATAATACGTTGCTCCGCTCAAAATTATATTTAGTCCGCTGAAACAAATGTACTCGTATATACTCGTATAGACACAAATATCACTGTACACAGAAAAAACTAATTTTCCAGTTCAAACACAAAACTCTCTGAATCAAATATAAATTTGTTCAATTCAGGTCCTACAAACAAATTTGTAAATTCAAATACAAAATGTTGTAATAATTTGTTTTTTTTTTTAAAAAAACTTTGATTATTTTTAATCAACAAATTGTATGATTCAATAATTTTTTTACTGAAGTTAAAAAGCAAATGAAACAAATAACTGTTCTGTACAGTATGCAATTTCTATATTGGAACAGAAATCTTTTCTTAACAATTTTGTGACAAATGTTACTTTACATTAATTGTATGAACTAGAATTTTTCACTCCATACAGTTTTTTTTTGTCTCAAAACAAAATTGGAATAAACTATTTACTGGAACAGTAAAAATATTTACTAAAACCAAACTTTATTTGAAGCAAATTATGTTTGAAAATTTTTTGGAAATAATTTTTTGTGTACACAAAATTTCGAATTGTTTGGCAAATTATGGGGTTCTGGCAATGTATTGTGGAAGAGGAAATCTCGTTTTTAGTTGTGTTTTTTACGATTTGTTAGAATGTAGCCAAAAATGATCAGACCTCGCTGCGCGAACAGGCCAAAAAAAAGGGGGGAAGGAGGGAGAACTTTAACCACCTCCTAAAATAAAATTCCCACGTGATGTTTCAAAAACGCCGACACGCCTTTAAATTTTTAGGTCTTCGTTACCAGTATCCATTGTCGGAAGACCGTAATTTTTTCCGTGTTCTACTGTGTATTTATTCCATAATATAAAATTCAAATTAACGGCCTGGCCCACGATGTCGACAAGAAAGTTTCTTTCGCTTAATTACATTGAAAACAAAAACAAATTCTCTTATTTTGTTTTTGTTTTCAATGTAAGTAAGCGAAAGATACTTTCTTGTCGACATCGTGGGCCAGGCCGTAAATAATTGAAATGAATAAAAAGTAAGTCTGCAAAACAAAACAGACTTCAATGCAAAGATCCGATAGAACATTTTCGAAAAAAGTGTATGGGAGCAAAAAGGAAGTAAACTCTTTCAAACAAAAAATTCATTTGGAAATCTGTTGCTTAAGAAGAAGTACGTGAAATATAAAATTAAAGTTTGATGCGCGTGCCTCCATCCATATTTTAAGTGTAAGAATGTGTGTGTTTCGAAGCTCAGGGTGTGTGTTAAGTTTTGTCAAAATCGGTAAAGTATAACCCCTAAAATAAAATATTAAATTTTAATGGGCGTAACTCCGCCCATTTTTTATATGAAAGATTGTGTGTATTTTAGAGCTTAATGAGTGTGGCAAGTTTCGTAAAAATCAGTTGAGGGTGAGGATGGCGTTGGCTGAACTAGTTAGCACGTTGACTACAAAACCGAAGGTCATGGGTTCGAGACCGGTATTCAATAGTCATTAAGTAACAATACCACGCATTTTTCTGATGTGCATTAGTGTCCCTTTGTATCAGTTGTTGTAGGAAAGTTCAAGTGATGAAGGCATAGTCACTGGTCACTGAACTATACCGACTTCAGCAGATACTAATCCTAATATAACATCAGAACGCCCTCCTTCGTTGTGTAGCAGAGTCATCGGCGAAGTAAAATAACCAATAAAATGGCTACTAAACACAGCTTCAAAAAACTTAATACACCTCATTTAACACCAGAGGCGCTGCAACACTGCACTATCAAAAAGAAGTGCAAAAAGCAGAGTTGTAAAAGAATGAAGCTTTTCTCTCTCTATCTCTTCCTTCACCACATGTCTTCTCTATCGCTAGCCCTTTCCGAAAGAAGGTAACACCTAGTAATAGTAGTAGGCATTCATTGCCTGAGTGTTATTTTTCTTAAAAAAAAGTAGAACCATGTGAATTATAATAATAAATTTTAATGAGCGTAACCCCGCCCATTTTATCAACTTTAAAATTGTGCAATTACAAGAACCAAAGGTGTTTGCTATGTTTCACAGCAATCAAATGAGTAGAATATCATAAAATAAAATTAAAAAAGAAGAGACACCCGGTTATAGCTATGCTACTTAGTTATATAAAACAAATTCCATGTGTGAAATAATAATGCAATAAAATTAAATTATATGATGATGTCAAATCCGCCGCAAATATTTCAAAACGTTTCCATTTATTTCCCATTATTTTCTTTTCTAGCGGCATATGATTAAATTAATGTATTGTTTGTGGCCGGTGGCGGCTTTTTGTGCTAAAAAACAATGCAAAAACATATTGAGCAATCTTTATGATTGTTTTTCGTTTGTTATTGTTTCACTCACTTCAGAGAGTGAAACAAAATCAAACATTTTGTTTTCGAAACCAAATGTTTGATTTTGTTTCGTTTATTTTCATGCTCTGCTGTTAAGTACAAAGAAATCAAAAAAATAATAAATTTATAACTGTATAGTGTCGATTATTTTTGTTAAGAAATTACGTCCTTACTCCTGTATTGCGCAATAAATACCATAGCCATAAAGATGTTTTACATTGAAACCAATTGGAAGCTATACCCTCTCAAACAAAAAAAAAAGAATTTTTACAACCGACCTTAAAAGTACCGAGTTATGAATTAACA
Organism: Nowickia ferox; assembly: GCA_936439885.1. Classification (NCBI taxonomy): domain Eukaryota; kingdom Metazoa; phylum Arthropoda; class Insecta; order Diptera; family Tachinidae; genus Nowickia; species Nowickia ferox. The sequence continues at coordinate 18,784,322 of OW387024.1, read as the reverse complement.
ATTTAAAAAAAAACACGACGACTTGATAATTTCCTTTTTCTTTAAGTCGGTTAAAAACAAAAAATTGTTTCCGTAGCACAGAACGTACTGCAAATTAACCAGGCGAGGAAACCACGCCCTGAAATCTCAGAATTAAAAATTAAAATTAAAGGGCTTAAGCACAAGCGTTTATATTGAAACATTGTACTTAAGCAAAAGTGGGCGGAGTGATCACGCCTATACAATTTTAACTTTCTGCTTCATAAATTCCAGCTTAGCAGATTTCAATCTATTATTTATGAATTTCTCATTAACCACTTCTACTTAAAAGCTAAAATTTAATATGCATCATAAGCACTGGTGCCACACCAGAATTTTAAGTTTCAAAAGGGCAGGGTCACGCCCATAAATATTTTATAAGGCAAGGCCCTTAGAAACCTGAACTATAAATTAAAATCAAAGACTTCTAACGCAAGCAATTCTATTGAATCTTTGCATATATGTTGCATTTTAAAAAGTAGGCGTGACCTTTAAAATTGCCGCCTCCTGTTTTATGCACTTTGGGCTAGCAGACTTTAATATATTAATATATTTTAAAAAGAAGGCGGGGGATATTTCTATCTAAACGATCTTAAGAAACATAACTGGGGCTCTTGTAATGACACAATCGGGCATTTTTCAAGGTGGACTTGGCTACACATATCAAGCTCTATCCCATTACTTTATGACCTTTCCAACTGACACATCAATTATAAATAAAAACCTAAAAGACTAGAAACTTTATAAAAAAACACTTTAAAAAAAGCAGTCAAATCCTCACAGTAACATAAATGTGAAAAAAAGTCCAAGTTCCTGTCCTACATTTCGGCCGTCAAATGTGCTGAGATAAAAATTTCGCTCAGGTCAGGCCAACTTGTATTGAAAACAAGAATCTTTTTTTTTGGCATCGTGCATATACATATGAGATATTTTTTTTTAATTTGAAACAATTTTTTAATCAAAATTTTGTAGCTTTTCCAGCAGTATTTCTCTAACGCGTACGTATTATTATCTGTGCGACTGTAAGTATGTATGTGAATATCGATATTACTCATACAGATAATTTACTTTTTACGGTTTGAATTAAAGACTAGATATAGGAAAGGTCATGCACACTAGACATTACTTCAACTACGAGGGTTATTTTAAAAATTTGAAGAAAAAAATCCATTATTATTTTATGTTTGGTACAATTAAAAATTTAATTACAAATGCACAGAAATATTAAAATCTATATATATGTATATATGCTTACATACATATATAAAATCCTTTTTTATAGGCACGGCATCACGCGTGAACGTCTGGACCGATTCCCCCATTACTTTTATTGTTGTTTTATTTGTTATTATCTGGAGAAGAATGATGTGGAAAAAAAATTGAGAAGGTTGCGTGGAAAATTACATTGAATAAAAAAAACCAATAGTTGAAATTGCTGTTGTAAGTCTGAGTTCGTTCCACTGTAAAGCAAAAACGGCTTAATGGATTTGGATGAAATTCGGTAGACGGATAGCATATTATCCAGATAAAAAAATGCAGGATACTTTTTAGGGGGTAAAACGGGTAAAAATTTGTACTTTTGGTACTTATTCTGTTTTTGTTAACTTGGAATAAATACAGTTTATAGGATAATTCCAGTTTCTTTCTGGATGTTAGTTGTACATATATTTTTATGCAAAGTTTAAGTTGAATATTTGAATGCTTCATTATAATTCTGAAATAGATTTTTCTTAAGAGTTGTCAAGTGTTTCGAAAAACTTTGCATATCACAAAATTTTTTTTTGAAAAACGAAAGCCGCTTGTTTGGTTTTTAATTTTTTACATACACTAGAGCCCCTTTTTGCGTCGAACCTATTGGCGTCGTTACGATTTGCATCGCTTTTTTGTTTGTTTTTTTCAATATGTGAGTAAATGTTCAATTCTTACATCACAATCTGTTGGAAAAAATACTCACAGCATTGTTGCATATTAAAACGTAAGAAATTATTTCTCAATAAGAAATTCTGTGGCTGATTCAATAAATATGTACTCGTATCAATTGAGAAAAAAAACAAAGTTTTTTTATATGTATTTAAACTGTCTATCCAATGCATACAAATTAATGCATTTATAAAGAAAATGGTGATTCGTCGCTTTGGCTTGTGTTGTATTTGTCCGGTCCCAGTTAACGAAGCCAATCGGGGTTCCAGTGTATTTTATTTATATTTGGTTTGCTAGAGAATTTTGGTTTTATATCTGTTTCAATAAATAATAATGGCTTAAGTTGACATAAGTGCTTTTTCATTTTATTACATATTCTTATTCTCTTCTTCAAGATCTATCACTCAGCTAAATTTCAATTATAAAATGTTATTATTAATAACAAAAATTAAAATATTAAAAACCCCCGATATATCTAGAAAAGATGTGATATCTTCTAAACGGTTGGACCGATTTTCTTAAAACATAGCTAAGAACCCTCTCTCCCCAAGTCACCTCTCAAACAGAAAAAACTAAATCAAAATCCGGCCAGCCGTTTGATCTGTACATGGAAACATTTTATGTCAAAACTAAACACAAAAAAAGACAAACCCCTTAATATCTCAAAACAAGAAATTTCGACTTAAGATATTATTATTTATTGCCACAGATATATACATATGTACATACTTATATCGATGGCTTAATATAAGAAAGGCGTAACTCGAATTTTCGATATTTTACAGGAGAAGGAAAAAACTTAATAAAAACTAAAGCATTTACATGTAAGAATAATTTTTTAAAATTAAATAAATCTTTTATTTTTAATTGTTAGTTACTTCGTTCGTGAAGGAGGACTACCAGAAAACGTTGGCTACCAGAAAACGTTAAAAACGCGATTTTGAAAAAAAAAATTGGGATAAGCCCTTTTTATATTAAGCCTCCGATATGTACATATATATTTATTAGAAAAATATAATTTTTAATTTCACTAAAACATATCCGTAAAATATTTTTGCTTCTCTTTAATCCATGAATCGATTTGTATATTTACCTCTTAATGTGACTTTTATACGGGCGATATGAAATAACGCCCAAATAAGAAAATGCAATAAGGCCCAATAAAATTAAGGAGTTTTTAATTGGATTTATATAATTTTTTTGGGATTTATTTCATTATTTATTTAGCCTGATCAAATCATAAATAAAAGGTCCGCCAGATAACTTTTTTTTTTTTTGAAAACAGGGCGCAAAACATAGAGTGTAGCTTCGGCTGTGTGGCACGTAGCGCCGTCCTGTTGAAACCAAATGTTGCCAATATCCTCCTCTTCAATTTTCGTGAACAAAAATTCATTCAACATGGCCCGATAACGATCGCCATTGACTGTAACGGCCACTCCTTGCTCATTGGCCCAATTATGCCTCTGGACCAAAATCCGCACCAAACAGTGACTCGTTTTGGGTGCGTCGGCTTTTCAATGTATGCGTGCGGGTTTTCTGTGCCCCAAATGCGACAATTTTGCTTGTTTACATACCCGCCAAGATCAAAATGAGCTTCATCTGAAAAGATGATTTTTTTGGCAAAATCGGCATCTTCTGTAAATCGATCGCAGGCAATATTTCCCAGCGTTGTTCAAGCGTATACACAACCATATTCGTTCAGCGGAAGGATAAAACTAATTATCTGTCAAATCAGACATGAGCTAAGTGTTACCATTCACGAAATAAGCACTAGTTGAAAAAAAAACGTTAGATGGCGGACCCTTTATTAATATTTGTTTCAGTTTACTTAAAAAAGTCTCCTTTTATATTCATAACATCCCTAAGATAGGCAATACATTTTAAATAATCCTTGTACTGTTCTTTTGAATGTCCGTACTAGCAAATTTCTTTATGAAATTTACCAACCTGAATTTCCGTAATTTTGTTTACATACAGTTTGTATTAGAATCTGAAATTCCGTATGAACTCCGTACCAGACTTAATAAAGCCCAGTACGGAGTTCTTACGGAATTTTACGTTTGTAAATTTACATTTATTTCTACACGGAAAAATAATCGTGTAGCCTTTTGTGTAGAATTATGTTTGCATACACACAAATTCATTTATTTTTGAGTTTACAACACACAAAAACACTAAAAATTAATTAAAATTTGATGAAAATTAGAAATGTCAAAAATTCCGTAATCAAACAATTGTATGAATATTAATTTTTTTTTGTTGACTGAAAAAAGTCTCCACTTATATTCCTAACATCCCTAAGACATTCAATAAATTTTAAATAATCCGTGTACTTTTCTTTTGAAAGTCCGGAAAATGGAAATTTCTGTATGAAATTTAACAACCTGAATTTCTGTATTTTTTTACAAACAGTTTGTAGTAGAAAACTTGAAATTCCGTATAAAAGTCCGTACCAGGCTTAAGGCTGTTAAAATTTAACTGTAACAAAAAGGAAAGAGTGCTTAGTACACATGATTATGATTTCCGGGCGAAACTTCAATTTGCTAGTATAATTTTTCATGAAGATATATCTAAAGTACTTTGAATTTTAATTTGAACTTCGTTCTGGGGTATTTAATATTGATACTCACGGGTCTTCAACGAATTTAGTTCTGCAGAAATGTAAGACATTCATTTTACCGCAATAGGAATATATTTAGAAGATTAAAAAAAAAATAGACAAACCTTAAAATAACTCTGCTGAAAAACACTTTTTCCTTATGGGCACAAACGTCATTATCTTCCTGCACCTATGCACGTAGATATATTTTTCTGATTGATTTATTTCTAGGAAATAATACTTCTTCGAAATGTGTGTGTGTGTGTATGTACGCGTATGTACTGTGCGTATCATATCCAGTGATTGGCGTGTATATAATTACTCTCAATGACGTATTAAAAGTACCTAAAAATATGTTGTTAAATTAAAAAAAAAAACATTATATAAATAAAAATACACCAAAATGTAATACTAATTAAGGGCCACTCAGACTATTATACTTTGTATTTATACATGTCAAAAATTCAAATAATACGTGCGAGTGCGATATTGTGAATGCAAAATGTCATAACGAATGGTAAATATGTAATACGATAAAAATCTGACATCCCATAATACTTGACCATTTTTTGAAAAACTTCTAAACGATAATAGTTGCGTTCATTTACTAAAATTTTTTACAAATTTGTAACAATTGTTACTAGAAAGCGTTCATTAACCCAAAAAATTTGCAACGAGAGAGCGTCGAAAGAGCGTAAAAAATTGAGAGACAGAAAAATTCTTGCAAGTTTTTACAAGTAAAATTTTTTCTTGCAATAATTATTCAAACAGCTGTTTTGCGTTTGTACTTACAAATTAATTATTTCAAAAATATCTGAAAAAGGAAAGCTCAAAAAATGTGAATTTCTTTATTGAAAAAATATGTATACGTATGTAAAAAGAAAGCGTATTTTCTTAATTTATTGTTTTTCTTCCATTAAGCCACATAAATTCAATTTTATTGTCAATGAATATTGTTTGTTTATCACATTTGATCAGAGATGGAAAATGGTTTTTTTTGTATTTGTTAATAGAATAGAATTATAAAATAATGAAAAATGCATAAAAAATAGTAAATAATACATGAAGCTGTGTAAAGTATTTCATGTCGATTTGTAAAAATTTTGTAATTTAAAATATTAGCAAACAAGATTATTCAAAATACATTAGAAAAAGTACAATTGTATCATAATTTCCATCCATGGTTCTGACATGAATAAAATTTTCTTGCAAGTTTTTACAAGTAAAGCGTTCATTTACTTTTTCGTATCTGGGAGAGTAATTTAGTAAATTTCTGCCTTGCTCTCTCGTTACAAGTCTCTGCTAGTAATGTAAATGAACACACATAATAGTTTTCATCTGATCAGAGTTGCATTATTACTAAATCCAAACTAACAAGTCGCCTGTTTCGACGCCGATGCCGTGCCGTCGTTTATGGTATATGTCTTTGTCTTAAACCCGATATAAATATTGAATATGCTTATCGTATTGAATAATTTTTCGTGTAAGGTATGCCTGAAAGTTAACAAAACTGTCGTATTTTCATTTTCTTTATCTTATTCATATCAAGTACTTTAACCGCCGTCTGTTTTCAAAGACCGGCACGACCACAGCTTGCTTGAAACTGCTCTGCCGCCGGAAGTAAACAATTAATGCAGGCATGTTAGTTCTACACAGCTGTTTGCTTTCTACTTGTGTTTTTAATGTAAAATGAGGTGTGACGGTGTGAAAACAAAATGTAAGTTTACGTTAGACTTTTTGACAGTCGAAACAAATGTCTTTAGATTTTTTTCTCGTAAAGTGTGATGAAAGTATTTATACATTTATAATAGTCTGAGTGGTCCTTTAAAAGAAATATAAATTATTTAATTTATGATGACGTTATCATTCTTCCGGGCTATTTATTTGTCTAAGGGCTTAATTGCTTATGAATCTACGTACGTACTCGTATGTATTTGTATCGTCATTTCTAATAATTCCTTACATTTCGTCGATTGTAAAGGGTGTTTTTTTAGAGTGTCACAACTTTGAGTTGGTATCACTGCTTTATTTGAGCACCCATTTAACAGCTGATAGTTGCTTTTTGCTTAGTTTGCTTTGAAATTTCATTGCGAAAGCGACTTACACCAGAGCAACGCGTGCAAATTGTTGAAATTTTTAATCAAAATAATTGTTCTAATCGTCAAACTCATCGTGCACTTTTTTCATTCAAAATTTTATTTTGCCATGAAGTCCATTTCTGATTGAATGGGTACGTAAATAAGCAAAATTGTGGTATTTGGAGTGCGAAGAATCCACAGCCTTTTGTCAAAACGCCATTACATCCACAGAAAATTACTGTTTGGTGCGCTTTATGGGCTGGCGGAGTCATTGGTCTACATGTTTTAAAAAAATTGGTGTTGCGATGGCCGCCACATGGCAGAAATCATATTTAAACATTAATTTCATAAAATTTTCTTTCCAATAAATCCCGTTTCATTGATATTAAAAATATCTTTCCTTGTTTTATTATGATTTGAACTTGTCACTCTATAAAAAACACTATTTATTAGTATGCTGTAAAACTGACATTGTTTCCTTGTTCTTAGCATGCGTTATCGCAAGTAGCCCTCCTTCAATAGCTTTTTTCGAATGCCCAAATATTAAAAAAAAAACTTAAAACTAACTTTATTTTTTTTTTTCAAAAAGGTTTTTGTAAAAAAAATTTTGAAAGCTTTTTGGAACACTACTGTATTATTGTTATTATTATTTATGCTCAACAGTTACCATTCAATCAAATGTCTTTGAGATAGTCTGTCTGAAATACGTGTTTTTCAGCCATGTCATACTTCATACAGGACACTCCTACCAAAAGGCAGAAGTAGGGGTGACAATTTGAAAAGAACCAGTGTTTTTGAACATTAAAATAACTCAAAAATTAAAATAGTTTAATAAAATTCCTCTTAAAAAGTCACCATCACCAATTTTTTCTTTTATTTTTCAAGCTTTTTAGATAAAAAAAAATCCGTATAAAATACTGCTATTATTTCGTTAGGATTTGTTTTGTTACGCCCTCTCAACTTCAAGTGCAATCAGTTTTATTTTCAGCAGTGCACATAATTAGCTGTTTGCTAAATATCATTCCCAATGGACACCACTCATGTGTTACATCGCCATTTGCATGACATAGATAAAACGAACGGCAGTCATTGTCCACATTAGCGTAAGGATAATCCAATTTCTTATTAAGGCACAACTGAAAGTAGAAATGTAAATTTGTAACACTTTGAGCATACATAAGTATAAAATAATTATTGAATTCTTAAAATAACTTTTTTGCATAAAACGCTTTGTAAAATATTATTTATAGTGCAAAGTGAATTTTTTTAAAATGTGCTTGCCCGAAAAATTAGTTTTTTTAATATTTTGTTGTAGGCTGTGCGAATTATCGCCCAAGTTACTATCGCCCAAAACAGCTAAATGAACGAACGCCCAAAATTATTGGGTAATTAGTCATTGTGAAGAAATACCCAAAAAACAGTGCCCGATCGTCCAAAAAAATTAAGAAAAACCCAAAAGTGGAAAATGAATAATCGCCCGAAGTTTTTGGGTGTTTGTTCATTAAATACAATCACCCGAATTGGGAATGAATAATCGCCAAAAAATTTTTTTGTGTTTTTTAACATTTTGCGAAAATTTGGCAATTATTCATTATGAACAAATACCCAAACATCTAAAAATGTTGAGTCGCCCAAAGTCGATGAACAATCACCCAATTTTTTTTACAACAATTTTTGGGCGATGCAACATTTTTGTTTTTTGGGCCATAGTAACTTGGGCGATAATTAAAAAAAGGGATTTCTTGTAAAAAGTACCTTTGTGTAAAATGTACTTTTTCGTAAAAAAACCTTTATGTAAAATGTACTTTCATGTAAAAAATACTTTTTATAAAAATCCAACTTTTTGCAAGAAATACATTTAAAAAAAATACATTTTTGCAAAAAAAAAAATTTTTTTTAAAATCCAACTTTTTGCAAGAAATACATTTAAAAAAAATACCTTTTTGCAAAAAATACATCAAAAAAGTGTAATTTTCTATTAAAATTTAATATTTTAAGTGTATTTTTTTTTTGTTGTCAAAAGTATCTTTTTGCAAAAAACCTTTTTTTTTTTTGTGAAAACTATCTTTTAGTAAAAAGTAAATTTTTGTAAAAAGTATTTTTTGTAAAATATATCTCTTTGTTAAAAGTATCTTTATGTCAAAAGAACATTTTGCTTAAAACAAAACCCTCATGTACTAAAAAAAAACCTTTTTGCAAATAGAACAATTTCCAAAAAAATGTTTGCAAAAAAGTACCTTTATATAAAAAGTAATTTTTAAAAAAGGCCTTCTTGTAAAAGGTATTTTTTTTATAAAAAGTACTTTTTTGTTACAAACACGCCTGCTTAAACAACTTTTTGCAAGTAAAACATTTTTACCTTTTTGCAAAAAAAAAACAAACAAAAAAGTACATTTTTGTAGAGAGAGTAAGAGTACATATTTTAAAAGAAGCTTTATGTAAAAAGTACCTTTTTGTCAAAAAGTATTTTTTTTAAGAATTATACCTTTGTAAAAATTGTCTTTTTTTACCAAGCACTTACTCTTTTTTTAAAAAGTACTTTCTCGCTAAAAGGAAATTTTTTTGAAATATTTTGATGCAAAAAATACCTTTTTGTAGAAATTATATTAATGATGAAAGTACATTTTGTAAAATTTACTTTTTATATAAAATGTACCTATTTTCGTCAGAAGTACCTTTTTTCGTCAAAAGTACATTTTTTCGTCGAAAGTACCTTTTTCCGTCAAAAGTACTTTTTTGTAAAAAGTACCATTTTGTAAAAAGTACCCTTTTGTAAAAAGTAAATTTTTGTAAAAGTACCTGTTTATAAAAATTACCTTTTTATGGAAAGTACCCTTTTGTGAAAAGTTCCTTTTTGTAAAAAGTACCTTTTTTTGTCAAATTACTTTTTTCTAAAAAGTACCTTTTTGTAAGAATTAACTTTTTGTAAAAGTGTATTTTTCAAAAAATTTCCATATTGTATAAAGTACTTTTTTTAAAAAACGAAACACATTTTTCGAAAAAGTATCTTGCAAAATGTTAAAATGGCCGTTTTCTATAAAGTACTTTTTTGTAAAAATTATATTTTTCTCAAAGTATTTTTATTTTTTGCATAAATGTTTTTCTTATAAAAGGTCCGTTTTTGGCTAATGAAATGTGGCGAAAAAATAGACATACATACATATTTAACCGAGTTGGTATAAAAATGAACTTTTCTTTACCTTGCTGTGTGTTTGAGTAAATGTTGGAGATCTCTGTTGGGTTTCTGTGGGCATTACACATTCTGTTTCATTCTTTATGCATTTAATAGTTAACGGATCAAAGTACAAATCATCGGCGCACTTGTGTATTTTGGCTGCTCCTTTAATGCATTGGAAATAGGAGCGACAATTGTCTTGCATATAGGGATAAAGTGTGGATTCATTTAATCCGTCACAGGACTTGGTTGACATTAAAATAAAAACTAAAATATTATAAAATTCATTATTTATTAACTGTTTGGTACAAACCTGCGTTACAGGACTCTCTGGAGCCTCGCTTGGCTGGCAAACTTTATGTATGTCCTTTTTACACACATTCTCGATTTTACTAAAGTATTCATCATCTTTGCAAGTCTGGAGAATTTTTTGGCCATTAATGCAAACAAAATATTTGCGACAGTTGTTGGGATCTCTGACCAATTGACCATGTTTGCCGCTACATTCACCCAAACGTTGGCCATTCTCTAGCAGACATGTGCCATCGTTTTGCCGACAGAAGCCCAATAGGCCGTCATAACTTTCACCATTACGGCAACGTTGAGACACTGGTTCATCTCCTGACTCTTGGCAGCTGATGTAACGTCTGCAGTCACCCGGTTCTGCAAAGGAGCTACCCTTACTCATTTCCGAGCATAAAGTCTTAAGGGGCGTAATGTCATCTATACACTTTGGAATTTTGCTTATAGTGGGGACATTATTTAAATTGGTGCTGTTAATGGTTGCATTGTTATTGAATTCATTCTCCTGTAAAAATTGTTGTTGCTGACATTGTTGTGAAGATGTATTGAAAAAATGCCGACTGTAACATCTCTCATGTTTTAGTTTGTTCTGTATGCAGGCGTAGAAATTGTTGCAATTTGAAGGATCTGGCAAAAGATAGCCATGTTTGCCTTCACAGATTGCGGGATCGGGTGGCGCGGGATTTGTTTGTCCCTCATACTTGTTTACGTACGGACAAGAACCATCATCTGGTACACAAAGTAATTGTTCATTATCAAAGAAACTAAAATTAGCACATTGCTGGGGTAAAGCCTGCGCTTGGGAACAAATGTAGTAACGAGTACAATCTCTAAGGTCTGCAAAAAAGGCACCATCTGACAAATTACTACAACTATAGGTTATATTGCTTTCTACCAATTGGCCGTGTTGGCATTGCTGCTTTCTGTCTGGCATACATTTGCTTGCAAGGCTATTGAAATGGTAATTATCGGGACATGCGGCAGGAATGGCAAGATGCTTGACGCAGGTATAATAAATATTGCAGTGTGTTTCATGACTAAAGCGTGTGCCATGCTTTAAAGCAGAGCATTTTTGCTCGGGAGTAACAGCCTTTTCACATTCTCCACGATCAATACGGCATTTAAGGGTAAGCTTGTCAAAGTAATGGCCCTTAGGGCAATGCAACAGTTCGGAACCGTTGATGGAAGAACAAGAGTAAAAAGCTTGACAGTCCGCAGGATGTGGCAGTAAAGATCCCTCACTAGCATTAGCACATGCACCCGTTAAAGGCAAACGACAACTGCCATCGTTGGGCCGACAATAAGCTTCACTTGGTTCAAAGTAGCTGCCACGTGAACATTGCATTTCATTTGATGTGGACTGCCGCATGCAAATATAATAGCGACTGCAGTCAAGTGGATGAGCTACAAAGGAACCATCCAATTTCCCCTTACATAGATTGCTATCTTGACTGGCAGCTATTTCACTGGGTAGAGATTCATTTAAGGGCAGAGGCTTGCAACTGTCTTGCGCCATATGAGCAACACACATTTGCCTTTTGGGTGAGTACATAAAACCCTTCAGACAACTGCCCAAACTCCAGGTATCCTGAGAACAATAGTAAAACAAGGAACAATTTTGTTTTACGGCCATAATTTCATTTTGCCTACAGGTCCTTTTCAGGCCATGCTTAGAGCATGTGCCCTGATTTGTTATGCATTGCTGCAGCAGATCATCAAATATTTCACCTTGGGGACACGTTTTTCTCTGCCATTTGCCTTCATTGCCACATTGCTCATACAAAGAACAATTCCGAGCTACAGATCTTCTTTCATTTGGCAGGCAGTCTTTATTCAGTTGGCCGCCACATATTCCCTCCTTGTCAGCCGAACATTGAGCATTTGCAACATCGTAAAATTCTCCACGCAAGCAATGTTGCATCTGCCATTTGCCATCAACACACACAAAGTAACGATTACAGGCCATGGCCGAGGGTCTTAGAAACCCATCTTGCGGACACGAATTCTGGGGAAATTCTTCATTATCGAACTTAGTAGCATTAGTTTGTGCAACATGCTTACATTCCTGATGGATATCGCGTACGCAATAATTTAATGTACGATTGTAAAACATATCAGCTGGGCAGTACTGATACCACCAGTCGTCATCTAGGCAGATCAGATACATGGCACAGTTTTTACTATAAAAACGTTGGTCCAAGTGTCGACATGCAGGGGCTTGCATCCCTTTAATAACTTCCTCGTTGGCGTTGGTATTATTTCCCAATAATTGACAGTTAAAAAAGCCATCATCCGGCATTGGCAAACAGGTTGATATTTTTGTATTAAAGTATTGCCGACGTCCACAAGTTTTTAAGCGCCATTTACCAGCTTGACATCGATAGTAGTGCTGGCAGGTTTTAGCTTTTATCAAATAATATTCCATGCTAGCATTGCAAATGGGCAAAGTGGTTACCTTTGCCGACGAACACACAAAATCATCGCGTGGCTCTAGACAAATTCTTTGCTCTGGATTGTAATAGCGGTAGTTGGAACAGGTCTTACGCTTCCAATTCTGTTCGATGCAGATTTCGTATTGGGAACAATTCGAGGGAACTGAACGCTTTTCATTCTCCAAACAACCGAACTAAATAGAAATAAACAATTGAGAAAAAGTTTCATTATTAAGCTATTGCAAAAAAAAAAAAAAAAAAGTAATAAGAAGAAGTAAAAATAAGAAGCGATCAAGTTGAAGTTTAAAGATTTCAACTAAATAAACATTATTTGAAGACTTTATTAGGAGAAAGTTCATTGTTGCACTCACGCAATTTTTAATATTGTTTTTCTTTAAAACGTTTACTAGAATATTTCTTTTATTGTGTAAGAATATCATATACTTCTATAGAACCGATTCCCACGAAGCGCTTCGCATGCATTTGGGCTCTTATGACGACCCTATACGCCAGGCCCATTAAAATTTAACAAGTATTTCATACACTTCTACCCAACCTATTCTCACAAATAGTTTAACACAGCTTGTGTTATTCAAACGAGATAATCTTGCGTTTGAAAAAAGTGGGGCAGGGCTACGTCCATATAAATTCAAGAAATATTTCATGTACTTATGCGATTTCTATAAAACATTGCACATACATATGTTGGGCTCTTTTAGTAATTTATAATAATCCCATCTTAAGATAATTTTTACATATCTTTGCACACAGCAGTAAAGAAACTTCCATTCCAAAAGTATGCGGGCTTACGCCCAAAAAAATTATATACATTTAGTTTACTGCGTGACAATAAGAATCTGAGGAGCATGCGTTTCACTACAGCGCCTCTGGTGTTAAGTGACCGTATTAATTTAATCTGTGCATATATACACTTTACATATCAGCAGATTTATGATCTTGATATATCGTACATATGTATGTCAAAAGTCTCCTGATTATAACAAAAGAGCGCGGTTCCAGCAGGGCGGAACCGTCCAATACGTATTTGCCATGAGTACCTAAAAATTTCTGTGGAAAAATTTCTTTCTCCACACGAGGTGATATAAATTGGCCTCCCTCCACGCAGTCCTGATTTAACTACCGACTTCCTGAGGACTTAGAAAAATAGCCTTCACGAAATGGCAGCCCTCAAGGAGTCTACCTGCCGAGTCGTCATAACAAATTTTACCAACGCGAGGGCTTAAATCTGGACGATGTTATTATTTTAAGAATTTAATTCCCAAATTGTGCATTTCAATAAGTAATAAATATTGGGCCTTATCGTGGTTAAAGTATTTCGACTTCGGCTACGACAATTTAGTCCTAGATTAAAGAACAAATGCTGCGGTGTTCTTTAATCCATTACAAAATCGTCCTAGTCGAAGGCGAAATACGCTATCACGATAAGGGGGATTGTTTATATAAAGGCTTTGCTTATGTATTAATCGATTCACTAAATACAAACTTTTTTTTTAGACAGGCTGTGCTTCTGCTCAAGCGATTCCTAAGAAGCTGTGCTTGTTAAAGCTTTTCTTGTTTTTTCACTAATTTGGGATACGAAGATGGGGCAGTATGCGTCATCAGTGTTGCCACATTGTAGATAATATTATTTGAAAAGGGCACTAAAATAATAGACTAAAAATAATTTGAAAGTGCTAAACCAACAACAAATTCATTTTTATTTTCAAAAAATTTAACCGATTTCGAAAATGGCTCCAAATACTGGAAAATTTCGTTTTAGTTATGTAACTAAAATATTATTGTATGTGTTACCTACAATGTTGTTGGGTGTACAGCACGTGTATTTATATCTTGCTGCTAGTTGCCAACTTCTTTGCACCTCATTCGATCAGTACTGTAAAAACACATACTCGTATATTATAATATTTTATTTATTATAATATTAAATATTTTATACATGAAATACCGAAGTATATTTATTTGATATAAAGTCTTTATTTATTTTATTTGTAAAGATTTTTGTTTGAGGCTTTCAAACTTATTATGTTTGTATATTGTGATTCTCAATATAGTATTAAGAGTCTTAATATAAACATACGAAGTTTGTTAGCTAAAATCAAAAATGTTTTGGGTTGAAGTCTACTGACGAGTTCCAAAAAGCGGGAACGAAATGCATATAGACAATCGCTTAACCATAAAAACAATCAAAATTTTCAAATTAAATATTTTAATTATCGACTTTTTATCATATTTAGTAATTTAAGGTCCTGAGAGTTGGTTCTGAATATTCTCGCGATGTGTGAATGGGGGCAGAACTGATCCAAAATTAATTCTTAAGTTGAGTACGCAATCGAATTTGGTGAGAGTCAACAAATTTACTCTCAGCTACTTTGAAACTCTTTTCAATTTTATATTAACATTTTGCTGTCATTATTTTAGATGTGTGATACATAGTTCGAACCCCAGCAACATCTTTTTGCAAATTTACTGACTACCAGGTGGCTTAAATAAAGTTAACTTTAAGTTAGTTGAAAAGTAGTGCAGAGTGAGACAATTGAGTATTTCCATTGGAAAGTAATCCAATTCAGCTTTAGTTGCGAAATAATTAGTTTATAGTTAGCTTAAAGTTAACTGAGTTTCCGACAGGGCTTATGTAAACATCTCATAACTTAAAAAAGGGTCAACGGACCAGAGGCAAGTTTGCCGCATTCAATAGTGAATCGATTCGGTTCAGTATATTTCGAAAAAAGTCGAAAATAAAATTTTCACAAAGCTTTTTTTTTAAACAAATTTTAAACTACTAAGCCGATCTACTTCAAAGCCTAATCAGCTCTTACCCTCATCCAATTTGACTAAAATCGCGAGATTTGTTTGAGAGATATCGTTGACGAAAAATTTCGAAAAAATCGTTTTTTCGAATACATAACTTCAAAAGTCGTAGTCTAATCGTTTTTTGGATCGAGTGAAGCTTTTATTGATTTAACAAGTGTATCGTTTGGCGCTAATTAGAACAAAATCCGTAGCTTAGCGGGAAGTTTCAGGGATGGCCTGCAAGGTCAAGCGATATGTATTTTTGGAAAATGTTTATGCTTTATAAATTATGTTTCTTGTATACAATGAGCCTTTTCTGTTTCTAAATTTTTGGACTGTTCATCCATAGCATCACACATTTTTATGATTTACATATACATACATACGAGTACATAAATATTTGAGCTTGTTTGCGCCAAATATACTGCAGAGTTGCATTTTACCGATGTGCAGAGGTTACAGCGGTGCATTTGGAAACATGACTTATGTGATTTTAGGTTGCTTGATTTTGGAATCTTTTGTTTGCTATATTGTATATAAAAACAAAATTTTGAATAAAACTATAATTACATATACTCGTATTGCTAAGTTTTCATTACATATTTAAACATTTATAAATTTTCAAGTTCTTTTTTTAGAGCCCACAATTCGTAACGTTAAATAAAAATGCCAAATTAAATAAAATAGAAAGATTTTTTGCTCAAGGTTTTCGTTTTCAAAATTTTGTTTTTATTGAAGTCACATTTGTTTTTTTTTTTGTTTTTTTGTTTTTCCTTTGTAAAATTGCACAATATATGTAAGAGTAAAAAGATATTTGATACATACAAGTTTGTAAAAGAGAATATACTAGATAAAAATACAAGCGGAGATGAGCATAAAAAAGGTCTGCTTAAATTACTAAACTAAAAATATAATTTTTTAAAGAAATTTGAAAATTTCCTAAAAGTTCTTACTTCATGATCGTTGTTTATGTCGATGGAACGTTTTTGGCGTAAATTTCGCTTGGCAATGCATTGTTTTTGATTGGCACTGAAGATACGGCCTGCTGGACATTTGTACTCGTGCAAAGAATTGACTTGACAGACATAATACATCTGGGGATTGATTGGATGTGGCAGTCTTTCGTTTTCGTAATAGATGCCCAAACATTTGCAATTAGACTGCTTGATGCAAACTCCCTCGTTATCAGGAGCGCAGCAATTTATTTCGTCATCAAAGTAGTCTCCAACAGGACATGTACGAGACTCCAGACTGCCATTAAGACATATGAAGTATTTATTGCAAGTTTTATCATCAGCTACTTTATCGCCTTCTGCAATATTATTTGGACATGAACACTTTTTGTCTTCTACCTGACTAATGCACATTCGTTTGCCATGATTGTAGTACTTGCCATCGGGGCAGGGCAGTAACATGGCATTGTGCGGACTGGAACAATAACAAAACTCTAGTTTGCTGTTATTAGCGGGCAATGTCATTGGGTGTTCGATTGTGGCTTTTTCACACAAACTGACTTCACACACGTCCTGAGAAGAAAACGGATATTTTTTACATGATATTTATTATCTCAAGTTTGGTTTTGGTATTTTGAAAAACAACTTACTTCAGCCGTTGGTAAACATGTTTTTTTATCTGGAACAAAAATACCTTCCAGACATTTTTGGAATTTCGCTTTTTTACCAATCTCTGTACACAAACAAAAACCTTTTAACGTGTCATTCGCTTCATATGCTCCTGGTTCTTTGCAAAGATCCGTGCCACAGAGTTCCTACAAATACATAAATAACATAATACAGGTTTCTTGATTGCGCTAATCTAATTTTTGGTTTTAGTTTTAGCTTCAAAATAAGCAAATGAACAAAATAATTTGGTAAATATGTACCTCGGAATTTCCCACACACATCTGTTCGGCTTCTTCGAATACAAACGACTTTGAAGGACAAACTTCGTAAGAGTTAGCCACATTTGGATTCGCATCGCATACACAGAAACTGTGCTTATTTATTAGCGATGATACTAAATATTTCTCAGGTTTATTGTTACACACTATGCTGGGACATGGCTCCATACAATTTCCGAATGTCTCGCTAAATAGCGTTCCTTCTTTTTGACATGCCACAAAACCAACATTGCACATACAAAAACCATTAGGTTTCGAGGCTGGGAAAGGAATATTGGGACTAGTTTCTGAACACTTTCTTAAATCACACAGCGAAGCTTCGCATTTGCTTGTTGTAACATTAAATTCACCGTTATCAGGGCAATTGTGGTAGTTGGCAACACCGGCAATGCATTCACAATAACCCTCGGTTGAGGTCACCGATGGTATAACGGCAGTGTCAGGCAAACCACGGCACTGATATGAATTGCAATGGATCTGTAATTTGAAAATAGTTAAATAATATTTCTTTTCCACACACTTACGAGTATTTAATTTAACTACATACCTCTGCTAGTTGGCATATTAGTATTTCCGGATTTAGAGTGCTACCAGGATTACACGGTCTAAAAGTGGCGATTTGATTTATACACTGGCAGAAGCCATTACTGGTTTTTGCATCGATAGGTGCAAAGATGTAGGTGTTACTTGTTTCGCCTACACATGTGGATTGCAGACATTCGGGCTAAAATTGTTTAAAAAAAATAAGACACATAAATCACAATAGAAGTATACTTTTCTAATATTTTCTTGCAAGTGATTAAAATTTCTCATACTCGAAAAAAAAACGTTCAATAACTTACCGAAATTACATAATCCGAACATTCCAAGGTGTATGGATTGAATGTACCATTATTGGGACAATTCAAAATAATGGGCTTTTTGTTGAAGCACATACAGAAACTCTTACTATCAAGGCGATTTGGGGCTGTCTCATATTCCTTGGCGTCCAAGCAAAAACTGGGATCACATGGAGCATTCTAGCAAGAAAAGAAAATAAAACCTTTAAAAAAATTTTTTTTTTGGTTTATGTTAAATTTATGGCATATTTACCGAGTAGCAGACTCCTAACTCTTTATTAAATACATAATCTTGGGGACATTCGATTTTGGTAGCCAAACCATCAATGCATACGCAAAATTCGCTGCCATTGTTGTCATTTAAGGTGGAGAAACTTCCGTCCCTGGTGCACACTGGGCAGTCAGGCTAAAAAAAAGGTAATTCACAATTAATAAAGGGTCTTCCAATAAGAGGTTTAATTTTTATATATAAAAAGCGAGTACTCTTAAGCGAAACACTCGGATGTTTAATTAATTGTAAAGAGGAGAAAGATATGCCCTTATTCATGAAATTTTCCATCAACAATTCGTACATTTGCGGCTGTATGTCCTCGATAAATTAACGAATTAACCGATTTAGGCCACAATTATCTCAGAGAAAAAAGCCCAATGGCGTTAAATCTCATGATCTCGGTGACCAATTGTGATCACACGTTCAGGAAACTTTTCACGCAAAACAGCGATGGTATCATTACTTGTGTGGCAAGCAGCGCCGTTTTGTTGAAAACAAAACACGTGCAAATTGTCGGCATAAGTGATGGACATGAGTACCAACATAACGCCACAAAAAAAATCAAAATTAAAAAATTAAATTCGCGATACTTTTTTTGAACACACCTCGTACATATGTAACCACTGTAAAAATATCACATCATTTTCTCTACTCTTTCGATAAAAGAAAACAGTGATATCCCTTTTTGTAATATAAGAGGACATGAAAGAATATGTTGTTTCTACTAAGATTTTGTAACTTTTGAGTTGGCCCCTTTAGAGAGAACAAATGCGATATGTATGTACTCGTATTGTTTACTCACATCTGAAACTTTTTTGCATATCTTAAATTCCAAATCGAACACCATTCCCGATGGGCAGGTATAAGGTATTGGTTGCTTGTCTGCGTTACACCAATTGAATTTTGAAGGATCGTATGCGTCGGGGAAGACCTGAACTTTTGGATTGTCGCATGGATTAGGGAAGCATTTCTTCGTTTCATTACAAACCCCCGTTTCGACGTCAAAACTGCCAACCTGACACGTGCCAACAAATGTTTTACCGCCATTGCAGAAGTAGAACTCATTACAAATAGGATGAGACAGCAGGACTACTTGATCAGCACTCTCGTCTGCGCAGGGATTGTAGCATACAGCTTTTGTGTCGGCAACACAAGCCGATACATTCGGATTAAACCATTGGCCTTCAAAACAAGTTTTAGCTGTAGCTTCGTTATTTGAGCATAAGAAGAAGGCATTGCACTGCTGAGGATTTGCTACCAAAGCACCATTGGGTTTTCCCGCACATAAATTGGGCCAGCAGACATGGTAAACATCTGGTTCGCAGGTCAATGTATTTTTGTTAAAGATATTATTGGTACCGCAGTCTTTTAATACTTGCTGACTATCGCGGCAAACGTAATATTTGCTGCACTCTGTCGGATGGGGGGAAAAGTCGCCTCCTTTATAGCCTCCAGGACAGGTGCAAATATCTTGCTGAGACCAACACTTGTTGTGGATATCAACTTTACAGGTAAAAGTGATGTTGTCAAAGTAGTTATCTTTGCCACAATCGTGTAATACCTGCTTGCCATTATCGCAAATGTAGTATTTATGACAGTCCGTGGGATGGGGCGATAAATCACCCTCTTCATAACCGCCAGGGCACAAGCAAAGCTCTTCCTCATGGCAAATATTGTCAACATCCATTTTACAGCTTAGACTAGACTCATTAAAGTAATTTCCTTTACCACATTCATGCAATGTCTGCTCACCATCGGTGCATATGTAGAATTTGTCACAGTCAGTTGGATGGGATGAAATTTGCCCCTCTTTATAACCGCCCGGACACGTACACTCCTGCTTAATTGTGCAGGCCTTTTTGAGTTTATTAAAAGAACTATCCGGGTCGCAACTCATTAGCTCATATTCTCCTTTAAGACATTCATAATACTTTGTGTTATCATCGGCATGGGGTACCTTAACGCCTTCAGTGCACGGTGTGGCAGGCCAACAGACGTGTTGCACATCTAATTGACATTCTAGTGTGAAAGTATTGAAAAAGTAGTCTTTGCCACAACCATACAATAGTCGATGACCTCTGCTACATTTATAGTATTTATCACAATCCTCAGCTGGTGTATTTTGCTTTTCGGCGCAGTTTGATGCCGCCCTTATGCTGCGCTTGTGGCGCCTGCTGTTTAGAAATGTGTGAGCTTGATGGCAATCGGGGCATATTCCCTCCGTATCGGGTAGGCAAGCCTTATAATTGTTATTAAAATAGTGACCTGTTTCACAGCTTACTTCCACCAATTCGCCTTCATAACAGATAGAGAAGAGCATGCAATTATCGGAATTGGATACGAAATCTCCTTCACTATAGCCACCTTTGCACAATTCGGTAGACTCTTTCACACAGAAGCCCAGCGTGTTGTTGTAAACGTAATTGTCACCGACACACTCAAAGAAGGTTGCTTGACCGCTTAAGCATCTGCAGAAGCCGGTCGTGGTGTTGGCAGCAGGGAAAGTGGTATAATCAGGCTTATTCAAGCATTTGATGGAGGAACATGTTTTCTCCATGGTTCTACAAATTTTTAAATATTCATCGAAAGTGGCACCATCTGGACATTCACGATATATTGGTTTTTGATTTAGACAAACACAGAAGCCAGCGTTTGTATTTTTGGCGGGAAAAACAAAATTATCCGCTGCATTGTAACATTTAGAACTGTCACACTTGAGCTGAGGAAAAGGAGAGCAAAAAAATTATATGAGAATAAAATGTGTGGATAGTTTAATTAATGAAACCTTGTGTATACTTACATTTGAACAGCCTGGTGTTGTGGTTTCTTGAGGAGAGCAGGTTGACGTAGTTGTTTCAGCGTTACACGCAGTTGTTGTTTCGATGGCACAGGCTGTGGTTGTTGTTGTGTTAGGGGCACAAGTTGTAGTTGTATTTTCAGTGGAACAGGTTGTTGTCGTTGTCTGCGAAGTACAAGTTGTTGTCGTTGTCTGTGGAGTGCAAGTTGTTGTTGTTGTCTGTGGAGTACAAGTTGTTGTCGTTGTCTGTGGAGTGCAAGTTGTTGTTGTTGTCTGCGAAGTACAAGTTGTTGTCGTTGTCGGTGGAGTGCACGTTGTTGTTGTTGTCTCCGAAGTACAAGTTGTTGTTGTTATCGGCGGAATACAAGTTGTCGTTGTCTGCGGACTACAAGTTGTTGTTGTTGTTTGCGAAGTACAAGTTGTTGTCGTTGTCGGTGGAGTGCACGTTGTTGTTGTTGTCTCCGAAGTACAAGTTGTTGTTGTTGTCGGTGGAGTGCACGTTGTTGTTGTTGTCTCCGAAGTACAAGTTGTTGTTGTTGTTATCGGCGGAATACAAGTTGTCGTTGTCTGCGGACTACAAGTTGTTGTTGTTTGCGAAGTACAAGTTGTTGTCGTTGTCTGTGAAGCACAAGTTGTTGTTGTGGCAGCACATGAGGTAGTGGTTGTTTCCGGAGCGCAAGTGCTGGTAGTGGTTGTGCCGGTGCATGTACTAGTGGTTGTTTCCGGTGGCGAGGTGGTGGTAGTTTCTGGGGCAGATGTGGTGGTAGTTTCCCAGCTTCCGGTGGTGGTAGTTTCAGTAGCGGGAGTACTTGGCGTTGTAGTTTCCTCTGAAGGACACTCTCCCGGCTGACAGTTAAGGGCTTTTGCATTGAAATAACTTCCTTTAGAACAGTTTTGTGGGAGAGGTGTGTCCTCATAGCATATAAAGAAATTATGGCAATCTCTTACATTCTTCACATATTTGCCATTTGTTTGGTTTACACATACATTTTCCCAACAGACGGTTCCTGTATCCGGTTCACAAGCTGAAGTCTTGCTGTTGAAATAACTTCCTGGATCGCAAGTCTGTGGATAAGACAATTTATCATTACATATGTTAAAGCCGCGGCAGCTGGTGGAATCAGACACAAAAGTGCCTGAAAGCTTGTTAGCACACGGATTATTGGCTGCCTTCGCCAAGGGAGCTGCCAAACTTAGCTGGCAAATAGCTCTTCCTTTGTTAGCACAGCGTCCAGTTTTCGGATTATACATTTTGCCATCGGGACACAATAATTCGCGTTTTATGTTCTTGTTAGTACAACGATAGAAACTGGCGCAGTCGGTGGGATTTGGCCAGTGGACGGGCAGGCCGCGTAATTTACGTTGGATACATTCTTCGTCAACGGCTGATGTTATAGCTACAGTAGCAAAAACTGCTACAGCTAGAAGAAAATCTTAAACGAAAGATGTGCCAAAAAAAGTTGTTGAATGTTATTGAGAATTATGTACACAATCTTAATAATTGTAATTTCCAATTTTTATTGGAAATGAAAATGAATATGAACTTAAAAAAGGTGTTTGTTGTTGATTACGCACGTCTAAATGCATTTCGTTGCTGCTTGGGCAAGTCATCAGTAATGTTTTTTTTATTATTGTGGTTGAACTCTACTGATGAGTTGGCTAAGCCGCAACGAACTGCATCAATCAAAATCAAAACAAACAATCTTTTTTTTTATAAATTACAATTATTTTGACAGTTCGAATGCCGTAAATAATTACATACTGCCTTGGGGGCTATTCACATATTACGTAACGATATTTTCAGAGTTGGAACATATAATTTTCAATCAAATCAAATATCAAATCAATTCAAATTATATTTAAATAAAATACTAGAACAAAATATTCTAACAAAATGTACAAACATATTTGAGTGAACATTTCTGGTAAAATATTCGAGTAACTTTCGTGCGAATAAAATAATCCAGTAAAATATTTCCATAAAATATTCGAATACAATATTTGATTAAAATATAGCAAAGAAATGTCAAAAAGCAGAAGTATTACAGTCAAATAGGCGAATAAAATATTCGAGCTAATTACTCGAATAAAGTATTTGAATAAAATATACGAAGGTAATGTTTGAATAAATTGTGCGAATGAAATATTCTAATAAATTGTTTGAATGAAACTTATGCGAACAATATAATCCAGTAAAATATTTCCATAAAATATTCTAACAAAATTTTTGCATAAAATATTCGAGCAACTTTTATGCGAATAAAATAATTCAGTAAAATATTTCCATCAAATATTCGAATACAATATTTGATTAAAATATTGCAAGGAAATGTCGAAAAGAAGAAGTATTACAGTAAAATAGGCGAATAAAATATTCGAGCTTATTATTCGAATAAAGTATTTCAATAAAATATTAAAATGAAATGTTTGAATGAAATATTCTAATAAATGAATGAAATATTCTCATACATTGTTTGAACGGAACATTCGAATAAATGGTTCGAATAAAATGTCAGAAGCTATTATTCGAATAAAGTATTCGAATCAAATATCCTTACATCATATAAAGCGTGGGCAAATTTGAGGTTAGGAAGTCAATTGGCTGTCAAATGATGAAATGCCAAGAATTGAGCTGTCATCCTTTGACATTTATTTAGTAAAAAGTTGGAAAATTTTAACCATGGCATGCTACACTCTTGAACAAAGAATTTTCATTGTGAAAATTTACTATCAAAAAAAAAAAAAAACTGTACGAAAACAACGCCTTTTTCAGCAAAATCATCTTCAGTGATGATCCATTTTCAATTAGGCGGTTATGTAAACAAACAAAATTGTCAGGTATGGGGCTCAAAAAATCCACAAACTCTTCTCGAAAAATCATCACATCCAAAGAAAGTGATCGAATGGTGCGATTTGTAGTCAGGCGGCATCATCGGTCCTTATTTGTTCGAAAATAAGCAAGGAAACGCAATCACCGTGCATTCTCTGCGCTACCAAATCTTTTTTTTTTTTTTTTTTTTTTTTTTTTTTTTTTTTTTTTTTTTTATGCATACATATATTTATTTATTGTATCTTCAAAAATGAACTAACAATAAGTATTCAAATCTTAAATCTAAATATAATTATTAGGCCCGACCAGTGTCGGACATAAACTTAGTGATAGTAATTCATAATACATAAGAGTTGTGCAAAGCAAAAAATAAAAATAAAAAAATAATTTCAAACAGTTTAATCTGGTGTGGTAAGTATTAGAGCCCTTGTGTCCTTCTTTTTTAAGCGGATGTGTCCGGTAAAGTTCAAGATATTTCGAGCAAGCGGATTAGGGTGTGACTCGATTTTAGTTAAATATTTGCCTGAGTAGTTTGCAATTTCTTCAGTCACTTGTGGCATATTTAGATCACGATGTAAATTTGAGTTTCTTATGTACCATGGAGCCGATGTTATTAACCGTAAAATTTTGTTTTGTCTTCGTTGGATTTTCTCTACATTTGAAGCTGAAGCAGTGCCCCATAGCTGAATTCCGTAGCACCATATAGGTTTCAAAAGCGACTTGTATATCAAAAGTTTGCAATCTAGACTCAGGGTTGAATTTCTACCAATCAGCCAATGTAACTGAGTTAATTTTAGTTTCATTTGTGTTAGCTTAGAGTCAATATGGTGTTTCCATGTTATCCGTCGGTCAAGGTGTACACCAAGGTATTTTACATGTGAATGTTGAGGAACAACTTGATTATTGATTCGAATGGGTGAACAGGTATCTTTTCGCAGAGTGAATGTTACCTGAACACACTTTTGTTCGTTTACCTTAATTCTCCATAAGTTTAACCATAATTCCAGCTGTGTAATATGTTCTTGTAGATATCGGGAAGCCTCGTGAGGGTTTTCGTGCATACTAAGGCAGGCTGTATCATCAGCAAATGTAGATGTATGGATATTGCTGCTCAAAGGCATATCACAAGTATAAATCAAATACAAGACTGGGCCCAGTATGCTCCCCTGTGGCACACCGGATGAGATTGATTCGGACGCACTCATGAAGTCTCCTTCCACAACAGTGAACTTTCGAGCAAGAATATAACTTTGCAGAAGATTAACAATGTTTATTGGTAGGTATGTCTTCAATTTTAAAATTAGGCCTCTATGCCACACTTTATCAAATGCTTGAGAAACATCAATAAAGAGGGCAGAACAATACTTCTTTTCTTCGAGTGTTCTTCTTATAAATTGAACCAATCTATGCGTTTGTTCAATGGTGCTATGCTCACTTCTAAAACCAAATTGATGATCCGGTATGCACGCATTATCAGTTAGAATTGGGGACAATTTGATCATGAGTAACTTTTCGAAGAGCTTTGACATTGTTGGCAGTAAACTTATTGGCCTGTATGACTCAGCCTTGGTAAGATCTTTGCCCGGCTTTGGAATCATTTTGACCTTGGCAAGCTTCCAGCTGTGTGGATAATACTCCAGTCTTAAAATGGCATTAAAAATGAATAGCAGAATTCTAATTGCAATACGAGGCAACATCATCAGCATCTTATTACTAATTTCATCAATACCCGGAGCTTTTTTTGGGTTGAGTTCAGCAATTAGTTTTTGTACATCACGCATCTTAAACTTTAAGGGACGAGGGGGTAGAGCAACTACACATGGCAAATCAGCAACACCCATACATGTGTTTGGGGTAAATACGGTTTTTAAATGCTCAGCAAATATGTTACCTTTTTCAGTATCGTTTCTTGCCCAACCTCCGGTAGAAGTGCGCAGGGGTGGTTTAAACTCAACGGGTGTTTTAAGCTTCCTCGCAGCGCGCCACAAAGAATAATTAGATGCTGGTGTAACATCAAGACCTTCCAGATAATTTTTAAGAGATGCAGTTTTTTCAGATGCAAGCAACTCTTGGAGTCGTTTAGTGCACTCTTTAAACCTGATTTTATGTTGGGGTGATCTGTGTTGCTGCCATTCCCTTCTAGCTCTTCTTTTTTCACTTACGAGACGTTCAATATCCGTAGAATAAATTCTATTAAACCCAGTCTGCGGGTGGGAGGTAGTAGCATGTTCAGCAGCCTGCTTAATATTTTCGTTAAGATTCGCAATGTTAGATTCAATATCATCGGATGTTCTTAGCATTATGTTTTCCGTGCAATGACTACTAAGATATTTTTTGAATCTCAGCCAATTAACACGATTGACCATCTTCACATATGGATGAGATAAATCACTTCTTAGTGGATTACAGATTGTAACGATAGTGGGAGAGTGATCGGAGGAGAGATCTAGAGAAGCTTCAACACGAACTAAATCTCTAGAAATATTTTTCATGACGCCAAAATCTATAACATCCGGAATTTTTTGTATGTCAGTAGGCCAGTAAGTGGGCTGCCCACTCGAAATGACGTCCAAACCCATTTTTGAAATTGTGGTGAACAACGCTCTACCTCTAGGTGTAATAAGACGCGAACCCCAGAACGTATGCTTTGCATTGTAGTCGCCAGCTGCTACAAAACAAGGTCCAAGAGATTTGAAGAAATCCTCGTATTGATCCTCAGTGATTGAAAATCTGGGAGGGGAGTAAATTGATGATATAACGAAATTTGTACAAAAATTTTCGACGCAAATATTTGTTGCTTGTAGATTTTCTTCACAAACGTTGTCAAGAATATAGTGCTTGAGTCTTGACTTTATTAGAATTGCCGATCCACCGCATGCTCTTCCTCTAGGGTCTTTTGTATCATATAAGTTGTAGCCATTGATTTTGAAAAGGCTTCTCGAAGTCAAATGAGTCTCAGAGACCAACATTATATCAATATATTTTTCCGTAAGGAAGTGCTCGAGCTCATTTTTGTGTTGGCGAATGCCGTTTGCGTTCCAGAAACATATTTTTAACGTGTTCATGGCTTGTTAATTAATGCTTGAAGCAGAGTATTCTGCATTCGAAGCATTTCTTGCATCATATTAGTCATATTTGTTGTGAAATTGTTTATAGTTTGCACCAGATTATCAATAGTGGCTTCAAGACGACTGAAATTAAAACTTGTGTTCGCATTTGTTGAATTACTTGGTGGGGACACTTTCTGCGTGGGAATAGAATTTATTTTAACAGCATCGGCATACGATACACGTGAGGTACTAGGTTGGCTCATTGGAGGAAAAGTGACAGAGTAAGCGTTAGTTGATTGAGCTGGAACTAATTTAGGTTTTTGACCCATAGCCTGTTTAACGAAAGAATACACAGGGCATCCTCTGTAGTTAGCGGTGTGATTGCCTCCACAATTACTACATTTTTTCTCTGCTTGAACTTTTGGCTTGGTACAGCTAGCAGTGCCATGCAATTCACCGCAGATAACACAAACTGCAGGTAATTTGCAGTAAGTTTTTGTATGGCCATATTCTTGGCAATTATGGCACTGTACGGGACCTGAACGCTTGCGTGGCTCTTCAACTGTGATTTTTCGGTGTAAGAGAAACTTTACATTATAAATAGGATGGGTTTCATTTTTTTTCAATTGTATGTCATTCGGCTCCAGTTCAACCCGAAATAGGGGTTGGGGGACCTTTTCTCTATTAATTATATTAGTAGCACTTTTTACTTTAAATCCTTGCTCGATAAGTGCGCATTTTACTTCTTCGGGGTCAACATATGAATCTATGCCCTTTAGTACTATCTGTAGGCCTTTAGCACTCTTGAGTTGGTAAGTGTAAAAATTTGTTTTATTTTTCTCAAAATCACTGACAACTGTTCGGAAATTTTTTTCATCATAAATTTGGATTTTTGTTTCGTCAATATTACCTCGTTTAATTGGAATGATGTGGAAGGTATTTTCACCAATGGCCGACAGTAGTTTTTTTAGAAGCGCGTTGGAATTTTTTTCTCTCAGATAGATAGGTGGTGGCTTAAAAGACTTTTGCGATGATGCAGCGGGCTTCTCGTTATCGTCTTGCAATATTGAAAAACGATTTAGACGATTAATAGAGGACGCGCTGTTATCCCTAGACATTTTTGGTGCAGATGAAATTTTAGAAGATTTTGGGCTTCGGCCACGCTTTACCACAGTTATATATCTGTCCATACCGACTTGGACTTTGGGTTTTGAACTGCTGTTATCTGTAGTGATAACTTTGTTAAGTGATGAACACGAGCCCGAAGGGGATGATATCGCTGACTTATATGAAGATGTACTAGGCAACTGTAATGTTAACGAATCACTTGTTGGCATTGGACAAAGCGAAGTTGATCGCTGACGAAAAAGTGGCTTTGCCGTTAGAAAAAGACTATCATCAGATTTTTTATTTTTATTGTTAACATTGAGAGCTTCAGAACTCACAGTAAAATATGCATTTCTGCCGTTTGAACTCACTTCACAATTTTTTGTTTTTGAGGTACTCATGTAGAGTATTCCTCAAGGGCACTTTGTTTGCGGTTTTTGTTTGTTTTTGTTTTTTGTTTCTTGCTATGTAAAAATAATATCAGCAATATTTGCTTTGCTTATTTATCAAAGTTAATATGTATGTATTACGGTTATTATGTATTACGAATATTTTTTATGATTTTTTGTTTGTTTAATATGTATATGAAAAAAAAAACTCCACTAAGACGTCTGTTCACTATGAAGGTTCAGCGAGAACTCTCAAAATCTACCAAATCTAAGCGATTTTTTGTGGCCACAATTAGCAATGTTGACACCAATGACCAGTGGTTTCAGCAAGACGTCGCCACAAGCCACACAGCCGGCCAAACAATTCAGTTATTGCATGAGAAATTTCCCAGTCGGGTAATTTCTAAATTTGGCAAGTCAATTGGCCGCCTCGTTCTTGTGATGTAACGCCGCTAGATTATTTCTAGCACATTTTGTTGCAAAATGTTGCTCAAAATTTTGTGAAAATAGCGGACGTCTGCCGACTTGCTAGATGTGGACATTTTCCCGACATCATATTCCATTATCAATTCCCATATTTGTACTTTACATTGGTGCCAATAAAACCGAATTTGTCAGCAAAAAATGTCCGTTTTTAAGCCAATTTACTTGCTAACCTTAAATTTGCCCACTCTTTATTTACCTGCTGCCAGCAGTTATTAAAATCTTTGACCCACTACCCTACATAATCATACGACTTGTGACGAAAATCCAGCTCTGAACTTTTTTAAAGCAACAATAACAAATCAGCATTACCTGGCCATCGAAAAGGTCGCACGATTATGTTGAATAATGAGTCACATCCTTAATTGTTTTAAAAAGTAGTAGAACTCTTAATGAATTGCAGTTGTTAGTATGATTTCGTCATGACCTCCAATAGCTCACGTAAGTTAAATCACCGTTTACTCAAAACTATAGTATGTATATCGTGGCCATTTTTCAACGATTTTTGAAATACTTAGTCGTAGTCCTTTATAGGAATTTTTATTATTTTATTTATTATTTTTTTCTATTGTGTCCCAGCAAAAAAAAAAAAAATCGGAACTAGTTCCAAAGGTTTAGCACTTTCATTGCTTACCAATCACTACGGATACTGAATTTAATATTCCAAGGCTGTTGTTTATATCAAAAATTGTTCTAGACAACCTTTTAAGCCCATATCATTGAGTTATCTGATTTGCATCACTTCCGTCCTATGATAACCATGTGAGAATTCACCAGAAATATAAATACTTGGAGCTGAATTAATTAATCAATGCTATAACTAATGATTTGTAAGTTAATCTGGATTTTAAAAAATAATGAGTTGGGTCCTTACTATATTAAGGTAACGATATGTAAATTTCAAAAATATTTGTTAAGCTATTTTGCTCTCCTTCCACAAAACAACAACAAAAACGCCAGAAACGTTTAATGAAAGCACGTGAAAAAATTCATAGTGGAATTGTGCGTGACTTTTCGGAGGGTGCTTAAAAGAAAATTGTCAAAATGGCGCTTAGACATTTTGCTTTTTTATTTACGACATCTTTATCTTTTCTTCTAAAGTGAAAATTTTTATTTTTCATCTGAACCTAAAACCGTTTATTTTTCCTCTCATATACGACATAAATTTCCACTGTTAAATTCTTACCCATTAAAATCAGACTAGAACTCAGACAAGTAATCAAAACTTTTTGGTAGTTGTCTTTTGTAACTTGGCAAAGTTTCAAAAATTTTATTTTATTCACAGGGATTCTTAGGCGATGTTCAGACGATTGTGTCGGATCTTACAATATTGTCAGATCTGGTAATGTGATGACAGTACTTAGATCGTCAGTTCACACTATTGTATCAAAATTTGTCAGAAAATCTTAAATTTTATTGCCAGACGATTGTATGACAATAAATTTGTCTTAAAAAAATTGTGAGTCAAAAAATTGTCAGTTCACATGGTTTTCATATAAGGCGTGTTTGTTTTTTTAAAGTGTCACAACTTTGAGTTGGCATCACTGCTTTATTTGAGCAGCCATTTAACAGCTGATAGTTGCTTTTTGTTTAGTTTGCTTTGAAATTTCAGTATGAGTCGACCTACAAATAATCAAAATAATAATAATAATCAAAATAATTGTTCTAATCGTCAAACTCATCGTGCACTTCTTGCGTTCAAAATTTTATTTTCCGATGAAGCCCATTTCTGGTTGAATGGGTACAGAAATAAACAGAATTGTCGCATTTGGAGTGAGGAGAATCCACAAGCTTACATCCACAGAAAATTACTGTTTGGTGCGCTTTATGGGCTGGCGGAGTCATTGGCCCATATGTCTTCAAAAACGATGATGGTCAGAATGTTACTGTCTATGGTGAACGGTATTGGAACATGATTCGAAATTTTTTCGTACCTCAATCTTGCTGATATGTGGTTCCAACACGACGGAGCCGCATGCCACACAGCGGGCGCTACTATTGATTTACTCAAAGAAACTTTTGATGAAAAAATAATTTCACGTAATGGCCCAATTAATTGGCCACCAAGATCGTGTGATTTAACCCCATTGGATTATTTTCTTTGGGGTTATGTTAAGTCACTTGTCTATGTCTATAAACCACAAACAATTGAACACCTGGAAAACAACATTCGAAGAGTTATCGGCGAAATACTGCCGCAAATGCTGCGAAAAGTTGTTGAAAATTTGTGTTTCAGATTGCGCCTTCTACGCGCAGAAATCATATTTAAACATTAATTTCATAAAATTTTCTTTCCAATAAAGCCAGTTTCGTTGATATTAAAAATATATTTACTTGTTTTATTATGATTTAAACTTGTGTCACTCTATAAAAAACACCCTTTACAAAAATTGTCAAATCTGTTTTTAAGCGTTGTGAGACAGACTCAAAGCATTTGACAGAATTGTCAATTATCAATCGTTTAGGTTTAGTGTTAAATGTAAATATAAATTATTAAGAACCTTAATCAGAAATAATTATCAATATCATTTAATAAAAAACCAATTGCACACTACAGACACAAATTTTCACAGTGTCATTGCATAGACTTCGCACATCTGACAGCAATAAAAAGTCTTGACAAATATGACAATAATGACAACGAAATGTGTACACACGTTTGTCAGATGTCAGCTGGTAGTCTTGCAATGGACCCGACGATGCTTTTTTTGGCAACGCTGTCAGACAAAAATTGTCACTTCACATGCGTGTTGTAAGAAACTTCTCGAACATTTTTAATGACAATATTTGTAATATCTGACAATCGTATGTACATTAGCTTTATTTTTATAGCTCACTTCGACTGCAACTCACAAAGTTTTAAATATGTATATTTTTTCTCACAACTATTAATCTGTTTCTTCTTTCTTTTTCAATATTTGTTTTATGATCATTTATCGCTCACCTCTCATTTCAAGTGTCCTGTTAAAGTTCCTTATACTTATAATTTAATTAAAATATTTGCCAATTTTAAAACACTTCGTCGTTGCTAGAGTCAATTTGTAACTCGCTGATACTTTCTAAATATTTTTGGCTTTTATATATTTTTAATAAAAAAAAAGAGAAGAAATGTTTTGCCAATAAAATAATAGAAAACATTAATTTTAAACATTTATTTTATCTAATTTTGATCATTATCATTATCAATATCATTTAATTGCTTTTATCATTCTTTTTTTATGCGACAGACAAAAACGATTTCTAAGAATCGTGGCAAGAGTATTTTAAAGTGAATAAATATTTCTGCAAGACCGGTAGCATTAAGTATATAAAATAAAATTTTTAATTTATGTGAAATTTAAAATTGCCTTAAATAAATTTCTGGAAACGTGGGGTAGTAGATATTTTTATAAAAGAAGATACATATATGTACGAGTATGTCTATCAAACACACCTTAAAAAGCACCCACGAAATAGAATTTAAAAAAAATTTTTTTTTGTAGTAAAAAAAAGTGAAATTTAGTTTTTGATAAATTTTGGGTTCTGATGAATGAAAGTGATAAGTAAAAACATGAGTTTTTCAATTTGTTTCTTGTATCATTTTTTTTTTAATTCTTTGAAAGAAAATTACATTTAAAGTGGGGGAGAAAAAGTTAGCAATTTCGGAGATCTAATAGTATTTCCAGTTTGAAACTATGCGACTTTTAAAGCGCTGGAATACGGCAAAACAATTTTGTAATTGACAACGAACTTATGCAGAATTTAAGAGAGCAGTTTCTATCATGCAAGCTCGGCTATTGTTAACTTTGCACTTGGTGCTTCCGAGAAGTGTTTGATGGGAACTATATAGTTATTGTGTAAGGGGCTCTTCACAAATTACGCAAGGCTGTTTTCGGAGTTTTTATACCCCCTCCCCATTCCCCTTAGTAACGCTAGGATTAGTATCTGCTGAAACCGGTATCGTTCAGTGACCAGTTACTATGCTTTCATCACTTGATCTTTCCTACAACAACTGATACGAGTACAAAAGGACAGTAATGCACATCAGAAAAATGCGTGGTGTTGTTATTTAATGACTGTTGGATACCGGGCTCGAACCCAGGACCTTCGGTTTTGTAGTCAACGTGCGAACTACTTCAGCCAACGCCTCCCTTAATTTAATTTAATTTCTTAAATTTGCCCACCCTTTATATATGTATGTAGATAGCCACCCCCCTCCCAAAAAACTAAAGTCTACTTTAATTTTTCTTTTCTTTAGAAAATCACATTTATTAATAAGAATTGAAAATACTGAACTTGAGCACGATTAAGAAATTATTCCTGGACAAACAAGAAATATTGCCGCCCCATGGTATGACTGGTGGTCAAATTTGTATGTAAATATCGTTACTATCGTTCATTGTCTTTCTACGCCGCACACTGCAATAAAATATTTATTTTATAAAAGTAATTACATTTTATGTGTTTATTTACTACATATTTATTTGATTAGTTTTACATCAATTATTCTATATCACATTCGCGATATACATCTAAAACACATTGCTCCCCCTCGGCCCGAAATCGCCAGCCATCACGGCAATTGAGTAGAAATGCCCAACCGGCAAAACATTGATAGTATTGATAACATTTCAGGGCCTTTAACTGGCGGCGATTGTTGTTGCCTTGGCATTCAATTGAACGAAATGGTAAACGTGGATCCTGAGTTGTGCTACCATATGGAAAAGAGATTTTTGATGTGGTTGATTCAGTTGGACTATTCTGGTATTTTTCAGAAGTTTCATAAGTATTGTGTAGCTCAGACGATTGTGTAACATGTTGTGTTGTTACTTTTATGTTGTTAACATTTTTAGTTGTACGAGTAGTTTCTGTTGCAGCTTGGCTGGAGATTGCTGAATTCTCGCTGGAATTATTGTTTTCTGTGAAATCAATAGCAAAAGTTTGCTGAATGCTTGTTGTTTTTTGTAAATTTTTAGATTTTTCCATTTCGGTTTGATTTTTGCTATCTGCTGAGTTACCAGAAACTCTAGCGCTTGCATTAGTAGTTACTAAGAAACTTGTTAATATATTAGTTGTTGCTATATTAACGAAATTGTGCTTGATATTATTAATTGGTATCGAAGATTCCGTTGAAATATAAATATTATTGGGATGTTTCGTTGTTGGATTCACATTATCGCTCATTGTCACTTTATTGCTGTAATTTGTTAGAATTAAGGAATCCGTAGTTGTTGCTGGGTTATCTGATAACTCTGTTAAATTAGCGGAGTTTATGTTCGGGTCTTGCGTTGTGCTGTAAAAATCTATGGCAAAATTATTTGTAGCATTATTTGCTGGTGTTGTAACTGCTAAATTTGCAGTTTTCTCTTCAATTTCTTGTAAAAAATTACCGTTATTAGTTTCCCAAGAACTTTTTGTAGGCTGGAGAAAATTAGCGGCATCTTTCGAGTTTAAACTTGATTGCTTAACTTCTTGTAACTTGCTGTCATAGTTGAGTGTAGAAATTTCCGCATTATAAACTGTTAACGTTGTCTCTGTTGTTAAGTTAACATAATTGCTTGCAGCTGTAATTTCAAAAACTGTTAAATTTCCGTTATAAGACGTGTTTTTGTAATGTGATGAAATTATATTAGATTTTGCTGTTGAATTACTACTTTCATTTTCTGTGTTCGATATTTGAACAGTAAAATTTTCTGTTAAACTCGCTGCTGCCTCAAAAGCTTCTGTTGGATTAACAGCAGCGGCTCCAGTTGTGTATAGATTATAACTTTTAGTAGAACTTTTTAAAGAATTTGCGAACACTGTATTTTTATTTTCTGAATGTGTTGTTTTTACAGAAGTGTTATCTGTCAAGCTGAATGTGCTTATAAAACTTTCTGTTACCCCACTTGAAGCAATTGTATAATAATTTGATTTTGTAAAATTAACAGGGCTGTTTGCTTTATGTTGCGAGGTGGTGGTGTTGAGTTTAGAACTCTTCCTGGAATAGCCTACTGATATTGTTTCTGTTGAATTAATAGCATGAACATTTTCTATTGTTGGAAACGTTGTTTGTTTCTCCTTCAATTTGGTTTTAGTACCAACGTGATTTTGTTGCTTTATTTCATTTTCATGATTTTTAATAGAACTCCCCAAAGGGTAACTAACATTAGGTGACTTCTGCAGAAATGTACTATTATGCTCTTTACCCGTTATTTTAACAGCTGCACTTGTTGTAGAGACTTTGGGAAGTTTTTTTGTGATAAGAATTGTCTTATTTAAGTTATGAATCGGAGTTGTTTGTTCTGTTAACAAAAATTTGTCTGTTAAATCAAAATTATCGTTGCTGTCTATATTTGAAAAATCTTTAAGTAAATTTTCTATAAAATTTTCTTTTTTAGTAAGATTTTGAACTATTTTATTTTTTGTCCTAATGGTTGAGACATTTAAGATGTTGGCTGCTCCAACTTTAACAGTTTGTTTCGCGTCAACAGCTGTTGCAAGATTTTTTCCTTTTGTTGTTAAACATTTTTGTTTAAAATACGCATTCCTTTTAACTTTTTTGTATATCTTATTCGCCTTATTCGCAGGTTGTGTGGGATAATAGTTTTGTGTTAAATTATTTTCGTTTTTGCTATGCCATTTTATAGAAGAAACCTTTTGTCTTTTGGCATCCGTATTTGTAGCTCGATTGTCATTTAATTTACACTGAGTGCGATAAGAATAATCACATGATTTGATCTCATGATGCCATAATAAATTCGAGGGACATTGAAATTCATAAGCTTGTTGATGACTGCATCTTATGAATTTATGGCAAGTGTAAGGATGTCTTAAAAATCCTGTATTTTTCTTTAAACACAACTGATCGAAGCCATTGCGAGCAGCGTCATAGCAGGCCAGGGTCATCAATAACATCATTAAATCTATTACAACTAAAGAAAATTGTATTATGTATATTCTTAGCAATTTTTTCAAATGCCAATAAATAAATGAAATTACCTCTCATGTTGAAAAGCTTTCCAATAACTATTTATGCATTTTAAGATCTAGATATAAAAAATACTAAATGGTGTGAAGTTAAATATGATTTTTTTTTATCTTTGATTAATTGAATTTGCGCTATTGTGTCATATTTTGTTTGCTTTGCTAGACAAATAATAGATAATTAGATCTCTGTCTCTGTTAGTAAATTTTCTAATAAGTTTTTTAGTTGATTCATATTTGCTTGCGGTAATATTTCTTATATACATACATACATATGTATTTAAATAGTTTTAAAGAGAAAGCATCAAAATTTTAAATTTTTTAAAAGTTGAATAATATCATTCGATTTCGATCGGAATGTTAATAGATTTTAAATAGAAATCGTTTACTCGATATCGGAAGCCTTAATTTGTTCAATATTATTGAGAAACTGCATTGCATAAATACATATGTATGTCTACATATCGCTCTTTTGTCCCGGTTCACACACTTCAACTTTTGTTGATCAACTCGTAATTCAGCTGTAAGAAAAAAAGAGATATTTGTATTGCCTTCTCCGCCTTTCTTACAGCTGAACTACAAGTTGATCAAGAAAAGTTGAAGTGAGTGAACCGAGACTTTATTGCAACAGGGTATTGACAAATTAAGCTTTTTAAATTAAATATGCTGGGGTTTTGTGTAAATTGCGCGTTTAGAAATCGGGTAATTTCCAGGAAAGAGCTCAATTAAAAAGGGTGACTTATTGCAGCTTTTTAAATGGTTTTGAGTTATTTTATACGAACTTAACTTCGAATACACTAAATCGTCCGATCAGCAGAACACTGTTCTTCGTTTTTGGAAATCTCACGATTTCAAAATTCGCGGTTTACGGAACACCCCTGATGATATAATGCATGAATATAAAGTTTTTTTATGCCTGGAAGGGTTAACTGTCATACTGCGCTCACTTTTTGACATTTATGATCAGTATACTCTATTAAAACAACATTAATACAGTGGCAACTGAATAACACTATCAAATTATTCAGATTATTCAGTATTAACGGCTTAAAGGGGTTTTTAGTAAACAAAATTGCAGCATATGGGGTGAAACCAATTCGACATCAGGCCTCACAGAATCCATTACATTCAAAAACATTTATCGTTCGGTGGGGCTTACACGCTGGTGGCATCATTGGAACTTATTTCTTCAAAAATTACGCAGTAGAACGTGTTATGTTCAATGGAGATCGTTACCGCACCATGGTAAATAATTTAATTTTTTTTTTTAAATATGGATAACATTGATCCAGACGGTTAGTGGTTTCAACCGCAAAAATGATAGATTGATTTCGAGAAATGGGACTGTCAATTGAACTCCAATTTTGTGCGATTTGACAGCTCTCGATTTTATTAAATCAATGTTACCGGTTTGCAATTTAAAAAAACAACTTATTTTGATTGCGTTTTAATTCAATAAATTTTGCGAATATCCAAGTCAATTATTGTTTTTATATTATCAGTAAAATTATTTATAGTTTGGAACTTTTATTGCCAAGTTATCTGACCTTCTTCCCTTGAAATTCTTTACTCTTTTTCACGCCAATAAATCAAATTTCAAAAAATCCTAGAACAACATTTTTGATTTGTGCTACGAGCTCCTAGAATCTAGAAAAAATTATTTTCTCGCTGTTGCGCCATAAGAGCGAGTCAACCGACCGGAAGCAAATTTGCCACATTCTAAAGATGTAGAAAGCATTTAAATGTATAAGATAATGAATCGAATAAGTTCGGTATACATCGAAAATTTTTCACAAAACTACACTCAGGGAAAAGCTGCAATTTAAAAATAAGAACGCGTCACATTAATTCAATAATTTTCAATATAATAGAAAATGTATATAGAAATACTTAAAAATATATAAAATTAATAAACAAGTACTGTAAATTAATATTTTTTCATATTGAAATAAGAAATTTCAACATTACTAGACTTTCGTTCATGTTTCTTATTAATTCAATATGGTTTTTATTGATTTTAAGCTGTTTTTTCTCTGGGTGTATTTTTCTTAAACAAATTTTATACAACTAAGCCGATCAAGTTCAAAATATAGTCAGCTCTTAATTAAAAAAAAAAAATAAAAACAGATGGATTGCTGCCAATTTGACTAAAATCGGGTCATTTGCTCGAGAGATTTCGTTGATGAAAATTTGCGATAAAAAATCGATTTATTTTTATTAACTTCAAAAGTCTTCTTCAAATCGATTTTATATATTCACTTATATAGACTTAAAAAGTGCTATCGGATGCCGCAAATTTTACCAAAATCTATAGCTTTGCGGAAAGTTTCAGGGATAGCCTAAAAGGTCAACCGATTCTCGTAGTTTTTTTTTATATAGATTTTATGCTTTAACCCTTAAACTGCTTTTTAAAAGCCAGTAATTTTTGATTGGATAAAAAAAATGATTCAAGTAATCGTTCGAAGTTCATCACATCCTTTCATAACGAATCTTTTAGAAATCCTTTGATTTCCAAAACATAACTGCTTATAATTTTTATATTCTGGCAACACCGTAGTGTACGGAGACTACTTTTTGTTGTTGTTGCATAGTGGCAACGGCTTACTTTTGTTTAAGGGAAAGCATAATTAATACCTCTTTTGTCTATTTTTTTTTTTTTTTTTTTTTGCAATTTTCGTCCTATTCAGTTTAAAATTTATATTTCTAACAAAAAGCTGTTGTGGAGACTTCACCATATTTTTAGCAGAAAATATGGCAGCTTCAATTACCTGCTGCCTCCTGAAGTTAACTTGTAGTAATAAAAAAAGTTTTTCTCTCCGCTAACATCTAAATTTTAACTCTTGCAAAGTTGTAATAATGGACCCTAAATTGACTTCTAAGGAGTATGGTGTAAATTATATGCGGCACAGAACAATAAAAGTATATGATAATACATTTTGCTGATAGAGCTGTTTTCTTGTTCCTTGTTTTTACTGCAATCTTAAAACAGCCGTTCTTTTGTTAAATACCACAAGTTAAAATATGTTATCTCAGTTCGATAAGGTGGCTCTTTTCTGTGGGAACTTCAAGCATAATTTCAAAACATACTTTCAGGCAGTTACACCAAATTCATATAAATTATATGTATAACAAACTCCTTTGAGTTAAACGTTGTTTCAAAATTCCTGGCTCACTCAACTGAACTTAAATTTTGGGTTTTATAAACTTGTTGGTATAAAGAAAACTTCCTTATCTGGGTGAATATTAATTAATAATACGTAAGCGTATTTGGTTTTGTTTATCAACTGAACTAGGTTGTGTTGTCTATTATTTAGCTCAATTACTTAGATACTTT
Source organism: Nowickia ferox (assembly GCA_936439885.1). NCBI lineage: Eukaryota > Metazoa > Arthropoda > Insecta > Diptera > Tachinidae > Nowickia > Nowickia ferox. Next base: position 18,745,041 of record OW387024.1, on the reverse strand, counting down.
CATTTGCTAATAATTAAAAGCGTTGTATTTTATTTTTCTTAACTACCCCAGCAATAGGTATTTAATTACCCCGAATGCTCCCCTTTTAATAGATAACAAATAAAAAAAAGCTAATAATTTGGTTACTAATATTATTATATTGTGTAAATTATTAAAATAAAAAAAAACGTAAAACTTATAAAAGACTGCCAGTTTCGCAAATATATTCAAACGTTTCAGTTTAAATGTTTAGAGCTGCAAGCTACAAAAATGAAATTAAGCGCCTTTGTTTTGAATATCTCGTGTTACTTTTTGATTACTGCGGGCTATGCGCTGGCCAAAGATGTAAATTTAGAAAGTGTTGAAATTTATAAAAATGTGTGTTCTCAGGGTGGACAGTATCACGCAGATCCCTATGATTGTCATTATTTTATACAATGCAGCAATGGTATACCTTATAGGCAAAAATGTGCCACACCACTTTATTGGAATCAAAAAAGATTAACGTGCCAGTGGTCCGGTGATCACTGTAATCAACAAATTGGTACAACAACTGAAGCTACAGCTACCACAGAGAATACGGAGACAACGCAGGCTATAAGTACTACAACAGCTACACGGTCAACAAGGAGTACTACATCAGCAAAACCTGCAAGCACAACAAGGGTGACAACCACAATGAGGCCTGTACAGACCACTACTACTGCCTTAACTACAGCGGAAACCACAAGTGACAGTTCTTCAACGTCTAGAACAACTGCTGCAAACACTACAAGTTCAGATACAACAGAAGACACAAAATCAAGTGCAGCAACAGAATCAACTTCAACTTCAAGTCAACCTTCATCTGAAATTTCAACAACTACAGAGTCAATAACAGAAACGATCACAACCACAACTACAGAGTCAACAAGCTCGTCAGGAACTACAGCCATAGAACAACCAGCAACAGAAAATTCCACAATTCCTGAAACATCAACTACAGAGACAACGACCCCAGACGTTTCATTAAGTTCTACAACAGAAAAAATAACTGAACCAACTGGAACTCAAGACTTTTCTACAACAGACACTTCAATAGTACCTTCAACCCAAACTTCCATAACCTCAGTAACGTCAACGGCAAATCAAACGTCGCCACAGATTTCAACCACAAGTAGTTCGATAGACCAACCAGCGACAGAAAATTCCACAATTCCTGAAACATCAACTACAGGTAAAACGACAGAAATCATAACTCAACCAACTGGAACTCAAGACTTTTCTACAACAGACATTTCAATAGAACCATCAACCCAAACTTCCACAACTTCACAAACGTCTACGGCAAATCAAACAACGCCAGAGATTTCAACCGCAAGTACTCCCATAAAACAACCAGCAACAGAAAATTCCACAATTTCTGAAACATCAGCTATATGGACAACGACCTCAGATGTCTCATTTAATTCTACAACAGAAACCATAACTAAATCAACTGGAGCTCAAGACTTTTCCACGACAGACAGTTCTGCAACAAACACTTCAATAGAATCTTCAACCCAAACTTCCATATCCTCAGAAACGTCAACGGTAAATCAAACGACGGCAGAAATTTCAACCGCAAGCACTTCCGCCACTAGTAATAATTCCACGGACGTTTCAACAACAGGAATAGAAACTACATCAGCAATAGCTTCAACTTCCGCTACAGAAGAAACAACGTCAACAAGTAACGAATGTGAGGAAGGTAAAGTTGTTGCCTCGACAAATTGTGAATACTATGTTCAATGTATTGAAGGATTACCAGTAACAATAAAATGTCCTGAAGGCACTTATTGGAACCAACAAATCATTGCTTGTAGCATAGAAAATAATCATTGTTTAGAAAAAACTACAACTGTTACTAATCCAGCAAACGAAGCTACTGGCGACACAACTACAAATGAAACAAATACAGGAAATACTAAATCAACTTCCATAAATCAATCGACTACTTTAGGGACCATTTCCAGTTCTTCCACTGAAAATGTGATAACGTCAACTAATTCCAGTTGGGAATCAACAAGTCTTAATACTTCCACAGAAGTACAAAGCACTTCGTCTTCATCAAATAAAACTACTGAAGATAACTCGAGTACAGAGCCAATAACTACCAAGGAAACAACTTCTGTAGGATCCACAGAAAGCTTAACAACTTCCGTAAGTAACTCTAGTGCATGGGAAACAGAGTCTACAAGAGAAGATGTAACAACTGCCAATGGAAGAACCACTGAAACTGGTGCAACCCCAGATGAAATAACTTCTTCGACTTTAAGTGAAACTACTGAAAGTAACTCGAGCACTGAGCCAGTAATCACCAGAGAAACTGCTAATGGTAATTCTACCAACATAATAACAACTTCCAGAGGATCTACCGAAGGTTTAACAACTTCTGATGTGACTACGGAAAGTAATTCGAGTACGTGGGAAACAACTTCTATAGAAAGTGCAACAACTACCCAAGGGACCACTGAAATTGGCTCAGAGCCACCTGAAACAACTACTAATGAAACTACCGCAAATGCGACGAGCGAACAAGACACAACTTCGGAGTTAACCAGCGAAATTACCACCACCAATGATACAACAATTCCTAATGAAGCTACTGAAAGCCAAACAACAAATCAACCCTCTGTAAGTGGATCATCAACAACGAATGAAACAAATTCTAAGGGAACTACTGAGAGTGCTGCAAGCACAGATGCTGCAAGTCCAACCACCACTTCAAATGGCGATCCCGGCCCAAATGAAACAACACAATCCATCGTTACAGCCGAACCAAATATCTGCCACAATAATAACACAGAATATCATGCAGATCCAAATAACTGCACGCAATTCATAGAATGTGTCAATGGTCAGCCCAATATTCAAAGTTGTCCCCATTCATATTACTGGAATGCTGCTCAGGGATCTTGTGAAAAAGGCAAATGTGCACAATTAGATTCAACTACAACCGAACCGGAACCAACATTAGAGCCCTACTTGTGCAGTGGTAAAAATAGGGAATATTTTGCAGATCCACATGGCTGCAGCAAGTTTATAGAATGTGTCGATGGTGTAGCCTACGAACTCATTTGTCCACAGTTTTATTATTGGGATGGAGAGCAAGTGTCATGTGCTTTGGGGGACTGTCCAGGGAGCACAACATTAGAAATTTATACAAAAGAAAATTCAAATAAAAACTATTAAATCTCTTAAGAAAATGTGGCTACAAGGCACTGTCTTGAAAAGTAAATTTATTTATAGTAACGAGGCAAAAACAAATAAAATAAAATAACCGCTTATCTCTTGAGCTTTTGTTGGTAATTCCTTGGAATCTTAATTAATCATCAGTTAACTTACATTATAATTGTATCATATTCAAACAAATATCTACTTGAGTTTGTTGAAAATACTTGCAACAATACTCACAATATGCTTTTACAATTTCCAGATAATACTATCAATCTACAGTTGCGATCGAAACATCTCATAAAGTAAATAAGATAGGAAAAAACTTGAAATATGGCAAACGAGATAAGCTGAGGGTGTTTTTTAGAGTTCAAGGTAGTTAAAAAAAGTGGACTTGCTTTCTCTCAAAAGAGATATAAAAGAATACCATTACAATTCAAAAGTTGCAGTCGTCCTAAGTAACACTTGTTGAAAGCAACTGTATTAAGAAAATGTATTATTATTACTTCAATTTTATGTTTTATTTCATAATAGTCTGTGAAAGTTTGGCTATAGATTATACGGTAAGTTATTCCACTGAATTGATCGAAAACTTTGTTTTTTTTAATAAAAAATTAAAAGCATGTCTAAAAAACATAGAAAAATACGTTATCGATGTATTATGGGTTTTAGTGAGCCTTTAAGGCTCAGTTAGCCGACTGTAATGGAATGTAACTGCAACGGAAGGAAACAGCTGACCGATATTGTTATGTGAAAAGTAATGCACAGATTCTTACATTCCGGTTACATCTCTATAACCGTTTTCATTACTTTGCACATAACAATATCGATCAGCTGTTTCCTACCGTTGCAGCTACATTCCATTACAGTCGGCTAACAGAGCTTTTACTTTTGTTTAATAAGATAAGCAGTTATTTTAGTCCATTTTGGCTGATTTCCTTACTTCTTCGGACATTTATGATGCCCTGTCGAAATAAGTGACCTGGGAGAGTTGGTGTGGGCGTGTATATTCCATAATATGGAATTGAAATGTCCTTCAGACTCCCAGACGAATGTAGTATATTACAACGCAGAGATAGCTGCCATTAAAAGAGCGATATACTGGTTAAGGTTCTATGGGATTTCAAATACAGATATCCATATTATAACTGACAGCCAGTCAGCAATTAAGTCCCTCATAGGTGTGTATACCCCATCTTTTCTTGGCCAAGAATGTCGCAAAGCAGTGAATATTCTCGCGCAGCACTTACGTATCATATTAATCTAGGTGCGTGGACTCGGGACTATTTCAGGCATGACCTGGCAAAGAGAGGAACCCTACTCAGAAAAGTTGATATCGATAATCTCTGTGGTCTCCCACTCTCATACTGCTGGAGACGCTTCGATGTTGCCTTTCTTGAATTATCTCAAGACAGATGGCGCCATGAGCCCAGCTACGCAATAGTGGGAACCCTCTGGCCTCTCGCCTAAACTCCCACAGTACGCAAAACCTAATGGACTTCACTAGGAATCACTTGAGGAATCTCGTGTCCACTCTGCCCGGTCACTGCGCTTTCGGAATCCATGCTAAACGTATGGGTCTCCTGTATAATAACTACTGCTTCAGTTGCAATGATGAGGAGCAGGAGGAAAGTATCTTGCATATCCTCTGCTTTTGTCCTGCCCTGGAGGATCTCCGTCTGCACTTCCGTGGCAGATTATCCTTCAGTAGCCCATCCGAATTATCAGAAAGAGGATTAAAAAATTTGAGCCATTATACTAGGAGCAGGGGCTGATGCTTCAATTCTCGACCCACTCTCTCCTCTCCTATAACAACTAACTATCTCTTCTACACCTACCTTTTCACCCTCTCTCCCTCCCTCACTCTTTATGACTATTCTCATCAGCTCACATGTAGCACAAAAGGATGGATCATTGTATTGATCCCAAGTGAGCTGGACTCTTAATTTTAACCCATCCTTACCAGCATCCTAACCTAACCTTGCATGGCATTCTCTGTCAAAAGTTATAATAGTGAGTAATCGCCCTAAAACTTTTACTGCCCAGTTTGAGTGAAGATGGGTTTCGCAAAACATACAACTACTTTATTGAATTGAAAATCGTTTGAGGTGAGTATGAAGACTAGCGATGACCACGTGTTATGGTTTTACGAATTCTTTATATGTATTTCCTGAAACGTTTTTCGTTTTTCTGTAATACTTTTTGCAGATCACTCCCATACCTCATAGTGATTGTCCCAGTATTGATGATGTAAATCATGCCGTAATGCTGCCATATCCCCAAGACTGCACCAAGTACTACAGTTGCTTCAAAGGCAATGCTTATGTTCAACAATGTCCCAACAATTTACACTGGAGCAGCATAACCTATCGTTGTGACTATCCCGATGTGGCCAAGTGTCAAACTATACTGCCGCCAATACCAGCAAACACAATAAAGGCCTCCCTAACGGGCGAGATTTTTTATCAATTACATGCGCGTGATTGTGTTAAATACTACAAATGTGAAGTTTTTATATGCCCAACTAATTATTATTGGAATTCTTTTACGCAAAATTGTGATTTTCCCCATAACGCTCAGTGTCCATTTGCCAAAGGTGTAGATAAAACTGCAGCTCCGGTTTCATTCCTTCCTCTGCAATCGTTGCCTTCAGGCATAGAAGCTGAACAAAAGGATCTATTTGCTCTACATTATCCCAATGATTGTGCCAAATTCTATCAATGTCAGACAATGCTGTGTCCAGCAAATTATTTTTGGAATAACCATAAACAACAATGTGTTATACCTCAATTAGCACAGTGTCCACTGCAGCCGCAGGTAATCGAAAGTAGCACTTCAGCTGTGCCCACAGCCTTTACAGCGCCCCCTACTCCTATTGTGACTACACAAGCAAGTGATAATAGCACGATTGAATGTTCGGACTGCGTTCAAAGGTGCGATGGCTATCTGCACCATTACTTACCTCATCCTTATGATTGCCATAAATTTATACAGTGCAATGGCTGGAGTTTTATACACACCTGCCCGGACAATCTGTTTTGGAATGCCAAATTAAATACATGTGATCGAATTTGTGTTTCAAATTAAGCAAAAATTTAAGGGAGAAATAAAGTTTATTTTCGAAAAGAAATTGTATGTGTTTGCTTGTACTTTAATGGTTATAAAAAGTTAGGCAAGAAATGAATAAAGAAATCTCAAACATTTTGTAATAAGATTTTATTATTTTTGCAAATGTAATCTGCTTTAAGCTTAAAGCCAAGGAAAATTTTTTAATAGCTGTGAAATACTTTTTGTAAGAAACTAAGGGTAAAGGAAAAAAATTATTATAAGCTTTCAATTAGCGCTATTAAATTAATTAATTGTTTGATACAATTATGATTATTCATCCTCATCGTGAATGAAATTTTCCCCTGTTCACAAAATCGCTATGGTAAACTTTGCTCACGTGAACATATGGCAACTTTGAAAAATATTCCCTGTATCATGAAAGATTTTTTCAGGGGAATGTATTCGCCTTTTTAATAGTGTTTGTTCATTTTGATACAAGGCGAATTGACACCAGCTTATGGTGAACAGCTGTTAATTTTCTCTTGTGCCAAATAAAAGCAATACGTTCGGTAATTTTGTGATAGCAGAAAATTTTACACTAACAAATATACAAAGCGAATATGCAGAGTTGCAAATCGGGACCACCTGCTTTGATACGAAGCGGCGAACTGTTAAAAATAAAGTTGTAATCTTTTAACAATAATTTAAATTTTAAAAGTAATTCAATAAATAAAAAGAAAATTGAATTATTCACCCTCATCGGGAATAAAAATTCAAGTGAAATATGTTCCTTTTTCCTAAAATTGTAATAGCCAAATTTTGTGTTGTTTTTTGTGTTTTTTGTCCGTGGGAAACATATGAGGTGAACAAAATGTTCGCATATTATTCCCGATATGGGTGATTATTGCAAAAGATGCGGAAAAGCCGGCAATAGCTGGAGGTTACGCCAAAGAGACAATACAGACATTTTAGAAGAAAAAAAAACTAAATTGAGAAGTAAACAGCGAATAGAATGCTGTAGAATGAAAAAATGCGTTACTAAAAAAGCACTTCGCCGAACGTTGATCCATTCATTGTTGACACACCTTTTTGATGCCCACCTGCGGCGAAAAGTATCGAAAAAAGAATAGAATTTAATAATTGGAGGAATAGCTGTGTTTTTATCACAAGCGATAGAGAACTCGTCAATGTTTCCAAAAAATAAAGAAACACGGTTTTTTTTTTGTTAACTCTATAATGCTTAAAAAATTCGGATACGAAAATTCTTACATTTTTAAATTAATTTATCACTGTAATTGTCTGCTTATAATTCTTTGCTTTAATTTCCCTTAACTTTCTTCTTCCAGTTGTATTGAAAAATTTTACAAATTCTAAACATTTTATTTTTCATTTAAAAGTTTTATTTTTGTCCAAACATCTTTATTTTTACATATCTAACATTTATAAATTTTCGAACAAAAATTTAATTTATATTTCGAAGGGAATAAAAAGTCTCGGAAAATTGGCTATAGCAAATTTTTGTTCGGGAGAAAAAAATTCCAGGGGAATAAAGTGTTCAACTTTTTTTTACAATAAAGTAGATTATTATATGGGCATTTTCACAGCAAAGTCCACTGCAGACCTACTGTGTCAGCTTCGTTGATTGCCATGTAATATCATTGATTCCTTCTTTTGGAACATACAAATAACTTAGTTACATAGTAAATCAAGCCAAAAAATATAAGCAAGTAAATGTGGGTAGTAGGCATTTCTGTGGAAATGCCCATATGTAAAACTCAATTGCTTGACACTAATGATTTTAATATACATATTTTGTTTAACTATTTTTTTTTTATTTTTATATAACTTATTTCAAAACATAAATGTGGTTTTCATAAATTTAATTTGAATTAAATTTAATTTTTTGTTTCAGTTAAAAAATTTTTGTTAAGGAAAATTAAGCGACATCACCGAAATTGGAATTGGAAAAAGAGGTATGTAAATATAATACTCGTACATATGTAATTATAAAATAAGTATGCATTTGCAAAAGTTTTTAATAGTGTTAAAATGTTTTGCTACAATTTGACATGAAACAATTTTATTGAAATTATCACTTCCGGTTTCGCAGTGCGACATCAACAAACGCGCAGTTACTTACGTATCCTTTAAATGCCATGACTCACTATCATACAAAGTCGTGCGATCTACGAAAAAGTACAACCCTGGTGTGATGAATTGTTATTGTCTTTTGAAAATTTTCATAAACTCCATCATACCAGGGTTGTATTTTTTCGTAGATCGCACGACTTTGTATGATAGTGTATCACGGCCTTAAACTATCATATGTCCCGCCTTCCAAAAGTTTCTGGTTTTGGGAGCATTATACCCTAGACCAATTTCGAATTAAAATAAAATAAATTAAAATTGGTGCAAAGTTAGAAAAAATTGGCAACAAAATTTTCAATTGCGGCCTTGAAGTGTGTAAAGAAATATTTGCATAACTCTTAACTACTCGTATATTGTTATAACCGGTAGGTTTTTGTTTTGGACCTAACAAGTGACCACTGTGTGTATTAATTTGTAGTTAGAAATAAAATAATTTGCCAGGTTCAGCTAGTGTACATATAAAACAGTTTTTTTTATAAAAACTGTCAAAAATTCAAAATTTTTTACATTTTAAAATTAAAAGTTGAATATTTTCCAACTCACACTGCAGACTTTATATGTAATTTTTTTTGTCAACTGAGAAATTAAAAATATAAAAAATCAATTGATATTTGGATCCGATATCTGGAAGATACTGGACCAAAGTTTTGAAAAATGTTCAAATTTAAATTTTCATATGTGTATAGCTGACTAACTAAAAAAGAAAACTGTAAAACTAAACAAGTTTTGAATAGATCTTATCAAGTGATATAACGATTTTTGAAATCGAAAAAAAAAGAATTCACGGGGTCATGGGACCCCGGGTAGGAACGTAGTTCCTTACCTTTTACTTACCTTAGAAATTGCTCCTTACCATCTACTGGTCTTATTTTTGATAAAATATATATACCGTTTGTGTCCTTTCAAATGCTGATCTATCCATGGCTTGAATTTCTTCAAAATCGGTTAGATAGTTTCAAAGAGGCAGAAATTTACTCTTACTTCCCCAAGTGCTCCTATTTAAAAAATAAAAAAATTTTTGCCTATGTCATCTTGTAGACTCAGATGTGTCTATGTTTTGAATTCCATCAAAATCAGACAGATAGTTTCAAAGAATCGTATATATAGTTTCAAAGAGGAAGTCATTTCCCCTTACGTCCCCTCTTGGTCTTACTTTTCAACAAAATCTACAGCTTATGTCTTCTTTTAGGCTCAGATCTGTCTATGTTTTCAATTTCATTAAAATCGCTAATAGATAGTTTGAAAGAGGAACACATTTCCCCTTAGCTTCCCTCGTGGTCCTATTTTTGAAAAAATCTACAGCCTATGTTTTGAATTTCATCAAAATCGGTTAGATAGTTTATGAGAGGTAGAAATTTCTCCCTACCACCCCTCGCGCTTATAGTTTTTGAAAAACATATAACCCATGTGTCCATCTAGACTTAGATCTATCTCTTTACTTAATTCCATCAAAATCGGTTCCGTGGTTTAGCCATTAAAGCGCAACAAATAAACAATAAATTTACTATCTCATTTGTAATATTAGTTCTGGTTCCCACACGTCGGGTTTGATTCGTCAAGTCTTGAGTTTTTAGGAGGGACAGAGAAAAAGAGAATGAAGAATGATACCAGTCAAGTTTGTTTTTTCTTTTTGTTTTGACATACCTAATACTCTACGACAAAGCAAATTGATGAAAGAAACTTGAACTAAAACTGATCAGGTAAAGTTGATGTGTTAGCAGACTTAGTTAGCAGAGACACCTTCAGCTATCACTGCCTCGAACCACTAATTCAAATCACGAACCTTTGGCAAGCACACAAACCATATTGGAGATTCCGAAAAAACTAAGCCAAAAACCCAAAATTTCTAGGCCTTCCTTGGTACTTCCCCGGAAAAATACGTCAACACTGAAAATCTAAAACATCCGCTGTGGCAACACCATTATGCTATGTAGTTGTTAAGGCCATGACTCACTTAGTTGTTAAGGCCATGACTCACTATCATACAAAGTCGTGCGATCTACGAAAAAGTACAACCCTGGTGTGATGAATTGTTATTGTCATTTGAAAATTTTCATAAACTCCATCATACCAGTGTTGTACTTTTTGCACGACTTTGTATAATAGTGTATCACGGCCTTTACCAGTATTTATAACCAGTATTCGGCAGTATTTTTTTAATTTTCAAACAAATTTTGTTTTACATGCATGGAGCGCCATAAGAAAATGACATACGTTCCAAAAATGGCATGGGTACTCTGGTTTGAAACTTCACAGCTCTGCCCCTGAGCAATTTGGACAACTGGTATTTCAAACGTTAATAGGAATACTCCTCTGCTATATTCGTGAGAAACTTTATTTCGACAGGAATATCCGCTTAGAAATAGCTGATGCCCCACTGTGTGCTGTTACTGCGTATTCCGTTGTGGCTGTGGTTATATTGATTTCTGAATTTAGTTCTTTCTCCCTTTTTTCATGAACTTCATGATAAGAAAAATTCTAAATACTCGTTTTATAAAAACTTTAGAAATTAATTAAAAATTAATAATTGCAATGGGAGAACGTTGTTTTTATTTCGTACATATGTACATACGTCAATTAAATCAAAACTCTTATAAAACATTTAATGCAATGTATGTATGTATGTATAACACATCAGACAGAGGTAGCACTGGTGGCACAGTGTTTTGCGCCGAGGATTTTATCTTTAGTTGATAAAAAAATATGTATTTTTAGCACATATGATTTTTTTATTACACCAGTGTCAGATAAGAATATTGCCTTGTCGCTATTTAAAAAATTATTACTTTCACAGTGAGGTATTTGGAAAAAAATCGAGTTTCCGGTCAGTTCTCTGTGAATGTAAAACACTGGAAGCTTAAAAATTAATTAAAAATTAAACAAATTTAAGTTTAATAATAAGAAACACCGCCCTATCATTGTTATAATGACGCACGAAAATTTTAAGAAACTTTCGACAACTTTGAACAAACTAAACGAGGAAAAAAGTCAATCACCTGATGATTCCCATAGACCTTATAATATAAACTACAGTACAATACATTTATTACGAATTATTTGAATTAAGCAGAGTTACACAATTTTATATTGTGTTCAAATGGTTTTTAATTAAAATCTTAATTTATTTATCTGTTAATATTATGAAGTAATTTCAAAATTTTACTGTCTTGTCTTGAAGATACGCTTATTAACGGGTGTTGTTGTTTGATTTAACAACCAAAGGCGCGGGGATGATCACATACGCCTATGCGATCGTTGAACATTGTGCCATTGCTGCACTCAAGCTTAACTTCACATTCACATTGACAGACTACATAATTATTGCTGCATTTATTGTTGGCATCGAGGAATGTGGTGCCATTGGGTTTCCCTATACAACGACCACCGCTAGCGCACTGAGTGCCGGAGGGACCGGCGTGTGGTCCAGTTGGTGGTTGATAAGGTTTATTACATTTGGCATTTTCGGGGAAATCACAGGAGCCGGTTGCAGAATTGTAGTGCAAATTATTTGGGCAATCGAATAAGATGGTCTGGTTGTTTTCACAAACAATAAACTGTTGGCATGTTTTACCAGGAATCTTTGAGCCAAACAGTCTACCACAGCATTCCCCTTCGCAATCATTAGGTGTAGACGGGGGCGGAACTGTTGGTATTTCAGTAGTTTTTGGGGTTTCCGTGGGCCTTTGGGTTGGATTTGGAGATTCTGTAGAAATTGATGTTTCAGTTGGCTTTTGGGTTTCAGTTGTTTGTGAAGTATGGGTGGGTTCCGAAGTAGTATTTGGAGTTTCAGTGGGATTGGGAGTAGGTTTCGGAATCTCAGTGGAACCGGGAGTCTCCGTGTGGCTTAGAGTTTCAGATGGCATTGAAGTCTCTGTGTGATTTGGAGTTTCAGCTGGATTTGGAGTTTCTGTATGGCTTAGAGTTTCCGTGTGGTTTGGAGTCTCCGTGTGGTTTGGAGTTTCAGTTAGTTTTGGTATCTCCGTGTGATTTGGAGTTTCAGTTGGCTTTGGAGTTTCAGTATGACTTGGAGTTTCTGTATGGTTTGGAGTTTCCGTGTGATTTGGAGTTTCAGTTGGGTTTGGAGTTTCCGTGTGGTTTGGAGTTTGTGTGTGGTTTGGAGTTTCTGTGGAGTTTGGAGTTTCTGTGGGGTTTGGAGTTTCCGTGTGGCTTGGAGTTTCTGTGGAGTTTGGAGTTACCGTGTTGTTTGGAGCTTCTGTGGAGTTTGGAGTTTCAGTGTGATTTGGAGTTTGGTTTGGGGTTTCAGTGTGGTTTGGGGTTTCTGTGGAGCTTGGAGTTTCTGTGTTGTTTGGAGTTTGTGTGTGGTTTGGAGTTTTTGTGTGGTTTGGAGATTCCGTGTGGTTTGGAGTTTCTGTATGATTCGGGGTTTCAGTGTGGTTTGGAGTTTCTGTACAGCTTGGAGTTTCTGTAGAGTTTGGAGTTACTGTGGAGTTTGGAGTGTCCGTTTGGTTTGGATTTTCTGTAGAGTTTGGAGTCTCCGTGTTGTTTGGAGCTTCTGTGGAGTTTGGAGTTTCTGTATGGTTCGGGGTTTCAGTGTGGTTTGGAGTTTCTGTAGATCTTGGAGTCTCCGTGTGGTTTGGAGTTTCTGTGGAGTTTGGGGTTTCCGTGTGGTTTGGAGTTTCTGTGGAGTTCGGATTTTCTGTGGAGGTTGGAGTTTCTGTGTGGTTTGGAGTTTCTGTGGAGCTTGGAGTCTCCGTGTGGTTTGGAGTTTCTGTGGAGTTTGGAGTTTCCGTGTGGTTTGGAGTTTCTGTGGAGTTCGGATTTTCTGTGGAGGTTGGAGTTTCTGTGTGGTTTGGAGTTTCTGTGTGGTTTGGAGTTTCTGTGGAGCTTGGATTTTCTGTGGAGGTTGGAGTGTCTGTGTGGTTTGGAGTTTCTGTGTGGTTTGGAGTTTCTGTGGAGCTTGGAGATTCCGTGTGATTTGGAGTTTCTGTATGGTTCGGAGGTTCACTTGGTTTTGGAGTCTCTGTAGGTTCTGGAGTTTCATTGGGTCTTTGAGTTTCTGTAGAACTATGAGTTCCTGTTGGCCTTGGAGTTTCGGTTGATGCTATGGTACTTGTGGTTGGATGCGCAGCTTCCGTAGATTTTGAAGTTGATGATGTTGTAATTTTACAAGGCGTTGTTACAGAAGTTGCTGTTGGTCGTGGGGTTTCAGTGGAGTTTGGAGTTACAATAGGCTTTGAAGCTTCAGTGCCTTGTGGAATGTCAGTTGTATTCGAAGGTTTTTGGGGTTTAGTGGGCTGCAGAGTTTCAGTAAGTGTTGAAGATTCAGTTGGCATCGTTGTTGTGGTGGTTGTATGTGGGTTTTCTGTGACTGTTGTTCCAGTTGATGATGATGTGGTTTCGCTAGGAGCTGTTCCAGTAGGCTTTGGTGTTTCACAAGGAGTGGTCACACTAGGAGTTAGCGAGGGCCGTGGACTTTCAGTAACTCTTGAAGTTTCGGTAGTTGGAGATGATGAAGTTTCAAAAGTAATGGTTGCTTCAGAAGTTTTAGTAGATTTGGGGCTTTCGGTGGTCTGAGCTATTTCAGTAGTTTCGGAAGGTCCAATAGTTAGCAATGTTGTAGTGACTTCAGGAGAGCCCGTTGTGCTTGCATTTTCTGTCGGCGCTGATGGTTCGGTTGTTTCATTTGTGTAAGGCGTAGTCGTGGTTGGTGGTAATGGAGTATTGCAGCACGCCCCACAATCACATGATTCACATTGATTTTTCAGTAAAAAAAATGATCCATCATATTGACAACGTGCCCTGGAAGGCAAATCGCACATTTCCAATTCACGATTAAAATGTAATCCCTTTGGACATTCTCTTACAATAACGCGACGGTTGCGAGAGCACACAAGAAATTTTGAACAACTTGCAGGCAAAGCAATACGCTGTCCAATATTATCCGAACTACAGTAGCTGGCTGATGTGTAATCCACAAGCGCCAAAATAGCGGAAGCTAATAAAATTATTGTAAATTTCATGGTTCGCGTTTTTTCGTTGTAACACGATTTCTGTTTCGAATATATATCTCGTCGGGGAATAAAGAAAGATGCACACGTTATGGATGGCGGAGATGCAGTATCTCGCTTTTTATACGAACGCCCAGAAGATGCTGCATGCAGACTTTATAGATAAAAAATAACAGTTATTTTCTAATTTGATATTTATGTAGGTTATTGATGTTGCTTTGTTTTATTTTTATCATTTTTTTCAATAAATAATATATAATTTTAAATAAAAACATTATCAATCATTTTATCTGATATATTTTTTTTATCAAACGATGGTTTTTTTTATCGTAAACGTTGTTGTTTGGTTGGAAACTTTTAAGTTCAGTGAAAAAAAAAACAAGAAGTTGTATCTGCAAAAAAAAAAAACAAAAAAAGTCTCTACAATTTAAAAAATTATATAAATTATTCTTTTTGTAAAAAAAAACACCTGTGCCCGTAATGTGTTTAACAAAATTCGTATTCGTGTATATAGTGTTCCACACAAATTGTCCCCTTTCCCCTCTTGATGCTAGTTTATAAGATAAAAGATATATGATATAGATATATAGATAGTTTCGGAGAAGCAGAAATTGCCCACCGCACCTATTTTGATCTTATCCTTAAAATAGATGAAGCATGTGTTTCATTCTATGGTTTAAATTTCACAAAAATCGGTTGGATTGTTTCGGAAAAGCTGAAATTTCCCCCTTTGGTCCTAGTTTTAATTTTAAAAATATGTAAAGCATGTGTGTTCTTTTAAACACACCTACGGCTTGAATTTCATTAAATTGTTCAGATAGTTTCGGAGGGCAGATTTTTTCCCGTGGTCCTCTCTTGGTCCAACTTTATTGTTCTTTTTAAACCTACTCTGTGTTAAAGTGAACAAAAGAAAAAAATAAGTATTCAAATCGGTCAAGCTTTTTTTTAGTTTTAATGAAACTAACGAACGGCGATTAATTTTTTTTTCATATGCATATCTTTATACTTAGGTAGATTAAAAAAAACATACTTGCAATTTTGAAGTCATTTACCACTTTATTCCATATATGTAATGCAAGTATAAATATTGTGTTTAAGCTATTTCACATTGTACATTTGCTGCATAGTTGCATGTTGATAGTTTGCTATCCCAGTGTAAATTCTTGGAACAATTCATTTCAACTTCGCACTCACATTTACACATGACGTATTTTGAACAACTGGTTAGAGAAGGGAAAAATGTACCATCAGGCAGACCTGTACAACGTCCTCCACTAGAACAAGCAATGCCACATGGTCCGGCCAATGGACCAGATGCTGGAGTGAAAGGCCAAGGACAATTGTAGTTTTGTGGGTAATCACAGTATTCTTTGTTAGGATTATAGATGAGATTATTGGGGCAGATAACTTCGACAGCGCAGCCATGGTTGCACTTGTGGAATTTATTACAAACACCATCCACAGCAAATAGTGCACCATTCGTCTGATTCTTACAGATATCTACATTGTTGCTACAAAAGATTGTAGTTGCATTGCTAATTCCAGCTCCACTGCTGTTGCCACTTGCATTACTTCCATTACCGCTTTCACTTCCATTTCCATTACTGGCTGAAGTAATAGCACAAGTCTGAAGTTCCGCATTGAACCTTGTGCCATCAGGACAGGGCATTTCTATTTCGCACTCGCATTGGCATATAACATAACCACTGCCATGCAAACTGGCAAATAACTTTCCATCTGGCTTACCAGCACATTGGCCATGGTGAGCGCATGTTATACCTGAAGGACCTGTCGTAGGGGGGGTCGATTGCCAAGGGCAATCTACATTTTGGGGATGATCACATTTTCCAGTAGCCATGTTGTATTGCAAGTTATCAGGACAGTCCATAATATTGGCGCAACCTCCTACACAAACAATATATTGATTGCAGGTGCCATTGACTTGTATAACAGTTCCGGCCGATTCATCAATACATACGGTTAAATTGTTAGAGCACCAGCTGCCAGGTGTAGAGGGATACGTAGGGGTGGCAGGAGTTTCAGGCGTCGGAGTTTCGGGAGAGGCTGGAGTCCCAGGCGTATCAGGAGTAGCAGGAGTTTCTGGTGTGGCAGGAGTAGCGGGAGTTTCGGGGGTGGCAGGAGTTGCTGGTGTGGCAGGAGTTTCTGGTGTGGCTGGAGTTTCTGGCGTAGCAGGAGTTTCCGGGGTAGCTGGAGTTTCCGGGGTAGCTGGAGTTCCTGGTGTGGCTGGAGTTTCGGGTGTGGCAGGAGTTTCAGGGGTAGCTGGAGTTTCAGGGGTGGCTGGAGTTTCAGGGGTAGCTGGAGTTTCGGGTGTGGCAGGAGTTCCCGGAGTAGCTGGAGTTTCTGGTGTGGCAGGAGTTTCGGGTGTGGCAGGAATTTCCGGAGTAGCTGGAGTTTCAGGGGTGGCTGGAGTTTCTGGTGTGGCAGGAGTTTCCGGAGTAGCTGGAGTTTCAGGGGTGCCTGGAGTTTCTGGTGTGGCAGGAGTTTGCGGAGTAGCTGGAGTTTCGGGTGTGGCAGGAGTTTCAGGGGTGGCAGGAGTTTCGGGTGTGGCAGGAGTTTCAGGTGTCGCAGGAGTTTCTGGTGTGGCTGGAGTTTCTGGTGTAGCAGGAGTTTCTGGTGTAGCTGGTGTTCCTGGAACCTCCGGACATTCTGGCTTAATATTACAACCATAAAGAGCACAACACGCTGAGCAGTTTGCCTCCTCGCTGGCAAAATTTACAAATGCAATGTCACAAGCTGCACGTTGTCTTAAATCACACATGCCTTTAAAGCGGTTGAAATGCAGTCCTAAAGGACAACTCATGATCCGATACGTTTTACCATTTTGACATTCCACAAATTTACTGCATTCTGCCGGATGCGATAAATGAACGCCATTCATTTGATATTCGCAAATATCCAAAGCGAAAGCTAGTCCAATACTCAAGCTTAGCAACAGCAAAACACTTTGTTCTTAAAGTAAAAATTTTGTTCACAACTTTAAATCTCTTTATTCGTATAAAACCTGAAAATCCCCTTACCTTTAAGCATTTTGGAATTACTGCAAAATAATTATGATAAGTTTCCTTTTGTCTTCTTCGAATGCCTCTTAAATATTCAAAGTGCTAAACGTTCACTATAATACCGACTACTGATTGACGAAAATGTTTGGTTTATATATTTATACAGATATCATATTTGATTATTTTATATAATACATTTGCTAACTTGTATTCAAGATACATATTTGATAATATAATTGCTAGTTGTTAGACGTTATACATAAACAGGGTGTTTCGTCAGAAGGTTTAGAAAAATAAAATTCAATTCAATTGTTTGCAAAGGAAAACAAAGCCCATGATCATGAATGGCAATGACTGGGCCGACAGCGATATGACTGGCAGCTTAGTAAATGACATAAAGAATTCCCATCAACAATTAGTACCAGAAAGAAAGCACAAAGATCCTGAGGTGAATCCTCCACCCGTCCTGTTTTCATAAACCAACTCCCTAGTTTCAAAATGTGTTTAAGGCTATCTCTATACAGACTCTGGAATATTTCACAGAGGAATAAATTCTTTGGGAAAGTTTCTTTTCTTTTGTTGGTGTTTCCTTCTTATGAATTGCAAAATTAGAGATGAAGAAGAACGGTTTGAAAGCCTGCTTAAGGCTTGCTTTTTATCTAACACCTATCATAGTGTATTTTAGTTCTCTATGAGACTGTTACTGTAGTTTCTGTTAGAACTGGAATTGATTCTAGCATATACGCACTTGTCTCTAGTCAATTTAAGTGCTAAACTTTTTACTCCAAACATCCTAACTTCTTCCAAAAAGAATATATTTCAGAAGCTTTTAATAACATCTACTATTTAGGAACCTAAAAAAAAGATATCATTTGATTAAACCTGTTCTTGGTTATACTTTTCTTTTTAACCACTGATAATTATTTCTGTTTCAATTTATATTCTTTTTTTATTTCACTGGTGGTTTACAATACGTTCTTATCTTTTTTGATACTACGTAGGGGAAAAAAACATGCATGCACTTTGATTAGAATGCAATCAATATTCTTTCTATTACTTCCTCGAATTATTAACAAGGAACTTTAACAGGGATTGAAAATTCTATACTTTTGAATTTTTTTGTGATTATATTTTGCTTAAACTGATTTTCAGTTATATTCGTATTATTCTTTATTTGAGATTAAATTAATTTTATTATGGAATTAGTTGACTTTGTCAAAAACTGAACATTTAATCTACATACACATACAGGATGTCTTAAAAGACTTTTATCGAAACAATATTTATTACTTATTTAAGATTACAATTTAAAATTTTATGCTTTACAAAAATTTTACCTCCCGTGCTGGCTGCCATAATGGATGTTTTCTTTTTAAAATGGCCAAATTGGTCGTTTTATTGTCGCAAACTTTAGATTTGAGATAAACTTGTAGAAAAGAGTCCATAGTGGTAACTCAGGACTGCGTGGAGACAGAAAAAAAAGGCATCTTAAAAAGTCGGCGGCTTAGGAAAAAAACTCTCAGCCGCCTACGAGCCAGCTGACAGTCGTTGGTTTTATATTGTATATAACAAGGTAAGGTCTAAAGTATATTTATGTGAAAGTTGTCAGGTGTTTGATTTTTTCTCGTTTAGAGAAAACGAAGTGCTGTCAAAAATTGTTTATTTTTGTTTATTTTGTTTTATTGTATTTTGTACACATTAAAATTTGTGTTTGAAAAATTTTTTGTAAAAATGTTCTTAAAAAGCATATAAAAACAAAATATAATATAATTTTGTAATAAAAAAGTTCAACATTAAAAAGTGTAATTGGTGGTGTACATTTTATTGCGAAATATTTAGCCGTAGCTACCGGCATGAATAGGCGACGACTTGAAGTAACACTGAAAGTCAGCGGCGGCTCTTGAGCCGGCTTTAATCCGATTGGCTTGTATCTCTGCGCAGATATTAATTTATGTCACCTCTGCTCAAGCCTCTAAAGGGCCACTCAGACTATTATACTTTGTATTAATAATACATGTCAAAAATTCAAATAATACGTGCAAGTGCGATATTGTGAATGCAAAATGTCATGACGAATGGTAAATAATACGATAAAAAATTTGACATCCCATAAGACTTGACAATTTTTTGAAATTTTTCTAAACGATAATACTTTTTTAAATCGGCTATAACTATTGAATATGCTTATCGTATTGAATAATTTTTCGTGTAAGCCATGTCTGAAAATAAGTGAAACTATCGATTTCCCTTTTTTTTCTTATTTAAATCAACTACTTTGAATGCCGCTTATTTTCAAGGGCCGGCGCGACCACAGCTTTCAGGAGACTGCTCTGCCGCAGGAAGTCAACGAATAATGTAGGCATGTTAATCCTCAACAGCTGTTTGCTTTCTACTTGTGTTTTTAATGCAAAATATGAGGTGTGATGGTGTGAACACAGAATGTAACTTTACGTTAAATTTTTTGACAGTCGAAACAAATGTCTTTAGATTTCTTTCTGGTAAAGTGTGATGAAAGTCTTTATACATGTATAATAGTCTGAGTGGCCCTTAAGTGGCACTATTTGGCTTAAATTTCTATACCAATCTTGTAGAAATACAGCTTAAGATTTTTAATGCGTTGTAATGACGATCTATGAATATTTAAAGCACTTGCGCGCTTCCTCATTGGAAGCTTAAGATCGCGATGGACAGACTAACGATCTTGATAATCTCGTTAGTACCATTTTAGTTTTTCCAACGATTTGCAAATTTCCTAAAACTTTACGGCTCACTTTTTTTAAATAGGTGATAGGCTTGGTGTATCATTTAAGTAGTGGAAACAGAAGTTCCGACGTTGCGCACGTCTCTACTAATTTAGTTTTATCCATTTTTCGTATAAGATGTATGTCAATTGCATCATTTAAGTGCTGAAATCTTCTAGCATAGCAGCATCTGCGATGTGCTGCAGTTGGAATTACCATTTATGTAAAACTCACACGCACAATAGGCAGTTCGGCTCGACAAAACTCTCCATAACGACTGTACTCCCAATTGTCGCGCCTCAAACTACACAGCGATGTCACGAGACAGAAGATAATTGTGTATTCGGACGTTCTCGCTGACACCGAGCATGTGCCTTCTTTAAAGACTCTTTCGTAGTGGCATTGATTTATCGTATTTTTAACCGACTTCAAAAAAAAGAAAGAGAAGGTTATCTATTCGTCTCGAAAAAAATGTATGGGATATAAAATAAAATTTTAATAAGCATGCCTCCGCCCATTTTTTAAATGCAAGATTTTGTGTTTTTCAGAGCTCAGGGTGTGTGCTAAGTTTTGTAAAAATCGGTACAGTGGAACCACTTAAAATAAAATATTAAATTTTAATGGGCATGACTCCGCCCATTTTTTCAAATGGAAGATTGTGTCTATTTTTGAGCTCAAGGTGTGTGATAAGTTTCGTAAAAATCAGTTAAGTAAAACCTCGTGAAGTATAATAATAGATTTTAATGGGCATAGCCCCGCCCATTTTTTTAAATTTTAAAATTGTGGAATTACAAGAACCAAAGTAGAATATCATCAAATTAAATAAAAAATTGTGTGTCCCCGCCCAATTTTGTTTGCAATGGGACTAATGGCAAGTCATACCCTCTCAGAGAATAAAAAGATTTTTACAATCGGTCTAACATGAACCGAGTTATGAAGTAACACCGCCAAAAAAAAGTAGAGACGAATTTATAACCTCTTCCTTTTTTCGAAGTCGGTTAAAAATAAGAAAAGTTTTATAGCTTCTATTGCCAAATACTCAAAGAGCAAAATGCATGCAACAAAATTTCTTGAAAAGAAGACGTCAGTTGTAGAAACACTTTTGTTTCCCAACTATGTATGTATGTATATATCTTTTATAAATATAGTTTTAATTTTACCAAAGGGTTCGCAATACTCGTATTTTTTAGGCAAAACTAAATTTTGTGTATTGAATATTGCTTTAGTTCTTTCTTTTTCAGGGCAATCATGAATAAAATTCCGCATGAAATTTCTCCCTTTTCCAATTAGAATTTTTTGTTTACTTGCTATTAGTTGGAATTATTCCCAGGGAAAAATTTCACGCGGAATTTTATTCATGATTGCCCTGTTTATCTTTACATCAGATTTTGTTTGCTTTTAAATATTTTTTTTAAATTAGCATCCTGCATGTCCTACGATATCGAACATTTTCTTTCGCCTGCTTTCTAGATGACAAACAGCTGTTTTGAGTCCCTGCAACGACCACCAGCATGACAAATCGAACGAAAACCGAACAAAAAACGCAATTACTTCCACATAAAACTGCATCCCATCATTGTATTCACTTACAGACGGTTTTTCGAAAACCTTTCTCACAGCAAAAAGCGTGTTTTTCATTCGGAATTTCTGTGTTCCGATGATATTAGGCGGGCTTCTCCAACCTCTGTATTGACTTTCATAAGGAGATTCATACAGAGCTTGATTTAATTTACACATCTATGTCACAAAAGATCCATTAGGTGTCGCAGTGGCGGTCGTTGGACCAGATCTTTTCAATTTCCCTTATATGTAAAATAGTTTTTTTATTTTCGAAGCATCCTTTTCAAAAAACGAACAACAGATAGAAAATATCTATTTGAACTTTCTGACTAATATATTTTTTTCTGATTTTCAGAGTTATTCAGAAATTATTGGCTAAAAAAAATATTTTTAATGTAAAATGTAATTTTTGTTTTGTCTTCAAAAATTCATAAAAAAAATCAAAATGGCAAACGTTTTACATTTTTGTTGTGTATTTATCGGAAAGCTAAATATGCTGGCAATAAAATAAGCTATAAGTAATGAAAATCTGTGCAAAAATTTTGATTTTATTCACAATTAAGTCCGGTAGCCAGCCCACTTTGACAAACATTGTGTAATACAATTATCCGTAACACACTTGCACCTTGTGGTGCAAGTAAAGGAATTATTTTTTTAAGGTTGCTGAAATTAAAAAACATAGTAATAATAGGACGTATGTATTCAATGGCTCGGAATGGAGGAGTGTTGCTACATAACGGAAATCAATATCCGTCCGTACCACTACTCGTATCTCATGCAGTAACTATGAAAGAGAGCTAAGGAAACATGAAATTTTTGCTGAATAGAATTCAGTACGATCGCTATTTGTGGAATATATGTATGTGCCGGTTTAAAAGAAGTGCCCAGAGAAACAAGCCGTCTTAAAAAGACGGTGGTGCCGGCTTAGGAAAAAATAGTCGGCGGCGGCTCATAAGCCGGCTGACATTGACAGCCACTTTTTATAAGTTTTTTAAACACATTTCTATAAAAAATATTTCAAACACCTGATGTCTTCCATACAATTTGTAAGATGTAGTACAAATTTGCAGCTACAAAAAACAATTAGTCTGCTGCAATTTTGAGTCGAGGCTAGCCGCATGCATCGGCGGCGGCTTGAAGTTACATTGAAAATAGGCGACGGCTGTTGAACCGGCTATGAGCCTATCGGCTTATTTCTCTGCAAGTGGCTATGCTAGGAGGATACACAAAATAATGTTGCTTTTTTGTAAATTGGTCCTTAAGATCAAATGCGATTCCGAAAAGCAAAAACATTGCAAATGAGCCTTTAGTTGACGGGCAAAAAATATTTTTGCCATCACTGTGCATATTTGCTGGTCCCCAAATATGAGAAATCTTTAAATAATTGTTCAAATCTAAGTTGGTCGGTCAATCAAGAATGAAGAAGAGCGTAGGTAGCTTTCGAAAATGTATGTCACAATTTTCTTGGAAATAGAAGAGCTGCAAATTACGAAGAACTAGCTGGTGCAGGAACTTCTTCTTTCATATCAACAAACTCGGATGCAACATGTCATTAAAAATTTTTTAAACTGGAAGACTGCTCAAGAGCTCGAACAACTGCCAAATACAGATAAAATAAATAAACATTTGGCAACGCTGTCTGGCAGTCAAGAATTTTTCGTTGCCCATTAGAAACCTAAAGTTAGTTATGAAATCTAAGGCATTTCTTCGCGTTATAATATTTAAACTTTATTTGCAAGCCAATGGGGTTGAACAGATCTGCTTTCTAGCAAATAGGTTGTTTTTCAGTTGATATTAGATTTATGAATTAATATATAAAGCATCGCCAAATTCGTCAAAAGTCAGTCAGTATTCTCTTCACGGTTAAATACATAAGAAAAAAAAAAAAACAAAACTAAAAATTCAAATGAATCGTTTTGCAATAGTGGTCACAATTGCTCTGCAGTGTTTCACACTGTTCGATGAGACTTTGGGACATGGCATGTTGTTAGCTCCGCCTGGAAGGAGCTCACGTTGGCGCTATGATAAGAAAGCTCCTGTCAATTATGATGATGATGGCAATTATTGTATTGGGTGTTTTTTATTGAGGTATAGAACTTTAAGTTGGCATCACTTTTTTAACTGGCGGCCATTTTGTCAGCTGTCAAGTGATTAATATTTAGTTTGGTTTGCCATTTCATCATGAACAGGTTGACAAAAGAACAACGCTTGCAAATCGTGCAAATTTATTTCGAAAATAATGGTTCAGTTCGCGAAGTTTACCGCAAGCTCCGTCCATTTTATGGTCGACATAATCGTCCATCAGAGCAATTAATTCGGTTAACCATGGATCGTTTTCGCACTACGTTTACTCTATGTGATAATACGCATCCGCAGAGACGTCGAACAGTGCGCACCGAAGAAACAATTGCCGCTGTAGAGCAAAGTGTTGAAGAGGACCCGAATGAATCGATTCGCCACCGTGCACAGCAATTGGAGCTTTGTCCATCAACTTTATGGAAGATTTTGCGCAAAGATCTTGGCTTGCGACCTTACAAGATCCAGCTTGTGCAAGAATTAAAGCCGCGAGACCATGCAATGCGTCGTGATTTTGGTGTATGGGCCGAAAATGAGATTGATCTCGATGCTGATTTTCATCGCAAAATTTTGTTCAGTGATGAGGCTCATTTTTGGTTGAATGGCTACGTCAACAAGCAAAATTGCCGCATTTGGAGTGAAGAGAATCCACATGAGACCCTTGAGACGCCATTACATCCACAAAAACTGACTGTTTGGTGTGCTCTATGGGCTGGTGGAGTCATTGGGCCATACTTCTTCCGAAATAATGCTGGAGAGTCAGTTACCGTTAATGGAGACCGGTATAGAGCCATGATAACCGACTATTTTGTTCCCGAATTGGATGGCATGAATGTGGATGAGTTGTGGTTCCAACAAGACGGCGCTACATGCCACACAGCGCACGTCACAATCGATTTATTGAAGGAAACATTCGATGAGCGCATAATTTCGCGGAATGGACCTGTCAATTGGCCACCAAGATCGTGTGATTTGACACCATTGGATTATTTTCTTTGGGGATATGTGAAGTCGCTCGTCTACGCCAACAAACCAGAAACGTTAGGGAACTTGGAAGCCAACATTCGTGGCGTTATTGCCAACATACGGCCCCATATGCTCGAAAAAGTGATTGAAAATTGGACCTGTAGAATTGGCTTTATTCGAGCCAGCCGCGGCGGCCACATGCCCGAAATCATATTTAAACGTTAATGGCATAAAATTATCCTTCCAATAAAGCCAAACTGATGGACATTAAAACGATTTTCTTGTGTTTTATTTCAATTCGAAGTTCTATACCTCTAAAAAAAACACCCTATACATACATACATATATCGTGTTTATAAAAAGAACTTACAATAAATCAAATCAAATTACTGAATTTTTTTTTTGCTACTTTTTTCGCCAAATCGAAACCTTATATCCACAAAAAGAAAATAATACTTAAATGCAAAATGTCATAGAAAATTTGTTGTGTAAACCTGTAAAACTGATTAAGGCAGAAGAACATTTGATAAAAGTTAATTTTCCGTCCAAAACTTTTATGAAAAACAAAATAGGATCAATAAATTTAGCGAAAAAGGGCTTGCTTGCTCTCTCTCAATCATATTCAAAATTCCCTTATTTGATGTCTATACATGAGTCAAGAAAACAAGATTGCGCATTGCGCAGGTCGGTTATTTTATTTTCTGCTTGTGACGTAGACATAGAATTTTTGTTGTAAACAAAGTACATACATTTGTGTGTGAAATGTGCTCTCTATCTATCACATACTTTTTACAACAATCACACGTGTGTATTCTATGGTGATGTAGAAAATTTTTTTGTACGGCTGAGTGCGCAATCTTGTTTCTTTGATTCATGATGTCTATCCATTGGATGCTCCAACATAATTAAGATGCTATTTATAAATAATCTTTCTATTAAATTTATACTTGCTGCTTTTTATTGTTTCTATACTGTTAAGTAGAGCTGTGCAAATGTCGTGATTTTATCGTGTCGCGCGTGATCGTGATCAAATTTATAATTAATCACGCGTGAGTGCGTGACCGTGACTTAAAAAAATTACTCATGCGTGAGTTTTTTTTAAGAATCACCCACGAATTCTCACGCTCTCGCGAGACAACACTCCTGCGTGGGTATATAACTGTATTAAAAATTTTAAATTTTCTTATAACAAATACTACAATCTATGTCTGAGCTGTCCAAAGTAGCACCAGAGTGCCGAACATCAATCGGCTTCTTATACAAATGAATACACATACGCGAATACATTACTCTCGTGTTTCTCTCTGATCTATGTATATACATATGTCTATACATACATATAGGTAGAATGAGCCTGCAAGCATAATGCATACATACTGTTAAGTTGTTTCAACTCATTTATTTACTTGTCTGTTTACAACTGCCTCTTATAATCTAAAAATTAAAATACTTATAGTTAATACTTGAACAATAAAACTTAAACCTAAGCAAATATGGATGTGCAGAGAGAATACCCAATTACTTGCCAATAATATGACTCCTAGGTATTTGCAGGTAAATAACCTGTACTTTAAGTAAGTCAGCTAATAATACGATTCCATGGTATGTGCAGGTAAATAACCTGTTGAGTGACACATGACTTATATATTGCGCATTTTCACTACACCTCCCCTTTTAAAGAGAAAGTTCTTATAGAGATCATTGATCAAGTGATGTCGATAAGAACTTTCTTTACAAATGTTATTGATAATAGTTTTAGGTATATATAAATTTTAATATTATTCAATATATTATAATAACTATTAATTCAACTTATACTAAAATGCATGTTGTAATATGATTATTATGAATATAAAAAAATAATTAATATATAAAAATATATGACAAATACAATGTATCAAAGAAAAGTATACAAATAAATTATTAAAAGGTTTTCACATTCTGTTTGTTAATTTTCTGATTCTTCCCCTTTATTTTTACAGTAATATTATTTTTGTCGTCAACGTCAATGACTCTATATGGTCCCTTGTAAATTGATTCTAGTTTGTGTGCTGTGTTATTTTTTATGAATACTTCTTGACCTACGGTAATGTTAATGTTATTGAGGTTTTGGTCATGTGAATTTTTTTGATTTAGTTTTGCTTTGTTTATTAGATGTTCTGCTCTTTTCAATGCAGTTTGCAGTCTGAATTTTACCTCGTTTGAATAGTTATCAAAATTATATACAGTATCTACTTTCTCAGATGGTATTAGTGGATTATGGTTTGGAACGTTCGGAAAAATCAATTCAAATGGACAATATCCATGTACAGTTGTGGGTGTTGTGTTAAAAGCATATGTGAAATACCTTATCCATTTATCCCAATCGTTTTTAGATGTGTGAATGTATGAACGTATGTATTCATTAAATGTACGGTGGGATCTTTCAACTGTTCCTAGTGTTTGGTGATGGTAAGGGGCTGACATTGATCTTTTTATGTTTAGTAGTGTAAGAAGTTCTGAAAGTACTTGATTGTTGTATTCCGTACCCATGTCACTAACTATTGTATTCATAGGTCCATAAATTAATATAAAATGTTCTACTAATGCCTTTGCAATCGTCTTAGCAGACTTATCAGTTACGGGCACCGCTACAAGGTATTTGGTTAGGTCACATATTATTGTAACAATATATTGATTTCCCATTTCAGAAATAGGTAGGGGTCCTACAGTGTCTATTATTACCGTTTGAAAGGGTTTCTGGGGTGTTGGTGTTATAATCATTTTTGGTTTTATGTGTTTTGTAGTTTTATTAGTTTGACATTGAAGACATTTCTTTACATATTGGTTAACATCTTTGGTGATGTTCTTCCAATAATAAAATTGACGTAGTTTCTTAAGTAGTCTGTTTGTTCCAGGATGTCCGCCAAATATAGGATCATCATGAAATTTTTTCAATAAAAATTTTTGTTCTTCCCTATCTGATACGATGCTTATTCTGGGTGTGAGCGCTATTTGTAATTTATTTATATGCTGATTTGCTTTTTGTTTGAATTGTTCTATAGTTACGAGGCTAAATAAATGATCATTTAGATTAATTTGAATTTTGTTTAAATTTCTAATTATTGCTTCTCTTTCAAGAATTGGAAAAAATTGATCTAAATCAATGTTTCCATTAGCAATAATATTTCCTATATTAACTTTAGGTGCTAGCACTTGTTTGCCTCTTTTAAAAGAAATAATAGGTATCTTTCCGTTAGTATCCATTCTAAGCCTTACCCATTTCTTTACGCAATCAAACCCGATAGTTTCAAAAACTTTGGGCTTTTCGTGAATCATTTGATTATTCGTTTTCTGAATTTTATCTTTATTCCTGTTTCCTGACTGAGCTCGTGTTGTTACCATTAGAACATTGTTGGTAGAAGGAATTGATTTAATATCACTAAAGTCAATTCGAGATAGCGCGTCCGCTCCTGAATTGTCTTTTCCTCTAATGTGTTCTATAACAAAATCATATCTATAGGGTTACTTAGATTAGATGATCTCAATGAAAGTAGATTCGAATTTATATCATTTCCATATTGAATAATAGCATTATATGTTTTTAAGAAATCTAGACCCAATATACCTTGAAATGGCATTGGGAATGTATCTGAAACCACGTGAAATTTATGGGGAATCAAAAATTTTCTCACCATTAAATCAATTTGAACCGTTCCCAAGGATAAAATATTTCCTTTTCCTATTCCAGATATTTGAATAATGTCTTTCGCATTAAATTTCAATGAATTAAGCGTACTGATTTTGATTAATGAGACATCTGCTCCGGTGTCTACAAGAAATGTATTTATATATTCATTAGTTGATAGATGAATCTCAATAAAACTACTTAAGTTGAGGTTCAAGTGGAATATTGATACAGTACTAAATGCTAATTTTGATGATGGCCCCCCTCGTTTTGGGGGGAAATCTCGTTTTCCGAGACTTCATGTGCCAATCTTATGCGACCTCTATTCGGTGGACGGTTGGCCTGGTTTCTAAAGTTATTATTTTGGCTTCCACGTCGCCAATTATTATTATTAAAATTGTTATTATTATACCTGTTGTGATCTGTAATTAAGTTTCTTGCTTGGCCTTTCAGTTTCGTTTTAATTACCTCTATAGCGACTACCTCGTGTGTTTCTTTAATTCTGTCAATCAGAGTCAACGAGTCAAGAAAACTTTGCAGCTCATTAACGTTACCGTCAAATACAGGGACAATTTTAGTTGTCTTGTCTATAATGTCGTCCTCTGTTCGTGTCATGTTTGTTTCCGTTTTAAAATCTTCGTTTTCTTCTGTTTCATTGATTTCCCTAACTACCTCAAATCCTAATGCGAGCGGTACCTTAGTATTAATATTATGTCGATGAAAGACTTTTATCAATTTATCTCTTAACGTCAGAAAGATCTCGTTCGCTTTTTCTTTGTGTGGGGTAGTGTATCTGTCGTAGTTTCTATGTAATGTTGCCCTAATTGAATTATAGTTTTCAATTAAATTTTGTGCGTGTTTGTCTAAGGTATCTTGTTTTATTGTCCGATTTTGATTTAAACATTTATATGATTGTTCAAACTTAATTTGAAAAGGGCTTAGACTGTCTATTATATTTTCCCATTGCATAATACGTACATATATTTAAAATTTACAATTATTTATTTTATTTATAATTTTAGACATTTTAAAAATTAACTTACAATATACTGATGGTGTTTACAGATGAATTATAGTTGTTATATATGTTGTTGTTGGGCAGCATTAACACTTCTGGCTTTCATCACCTTACATATCAGCTTGGTCAAATAAATAACTGCTAGTAATATCACCACTACTATTGATAGAGTTTCTATGTAACTTGTCTCAGCACTTTTTACTACATGTTGTTCAGTTTTTAATTGTTCACTGTTACGGAGTATTTCCACCAGATCTTTGTTATTGTTTTCTTCAGTTGATTTTCCGACTTCGTAACCTGCCACCAGGAGTGGAATGGTTGATAAAATTTTTTTCCACCACACCATTTTAGCTTGACGTTGTTTTTAAAATCCAGGAGATTTTTTATTTTTAATGATTTTCATCAAGCCTTCCGCAAAAAAACACTTTTTATTATATTTTATGTCCAGAGAACTTTGTTATTTGGACTCTTTTCTTGATTTATTTTTTCAATAGGTTTAAGTTAATAGCTGTAATTGTTTCATATGTACTTGTTGTTTGTTTCCAATTTCCAGTTAATTTTTTTTTTTGCACTTTAACAAAAATGAATCGTCATCACTTTAGCTTGTGTTCGCTTTTTTATATTAAAGTTTAATGCTTTTATGTTTAAAACACTTATTTTAATTTAAATGTTTTTTCATTAATATGTCACGGTCGCCATGTTAAGTTGTTTCAACTCATTTATTTACTTGTCTGTTTACAACTGCCTCTTATAATCTAAAAATTAAAATACTTATAGTTAATACTTGAACAATAAAACTTAAACCTAAGCAAATATGGATGTGCAGAGAGAATACCCAATTACTTGCCAATAATATGACTCCTAGGTATTTGCAGGTAAATAACCTGTACTTTAAGTAAGTCAGCTAATAATACGATTCCATGGTATGTGCAGGTAAATAACCTGTTGAGTGACACATGACTTATATATTGCGCATTTTCACTACAATACATACGTATGTATGTACATACTCGTATGTATGTGTAAGAACCTATTTTTCAACCAACAAACATAAAAAATTAATTATGTAGATATTTTTCGTAAGCGTGCGTGCTCGTGATGAGTTGTACACACCTCGTGCGTGATTAAGAATATTTTATACGTGAGCGTGCGTGATCATTAGTGCGTGAAATTGCGTGAGTCAAAAACCGCTCACGTGCACATCTCTACTGTTAAGCATACATGTAATACTTCAATTGAAGTTCACGTCAAAACAATAACCAAACAGTTTTCAAAAATTCCCATTGAAAAAAATTGGAATTCATTCTTAAATAACTACATTTTCATTGCATCCAAAAAAGCAGAAAAAAAGTTAAATTTTATTTTAATCATACAAAAATTTATAATTCCTTTATAGTTTTCGAAAATACTGAACATGCATTTTAAAAAAATCTATTGTTTTTAAAGAAATTTATGAATTAATTTTGGTCTAGAGATTAATAGTTATTTACTATAATTTATGTAAAAAGAAAATTGGTACCTTTTTACCGTTTTTCCTAGATTTTTCTTAACATCGCTGCCAAATCGGTGATTGGGAATCGAAAAAAATAACTTCTTGCAATGACAAGTTTATGTAAAAATCATTAGAAATTATCCAAATTTGCGCTACTTATGGCCATTTTTTCAGTTGGTAATCAAATTGTAATTATTTTTAAGTTCTAATTAAATACGAAATTGTGTTTTTGAGTGCATAATTAAATAATAATTAAATGCCCAAACTTGTGTAATTAAGTATTATTTAAGTTTTATGATCACTCCATATGTTTTTATGCGTGTATGTGTTTATTGAAAACATACACATGAACATCATGTGGTCGTATTGAAAACATCATGTGGTCGTACTAGAAAGAATTTCCTTTAATTTTCCTAAATGTACAACATATACAATTCATAGTTTCATATCATGGAATAAATAAATAGAAAAATGCATTCTGATGCTCCTTTGGTTTCATTAAATGTGTTTTTATTCAATTTTAATTTTCTGCATTTTGATATCCTAAATTTCTTATTTATCTTAAACAGCTGTTGTTTGAAAAGCCTTCCATAATACTGGGAAATTTTGCAGTGCTACCGTACTTTCAACGTAATTTAATAAGAACTTTAATTAAGCACTGAAAAAATGAAATAGTATTTAATTACAACTTAATTTTAAATACAAATTAGCTAATTACGTACTTAATTCTTAAATTAAAAACTAGGGGTTATACTCGTATATATATTTATTCCTTTGACTCCTGCCGTTGCACTACTTCCGCATAGAAAACTCTACACATTCATGAGTTCTTCGGAGTGTAGTTGTTTACTGGATTTTCATTACCATTGGCAGCCAGCCAGTGGCATTTGCCACTTTCTAGACCTTAGGAAATAGAAAGAGTCTCTAAACGTTACGTCGACAAATATTTACGGAATAAGGGGCAATATTTCGATTTCTATTGGATTATTTCATTGACCGTCATAACTAGGGATGCCAATCGGGACTGGTTTTTACAATCCCCGGATTCGGGATTTCAAAAAATCAAATCCCGGGTTTTTTCGGGATCCCGAAATTTTTTGAGATTCAGGAATTATTCGGGACCCTGGGTTTTTTGAACGTTAAAAGACACATGATTTTATAGGTATTTACTAAAAAAAAACGTCTTTGAAAGAGGTTCACAAACAAAAGTTTTATAATTATTTTATACTACATCTGTCAAAAACTATTTGAGAATTCACAAATAATAAGCGTAGTAGGCCTAGAAACTTTAACAAAACCCAGATTCGTATTGAATATAAATTATTTGCTGGGTTTTGTTAAAGTTTCTAAGCTTCCTACGCTTATTTTTTTGTGATTTTCAAAAATATTATTATTTATGAATTCTCAAATAGTTTTTGAAAGTCTGTACATAAGATAAGAAGTTTGCGACTGTTCAAAATATGTGGTTGAAGTCTACTAATGATTTGGCAAAGCATCAATGAAATACATATGTGTACTCGTATAGACAATGCTTAACCACCGGCAAATAAATTACAATTATAAAAGATCAATATTGTGTTGCCACGGTTACTATCATGACAGGTTATGATGAATTTATTTTTTAAAAATTAACAAAACTTACCCTTCGTGTGCGAGCCATAGTCGCACTTTACTGAATTTATTTATCATTAAGAATCAGGAAACAAAACGTATTGACAGTACATGCAGCTGAGTACTCGTTTCTTTTCCCTTCGTCTCTCTCTCTCCCTCAAACTAATTAGCTTAGCAATAAAACTAGCATAGCGCGAACGGGGACTTAGGACGTGAATGAGCGTGTGTATGAGTTTGTCACTGATACGAGTATGAATGTGTATTTGGAGGGAACAAATTAATTATTGGTGGTCTGAAAGATGTGTTGGCAAAATCGAAAAACTGTTTAAACTGATTTTAAAAAAACTGCACGACTGCTCGTTGGTCTTATTTCATGTGAAATGACTCCAACGAATATTATTTTACGGCTTATCTCATTTTCTATTGTCATTGGGAGTTATTTTATTAATTTGTATTCTTTAATTTTTTTTGGTAGTTTTTTTTTTAATTTTTTGGGTTCTTCTGCATCAGTGGCCTTTCACTCTTCTGTGGTATTACGCATAACAACTCTGGCTGCTTTAGATTTCCTTCATAGACACCGGTTTTGTTTTGGCTGGAATAAGGAGTTTTTCCTCTATGATATTTCCCATAACGGTGCTGCCTACTAAACATTTTCTGCATAGTCTGCCTTTGGGCTGGGTTTGGAATTTTTTTCTTTCTGCTATATCCCATACGGCGCCAAAGGACTTCCAAAATGTAAGTGTCCTCCTGCTTGCAACATATCTCGTCGTCGATATCTCGGAAACCAAGTGAGATATTGCGAAATTTTCTTAATACTTTTCGTTTTATTTCGCCAAGAAACCATTGTCAAATTCCTGGTATTTTTCAACACTCAATTCGCTACCTAAAGTGGTTGCGCATAACCGGCCTTCGGCCCTTAATCGAGGACAAAATTCTTCAGCCTACCGGAAGGCCGGGTTCGCAGAAAATCCTTAATAGGCAGCATTGTTGTGCGTAATAGAAGAGAATAAAGGGCTCTTACACACGCAAAGTTTACGTTGTAAACTTTATTTTCTCTTCTCTTCAACAAACTCAAGCAAACTTTGCGCGGGTAAAAGCCATGTGAGAAAGTCAGTTGATGCAAAGGAACGTTAATTAGTGATGCAGGTTGTGGAGAACAATCTCATATTTCTTGGGGCTTATTTGAATGGGAATTACTCTTACTGCATTTTTAATGAAATAAGTACTCGTACCAATCATTGGGAGTTATTTCATTTTTAAGATTAGAAGTTACATACATATTTAATTTTTTTATTAATTTTTTTTGATTAGGACTTATTTCATTTTAGTTGGAAACTATTTCATTGTGCTTTATTTCATGGCACCGCTTTCATCAATAATTTCACAAATAATTTTTTCATTCGAATTGAAAATGCAGCAATAATTGCGTACTTGTGAATTATTAATGTAGAAATCTTCGAATCGAATCATGATTCGTAAAAGTAACGAATGATTCATACTGATCTTTGAGAAGAACAAAACGATTAAAACTGTTTTGTTTTACTTTCAGTATATTAACTGTGATTAACAAGTGAGCATATCAATATGTACATATATTCCATTTCATTAAAAATTTTAAATAGCTGATGTTAACACATAATCTCTGCCCAAAGAGATAGACATGGCTGCTGCGTGGTGAAGTGCGTGGTGGCACAGAAGAATGTCGAAATGTTCCCCAGATAAAAAGTATAGTTTGATTTTTCTACTCTTCTTTAGAAAAATCACATTAATTAATAAAAATATTTCATTCTGTAAGCACTGAAAATACCGAACTTAAGCCCGACCAAGAAATTATACCTATTTTGATTATTTGATTCACTTCTCATTTAAATTTTTTTAACGTATAAAATTTAAAAAAAAACCTACGCTTTTTCTGATTTTATAGTCGCAATATATTGTAAAAGTTTATTTTTTGTGAAATCCAAATGTATGCAAATGTATAACGATTTAACTACAATAAGAACTTTGCCAGGTAAGCAGAGTTCTTTGGCTTATTGAATACGAATATCAGCGCAGGATTTGAAAGTTTCTTGTGGTCCACAGCCAATCGCACCAGTGCCGTCTCCACATACATTCCAGTTATTGCCAGCCACGTAGGTCCAACGCAGAACACAATGTTCACATTTCAAATGGCTGGGTAAAATCACAGTAGCGTTAAACCAGCCTGTACTCGATCCAACAAAGAATTTGTGGCTGCCATCGATAAATTTGAGATGATGCTCATCAAAACATTCCTCAGACTCTTTTTTGAATTTCTTCAAATCGCATACTTCAAAATAAACGTGACCCAAATGATTCATGGTGATGTTAAAGCCAAAATAGGCTGCTTCACTGCTTTCATAAGTTCCGACTATGACACCGTCACCACCGTATAAACCACCCAATTCGTTGGCCCGGGGTGTGGGATCTCTGAAATCATCTCCACAAAGACCACACTTGCCATGGTTTACATTATGTTGCACCTAAAGATCAGATTAAAATTTTATGCAACAGTCAGTGATAATTTTGGAAATATGAAAAAAATAACATACTGCAAAACCTCCACAGAAGTTTCCATTATCATCATAATTAGCGAGAGCTGAGTCATCATAACGCCAACGTGAACTCCTTCCAGGCGGAGCTAGCAACATGCCATGTCCCCAAGCCTCATCAAACAGTGTGCAACACTGCAGAGCAATTGTGATCAATACTGCAAAACGATTCATTTGAATTTTTTATTTTCTTGTCTATTCAAACGTGAAGAGAATACTGACTGCATTTTGCCAAAATTGAAGATGCCTTTATACTAATTCGCAAATTTCATTGCCAACTAAAAAAAAATTAACCTATTTTTTTATGAAACAGGCCTGTCCAACCCTGTGGCTCCAAACTTCTACACAGACTGGCGGAAGCCAGACAACCTCTAAGTAAACTTGAAAACCCGTAAGGCAAGGAATTGCGAAACCCAAAGATTTTAAAGCTGATTGATTTTAAGTAAATAGTTTTAAATCAAGTACGAAATTAACTAGAAGTGTGTAATTAAATTTATTTCTTACCTTTAGACGACTTATGAAAGGTTGGTCATCCCAGTTATCGTAACATTGCGTAATTGCAAAACAGATTTGGGTTCTTTTAAAGTAAATAAAAACAAATGCATAAATATGGCTTGACGTTTAATTTCTATCTATTTACTTTGATTAATAAAATTGGGAATATTTGTGATTGTTTGACTAACATCAGCAAATGTTTTAAACAAATTTTCCTAATTGTTGGATTAATAAGATACTTATATTATTATATTGCCTTTGACGTCTTTTTAATGACAAAAGCCTGCATACGGGGGTATTCTGCATTGATTGAATTTACAAAATAAATTATTTCATCAATATTTTTTTTTTGGTTGCCAATAGTATTAGAGTAGAAAGGCAAATCAGCTTAAAAAAAATGTGAGAAAAATACCTCAAAGATTCATGCTGCAACAGTTTTTTCGCTAATCGCTTGCGCGCTGCAACGAACAAGTTAGAAAAGTTGCTTGCAACAAATTTCATTAAAAATCTTCATGATGTAAATTCAGAAATACATAGTTTAAAGTATTTTTCCCCACAAAAAAAATTAGTTTTCGTATGAGTAAAGATTTGAAATTAAATATCCTAATTCCTATCATTCGAAATCCTAAATCCTATCATTCGAAATGAAAAATCATAAGCGAAACCTGATGATGATGATGATTTTAAAATACCTGTCGCATGATACCCATTTTGATAAAGTTCGCAGACCTTTTTATTTTTTTTTTCGCATTTACAAAATGGCGTCTGTTGGCCACTCCCACGATTATAACAAATCGAAATCGATGTAAGAATTATCAAAATCAGGCCACGCGTTCGGTTTATATAGTGCTGCAAAGGAACACACATACGTACATACATAAATACACATGTTGATAAGCACAATACCCTTCTTTGCGTGGGGCAGTCGGGTAAAAAGTAATCATCGTCTGATGAAATATTTCAACAACAATTTGCTCTAGTTAAAAGTTTCTATGCTTATACCAAATCAATGTTAAACACGACACACGTATGGCTGTTGCTGAGTACACACTATGGCGTTTTGTGACATCGCAAGCAGAAGTAAAAGCTTAGTTATTTCTCGTTGTGTGGCATATTACCTCACAAAATGTTTATGCGCCGTTTAAATGATCGATTGTGCGGATTTGAAACGATGTTGGAGCGCTTTCGCACTGTAAATCCCACTTTTTGCAGCGAAGAGGCTTATTTTCACTTAAACGGCCACGTCAACAAGCAAAACTGCCATTACTGGTCTCCAAGAACCCGCAACCCTCGATTGAAACATCAAAAACCATTGCACTGCCTCATGGTAACTGTTTGGTGTGCCTTATCCATGCATGAAATAATTGGACCATTTTTTATTCGAAAATTCTCGAGGCCAGGCGACGAATGTCAACGCATGATTACGGAGTTCTTTTTGCCAAAACTGTGAGCTCATCCATCGTACTCTTTACACGCGTGTTTTCAACAGGATGGTGCCACTGCACACACAGCCAGAGCTTCGAGTTTATTATGACAATCCCCAATCTCTTGTTTCTTCAAAGGAAAATATTCGTTGAGAAATCAGCTCAATTGAACCAAGTTTACTGCAGCGTGTGGCGCAGAACACAAGGTTCCGTTTTGAACAGTGTGTTCAACTCGACGAAAGACATCTGAATGATATACTCTTTAAAAAATAAAATCCGCATTTCCATTCTATCGTTCAACACACAAAAAAGTAATATGAATGAGTTTGTAATATTAATTAAAATATTTGTAATATTAATTAAAAAATTAATTAAATTTTCACAATCACGCACACTCACGTATAAAATATTCTTAATCACGCACGAGGAGTGTACACGATCACGATCACGCACGTTTACGAAAAATATATAATAAATTTTTTATGTTTTTGGCGGAAAAATAGGTTCTTACACATAAATACGAGCATGTACATACATACGTATGTATGTATGCATTATGCTTCTGTTCCAAATTACACGAGAGTAATTCATCCGGTTTGGTTTTATGCTGCTAATGCGGGGTTGTAGCTGGTTGAAAAGTTATGCCAACCACAAAACCACTCTCTTTGCTTCTCTCACCTACAAACTGGCATTTTATGCCAGCACAATTATGCCCGTGTAAATCAGCGCAATGTATGAGAGTGATAGTCAATTAGTTTAACACGTGTGCCTTTCTATTTGTAGTTGTAGTTGTAGCGTAGTTTAGTTTTTTGCATAGAGATGCTCTTGTATATTGGAATAGGCTTAAATGATGAAACAGAATAAAGTCTGCAACTTCAAGAAAATCGCTACCAAATTAATAAAGCCCATAATAACATCGTCAGCAGTAACTTCAAATGCTCTTTAATTTTTGTTTTATTTTCTTTTGTGCTTATTTTTCTTTATAGTTTTGTTTATAAAATGTATGAAATTTATTGAAAGTATGGTAAAATTTTTGAGAGAATGAGTACTTACATATATGTGATAGCATAAGAAAAAACGCTCTCAAAATAAAATAGATTCTATCTCACGACTGCTTTTTTGTGCCAATTTGTATGGAAAATGTGTTTATGGCATATGAAATTGCAGACTTTATTCTGCTCCATCATTAATCATTAAGTCATAGTTGTTTCAGAGAAAATATGTGAGCGTACAAATTGTTTGTGCTACAATCAGGATTATGCGCAGTTGATAAAATTAAGGCTATTTACTTAAGTATATTTTTTTTGAGTACTTATTGTTATTCTCTGGTACATACATACATATGTACATATGTATGTATGTTGTTTTAAATGTTTTTATTAAGGCCGTGATACGCTAGCCTACACGATCGTGCGATTTTTGAGAAAATACAGCCCTGGTGTGATGGAGTCTATGAACATTTTCAAAAGACAAAAACAATTCATCAGATAGGGTTGTATTTTTTCGTAGATCGCGCGATTGTGTAGGATAGTGAATCATGGCCTTTAATAAGCATTTTATACTTTTACTTTGCTTATTTCGTTTATTTTATTGAATGATATGTTTTTCTCATCTTACTGGATTTTACTGGCAAAAATTTATCCAGTCAAAATTTGCAGATTTGCAGTCAACAACTGTCAAACTACTCTGTCAATTGATGCTCTCTTTTGCAAGTTTATGAGTAACGAAAGTATCCCACAACTTTTGGGGTAAACGAATGCACATAATGGCAGAGTAAGAATATCACTAAGCCAATTATTGCCAAACAAAAAATTATACGAGGGCTACTATTTATATTTCGGGAACTGGCGACACTAATGGTAATAGCTAAAATCTGGCAACACCATAATAAAGTTTGACAGTTTTTAGTAGAGATGTGCACGTGAGCGTTTTTTGACTCACGACACGCACGCTCACGCAGAAAAATATTTTACTCACGCACTTTTACGCACGAATGATTTTTGAAAATTTTCACGATCACGCACACTCACGTATAAAATATTCTTAATCACGCACGAGGAGTGTACACGATCACGATCACGCACGTTTACGAAAAATATATAATAAATTTTTTATGTTTTTGGCGGAAAAATAGGTTCTTACACATAAATACGAGCATGTACACGTATGTATGTATGCATTATGCTTGCAGGCTCATTCTACCTATATGTATGTATAGACATATGTACAGGGTGTTTTTTTAGAGGTATAGAACTTCGAATTGAAATAAAACACAAGAAAATCGTTTTAATGTCCATCAATTTGGCTTTATTGGAAGGATAATTTTATGCCATTAACGTTTAAATATGATTTCGGGCATGTGGCCGCCGCGGCTGGCTCGAATAAAGCCAATTCTAAGGTGCAATTTTCAACCACTTTTTCGAGCATATGGGGCCGTATGTTGGCAATAACGCCACGAATGTTGGCTTCCAAGTCCCCTAACGTTTCTGGTTTGTTGGCGTAGACGAGCGACTTCACATATCCCCAAAGAAAATAATCCAATGGTGTCAAATCACACGATCTTGGTGGCCAATTGATGGTTAACCGAATTAATTGCTCTGATGGACGATTATGTCGACCATAAAATGGACGGAGCTTGCGGTAAACTTCGCGAACTGAACCATTATTTTCGAAATAAATTTGCACGATTTGCAAGCGTTGTTCTTTTGTCAACCTGTTCATGATGAAATGGCAAACCAAACTAAATATTAATCACTTGACAGCTGACAAAATGGCCGCCAGTTAAAAAAGTTAAGTATATGTACATAGATCAGAGCTGGCCACCGAGAGAAACACGAGAGTAATGTATTTGCGTATGTGTATTCATTTGTATAAGAAGCCGATTGATGTTCGGCACTCTGGTGCTACTTTGTGCAGCTCAGACATAGATTGTAGTATTTATTATAAGAAAATTTTAAATTTTCAATACAGTTATATACCCACGCAGGAGTGTTTTCTCGTGAGAAAACAAACAAAAATCAATTAAAAATGTAATTGATTCAATTAAACTTTTCTTAATTTAATTAAAAGTTTAAATGACTCAATAAAATTTAAATAGATTTTTGATTTTCTTTTTTAAATAAACGTGTTTATTGCACTAAAACTTTTTTATTGTGTGTCGCTGGTTATATTAATTACACTGTGCTAGTTCAAAAATGTAACAAGCGGGGGACCTGGTGGGTAAACCTAATTCGAGTTCGAGTGAATCCAATGGTGCTAACCATTTTTTTTAGGTTAGCTCTTGTTTGAAAAATAATTAAGATTGAAAATTTGGTTAAAAGCCTGAAAAGACATGTATTGATGAACTTGCGTCCTGAGAAAACTTTTTGGATAAAAAAATCAAACTTGGCAATCTTTGCGTATTCTTGAGTAAATTTCAAAAAGTTATTTTTTTCCATATATAAAAGTTAAATGGAGGTGTTAGATCATTTACTTGTGGAAGTGAAATATAAAAAGAATTAAAATAAAAAAATTTAATACTAACAGTAAAATCATTAAAATAAGATATTGTAAATTTTGCTTGTTTTTATGTCTAAGCATTGTCTATATGTATTTCGTTCCCGGTTTTGGAACTCATCAGTAGACTTCAAAGAGCGGTAACGAAATTCATATAGACAATGCAAAATGTTCAAATTAAATAAATAAAGACTTTATGTCAAAAAAAATATACTTCGGTGTTTCATGTAAAATATTGTAATTAAATTTAAATAAACAAGGCAATGTCAGCTAAAGATATAAAAAGCATGGAAAAAGCGCAGATAAAAAGATTACCAAAAAAAAAGAGGCAGAAAATTTAATTTCGCCAAAAAAAACAAATCTAAAAAAACTGAGAATATTGAAGAAAACATTCATGAATATAAAGAATCAAGTCAATATTCAAATGAAAACACTGTTGATAGTGACAGTCAGTTTTTATGATTAAAGTTATGAAAGTGAATGTGAACAAAATGAATTTAATTTATGTGAACTACTACTAAATTTCAAGTGAGTTTTGTTGCAGTTAATGCACTATTATTATTATTGCTTAAATGTAAAATGAAAGTTCCAGACGATAGGACACTTTTAAAAATGCCTAGTTCTATAGTTGAGATAAAGGTTGGTGAAGGCACATACAACTAATAAATAAATAACTAAATAATAACATAAGTGACATAAAAAAAAGACTCCCAAATGAATAGAAACATGAGTGATAAATGACAATAATAAGATTCCTAAACATACTGATAAATTTCTCACAAAAGACTCGTAAGCGATTAGAAACATGACCGAAAGACAATTCGAAAAAGAGTCACAAATGAATTGAAATAAGATTAATAAATGATCCGAAAACGATTCGAAAAATACTGTAAATACTACTAGAAAAGGTGTCAAGAATGAGTCTAATAGAAAAAGACTCATAAATGACTTATAAAAAAGAGTCGTGGGTAGTCACGTTTTTCTGCAGACAAAAGTATCTTTTAGAATCAGAAAATAGACGCATTTTTAATCGCGCAAAAGATTCAAAAAAGACTCGAATTTTATTGATAATTTCAAAAAATGCTGGCTGGGCTGGTGCTACAGGGTTGAGTAAACAAAGTGTTCTAATGAAATATTGCAAGTGCATATTTGTAACTTTTATTATTTTTGCAATTACGAACTATTTAATATATTTGAAACGTAAAAACGTTACAATATAAATTTGCTTATTTTAATAAAAGCCCTGTACGTTAGTGTATGGCAACTAGTGATGAGCTATTTTTCGAAACCTGTTACTTTTTCACAGCGATTGAAAAATCACTAATCACAACTGTGACTGAATTTATCAACTAACAGGATTTGCAAATGTAGTTCTTTCATTCAAACTGTGAATGCTCTTGCATGGTTACTTTACAGTAAATAAAGCTACCACATGAATTTATTTGTATACGTTCACCGTTTGTTGGGAAAAATGGTCTAATCGTGTCAAATAGTATTTTCTGGCAACTATATATAGCTCTCACATTTTTGTATTTGCAATTTTACTGTCTCTCTGACTCTTATACGACAATTATCAATATTTGGTTGGGGTGGATGCTAATTGTTTGTTCTTGTCGCTCTTCTTATTAGCATTTATCAAAATAGCAATACTAATACATACTTTTAAAGCAGAAGAGCTGAAATGTGTGAAACCGTGATCACAGTCACTGTTTAATTTCACAACTGCTCTTATTAGATTTTGTCAAAATAACAGAACGGCTACAAACAAAATACTGCTAAACTGTGATCACAATCACAGTTTAAAAGAACAGCGATTTAGAAATCACGTTCACAGGGAGCAACATTATTAAAAAATCACAGTTTCGCTCAACACTAATGGCAACGCTATGTACCAGCAACCGACAATCTCATTCACTGAAATAAAGCTTTTACTCAGTGTGGCCATTTCCGCCGTTTTTTCTTTTTTTGTAGCTTAAATTAAAGCTTTCCGATTGACATAAATACTAATGCACAATTTGTGTGTGTATTTACATACATATATAAAATAAAAATATGTATTGCCAACGGCGTTGCCGATTTCTGTGTAATCATCCAAAAATGAAAAGAAAAAAATGTTTTCTTTTACCATTTTTGGATTATAAAATTTTTATTTTAATTGCAATTTATTTGCTGGTGGTCAAGCATGTCTATACATATGTATGTATATGAATTTCACTGGTGCTTTGCCAAATCATCCGTTGGCTTCAACCACATACTTTGACAATACAATATGTCAAATAATAAATTTCTTAAATATAAAATTTTTATGTAATTTCGTCGTCTACATTATTTCACATACAAGTAAATTTTTCAAACATCGAACGCTTTCACCTCATTTAAAAAGCATTTCACTCCATAACATTTGTACGAGAGCTACTATTTATATTTCGGTAATAGCAAATAATACCAAACATTTTTAAATGAAAATTGCTTTATTGTTTTCGAAATATTCCCCTTAATGATCAATACACTTTTGCATTCGTTCAAACTAGAGCACTGCACTGAATACTCGAGCAATGTTCATGAGTAATCTACTTCTCTTTTGCCTATATGAATTGTACTAAATTGAAACACATGGGCATGCTCGTGTTGTTGCTCGTGCAACGCTCTAGTTCAAACCATTTTTCATAGCAGCTTTTCCACTCCTCTTGTAACACCTCCAAAAAATGGTTTTTCAACGCTTCAACTGCTTCTTAAGCGATCGTAAATCGTTGATCACTCAGTTTACCTTTGACATATTCAGGAACAAGAAAAAGTCATTGGGTGCCAAGTCAGAACTGTACGGAGGATGAGTCATCAATTCGATGTTTTGACTTCTCAAAAATTAAGGGGGGTTATTATGTAATCTGAATCGAACGGAAATGCTTTCGAATTGTAATGTTAATAACATGCACATTCGAACAGTT
The DNA here is from genome assembly GCA_936439885.1 of Nowickia ferox. NCBI lineage: Eukaryota > Metazoa > Arthropoda > Insecta > Diptera > Tachinidae > Nowickia > Nowickia ferox. Next base: position 18,701,622 of record OW387024.1, on the reverse strand, counting down.
TTCTTTTCGAATCGAATTACATAATAACCCCCCAGCTGTTTGACGAGATGTGTGGGAGCTCGCATTGTCATGATGAATAATGATCCGTTTTCGGGGGTTAGTTTTACGAATTTTTCCGAAGACTTCCGGCAAACAAATGATCGTGTGGAAATTCAGAATTGACAGTTCTACGTTGCTCAAGATGAACAGTGAACACATGACCCATTCGGCCGAATAAATAGGCAACCATTTGCTTCGCTGTGCTTCTTGCACGAACAACTTTTATTGGATTTAGCTCGTCTTGGAATAGCCACACTGTCGATTGCTGTTTTGTTTCCGGCTCATAAGCATATATCCATGCTACGTTACCTGTCACGATTTTGAACACGTCTTTTGAAGCACACCACGGTTGAACTTTTTAATAATTTTTTTTACACCATTTGACGCGAGCATTTTTTTTTTTTTGAGCGGTTGATAAATTATGGGGTATCCAACGAGAACAAATTTTTTTTACAACTAAGTGTTCATGAAAAAATAGAATGTATTGAAGTGGAATTAATGTTCAAAGATGCCTCTATCTCACAATATCAGTTCACGCACCGGCAGAGTAACTATAAAAAGTTCATCAACTTTTTTGTTGTGGTAAACACGGGCGATGTCCATGTTCAGGCATATCAAAGTATTTTGTGGTAGCGCAATAGAGATAGAATATTTACCAATTTTGTTCTCTCTCTTTTCTTTCTATTGTAAATGTTTGCGGAATGCCAATCTCATGACGAACATCGTTGCTCAGACATATGTTCGGGCATCCATGTCAGAGCAAGAACGAAACATGGACATAAGCGATCTCCATTAGCCATTTGCGATGTCCGACATGATGCCCATACCAAGTTCATGGCTAGTGGAGACCACTAGTAAAGTACAATTGCAGACGCAGCATTCATGCATGATTATAGTCATTCAGTGTTGCCAATATGTGTGTAATACACAATGTGTAATTTCTACTCTCATGTGTAGGCCATGTAATTAGATTCATGTATAATCTTTGTGTAATTCTACTTTGGGTTATATTTTTAGTTATTTTTGTTTTAATTTTAACCTACACAAAAGATGTGTAGTGTAATTTTCTTCAATGTCAAATGCCATGTGCAAATTCATTGGCTGCACTCTAATCATTTTATTCACACAGACATACACTAACATTTTTGCAGCTTGTCAACAAAGTTTGACAACTTTCTGCATTGTATACATTAACAGGCTGTGCTTGTGCATGTACCTTGTATAATTTTACCATGATGGAAACGTTGTGAATTTGTGCTATAAACTAGAGATGTGCAAATGTCGTGATTTTAGCATGACTCACGCGTGATCGTGATCAAATTTATAATTAATCACGCGTGACCGTGACTTAAAAAAAAATTACTCTTGGGTGATCGTGCGTGAGTTTTTTTCAGAATCACGCACGAATTCTCACGTTCTCACGAGAAAACACTCCTGCGTGGGTATATAACTGTATTGAAAATTTAAAATTTTCTTATAATAAATACTACAATCTATGTCTGAGCTGCACAAAGTAGCACCAGAGTGCCGAACATCAATCGGCTTCTTATACAAATGAATACACATACGCAAATACATTACTCTCGTGTTTCTCTCGGTGGCCAGCTCTGATCTATGTACATATACTTAACTTTTTTAACTGGCGGCCATTTTGTCAGCTGTCAAGTGATTAATATTTAGTTTGGTTTGCCATTTCATCATGAACAGGTTGACAAAAGAACAACGCTTGCAAATCGTGCAAATTTATTTCGAAAATAATGGTTCAGTTCGCGAAGTTTACCGCAAGCTCCGTCCATTTTATGGTCGACATAATCGTCCACCAGAGCAATTAATTCGGTTAACCATCAATTGGCCACCAAGATCGTGTGATTTGACACCATTGGATTATTTTCTTTGGGGATATGTGAAGTCGCTCGTCTACGCCAACAAACCAGAAACGTTAGGGGACTTGGAAGCCAACATTCGTGGCGTTATTGCCAACATACGGCCCCATATGCTCGAAAAAGTGGTTGAAAATTGGACCTTAGAATTGGCTTTATTCGAGCCAGCCGCGGCGGCCACATGCCCGAAATCATATTTAAACGTTAATGGCATAAAATTATCCTTCCAATAAAGCCAAATTGATGGACATTAAAACGATTTTCTTGTGTTTTATTTCAATTTGAAGTTCTATACCTCTAAAAAAACACCCTGTACATATGTCTATACATACATATAGGTAGAATGAGCCTGCAAGCATAATGCATACATACATACGTATGTATGTACATGCTCGTATCTATGTGTAAGAACCTATTTTTCCGCCAAAAACATAAAAAATTTATTATATATTTTTCGTAAACGTGCGTGATCGTGATCGTGTACACTCCTCGTGCGTGATTAAGAATATTTTATACGTGAGTGTGCGTGATCGTGAAAATTTTCAAAAATCATTCGTGCGTAAAAGTGCGTGAGTAAAATATTTTTCTGCGTGAGCGTGCGTGTCGTGAGTCAAAAAACGCTCACGTGCACATCTATACTAAAAACTGTCAAACTTTATTATGGTGTTGCCAGATTTTAGCTATTACCATTAGTGTCGCCAGTTCCCGAAATATAAATAGTAGCCCTCGTATAATTTTTTGTTTGGCAATACTTGGCTTAGTGATATTCTTATTCTGCCATTATGTGCATTCGTTTACCCCAAAAGTTGTGGGATACTTTCGTTACTCATAAACTTGCAAAAGAGAGCATCAATTGACAGAGTAGTTTGACAGTTGTTGACTGCAAATCTGCAAATTTTGACTGGATAAATTTTTGCCAGTAAAATCCAGTAAGATGAGAAAAACATATCATTCAATAAAATAAACGAAATAAGCAAAGTAAAAGTATAAAATGCTTATTAAAGGCCATGATTCACTATCCTACACAATCGCGCGATCTACGAAAAAATACAACCCTATCTGATGAATTGTTTTTGTCTTTTGAAAATGTTCTCAAAAATCGCACGATCGTGTAGGCTAGCGTATCACGGCCTTAATAAAAACATTTAAAACAACATACATACATATGTACATATGTATGTATGTACCAGAGAATAACAATAAGTACTCAAAAAAAATATACTTAAGTAAATAGCCTTAATTTTATCAACTGCGCATAATCCTGATTGTAGCACAAACAATTTGTACGCTCACATATTTTCTCTGAAACAACTATGACTTAATGATTAATGATGGCGCAGAATAAAGTCTGCAATTTCATATGCCATAAACACATTTTCCATACAAATTGGCACAAAAAAGCAGTCGTGAGATAGAATCTATTTTATTTTGAGAGCGTTTTTTCTTATGCTATCACATATATGTAAGTACTCATTCTCTCAAAAATTTTACCATACTTTCAATAAATTTCATACATTTTATAAACAAAACTATAAAGAAAAATAAGCACAAAAGAAAATAAAACAAAAATTAAAGAGCATTTGAAGTTACTGCTGACGATGTTATTATGGGCTTTATTAATTTGGTAGCGATTTTCTTGAAGTTGCAGACTTTATTCTGTTTCATCATTTAAGCCGATTCCAATATACAAGAGCATCTCTATGCAAAAAACTAAACTACGCTACAACTACAACTACAAATAGAAAGGCACATGCGTGTTAAACTAATTGACTATCACTCTCATACATTGCGCTGATTTACACGGGCATAATTGTGCTGGCATAAAATGCCAGTTTGTAGGTGAGAGAAGCAAAGAGAGTGGTTTTGTGGTTGGCATAACTTTTCAACCAGCTACAACCCCGCATTAGCAGCATAAAACCAAACCAGATGAATTACTCTCGTGTAATTTGGAAAAGAACAAAAATTGTGCGGCTTAAAAATTGTTCTCGTGTAAACTACCTCATTCAGTCTGAGTATTTTTACACAGAATATTAATAATTATTCAGTAAAAAATAAATAAAGTATGACTGTACTCGGAATATTTATTCATCATTCGCCATTGTATACAATCATTTGTGCACAAAGTTCAATTTGTGTAAATTAAATGGAATGGAAAATGTGTGGCTGTTTGAAAACATGCTTTATGTGTGTGTGTAAGTAAAATAGCTCTGTATTACGCATGTGTATTTGATTTAACCTCAGCGGTAAAACTCAGAAGACCTTCTTACTTCAGGCCTTATTAAAGGCCTGCTCAGGAATTTTTTCGATTTAATTACTATTCTTATCAAACTGCCAAAGAAGGCCTTCTAGAAGGCCTCGGCTTTTCCGCTTAAAAGATAAGGTACACATTCCACATTCCCTTCTATGAGAAGGGAGAACAGAAGGAGTAAAGTATTTTGTTTTGTTATTTTACCAAAACAAAAGCAAACGAATTCATGTTTTTGACTCAGTTATTACCATTATTATGTAACTTCTGAAGAAGGCCTAATAGAAGACTTCGGCTCTTTAGTAAAAAAAGATGGTATACCCATTCCACATTCCGTTCTATAAGAAGGCAGAACAGAAGGAGTAAAGTACATATTTTGTTTTGCTTTATTTTTTGGCCAAAGTAAAAGCAAAAGAATTCAGATGCCGTAAAAAAAAACAAAATTCCATATAAAAATACCAAATACAGAACGATTAGAGAAAAAAAACGTAAATCATTTTAGTTGAGTTTTGTACGTTTAAAAAGACAGTTGTGTTGTTCGATCATTAGTATGTATATAAATACTATATGGGTTCTTGTTATTTCAGAAGTTTCCTTTCAATATGTTCGACACCTCGGACCTGTTTCTCAAAACTTACAACTGCTATAATACAAGTAAACAGTTGGGAAAATATTTTATATTCATATAAAAAATATATTTTCACAACTATTTTACTTGTATTTCAATACTTGTAAGTTTTGAGATACAGGCCCCAGCAGTTGAAAACCTTTATTAAACCCCTTTTAATATGACCTTTATTTGAAGGCCTTTTAACGGCCATTCTCTAGAAGGCCTTTTAACAGCCATTCTCTGGAAGGCCTTTAAGAGCCATTAATTTGAAGGCCTTTTAGAATATCTGCAAAAGAAGCGAGAACGGAAGGCCTACCTCGCAATGACAACGTGTGTAAAAAAGATATGAAGATGGGATGGAGCGAGCAGGCCTTGTACATCCATAAGAAGGAGTACAGAGGCCTTTTAGAAGGCATCCTTACTCCTTCTTTTTCCCGCTGGGATATTCAGAACATTTTTATATTGAGAATATTTTTATATTCACACAGTCTATAAATTTTAGTTGTTGTCGTTTGTGCTGAGTAATTTAAAAAATGTGTATAAGCATACTTATTCAGTTTAAAATTAATGCGTGTGTTTGTATTTTGCGTTTTTTTTATTTTTAGCTGCACGCATTCGTATTTGTTTGACGGCCAACACTCAAAAAGTACTTAAAACGATACTTTTGTCATTCTCTGGTATGTACATACATATTTATGTATATGTATAAAAGGTAAATGTGTATTGCCCACTGACCCATTTCTTTATGGTTGGGATAAAGACAAAGCGGATGAAAGAGCAATTCATGGATTTTTGCCATGGAGACTGCACATGTATGCACCCTTGCATTGTCCTATTGGAAAATGCTGTATTTTTTCCGCATAAGTTGGCATAATATTTGTCATTGATGGTTTTACCCTTTTGAAAATAGTCAATGACTCGAACCCATCTTGGCCTTCTTTGGCGCCGATTCACCCCAAGAAACCCACTGTTTTGACTCCTGTATGGTCTCTGGTGTGTTGTTGTGGATCCACGTTTCGTCTACAGCAACGAAACGGTCCATATTGCTGTCGCCAAACACTCCTGCGAAGTTGTCACACGATTGCGTTTGTGGTCGATTGTAAGCAAATGGGGCTCCCGTCTTGCGGAAAGCCTTCTCAAAGTCAACTGATCATTAAAAATTTAAAAAACTGAGCCATGTGAGATGCTTATGGCTTCCAAAATGTCTCTCACTTTCAATCCCCGATCGGCCAACATATCGTGAATTTCTTCAATTGTTTCGGGCGTGGAGATCTCAATGGGAAATTCAGTAAACCACTTCTTTGAAATTGTGTGTGAACTGAGCTACAGAAATTGCTGAGTGCAAACCCAGTCTTAATTTTACCAATTGCTCGGTTTGGTGCAACTTTAACCTTTCTGGAATTTATTAGGTTTGCTTATAGGTTTTTTCTGAGCAGAGCCCTTTAGTCCCTCTTTTAGTCTTCCTTTTCACACAGCAGAAGGAATATACATACATACATATGTATGTACATTAGGGCGAGTTGATTTGTATGGAGGCAAAAAAATCGCTCAAATTACAAGGAAAATCGTATTCTAGGGATCAAAATAAGAAACTTTGCCGAAGGAACCATACCTCTAAAATGTATTTTGATGTCCCGACTTTTGATCCGAAGGGTCAAATTTTGAAAAATCTCACTTTGACCTATTTAGAGTTCCTCAATCGAGTCAAAATGTATGACCGACCCCCACTAATTTTGGAGGGCCGACCCACCTATGCCAGTGGCACGCCCTCTGGAACCACCCCTGGGGAGGCTATAGGGATAACACTGCACAACAAAATAGAGGTTTTTTTAAGATTATGTATTTTTATCTCCTAATTACGATGGTGTCATTAGTTTCAGCTCTAGTTTTAAAGATACAGTGACATTTAGCATTTGCATAAATCACACCATGTCTCTCACTTATGCCGACAATTTCGGACATTTTAAATGTTCAGTTAATTGTTGACAACTGCTTTGCTTGCATTCCATTAAAATAAATGGAACAAAGAACCTCTATCAAATTTTGTGTGAAAAACGAAATTAAGCGCGCGGATGCATTCCGAATGTTGACTGTGGCATACGGAGGACCGAAGCAACATTTATCGGTGGTACAAAATGTTCTCAGACGGCAGAGAAGATGTGAACGACGAAGAGCGTGCCGGACGCCCTTCAACAGACAAAGAGATTGATGAAGTGAAGAAAATGGTATTGGCCTATCGTCGAATCACCATTAGAGAAGTTGCTGAGGACCTAGACATATCGATTGGCTCGTGCCATTCGATTTTTATCAATGATTTGCGCATGAGACGGGTCGCCGCGAAATTCGTACTAAAATTGCTCAATTTCGATCAAAAACAGCATCGCATGAACATTGCTAATGAGCTGTTGGAATCTGTCCGCGACGACCCAAAATTGCTCCAGAGGGTCATAAGTGGTGACGAATCGTGGGTTTATGGTTATGACGTGGAAACCAAAGCTCAATCATCTCAATAGAAGCTGCCGCACGAACCAAGGTAAAATCGAAGACGAGCCAAAACACGTGCAAGCAAAGCAGCTGTCAACAATTAACTGAACATTCAAAATGGCCGAAATTGTCGGCGTAAGTAAGAGACATGAGTACCAACATAACGCCACAAAAAAAATCAAAATTCGAATATACGTAACCCGCGAAAATTCAAAATTCGGCGATACTTTTTGAACAGACCTTGTATATGTATGTATGTATGTGAGTGTGTATTGCGTAATTACTTTCGTCAATAAGAGTAGTGCGCAAATTTGAAATAAATATTCGCCTTGAATACGTGCGTGTGTATTATTTTTTTTAGTTATTTCAACAATGAAATTACTCGAGACGTGGTGAAAAAATTTCAACTCTTTTGTATTAATTTCATCAGCGTTTCGTATATAAACCCGAACTTGCTGACAATTAATTTAGAGTTAACTTAAAATTTGAGTTTAATTTACTATGTACAACTTATAAAGCAAAATGAAAATTTTACTTGTCTTCAGTCTGCTGAGCTTGGTTGCTTTGGCATCCTCACAAAGCTATCAAGGGTATCGAAAGAGTTTCGCTCGAGAGCGTCAAATTCGAAATCAACCCCCGAATACCGACGGGTTTAAATATACTAATTACTGGGCCGGTTCTGGAATGTCTCATTCTGCTAATTTCAGAGACAGGCAACCTGGGCCTCGTTTTCAAGTCAAATGTTTTGGTAGGAAAGCTTATTGCAAATATTGAGGCTGGCTGGTCATGCATCACAATTTTATTGTATTAAATGTTCATATCCTTAAGTCTCAATTTGTGCTATAAATAAATACATACATACATACGTATGTATGTATGTACGTACATGTAATAAAAACCAAAATAATTAATGTGCATAAAGAAACTGTGTTTTTTTTTTGTTTTGATCAGCCCAATTCAATCGGGTGCATATAAAATATTTTTACAGTAGACGGCAAAACTAAGTACACACCACCATATAATTAAAGTTTCTTAAATTTTTCTTTTTTATTTCAAAAACAACAAAAGCAACAAAAAACGACTGAACACACAAGTGGAAAGCATAATTCATAAATTAATTCGACAAATGATGAGCTTACGGCCAGTTTACAGAACACAAGTAAAAATTCTCGTCTGCCTATTTATATTGAAAGCAAAAACAAAGCACTCAAAATTTGCTTTTGTTTTCAATATACATAAATAGACTAAATAATAACAAAATAATAATAACAAAAATTAAGAACCCTCTCGATCAAGTCACCTTTCAAACAGAAAAACCTAAATCAAAATTCATCCAGCCGTTTGGTCTGTACGTGGGCACGGAAAGACACACATATACACCGACACACGTTACAAACTTAGAACACCCCTTTTTTTTTGGTCGGGAGTTAAAAAGAAAATATTAGAGAAACATCGTAAGCTCGAGCCGCAAAAGTAAGGACACATCTGATACATGGGGATTTACTTTCACAAATTACAAAATTTATGCAAAATATTACTTTTTAAATACATACGAGTACTTGACTGGATGTGTGTGACGATAGATAGACAAATCATGCTATTAAACTGCATTTACAGGATCAGATATCCTGTATTGTATTTGTGGAAATTTTTAGAAACTGGAAAAAATACCTATAACTTTGTGAAACAATTTTACTTCGAGTTTTATGAGGGATTTTAATAAAAATAAAGAAAAATATGTAATTTGAACTAAAAAAATATTTTAGTACAATTAAGGTCAGAAAAGTACAATTTTTCAAAGTTGTTAGTACAATTTTAAAAGTCCCAATCCCTGATCTGAATTGTATTTGTATTGCAAAATACTGTAGACCAATGAGTCTATTTACATAAATTGAAGAATTTTACTTCGAGTTCTATGAAGGAAATATCCACTGTGGCCAAAACCCTCTTCCTCAGCGAAACAAGCCTAGTGGAAAATAAAGATAACAAATTGTGCTATTAAACTGCATTTACACTATATCTGAATCATGTTGGCGAAATTGGTACAATTGTACTTTTTTGGTACAATTCAAACTCGAAAAGTAATATAGTAAACCAATGGTTAATTTAGTACATTTAAGGAATCTGCCTAGTTGCACTCAATTATCGTTTTGGATAATGAAACTCGTATTCTTCTCACAACAAAAAAATCAGTCTGATGCTAGAGCACATGCTTAAACAGGTGTAGCCATATGCTTTAACATCCGAACCTACAAGCAAATTTCTGAAAGCGATTCGGTTGCCGGAACATAGACGATTTTAATAAAAATAAATAAAAATGTGTAATTTGAACCAAAAAAAAACTTTTAGTGCAATTAACGTCGAAAAAGTGCAATTTTTGAAAGTTGTTGCTATAATTTTAAAATTCTCAATCCCATCCCTGATCTGAATTGTATTTGTATGTTTTTCAACCGGTTTTAAAATCCGGTTTTTTTTCAATACGGTTGTCGGTTTTTTCAGAATGTTGATTTTTCGAATGTCGAATAGTCCGGGTTTTTTACAATTTAAATTTCGATTTGTATATTTTGCACTAAAATTAGTTTTTACGATGTCAAAACTTAGACCAACGTGTTCTGTTGATTTTCAAAAAAAAAATCAAAATTCGAATATACCTACTTAACCCGCGAAAATTCAAAATTCGCGATACGTTTTGAACAAACCTCGTATGTATATGTATGTACATACATATGTACTATATATAAGTATATGAAATTAATTTTTATGTTTTACCTTTAATTTTTTATTTAATTGTTTTATAGTATTTACATGAACTGTTAACTCTATTTTTTAATAAAGCAATTTAAAATCAAAACTTTTGTATAAAAAAAAGGTTAAATAAATTTTTACTTTACTTATAATAATTTTCTTACTTACATAAAAACCGAATAATCGATTACCCTAGTATGTACATATGTATGTATGTATGTATATGTAACTGTATTATATTTCTTTTTAATTTTCAGGATATCATACAAAACATTTTGGTCAGCTCGTAAAAATTTTCCACAAAGCGTACAAAACTTGTTCAAAGCAGCTCTACTTCAGATCTTCCAGAACCATCAAGGAAAAGGAAAGCATCTTTTTTCTATCTACACTAAACACTTGTTTGGTAACGTCTGTGGATTTTCGTGTAAAAAATAATAATCATTTTATTTTTAAATCGAAACATTTTACACCAGCAGAGTGTCAAACTAGCAGAAATTTTTACCCCATAATGAACCAAATATTTTCAAACTGAAAACACCTCAATCGATGTACTGTACATAGAGGAGGTCATTTAATTGAAAAATGTCATACATATGTATGTAAGTTAATTGTAAACATTTTCCACACAATTTTCTTTTTCCATTAAGTTGTGTGTGTGCAAATTGAAAACTTTAAACGGGTTTTCTGAAAAGCTAATTTATTTTTTTAGGTTATGACGGTGTTCAAGTAAATGAGCGATATGTAGAAAACAAAACGAAATTTCTTTTTAAGTAGTTTGCTTATGAGTTGTTGTGTATTATACATATGTAGTATGTACATGCATACATACATACATACATATGTACATTTTCCAAAACTTTCCAGACATTTTAAAAGATCTCTTTGTATTCAATGTGCTCGTTTTTAAGTACACTTCACAATACATACATACTTTTAAAATGCGCATTTCGTTATGAAATAAATAATAATAGAAGTACATACATACATACATATGTACATATGTGTATGTATGTATCGTCATGAACAGAATATACAGAAAAAATATCGTTTGTATTTTCTAATTATTTAAGAAACACGTAAGTAAATAACACATTCTTTAAAAAAAATCTACGTATGTATGTACACACTTTAATAAAAAAGTTTTGGGTATGATAGATCTCGCTTTTTGATATTCTTCTTGCAAAAGTTAGGAAAACTTAATGAACATATTAGCTTCATTTGATGTAGAAAATATATTGCAGAAAATGCGAATAGTGAAAATGTAGTGATTTACTAGTGACATTGTCAGTAGCACTACTGACCACGTGTACCCCAGCCAATGTAATCGCCTATTGACATTTAACATTAGCTTGTCATTGAAAATCCACCACTAGACTGTAGCACTACTGACTAAGTATTTTTTTTTGGGACCACATGGAGACATTGGCACCAAAGATTCACTAGTAAATTTTAGGGGCTCTAGTCTACAATATCGATATTTCCTCGCTCGATGTCCGTAGTAAAACTGTACTGATTCACTATAGACACTGTCAACACCTGCAGGAAATTGTTTGTCATTTCTATTAAATACATATGTATGTATGTACATACATACATACATATGTATGTGTATTAAAATTAAAAATTGTATGTTTCGCTGAATTATTAAAGTCAAACACTTACGTATGGATCTTAAAATGTGACAAATCTTTACCTCATGGCACAAAATCTTCCACTGGGTCAAAATTTCCATAATTGGCACCTTTCACTTAAAACTCTTCAATTTTCACATTTTATATTTTTATACAATATTGATTGTTATTTTATTTGTTTTTTTATTTTTTTTTTGTGTATTATGTTTTTAATTATTGTTAAATACATTTATATAAATACATATATTAACCTTATAATTCTATTTCTTAAGATAATTTTTATAAACACTTAAATTTTGCTTGACGTCACGTTTATTTTCAACAAGCCAATAAAACATTAAGAAGAAGCATAGTTGTGTGTATCTGAAAAAATGTGTTCTACGCATTAAAACCATTATTATTAGACGTTCTGTTGACAATGTCACCAAAATAGTTGACAAAAGTGGTGACTTGGGGACACTTAACCCCATGTTTTCTGCAGGGTATGTACATATGTACATACATATGTACTCGTATGTATGTATATATGTATGTATGTATGTACATATATTTAAATATCGAATTCTTTCAGCAAAAAACAGAAAAAAAAATCTGCTATTTACTAAAAAAACTTTTTATAACTTTTAGTAAATTCACTTCTTAACTAATTATAGCTTATTACATTTTCTTGAATATAATTTAATATGATATGCGCATTTTTCTCTTCAACAGATACCATAGAAGGTCCTGTGTCTTAAAAAAAAATCGGCTCAGTAGTTCCGAAGTTATGCGGTTTTAACTGATTTAAAATGGAATCCCAAAAAAATTACTAAAACCATGATATTTCAATGCATATCTTCTACTTGAAAAATCTCCAATTCCTTATGTGTGCATTTGTTGCTCTAAATGCATTCTTTCAGCCAATACCAATTTTAAGTTAAACGGTCCACTGGTTACCGAGTTATAGGCCTTTTTCTTGAAAAGTACGTAAAATGTATTTTTAAAATTTTTGCAAAAATCTTTTGAAAATTATTTTAATAAAACGATTTCCTCGCTTTTCCAGGGTACCACTTCGCAGAGGCATAGCATTCTCCAATTCCATTAAGAATCCAACTCTTCTAAAGACACGCAATGTTACTTCACAAAACAGTATAAATTGACACCAAATACCCGCTACGCCCACACCAACAAGCCCACAGTGTCAACAGACACCACCGGCCCATAATGTGGCTATGAAAACCAAGACAACACCAGTGGGCAGTAATCCAACAGTAGACACAATAATGGACAAGCAAGAGCAGCATTCAACACTAGAACTTCCGGTGGAAACAACAACAGCTGATTTTAGTGGCATACAATTAACCAATAGTAGTGCAACATTTAGCACACCATTATCAAATTCCACTGAAACTGATGTTTAATTTTTTTGTATGAAAAAAAATTCCAAGCGCAACATCATTCCATTCCATTTTTTGAGTTATGATGTTCTTTGAGCGATATGTACATATGTACATAAATACATACATACATATGTATGTACTTATCTACATATGTAGTATGTAAATAATGGTGCCTTTTTCGGAAAATGCACCTCCAATCGGAGACCCAATTTGGTCCGTTGTGATTCCCTTCTATTGCCCATTAAAAGTAATCTTTACCCCCCATTTGTACCCATAAGTGACCCTATTATCCGTCATTAAGCCACTGAATGCCTATGATGAAGCCCCTGATGTCCGCTAGTTTACACTGCGGACACGCCTGCTCAGCCATCTAAGCCTATGACGTTGCAGCTTCGGGCAGTGACAAATAATATGTTCAATGGTTTCTGGCTCCTATTCACCGAGCAGTGACCATTCAACTCGCCTATCACGATTCGCATCGCCTTCCTATCCTTCCTTCTTGTCCAGCAGCAGTTTGGATATTTCTGAGCCAAGTTTTGGCTACATAGCCCTCGAGACTCTACCATCCTCCCTACTTCGCCATGAACTGTTGGTCCTGCTTTCTACGCTATAGTAGTGACCTATCGGTACTTTCACCGATCTGTCACACATTCCCTTATCTAACGCCGACCCTGTTCTTTGCAGCTCATCGACAATTGCATTTCCCTCAACACTGCTGTGGCCAGGAACCCAACATAGTCTGGCACTATATTTGTCCATAAGCAAGTTGAGGGCTCTCGTACAGTAACTACCAAGTTTCGATTTGACATTGTGTCCCTTCAAAGCTTTTAGCTCTGCCTGGCTGTCGACGTAGAAGGTTACCTTCTCACCTTCAGCTACATTCCTGGCCAACAGTTTCGTGGCCCTGAAGATCGCCAAGATCTCAGCTTGGAAAACGTGCATTCATTCGGCAGTCCGAAAGAACTACGAATGTTCGTTCCCAAGATATAGACACCAGCCCCTTTGCCTTCCCCCAGTGTTAAAATCAATTTTAAGCCAAATTATTATTTTACATATTTTTACTCAAATATCTTAATAATTTAAATTAATTTTTTTATTACGAATTTACTTAAATATTTTTATATTATTTTATTACTTACAATTTAATATTTATTATAAAAATTTTCATTCACTATAACCATCATTCATCCCACTGTGCTGCTGCTGCTGTGATACTTTAAAATTTATATTTTTCTACCAGGCAAACAGAAATAGCAAGTAGATCTTTAACATTTTTAGTTTTCTTGCACGCGACTACAAAAATTTTATTTTATTAACCTGTCATATATCGCCACCTGAAACACAATAAATCCACTGAACCTTGGCTTTTTTTTTGTTTCGATCAAGTGCAACAGAAGTTATAAAATTCACAGTAAATGAAGTCAATGGCGCAAAAAATAGTGAATATACATATAAAGTTTCATAGTTATTTTCCTCTTTTATAATATGTAAATAAAAGTATTTTGAAAAAAATGATCTAAATTTTCAACTCACATACATATGTACGTTCTCTACCATTTTAAGTGACGATATTTAGAGAAACAAGAAAGAAAAAGGAAGGAATGCAGAATAAAAACATTTTTTTTGCAGTCGTAAGAATGTATTTACTGTTATTTAAGTATTTACATATACACCCAACTAACATTTCTGTGCAGGTTTGCTGGTTTCAGATTTATCGTGGTAGTGTCTTCTAGACAATAGCCCAAGGAAATCGTATTAAATTAATAAATTTCATCATCGTAACGCAAGAATCTATAATTGTCTTTGCAACACTTTTTACATTGTAACATAAATAACCAAAAACATACTGTTTTGTATTTTAGAATATTATGTGAGAGTTAAAATTTAACTTATATTTCGTTTCGTTCGAAAACAAAAATTAATAAAATTTTTGCTGATATTTTTGCGATCTAAACAGATATATATATGTATAGTGATAACAACTAATTGATTTGTGTGTCGGTTATGGAATGCAAACGAATTTCAGTTGCGTTGCCAATTTTCCAGAAACTTTATTATGAATAGCAACTGGCAAATAACAGCTGTCATTTTCAATACATCCTTAGTGGTTCGTGGAAATCAAAAAATGTCGGTTACCAGCAGCCACCATATTTTTTGTCTTCTGCAACCGAGAATTTTCACCCAGAGTCGCAGAATTTTTAATTTAAATATTTTGGAAAAAAATAAATAAGAAATATATATACATATATTTGTGCCCTTAACTATGAAAGTGGTCTAAGGTCATATGCATTTTTGGTTGGAAATATTAAATAAATTAATAAATATTTAATAAATTTAAAGTGCAACTACTCTAAATTAAAATGTTGTATAATATAAAAATATTTTTTTAATTGATTAAGTGTAATCTACTAAATATCTCGAACCCTATTTTCGATTTAATCGTAAGTTACATGTCGCTGTAAAAAAATCACTTTTTTATTGAAATTAAAATTTATGGGCCTGCTACCCATAGTTTAGAATTATCAAAACGGCTGAATTGTTGATAACTTTTAAAATGCAGGCTGCACATTTTTATTGTAAGCGATATTATACAAAATATTGTATAAAACCTTTTACTGAAAACTTTAATTTTTGACGCTTACGATTAAATCGAAAAAAAGGGCTCGATATGACTAAGACCACTTTCATAATTATGGGCAAAAAAATATAATTTTAACTTTGAATTTTAGCAAACAATTTCCATCTTATGTTTTTTGTTGATCAAAAAATAAAAATCCTATAACATCTAATAGAAAAATTCATTTCATCTGACTTTTTGAATTGTCGAATTTTCGATCACTGAATAAATTGTATATATTATCGATGTATTTTGCATATGAAATATCATAATTAACATAATTGCAACTCAATTCAAATCCGTATGGTCGTCTGGAGATCAACCTAACTTTCTCATTGATATTTTCATTCACTTAGGGCGACTTTTTGTGTTAGAAATTAATATTAGTTTATTTCTGTTATTAACTAATCCGAAAATTAACTTAATCTCTCTTAACTGAGTTTGATGTTTTTGAGTGGTAGTTTAATCTTTTTATTATGTGTAGTACTATCATACTGAGGAACAAAATAGTGGCAAAATTTTCTGTGCAAAAGTCAAATCAAAGTGTGTTGATAACATGACACTTTGATTTTTTGTGGGAAGAAGAAGAAACTCATATTTTATTATTTACAAGTAAAATATTGCGTGTGTTAAAGGAAATAGATAAATAATATAAAATATATTATTTATTTATGTGTTTTTTAATTATTTTATCATATAATTTTTATAAAAAGTTATATGTTTCACTAGTGTATGTTGTCAATATTTATGTAAGATTAAACCACCACGATTGTCCGCTTAAACTAGCAAGTAAAACTAAATAATCGACTACCCAAAAATGTGAAATGAAGATTAAGGTTAATTTAATATCTAATCTTGAACTCAAAAAGTGCGCCATAGCAGTTTCAAGTAAATAAGCTGTCCTGATTCACAACAATACTAAAAAATAATTTGGTACTTTAGAGTTAAGTTGACTCTCATACGATCATACTATATTGAGTTGAGAACAACAATGGGGGTCATTAAGGCGCCGCTAGAATATTTGTGAGCCATCAAAATTACTAGAATTAAAAAAAATATGTAAATGACATGTCCACTTTATATTATCGTCCAGAAGATTCTATAACGATAAGTCTATAAACAATAATCGCACACATAAATGTTTCAGGGAAATACATACAATGTAAGTATGTAACAACAGTAAAAAGCCTGGCTTGTTCACTCTCAGACTGGAAAAAAATATTTTATATTTTATACCTTCCTTTGTGGTTTGTTCTAAATATGGTCACTTGAAATGAAAAACAGCCTCAGGCTCAGATCATTGTGTTAAATATTTAGTTTATTAATGACAAAAAAAATAGTGCAGCTAAATGTAACTTAATTTCATGCTTATTGAGAAAGTGTTCAAAAGATCGGAAATAAAATAAAAATTTTTTCTTTATCTGTTATCCATATATAAAGATAAATAAATATTTATAATTTTGTGCGCTACAATTGTTTTCATATTTTTTTAAATTTTATTTTCATGCCTTCTGTTACATTATAGTACTGTCTGACCATCCCTTTTGGGTTTCTGGTGGCGATATAAAACAAGTTTATTTTGGGGGGCGTTGTTTTGTAAATAATCCATTTGCTATATTCCGCTACTTCTGTCTGTGCTCCTGGCAGAAAAGTGCAATTTTTAAATTTTAAATCAGTAATAAACACACAAACAAACAGCAAGCACACAACAAACACGCGCATGAACGACTCTTGTCATTCAGACGAAACTAAAGCGATAGTTAGAAGATACTGCTAAATACAAAGACGGTCTTAAGAGGGGTACATATGTATGTACTATAGAACATGAGTGACGGTAAAAAAATTCATCAGTTTTGAATGATAGTGTTGGCTGTTCAGACTATCGATCATATTCGAAATTCAAGAAAAAAATTTAACGCACAAACATAGAAAAAACACAAATTGGATGCGCATTATTGTTGCTAGCAAAATTAATAATGAATTATTTTAATGTTTTCTTATTAACATTTTCTTATTTAGCATCACACACAGCATTGCATTTCATAAAAATATATGAATTTCAATTCATTCATATTCATATTCCAAGCCAATATGGCCGCTGACTGTCACTCAACCACTAAAAATTCGGTGGTTGACTGTTGACTGATGAAATTCGTGTTCACACTATCGATCAATGTAAAATATGAGCAAAACTGTCACTCATGTTCGATAGTGTGTACCCCAATTTATGACCAACAAATTCCTCCAAATAAATAATTGTGGCGAAAAATATTAGATTAGTTACATACTAATGTTCTTAATTTAAAAACAAGTATTTTTTAAAGCATTATTTATTTATATAGTAATTAAAAAAAATAATAATAAAAAAAAATCCGACTGCGACCAACTCTGAACCGTTCAATATCCTAAACGGTCATTCGAAATTAAAAATCATAAGAGAAACCTTAAGATGATTTTAAAATACCTTTCGAATGATACCCATTTTGATATACATAGTTCGCCGAATTTTTATTTTTTTCGTATTTACAAAATGGCGTCTACTGTCATATCTTTAGTAATTAAGACAAATCGATTGAGGTATGAATCATTAAAATCGGTCCACGAGTTCGGTTTATATAAGGCCGCAAAGGAACACACATGCATACATACATACATTGGCTGGCTGATAAACACAATACCCTTCTTTGCGTCGCGCAGTGGGGTAAAAAGCAGCGAAACATAAGTGTTTGGAAAGGAATTAATAAAAAATATAAAAACCCAATACATACCAAAAAATTGAGAATTGTGTACCCGTTGTCGAAAACAACTGACTCCTGTTGACAGGTTTATGCTATTTTCTAAACCTTAGGGAACGGAAATAGATTGTCAGCAGCAGAAAATTGTTCTCGAGAGCGTGTAAACAAGCCCCAATTTTTTTGGTATTGTGCTAATGTGACGTCGATGTCGACAACTAGAATAAGGGTGAATAGTTCTAAATGTATGTATATGGCTCTATATGTACTTAAAACATATTTTCTAATCGCTTGGTAAAAGATTTAACTTAAAAAAATCATTTCCATAGCAAACGGCCTATCTATCATCTAGAAGACACTAAAGCGATACGTCCATCACCAACAATCAATCAATCCATCTTGTTTGCGGGGTAATATAGATATTGGAAATATTAATTATTTCCATTATAAATTGGCTCCTCCCCTTTCATTTTTTCGTTGGAATATTTCTGATTTTGTATGCCTGCTAATTTTTCTGGGCTCCTGGTATTTCACTATTCCAACAGCAAGCAAATTTAGTGTTTTGGCTGGATTTTTTTCGTGGATGTGTGGGTGCATATACATGTGATGAAAAATTTAAAATGTAAAAATCTACTTGCTATGATTTCTGATGACCTGGTATAAAAGTCGATTTCTAAAATGCAAGCAAACAGGCAGGTGGCCACCAAACACAGTGGGATGAAAGTGAAAAAATCTAACAAAATTTTTATTTGTTTTTATAATGAAACAAATCAAAGAGAAAAATGTTTAAAACCAAAATTTTGCCATTTTGAAAGGGAAGAAGTTTTTTTAAGCCGAATGGCATTAAACATTATACAATATTCTGATTTTTTTTTAAAGAAAACTAAATGAAATTTCGAGATGCTAATAATACATACTTACCAAAAATGCCAGAAAAAATTTAGAAACAAGCTTTCAAACAGAAAAATATTTGCATATATTTTAAAAATATGTATAAGAATTTAAAAATTATGAGTATGTACATACATAATAATAATTGTAGTAAAAGAACTACAGACTAACTAAACAATCTTTTTTTTTTTAGATCATTTTAAATTTTAAATTTTTGCAATATTAATTAACACAATCGGCTAGACAATTTTTTTAGATCATTTAAAATTTTAAATCAAAACTTATTTAAAACAAAAATCTTTTTTTTATCATTTCAAATTTGGGAATTTTTAAAATACGTATGTAAATAAATACTGTCTAATATAAAATTAATGAATTTATATCTTTAAGGCTTAATAAGAAAAATTTTGCCTTAATAATTTTTATAAATAAGGTTGTATATTTATATATTTATTTATATAATGCATATCACTTTGTTTTTGATTTTGTATCGAATTTGTATAACGTTCATATGTTGTAATAATACAAGTACGGAAGTTGAAGTGCAGTTGCAGATTTCATTTCGTAATCAGACTGTAAAACCGCTGTAGGTGTAATAAACTGAAAAATAAAAATAAAATGAAAATATTTGAAATTTATTAGTTAGAATAAATTAAACTAGAATTATATTTTTATTGAACTTTCTTTCTCTGGTTTCATTTTAAATCCCCACCAAAAAAAAAGGGTCTTAAAAAATTTGTAGTGTATGTCTGTACGACTGGCCACCGATTTTGTTTTTAGTTTTTTTTCTCTATTCGAAAGGTGACTTGATCGAGAGTGTTCTTAGTTATGTTTGCAGAAAATCGGTCCAGCCGTTTAGAACATATCACGTATTTTATAGATATATTCTGTTAAATCTGCGTGTCTTTGACGCCGTAGCTCAAAAACGGCTAGACCGATTTTAATTTGGTTTTGTTTCTGTTTGAAAGGTGACTTGATTTAATATCTTCTGGCCTATACTTGAAGAAAATCGGTCCGGTCCAGCCGTTTGGTCTATATGTCGGGGGTGCTTAAAATTTTAAATTTTTTCTATGTTATACATATTTATTAAGTCGTTTTTTATAAAATTGTAATTGATTTTTTTTTTATTATTTTCAATATTTCGTTAACAGTTTGTTAACATCGTTACGAAATAAGCAATTGCAATTGATATATATTTTATATTATTTCCTGACGGTGCTAGCAAACTGTTAACGAAATATTGAAAATAATAAAAAAAATCAATTACAATTTTACAAAAAACCACTTCAAGGTTAACAAACATAAGAAAATATTATACATACATACATACTTGTGTACAGTGGAACGAATCACCTTGTATGTACATATGTATGAAAAATGCGACTTTGTTACCCCTCTTAAATCAAAGATCGATCTTTTTAATTAGGACTCGCAAAACATTTGAGGAGTCTAGCGATTATTAAAAAAAAGAACATCACTTGAGAGACTTTTTTCAGCCGCTGCCAATGGTGCATTCAACTTTACCATTCGTACCATCAGCAATAACTTATTCCACAAAAACTACGATTTTTTAAGCATTTTCATAGCAGATGCTACTTATGTATGTATGTATGTATATTAAAATAAATTCTATTATCAGGCATGTTCTGAAAATCACTTTTTGTGAAAGTGATTTGAAATCGCAAGGTGTTCTGCACACAAAACTTTTTAAATTTTTGTGATTTTATGCCGGGTCAGCTAAATGCCTGCCGATTTGAAATCACTTGGTTATTTTTTTCAATCACTTTATTTTGAAATTCGCAATAAATTAATTAAATGAATAACTAAATATCTTTTTTTATTGAAATGGGCAATTTTCTACGAAAGAATTTATAAAATTATGAAAAAGTTGAAGACAATTTCCTTTGCAGGAAATGTTGTTATTTGCTTTGTGGTTTGCATTTGTGATTTTGCATTTACAAAACAACACATCACAGCTGTCTTCTTGTGTTTTCGAAAGGGTACAATCGCACCGAAATGTTAAAACTTTTGTGATTTTCAGAACAAAATAAAAGCATAATTGTGATTTTAAAATCACGAGTTATTTGAAATCTTGTGGATTCCAGAACATACCTGTACTTTTCAAGTATTATTTGATTTATTTAAGTCATTGTTAAGTTATTTCTGTTAATATTTTAATTTTGCGAAAAAAAGTTGTAAATAATCTTCATAGAAAAAAAAAAAATACTTTATATGTATGTAAACAAATTTAGCAAATTATTCAAGTTTAAATAAATAAAAAATAAATACACAAATAATTTTGAATAAATCTGCAAAATATCGAAAGTTTAAAAGAAAATGGCCTTGCTCGGGAATAAAAGGCGAACAGAAATAAATAAAAAATAAATACACAAATAATTTTGAATAAATCTGCAAAATATCGAAAGTTTAAAAAAAAATGGCCCTGCTCGGGAATAAAAGGCGAACAGATTTTTTTCATGAGGAAATTTAATATTTTGTATGGAAAAAAGAAAAATTTCGCCATTTTTGCCCGATAAGGGGGAATAATATTTGTTTAGATAAATATGTATGTATGTAGAAACAAAATTCTTGTGAAAATTCCCAAACAAAATAACATTTAATAGGAAAATATTTTTAAAAAGAAAAAACGCTAACAAATAAAAACTAAAAACTTTTTAAAACTATAGAAAATAATGCAGTGCTTCTTAGAAAATATTCTAATGAACTAGTAGCTCGCTCCGGTCATATTATGAAAAAAAATTTATTAAAAATTTTGTATCAAAACTTAGACACAGTCAGGCACAATTGGTAATATTTTAATTACATAATTGGTAATATTTTAATTACAAATACATCTGATTGTAATCGTTTTTTTTTTTGCAATTACAATTACATGTGATTGTAATTAAGCAAAGAATTATTACTTTTAGTTCAATAATTCTACATTTTTGTGAGAATAATTTTTTTGTAAACAACTACCTTTTTTAAATATTTAGTAGACCAAAAATTATTTATATCTGCATGTACTTATCGTTACCCTAATATAGAAAGGTCCTAACTCATTATTTTTTTGAAATCGAGATTTTTGCATTTTTCAATACATTAGATGTTCTTCTATCGAAATATACAAAAAATTCGATTTTAAAAAAATTAGTTAAGCCCTTTCTATATAAGTGTAACGATATGTATGTATGTATGCATGCATGTATGTATGTATGTATTAGGGATGCCAATCGGGACTGGTTTTTACAATCCCGGGATTCGGAATGTCAAAAAATCAAATCCCGGAATTTTTCGTGATCCCGAATTTGTTTGAGATTCAGGAATTATACGGTACTCTGGGTTTTTTGAACGTTAAAAGACACATGATTTTTATAGGTATTTACTAAAAAAAAATCGTCTTTGAAAGAGGTTCACAAACAAAAGTTTTATAATTATTTTATACTACATCTGTCAAAAACTATTTGAGAATTCACAAATAATATTTTTGAAAAGCACAAAGGAAAAATAAGCGTAGTAGGCTTAGAAACTTTAAGAAAACCCAGATGCATATTGAATATAAATTATTTGCTGGGTTTTGTTAAAGTTTCTAAGCTTACTACGCTTATTTTTCTTTTGTGATTTTCAAAAATATTATTATTTGTGAATTCACAAATAGTTTTTGAAAGTCTGTGCATAAGATAAGAAGTTTGCTACTATTCAAAATATGTGGTTGAAGTCTACTAATGATTTGGCAAAGCATCAATGAAACACATACATATATACACCGGCAAAAAATTACAATTATAAAAGATCAATATTGTGTTGCCACGGTTACTATCATGACCTTCCCCCAGGTTATTTATGATGAATTTATTTTAAAAAAAAAACGAACAAAACTGAGAAAACAATTTCGGGATTGGCTGAATCCGGGATTTTCCGCATCGGGATTTCGGGATTGGCACCCCTAGTATGTATGTACAATTTAAATAATAGAAATTCCAGCCGTTTACCTGATTTCGGTGAATCATGCATGTCGTAATATATTCACCCTTATTCCAGTTGTCGACATCGACATTGCTTTAGCACAATACCACGAAACTACGGCTTGTGTACCCGTTGTCGAAAACAACTGACTCGTGTTGGCAGTTTTAGGCTATTTTCTTGCTAGACCTTAGGGAATAGGAAATAGATTGTTTATCAGTAACACAAAATTCTTCTCCAGAGAGGCAGTAAGCAAGACCCAAGTTTTTGGTGTTGTGTTTGTTAAAGTGACGTCGATGTCGGCAACTGGAATAAGGGTGATTATAATGAAATTTTGTGTAATCTATATTATTATTATTATTTTAATACCCAGTCGACGACAGCGTTGTAACAGATGAAAATTTTTAAAAAATTGTTTTAAGTGTTTTTAAATAAATAATTTATTTTTTGCCCTTTTAATAACACTTTAATGAAATACTGTGCGATTTGCTGTATTTAAATATGGAAGACATTCATGCGGATATACATATTGCTATTGTCATGTCAGCACTGTCGATTGAAAAAAATATTCAACCCAATTATCAGAAAAACTGTATACATATTCCCTGAACAAATTACTTATTGTGGCAACGAAATATTGGAAATTAAACACATTTGTTAATTCTTTATACATACATATAAAAGAAACAAGATTTCAAGCTTAATAAATATAAATAAAATTATAAACAAGAAGAACGCAGACATTTCAAGAATAACCTTATTTAATATTTACTTAATATTCATCACAATGGACCCAACTGGCTCTCCGAGTGGAGGTGCGTTATAGCGCTACCCTTCTTAACCTATTTAATATTGACTGGAAACTTATTTCAAATTATTTAATATTTTGAAGCAAAAATATATACTAATATAGGGTGTTTTTTTTAGAGGTATAGAACTTCGAATTGAAATAAAACACAAGAAAATCGTTTTAATGTCCATCAATTTGGCTTTATTGGAAGGATAATTTTATGCCATTAACGTTTAAATATGATTTCGGGCATGTGGCCGCCGCAGCTGGCTCGAATAAAGCCAATTCTACAGGTCCAATTTTCAACCACTTTTTCGAGCATATGGGGCCGTATGTTGGCAATAACGCCACGAATGTTGGCTTCCAAGTCCCCTAACGTTTCTGGTTTGTTGGCGTAGACGAGCGACTTCACATATCCCCAAAGAAAATAATCCAATGGTGTCAAATCACACGATCTTGGTGGCCAATTGACAGGTCCACCGAATTAATTGCTCTGATGGACGATTATGTCGACCATAAAATGGACGGAGCTTGCGGTAAACTTCGCGAACTGAACCATTATTTTCGAAATAAATTTGCACGATTTGCAAGCGTTGTTCTTTTGTCAACCTGTTCATGATGAAATGGCAAACCAAACTAAATATTAATCACTTGACAGCTGACAAAATGGCCGCCAGTTAAAAAAGTAATGCCAACTTAAAGTTCTATACCTCAATAAAAAACACCCTTTACATACCGCACATTCAGTTCAATAGTGTCATAACTTAAAAAATTCGTTTTTTTTAGTTAAAAATGCAGAATAATAATGCATTTAATATTTTATCTTGAGTAAAAATTTCATATAAATAACTTGTAAATAATAACTTCATTGAGTGTTGTATGTAAATTGAAAACTTTAAACGTGTTTTCTGCGAAACTAGTTTTTTTGAGTTATGACACTATTGAACTGAGTGTGCGATATATACATATATATTTTTGCCAACTCTATAATTAATTAATACTCGTATGCTTTTTGTGAGATTATAGAGGCCCTAGGTTAGGTTAGGTTAGTGCCCTTTTACATTTGGGAAATTGAAAGACAGACAGACGAAGTTTGTAGAAGAAGGGGCGAAGATGCAGAGTGTGTAGTACACGACCTTCTGTACTGGACATTTTTTTGTTTCTCTTTTCTACTTTTCGCAATTTATTCTTGTTGCTTCATATGATTTTTCTCATTTCAGCGAATCTATGTATACTTGATGTGTATTATCAAGGCATATGGTATTTATGTGCATGTGTATGAGTAGCAATCGCGAAAAAGAAGTAAACAAACTACAAAATTTCTGTCTGTCTATTAATTTCCAATATATAAAAGCTTCGGGCAAGAACAAAAGAGAATTGAAAAAATGTCCGGCAAGAAATGTCTCAAATGTAAAAGAGGACTTAGGTTTTAACATGCTGCCGATTTTATAGTAAAACCAGCCCACTTGGGTCCATTGAGGTCCCGTTGTGCTACCTGGGCGGATTGAGGTGGACTACCCATCCTCATTCCCTCTATTCACTATTTATGATTTGTTAGAACCAACCCGAAAGGCGTATGAATGAATTCACCTCGCCAATGTCACATTCCGACAGGCTCTCCAAACCTTGCAGTATCGGAGCCCCCATACAGAGTGACCGCTCCTCCGCAAGTGCTGGGCAGTGACAGCGAAAGTGCTCAATATTTTCTGCAGAAGTCATTATATGGTAGATTCAATCTACCAGCATGTATACCTATACAGCAGTGTCCTGTTAAGACTGCAACTGAGCTGTCCTCTTGGAATCCTCTCCAATATTCCGGACCTCCTCATATCATAACAGGGCCATGTCATTCTCGAGGCATAGCACGTTACCTCATTTGACCATCTTGCCTGTGCAGCTCTGAGAAGGTCCTGCTGTATTTGCATTTTGCAGCAATTCATGGGAACACCCACCAGCCGATCAGTGTCCTCATCCTGCATTTGAGCTCCAGCCTTAGCCAGCTCATCCGCAGTATCATT
This sequence comes from Nowickia ferox, assembly GCA_936439885.1. NCBI lineage: Eukaryota > Metazoa > Arthropoda > Insecta > Diptera > Tachinidae > Nowickia > Nowickia ferox. The sequence goes on along the minus strand of OW387024.1, from coordinate 18,675,598 downwards.
TCCAAGATTATGCGCATGTCCTGGAAGCCATTGTAGCTCCAGATCAGCATACATCCCCAGTTTGTTTAGAAACGTCCGGCAATCATGTACCAGATTCGATGTCGTATAGACACCCGCAATATTTTTAATGGCAGCTTTGCTATCCGTGAAGATACGAATATCCCAGTTGTATATCCTGTAATACCTCAACCAGTTAGCCGCTCTACTTATCGCTGAGATTTCGGCCTGTAGTATGCTACATCTGCTGTCTAGCTTAAAAATTATTCTCTTTTGAAAGCGAGGAAAGCGGCCATATTATGAGCTGCATTCGATTTTCGATCTTCGACCGAATGTTAAGTTCATATTATGAGCATCGAAAATTTCGTTAGGCAGCGAATCTAGCTTTCGATGAGTTATTTTAATATGAAAAATTATTCAAAAATCTAAGTGTTAAAAATAATGTTTATTTTTAAGTACACAAACACAAATTGTAAAGCTTTTTTTCTTTTAGTGATCGTTTAACAAATTTGTATCCATTAAAATAGAGATGCTTATTCCTGTAATCCATCCCATATTGATTTCCATCAACGCCTGCTGGAGGAGTATTTCCCACGCCATTATTATGAGGCACAAACGTTTTTACCGTAGTTTGAACTTCAGCTTTCTCTTCGCTTACATCGCTTTCCTTCTTATGATGTATTATATATGTAATAATAACCAGCCACGGTTTTACATACTCGTACATCATTTTATAAATAAAGCAATTTAATTTTTAGTTTAATTAGGTATATTTATTATAAAAAAAAAACAAAAAAAAAAGAAATTAAGTATTCAGTATTTTGTGTTATGGGGTGGGGTGGTTAGTTCAGTTACCACCGTGGCGGTTGGCATAAAAAATTATTACGAAAAAACACATTTTATAATATCAACAAAAAGTCGTTAGAAAACTAACCAGCAAACCCGAAAGAGTTAAAATAGGGATGCATATTCCAGTAATACATCCCATATTGACTTCCATCAACGCCGGCTGGAGTATTTCCCACGCCATTATTATGAGGCACAAACGTTTTTACCGTAGTTTGAACTTCAGCTTTCTCTTCACTTTCATCACTTTCATCGCTTTCATCGCTTTCCCTCTTATGATGTATATATGTAATAATAACCATGTCATCAGTCACAGCCGTCTCGGTCGTATCATCCACTATTACCTCGAGTGATTTCTCGCCACTATCGTAATTGATCACTTCCACAACTTCCATATCACCTATGACGTATGTATTTGTTTCCTTATTCGTTTTCTGGCAGACTGCCAAATAAATTAGATTTAAGAGACAGCAGTAAAGTAGAATTTTCATTGCTGCTTCAAATTTGCAATACACAATTTAAAATCCAAATAAGTAACTTTGATCACATTTTTGGGTTTTTATATGAAACCATTATAAAGCAGATTCTTTATTCTACAGTAATTGAGTCATATATTTTTTCTTTATATACTACATACATACATACATACATATGTATATGTATGTATGTAAATATTTGCATAAAACATTTGAATACTCGTACAATCTAGAGTTTTAACCCTTTAATAACTAAATTGTATATAAGTATACATATATCGTCGTCGAAAATCCAAAAGTACGTATCATCAAAAAATCCAAAATCGAGTTTTTGATTGATTATGATGTGATTAACCAAAATACATCTTTCATTCGAATTTTATTCACACATACATATGAGGTTTGTTCAAAAAGTATCGACGAATTTTAAATTTTCGCGGGTTACGTATATTCGAATTTTGATTTTTTTGTGGCGTTATCTTGGTACTCATGTCTCTCACTTATGCCGACAATTTCGGCCATTTTGAATGTTCAGTTAATTGTTGACAGCTGCTTTGCTTGCACGTGTTTTGGCTCGTCTTCGATTTTTACCTTGGTTCGTGCGGCAGCTTCCATTGAGATGATTGAGCTTTGGTTTGTATTTCAGAAACTGTACCAACTTTTACAAATGGTTAACCCACGGCCAGTAAATTTAAGGTATTTATATTATTTTTAATATGAACTAAATGAGAACTCTAACATACATTACTAAAGTTTGTTGAATGAAAAACGAGCATACGCGTATATAAAATTAACAGCAGCATGTGTAAAATAATCATTAGCTGAATTCACTGTTGGCCTTGTAGATATTTTACATCTTGTAGATTTACAAAAGCTGCAATATGTAAAAGATCTACAAGGCCAACAGTGAATTCCGCTATTGTTTTATTGTTTATTTCAAGTTTGCTTTAGTAAAAATTTTTATGGAAATTTTGTTTTAACATCCTCTTCGTTATTGTTTTAGAATAAGGCTGTTTATCATTGGTAGTTCTCTCATTGACCTCTTCTTTTTCTTTTCTTACTACGAGTATTATTTTATTATTAAAATTACAAATTAAATTTTTTCAGGAGCTACCGTTCGACCTACGCCTTCGCATAGTACAGGGTGGGCCAAAAGAAATCACCCTATTGGAAGATGCTTTTATTTTTGCAAATGGCGGCCAATGTCAAATCTGTTTTGACATTTGTGAACTAGACAGATGTAGAATACAAGTGAACAAGCCATGGAGCGATACACTCCCCAAGAATGCGGAATTATCGTGTCGTGGCGTTTTCGGGTCGCCTCATCTCTCGTTTTGGCGATTTACACTGGCCCGCAATATCGCCCGATTTAACCGTTCCAGACTTCAAGGACAACACTCGACATGAGTGCGAGAATCTGTCGCCCCCGAAGTTCTCGCCGAAGTGATGAAAAATGCCATAAAACGAGCAATCAATTGTGACAGCTTGAGACGGCGCCCATTTGGCCGATATCGTCTTCTCGACTTGACCAATAAAATTCTAAAGGTTCAAATAAACATAATCAAAAAACAGAAACGAAGTTTTTCATTTACATAGACAAAAAAAATGAGAGCCAAACAACATCGGATGACTTCTGTTGGCCCGAACTCTTTAGGATTCCTGAACTCTTCTCCAAAAATACATATGTATACTCGTATGTATGTATGTATGTATGTATGTATGTATGTATGTATGCATGTATGTATGTATGTATGTATGTATGTATGTATGTTAATGGCCTCCACCAGTTAAAGAGTTTCGATTGTCGTTTGTGCCTGAGACGAAAAATTTTTTATATTCCTAGATAGGATGGAAACCATCTGAAACATTCAGATAAACTGAGATTAAGAAGAATGAGTTAGTTTAGCTGAAATAAATTATAGATTGTGTGTTTTTTGTTATCTCAATTATTTACTGGGCGTGGCCGCTTCTTCATATGTATTTATATTCAGGATAACTATTGTTCATGTCTGTAAAGGAATTATTTCTAGAGTTTTTTGAAACATCCCATATCTTGAAAATTTGTTCACAGGTTTATAGCAAAAACCTTTAGACTGTGCAAGTGGGCGTTCATACAATTGTTGTCCCCTACAGACGGGCTGCTACTGCAGTGTAGTCGATCTACATCGATTTTAAGTATTTTATAATTGGCAAATATTTTCAGATTTTGCGCTAATAGAATCATACCAACTAAACCAAATAAAATGGATGTAATAAAAAATCACGTTTTACAAATTAAAAAATATAAAAAGCCCTTTCTAGACAAACAGAGTTAGTTATGCATACTGGACTGCATTTGTTAAAGGGTTAAAAGACAAATAATTAATAAATATGCTAATACTGACATATTTGTGCAACCATATTCTGCAAATTAACTTTGTAGAATATGTATAATAAATAAATAAATAAATACTAATACTGACACATATGTACTCGTATGTACTCTGATTATAAATGCTTTAACAAAAAGCAATATTTTGTTTAAATATGAACAAACAAATCAAATTAAACATTTGAAATTTTTAGTTAGTTTTAGTTATTATTGTACAAGCAAACTTTTATTTGTTTCTAACTTATGATTTTTAATTAGGTTAATAAAGCTCGTATCGCTCTGTATGCGAAATTGCATGTGATAATTTTTAAGGAACAAATTGAACTAAAGACTAATGTATGTAAATTATTATGACAAACACTAGTAGAATGGAACACTATGCTGTTTTCGAAGGCCGCCACACCTTCATCATCATCAGCGTTCTTGTGTTTGGTCCACTCTGTGTGTGGTGTCAGTTGATGCATATTGCTATTATATATTTGGCTTGCAGAACGATACGAACTTTAGCCTAATTAAAAATCATAAATTTGAAATTTAATTAAGAACGAATCAGCCACCAATGTTATTTTTCAAATGGAGTTTTAAATTTAAATGAAGTTCATAATAAAAAAGAAACAATTCAATATCACTCATCATTAATATGTATGTTGTTGACATGATAGCGCTGACGTCTTTTACTTTCAGAAATTTAAATGAAGATCAACTTAAAAAAAAAAACAATTAACGATAGCTGACGTCTCTTTTCTTTCAGACTTATTTGAGGCTCTTGCGTATTTTAGTTCAATGCAGAAATTTCGGAATAGCAAACAGTTGCGTACTGACGTACTTTTTCTGGCTGAATTGAGGATAGTACGAGTACGTGCGTCAACAGCCGTTTCTTAAGAAACTTTAAGGGCGACTTTTCGAGTTCAAGATTAGAGATTAAATTAACCTTAATCTTTATTTGTGATTTTTGGGTAGTCGATTATATGGTTTTACTTGCTAGTTTAAGCGGCCAATCGTGATGGCTTAATCTTACATAAATATTCACAGCATACACTTGTGAAACATATAACTTTTTGTAAAACTTATATGATAAAATAATTAAAAAACACGTAAGTAAATAAATATATTTTATATTATTTATATATTTCCTTTAACACGCGCAATATTTTACTTGTAAATAACAAAATATGACAGTTTCTTCTTCTTCCCACAAAAAATCAAAGTGTGTTGATAACATGTATGACTTTTGCACAGAAAATGTTGCCACTATTTTGTTCCTCAGTATGGTAATACTACACATAATAAGAAGATTAAACTACCACTCACAAACATCAAACTCAGTTAAGAGAGATTAAGTTAATTTTCGGATTAGTTAATAACAGAAATAAACTAATCTTAATCTCGAACCCAAAAAGTCGCCCTAAGAGGCAACCAAGAAACTATTTTTCGTTCTTGTCAATAGGTCCGTTTGTTTACTTTTCCAGTAAAATCCAGTAGTTGAGTAAAGTTTGGGTAATTTGAAAATTTTACTCTCAAGAATGTCTCTTGCACAAAAAAGTACGCGAACGGAAAAATCGCACAAATTTGCAGGTTAATCAACAGCTGATCATAGTGTTGTTTTGACTACCCATCATATACATATTTTTGGTAATTGATGCATGCATTTTTATAATTATAAATTTGAAGCGATATATATTTCTAAAATAGAAGTTTTGTGAAAGCTTTAGCTTGTATTTGGTTTTTAGTTTTTATTCTGGATAAATGGCATACGAAAATACATCGATATTTTATTTCTGATAGTCGTTACCCTGAATAGTATGCAGTAGGGATGTAACGATACGCCATTTCGCCGATCCGATACCGATACTCAAAAATAAATATCGCCGATACCGATTCCGATACCGATACGCATATTTAAATTGAGCTCAAGTAAAAATTAACAAAACTCAAGTAGAATAATTCTTCTATTATACAAAATAACAGTGTTTATTAATGAGCCATTCAAATCATCAAAATTCTCAGTACATTTCAGTTTCTAAAACTCAAATTTTCAAACTACAAAACGTCTGCAATATTTATGATTTTACAAAATAAACGTTGGCATTCAGTTTAGATTGGCTCAAGATTTAAAATTGATATTAATAAGACTTAAACAAAAATAATTGAATTTCAATTCATGTTAACAAAAAATTAATAATTGTTTTTCACAAAATAACAGTGTAAGCTTGAATGAGTCAATTCAAACTGAATGAGTCAATGAGTCAATTCAAACTGAATGTCATACTGTTTATATTCTAAAATCATCAAAATTTTCAATACATTTCAGTTTCAGTTGTTCAAAAAATTCTAAAGAAAAATATAGGAAGTATCGGCGTATCGACAGTAAAATATCGCCGATATCGATATATCGGAAAACCAGCAGTATCGCCGATATATCGGTATCGGTTGCATCCCTAGTATGCAGAAATAAGTATTCGCATATACATACACCTTACATCTCTAAGAAAATAAAGCAAATAACACAATTAATTTTAATTTAAAAACTGATAAATTTAAGGATTATTATTCTTTAATTTGTTTCATCTTGAACATAAATACTCTTCAGTTTTTTTTTTTTTTTTTTTTGTTAAACTTTTACTTCAACTTTTCTTCTTTTAAATGTTTTTATTAAAAAATTTTTACTTTGTATTTGCTAACTTTTGTTTATTTTATTGAATCATACATATGTTTTTCTCATCTACTGGATTTTACTGGCAAAAATTTGTCCAGTAAAAATTTGCAGACTCTCAAGTCAACAACTCTCAATTTACTCTCTCAATTGGCACTCTCTTTTGCAATTTTATGTGTAAACGAACGCATTTCAGTAAAATCCAGTACAAATTTGCACAAAATTGCACAAATTTTGGGGTAAACAAACGGACCTAATTACAGTTTCAAAATAATTTCCACTATTTGTATGAATAATATTTCGACTATCAATTGCAATTTGTTTTATTTTATAGAATGAAAGTATTCATTTAAGATTGCACAAGTAAAAAACTATTTTACAAACAACGTCTTAAGATTGCGGCCAAGCGCAAACTTGAAATTTAGTATTAAATATGAGTCCTGCTGGGCAAGGCATTTTGGTTTCGCAGCCACATTGGCATACAATATAACCGTTACTGTTATCATCTGCAAGTAGAGCCCCATCCCTTTGGCCTGCACATTTGCCTGGACTGACACATGTTATAGCAGAACAACCATCAACTGGTGAAGGCGGTTTGTTGTTACCTTCTCCACCGCTTGAACTACACGGTGTTGATGCTGTTGGCTTGGTTGGTGGGGAGGGTTTTGAGGGACAAGGTGTAGGTGCTGTTGGCTTGGTTGATGGAGAGGGTGATGGGGGACACAGTGTGGGTGCTGTTGGTTTCGTCTGCGAGGAGGATTTGGAGGGACAAGGTGTAGGGGCGGTTGGTTTGGTTGCAGGAGAGGTTTTTGTCGGACAAGGTGTTGGTGCTGTTGGCGTGGTTGGTGGGGAGGGCTTTGAGGGCCAAGGTGTTGATGCTGTTGTCTTGGTTGATGGAGAGGGTGATGGTGAGAGTTTTGTTTGACAAGGTGTTGGTGCTGTTGGCTTGGTTGCGGGGATGGTTTTTGAAGGACACTGTGTAGGTGCTGTTGGTTTGGTTGCAGGAGAGGTTTTTGTCGGACAAGGTGTTGATGCTGTTGGCTCTGTGGATGGAGACGGCTTTGTGGGACGAGGTGTTGGTGCTGTTGGGTAAGAAGGCTTTGTAGTCAAAGTTGGTTCGTTTGGTCTTGTTGGTTCCGACTCGCATGGAGATGACGTCGGCTTGGCCGTTGCTGGTGTCACGCAAGGTGTTGACTGTTTTGGTGGTTCGTTGGAAAGCATAGGTTTACCATAAAGATTTTGGAAACTTGGAAATCCTAGCAGGCTTATAGGTGGATGCAATCTACTACATTTAGCGCGGCAAGCATTACAATCCAAACTGTCACCACTATCCAAACTTAGTGACTGCAATGCGTAGCTAATATCACAACCAGCACGGAATTTGAAATCACATATTGACTCGTAACGATTGAAATGCAAACCAAATGGACAATATCTTACAGCTACAGTTTCACCCTGATAACACTGAATAAATCGCGTACAGTCCTTTGGATGTGCTAAGCGAGCACCATCCTCTTGATCCTGGCAAATATCCAAGCTTTGAGTAATGGTCAGACTACAGCCCAGAAGCGTCAAATAATAAACAACTAAAATTTAGAGATATTATATGATTTTCAAATTTCTAAGTAATTGTATTCCGTGTGCTGCTTGCTACCTTTCAACATAATTTCAGTTACACTTATATCACACGGCATTGAACTGCTTCGCGGTGGGAGTTGAACTTTTTATACTAATTGCTGGCTAATAATGAAAATTCAATTTTAATGTAAGAGTATTTACATTTCTGTTTTTCAGCAAATTCTTGTTTAACAAATGTTTTTTAACAAAAGCTTTACAATAATTAAATTCCATGAGTTCTATGCAAATTAAAATGAAAAAAGAATGGTATGCAGTCAAAGAGTCTGAACAAAACTTAAGACCAGACCAGCGGCGAAAGTTGATGCTTCAATTAAAGACTATTTGAGTTTTAAAATTTAACGTGTTTGAGCGAATATTTATATTAAAATTCCATGGTAAAAATTTGAAATACATAAATTTTCAAAAGCATAGATATAAAAGTTATGCTTTATAAATATCTTTAATTATGTTATTAAACACTATATTATTTTTTTTTTCAAGAGATGAAGTATTTTTGTTTGAGGCTTGTTACTTCCCACGCAGAAATTGTGACTTTGCGCAAAAAATATGTACGAGGGCAGTTTTTTTGCAAAACAAAAATTTATTTTTCAACATAATCTTTTAACTCAATACACTTAGTCCAACGTTTCTCCAGTTTTTGTATACCTTACACAAAAAATAGGATTTTTCGAGGTCCTTAAAATAGACATTTGTTTGGTCAATAATTTCATCGTTGGAGCTAAATCTCTTTCCACCGAGCCATTTCTTTAGGTTTGGAAATAGGAAGTAGTCACTAGGGGCTAAATCCGGAGAATATGGCGTATGAGGTACCAATTCGTAGCCCAATTCATAAGCGGCCCACCCACTTGCAATATAATTGCACAATTTTTCGTATTGTACAATAATATCACCAATGTGGGTGTCATATTCGAAGGTGGCACAATATATTGGCAAATATAAAAAAAACACTTGATTTTTATTGTACATACAATCAAGACAATTGTGTAATGTGGCGGCAAACATTGTTCAATGTTGTACCACTCAAAAACATCAAACTCAGTTAAGAGAGATTAAGTTCATTTTCGGATTAGTTAATAACAGAAATAAACTAATCTTAATCTCGAACCCAAAAAGTCGCCCTAAGAGGCAACCAAGAAACTATTTTTCTTTCTTGTCAATAGGTCCGTTTGTTTACTTTTCCAGTAAAATCCAGTAGTTGAGTAAAGTTTGGGTAATTTGAAAATTTTACTCTCAAGAATGTCTCTTGCACAAAAAAGTACGCAAACGGAAAAATCGCACAAATTTGCAGGTTAATCAAAACAGCTGATCATAGTGTTGTATAATATGTGTTGTTTGAGCAAACATTGTTCAATGTTGTTTACTTTTTCACTGCCAGAAAAATTGGGCAATATTTTCTTTGAAAATATTGTGCCATTTCTTGCATAGTATAGGTCAAAATGACAATAATATGTACAACAACATATGCAATAATATTGTATAATGGATGGACCGCTATAGAGTTTTGCCATTGAGACTGCACACGTGTGCAGCCGTGAATTTTTCTTGGCCATATGGCGTCGTTTTCTTTTTAAATCCTCATTAAATCGGTCGAGTAAGTTGACATAATATTCGCCGTTTATTGTTTTTTCCTTTTTGAAGGTAATCGATGTGGATTATCCCGCGTGCATCCCAAAAAATTGTTGCCATCACCTTATTGGCCGACAAACTTACCTTGGCCTTCTTCGGAGCAGGTTGACCCGGAGAAATGCATTGCTTAGACTGCTGCTTGGTCTCCGGAGTACAGTAATGGATCCATGTTTCATCTACAGTTACAAAGCGCCGCAAAAACTCATTCGGATTGCGGTTAAACAACTCCAAACAGTCCTTTGAAGTTGTCACACGTTTACGTTTATGGTCAATTGAGAGCAAACGCGGCATAAGTGTATTATATCTGAGAGGGATTACTTTGAAGGGGACGAAATAAATATTCATGAATAAATAAATAATTCTTTAAAAAACACCATTTTCGCGATACTTTTTGAACACACCTCGTATGTTAAATATATTTGTATTAAAAGTACCTTGAAATTGAGTTGGTTTTTATTTTGTTTAATAAATTCATTGACCTCAAAAATATCAAAGCTGTTTCTTATTTGCTAATTTCAAACGGAAATTAATAAAACTATAATTATAATAAGTAATAATAATAAACAACCCAGCAAAAAATAAAATGAGTACTTCCTTAGAAACCAGAACGTATACTTAGAAACCACTTCTTAGTTACTTCCAAAGCAGGTTATGCATTTTTTTCTGGTTTAAAGAAGTTATTTTTAATCACATATCTAAAGTAATATTAAATCACCTATTTTATTATTATTATTCTCTAGAATAAAAACCCATTAAAAAAGTGATGAAAAAAAGTAGAAAAAGCACCACAACTACTGATGCGAACCACTTCAAACTCCGAGCAAGCCCGTAAGCTAATATTTGATTTAAATGCTTACAAATTCTTCAACTTCTTTCAACAATTATTTTAATGAGTATAATACTCTTAGAAATTAAAAGGCTTTCCAAGTGGGTTAATAAAAAAGTGAATAAGCACCACTTCCTAAATCATAGATTTAATTGCTTTGGAAAAGTGGTTAATAACCACATCCTATATGTAAAATATATTGGATTTACTTCACCAATAAAAAATCACACCTTATTTTAGAGTTTTTATAGCAAATAAAAAGTGAATTTCATTCGCTCACGGGTTGACAAAAACAAACCACTTCGCTCCAATGACACGCTAATGTAAAATTCACTACTTTTTGCTCGGAGTTTGGAGTGCTTCATATTAGTAGTTGTGGTGCTTTTTCTACTTTTTTTTTGCTGGGTAGAATATGACGTGGTAGTAAAAAACTATTAAAAACAGAAATGTAGCCCTTACAGAGCCATGAAAAGCGGTATACAAAATGTTATGACGGGACTAAAAATGGCGACACAGTGAACAAAATACTAAAAGGGCGGTATTTGTAGGCGTGGCAAAAAATTAAAAAAAACATATTTTTGGAATTGTTTTTACATTATCTTTAATACTAGGGGGCGATTGGCACAACTTTTGTTTTTGTATGGAAGGCGTACCACTCTACTGTGCAACCTAACCTAATCTAAACTAATGAATCTCTTAAGTCCTAGTTTACACTATGCAAGTCTTATTGCTAAGCTGATTAGTTTGTTAGGAAAGAGGGACGAGGGGAAAAGAAACGTTACTGTTCCCCTCGTCTCTCTCTCCATCAAACTAATCAGCTTAGCAATAAGACTTGCATAGTGTAAATATGGACTAAGCTTCAATGCTACACTATCATTAAGTTGCTTAATTTCCATAATAAAACCGCTAATATCCTCAAGTTTACACTTCACTTATGTATGAATGTATTCCCACGCCTACCAAAGAATTGTAAGATTAACTTAACTAGCTCCTCTTCGGCACCACCACTATCACCACAAGCCTTTCTTTCTACACCTTCCGCCTAAAATAAAATCTCCAAACTCCCTACAGTATTCCATTTGAAAATAGGGGCCCAAGATAAGGTAAGTTTTTTTCTTTTTTTCTTTAAACTAATACGTTATCAGTAATAATAATTACGTTAATGTAATTGATATTGAGTTTTTTGTGTTGTCGTCGTCGCGAGTTTCTTGACTTTAACAATTAAAAGGCAAATGCTGGCTAGATATGTGCATAGTAACGAATGAAATGAAAGAGTTTAGAGGTTTGCAAAACGAAGGAAGCTTTCTGTATTATAAGTATAAATACTAGTGTTGTCATTCGAACAAAAATTATTCGAACATTCGAACAAATTGTATTCATTTTTGTTCGAACGAACAAAAATGTTCAATTTAGAATAAAATATTATTCGAATATTTTTTGTCGAATATTCGTACAATTTCCTTAATTACCTTGTATAGAAATTATTTTACATTTCATAACTTTTTAATTTGTTAACAATAGGATAAATACTTGCGTAAGCTTGCTTGTATATGTTCGCTAAACGCATGTTTTGTTTTCTTGCTTAGGGAAGATAATGCCTCTTTAATGGAATCAGAAGGTGTCTTACAATTCCTGGTAAAGAGTTTAAAAAGTAACTGTTTTTCTAATCAAAAGCCCTATGAGCTCGGTGGGTTCTTTAATATAACTTTTAATAACTTTTTAAAATATGAAAGAGTACGCAAATACTTTGATTTCACGATTATTTTGTAATAAAAATTTCGCAAATAATCTCAAGTACGATGAAGTATTAGATGACATTTCTGAAGAAACTGACAATGTTTTATTAGCTGATCTAAAAAATTTTATTAATAAAGTAAGAAATTGTACTAATATAAAAATCGTCAACAATTTTGTGGTTGATTTAAATTATTTGAAAATATCAAAGAAAAGAACACACAAACTGGATATGCTTTTTAATAATTTTTTAACGCTATCAGTAACATTAACAACCTAAGCTCTTCCCTAACCTCAATATAGATCCCTTCAAAAATAAATTTGGTATAAGTAAGCACTAAGACAAAAATAAGCACTTCGGAGATGCGTAAAAGCACACACAATGCATCCCCGCTGCCTTACGAGAATGCATTAAGGTAAGCGAATAACTAAATTTTACACAAACACTACGAAGTTGGTCGGCTGTCTATACTCAAATACTCAAATTTTTTTATAGTGCATCCTGAATCCATGAATTCACTACATACTACTTGCACTGAAATAAGCACTTAAAACGAAATACTTTTAAGTGGGACATCGCGAACAAATATCATGCTATACGTAAGCAGGTTTGTAAGTCAATAGCAGCTTGATATTCCCTTACAAACCTGCTTACGACGAAGCAGTAATTTTTGCGGGGATGTCAAATGCATTGTCAGATCACAATAGAACGCCCTCCAATTAAAATTTTCTAATCTGACATTTTTGCTTGACTTTACCAGAAGCACATTAATAGGGGCTTAAGTAAACTAAAAAATAACTCACCCTTGTTGTTCGTATCAGTACAACTCCATAGGGTGCGGTTGGGTTTTGTATAGCCTGCTGTCAGTAAGTTATGTTCTTTGGCTTAAAACACCACTGGTGTAGAAAGAATACCGCTGGAGGTGAAGGTGAATGTCGGCCAAAACCAATAAAAGTTTCCTAGCTTCCACTTTTAAATCTAAGGCGCTGTAACAAGAAATAAGAGTTAGATTAAAGTCTCTCCTGGCTATGATACAGCGGCACATCTTACCTTAAACTTTGCTTCCAAGAATCCACAGTTCACTGTGGAGCAGCTTAATTTGTATTAATTGCGTGCCGCTTGGAACCCCATCATTTAAGTTGTGAGCGGCGACAACAATTTTCAGATGATTGCAACAGGACCAGCACAAGATTTGTGTGTTATTTTATAAGGTCACAGCAATGGCGAATTCAAATAAATTTGCTGTAAAGATAAAGGGTGTTTTTTGTAGAGGTACGTATATAACTTTGAAATGGAATAATACAAAAATGATTTTTTTAAGAGACATGAAATTTACTTTATTCAAAAAGTAATCTTCTGGCATTATAATTTAAATATGAAGCACATTAATAGGGGCTTAAGTAAATTAAAAAATAACTCACCGCTGTTGTTCGTATCGTTGGGTTTTGTATAGCCTGCTGTCAGTAAGTTATGTTCTTTGGCTTAACACCACTAGACTAAAAATAATATCGCCCGAGGTAAAGGTTAGAGGGCAGGTGCATGTCGGTCAAAATCAATGACGGTTTCCTTCCACTTGTTAAATCTGAGGCGCTGTAACAAGAAATAAGAGTTAGATTAAAGTTTCTCCTGGCTATGATACCGCGACACACCTTACCTTCCACCTGACAGGATATGCATATTAAATTACCTGAGTTGGGGGTCTATTGTGCAATTCGAAACGAAAGAAAATGCTTTCCAGATTGTCACCGGCAACAAAAATTTTCAGCTGATTGCAACAGCACCTGCACAAGATTTCGGCTTGGCGATGTGTGCTATTTTATAAGGTCACAGCAATGGCGAATTCAAATCAATTCGCTGTAAAGATAAAGGGTGTTTTTAAGAGACATGAAATTTACTTTATTCGAAAGGTAATCTTCTGGCATTATAATTTAAATACAATAAGGCCTTGATTATCCGTGATTTGATTAACCGGCAGCATCGATTATGCAGGAAAGAAATATTGTAATTATCTCTTCTTGTCCATCCGTTTAATTTTTATTTTTTTTTTACATCGATCAACCGCGATTACCTCTATTATCCGGGATTGCAAGCACGCTCCGTTTTCATCCAAAATATTTTTTCCATTTATAATACATATTTATGCACTTTTTGATTAAACACAAGCATAAAATATGAAAAAAAATAAATAAAAATAAATAATAAATACCCTATAACCGGGAAAATCGATTATCTAGAATGCTCCCGGTCCCGACCATTATGAATAATCAAGGCCTAACTGTATGACTTCTGGCATATGAACGCCACGGCTGGCTCGGACGTAGTCTAATCTGGAGATCCAACTTTCTATTACTTTTTCTAACATTTGTGGCCGGATATCGGCAATAATGCGGCGAATATTCTGCTCCGAGTGGTCAATCGTTTTGGGTTTATCGGCGTAGACAAGCGACTTCAAATATCTTCACAATATTTTAGCAGCGTTAAATCGCATGATCTTGGAGGCCAATTCATGGGTCCAAAACGTGAAGCTATGCGGCTACCAAAAGATTCCTTCAATAAATCAATTGTGGCACGAGGTGTGTGACATGTTGGGCCGTCTTGTTGAAACCACAGCTCTTGCACATCATGGTTTTTTAATTGATGAACGAAGAAGTCAGTAATGGACTGAAGTCAGGCGGATAAACTTATTCGGGTATTCTTCTACGCTACGCTCTACAGCAGCATTGGCTTCTTCTGTATGCATTGTATGACGTCTCTGTGGATGCGTATTATCATTTAGAGTAAACATGGTGCGAAAACGTTCCATAGTTGGTCAAATTGATTGCTCTGATGGACGCTTATGTTGACCGTAAGTATAATGGACATAATGCGTGATACGTATTTCGAACAGAACCATGATTTTTAAAATAAATTTGCACAATTTGGAAGCGTTGTTCAGGCGTCAGTCTATTCATATTGAAATGCCAAACCAAAGCACAAAGTATACACTTGATACTTGGTGAACCAAACTAAACATATCACTTGACAGCTGACAAAATGGCCGCCAATTTGAAGTTTAATACCTCTACAAAAAGCACCCTTTATTATTATTTGCAGCAAATACATTTGAGTTCGTCTAGAGATCTAATTATCCACACAAAATAAAAATAAAATAAGGAAAAAATGTTGAGAAATTCCCAAAATTATTTGTATATACAACACACGTAACTTTATACAAAAAAAAAAAATATATGTATAAATACATAACATACCTTTAAAACTCGTTTCTTTCGACATAAGCATAAATCAAATTTATGCATATTTTTATAATTTTTATTGATGACTTTTGTCTATTTATCGTAACACTCTTTACGATAATTTTAATTAAAAATTTATAATTTAGTGGCATACAACTACACTTAAAATTAAAAATGAACCGTTTTTTCTTTTAAATGTAAATTAATATTAAATTATGCAATCAGCAAAATTTATATTTATATATGTATGTATATGTAGTATGTATTTTCATATGAATCTAAATATCTAAAAATAACTTGGATAAGTAGACCAATTATGCATTTACATTTCAAAATTGTGAGAATAAAAAAATTTTTATTTCATCATCATGATATTGCAAATTCAATTTTGGATTGAGGATGCCTACATTGAATATTTATTTATTTTATTCGAAAATATATTAAAAACATAAAATACATGTTGAAATATTATATATTGTCACGTTAAATGCAAACGGACGCAACTACACAAAAATTCGAAATCGAGTTTTTGATTGATTATGATTCATTTTATCAAACTACATGTGCACGCAAATATTTAGACCTCTGCGATGAAAAATTACGACTTTATTAAAGAAATTCAAACGGACGTAATTACGAATGCATCTAACCAACCGACGATAAAGGAAATAAGTAGTTAAAAACATATAAGTATCCATACTACAAGTAAATTTCGAAGAAAATTTTGAAGAATACTTTATTATTATTGATTTTGAAACGCTTTTAGTTTTTCCTGTAAAAAATATAATAGTGTAGTTACGTTCTTTTGCATTTAAGCTGACGATATGTATGTAAATATGTATAACAAAACTTAAAACAGGCATCCTCAGAGCACCGCACAGGAGTATTAATTAATCTTTTAAGCCTATAGTATACGATGCGCATGTGGATATGACGTCACGAGAATCTTCAACATGTTGGTTGCATTTTTTAAATAGTGAGTACACGAAATGTTTTTTTTTTGTCCCAAAATCCAGAGGTGACACATATACCAGAACATACTTACACATGTGATGTCTCACATGTGTAAGCATGTAGCCAATGTAGTATCATGATGATGTCAAAATTACATCAGAGCCACATGCGCATTACATATCCCTCATTTGCCTTAATAACATCATAACTCAAAATATGCAACTTTTGCATTAATATTGAGAAATGTGTAAATTGAAAACTTTAAACTCGTTTTTAGTAAAATCACGGTAATGAGTTATGACGTTCTCGTAGCAAATGGGCGATATATACAATTGAGAGCTAGTAAGAGAAAACGTGATTGTGTTTAATAAGTATTTTGCTGTTTATGTCGTGAATGAACCAAAACAGCTGGTTACTTGTTTTCTTATTAATGTGCATACGAGTATATTGATAAATTGAGTTTTTGGTACAAAATTTCACCAAGCCAATTGGCCAAACGGATATGGTGAAGTATAAACTACACATGTATACGGTATTACAACTAAATAAATATGTAAATAGGACAACAGCTGTGTTATACTTTTACATTTAAAACACTTAAGGCTCAGTTAGCCGACTGTAATGTAATGTAACTGCAACGGTAGGAAACAGCTGATCGATTTTGTTATGTGAAAAGTAATGAAAATAGTTATAGAGATGTAATGTAATGTAATCTATTTTTCATATAAAAACATCGATCAGCTGCTTCCTACATTACAGTTACATTGCGTTACAGTCGGCTAACTGAACCTTTATAGCCAGACTCAAGATGTCGGAAGAAAAACTGTTATTTCGAGAATTTATTTTGCAACGAATATGTTCAAATCTGGAATAATTTTTTAATCGGGCACAAGTTCGTCCGTCTTCTTTGGGAAATCACATTCATTAATAGAATATTTCATTGTAAAAAATTATTGAAAATACTGAAGTTGAGCCCGTTTAAGAAATTATTTCTGATGAAAATTATACACATATGGCCAATAAAATTGGTACGACCTCTATAGTCTGTGAAAATGCATATTTTTCGATTTTATGTGAACAAATAGCCGATCTTCGTTTATATTCATTCTCTTCTATGTCCAACAGATTAGATAATGTCATTAAAACTAATGGTGGACATAGTGACTACTGATGCAATTCAGCTGTTTCAATGTTATTTTTATGCAAAATTACTCAATAATACTTTTATTTGCAGGATCTACTTTTGGTACCTATTTTAATGGGCAAGTGAATTTCGTGTTTTTTTTTCGTTTTAATTTAAAATGTTACGTTTTTATTGTTATTTTTATTTAGTGTAATGCTGCTGGCAATATATATTAACGAAAATTTACTATTTAATCACATAAAATCGAAAAATATGCATTATAGAGGTCGTACCTATTTTAATGGACATATGTGTATATATTGTCTGCTGAAAGGCAAAAACACGTAAATAAAAAAAATAAAAATCGCATTTTATTACATGTCCCTACAAATTATCATAACAATCGGCCGAATTAAAGATTAATATTAAAAAACTTTACTTGAGTCTCTTGAATAATTTTGTTTAGTTCTCTCTCTCTCTCTCTGTCTCACTCTCTCTCTCCTATAAAATTGTAGTAAGTGTAGTTACGTGATTTTGCATTTCAGATAACGATATATTTAATTTTAATCTGGAATAATTTTTTAATCATGCTCAAGTTAGGCTTCTTTGAGAAATCACATTCATTAATAAAATATTTCATTCTAAAATATTTATTGAAAATACTGAAATTATTTCTGATTAAAATTATAAAATCAAATGATCATAACAATCAGCCTAATTAAAGATTAATATTAACCATTTCCATTACTTTTCACATAACAATATCGATCAGCTGTTTCCTACTGTTGCAGTTACATTACATTACAGTCGGCTAACTGAGCCTTGAGCCTTAAGAAACTTTAATTGAATAATTTTGTTTAGTTTTCTCTCTCTCTCTCTCTCATAAAATTGTAGTAAGTTAAGTTAGGTGATTTTGCATTTCAGATAACGAAATTTAGTTCAATTAAATAATGCACACTATAATGTTAAATATGAAAATTTGTTTTTTTTTTCAATACAAATTGTTAAACGGACGTTTTCTTTCGACATACTGGGTCGGTCAGCCTGTTAATATATTATGGTCCTGCATTTTCTTAGTGTAGTCCCGTCAAAAGGGACCTTACATTTTAAACTTTAAACTTTAAAAAGATCTTTTTAAATATTTATTAATCACTTAAGGGAAAAATTATTTAAAATTATGAGAGTTTAGAAAATTATATTTAAAGAATATGTTTGTATGTACTTTAAATTTTAAGTGTATTGCAAATATATTTAGATTTTTCAGTGAAACTACATTAAAAGCATGTTTGGGTTCTAAAATGATTTCTTGATATTTTTAACACATTTATTTTATAAT
This sequence comes from Nowickia ferox, assembly GCA_936439885.1. Classification (NCBI taxonomy): domain Eukaryota; kingdom Metazoa; phylum Arthropoda; class Insecta; order Diptera; family Tachinidae; genus Nowickia; species Nowickia ferox. The sequence goes on along the minus strand of OW387024.1, from coordinate 18,656,784 downwards.
TTCTTTTGATTATTTGGGTTTCTTTTTCTTTCTATTCAATAGTTATCAATTAAGTGTTCTTATGAATTAATTTTATTTTTTTTTTTCAACAACAAGCTGATTTATTATTAAATTTTTTTTTTCAAAAACTTTCTAAAATATGCGTGTCGGTATATATCGGTTTATATATATGTATGTAGTATACTATATGTATATTATTTCTTGCGTACAAAAAAAAATATATATGTAATATATTTATAATTTTTTTTTCACCAAAAAAAAAACAACTTTGAAATTTAATTAACACGATTCGACAACTGAGACCAGTTAAATATAAAGGTATTTCGATTTAATCACGAATTTGTAAGTATAAATGAAATTTGAATACCTTAAGTGTATGTGAAAAATTTTGTTTAGCGAGACGAGCACGATGGCAATTTGCATTTAAGGTCCATATAAATATTTGCGTTTTTGATCCTCTATATAATCGTGCGTAGACATTTGTATGGCACGTTGCAGCATTTCAGATTCGCTTAATTGTCCAAAACCTTCAAATAATACAAAGGCAGCTTAAATTAATAGTCAAATTAATGAGAAATAAGAACAAAATTATATCATACATATCGTCGCTGTTTTAACTAACTGACCTAATTGACATTTTTTTTTTTAAATTAGTTAAGTACTTTACTACACTTTATAAGTCATAATAAACCTTGTCTACAATTTTCATGACTGTAAGCATTACTGTTGTGCCTATATAAGTAAAACGATTTCAGCGCAGCCATAATAATGAATGTATAAAACAACCATAAAAGCTGATCTCCTGTTAGGTTAGGTTAGCAGGCTGCTGGTAAGGAAGGGTGAAATTTAAAGTCCAGCTCACTTCGGTCCAATGCAATGATCCCTTTGTACTACCTGTTAGTTGAAGAGAAGATAGTGAGAGAGGGTGATAGGGAAGGGATAGTGAAGGAAGAGATGGAGGAGAGGAAAGCTTCATTCTTTTACAACTGTTTTTTTTTTGCAGCGCCTTCTGGTGTTAAATGAGACGTATTAAATTTTGAAGCTGTGTTTAGCAGCCATTTTTTTTTTGATTATTTTACTTCGCCAATGATTCTGCTTCACAACGAAGGAGGGCGCTCTGATGTTACATTAGGATTAGTATCTGATGAAGTCGGTGTAGTTTTTAGTGACCAGTGCCTTATGCCTGCATCACTAGAACTTTTCCCACAACAACTGCTACAAAGGACACTAATGCACATCAGAAAATGCGTGGGTGTTACTATTTTTAATGACTGTCGGAGACCGGGCTCGAACCCAGGACCTTATAGGTTTTGTAGTCAACCTGCTAACTACTTCAGCCAACGCCACCCTCTCGCTCTCCTGTTAAATTGTTAAAATGTTAGTTAGGTCAGTTAGTTAAATCAGCGACGATATTTTTTTTTTTTTTTATGCATACATATATTTATTTATTGTATCTTCAAAAATGAACTAACAATAAGTATTCAAATCTTAAATCTAAATATAATTATTAGGCCCGACCAGTGTTGGACATAAACTTAGTGATAGTAATTCATAATACATAAGAGTTGTGCAAAGCAAAAAATAAAAATAAAAAAATAATTTCAAACAGTTTCATCTGGTGTGGTAAGTATTAGAGCCCTTGTGTCCCTCTTTTTTAAGCGGATGTGTCCGGTAAAGTTCAAGATATTTCGAGCAAGCGGATTAGGGTGTGACTCGAGTTTAGTTAAATATTTGCCTGAGTATTTTGCAATTTCTTCAGTCACTTGTGGCATATTTAGATCACGATGTAAATTTGAGTTTCTTATGTACCATGGAGCCGATGTTATTAACCGTAAAATTTTGTTTTGTCTTCTTTGGATTTTCTCTACATTTGAAGCTGAAGCAGTGCCCCATAGCTGAATTCCGTAGCACCATATAGGTTTCAAAAGCGACTTGTATATCAAAAGTTTGCAATCTAGACTCAGGGTTGAATTTCTACCAATCAGCCAATGTAACTGAGTTAATTTTAGTTTCATTTGTGTTAGCTTAGAGTCAATATGGTGTTTCCATGTTATCCGTCGGTCAAGGTGTATACCAAGGTATTTTACATGTGAATGTTGAGGAACAATTTGATTACTGATTCGAATGGGTGACGATATGACATGCATTTTCAAGTTTCCTGGTGAAAATTACCCTTTGCTTTAGTTTTCACCATTTTACTCGCGTTGTTTTAAAAAAATTAATTTTTTTACACAGCAATACTTTTCGACTTTAACACTATTTTAAAACCATTCCAAATAAATTCTCAGAAAAAAAGTTTTGTTAATAAATGCCTCCTGCAGTGATTTAACGAATATCATTGTTTGTTTTTTTTTACACTGAACTGATCTTCTATAATTCTGTGGCACAAAAGTTCTACCACACCCAAGCAGCAATCTCGTTTATGGTTTAATTTTCTGAGGTCTGACAACGATTCTAAAGCAATTTTTTTCTTGTACATACTAGCGGAATTCACGGTTGACCTTGTAGATCTTTTACATATTGTAGGCTTTGTGCAAATTTTGTTAAATTTAAAGCAAAGCAACAACAATTTATCAAAGCTACAAGATGTAAAAGATCTACAAGGCCAACCGTGAATTCCGCTACTATGAATCATAATACGTCCGTTATCGCTGTAAATGCGATATTTTTCTTAAGAAAAATGCGATCTATTTTACAATAATAAGCAAATGACACAAATCAATTCAATATAATGTAATATGTAATAAAAGCTTTAATCAGAATATGTGGTGCATTATAATTAAATTAAAAAATTTTCAAACGAAATGGAAGATTGGGGTGTTATACCATTCACCAAGTGCCAGCAATTCAGAATTCCTTATGTATTTGAGAAGTACAGTAGAGACTTACTTCGAAAACTGTGATAATAACTTGATAATTGGAGATTTTAACATTAATATTAATAATGATACATATTATAGTACCGAGTTGTGCAATATTTTTTCGTCTATGGCTATGAAACAACTTATAAATTTTGATACTCGAATTACAGAACTGACAAGTACTAAAATTGATCTACTTTTTTCAACATCTGATGAAGTAGAGACTAGGTGCTTAACTAATCATAAAATAACTGATCATGAAACAATATCATTTTTAATACCGATAGAAAAAGAAGTGAAGATGAGATTGAGAATAAATATTACCAGTTGGGAATATTATAGTAAAGATAATTTAGTTGAAATGCTGAGATATAGTAACTTTAATGAAATAAATAGTGGTACTATAGATGAAAAAGTGGAAAACTTTAACAGTGCAATATTAGAAATCATGTATACTCTTACTTATAATAAATGTGTCCATAAAAAAATTATTAACAAATGGTATGATCAAGAATTAACACGCCTTAATAGAAAGAAATATGATCTCTTTCATATAGCAAAAAGAACGGGAGTGTGGACTGAGTATTATATGACAAAAAACTTGTATAAAAAACTAATAAAAATAAAAAAGAAAAAATATATGGAAAATAAAATTATTACAGCAGGTAGAGACCAAAAACTAATGTGGAAATACTTAAAAGAAACGGTTAATATGACACAAATAAATCAATCCATAAAGAAAATAAAGATAAATGATAAATGGATAGAAAATGAACTCGAACTAGCAGAGTCACTAAATAACTTTATCGTGGACAGCATCAATAAAATCAATAGGGCTGTGTCGTTCATGAACGAACGAGTAAAAATGAACGAATCACTCAAATGAACGAAGTGAGCCGGTCATTTTACTGAGCTGTTTTGGTTCAGTAGTACTGAAACATAAAAATAAATTGAACGAAATGAACGACCGATGACCGAGCGCACTTGGCTCTTTTTTTTTTTTGTTTTGCTTTTTCATCGTTCATGTGGAATTTTTTTTGTAATTTTCTCGTTTTCATTTGCCTTTTTATCTACTTTTAGTAACAGTGTTACCATTATGAATTTTTTAAACTGCTTTAACTTCTCACATACATACGTAATTAAGTTATTTTCGCCCCTGCTTTTTGACTTTTATTCATTGGCCATAGATTTATTTACCAGCAGAGACTTAATTGTGGCAAAATAAAAACACATCTTGAACACTTCTTAATGCTATTAATATTTTCCAAATTCCTTATTTTATGTCACACAAAAAAATACTTTAATATTGCAAAAAAAATTTACTTGCTGATTTTTCCTTTGTGTTATTTTGTTTGTTTTGATCATTTTGCCAAAAAATAACAAAAACATTGCATTCGTCTATTTTTATTGACCGAATCAACTGTTTGTTTTTTCATTTCGTTCTTTTTCTTGAAAAGAGCGGATGAACGAAATGAACGAACTCGTTCTTTTTTACAAAATGAACGAAAATTAGCGGTACTTAAATGAACGATTTGGCACAGCTCTAAAAATCAACAATGAAATTGAGAAGATAGATTTTGATTTGTCGAGAAATATGAACTTAAATTATGAATTTGAATTCAAAGAAGTTGATACATTAAGTATACTTAATATTGTAAAAAATTTCAAAAATAAAATTGGTGGAAAGAAACTTCTGTTTGAAGGCGTTATTAAAGATTCAATGGAATACATGGCATATTTTTTCTCTGGCATTGTAAACGACAGCTTAAGACTTGCTCACGTTCCTGAAAAATGGAAGGTTTCTACAGTGGTACCAATAGAAAAGATTAAAAACACAACACGTCCAGAAGAACTGCGACCAGTAAATACATTACCATCGGATGAAAAAATTATGGAGAGTGTGGTTAAAGAACAGTTGCTAAGCTTTTTAAATCAACATGATATCATTGTCTCTCAACATTCTGGTTTTCGAGCTAATCATTCATGTGAAACAGCGTTGAATATGGTGCTAGCTGACTGGAAAGATATGATGGCTGTATTTTTAGACTTAAAACGAGCGTTTGAAACGGTAGATAGGCAGATATTGCTGATGAAGATGAATCGGATCGGTATACGAGGACAAGCATTGAAATGGTTTGAGAACTGTTTGACAAACAGAAAAGAAAGTGGTTGGAAATATAACTTCATCAGACCGGAGGGTAGATATTGGTCTGCCACAGGGGTCGGTGCTCGCACCATTACTTTTTTTAATTTATATTAATGATATACCAAACTGTTTAAAATTTTGTAAAATAGTTTTATTTGCTGATGATGCTCTTTTGTATTGTAATCACTTATATTTGAATGATGCAATGAATGCTGTTCAGACAGACATGGACGAGTTATATAGGGTGTTTTTTATTGAGGTATAGAACTTTAAGTTGGCATCACTTTTTTAACTGGCGGCCATTTTGTCAGCTGTCAAGTGATTAATATTTAGTTTGGTTTGCCATTTCATCATGAACAGGTTGACAAAAGAACAACGCTTGCAAATCGTGCAAATTTATTTCGAAAATAATGGTTCAGTTCGCGAAGTTTACCGCAAGCTCCGTCCATTTTATGGTCGACATAATCGTCCATCAGAGCAATTAATTCGGTTAACCGGTCAATTGGCCACCAAGATCGTGTGATTTGACACCATTGGATTATTTTCTTTGGGGATATGTGAAGTCGCTCGTCTACGCCAACAAACCAGAAACGTTAGGGGACTTGGAAGCCAACATTCGTGGCGTTATTGCCAACATACGGCCCCATATGCTCGAAAAAGTGGTTGAAAATTGGACCTGTAGAATTGGCTTTATTCGAGCCAGCCGCGGCGGCCACATGCCCAAAATCATATTTAAACGTTAATGGCATAAAATTATCCTTCCAATAAAGCCAAATTGATGGACATTAAAACGATTTTCTTGTGTTTTATTTCAATTCGAAGTTCTATACCTCTAAAAAAAACACCCTATGTATGGTTATGCGGGAATAAGTTAAAACTGAATTGTGAAAAAACTAAATACATGATATTAAATCGAAATTCTGAGAACTGTGATAGTGTGAAGCTGAAAATCAAGGATTACGAAATTGAAAATGTTATGCATATAAAATATCTGGGTATAATTATTGATAATAAACTGAAGTGGGAGGAACATGTAAATTATATTGAGAATAAAATAGCAAAGGAAATAGGTTTTATGTACCGAACCTGCAAATATATTGATAAGCAGTACAAACTAACTATATACAAGTCAACAATAGAACCTTATTTTACCTATAACCCCACAATAATTTTTATGTTAAATAATATGCAAATTAGAAGATTACAAATACAGCAAAATAAAGTAATGAGGTTTATTCTAAACAAAAGGTACGATACATCAATTTCTGAGATGATACGAAGCTTAGATTGGCTTAATATAAAACAATTAATAGCATACCACACTCTAAAATTTGCACATAAGTTAAGATTAGGGCAATTACCAAATTATCTTTATGAGAGAATGCAATATAATTTTGAAATACATAGTTATAATACGAGACATAGAAATAATATAAGACTGCCTAAAATTAAGACTGATCTTCAAAAGAAAAGTGTATTTTTTGAGGGATTCAGAATGTATAACGAATTGCCAACAGAAATTAAAGACTGTCACAATGAGTATATATACAATAGATTAATAAAAACATATTGTAAAACATTATTTGTTATAGAATAATGAAAAATAATTGTAAAATTTACATTAAGACTGATATTGTATCTAGGTCATAGAGACCGTAATAATAATAAAAAGAAATAACTGAATTAGTTGATTCCCATCAGAGTCAACTGCATGTGTAATATATGAATGTACGTTTAGAATACATGCATATAAGTATATTGCTAGTTGATAAGATTACTCGTAGTTAACAATATTAAGGATATTTTACAATTTAATTTGTTATATGAAAGGAAGATCTAGAACATGCTTCCGTTTAAGCCTTCGGACCTCATCAGTTGCATCTGACAGTGTAATTGCTAATACATTAGTGTGATTACTAAGTCGTTGTAAGTAATTAAAACTAAATTTGTTTATTTCAGAAAAAAAAATTATTTTTGAATACAAAAATGAGCTCAAAACTGAAAGAAACCACCGAATCTCAGCACAAAATAATAATACTGCACCTGCGTAAATAAGGCAAATTGTACTCTGATGTAGGCGAAATAATGGAAAGAAGCCGTTTCGCAATTCGAAGTATTATTAATCACTTAAAAGTGGAGACAAGCCTCAGCCATGTTGAAAAGAGAATGAAAATTATATTGGGTGTTTTTATTGAGGTATAGAACTTTAAGTTGGCATCACTTTTTTAACTGGCGGCCATTTTGTCAGCTGTCAAGTGATTAATATTTAGTTTGGTTTGCCATTTCATCATGAACAGGTTGACAAAAGAACAACGCTTGCAAATCGTGCAAATTTATTTCGAAAATAATGGTTCAGTTCGCGAAGTTTACCGCAAGCTCCGTCCATTTTATGGTCGACATAATCGTCCATCAGAGCAATTAATTCGGTTAACCATGGATCGTTTTCGCACTACGTTTACTCTATGTGATAATACGCATCCGCAGAGACGTCGAACAGTGCGCACCGAAGAAACAATTGCCGCTGTAGAGCAAAGTGTTGAAGAGGACCCGAATGAATCGATTCGCCACCGTGCACAGCAATAACCGACTATTTTGTTCCCGAATTGGATGGCATGAATGTGGATGAGTTGTGGTTCCAACAAGACGGCGCTACATGCCACACAGCGCACGTCACAATCGATTTATTGAAGGAAACATTCGATGAGCGCATAATTTCGCGGAATGGGCCTGTCAATTGGCCACCAAGATCGTGTGATTTGACACCATTGGATTATTTTCTTTGGGGATATGTGAAGTCGCTCGTCTACGCCAACAAACCAGAAACGTTAGGGGACTTGGAAGCCAACATTCGTGGCGTTATTGCCAACATACGGCCCCATATGCTCGAAAAAGTGGTGGAAAATTGGACCTGTAGAATTGGCTTTATTCGAGCCAGCCGCGGCGGCCACATGCCCGAAATCATATTTAAACGTTAATGGCATAAAATTATCCTTCCAATAAAGCCAAATTGATGGACATTAAAACGATTTTTTTTGTGTTTTATTTCAATTCGAAGTTCTATACCTCTAAAAAAAACACCCGTTATATAACGTCTTTTATTTACTCATGCACTTTATTCGTATAACCACTTGTTATAATTATTTATAGTTGGCCATTATTTCCATATTGTACTGAATATGTATAATATTAATATTTTTTAGTCTTTTCAATAAATTTATCACAATAGGTTATGGGCCTTATGTCACAAGTGAAAAAAATATTTTAGAAATTAAAAAAAGGAAACATTTTTAATTTTTTTATTTGAATTTTGGCTGAAAAGATTCCTTTTTCTATATTCAATAAACGAAAATGACAAACCTCCCAGGAGCTTTTTCAATAGAAAGATTGCGTGGAAGGGAGAACTTTGATGTATGGAAAAGACAAGCAAAATCGTGTTTGATCATTAAAGGATGCTGGAATGTAGTAGAAAAAGCAGAGATTGAAGCAGGTGATACAGTTCTAAATGAACGGGCATTAGCGGAAATAACGTTAATGGTTCATCCAAGTAATTATGGGCACATCGCCAGTGCTACAACAGCAAAACAAGCCTGGGATGCATTGATGAGTGCATATGAAGACACAGGTCTCACAAGAAAGGTGGAATTACTAAAGCATTTAGTAAATATTAAGGAGAGAGTATTAATCAGTTTGAATTGCCACCTCAAATTTCTTATAATGAAGGAATCTATCTGATAGAAGAAGACAATGAATCGATGCAGCCAAGTGATGATGTTCAGAATAGTGATACCGATGAAAGTCTATATGATGATTCAGCAGAATGGTATTCACACTTACCAGAACTAATTGAAGCTGTAGATGAAGAGTGGTCACCAAACCAAGCGTTCGTAGATCGGAAAAAATAGCGGCAAAACAAACTAGTCGGAATTTTTGTGCGATGGGCTTCGTGCCTGAAAATCCTTCAAATGTAAAAGATGCAATGTCTTCCGAAGATGCTGATAAGTGGAAAATTGCCATGCAAGAGATGGCATCTTTAACTGCAAATGAAACGTGGGTGCTCACTGATCTACCGCCAGGTCAAAAGGCTGTCAAGTCAAAATGAGTGTTTAAAACAAAACATGATGAAAATGGTTGCTCCATACGATGGAAACCAAGATTTGTGGCAAAAGGTTTTGCACAAAGAGAAGGCATATATTACAACGAAACTTTCTCACCAGTTGTAAGGAGACGGTATGTATGCAGAAATGTTTGCAAGTGATGAAAAAAAGGTGTGCAAAATTCAAAAATCAATGAATGGCTTAAAGCAATCTGGCAGAGTCTGGAATGCAATTTTTAATAGTGAATTACTTAATATAGAACTATATAGAACTAATGTAGACCAATTTATTTATCACAAAATCAACAAATGAGATGGTTGCAGACATTTTTACTAAAGCTGTTACCCTGCATAAATTAGAATATTTAGTTAACAAATTTGAACTTATTTAAAATTGTTTTGTTTTGAAATGTAATATTTTTTATTGTTGTTAATGATATTATTTGTTCTTTATGTAAATAGTGCAAGAGAAAATTTGGATGTTATTAGATATGTTACGATTCAGGGAGAGTGTTGAAAAGAGAATGAAAATTATATATAACGTCTTTTATTTACTCATGCACTTTATTCGTATAACCACTTGTTATAATTATTTATAGTTCATATTGTACTGAATATGTATAATATTAATATTTTTTAGTCTTTTCAATAAATTTATCACAATAAGCCATGCTAATCGAATAGAGCGCCCGAGAGCTTCAACTGGTCCCAAAATGCAAGAAAATAGAGCCAAAAATTATATTCATGACGGTCACAAAACCAAAATCGACCCCCAGCTCTTAACCTCAAAAAGACACGTCGATCGAGAATGCTGCCAATTTGACGCTGTGAACGTTAGAAAAATTAAAGCCCGTTTGCAAGTCAAGATGCAATCGCATCATTTTAAACAAACTTTGCAGAGTAAGCCAATGAGGATAATAAATTTTTAGGTTCATTCAAAATTTTAATTAGTCTGTTGTGGACGTTACACTTTTTCGTAAAAAATTAAAAGACGTTATTTCCTTTTTTAAAATGGAAATATTATCGAACACACACCTCAATTCACTCCAAAATATTTTTCACTTTCTACTGTCTTTTCAAGTCATCTTTAATACATCTTTAATAAACCTTTCTTCTCTGACTGCTGATAAATCTGTTATTTTATTGTGGTATTAATTAAATTTCTATCTTGTCGTTTGCAATTTTGACATCCACCGGTAAATAATTTATAAAGTATTATTTTTGATTAATTAAATTTCTTACATTCTCTAAATAATTTACAATCGAAAAGAATATGATTTTCAAATCACATGTTGAATAATGTGATTTTCAGAACATGCCTGTGTGAAAAAGATTTGTTTCGTTCCAATTTTTTTCATACGAAAATATTTTTGTAAATTCTATTCACTTTTTCACTACGCGAGAATCAGAAGTGCTATGAAATCGTGATCCACTTTTCACTTAGCATCACTTTTGGAAAACGATAAGTTTCTATCGCATAACAAAATAAGTGCTACATCATAAACTTTTTTCTATTTTAAACCGTTTCATTTTTAAAACCGATTTCCATCATATACCTCATTAATTTATAACAATTTTTTTCTTCTTCTTCTCAGGTATGTGATGGAAATCGTAAGATTTGAAAATGAAAGGTTTTATTAATTTTCGTACAATTTCTGTAATTCATTTTAAATCAGGCGCACTTCATTGAATTTCATAAAGTGGACATATCGGGATGTTATGGAAAACACTTGATTTGAAAACGCAAGATTTCTAGTAATAAACTTATTAAATACGATTCGTAATAGTTAAATTTGTGTAGTTGTTTTTGTGTATTCCAAGCAATAAATGAAATAATTTCTGCAAACTTAACTTTCAATGCACAAAAGCGTCCAATCAATAGGAGAGTACTTTCGAATGTGGCAATCCGCTAGTTTTCAATATTCTACCTTTAACTAATGCCATTTTGTAATAATGGAGGTATAAGAAGTTTAGACTAGCACTCAAAAATATTAAACTCAATATTGGATTAAATTCATTTTGCAGATTGTCTATTGAATGCATGAATACAACTATCACTATCAACTTAATTACCATGCCTTTCAGGCAACCGACAACCTACCTCGTGAATGAAATCCAAACTAGCGAATTTTTTGTTTATATGTATATATACATGCATACATACATACATATGTATATTGCAATACTTTACAACTCACCATCGTTTGCATAGGATGCCTCTAAGAGCTCTTGATAAAAACTGGAATATGTCTGTTTGCAAGCGGGTGATGCGGAGCAAATTGTTTGTGATGCTGCAGCTAAGTCAGTGCTTGATTTATTGTGTTTATCTGGCGAATTAGATTGTTTTGAGGTACACGGTTGCTGCTGCTCAAGTTCCGGAGTAGCTGCACGTTTTTCTTCGCCTGCACTTAATAGAGAGTAGTCAGGCTTGGGACTTTTACGTAGTGTAGCAGAATCATCGCTAAAACTATGAAAGTTAATGCAAATATATAGTAAATGGTTGGTTGTTAAATGCACTTACTGTTGCGAATGTTGCGCATCTCTGCGTCGTTTTTTGTTTAACTTTTTCGTATTTGCGATATTCCGTGATTTCGATTTTTTACTCCTGACTGATGCCGAAGGTGAACTAGATCCTTCGCAAAATTTGCTGCCACTTAATGAACTAGTGCTACTCATATCGGTGTCATCGCTTTCGAAGCCTAAATCGTCCGCCTTCTTCGAGTTTGGCGATAATGAAGAAATATGTTGGTGTGAATCCAAATTATTTAAATTTGTGCTATTACAGTTGCTATTATTGCTATTGTTATTTATCGCAGTTGAAGAGGAACTTGTCAAACTTGTAACAGTACTACTAATATTATTGCCAGTGATCATGTTCTTACTGAATGAATTAAGACGCTGTATAGCGTATTTGGAGGGTGAAGCCTCCGAGTCGGAAGCAGCTTCACCTGAAGTTACAGTGGCCGATGTTGAAGCTGCCGCTGAGGTAGATGTAGTATTACGATTTTTATGTAAATTATCTCTACACCATTGTAAATATGATTCCCTAGCGATTTGTTCCTCGATTGCTTCATTTGTTGCCTCCCAATCTGTTGTTTTTAATTTATCTTCAAACATAGTTTGTTCTATTTCAAGCTGTTCACTCAACCGCACCGCTTCCTTAGTCTGCAGTTCAGGCTTATAGCCAGCTAGACCAAGACCAACGCCCACTGTAGCATTATAGGGGTCTATAATAGCATTATAATGTGATCCCCGCTGATAGGACAAGCGCAAAGGAGCATAGCCATTATTCGACTGTTCAGAATTAAAAATGTTTATGGGAGCTGCAATATTTGCAAAAAAAAAAAATGTTCTTTTACTTGTTCGTTTTTATTACACAATTTTCTAACTTACTAGGCTTATAACAATAGACTTCAACAGGTCGACTGTATATTTCCGACATGGCTTGGATTTCAATGTGATTGCCGTGAGAGTCCTGACGACGTTTACGTTTAATATAACTATTTATGTCCTCAGTGACGAAATGACTAAAATACTCTCGGTTTTTGTACTGAAAGTTTTAAATAAAAAAATGCTTAAGTTACGTTCACACTTGGCAAACATCTCCCCAAAAAAGGGAGCCACTAAATACTATTGAAAAACTTTTTGATTCAGACACGTGTTTATTAAGTTAGAAAGTTTCAAAGATAACTCTAATAGACACTGTCATAGAAGCCAACATTATTGAAAACTGTTTAACTTAATAATAGTGGTTACGCTTTTTTCGGCAAATGATTGCCAACTGTGACCGTGCCCTTACGATTTACATGATGGACATGAAAATGTAATTGAAATAGAATTGAAATCTATAAACCCTGCTTACGCTCTTAAAAGCAAAAGGGACGAGCTATTATAAAAGCATTTTTTGACTGAAATTTTCTTATGCGAGAAAAAAATTTTTCAAAAAACTTACAATATAATCCATAGTATGTTGCCTGATAACATCATGCATTTCCTCATCACCATATATCTGCAATGAAATAGCACGAAACAAGCAAGCACCATCCTCTTCCACTGGCTTCAAAATATATCCACGATCGGCCATACATTTAGCGAATTGTTCATCTTTTTTCTGCCACTCATCGGCCGTAGGTAATCCCTCTTTAGATTGCAAATGTTCGTCACCCGAGTTATAACCCGAATGTGCATCTTCGATTGCTTTCAGCAAACCACTAGCTTTCTGAGCAACAGAACCTGATTGAGCTTGGGAAGAATGTGAAGTTTTAAGTAAATTATCGGGAGATTTATTGCCCAGAGCAGATGAATGCGGTACTGCATTATTAGAAGAATTTACTCCCGATAGTGCAGAAGACGACGCCGAAGTATGGGGACTATTACATTTCATTGTTGAAGCTGGCATGCCAACATTTCCATGTTTTTCATTTAGTGCGGCTTGCGCACCACGTTCTCTTTTATGATGCATTTGAGAGGAATCATTATGAAGGTCACGGCGTTTACTGCGTGATGTCTTGTGGGGGCTTCGACGATGCCTCGCAAGTTCGTCATACACATCTACACGACGTTGGGGAGGACTCTATTACGCAAAGTTAGATGCAAATTAAATATGTATATTAAATTATTGTCCGCAAAAGCATTTAAAACACACCTGACCATGGGAATCTATTACAACATTGCGATGTTGATTGAGAGCATTAGGTCCTGCATCTCCCACATTGGCTGCTTGATGAGACTCCTTTTTATCACCCTCACCACCCGAAGCACCTGATCGCTTTTGCGAAGGTGCTACTACTGGCTTTATAGTCATTGTCTAGAAATATGCAAATAAAACAATCCCCTCAACTAACGACGTCAATTCTTAAATTTTTCGTCGCTGCTGCAGAAGTTTCTTTCTATTTCTATCTTTTTGCACCACAAATTTTTTTTTGTACTTGTGACTTTTAATATCTTAATTTTTTATTTTATGTATACATGTATGTACTTATGTATGTACTTCTAAAATGACTATTAAGTATCAGATTTTTTTGTCTATTTTCTATTCCATTACTTCTATCTTTTTCTGACTATTTATATTTTCTCTACATTTATATGTCTGACTTCTTTTATTAGTTTTTTTTCACGATTTGCTTTTATGATGAAAGGGAAAATTGGAAAATTTTCACTGGTTTCAGATTTTTCAATTCTGAGTTATGCTTTTTACATATTCACATGCGTATATAGAAAACATTTTGAAACCTTTTCATAAGTACATCAACTATTTTTTGCTTTAATTTGCAGTTTATGTTTGCAGAGATTTGTGTTGTAAAAGAAATTTCACCTTTTTCAGAGCAATTCACTTATTTTTTGTCTTCCATCACAATTGATCACAATTCTGTTTTTCTTGAAACGCACATGGTAAAATTATGCAAGGTACTTGCAAGACTACAAGAAAATTACAACAACAACAAACACACGCATTTTGTTGGTAGAAACGAACAGAAATTAGTCAAAAACATATGTCTTTTGTTTATTAAAATAGCAATCACAGGGTAAGTAAAGTACTATTGCAGACGCGGCATTCATGCATGATTATAGTCATTCAGTGTTGCCAATATGTGTGTTATACACATTGTGTAATTTCTACTCTCATGTGTAGGCCATGTAATTAGATTCATGTGTGTAATTCTACTTTGCGTGCTATTTTTATTTATTTTTTTTTTAAATTTTAACCTACACAAAAGATGTGTAGTGTAATTTGCTTCAAGGTGTAATTGGAGACACAGCCATACATCAACATGTTTGCAGCTTGTAATCAAAGTTTGACAATTTTCTGCACTGTATACTTTAACAGGCTGGGCTTGGGCATGTACCTTGTTTAATATTACTATGCAAACGCACATCTGTCTTTTGTGTATTATTTTGATAGCAGAGTTATATGCAAGAGTAGTAGAAACTTTAAGCATATGGAAAGACACATAGAGGACGCCATACACAGTTAAATGTGATAGCACATGTAGGAGCTACAACGAATTGAAACTAATAACAAATACTATTATTTATAATGATTGTATAAGTATACATTTGCAATTATTAATAAATAATTAACAACTTAAAAATTACAATTTTCTTCTTCTTATTATGCAATGTTAATAGAGTGGTGAAAACCAAATGCAAGGACCAGCGTTGTCAACTTTTAAATTTCAAAAAGCACTGAAACCAGGAAAAAAGCGCGTAATTTAAATAAAAAAGCACTAAAATTTATTTTTTTTATTTTATTAAATGAATTGTTATAAATAAATATATATAAAAAAATATATAGGAATCGGTTAACTTTGCGTTCCACTTAAAAGACTTAAAATTTAAGGCACCCGATACACATTTTAATTTTATAAGGATCCGTGAATTCCGAAATCAATTTGACGAAGCCTTTTGAAGTTATTATAAAAAAACTAAATGTTTCTTTAATTTTTTTTCGGCAAGGAACAAACGATTCTCTTAAGTTTAGTTAAATGGGCAGTAATCGATGGACTTAAGCTATGTACAGACGGTTGTCAGATCTTACAATATTGTTAGCAAAATGTGTTAAAAATTTCTTACAACCGTGTGAACTGGCAATTTTTGTCTGACACCGTTGCCAGAAAAAGCATTGTCAGATCATTGCAAGACTAGCAGCCAGATATTTGTTAGACATTTTAATATGTGCGAAGCTTATGCATCTGACAATGGCGTCATTGTAAGAGTATTCTTTCTATGGGCAGAACTGCATACTCTTTATTTTAGAGAAAATATAAAAAAAAATATATGCTGACAAAATCATTGCAATTGCTTCTTTATGGTTCATAACAATTTATATTTTCACTTTTTACATTTAACACAACCAAAAGCGATTGATATTTAACTATTTCTAATAAATGCTTTGAGTCCGGCAACGCAAAACAACAGATCTGACAATTTTTGCACATGACAAAAGTGTAATATGACAATTTTTCGACTGACGATTTTGTCAGATGATTTTATTGTCATATAACCGTCTGACAATAAATTTTAAGATTTCTGACAATTTTAATACAACTGTGTGAACTGACAATCTACCTTTTGCTGGCAATTTTTTATTGCTGTTGTAGACCTGCATATACTTTACATAAATATGCTTTGGTTATGTCCATACATCTGTTAAATGTTTTTTTAAGTACGTATTACGAAAATGCAACAATGTAACAGAAATGAATAAGATACTAATATATGACAACGCTGGTGGCGGCTAGTTTGGCGCTAAAACTAGGGTTGATTCGGTAGTGTAGCGCCAACCTTGGCAAGTAGATATCAAGGCGAATTTATCAATTCGCTTTGGTAGCTATTTAGTTAACAATCGACGTTTGCAAAGTGAAGTAGCTTCTTAAGAAAATGTAAGAATAAAGTTTAAAAAAATAAGTGTATTTTGATCAAGTGTGATTAAAATGTGCTCCAAATCGTTTATATACATAGATGAGCTAGATATGTGAATAAAATTTAAAGTATTTGTCAACGGCAGACTATAAAACAGTAAGAAAATGCGCAAGCAGGCAGAAGCTTTACAAATTTAATTCTGCGCAACACCAGGCGGTGGCCTAATTAGGAACTTGCACTTGTTCCTTTTGTTGCTATTAGGCATTTTGTTCTTGTTGAAGCAACTGTTGTTGCGCTTGTTGATGTTGTTGAGTTGGAGGGTGCTACTGCTCTTGTTGCAATGTCGCCTGTATATCTGCTACAGTTTGTGTCCCCTGTTACAACAGGGTGCCATTTTCAGTACTTCCGTACATACGTACTCTTGATATGTAACCGAATGTTTTATCTTAAATGATCTTTGCGATCAGTTGGAGCTGTCTCATTATTGGTTTGAAAGGTACCAGTCAATGCACATAGGAGAGCAGTGCTTGTAAGACTAGCTTGCTTTTTTTCCAAGTAAAACTGTATGTATGTATGCATGTATATGATTTAGGCCACTTTCATAGTTATGGCCATACATCTGTTAAATTTATTTTAAGTACATTTCCTTAAAATTACGAAAAATTCAACCATGTAGCAGAAATGAAAAACACTAATATACGACAACGCTGGTGGCGGCTAGCTTGGCGCTAAAACTAGGGTTGATTCGGTAGTGTAGCGCCAACCTTGGCAAGTAGATATCAAGGCGAATTTATCAATTCGCTTTGGCAGCTATTTAGTTAACAATTGTCCTTTGCAAAGTGAAGTAGCTTCTTGAGGAAATGTAAGAATAAAGTTTGAAAATAAGTTTATTTTAATCAAGTGTAATTGAAATGTGCTCAAAAACGTTTATATACATACATAGATGAGCTAATTGTCAACAGCAGAATATAAAACAAGAAAATGCGCAAGCAGGTAGAAGTTTTACAAATTTAATTCTGCGCAACACCAGGTGGGGGCTAATTAGGAACTTGCACTTGTTCCTTTTGTTGCTATTAGGTATTTTGTTCTTGTTGAAGCAACTGTTGTTGCGCTTGTTGATGTTGTTGAGTTGGAGGGTGCTACTGGTCTTGTTGCAATGTCGCCTGTATATCTGCTACAGTTTGTGTCCCCTGTTACAACATACTGGTGCCATTTTCAGTACTTCCGTACATACGTACTCTTGATATGTAACCGAATGTTTTATCTTAAATGATCTTTGCGATCAATTGGAGCTGTCTCATTATTGGTTTGAAAGGTACCAGTCAATGCACATAGGAGAGCAGTGCTTGTAAGCACTGGTATGTATGCTGATTGACTAGCTTGCTTTTTTTCCAAGCAAAACTGTATGTATGTATGCATGTATATGATTTAGGCCACTTTCATAGTTATGGCCATACATCTGTTAAATTTATTTTAAGTACATTTCCTTAAAATTACGAAAAATTCAACCATGTAGCAGAAATGAAAAACACTAATATACGACAACGCTGGTGGCGGCTAGCTTGGCGCTAAAACTAGGGTTGATTCGGTAGTGTAGCGCCAACCTTGGCAAGTAGATATCAAGGCGAATTTATCAATTCGCTTTGGCAGCTATTTAGTTAACAATTGTCCTTTGCAAAGTGAAGTAGCTTCTTGAGGAAATGTAAGAATAAAGTTTGAAAATAAGTTTATTTTAATCAAGTGTAATTGAAATGTGCTCAAAAACGTTTATATACATACATAGATGAGCTAATTGTCAACAGCAGAATATAAAACAACAAAAAAATGCGCAAGCAGGTAGAAGCTTTACAAATTTAATTCTGCGCAACACCAGGTGGGGGCTAATTAGGAACTTGCACTTGTTCCTTTTGTTGCTATTATTTATTTTGTTCTTGTTGAAGCAACTGTTGTTGCGCTTGTTGATGTTGTTGAGTTGGAGGGTGCTACTGCTCTTGTTGCAATGTCGCCTGTATATCTGCTACAGTTTGTGTCCCCTGTTACAACATACTGGTGCCATTTTCAGTACTTCCGTACATACGTACTCTTGATATGTAACCGAATGTTTTATCTTAAATGATCTTTGCGATCAATTGGAGCTGTCTCATTATTGGTTTGAAAGGTACCAGTCAATGCACATAGGAGAGCAGTGTTTGTAAGCACTGGTATGTATGCTGATTGACTAGCTTGCTTTTTTTCCAAGCAAAACTGTATGTGTGTATGTATGCATGTATATGACTTGGGCCACTTTCATAGTTATGGCCATACATCTGTTAAATTTATTTTAAGTACATTTCCTTAAAATTACGAAAAATTCAACCATGTAACAGAAATGAAAATCATACTAATATACGACAACGATGGTGGCGCCCAGTTTGGCGCTAATACTAGGGTTGATTCGGTAGTGTTAGCGCCAACAATGGCAAGTAGCTATTTAGTTAACAATCGTCGTTTGCAAAGTGAAGTAGCTTCTTGAGGAAATCTAAGAAAAAAGTTTAAAAATAAGTGTGTTTTAATCAAGTGTAATTGAAATGTGTTAAAAAAAGTTGATATACATAGGTGAACTAGGTATGTTAATAAAAATTAAAGAATTTGTCAACAGCAAACGATAAAACAGTAGGGAAGTGCGCGACCAACCAGAAGCTTTACAAGCTTATTTCTGTGCACCACCTGGTGGGGGCTAATTAGAAACTTGCAATAGTTCCTTTTGTTGCTATTAGGTATTTTGTTCTTGTTGAAGCAACTGCTGTTTGCAACTGCTGTTGCGCTTGTTGCTGTTGTTTAACTTGTGACTTTTCTTGAGTTGGAAGGTGATACTGCTCTTGTTATAATGTCGCCTGTATACCTGCTACAGCTTGTGTCCCCTGTTACAACATACTAGTGCCATTTTCATTTTCAATTTGCAGTACTTTCCCACCTGCGTACTTTTGATATGTAATCTAATGTCTTTTCAATGCAACATGAGAGAGCAGTGTTTGTAAGCACTGATATGTATGCCGATTCAATAGCTTGCTTTTGTTGGTGCCACAATAATTTTACAGTAGGTATTTACTACCTGAGTACGTTCTAATAACATGTTGCCTTATGTGTTTTCTTAGAGGGTTAGTTGTCAAATATTATAGATGCATCTTCATTTATAATTGGTTTATTAGCTGGATTTCCAGCAGTTGAGTCTCAGTATAAGCTACTCGTATATACGTATTTCACTTAGCCGTAACATTGCTCGTACTTGCATTAGCTTGAAATATACCAGTTGATACCACATGAGTCCGTGTTTTTTAGTACTGACAATGCACATGCTTAGTAGATGGAGTGGTTTGGTTTGATGGCTGTTTTGTTCTTGGTCTCGCTTGTCGCTTGTAATTGTATTTGAGCAGTCGATAGCTTATAAAGCCAACAGTGGTCCCTTGTGTACTTTCTAAAGATTTTGTTTTTTTCGAGACGCTATTATAATATGTACATCAATACGAGCTAACATTTAAAAAATCTGGTATTAGTTTTGATCTATTGATACTCTATATTAGTTTCCTGTTGGTCTCATTCTGGGAAATTTGTTGCAGTGTAATTAAAACATTTTAGTTGATTATATTTAATTTTGGGCTGCTTTTTTTCATACATATTTATGTACATATATACTTACATATGTACATTGCATACATTATATACATTAGAGCGACTCATCATGTATGAAGATGAAAAACGTGATTTTGTTACCCCTCTCAAATTAATCGATATTTTTAATGAAGATTCCTAAAACATTTGAGGGGTCTAGAGATTACCGTTCGTGAGCTGGAGACCTTGTCTTAAAAAAGGTATATTTTTGTGGTTTTTTGCATATTTTCGTATTTTCTCCCAAGACAACATATTAAAAAAGCTACATTATCTCTAATATTTTTTCAAGCCGCGTCCAATGATGTTTAAAAAACTACGATTGTATTTAAGAATTTTTATAGCAAGTGCCACTTATATTTTTATTTATTTTTTAAGTATATATTATTTGATTAGAGCCCTTGTTAATTTATTTCTGTTGCCAATTTTCGCGCGAACTTTTGCGAAAAGTAACAACAGTAATATGTTAACAATGACTCAAATCAAATAATACTTAAAATTTAACAGAATTTATTTTAATATAAGTGGTACCTGATATAAAAATGCTAAAAAAATAGTAAATTTTATGGAATAACGCATTGCTGATGGTACGAATGGTAAATTTTAATGCAGCATTGGACGCGGCTTGAAAATTTTTTTCATATTGTGTACTTTATTTTAATATAAACGAAAATATGCAATAAACTACAAAAATATACCTGCAAATATAACAAACTACAAATATACCCCTCAAATGTTTTGGGAATCTTTAGAGCGACTCACCTTGTATGAAGATGGAAAACGTGATTTTGTAACCCCTCTCAAATTAAAAATGGATATTTTTATGAGGATTTTTAAAACATTTGAGGGGTTTAGAGATGATTATTCGTGAGCTGGACCGTATCTAAAAAGGTATATTTTTGTAGTTTTGTGAATATTTTGGTATTTTGGCCCACTGCAACATATTAAAAAAGATACAGCATTCCAAATATTTTTCAAACCGCGTCCAATAGTGTTTTAAACTTTAATAAAAACTACGATTGTTTTTAAGTATTTTTATAGCAAGTGCCACTTATATTAAAATAAATTTTATAATTTTTTAAGTATTATTTGCGCGAACTTTTGCGAAAAGTAACAACAGTAATATGTTAACAATAACTTGAATCAAATAATACTTAAAAATTAATAGAATTTATTTTAATATAAGTGGCACCTGATATAAAAATGCTTAAAAAATACTGAAATAATAGTTTTTTATGGAATAACCAACGCATTGCGGATGGTACGAATTGTCAAGTTTAATGCATCATTGGACGAGGCTTAAAAAAAAATCATATTGTGTACTTTGTTTTAATATATACGAAAATATGCAAAAAACTACAAAAATATACCTGCAAATATAATAAACTACAAATATACCCCTCAAATGTTTTGGGAATCTTTAGAGCGACTCATCTTGTATGAAGATGGAAAACGTGATTTTGTAACCTCTCTCAAATTAAAAATGGATCTTTTTATGAGGATTCTTAAAACATTTCAGGGGTTTAAAGATGACTATTCGTGAGCCGCACCGTGTCTAAAAAGGTATATTTTTGTAGTCTTTTGCATATTTTGTTATTTTCTCCCAATAAAACATATTAAAAAAGATACATCATCTCAAATATTTTTTAAGCCGCGTCCAAAGTAGCACCTGATATAAAAATGCATTGCTGATGGTACGAAGGGTAACGTTTAATGCTCCTTTGGACGCGGCTTGAAACAATTTTTCATATTGTGTACTTTATTTTAATGTAAACAAAAATATGCAAAAAACTACAAAAATATACCTGCAAATATAACAAACTACAAATATACCCCTCAAGTGTTTTGGGAATCCTCATTGAAAATACCGTTCTTTAATTTGTTGGTGGGATGGTGGGAGGGGGGCAATAAAAACTTTTTCACTGAGTCAGTCTAATATACATATGTATGTACGTGTATATAGGTACATACAAATGTATTTACACTTGTTTATAATTCTCTAAATGGCTATGTACTCTCGAAAAGATAGATAGATAGTAGTTCCAGTGATCAGAAATTTCAAGATGAAAGGTTTTTTATAAGAATTTTAAATGAAAAGGCCCCCCCCCCACCTGCGCTGCGCGTTTTTTTGTTCGTTAAACACAAAATATAAAAAAAAAATCATTGTGAAAGTGTTTTCTTCATGCCAGCAGTCTCGCGACTAAGTTGGGGTAAGTGAAAATTATAATTTTTTAATATATATTAATAAAACTTATACCCATATAAATTATTCATTAGTACATATCTAATATAACATAACAAAAATTAAACATTTTAAAAACCCCCGATATATCCAGAAAAGATGTGATATCTTCTAAAAACGGCTGCACCGATTTTCTAAAAACATAGTTAAGAACACTTTCGATCAGGTCACCTTACAAACAGAAAAAAATGAATTAGAATCGGTCCAGCCGTTTGGTCTGTACGTGGACTCGTACAGACACACACACAAACACTACAAAATTATAACACCCCTTTTATTGTCGGGGGTTAAAAATAAATAATGAATCAGATTTTGATTCATTGATGATATTTTTCAGTTTTGAGAATGTAATTTCAGATTAAATTTAACCTAATTCTTAAAAGAAAGAATTTCAAATGCGCTGGAATTCATTCTATATCAGATCATTCTTTTTTGATTTTAATTCGTTACGAATTAGCTAAATTTTTAATTAATTATTTTCACAACAAAAAAATTAATTAAATGAAATTTGAGTAAATTCAAATGAATTTGGTAAAAATTAATTACAATTTATTTCCAATTCAAATGAATTTGAAGAATGAGTTGCAATTCGTTTTTAATTGAAATGCATTTGTTAAAGTGAATTGCAATTCATTTCCAATTCGTTTGAATTGAATTGATTTTGAATTTATCCAAAGGAATTAGAATAATGAATCAATTCAATTCACATGAGCTGGTAATGAATTGCTAATTATTTTTTCTAATTCATTTGAATTAATTCAAAATCTATTAAATTCAAATGAATTGCAAATGAATTGCAATTCACTTTGACAAATTCATTTGAATTTGAAAAGAATTGCAATTCATTTGACAAATTCATTTGAATTGGAAATAAATTGTAATTAATTTTTACCAAATTCATTTGAATTGACTCAAATTTCGTTCAATTCATTTTTTGTGTGAAAAGAATTAATTAAAAATTTGCTAATTCAGTGCATGAATGATTCGCAAATTGATTAAAAAATGAATGATTCATTTACAGCTCTGATACATATACATAAG
Source organism: Nowickia ferox (assembly GCA_936439885.1). NCBI lineage: Eukaryota > Metazoa > Arthropoda > Insecta > Diptera > Tachinidae > Nowickia > Nowickia ferox. The sequence goes on along the minus strand of OW387024.1, from coordinate 18,633,394 downwards.
TACATATAGGATGTCTGATTTTGTTTAATAGCCCGAAGCACGAATGAACAGAAATTGGCTTGAAAGGAAAAAGAAAGAATAAGGATGCCTTCTCGCTCGCTCCATATCATACTCATATCTTTTTTACATACGTAGTCATTGCGGGTTAGGCCTTTCGCACTCAGTTCTTTCACTAGATATTCTGGAAGGCCTTCAAATTATTGGATTTGGCTTTTCCTTTGGTAAAAAACGAAACAAAAATGAGTTTACCAAGCCTTTAATAAAGTAAGAAGGTCTTCTGAGTTTTCCCGCCTGGTATATGTATGTATGTATGTAGGTATCTATATTTTTTGCACCGAATTTACACTATCAAATTTTTCACCACGAAACTTGTTCTTATTTGGCAATTGCAGTAATGTGAATTCGATCTTTGTATTTACATATGCGAGTATGTAATTTTTCGAATTTTCATCAGAACTTCATGTTTCGTGGGCTGGGGAATCTATTTTGATTCTAGTTTGGTAGGTTTTGAGAGTTTCCGAAAATAAAATTTTCGAAAAAAGTTTTTATTTCAAATGATTTTTAAACTGCTCAACTGATGGAAACGGAAATCTAATCAGCTTTTAAGATTAACAAAGAACAGCGACTGTGAAAAATTTTATTAAAAGAAACTAGTCCTAGGGATATTGTTATCGAAAAAAAATTAAAAAAAGTATTCTTAACAACTCTCGAAGTCCATCTCATTTCAAGTTTTGAATTGAAAAAAAAATATGAATTATGAATTTTTTTAATACATAATTCTTTTTGATTCATTAGAATTTTTTACTTAAAAGTTGAAAATTTGATATATGTAAATCGCTAAAACGGTTCATAAAATATCTTTTAAAAAATTTCGAACCGTGTTTTTGTCAAGTCGATTTTCTGGGTTCATATACTTTTTTTTAGCCCAAAGTTCCATGTATGGCATGCCAGGTCAATCGTTTAACACATGTTTTGTTTCCTCTGGAGTTGATTTGCTTTGTTTAATAGGAAATTTACATTGTTATTAAACTTCACTTAAGAATATAAACATTTTCGGTTAGAATAAACTAATGTATAGCTGAAAATAAAAACATGTACCATTTAATGAAAATATGTCAATATTTTTATTTTTTTTATTAATTGTATAATAAAATACTTAAAAAGACTATTATTTTACATAATCTGTTGATAAATTATTGAAATATTATTTGTTTCAAATTTTAGTATATAAAAAACACATACAATTTTTATTTATTGTTTTTATATTCTTGCATACATATTATTTTTTTTTTTTTAAATATCTACAATACAAAAATAGAGTTGTTTTTATTCCTTTTACATACAATATTTTACAAATCCACATATGCTATTTTTCTAGTAATTGTTTTTTATATGAATGTAATAGAAACAATTTATTTACATTTTAAATACACATTTTGAAATTAACATCTTAAATTGATCTGTGTACTAAGGAATTAAACTAGAAATACGACTATGTATGGTGAATAAAAAAGTACTAATTTACAACTATGGAGAAGCCTCTGGTAACACTGCGCTGTACCACCGACAGCGGCGCAGACAAGACAATTTGTTATAACAAAAATTAGTCATCTGATAAACAAAAAGATTTACGGTATGTACCGTTACATACCGCGTAATTGAAAAAAATGTTAAATAAGTGTTTTTAATAAATATACAATAAAATAAAAACTTTTTAATTGCGCTATGGATGTGTTGTCCCTGAAATAAAATACTAAAAGTGCAAGCATAATTATGTATGTTCATATGTATGTACATTTATTGTATAAGGTTTGTCAGTGTGCTGTGTGTGTCCTATTACCAAAAGGAGGTATTAAGGAAAAAGTAAAATTTGTGTGGTTAGGTAAACTATGTAAATCAAACGTAAAGTATTTGTATTTGTTGTGACAACAGCAAGAGAAATGTGCAACTAGCTAACTTTACAAAATTCTTGCTGCGCGCCACCAGGTGGGGGCTAATTAGGCATTTGCATTTGTTGCTGCTGCTGTTGAGTATTTTGCTGTTGTGGCTGTTGGGTGATCACCACGTGATGCTGTTGAAGCTGCTGGGCTTGCAACTGCTGTTGTACTTGTTGCTGCTGTTGAACTTGTGCCGTTTGCTGCGTTTGAGGTTGTTGCTGCTGTTGTTGTTGTTGTTGTTGCTGCTGCACTTGTTGCAGTGTGGCCTGTACTACAGCTAAAGCACCTGCCACCGGTTGCAACATGCTGGTGCCGTTTTCACTCTCATTTTGCATACTTAGTTCAGCCTTAACTCTACGTGCTATATGTGATCTAGTGTGTTTTCTTAAATGATCTTTGCGATAGAAACCTTTGCCGCATTCTTGACAAATGTGTCTTTTCTCGCCGGAATGTATAACGAAATGTAAACTTAATTGTTCTTTTCTCTTAAATGCCTTTAGGCACACCGTACATATGAAGGGTCTTTCAGGATTGTGTGACTGTTTATGTCGCGTTAAATGATCTTTTCGCTTGAGAGTTGCTTGGCAAATATCGCAGATGTATCTTCTTTCAGAATTATGACCTATTAAATGGATTTCTAGCAGTTCAGGCTCAGGATAAGCTACTTGGCATTCGGGGCACATGTATAGCGGGCTGCCATCTAAGGCGGTGGTTAAACGTATTTCACCTGGCCGTGGTTTAGGTTTGCGTTCTTTAACTCGCTTTTTTCGTTTCTTGCGTTTAGGAGCGGTGGTAGCTGTGACATTGCTAGTACTGGCTTCAATTGTAGCAGTCTGCTGATTTGTTTGCAAGGTACCAGTCAGTACACTAGAAGAGGGCTGTGCTTGTAGCACTGATAATGTAGCTGCTGTCGCTTGTTGTGGTTGCTGCTGCTGTTCTTGTATTGTGGCCGTAACTTGTTGCAATTGTTGCTGAGGTATTGTGATTGTGGTTGAGCTGCCGATAGTGTTTAAGGCCAACGGTGGCCCTGTTTGCACCTGTAAGACATGTTGGACGAAAAGTTTCATAGATTTTGCTTCTCAGGCAACATGGTTTTTTGATGCATACATATGTATGTATGTACATACTTATGTTGTATGTATATAACTTTTGCTAAATATAATGTGCCAAAAGGTGAATGCTGAGCAATACTTTTTTTTGATGATTTGGGGTCAGGATAGAATATTTTCTTGGCCGATCCTTAGGATATACATACATACATACTTATGTATGCATGTTTAGGCTGGTAGTTAATGGTAACGATTGGTAGTTAACGATATAGCTAGACATTCGCTAGCTACGCCAACTGTAGGGCAGTTAGAAAGGAAAACACGGGACAAAATTGAATTGAACTGTTTAAAAAAATAATCAGTTAGGGCCTTTTTATTTTAAAGTAACGGTATATAGTATATACATTTTTAGAAGACGGCTGGCTTGTAAGGTTTTGTTTTCTAAAAAGCATTTACATACATTCATACTGTAATTTTTCAACTTTGCACATTATAAAAAAGGTATATATTTTGTTAGTTCTTTTTATTTAGTAGGAAAGTATTTCCAAAACCGAAATTTTAAAATTATTTTCAAGTTGGTTAACTTTGTTACCTCTTTTCATACATTTTTATTATACTTACTACGTTTTGGTTCTCTTTTTTAATATTTTCTGCTGAATATTTTAAAAAATGATGCAGTGACAGTGGCAAAGTATTCGCCGGAAGATGTGATAGGTAATCTGCAACCGTAGTTCCAGGTGTCAGTGATTGCCATGAGGTATTTTGTAACACTAAGATTGGAGAAAAAAAGGAAATATGCCAATATAATTATTAAGTTCATAGGATTGTTTACAAAAATTTGCAATAAAATAGCCTCTACTGGTTTTGACTTTTTTTTTTGTTAAAAAACTACATATATATTAAAAATCTTTCGAAATGCTTTTACTGACAAAAAAAAAAAGCGGCAAAAACGCGAAGTTCTGGTAAGTGGATTTTTTTTACTCCTTTATAGATTTCTTATATGTACATACCTATTTAAGTTTGTTAATAGGTCATTTAACGAAGTCTAGCAGATTTCAATTAAAATCTATCTAAATCTATACGGTTTGCACCGAGTTTTTTTTTCTGAGATTTGACAATTGACTGAAGTTTTTCCTAATCTACATGCAACCAATCAACTGCAATATAGCCAATTATCCGAACTTGTACAAAGTTATTCAAAAGAGTTCCAGATCAGTGATGGGAAATGTGGCACAATCGTGCCATTTTTGGCACTATTGGATGTTAGCTGGCACTGTGACACTCTCGCTCCTGTTCTGGCACTTTTTGTCCATTCGATCAATAACCGGTAAACAAGTTTTTGTGTGTAAACAACTAATTTTGGAACGTGTTTTTTGTGATGTTCATGGAGTTTTCTAGCTATACACAATAATGTATCATTTAAGGCCATGACTCACTATCATACAAAGTCGTGCGATCTACGAAAAAGTACAACCCTGGTGTGATGAATTGTTATTGTCTTTTGAAAATTTTCATAAACTCCATCATACCAGGGTTGTATTTTTTCGTAGATCGCACGACTTTGTATGATAGTGTATCTCGGCCTTTAAGTGATTTTGGCACTATTTAGAAACAGATTCGGCACGAAATCAAGAATTCCAATTCCCATTACTGTTCCAGATAGCAAGTTTTGTGCAATTTTGAGAGCGAATGAGAGAGTAATTTTTTTCACTTCCTGTACAAACTAGTACGAACTTTTTCTTCTGGGTAAGTTCGGACAAAAATTAAATAATCAGCTGTTTTTTGTTTACATATGAAACTGAAAAATTATTAAGGAAATTTTCAGTCGTAAAACGAGTCAACATCAAGCATCGTTGGCAATTATCTCTTAAGTGCAACCAGGACACTGTTATTTATTGGCCTTCGAGAGTTTTGCGTCTCACTCGCACTGGTTGATTGATCTGCCACGGATAACCGTATATTCTTGCGGTTCTTTTGTGGAATTTCTTTAACAACCACGTTGCTACTTCCTATGTGAAGGCATAGGTCGTGTACAGTCAGTCACAAAGCCTTTTTAAAAAACTGTTAATAACATCTTGGGCATATGGTCTAGCTACCCCGTCCATATTTGTGCAACAATACTTTGCAAATTTACTTTTTAAAGTATTTCTTAAATAAATAAATAAATAATAAGGAAATTTGCAAATATAGGAAACAATTTTTTACATACAAAATTTATTAAAAAGCAAAATGGAAGGATTTTTGAACAAAGTTGAAGTTGTACTTATTTTCATATACTTTTTACAGCTGTTGCCAATGATGCAAAATTTTTGTTTTTATAATGTTATGCGTTTTAAGTGACTAAAATCGCTTAAATTAAATTTATTGTAAAAAGTAAACAACATTAGTATTTCAAGATGTGTAATTATGGTTTTTTTGTTCCAGCAATTTTGGATAACTTTTGCATATTCAGAGAGTAATTTTATTTTTTCTCTCATTGGTCCGAAGTTGTACAAAATCTTGTGGAACACACCTATAAATATATGTACATGCATTGAATGTAGATGCATTTTTTGTGATTTCCTTAGAACTCGTATCATGTTTTGGCATAGAACTTATATCATTATGAAATAATGCGAGTTTTGGGATTATTTTTCATATCTAAGGTATCTTCTTTAAATTTAAAAATCAAATATTACTCTCGTATGTATACATACATACATATTGTACATACATACATATGCAGCCATAACCGCTGAAATAGCTTAAGCGATACACTTCTTGGTCTTTGTTTTTTTTTTTGACGATCGCAAATAATCGATTTTCGTAAGAAAATGAAGTTTTAAAATTATGTCAAGTTATGTCATGTTATGTAATTATGTAAACTTTTTTGACGGTTATGGTACGATATGTAAAGTTTTATTTCCCTCTAACTAGTCGTTCCAGGAATGTTTGATTTATTTTTTCCTTTGATAAAATGTTATTTAAATGTTTTCGAATTTAGATTTTTTTTTGTAATACATACTGACCTATTTCGTTTTTCCCTTTAACCCTTATTCCTATAACTGTCTGCTTCTTAGACCCGCCCACTTAAGATATTCTAACTCACCACGTTTTGAGTCCACACCTTGTTGTTGCAATATTGCATTGCATAAATCCTGAGTTAACTCCTGAGGCGCTGTTAGCTGCGTCTGCAGTTGTTGTGTCGATGTTGTCGGCTGTAATTGAGCTTGTTGTAAACCTAAGGCAGTAGCAGCAGCTGCTGCTGACGTGGAAGCTGTTATGGTATTTTGGGGGTAAGCTATGGCGGCTTGTACTAAACGTTTATCTTCAGTTTGTTGATTATAAGCGGGTATGGTGGTGTATTGTGTAGTTTGCTGCTGTTGCTGTTGTTGCTGCTGCTGAGCCTGCTGTTGATTTCCTACACCGGCAGTTGCTAATCCAACCATATGACCATTGTATTTATCGCCTTGGGAATCATCGTTGTTGGAACGGAATTTTGTGGGCAAAGCAGCAACAGCTGTAGCAGTAGCAACTTGTATGGCAGGCTGATTAAAATGGGACAAACTAATGGTGGAGGTACTAGGTTGTTGTATTTGTTGCTGCTGCTGCTGTTGTTGATGTTGCTGCTGATAGCGATTGCCCGATATAGTCAGAGTATCTTGCTGCTGTTGTTGCTGTAGCGTGGTAGTCGATGCTACCGTGGCCACTGCCGAGGCAGACGTTACCGTCGACACTAGAGGTGTGGTGGTAGTAGTAAATTGGGCTATACCCGGTATAGAACCGGGAAATGGATTGCCAAATGGAGTGAAATTCATTTTCTCTCTTTTAGAATTTTCGTGTTAAAATAAATTAAGGATTTTTTACGTGCAACTAAATTGTAACGTATCAGACTTCTAGAAATATATTTAGAAATTTTCTGTAAAATATAAAAAATAAGCAAATGTTAATTATTTAATAATAACATACTTGACTATACAATGATTTTGTGTAAGACTATGCATTAAATATCTAAAAATTTTAGCATTACAACATTAAAAAAAAAAACTAAAATCCCGATATTTTCAAATCCTAAACAGAGAACTGAATTATTATTATTGTTGGGTCAGCATATTACATCTTAAATTCACTACTAACTTTGCATACAAAGTACGAGTATTCAACATTATTTCTGCGATTTATTATTCAACTCCCTTAAGGCTGCTTATGCCACAATAACAGTACAAAACAAATGTACGAATATGTAGCATATGTATGTACATAAATATGTGTATGGTAAATAAAAAGTGAAATTCCACTTGTGATGCGAAGTTGGCTACCAAAAATTTAAGGATAACATAAAACCAACAACAAAAATATCAACAATCATACAACAATAGTGCATACATACATACATACTACAATTTAAACAATAGTCGTAATAGTATAGAAGAACAAGGCAGTGTTGTCAGATTTATTTTGACCCTTGTCGCCAAATGACTTGTCAAATATCGCCAAATATCGCCAATATAATAAAACATTAAATTATAGCTACAAAAATATTTTTACATTTTGTAATTATATTACAAATATTGGTAAATTTTCAATTCAGCAGGTAACGTCTATCGTAAAAAATAAAAATTATACTATATAAGAAAAACTAAGAAAAGTGTTTACATTAACATATAAATAGTGGAGTACAAAGAATAATTAAAAATAACTTATTCCAAAAGATCAATCCGAATAGGATAAATTGAACTTGAACACCAAGATAAAAATTATTAGACATATAAATCTTGTGATAAAACTGAAGTAACATTTACTTAATGTGTATTTGAGTACACATATCATGTCCTTGAAATGGTAACTACCAGCAGAATCGTTGTATTCATACACTCTAGTGCCATTAACACACTACACAAGTTCACTGCACACGTCTTGCACTGTACAGTGCGTTTGTGTAGTGTATGGGGGTGGTTGTGCTATTTACGTAGTGACCTGAGTAAATATCAAAACAATTTTGATATTTCCTTAAGTTTGTAAAATTGTACAGTGAACTTGTGTAGTATATGTTGCAAACGCTCAGTTATGTCGTGATTTTTTAAGAGTTCAAAACTAGAAATGAGCGCCGAAAAAATATTCTGCATTATGGAGCATTAAAATAAAAACTGCACAGTTTACTTGTATAGTGTGTATAACAAGCTTATTTTAGTCAGTGCCAGACTTCAGCACTGAACTTGTATAGTGTATGGCTGGCATAGGCGAGAACTCGAGCAGGCTTTTTGGTGCTTCATTATCAAAATGTTGGTTCTAATTAATAAAAGAAAGTTTTCCCCACTGTGTTTTATAAACACCAAATGAAATTTTGTGGGCCATATTTTTTAAACTTCTTGAATTTCAGAACATACATTTTGTTTGACATAAAGAGTCACAACATTTAGAATTTCATGCATGAAATATTTTATGTTGTAGAAAAAATTCTTTACAAAAAAAATTTCATATTTTTAACATTATTCTATTTTATTGAAATCGTAAAAATATCGCCAAAGAGTTCAAATATCGCCAAAGAGTTCAAATATCGCCAAGTAAATCGCCATTTGAACATTTTCATCGCCAAAAATAAATTTTCGTCGCCACGTTTGGCGAGATATCGCCATATCTGACAACACTGCAACAAGGAATTATTAGGAGAATAAAAGTATTTTGAGCAATTTCAATTGAGAAATTTATATCAAGAGTACAAGGGAGATGATTTAAATGTTACCAAGTTGGCTATATTTTTTTTTAGCAGAATTTAAATTAAATTATTTCCAGTTACAGCTACATACTCGTATGTACACATGTGCATATAAATATTATAATAAATAGAATTTGTGATGATGCAGAATTAATCCTCATATCGTTATTCATGTTGTGTAAAAATTTCATTTCTCTCGAGAGAAATATAAAATTTTCTTTTTCCATTAAGTTGTGTGTAAATTGAAAACTAGTTTTCTTTTTGAGTTATGACGTTGTTTGAGTAAATGAGCGATTTATGTATCTATGTATGTACATATCCCACACTAAATCATAAACAGTCACAACTCAAAATGATCAAAGTGGTTTTTTTTATAAAGCAGTTAATTGAATAGATCTCTTAACGACCGCAACAATTTCTTTTGCAATGCAGTCTTCTTGAAGAATATAAAATACCGTTATGCTTGTTTTTATGTTACATACTTGCGTCATTTGTGCAGTATCACCAGTTATTTGCAAATACTCAGCATCTGAAATTTTTTGAGTTGTGACTGTTTATGATTTAATGTGCGATATGTACATACATACATGCAAGTAATAATATGTTTTGCAAATAATTAGTTCTACAATAATTCAGTCTAAAGTTGCAAAAACTTTTTACAAATAAATAGATTTTTAGTAAATTTTCTAGATATGGATTTTCCGCAGGAATAATTTCGTGCTATGGACCTAACAGTCAAGCGATTAGCGCCATTAAATTGTTGTTGTTAAAAGTTGACACAGTCAACTTTTCTATAAGAAAAGTATGCTGACACAGTCAACTTTTCTATAAGAAAAGAATGCTGTGACACAGTAAACTTTTCTATAAGAAAAGTATGCTGTGACACAGTAAACTTTTCTATAAGAAAAGTATGCTGTGACACAGTAAACTTTTCTATAAGAAAAGTATGCTGTGACACAGTAAACTTTTCTATAAGAAAAGTATGCTGTGACACAGTAAACTTTTCTATAAGAAAAGTATGCTGTGACACAGTAAACTTTTCTATAAGAAAAGTATGCTGTGACACAGTAAACTTTTCTATAAGAAAAGTATGCTGTGACACAGTAAACTTTTCTATAAGAAAAGTATGCTGTGGCACAGTAAACTTTTCTATAAGAAAAGTATGCTGTGACACAGTAAACTTTTCTATAAGAAAAGTATGCTGTGACACAGTAAACTTTTCTATAAGAAAAGTATGCTGTGACACAGTCAACTTTTCTATAAGAAAAGTATGCTGTGACACAGTCAACTTTTCTATAAGAAAAGTATGCTGTGACACAGTCAACTTTTCTATAAGAAAAGTATACTGTGACACGGTCAACTTTTCTTGATTGGCAACTCTTGTTCAGGAATACTCTATCCAAAGAGAGTAACAAAAACAATGGCTAAAAATGTTTATAAAGAACAAAACAACGAAAATAAAAACAACAACAGCACAAATAGTGTAATAGATGTAGTAACGAATTTTAATCTAGAAAAAAAAGGACATAATGAGACAACTACCTACCCCAACTCTTTTCCAAAATAGCGGTAAAAAGCAAACATTTACTAAATTAAAAACTTACGAGTAATTTCATACTTTTTACACATAAACATCAATAAAACAAAGTATAAGCTATTGGTATTGAAAAAAATAATAAGTGATATGATTTAAAATATGATGTGATGTTATTCCTTTAAGGCAATAAAAAATGAACTTAAACCTTAATTTTTGCAGCAGATGGTACCTATAATTTTATTTTATCGATTTTAAGCTAAATGGAAATATGTACATCCATAGATACATATGTATGTACGAGTATGTGGCATAAACACTTACCTTGATTAGCTTTTTACTGTTAGCCATAGTGATAAGTGGTGAAGTTGTTTGTTTTTTTTAAAATTAAGTTTGTATTAATTAAATTCTTAATAACTTGTTTTCTGGCTATTTTTCCAAAGGTTTTCTAACACTGTGTATGTTGATTGCTTTAGCGTTTGACCAATATATGTACTCGTATGTAATATGTACTCCAAAATTATCTCAAGTTACAATTTTGCTTTTATTTTTTAACACACTTTCTGTGTCACAATCTGAGAATCAATGAATGATTTTTTTTAACTTATTTTTGTTACGAGTGCTACGTTTGCTTTTGCAAAAGCCTTGTTTGCATTTCAATGCACTTCTTCAAAAAAAGAAAAAAAAAAATGAAAGGAACAGAAAAAAAATGAAAAAGGAAAACAAACCGAGAAAAAAATTAAAAATGTATACAAAATCACCAAAAAGTTTGCAACGTTAAACGTTACTGCGTTACGCACTCATACCACACTTTTTTAAATTTTTTTACATTTACTTGCATTGCAGGAGTTGCTGCTGCATTTATAACACTTGCTGCTATTTCTACTACGGCTGCTGCAATTGCCACCCCAAAATATTTTCTTTTACTGCAGAACACCTCTTTGCAATATACGCAAACCACAATTTTTTCTCGTTCTCGTATTACTTTCGCAACGTTGAAAGCAAAAAACGCAAATGTCCAAAACCCACAGGAAAAAAGACACAAAATAAAATAGAAGTTTAACCCACACAACACATATTGCCCAAGATGGGTCTTTGCTCAGCCTTTGGATTTTTTCTTGTTTTTTTTTTACTGACAAAAGGCTCAAATTCTGCCTTAATATCCCTACGACGACATTCCAAAAAAAAAGAAAATCAGTTGTAAAACAAAAAGTGTGGAAAAAAGTATATGCGAAAAACAAGTAAATGTTTTGTAGTCGTCCACAAAAGCACCGTTATACACCACCTAACGGTGTGTGTCGTAAGTTTGATACTGGCACCGCCAGACAATTTACTCTATCCTCGTCACCAACAATTTGTAAAAAACAAAATTTTCTATGCTAAACGAATGTGTATTTGTTGACTTCTATGGAGTATTTTATGGGTTGGTCTTTTGGTTGGTATATTTGTTTTCCTACATGTTGTTGTTATTTTGTCGTCTGAGTGTAGGGATGTGAATAACAGTTTCTTTCGGTGGGTCCTAGTGAGAGCAAGTTTCTCTTTAAATTTTGATTAGTTCTCTCTCTATATCTCTCACTATATTTCTATGAAGATACATACATACATACATACATATGTGCCTATGTATGTATGTATCTTTTATTTTCCTGCTCTAGGAAGGAAGAGCTAACATTTCGTGTAGGCCATTTGTTGTGGGTGAGTTTAAATGTGGGTCTCGCTCGTCTCCTTCTTTTAATTCAATTCGATTAGTAGTGGATGATTAGCGCATTTATGTAATAAACAAATCTAAAAGATACTTATTTAAAATCTAAATAAAAAATATTAAATAATACCTGCCCAATTTTAAATAATTGTGTATGTATGTATATACATACATATACATATATGTATTTAAGTAAAATTTTGTATTCGACGTGAGAAGTATTAAAAGCCAATTTGGTAGGAATTCGCTGCTTCAAGATATGTATTTTGTTTGAATGCATAAATTAAAAAAATTGTGCAAGTTTTATTTGTCAATATAAATATTTACCCTTTACAGTCGTAAAGCAGCTCTGGGCGAGTCAACATCAAGCTTCGTTGGCAATTATCTTTTAAGTGCAACCAGGCCACTGTTGTTTGTTGGCCTTCGAGAGTTTTGCGTCTCGCTCACTCTGGTTGACTGATCTGCCACGGATAACCGTATGTTTTTGCGGTTCTTTTGTGGAATTTCTTTAATAACCTCGTTGCTACTTCCTATGTGAAGGCATGGGTCGTATATAGTCAGTCACAAAAACTTTTTTAAAATACTGTTAATACCATCTTGGACATATGGTCTAGTTACTCCTCCCATATTTGTGCAACAATACTTTGCAAATTTACTTTGTAAAGTATTTATTAAATAAATAAATAAATAAATATTTACTTAATTATTATTTGTTCGTCAAGGGTTTGCAAGGTATCACTATTGAGCATTTGATAACAAACATTAGTCCTGGTGTTCCGGCTTTTAAGTGCCTTGGAGACGATCCAATAAAACCATCAATCACATACAGGGTTGTTCTGTAAACCGCACGTTTTGAAATCGCCTAATTTCCAGGAAAGAACTCAATTAAAAAGGTGACTTGTTGCCGCTTTTTAATTGGTTTTAATATTTTAGATGTTTAAGATATTTTATACGAACTGACCTGCGAATGCGCTAAGTCGTCCGATCAGCAGATCACTGTTTTTCGTTTTTGAAATCGCACGATTTCAAATCGCGCGGTTTGCAGAACACCCCTGATAGTTGTGTGAGTGCAGTTGTTTTTTTTCGGCCGCACGCACGCCTTTTAGTCAGTGATTGATGAGAATCAAAAAATTTTGATATTTTTATTTGATTTATTTATTTAATTATTTGATAGTCTCCAAATCTGATTGACAAAAATTAAAAAAAAAAATTATTTTGCATTTTATAGAAAATTAATTTAATTCTTTGTAAGAAGCCAAACGATCAAAACACTACAAGTAGTTTTGTTGTTATTTATTATCAAAGTAGCACAGAAGAAGAAAAATTAGAATGAAATATAGAAAAATTATCATTTAACTATGTATAATATTTTTTTATACTAAGTTTTCATAAACTGTTTTTGTTAACTAAAATGCACTTGCCGCTAATAACAAAAATCATCATACCATGCTCCTCCAAAGTACATAAAGATATAAAGAAAAATGTAAATTTTTTCTGAAATACTAGCTTAATTGATTGCTATACGTACGTGACATGTACGAGTATGTGACATATGTACCCAGTGGCGAAAGTCATAATAATTCATCGTGACAAACGCTGACAATGTTAAGTCATCAATGACAGCTGCTGAACTTTCTTTGGTGTCATATATGAATTTTTGAAGTAAATGTCCAAATGTCATGGATGACTGAAGTTGATTTTGTCTGTTAGGCATCCTCGTGTTAGTGAGTCCTAGCAGACAATATAATCGTTATTCGTTATCAAATTTGTATGATATGTGTGGGTAACTCAGAGACTCATGACGGAGTATATTGCTTTGAGTCGTCTGTGACATATAGCAGCGTTCAGCTGGTTGTCGAATCATAACACAAAATATCGTTAAGTTTCAATTTTTTTAAGTGCTGTGATACTTCAATAACATTGTCATGAATAACTCGTTTTAATTGTATCATTGTCATGTGGATTAACCAATGAAATTTTCATTCAAAATAATTTAGTCCAAATTGAAAATGTTATAATGACAATGTCGCTCAAATACGCCACCGAAATTAAAATGTTGATTTACGATTTTATTTGAACGTATCCCAAAAAACGTCAACTAAACGACACTAATACATATGCACTGATTCACTTTTTTATTTGATCGTCTCCAGAGCCCATTATTGAAGCAGCAGGGTGCGTTGCCCCTGCCGCTGTTGATAAAAAAAATAGGGAATCTGATGAAGATATTAGTTTCACTATCTTCGATAAAATTTAACAATAATCATTGAAAGCCATTAAAAAGTATAATTTAAGCCATAAGTCTAAATATATTTCGAAATATTTTGTGTACATATATTGAAAGGTGGGTGACGGGAAAAGATTTTGGGTAGAGGCGAGAACTTCTAATAAAGTATGGGTAGAGTCAGAGTTGCTAAACATGGAATCAACGTTAAAACCATTAAATAAAAATTGGTAACGCAATAATTTTAAGATTGCCGAACTGAGGAAGATTTTTTTTGAGTGGAACTGCACTAAACATGTATTAGTGCTGTTCCACTTTTAAGCATTTTCTCTTTTTGATGGCCGCTGATATAGATACAGTTGATTCTCGATTATGCGGGCCTCTAGCAAACGGCGGCTGTACGAATTATCGCCCAAGTTGCTATCCCCCGAAACAGCTAAATGAAGGAACGCCGAAAATTGTTGGTTAATTAGTCATTGTGAATAAATACCCAAGAAACAGTGCCCGATCGCCCAAACAAATGAAGAAAAACCCAAAAGTGTAAAATGAATAATCGGCCGAAGTTTTTGGGTTCATTTGGTTCATTACGTACAATCACCCAAATTTGAAATGAATTTCGCCCAAAATTTTTTTTGCGTTTTTTAACATTTTGCGAAAATTTGGCAATTATTCATTATGAACAAATACCCAAATATCTAAAAATTTTGAGTCGCCCAAAGTCGATGAACAATCACCCAATTTTTTTTTACAACAATTTTTGGGCGATGCAACATTTTTGTTTTTCGGGCGATAGTAACTTGGGCTTGGGTAATTCGTACAGCCTTTATTTCTTGATCTTCATTATCCGTGCTTCCGTTTTTATACCTCCGTGCAAAAAATAAGATTTAATGATTCAATACAAACTAAATTTTTATGTTGTAATTATAATAATTCTTTTTGTTCAATTATAACCTTGTATATTAAACGTGCTTTTCGATTATCCGTGCTAAGCCTGTACCTGGACTCAGTAACTTTTATTACGATGACCGTATCGCTATGATAAATATAACGAAAATATATTGACTTTGCTATTCAGTAACATATTGTAATCATATTCGCTGTCGGTTGAAGTAGAAAAAGTAAAATCATAAACTCAAATTCATTTAGTTTCTTTATTCTTCTTTGTGCTTTTTGCTTATTTTGACATTTTCTATACAGAGATACCAGATGATATAACACAGAAATTGGATAATCCGGGTAATCATGGTCCCTTGCAACCCGCATAATCGAGGTTCAACTGTAAATCTTTAGCTATTAGCGAGAAATTGAGCAATTTTTACATGTGCCCTTTTTATTTTTTAAAGCTTTATATGTATTTTTGTGAACACTTGTGACCTTGCTATTATATAGCGATAACGAATTACTTGTATTGCTTTTGTTATAAATAATTCAAATTCTTAACTTTATTGATTTTGTAAATGATTAACTAACAAAGAGTATTAAGTAAAATTGAAAGGCTTAACCATGCTATTAATTTCTCTAACACGCATTAAGAACAAACAAAATTAAAATTAATAACACATTCATTCTTAACAATAGAAATGGAGATGCATGTGTATTCCTGTCTACATTAACAAATTATCAAGAAACACTTTCTAATTATGTGTACATAAAACTCACTAGACACAATAATGATATGTATCTAATTATCATACATTCATTCATTCTCTTAGCAAATTGTCATGCATCCTTTGCAGCAACTCTCTGTCTCTGACCTCATTATAGAATTTCAACCGAAAATATAAAATTTAATCAGGTCATTTACCCTAGCAAAACAAGAATTTAGACCAGTAGTACTACCATAAGATACAGTAAATACTTACACAAAGATATACTTATATACATATGTACATATGTACGAGTATGCTCATGCACTGCGCTACATGACTAACTACACCAAACAAACACCCTTTTTGATGTTGCATGTATAAGTATTACAAAGTGAAATGTGCTCCACAGTCTTGTTAGTCACTACTTTCACCGAATACCATATACATACTCGTACATACGTAATAATAATTTCCAAGTCAAACCAAACGCCAAAGGAAATAACCAAATATGCCATCATCATCAACACCACCTTCGCTACTTTATGTACATATGTAAAAATATACATACGAGTACATACATAATGGTTTGCTTTATATTGTACTCGTAGACTCATAACTAGAGAAATTCATATACTTGGAGGACGGTAAATATATATGTATATATGCACAAATTTTTGGAGGTCACTAACGCCAGAAATTGGCGGACTAACTGACAATCGCACACTAAATGAGTATATATAAATATGTATGTATGTACATACACATATGTATGTATGTATGTATGCATGTATGTAAATACACATGTGTGTATATAACGAAAACCATATAATGCAACAACTAACCAACCAATCGACATACATACTTACAACAAGAATACGCTAAAAATTTAACGACAGCAACCTATTTTCTGTTCGCTACCCAAAGAGTTTGAAAAATCGTCGAAGTAGCAGCATACTCGTACAGTTAACGGAGGATTCCTATACAGAAACTGTGAAGAATGGATGACTAGAAGGCTGATGCATTTTCCTAACCAGACAAACACACATTCCTTCTCCTTCTCTGCTTTAGGGATGTGGTTGGTTGGCGCGGGTGCTGTGAACTGTTTATAACACCCGCAATTGAGTTGTATTGTTTGTGTGTGTGTGTGTGTGTGTGTATGACAACTACTCTTCGGCATAAAGTTTTTGATTTAAGTGTGCATGCATATACATGTGTATGCTCATATACATACATATGTATGCATATGTAAGCATTTGTAGTTATACATACACAAAATGTGAATGCACTTTTGCAACACCTCATGTACGAATATTTGCGAGTGTGTCTGTGTGTGTGTCAGAGAGACAGAGATTGTGTGGTAATGGTTGTTTGGTATTTTTTTTTTGGTTAGTTTGTTTGGCTGCATGGTTAAGTTTTTGCAATTTATGTGCAGCTGTTTTTCAATTGCAAACGTAAAAATCTCAATATGAATGCCCAACAACTCCATAAAATCCATCCTCCTACTGCTGCGGCCAATGCCAACGAACGAAAACCCGTAAGAGAAAAGCGTATCTTATATTATTATTTATTAGGGAGTAAATCCAGAAATCGGTATATAGTTCACCGTTAATACTATCGAATTTTTACTATACGTTGGCAGTGCACCTTCTTCAGAGTCTAAATTATTTTCAACTATTTAGCAAATATTGTTAGAATTGACTAATTTTTAAACTCTTACGCCGAGTACGGAGTTCTTACGGAATTTCACGTTTGTAAATTTAGGCCCCTATTATGAGCAATTTTCGATTGTAGTCGAAAGTACTGAGCAAACGAATTTTCATTTGGTATTATGACGAATATTCGACAAAGAATGTCCCTATTGTGAATATCACTCAAAGCGATTTTTAAAATTTGCAACAACTTTACCTAAAAATAAAAAACAATCGTTTATAATAATTTTTATATTAAAATACTTCATCGAAAGCTAAATTATGTTCGATAGAAAATTCGTTGCTCAACGAAATTTTCGATGCTCATAATATGAATTGAACATTCGATTTTCGATGTTCGATAGCCAGCGAAGATCGAAAATCGAATGCAACTCATAATAGGGGCCTTACATTTATTTCTACACGAAAAATAATCGTGTAGCCTTCTGTGTAGAACTATGTTTGCGTACACACAAATTTATTTATTTTTGAGTTTACAACACACAAAAATACAAAAATTAATTGCAATTTGATGAAAATTAGAAATGTTAAAAATTCCGTGTTTCAGTAGACTAAAAAAAGTCTCCACTTATATATATATATATATATATATGTATATATATAACATCCCTAAGATATGCAACAAAGTTCAAAAATTCCGTGTACTTTTCTAGTTAGTTAGTTTATTGAGACTTATTTTTTTCATATTACAAGAATTACCAAAAATAACATTTTTAAGGAGAACTTAAAACTATACAGTATTGTAAGGAAAATTATTCATATAGAGAAATTTGAATAGTGCTTGCTCCCGGCACTTGTCTAATACAGTAGAGTCATATCTACAAAAGGTGTACTTTTCTTTTGGAAGTCCGTACTAGCAAATGAAAATTTCTTCTCTTTTTTCTTCTTAAAGCCTGGTACGGAATTTCAGGTTCTCGTACAAACTGTATGTAAAAAAAAAAATTACGGAAATTCAGGTTGGTAAATTTCGTAAAGAAATTTCCATTTGCTACTACGGACTTCCAATAGAAAAGTACATGGAATTGTTGAACTTATTGCATATCTTAGGGATGTTATATAAACATATACATATAAGTGAAGACTTTTTTCAGTCAACTGAAACAAAAATTAATGTTCATACAATTGTTTGCTCAATACTCGGTAGGTTTTGGTCTGTGGAGTAATTTTTAGTTAAGCTCAGCTGGTAAATATATAAAATATTACCCTTTTTCAAAAGTTTTATGAAAATAATGGCAACATCTCTGGTTTAATGTTTTGTCTAGCCACATTCTATATATCGAGACATAAACAGACAGCAATATCCATACATACATATATTATACATTTACGTGCATACATACATAAGTCTATAAAAAAAACATTTGGTTAGTGTGCAGTATGCAGCCTGCATATAAATATATTCATACAGAGCATTTCTGAGTTGCATTCATGTGTACAGATTGCATTTGGCAATGGAAATTGAATTTTTAGCCTTGACACGAACATAAAAAGTATGCACGTACATACGTACATATGTACATACACATGCATCTGTATCTATACTTGCAATATTTTAACATATACACACTACATAAATGTTTGGATTTTCTGTGCAAGTGTTTGTATGTAATTCTGATGCTGTACGTTTTATTGTTTTGGGGAGTCAAAAGATTAACAAGCCGGCCGGCAAAAACAGACATCGATACTACTAACACTAAGTTTATAGTTATTGCCAGATTATACTTATGTATGTATATGTATATGAGTGTATATACATATGTTTATACGAGGCCAAGTACACTTCTCATTCGAAAACATATCAAAAAGTTTAAAGAGACCGGCACAACATTTGAAAATTCAAATTCGGTGCGAGCAAGATTATCAAAAAAGGTAGAAAACGTGAACATTGTTAATCAGTCTGTTATAGTGGTGATTCTAACTTTCCAGTAACGAAGCACGCAAGTGTTCCGCATTTTTGAACAAATACATTAAACTGCATCCCTACAAAGTCCCCGGACAGTAAGAGACTTGACATCCATCTAATCGCCAGGAGAGGTGGCATAAAATGGCATCAACTCAGTCCTGATGTGGGGTCATCTCAAGTCTAAAATTTACGCAAATAATTATATTTCCTTTGGCCACCACGAAATGGCAGCAATCGAGGAGTCTACTTGCCAAGCTGACATAAGAAATTTCAACACTACGTTAAATGAGTGCCGCCAACGCGAGGGCTTTTTACCCTCTTACTCTACCTATATGTTTGAACCCTCCCTCAAAAAGGCTAAAAAAACAAGGCATATCTTTAAACAGGGATAGAAAGGTTTGTAGGCTCAGTTAGAAGACTGTAATGGAATGTAACTGCAACGGTAGAAAACAGCCGATCGATATTGTTATGTGAAAGTAATGAAAATGGTTATAGAGATGTAACCTGAATATAAGAATCTGTACATTACTTTTCATATAACAATATCGATCAGCTGTTTCCTACCATTGCAGTTACATTCCATTATAGTCGGCTAACTGAGCCTTAAATCCTTGAATACTCCAAAGCTCGAAATTGAACTTTAATGCATTTTTTAATTTCCCGCCTCTTAATTGAAATGGCAACACTGCTTCTGTCTAAATTTGAGCTTGCTGTGTCATTTAGTTTGTGTTTGACAGCCGTCGATAGCAGAATACCGCGCGTTTTGAGAAACAAAATGGAAAAAAGTGAATTTCGTGTGCTCATTAAGCATTATTTTTTTGCGGAAAGAAACCATCACTGGCTCCAAGGCTAAGCTTGATAAATACTATGGGGACTCTTCATCATTAATTTCAATGATAAATAGTGGTTTATTGTATTTCGGTATGGCCGTACAAGCCGAACCTTCCAGTTGAGGTCTCTACGTACATCCGAAACAATTGAAAAAATTCACGATGTGATTTTAGACGATCGGAGATTGAAAGTGAGAGGGATTGTGGAAGTAATAGGCATAACACATGACTGAGTGGTTTCAATTTTGAATGGTCACCTGGGTATGAGAAAGCTTTCTCCAAGATAGGTGCCGCGTTTGTTCACAATCGACCAAAAGAGCATGTGCAGTTTCCATGGCAACAATGCATGAATTGAGCTACGAATTGCTCCCTTATCCTCCCTATTCTCCAAATTTAGCCCCGAGTAACTTTTTCTTGTTCCCAAACTTCAAAAAATTGCTGGGCGGAAAGAGATTTGACTCCAACGACGAATCATCTCACAAACAAATTCCGATAAAAAAATTGAAAAAACGTTGGACTAAGTGTATAGAACTCAAAGGAGACTATGTTGAAAAATAAAATCATAAAAAGCTTCTGTATTTATTCAAAAATTCACTGAGTTAATGACACACTGTCGTAAGACTCAAACCTAAACGTTGATACAAGAACGCGTATTTTTTTATATATTTTTTTGTTTCTACCAGAATCAGTCGTTCGAACCTTGTTAATTTGGAAAAAGCTTGAGTTTGTTGTACAGTGTCATGGATACGATATTAAGCATAATAATTTTGGGGCATTGCATGATAAAGCGACTTTTGAAGTTGATCTCGTACTACTACCAGGAGTCTAGATGCAAATATGCAACCAACAACTTGAACATGCGAGTGTGCAATATACTCTCGCACAAATTTTTTCAGTGTAAAACATGGATAGGCCATTCCAATTGCTATTATTGCAGCACACAGTATTAAACACTTTACTGCCTTCGGTCATGTACGAGTATTCACACACACACACACACACTAAAATTTTTATTCCACTTGTTCTGTTAAACAACAAAAACACTCGGTGGGTGTCGTTTTATGTCTCTCAATCACATTGCACCCGTTCGCTTGCTTCTTGTACGTTAGTTAGTGTTTGTGTGAACAAGTATAAGCAAACTGCTGCCGAATGCAATTCAAGGTTTTTATGGGCCGTGTGTTGTGTTTGCAAGAGCTTTTCCTGTTGCACGACGACAACGACAACGACGATGGTGGAATTGATGTTATTGTATTTGTACGAGTATGTGTATTTGTTGCTTTTGCTGCATGTGTGCAAAGTGTGTTTTTGTGTAAGTGCAGTTGGTAGGCAAACCATTTCACAAGATTCTTTGGTTGCAAACTAAAGTAAAAGACCTTTTTGTGGGTGCTTGAGAGTTGTATATGCTAAATAAAAATAAACACTTTCATACACACACACATACATACTCGTATGTAGATGAAAGTATTATTTCCGGCCGTTTTTGCTGCTTGTTGTTATTGCAGTTTTCTGTGTCGCGTTTAAATACATTCGCGTTGAAAGTGAATTTTGCGATGCTGTGTCGTTGTCGTCATCATCGTGAGTTTTACATAAAGATTTAACGTGTTTATATGTCAAGCACAACAAGTAGGTCTTAAAGTAAGAATAAATAAAAATAAAGTAAAGTTTTTGCCACAAAAATTCGCAAACAAAAAAATAAAAGAAAAATTGCAATAAAAGAAAGTTGTGCACAATTTTTTTCCTTTCAATATTTTTTTTTGTGTGTAAAACTAACCTTTCGCAATACGAGAGAGTGTAGCAGTGAATGAAGGCGTTATAATCACCGGGGTTTTCAAGTTAGCTTGTTTATGCCAGCAATTGTAAGCTTTTAAATGATACATACATATGAGTACATACATACATACATGCATGTTTATGAAGTCGTTAGGTTTTAACTATGTTTAAATGCATTATTTGTACACGTATTTAACTTTTGTACTCGTACTTCAAATTAACCATACAATCGTTGTTCTCTTGGAAGTCAAATTAAACGTGAAATATTTGGAAGGCAATGTCAAAAGCAAAGCGAAAATTTAAACTCATATGTAAAAAGTAAGAGTCTTATGGAGTTTTCTTTTCTAGAAAAAGTGTAACATTTCTTAATTTTTTGTTAAGAAAAAATGCAATTTAACGCTCGTTTAAACCAAATATTTACGTTCGTAAGGGTTGATACAATAATTTCTAATAAACTCTCTATAAACAAAACTATTTTATTGCGAACTTTCATTGAAAATTTTAATAAATGTAAAATTTTTTTCCAGAAAAGAAATCACCATTATATTCTTACTCGCTTGGATTTATCACTACGGTCTTACTGGTTTCTTAGTAGTAAAATTAAATTTAAGTTTGCAGTTTCCTTAGAGATGTTTTAAATAATGATTTAATATGTTGAGTACTAGACTGGCTTACAGCTTTTAATTTGTTTGTTATTGATTTAAATTTTAACAACAATTAATAAAAAGATTTATGTATTTAAACGTAGTCTGTGTGTATGTATGTATGTACATCAGAGCGGCCGTTAAGGGCCACAGACATTTGTTTCGACTGTCAAAAAATCTAACGTAAAGTATAATTTTACGTTCACACCATCACACCTCAAATTACATTAAAAACACAAGTAGAAAGCAAACAGCTGTGGAGGATTAACATGCCTAGATTAATCGTTGACTTCCGGAGGCAGAGCAGTTTCATGCAATATGTGGCTTACACGAAATATATTTCAATACGTTGAACATTTTCAATATTTAGCGCCAGTTTAAGACGAAGAAATATACCATAAACGACGGCACTGCATCAGCGTCGAAATAGACGACTTGTAAGTTTGTTTGTTACTTGATTTTGTATTAATGCAACTCTGATCATATGAAAAGTCTTATCGTTAGAAAAATTTTAAAAAATTGTCCAAGTCTTATGGGATCTCAAATTTTTATTATATTATTTACGAGATGTCATGACATTTTGCATTCACAATATCGCACTTGCACGTATTATTTAAATTTTTGACATGTATTAATACAAAGTATAATAGTTTGAGTGGCTCTTTAGTTGTATGGAAGTTTTTTTTGATTTCTTATATTCTCTCCCCCAAAGCCTATTTATTCAATGTAATTTTTTTTGTTTAGTTTTCTTTGGACTATATGTATAGCATGAAATAATTTAATAGATATACATGTATAAGCTCTTATTGTACATGCTTAATATAGATAATTTCCATATAAATATAATTTTGGTAAATATAACTTTTGGTATTTTGTTGGTTATTTTCATCATTACTTTCTAAAATATTAATTTCAGCAAAAAACTTTCTGTGAGACTAATGTTGTTGACTAGAAGAGCTAAAATATTGTCATATATAATATTCTTGTAAAATGTTTTTTTTTAAAGATAGTCATATGCAAACAAATTACATTGAAAAATGGGCTTGAATGCCAACTTTGAGGGACGGATGCACCCTCTAAAACACAACTTATTGTTATGAAATTTTTTTGTATTTTTTTTTACATAAAACTGAACCGATTTGGGGGGAGAGAATACGAGAAAAAAAATAACGGTCACTCTAATGTACATATGTAAATATATGTAAACAAAATATGTCATAATGTTTCTTTTTTAATAGTTAAACAATTTTTAAAACCCAAAAAAAATCTTTCAGAAAATGTGCGTAAAATTAATAAATAGCTTCGCTTGGTAGTAGGTTAAACAAGGCGAATTGATACCAGGTGGTTTCGATTTGCAACTCTGCATATTCGCCTTGTATATTTGTTAGTGTAAAATTTCTTGCTGTCGAAAAATTTCCGAAAGTTTTGCTTTGATTTGACAAAAGAGAAATTAACAGCTGATCATCAGCCGCTGAATTGAGATCACCTGATATGATTTCGCCTTGAGGTTATATATAGCTTCGTATTCATTGCTTACATTCCGAACTCTGAAAAAGGACTAATCTTGCGTTTAAAAAAGTGGACAGGGAACACACGCTGAGCTCTAAGAAAGGCACAATCTTGCTTTTAAGAAAGTGCTGCTACTTAACTCTGAAAAAGCATCAATCTTGCTTTTAAGAAAGTGGTCGCGGCCACGCCCATGAAGTGTTACCATTAAATTATATATACTTCTACTCATCCGATTCCCTCGAAACTTGGCAAACAGTTTAGGCTCTTAAAATTAAATAATTTTGTGCTTATAAAAGTGGGCGGGGCCATGCCCATCAAAGCTTATCATTTTATTCCACATGCTTCTACTTGACGAATTTTTATGAAACTTGGCACACACCTTGAGCTCTGAAAGTGACATGTCCACGCCCTTGAAAACATAAAATTGGCACTAACAATTTAAAAATAAAAGTTAAACAAAATTGAACCGACTTCAAAAATAAGCACTAAAAAAATTTTTTTTTTTTGCTAAGCAAATGCATATCGCTGGCTTAACATGCAAAGGCTCTAAGTCCACATTTTTTAAAAATTGAGATTTCAATGCAGTAATCTACAATGAGTAAAAATACATTGACTACAAAGAAAAAAAGTACAGTTATCTCGTTTTTCGTTGTTGTTTTGTAGTGATGAGCAAAAGCGCTTAGCCCAATTTATCACAAGAAAAAGCTCTACTAAGAGCCTATTTCACCAACTTATTTAAATATCAATTCATATTTAAAAGTAATTTTTCCATACAAAAATTAATGAAAATTAACATTTAATATTAATATATAGAGTTGGTGAAATTGGCCCTAACTAAGTCCCTATAAAAAGTATAAAAAGTACAGTTTAACCATTTCTGTCAAATTGTTCATTCACATTAAAAAAAATCGACTAACTGTTTTATAAAAATTAATATCAACGCGTCAGTATCTATTGTATTGTGTTTTGTCTTGCCTGTAAAATTTTAAAATATGGACTTAGAGCTTTTGCATGGTAAGCCAGCGATATTTATATTACCTTCCCTTTGAGTTGTTTTTCCGAGTATTTATTAGAAACTAACGGCCCTGTGCTGTAAATCGATTCGGCAGGACCATTATTAATTTGGGAAATCGTACGATTTCAAGTCGATTCGATTTACAGAACAGGGCCTTGAGTGTTAATTCTGAGGGTTCTCGTATAAAAAAAAAAAATAAATAAAAAAAATCACCGAAGAAAGTAAGAATTTTTAACTTGTATTCTATAAACTGGCAGTAAAGGTTATTTGTTGCTTAGAAAATAACAATTACTTGTTAAATTTAATCTTTTGCTTTTAAAAAAAAATAATTTTTGAAGTGTAAAAGAATTTCTGCGATAATTAAAAAAAATATGTATCCGATTTAAGATTAAAGTTATCTCTGGTGATAAATGCAAAGACTCTTATGTTTAAGCATTGTGTTTTATTTTATTTTCTTTTTTTATTGTTGCAACAAAGTTTTATCATAAAGCAGTAAAATTTGATTTTAAAAATATCATTTACAATTGCTTATTTAAATAAGTAAATACATATTTTGTTGTTGCAATATCAATACTTACTTAGTATGTATGTATATCCTTAGAATTAGTCTGTCTTACTTATCCTTTTGTTATCATAAAAATGTGTGACAACTAGAATATGATTCTTTCTATTTGCTGGTATGAAAATTCATAGGTACCATTTAATAAACTCCTCATAACACACAAGAACGTTTTTGTTTGCTGTTCTTCTTTTGGTAAAAATGGGTACAACTACTTTAACTCTCACACGCTTTTACTCGTAGGGGGTACACACAGTATTGGCTCTATAATGGCGCCAAAAACGTAACAGAAATTGGAATCATCATATACTGCATTCTCAAATTCATGCACTCTTATTTTATCACACTCACACGTTAGTATCTCAAAGACATAAGTACTTAAACATTTACTTGAACGCAATTTGTACTTGTACTTTTGCACATGAAAAATATTTTTTCCCGTACTCATACGTAGTCGGTACCTACTACGTACATACGTACCACTTTGTTTTGTTTTAAATTTTTTTTCTTTTTTTCTGCTGTCTTATCCAGAGGTACAAAGTTGTTACTTCCCGTTTTGCAAAATAAAGAACAGAATAGGACAACTTTGTGATAACGAGGAACACAATTTTCTTTTAAAAATACTACAACAAACCAGTAAACAAACGGGTGATGCGAGTTGAAATGTCGACAAAAACTTTTCCTAGCGTCAAGTTTGACGACTACACAACAACTATGCCGAGTTAGACAACGATAACAAATTTTAAATGCACACTGTATGTGTATGTGCCTGCGGTGGGGTTGTATGTGTGCTAAACGTCCCTGCATATGCACATGCATACATACATACATATGTACA
Organism: Nowickia ferox; assembly: GCA_936439885.1. Lineage (NCBI taxonomy): Eukaryota > Metazoa > Arthropoda > Insecta > Diptera > Tachinidae > Nowickia > Nowickia ferox. The sequence continues at coordinate 18,606,887 of OW387024.1, read as the reverse complement.
TACATGCATACGTATGAACATATGAACCTGCTCTTCTATGAGTAAAACTCCATTTAAACTATTGTATAAGTATGGGATCATTTGAATTCTGGATTCAGGGTGATGAAGATGATGATGATGATGCTAGTGTTTCAATATAAAGGAATGAGTTCTTTGTTTTGGGTGTCTTTTTGGCTTGTCTGTACTTCAAACATGTTCATCGAATGTGCGTATGTATGATTTATCTTTTTTTTGTGTTTTGTTTAAAAACTGCTGCATATTTTTCATTCCGTTAACTAAAAATTTTAACTTTACACTCATGCAAACTTTTGTATCTACAACTCTAATGCACAAAACTCTCAATTTTGTTTGATATGAACATTGCGGGGAAGTATAACTAAGTTTTTCTAGTTACATATAGGTATTTATTATCTTTAATACAACGACTAGGGAAAAAATGGTACATGGTTGACCTTGCATGTCATCCCTTTAACATGCCCCTAATTTCAAGCTCAACGGGCTGGAAATCCGTAGGTTTTTCTTTTGAGTAATTTAAAAGAAATTCAAAATATTCGACAACTTATCTCTCAAACCACTTGACCTATTTAGATCAAATTTGGAGTATTTGGAAATTTTTCACAACGATGCCTTTCGAACGCATCAATCGATTTTAATAAAAAATTTTTTTTTTCTAGTTTGATGGCTGGATTCGATTTTGGATTTTATCGTTTTTGTTCGAAAACTTTATTTTCGAAAATTCTCAAAATCGGTTCTTTATATCAAAAAATCCGAGAGAGGACAATGTCCTTAGGCCTGGTTTACATCAGTGTGCCCTGTGCCATACTAATTACTAAAGTATGGTGCACACTATCGAACATGAGTGACAGTTTTGCTCAAATTTTACATTGATCGATAGTGTGAACACAAATTTTGTCAGTCAACAGTCAACCACATAATTTTTTGTGGTTGAGTATCAGTCAGCGGCCATATTGGTTTTTGACTGATAGTGTCTAGCAAAAAGCGTCAGTCAAGAGATATTTTTGTAGCATTAACAACACAAGATGGACGCGGAAAAGTATTTTTTTTTAAGAATTTCATATATTTTTACGAAATTCAAGGCTGTGTGTGATGTTAAAAACAAAATGTTAAGACAAAATTGTGCGAGGAGTTGTTAGAGATAAGAAAACATTAAAATAATTCATTATAAAAAAATTTTGTTAGCAATAATGCGCATCAAATTTGTGTTCTTTCTGTGTTTATGTATCCAATTTTTTTCTTGAATGAAGGTTTGAGTGTCGAACATGATCTATAGTCTGAACAGCCAACACCATCATTCAAAACTTATGAATTTTTGACTGTCTCTCATGTGCGAAAATGTGTACCCCACTTAAGGAAACACTGTTTGATTCAGACATAACTAATAGACAATTTTATAGAATCCAACATGATTGGAAACAATTAAAACATCTCTGAATCAAACACATGGCACACAAGAAATGCCAGATGTAAACTCAGCCTTAGAATGCCATAAATTTGGATCAGATCGGTTAAACCATTCTTAAGTTATGAAAGTTTTACATACACATGCATCCCTACTGACAACATCGTAAAAATAGTCGGAATAGATAACCATGAGATCTAATCGATGGTCACTAGCATGTCGTATTTTCACGAAATTGAGTTTTTCAGTGATTCCAATACATTTCAACCAAATACACCTCGTCACAAAAATTTATTGCAATAGTGTAAAAAATAACGGGTTCACAAGCAGTTAAAACTTGTACAAGCACTTGTACTGTTAATTATTATCAGGGAAACCGCAAAGATGCAATTGAATGATTTTTCTTGTGTGATGTATTGATGCGGAAATACATAAGTCACTTATCCGTTTCAGAACCTTTTATGCATTTTGGCATTAATTTGTTAGTGCATATTTTTTGCATATTGTACCCTTTAAAGCATATTTGCCATGTTTCAGTCATACACGCATATTTTTAGCATTTTTTTCGATTTTGTGAGCATATTTGACGCTTTTAGGGCATATTTTTATTTTTATAGATTTTTTTTATATTATTTTATGTTGGTCAAAATTTTTTACTTTTATTTTATTAAAAATCTGATTTCCAATGTTCTATGCATGTAGTGCATAGTATAGACATTTGACTTATTTATTACGCCATACGATATAAGTTTTTGATAAACACAGTTGCTTTGAATAAAACCAATCGCTCCAGAATTATCCAACTTTTCACGATTCAATAAAAATATTTCAATAAAAATTTGGGTTGTGCTATTTGTGACGGATGTTGTGCCCCGATTACATCAGTAATCGTTGCAAGAACATTTTCAATGTATAAAAGCTTATTTAGATTTGACAGGCAACGATTTTTATTTGAAAATCTGAGTGAATACTGACTACTGCTATAGTTGCAATGACGAGGAAGAGGAGGAAAATGTCCTGCACCTCCTGTGTCATTGTCCCGCTCTGGAGGATCTCCGGCTGCACCTCTTTGGCAGAATATCCTTCGGCAGCTTATCTGAGTTATCGGAAATTGAGCTCAAAAACTTGAGCCTTTATATAGGGTCCGCCAGATAACTTTTTTTTTGAAAAGAGGGCGCAAAACATCGAGTGTAGCTTCGGCTGTGTGGCACGTAGCGCCATCCTGTTGAAACCAAATGTTGTCAATATCCTCCTGTTCAATTTTTGTGAACAAAAATTCGTTCAACATGGCCCGATAACGATCGCCATTGACTGTAACGGCCACTCCTTGCTCATTGGCCCAATTATGCCTCTGGACCAAAATCCACACCAAACAGTGACTCGTTTTGGGTGCATCGGCTTTTCAATGTATGCGCGCGGGTTTTCTGTGCCCCAAATGCGACAATTTTGCTTGTTTACATACCCGCCAAGATCAAAATGAGCTTCATCTGAAAAGATGATTTTTTTTACAAAATCGGCATCTGTAAGTCGATCGCAGTCAATATTTCCCAGCGTTGTTTAAGCGTATACACAACCATATTCGTTCAGCCGAAGGATAAAACTAATTATCTGTCAAATCAGACATGAGCTAACTGTTACCATTCACGAAATAAGCACTAGTTAAAAAAAAAAACGTTAGATGGCGGACCCTTCATAAGAAACGGTGGCTGGTATAGCCCCCTAGCCAAATTGTGACCCACTCTCACCTCTCTTAATATAACTGTTATATCTTTCTATCTCTATCCCTCTCACCCTCCTTCCTCTCTCTCTCTTTATATATCCTTTTAATACAGGTAGCGCAGAGGGATCATTGTAATGGACCCAAGTGAGCTGGACTCGTAACTTTTCAAACCTTCCTTGCCAGCAGCCTGCTAACCTAACCTAACCTAAGTGAATATTTATTTAAAATACAGTTCCCAACATGGCGATCTTTCTGGCGATAAATAGATTTGTTGGCGATTTTTATGGCTTTTATGTCTTTTACAAAATTCAACTTCAACATTTTTGTAATTCAGCTAAATTAGTTGTTGAAGGAGTAGTTTCAAAAATAAATGCTATCAAAACGTCTGCAAGAAATTACAACAATTAATTATAGTAATTAATGCTTTTTTAATTTGGGGGAGTAAAATTCACAATAAATAATTTTTGGCGGCTTTATTTAAACTTTTGGCGATTTTCTGCTAAATTTTTATGGGATTATTTTATAAAAATTTATATTAAAAAAGTGTTATATAAAAACTAATTTATTATCAAATATACGAGTGCTAAGCTCTTATCTTAAATTTATTATTTCTGTCGTGTGATGGAAAATATCATCAAATTACCGAACTGATTCGAAATATGTACATAGGAAAATCCATAAAAAAATATTAAAATAAATACATTTATACAAAAATGTTTTAGTGATGTACATACATACAATCAAAACAAATCGAAAAAAGCTGAATATTCCAATGCTCATTTCATTCGAATAAAATAAATTCTGATACTTTTTCTTCGTTCATCATAATTTTTTTACGTTTACTTCATAGAAATCTTTATCGGTTTTCCTACCACGTCAGAAGATTATATTTTTTAAATTAGGTTGCTTTACTTCAAGATAATAAACATTTATTTAATAAAATAAAAAATTATTTGGTTGTTGAACACGGTGGTGTTACCAGTATTTATTATTAAATCACAAAATAATTAAAGTTGTCTTTTGCATATAATTTCTTAACAAAGCAATGTTAGCCTTAAAGTGCTTGGCAACTACTATGAATTTTAAAGCTAAAGTAAAACATTTAATTTTGCATAAGGGGGTAAAACTTTATCCAATAATTTAAGGCCTTTTGTACCAATCTAGCGATTTTTTTTTTTTCTTAGAAAAAAGTTGGCATCAGTAGTGATGCGTATTGAGGATCAGTCAGTTCTAAACATCCCTATATAGACTATAATTATATGTATTTTCTCTTTGTATCTACAGCTATTTCACATTAGACCAGGGTTCCCAGATTTTTTTCGGCTGTCATCCCCAATTTGAGAATTTTGATCTCCGAAATTCCCCAAAAAGTAATTTATACTATTCCCAAAAATCCCTACTAAGAATAATACTATTTCATTTTATTTAATTATTTTTTTTATGAATATTTTATTTGCACTGTGGTTCATATTATTTGTACACATGGTTTATTATTAAATATGTACATATTTGTATTTATATTTCTAACAAATTAGTTAATCTGATTAATTAAATCAAAAAGTTCAGAGTCCAAATCATTTGTATCGTTCTCTAAAGAATTTTTTTGATACATACTTTTACAGTTAAAGAATTTTACCATTTCTGGAGGTGGATCAAAAGTGTCACAGCAAATTCCATTATTTTTAAAATGTATATTAATTCTTAACAGAATTGAATTTTGTTTCTAATTTTAGTTTTTATTGAGTTCATTGCCGAAAAACTCGTTCAACGCAATTGTTGCTCCTTGATACACAAAGTACATTTTAAATCATTAAAGTTCTTTAGACGACCGTGATCCAACGGCATCTTGATATAAATAAACCAAAAATCAGCTGATGAGCAATCTCGCCAATGTCGAGATGTCTTGTAATAAACCTTGTTTAAGTCTTGCCAACAACAAATGTTAAAAACGAGTTCATTGTTACCAGTAACAATTTTTATTTTAAGCGTTTTTGTTAACATTTTATAATATTTATGAAATAAAAAAGAGCAACTGGAAAATGTATTGAAATTAAAATAATCTAAGAAATAAATAAAAAAATATTAAATAAAACACAAATCCCCATAAAATCCCCAAAACATACAAATTATCCCTAATGAATTCCTCAATCCCCAAACCAAAATTTGTATCCCCATTTTCAAAAAAATATCCCCGATTTGGGGATAAATCCCCTAATCTGACAACACTGCACTAGACCAACCGAGAGAAATGTATTCGCGTATGTGTATTCATTTGTATAAGAAGCCGATTGATTATCGAGTTATTTATTCCCAAAACGGCAAGCGAAATAACAGGCATTATTTGGTTCAACTAATATGAAAACAGGGATTTCGTTGAAGATTTGGCAATGTATTTTAGCCATCCTTCTCTGCGAATGTTGGTTACGTACGATTATGCTTTCTACACATAAGCTGTCGTTCCTATAAGCATGCACATACATATGTATGTATGTACACATTATAAATATGTGCATACATATATACATACGAGTACATATTTATATTAAAGCACGAAATGTTTTAACTAAATGTGTAACTATAGTTATAGATATATCGATGTATCTGTGTGTGTAAAATACATTCATATATACATACATATGTATGTATATGTGTAAATACAAACACATGTGTAGCATGTACTTCTTTCTACCCTGTAGCCAAGTGTCAATAGTAGAACGGTACTGATTTGTTGCTGAATTTGTCACCACTACTACTGACAGATTATACACTAGTAGAGTTGTGTCCAACAGCTCTTTTTGAACTAGTTCGTTCTGTTGGAAACAAGTCCGGCCAAAAACGTCACTGTTATCGCAATCCTTGTCCTAGCTGATTTGTGAATCTAAACCATCCAGGGCGCCACTCAAACGCATACAAAAAAAATTCATTCAAATCACTCACTAATCACTATTGAATTGAATGTGCGATATGTATATAAAGAAGATACATTTAACAGGTCTAATATTAGTACAATTGACTAGGTAGTTCTTTTGGGACTACATGTAGACATTGGAAACAGTTATTTTGTAGTGCATTTTAATAATTCTAGTCTACACCTTTGGTACTTTTTTTTGGAGTAAATGTTGATAATGAAACTGCATATGGGCATTTTCACGAGGAAGTTCACATTTTTGTCGCGTGCGATAGCAAGCAATTAAGCTTGCATTTCAGAACAATGTAACTCGATTTTTCTTAAAATTTTACCTAATGTAGAACTGCTGTCGGCCTAAACATACTATATATAAGGAAGTTTAAAAAACAGTTCAGTTTTTCATATTTATTTGGTGTCGCACGCTACAGAAAGTTGTCATTCCTGTGGAAATGCTTATACATAAATATGTAGATTTTGATGGGAAAGTCTACTTTTTTGCGTGCTACAGCAAGCAATTAATCTTGCAATGCAGAACAATGTGACTCGAAATACATAAATATATAAGGAAGTAAAAAAATTTACGTTTTCCTGTGGAAATGCCTATATCTTGTTCATATTGAGTGTTTTATTAAAAAATCATAAAGTATAAAAGGGAATAAATACATAAAAGACTTTAACAGTCATCAAAAGAAAATTTTAAAATGTATACGCTTCTTTGACCATGTCGCCAAAAAGTCACCAAAATAGTCGACATATGTAAGTGGTGACGTGGAGACTCTCAACCTCTCAGCTTCGCACAGGGTGTGCTTCATATATTTTGTTTCATAGGTATTTTTATTTTTTTTTATTATTCTTATTACAAAACAACAACATCATTTAAAATTTTTGTGTCTATACAACTCTCCAAATACTTGTAGATTGATTGTGCTTACTTTGTTGTTTTTGTTTATCCTCATAGTTTTGTCTGTGTTAAGTCTCGTCGTAGTCAACGTTATCATAATCAATTCGTTCATGTGAATGAATGAATGTTGGTTTGTATGTAAGTAAGTAGGCAGATATCGGCAACAAACAACAAAAGCGACATCATCATCATCATCATCATCGTTGTTTTGGTAAAAACCGATGATGATGATTAATTGTATATCGTGAGCTCAAATGACAAGGCAGTTGATTCCATTTGAAATCAACATTAACAAGAGAACTTAAAGGCCAAATAAAAAATATGTACACATTGAGCCATAACCGCCAAAAAAGCTTAACCGACACATTTTTTGGCCTCGTTTTTTTACGAAAATAATCGATTTTGGTTTAAAAATCAAGTTCGAAAATTATGCAAGCGCCATAATTTTTTGGCGGTTATGGCACGATATGTATGTACATGTCACTCATTTACTTAAACAACGTCATAACTCAAAAAAACTAGTTCGTTAAAAAACGAGTTTAAATTTTTCAATTTACACACCACTTAATGGAGATGGAAAATTTTATTTTTCTCTTCAGAGATGAGTAAAAAAGATATTTGTATGAAATATTTACACAATAAGAATAACGATATGAGGTTTAATTCTGCATCATTAACACAAAAAATGGCTTTTTTTGAGTTATGACGTTTTTAGAGCAAATGAGCGATATGTATACATATATACATAAATATATATATATATATATATATATATATATATATATTAGGGCGGGTCGATTTAAAAATCGCTCAAATTACAAGGAAAAACGTATTCTAGGAATCAAAATAAGAAACTTTGCCGATGGAACCATACCTCTAAAATGTATTTTGATGTCCCGACTTTTGATCCGAAGGGTAAAATTTTTACAAGAAAACATCAGCGAAATGGCTATGTTTTTTTTTATTTTTGGAGTTTATTTTTCTCTTTAGAAATTTATTTAGTCAGAATGAAATGAAAAAATGAATTTTACTTAGTAATAGAAAAGAAAATAAAAAAAATTATTGTTTGAAGTTTTTTTTTGCTTTCAAGTCTGGGCAATTTCGCACGCTCTCTATGGGGAACCCCCCCGGGGTGGTTCCAGGGGGTGTGCCACTGGCATAGGTGGGTCGGCCCTCCAAAAATTAGTGGGGGTCGGTCATACATTTTGACTCGATTGGGGAACTCTAAATGGGTCAAACTGAGATTTTTCAACATTTGACCCTTCGGATCAAAAGTCGGGACATCAAAATACATTTCAGAGGTATGATTCCTTCGGCAAAGTTTCTTATTTTGATCCCTAGAATACGATTTTCCTTGTAATTTGAGCGATTTTTTTGCCTCCATACAAATCGACCCGGCCTAATATATATATATATATATGTACATATACATATATACATATTTAGTTGGCCAACATACATAGTGCTAAGTCTTTTTATTTTTTTCCTCTAATATACTACATACATACATACACACATAGATACATACATACATATATCATCATATTCATGTACATATGTACATACATATGTACGTAGCTTATTTTGCATTTGACTATAAAGTAATTATGCACACAAAAACAAATTTGTAGTTTTCTATCTGACGGCTGTCCAGTGTCTCATTGCGGTCTTTCTTTTCATCCAACTACCTATAAGCTGGTTTAGTATGTCGTATGTCCTTAAATAAAACTTTGCTAAAAAGAAAATTTAGCCGGCCTGAACAATACACACGGCTTAAAAACATCTTCATGTACATATGTATATACATAGAGTGCCGGACTAAATTATTGCCACAAGGAGCAAACCAACAAATTTCTTAAAGTATACTTACAGACATACATATGTATGTACATATGTACATACATAAATATCTGCATTTATTTCGACACAACATAATAGTTTATACACTTGTTTTTCATTCGGTGGTAAAATACAATTCAAAATTCTATAAATAAAGTATTTAAATTTATAAGGGAGAAATTTATCACCACACACATAACTAATAATTAGGGCTCATGAAACACATAGTCCACATAGGCACAGCCGTGTGCTTCGAATCAATGTCGTGTAGGAAATAATAATTATTGAACGCTTTTCCTAATATCACCTTATAATGTATTCAATTAAAGCTTTTTTTATACATAATTTTGTTGATAATTTTAGACGCAGATCTATCTATATTCTAAATTTGACTAAAATCGGTTTTAAGTTTCCCCCCTATCGCCCTACTGGTCCTAGTTAAAAAAAAAAAGTAATACCCTATAACCTACTCGGAGTTGCGAAGACTAAGTGCACCAAATTTCACCGCGAACGGATAAGCGGTTTAGTTGCGCATAAAAGACACACAGACAAACACTCATTTTTATTACAAGTTTTTATTTTTAGTTTCACCTGTCCCGTTGTCTGTCTGTATCTTACAAATTAAATTTGATCCACTTCCCGGTTTCCGATTGAGCTAAAATTTTGCATGCATATATGTATAAATCGGATGACAATGCAAAATAGAAAGGGACCTAAGGGTAAAAACCGGTTTTGTTCAGGAGAGCCATTTTAAAGATTTAAATACGTGTATCTTTGGTGTACCATCACTGAATAAAACGCGCATATCTCTGGGAGGGAACACTTTTCGGGCATGGGATCGGTCTCATTCGATGCTCAGATGTTGTCCACATAAAAAAAAAAGTGAAAATTGATTTTTTTTACCCTTAGGTCCCTTTCTCTATGCGCTGTCACATATACTTTTTTTTAAAGTTGCTGTCGGGAAGCACACTTTCTGGGATCATCATTATATTACATATTCAAGCTGTAAGGAAGCATGAATGATGCATGCTGAAGGAGAATATTTATGAAAAATATAAATATACTCAAAAATACGTATGTATGTACATACTTACATAGTTTTAATTTTTTTGTAGCGTTATGTTGGTACACATGTCTCTCACTTATGCCGACAATTTCGGCCATTTTGAATGTTGAGTCAATTGTTGACAGCTGCTTTGCTTGTACGTGTTTTGGCTCGTCTTCGATTTTTACGTATTAAAAAAAAAATTTAACAAAGAACCTGTAAAAAATTTTGTGTGAAAAACGAAATTAAGTGCGCGGATGCATTCCGAATGTTTACTTTGGCATACGGAGAAGCTACCTTGGACCGAAGCAACGTTTATCGGTGCTACAAAATGTTCTCAGAAGGCCGAGAAGATGTGAACGGCGAAGAGCGTGCCGGAAGCCCGAGCACTTCAACAACAGACGAAAAAATGTATGAAGTGATGAAAATGGTATTGGCCAATCGTCGAATCACCATTAGAGAACTTGCTGAGGACCTAGACATATCGATTGGCTCGTGCCATTCGATTTTTATCAATGAAACGCCCGGATTTGTGGAAGACAAAAATTGGCTTTTGCATCACGATAAGGCCCCTGCTCACACATCGTTGCTTGTACGCGACTTTTTGGCCAAAGACAACACACTAATGATGCCGCAGCCACCGTATTCCCCAGATCTGACCCCTGTGACTTCTTCTTGTTCCCGAAACTGAAGAGGCCCATGAAAGGACGACGCTACGCTACGATTGACGATATATGTAAATCATAGATGTTCAGCCCATACAACAATTGTTTGAAAAAAATTCATACACATTTGTTACGCTCTTTTAAAAACTCATTCATTCATCGTTGAGCAAGCGACGAAAACACATGCGTCGGAGTATCGTCATTTTTTTCAGGAATTTATTAAGCATTGTTTTTGGTTTTTGTTGAACAAAGCACAGTAAACACACACGATTCAATTACAATTGAACACACAAAAAACAAAGTAAAAAAAATAAAAGCTACACGTCTACGAAATGAGATGTGAACGGTATTTTATGATAAATGATGCTTTTCATAGCATTCAATGCCTTTTATGCTACAAAATATTTAAGGCTGGAAATGAAAACGTTTTGCAAATACATTTTTATTCATATCATTATGAAATTTGTTTTAGGTGTTTGCCAATATGTTTGCTGGGAGTTAGGGTTGCGAGAGCGAGCGCTGATACATCTCATTTTTATTTTTGATCATCTATGATGTAAATATGGCATCGAAGGAGGAGCTGAACAAGATAAAGAAAAATTATTTTTTTAAGTGATTCGAAGATTGGAAAATCGTTGGCATAAGTGCATTATATCTGAGGGGGATTACTTTGAAGGAGACAAAATAGATATTCATGAATAAATAAATAATTTTTGAAAAAACACAAAATTCGCGATTTGAACACACCTCGTGCATACGTGCATAAATATGTATGTATATATGTATAATTATTGTTTAAAAAGTAATTTTATTAAAGAGGTACATACATACTTTTCTTTTCAAGCTAGAGAGAATAAAGCAGAAAAATCTTTAGAGGCATTGCAAGTGAAAAAAAATCACATCTAAATTGAACTTATTTATTTTATAAAGCTTTTCTAACTTCGCTAGCATACACAAAGAGTCTTATATTTCAATTAGTATTTATTTAAGTGTTCTTACTTAGATATCATATACATATGTACATATTAAATTTTTAATAGTGAAAAATGCAAACAACGTCATTTTGCTTATTCTTTCATTGACAATAGATTTCTGTTATTTGTTTTAAAACCAAATGTGCAAACGCTTTATACATGGATTTCAAAAGAATTGTGCTAGTTTCTTTATTAATAAATTAATTGAAAAGAAATTTCGTTGCGTACTCGTATTATAGCAACAAAATATGTCCATACATTTATGAAGATCAACGCAAAAGAAAAAAATATGGATCTAGTTTTTTTTTTCTTTCAATAATTTATACATACTCGTACATATGTGCATACATAACTACATTAGAGCGATTCACAGAAAACAAAGTTTGTGTTACCCTTCCCAAATTAAAGATCGATGTTTTTACTGAAGACCCCCACAACATTTGAGTTCGTGAGCTGGACCGATTTTTGTAGAATGGAAATTTTGTGTATACTGTCATATCTTAAGTGGGGCAAACATTCCTGGGATTAAGACAAATCGATTGACGTAAGAATAATCAAAATCGGGCCACTCGTTTGAGTTACATAGTGCCGCCAAGGAACACATATGCAGACATAAAATACATACAAACATGCATATATACATACTTACATACATACATAGGCTGATAAACACAATACTCCAGTTGGCCATGTCTTCTTTCAGACATCTTACAAGACGGATAAACGACAATTTTAAAGAGTGGAGGACCTTTTAGCGAAAGCTCAAACAGATCATTGAGGAAATTTTCGAACATTTTCTTCATACCTGTAGAACTGACAATTTCTATAATATTTTCATTAATGAAATTATACACAATTCAAGGCAAGCTTGCGGACAATATCCACCAACCATTTGACTTATTTTTCTTTTAGATTGTCTTCAAAACCACTGTAATCAACAAATATCGTGCATTGTAAATATTGAAATTTCCTTAAGTAGTCGTTGATGAAAGTGTTTTCTGCGACAAATTGGCCAACCGGAGTGCAATCTGTTATTGACTTAAATTTAAATTTATTTTAAAGTCATTTGTATGAAATTCATTTCACTTTTAGCAGAACTGATTACCCTAAAACTTTAAACATCAGTTGTTAGAGCAAAATATGGCAAATTGATGCAGTATTTAATTTATAACTAAAGTGAGTATTTCTCCTTAATATAAATATATTTACATATACACATACAGTGCCGATAAAAATAATAGCACCGTTACAGTACAAAAATACTTGCTTTTCATTCAAAATTTTTATTACCCAATCATTTTTATATTTGATTGCACTATAATGTAATGTAATGCGTATGCTTTCTGAGAAAACATTGTTGGTTCTCATATTACATATGATTCTTTTTATATGATAGAATATTTGAAGTGAAGTAAAAAAATTACGGTAATTTGCATAATTTCGTTAGTTGGCGCGAAATCTATGGAAGTGTTTCTTAAAATACACAAACAATTTAAGTAACAAATTGTTTTTGAAATCTTCAGTTATAGGACGTGGACAGCAATGCACAGAGGTAAAGAGACAGATTATTAAAAAAATTATTTCGGAAGGCAAAACTTATTGTGAAATAGTACAATTACTTAATTGCTCCAATAAAATGATAAGGAATGCAATCACTCATGTAAAAAAAATTTAAACGCAATGTCCAATTGGTTGGTTAAACGATTGATTCGCCAAAGTAAAATGAACCCTTTCAAGACTGCCACAGATCTCAAAAAGGAGCTCCAGATAGAGGCATGCGGGGAAACAGTTCGTATACAATTTAAAAGCCTGTAGCCCAAGAAAAGTTCCGTTGTTGACTGCGAAGCATGTGAATAAACGACTTCAGACTTAAACCGAATAGAGAATCCTTGGGCTGATGTCAAGAGAAGGACATGTAAAGCAAAACCTACTAATAACGCTGTGTTGCCGTTATTGCCAACAAAGGCCATGCAATCAAATATTGATTTATTAACTTCAGTTTGTATATAGTTTATTTGAAATATCGTTTCGTGTGGTATTACTTTTCATGACTAGTGCTGTTTTTTTTACCGTAAGTAAGTTTATCTAATAAAAGTCAATGAAATTAATGCAAGTCTGTGTATACAGTATAAATGCTTGTTTTATTCTGATTATGAGCCGCTGGAATAGATCGTGAACTAAATGGAAGAAAAATGTATTAATATATATTAACCAAGAATGTAGTGCTATTTTTTTTACTGCAGCTGTACATATGTATGTACTTGCTCTAAATTGCTTTGTTGATTTTGCACACGTCTATGAAACAAATTCATTGTTCTTTAAAAATATTAATAAAAACAATAAGAACTTTAATTTAGTTTTTATGTGGATTTTTCCTATATAAACCCAAAGTTGTGCTCTAAAATTTAGTTAATTTTGAGTTTAACTTCAATAGTGCAAGTTCTAAAGCAAAATGAAAATTTTACTTGTCTGCTGTCTGCTGAGCTTAACTGCTTTTTCAGCCTCCCAAGAATTCACAACCTCCCAACAATTGGATTGTGACGATGAGATGACACCCGCAAATGATCAAATTAATAATGCTCCTGGATATCCTGGAAATGCTCCTAAATTCCCCGGTGGCTTTAGATATCCTGTTTTCCCTGTACAACCTCCTGTTTTTGTTGGAAACGCTCCTGGTTCCTTTGGAGACTTTCCTGATTTCCCTTTTAAATTTCCTGATTTCCCTTTTGAATTTCCTGATTTGGATGCATTCCGTCCTCCTGGTTCCTTTGTACAACGTCCTGGTTCATTCCGTCCTCCACAAAATATTAACCCTGCTAGTTTTGGAATTGGATCATCTTATCCTAAACGCTTTTTCAACCGATAATTGTCACAATTAAGTCAATTTAAATAGTAATGTCTTAAAGTCTATATCATGGGTCATACTTGTGTATAAGAAATAATTATTAAATAAATCAATAAATTTGTTTTCATCTTTCAGCTTACTATGACCGACAAGCAACCAATAAAAAATTAAAAATTAATAACAAAATTTATTTTTAAAATATTCGCTCTAATATGATCTACAGTTTCGGGGATTTTTTGCCAGAAAAGCTTACGCGGGTACCTGTGTATGTATGCATATCGATTTGTCTTAATCTTGCGAGTGTCAACAAAGATATGAAAGTAGTAGTCAAATTAAGTATGACGCGATTAGATGCAATTTTGTGGAAAATAAAAATAAATTATTGATCGTAGTTGAAACAAATAATTTGCCTTATAATATTGTAATACACTATGAACAGTTTCACTATATTTTATGTTGTCTTCTCAAAAATCCCTTGCACTTACAAGAAAGCGTCCTCTGCGACAAGTTGGGCCAACTGGGTATTATGCCTGCGTGTGTGTGTGTATAAGTGTATGTGTGTATGTGTGGTTGGTGCGTATGGACAAGCCAATGTAATATAAATTTTTTTAAATCTAAAGTTGATTTATTTTTAGTGCATACTTTTGTGCGTTAAATTTATTGATGCCAGATTTGACGATTTATCGTTATTCGGACAATTTTTGTTAACAAAAGTAGCATTTTGGCGACCTGACGATTTTCTTGCCCTATTTGCGATGGTTTTCAGAAATTAAAATTTTTTTTATTGCGTACTCGTATTGAGCAAATTTCATCTTCTGAAAATCTTAATTATTAGTAGCAAAAATTACAAAATGACTAAAAAAAAGATTATAGTTCAGCCCTGCTGGTGTTTGGGCCATACATTGATCCAACCCCAATATGAGTGCTGACGCTGTGCCGATAATTGGTAAGGTCTTCTCTTATAGAAGACGCAGTGGAAAAGCAAGCCTATGTAATGGGCATGGTTGCGACAAAAATTGCTGGAAGAATAATGCTGGTGATTGAAATGACTTGGTCAACCAGGCAATATTCTAGAAGTTGCTGCCATTGAACAGATGCTGCTCTGACCAGGGTGTTCGTAGCAAGAGTTTAGATAGCTCGGGTAACTCAGCAAGGTCCATGTTCATATCCAAAGATAACTATATTCAAAGATTGCAACCTCTGTGTTCTTTGGCACTCACATAGTGCTTTGTAATGGTGCATGGGGGCGCTGGAGACGCTCAAATTAGCTTCGTGAGATTAGGCCGTAATTGGCGGGTGCTCTTGTAAATCTGTAACACGCTTTTTATAATCCATATCTTAAAGTTGTAGATGTGCAACGAAAAGTGCCAGACATCATCGATGAAAATGCCATCTTTAACAACTGGACCTACGGGGAATATGCATGCGTGTTTTGTACGTTTCGTACTTGTCTACGTTGTTATTGCTTTTTTGGATACATGATTGTAAAAGTTGGTAGTTTTTTTGTTGATTGCCTATAAAAAATGAAAAAAAGGAATTAAACAAACACATAGAAACAAATGTTTGAAAAAGTGTTTGCATTAGTTTGGTTCTATGTACACATGAACAAGACTTTTAAAATTAACAACAAACTGACAGTGGGTAGGATGAGTGTTGAAATAATTTAACACAAGGTAATAGCCGTTCGTGTTCTGAGTGCAAGAAGTCTTCGAATTGGCCTGTTTTACGATTTGTAAAAGGGCAAAAAAAAATTCTAGTAGCGAGGAACATCGTCGGGCACCATTAAAAATCTAAATAATTTTTTCCAATCTTATTAAACTAGATTTTAGCTGGGGGAAATACCGGCATTTTTCTGTGCCGCCACTCACTTCATCAGCACCCATATCTGTCTACATGGGCGGAGATTGTTGTTAAAATCAAATTTTTAACTTGAATTTATATTTCATTTTTTTTTAAAGGATACATACATAGTTATATTACTTTATGATTTGATGCAAAGATTCTGCTCTAACAAGCGAAGGGGTTTTGTATACCGAAGAAACAAATTTGCATGATATTAAGATGTAAGCTTTTTCTAAAGTACGACCAATATTTCTTATTGCAGCCTTTTTTGCACTTCCATTTGAACTTTATTTATTTATTTCGTTTCACTCCTTCTACGCTAGAATTTAAAACAAAACAAATGAAGTAAAAAGAGAGGCAATATCAAGCGATGCTAGATGTTGCGGCAATTGTTGTTGATGTCGTCATGAATTTTGTTTTGATGCAGCCACACAAGTAAAAATTATTTCAATTACGTAGCTACACGCATACATACATACATACATATCGATGGCTTTATATAAAAAAGGAGTATTTACATTTTTTTCGAAATTGGGTTTTTAACGTTTCCTATTAGCGGCTCCACTCGCGTTGATATGCTTAAAAAATACATAAAAACCGGGTTAAAAACTGGCTAAACAATCAAACCTAAAACGAAAATTACACTAACCAGCAAAGACAAAAGTGTGTTTCTAAAAGAATCCGTACAAAATATAAAAAACGGCTTGCGAGCCGGATAAAAAATATTCTATATTTGACGCTGGCAATGTAGCTTTCCATAGGTGAAAGAATTTTCAGTAGCGTTTTAGCGGTTTTTCACATTTATAATATTTTTAAGGGTTTCGAAGCAAAAATACATATCGTCGGATTAGAGTGTAAACCTGCTACATCCACTTTTTATAAGATATGAATTTTTTTTTTGTAAACTTGCAGTTTAAACGTTTTTAAATATATTTTTAAGCATCAGGTATCTAATTTAATTTGCAGTTATTATTAAAACAACAATTATATGTAGTGTAGATATAGTCTACTGTTTTTATTATGAAATATAATTATATAATAAATATATAATTTATAGCTAGAGCTATAAAAAACTTCCAAAGAGTTCCATGACTTTTCGTTATAAGCTAAAAAAAAACAACTACTAATAAGTGTAAAAAAGTCAAGTGGGGATCCTCCCGTTTTCCCTTTCAATAAATAGAGCATATTTTCCTTAGGTAGTACACCTAATTCCCGTGTAATAAGTTTTAAGAGAATTCGATAAAAAAATATTTAAAAATTCAAAACTAACATCAGAGTCGTAATCAGCGACCCCAAAAAACACCGCGTAATAAGTTTTGAGCGAATTCGATCAACTTTTTAAAAATTGTTCGCCATTTTTAAAAACAGACATCATAATCATCGTAATCAACGAACCTAAAAACCTGGAGGTACCTAGTTTTATTAAAATTTATTGAATCCATATGAAGTAAATAATTTTGTCGCACTAAATTTTCAATTTGTCCTGTGTGCGCCGCATCGACTGGCTAGATAGTCCTAGTTTACACTATGCAAGTCTTATTGCTAAGCTGATTAGTTTGTTAGGAAAGAGGGACGAGGGGAAAAGAAACGTTACTGTTCCCCTCGTCTCTCTCTCCGTCAAACTAATCAGCTTAGCAATAAGACTTGCATAGTGTAAATATGGACTTACAATTTTAAACTCTACATGTCGAAAAACCTAAATGTATTCGGCTAGTTTCTTAAACTATGTATAGCAAATGCTAATAGTAATTTGTTTCTACTGTACAATTTGGTTCAAGTGAGTTAGCAGTTTTACACTCTAAGCCGACGATATGACTTTGATCGCTTTCGTAATTAAGTGCACAAATACACCCTGTTTTAAAGAATTAAGTACATTAGAGTTAAAAATGAATGAATGAAGATTTATGGACAAAAAAAGTTAAAAAATTTTGATTAAATTTTACTGACAGGTCGAAAAAGATCTGAAGAAAAAGTAGAGACTTGGAAAAAAGTTGAGTGCTCTTTTAATGCAAAACATATGGTCTGTAAGTAACAAAACCATATGGCCTGGATTTGGTGGTTTAAACGCCCAATTTTATGCGTTTACAAATGGTTTAAATAATGTATTGATTTATAGGTTTGCTAGTTTAAACACATTTTAAACCAAAAAAAAAAAAGATTAACTTGCACTAATTTATTAGCCCTTAAAATATTTTTGCAATGCTTTAGTTTTTATGTTTTTTTTTTTATATTAAGCCATCGATGATATGCAGCACATCCCTGTCGGAGAATGTGTGGTTGACTACAAAAATTATTAACTTATAGTTAATTTTTCTTAGACTAACTAAAAGCTAACTACAATGTTATGCAGAACAAATCGAAAATTAATTCTTAAGTTGGGAGACAACAAATTTATTCTCATCTTCTTTGAAACTCATTTCAATTTTATATTAACATTTTGCTGTTGTTACGTTAGATGGTACCTTAGCTGGATAGTGCGAGTTGACTACTCAACGTGTGATGATACATGTTCGAACCTCAGAAATTTTGTTCTTAAATTTACTGACTACCAGGTGATTTAAAAAAAATCAACTTTAAGTTAGCTGAAAGTAATGCAGCGTTAGACAATTGACTACCGCCTAGGACATCTCAATGTTAAAATAGTCAGTGAATTACATTGAAAAGTAATCCAAGTGTAAGTCAGTGCTAGTTGCGAAATAGTTAGCTTAAAGTTACGAGTAGTTTAAAGTTAATGGAATTTCCGACAGGGATTTTATGCTACAAAAATCTTGGAGTTCGTGCAACAGACTTGTGCGTATGTACTTTTGTGCGTATATTTACTTACATACATACATATGTATTTCAAAAATTCGGAATTTATAGTTTTTCGTATACACACATACACACATACATGCATATCGTTGCCTTAATTCAGAAAGGCCCTAACTCATTATTCTTTTTAAATCGAGTTTTTTTTGTATATTTCGTAATGTATCAAAAAAATTAAATTTTGATTTAATAAAAAAAATAATGAGTTAGGGCCTTTCTATATCAAGTAACAACATGTGTATATTAATTATTGTAGTTGGGGCTTAAGATTGTATGCGGTATTTTTGCAAAATGTATTGAACAAAAAAAAATTTAATAGAAGTCTCTCATGCATTCACATTAATTTAGGGCGCATGCACCAACACCAACAAAAAAAAACCCTGTAAATTAATTCCTTAAAGAAAAAGCTCAATCAATATCTTAGACCAAAATAGTTACAGTGGCTGTTGCAACTAAAGTATTCTGCATTTTCTAAATCATTATGAAAATGGTTAGACAATGACGTTAATATTATCTATCTATCTTAATTTTTTTGCTGCTGCTGTTTATTGCATATAATCTCTGCACATATATTTGTAGAACTTATTTAACTTTTTCTGTGTGCTTTTTGCTTATAAAGCCTTTTGAGATTGAAAACACTAACCTACCTCAAGTTGAAGATTATTGAGAATTTTCTTTGGAAAAAAGATATTCAAACAAAAGGAAAAAAAACAAACATCACGGTCGAAACTTAGAAAAGAACTGTTAAAAGAATTTAAGAGACAATCTTTAAATGTGGAATAATAACTAATGCAACTTTAAAGATGACATACATACTCGTATACTCGTATATGAGGGCTACTATTTATATTTCCGTAATAGCAAATAATAACAAACATTTTTAAACGAAAATTGCTTTATTGTTTTTCGAAATATTCCCAATAAAAGTCTTAGCAGTTCTTCCATTCCTCTTGAGACACCTCCATAACATGGTTTTTGAACACTTCAACTGCTTCTTCGGCGCTCGTAAATCGTTGGGTGCCAAGTCAGGACTGTACGTAGGATGCGTCATCAATTCGATGTATTGACTGCTCAAAAATTCACTTGTTTTGACGAGATGTGTGAGAGCTCGCATTGGCATGATGAAAAATGATTCGTCTGCGGGGCAGCGTTGCCACTGGTGGAAAGAGAAATTACACAGCTGCAAGTCTAAAATAGTGCAAAACCAAATGAAATAGTGCAAACAAATCTAAGAAAAAAATTTAATGGTTAATTGAAATTTAAAAGGAGATAATTTTTTTAATTTATAAAAAACGTACAACAAAACTAAAAATATTACTTAAATTCACTAACTCACAAATATTTACTTCAACGAAGAATAGTTTACCACTTTTCTCTTAATATTTTGTCAAAATTTAATAAAATATTATTTAAGCCAGGCGACTGAGAAGAAGGTGCTCTCCATTTTTCTTTTCTTAATTTAAACTCATTTAACTAGAAGTACTGAGCGATACTTATATGTACATTCCTTAGTTTTTTTTTTAATCATATCGTCTTTTCATCATTTTAAAATTTGCACCACAATTTTAAAATCGGTGCTAGTGTATTAGCTGATAACTAATTTTTGGGGTATCAGTTTTAATTAAGTTCAGTTTACAAAAAAAAAAAAACTCTTTCAACAGAAGCATTTAAGAATGGTAATATCACAACTTTTAAATTTAGAAAGAGAATATTGCCAGCAAAGTTTTTACTTTGAAAAATTTTAGACTTGTAAATTTCAAAACATCCAATTTATCGCGTAGATTAAATTCTTTATTGTCTAAAAGTCCATATTCACGCCACTCATTTTCCTAAAATCTTTATACATTACAATTTGTTGTGTCTCGCGAGAGTATTTTAAGCAGCTAAATAAATATAAATTTCACTTCGCTGTATAAAAAGTTCTTCGTTTTTATTGGTCAACCAAAATAACTCATTTTGTTTAAAAAAATATCAGCTTTTATGTAATTAGACAAGAACAAATTTGCACAACTTTGATTACTTCAGGTTGTAATGTGTACAAAAGCAGGGATTCACTTTAAAACCTTAAATTAAAATTAGTTAAACGTCTAATGTGAATTTGAATGGAACTCCAAATAATATTTTGTAGATTTTTCATCTAATGCAAAAAGCATTGACTTAATTATTTTTGAATAATCTTTAAAAATTTCCAATCTCAATATAATCTCAATACTTCATATTTTTCCGGAGCACTTTCACTACAACAATCTGTTAATGATAACAATTGCGTTATAATAGGTGATAAGATTGTATGGCTCTCTAGTGGGAAATATCGTAGAAATTCTCGGAGTATTCTAGGATCCGAGATTTCTTAGCAAATTTTCTAAATATGTTTAGTATAATTTGGGCCTTATTAAAAATTTTGTTGGACTTTCATTAAGACTTACAGCAATATTGTTTTATTAATATATTTATAATAAACTTTGCTAGAGACATAGGGATTTCCCGCAGGCATAAAGTTTCATCTGTAGAATGTATAATTCGATTCTGTCTTAAGTTGACTTATGCTGTTATCGCTTGAAAACTTACAAAATAGTGCAAACTTACACAAAAAATGTATGGTGCAAAAATAGTGCAAAGAACTTTAAATAGTACAGATTTTGCACTATTACACAAAAAGTGGCAACACTGCTGCGGGGTTTAGTTTTACGAATTTCTCCTAAGACTTCCGCAAACAAATGGTCGTGTTCCACTCAGAATTGACAGTTCTACGTTGCTCAAGCGGAACAGTGGCCACATGACCCATTGCTTCGCTGCACTTCTTCCACGAACAACTTTTGTTGGATTTAGCTCGTCTTGGATTGTTCGATTGCTGTTTTGTTTCCGGCTCATAAGTATATATCCATGATTCGCCACCTGTCACGATTTTATACACTTCATTTGAAGCACCACAGTTGAACTTTTTAATAATTTCCTTACACCACTTGACGCGAGCCTTTTTTTGGGAGATTGATACGGAGTGATATGGAGTATCGAACGAGAAAAATTTTTTTATGGCAACTGAGTGTTATATTGAAGTGGAACTAATGTGCAAGGATGCCTCTATCTCACAATATGTCACATGACGATCTTGCATCATCAGTTCACGCACTGAATCGATGTTTTGATGTTTTGTGGCACAATAACCGATTTTGGAGGACCTTCACGAAATTCGTAGGCGAGGGCACTACGACCACCACTGAACTCTCTATACCTGCGATATACTGTGGCTTTTGATGTTGCTTTATCGCCATACAAAGAACTGCGTTCATCGACACACGTCGAAAGTTGTGAAAAATAATTCAATGAAAACCTTCTCTTGAAATTTCAATTGATTTTCTGAACTCACTGTAAACAAAACAAATAGCTCTTGTACTTCAAAACGTTGTGAGTACGTTTGTGCTAAAAAATTTCATCTTTATTATGGTGTTGCCAGTTTTTAGCTATTGACATTAGTGTTGCCAGTTACCGATATATAAATAGTAGCCCTCACACACATGTGCCCAAAAAAGCGTAACCACTACTTACTAATGAAGAACTGTTTGATTCAGACATGTATTTATTGATTTCAACAGTTTCCAATCATGTTGGATTCTATAAAATTGTCTATTAGTTATGTATGAAACTATTTAACTTAATAAATACGTGTCTGAATCAAACAGTGTTTCATTAGTGTTTAGTGGTTACACATTTTTTGGGCACATGTGTGTCAGATGTGTACTCGACATTATACATCTATTAAGAGAAAATACACCTTTTACAAAAAAAAAAAAAAAAAATACCTCACGGAAAATTTAAACTTTTTCTTTACTAAACACATTTAAGTTTTCTTTAAGGCTGTACGGATATTTATTCTAGCAAGTGTAATAAATGCTATATAATAAATAGCCTGAATAGCATTACATGTAATAAATTTAAATATAACATTTTTCTGTATAAATTCAAGTTTTTTTTCTTAAATTTTTTACTTAAATTAGTTTTTCAGCTTCAAAACTATCTCTAAACACTCACATTGAAATTAGACATAAATATTGAATTTAGCCAGACTTCAAATGTATGCCACTAGTTTATAAAATAGTGATGCGCTACATACTCGTACATACACAACCACTAAAAATTCCTCTTATTTTCTAACAGACATACGAATTCCCCAGCCAAAAAGTCCAACCAAATACACTCATAAACCTATTAGAAAAGTTAGGCAAAAAAATCTAACTAAACTAAACTAAACTAAACTACATTTATTTAAAGCAATAAATTCTAAAACAACGACTCTACAACCAACAAACACACACAAACTAGCAACCTTGCCATTGTAATTTTTTTTTTCTAAAACAAATATCGAAAACTTTCAACTATTTTCACATACAACCAAGACTCAACTAAACTATAAAATCATCAAAAAAAAAAAAAAAAAAAAAACCAGCTCACTGAAACTAAAAGAATTTTTTTTTTGCTTTTGGTCTGGTTTATTTTCCAACGGACAAGGTCAACTATTAAAAAAAAAAATGCAGACAAAAATATAGACAACCACAACCACACACACAGACAAATCGAAATCGTACTAACAAATTTTCTAAACCAAAAACTTAATATATATTTTCCTATGTTCTGTGTATGTACTAGTATACAGCACCATTATTTCGAACCCAACTCTTCATACTGTAGTTTATTCAAATGACACGTTGTCCTCTCGTTAGTGCTTAGATTTGTCTCTAAAAAAAAACAACTCCTAAAGCCCCTAAAATGGTAGCAGTATTTAGAAAATAGGCACAACAAACAACCAAACAAAATGTGTGGTAATATTAGAGTCACTAAAAATTTCATTCATAAAATTCTAAAATACGCTAAAAATCTAAAATTCTAAACACAAACCCCAAATACATATCGCCAGACCCCTAATCTCTCACACACTCGTATGCCAATAAATAGATGCCCAAATGTGAAATACACATGAGCAAAAAAGGAGACACTGCAACCTCTATAGATTTGACAGGGGTACAACCAACTTGGCCGGCCAGTTTTGTTACAAAATCAACACAACAACAACACAATAAACACACAAAAAATTACACAATATGCAAACGCATGTGTGTGCATAGTTGCAGCCTGCATGCAACTTTCAACAGCAGAGTGCATTTTTTGCCAACAGTATGAGTTTGTATTAGTTCCTTTTCCTGCCCATCATAGAGGTCGCCTATACGAGCAATATAGTGTATGTATGTATATGTGTGTGTGTGCTAGCATTTCTGAATATATATGTACATGTATGTATGTATGTATGTATGTATGTACGAGTATGCATGTGCATATGGTGTGATATTCTCGCGTAAAAACTTTTATTTAACCGTTATTTTCTTATTTGTTTTTGCAACATCAGCAAGAGCAATTTTATGCATATTTATATGCCGCTTCTAATAAATATTCATTTCAGTATTGAAATTCTATGCATACGGGTGAGAGGTGTGGTACGTGCATAATATTTTTATTTTATTTCATTTTCATTATTTGACGTGCATACAAACATACATACGAGTATATGTGCATGTGTATTTATTGTATTAAAAGTTTTTTTTTTTACTACTACAAAATACTAATTTCTTTTTTATTGTATTTGCAACTTCAACATGAAATTTGAAGTGCATGTTTTAAAAAGAGTTATGTCAGAATGAAAGATATGTCAATGAAGTTTCTAAAATACAAAAATTTTTTGTGCCACGCCCCAAAATACAGCACTTTTTGTTTTTTTTTATGTATAGCGCCGCCGTTTAAAGTCCGATCTCGTCATATCACATACCTTTGTTCATGGCTTGACTATGGCTTCATTTTTGCTTCTGCTGACTTTTTAATCATACATCAAATTCTGGACTTCCCCCCTAATTTCCAATATTTTACACGTGGCAAGAAAGTCCTTCTAACACTTAGAAACTCAAGCTTTTAATATATGTACTCACTTTTATGACACGCCTCAAAATTTAGCCCTTTTCTTTCTTTTTAACATACACTCAGGGAAAAGCTGCAACTTAAAATTAAGAACGCATTACATTAATTCAATCATTTTCGATGTATTTTTTTTTTTCAAAAAATATTGAAGTAAGAAATTTCAACATGTTTAGACTTTCGTTAATGTTCCTTATTAATTCAATATTGGTTTTTATTGATTTTAAACTGTTTTTTCTCTGGGTGTACATGTTACTTTAAACCAAGTCGATCCCAATACATTCCGCCACAACTTTTTTTTGTTGTACGGAGGTCGACCCGCTCTAATGTATATTTACTGCCTCTTCCACTATGTCGAAAGAATGCCTTCAAGCGCATTCTAAGCGAAAGAAAACTGATTTTCATTTCATTCTGTACGAACTTCGACTCGAAGCACAAGTCGTAATGATACGTCTTCTTGAAGTGTTTTCATATAAATTTTGATACCACTAATTCGAACTCAATGTAAAAATGAAGCACTTGCTATTTTACTTTCGACTAGTAAAATTTATTTGCAAATAATCCAATAAAATTTACAGAAATATTATTTTATCACTTTATTATCTTTTTAAACTCACATTACTCGTACTTGAATTTATTTTTCATTTGTAGACAAAAGTCATAAAATATACATCAAAATATTATTGAACACTTTTGTTTTCATTATTGTTTTATATTCATTATGCAAAATACTACTCGCACATTTCTAACAAAACGAAACAGTATAAATAACATAATGTTGCTGTGCGACTATTTTGTTAAATTCTTTTTCATTGTTTAATATGGTTGTATGTATTTATTTTCATGTAAATTTTTAGCAAGTTTACAAAAATCGTTAGAAATACTTGAAACTTAGAAATTGGCACTACTTTGATTTGACATACGAAAGAAGACTGCCAATAAAGTGGAATGAAAATTTATTAGAATTCGAGCGATTATTCTTCTTTCGCAGGGTTTTTCTTTCGACATAGTGGAAGACTCAGTTAATTATATGTATGTATTTTACTTAAATCATATTCAAATAAAATTAAAATTCTAAAGAAATTTTCGTAAAGTCTAGTTGCATTTTTAAATATTTTCGAAAGTTACTGGACCGCCCGTCGCATTTCATAGATTTCTAAATTTTTCAGTAATTCTAGATATAATTTATATTTAAAGTAGACTTTCAATAATTTGAAAGTCATGAGACTAAAGAAAAATTTTAACCCCTGTTTCTAAAACCCGTAGTACGGTCGACTTGAATATAAAGTTTATATGCCAAGCAGTCATTTATTTGTGTGATTTTTCATAAAATTTTTTTAAGACGATTTGTCTGAATCTTAAACTAAACTAATGACGGCGGCCAACAGACGCCATTTTGCAAATACTAGAGCTGAGCACAAAATGTTTGCTTGCTTAATCTTCATGATGTACATTATTGAATTGTTCTCTCTTTTTAGTGCTCTTGATTTTATGAGAACACTAAAACTGGTATTTAATTTTATCAAAAGCATGCAACAGCATTAGTTATTGTAGTGTCGAAGCATATTTCACTATTGCACACCGATTGACAATGAGCACAAAAGTGTAAAAATATGTGTATGTGTAAAAGAACCCTGCAGTAAATGCGAATAGTGCAAATGTAGTGATTTACTAGTGACATTGTCAATAGCACTACTGATCAGGTGTACCCCAGCCAATGTAATCGCCTATTGACATTTAACATTAGCTTGTCATTGAAAATCCACCACTAGACTGTAGCACTACAGACTAAGTAGTTTTTTTGGGGCCACATGGAGACATTGGCACCAAAGATTCACTAGTAAATTTTAGGGGCTCTAGTCTACAATATCGATGTATCCTCGCTCTACTTACGTATGGATCTTAAAATGTGACAAATCTTTACCTGATGGCACAAAATCTTCCACAGGGTCAAAATTTCCATAATTAGCACCTTTCACTTAAAACTCTTCAATTTTCACATTTTCTATTTTTATACAATATTGATTGTTATTTTATTTTTTTTTTTTTTATTTCTTTTCGTGTATTATGTTTTTAATTATTGTTAAATACATTTATATATGTATATTAACCTTATAATTCTATTTCTTAAGATAATTTTTATAAACACTTAAATTTTGCTTGACGTCACGAATATTTTCAACAAACCAATAAAACATTAAGAAGAAGCATAGTTGTGTGCATCTGAAAAAATGTTTTTTACGCATTAAAACCATTATTATTAGACGGTCTGTTGACAATGTCACCAATAGTGTCGACAAAAGTGGTGACTTGGGGACACTTAACCCCATGTTTTCTGCAGGGAAAATACAAACAACGTAAATTATTTGAGCGTGTTAGTTCGAATGCGGTACTGTTCTAAGTTTTATAATTTATTAATTTAAGACTCTAAAAAATAAAATACCTATAAAAATAATCGGGTATGTTCTGTATTCCACGTAAAATTAAAACGTGCGGAATTGCCATAGACTTGTTGTTGGAAATGGGAATTTATAACAACAATGCTATGGCAATTCCGAACGATTTAATTTCACGTGGAATACAGAACATACCCGAATATCTTTCACAATGGATATAATTGTAAAAAGTTTTATTATCACATAATATTTTGTGAAATTTTGAGTTTGTGAAATGAAGTATGGTGTACAATAAAAATATTGCACACTTGACACAACTGTCTATTCAACTGTTGTACAATGGTTTTGTGTGTTTTTTGTTTCCTTGTTATCTATTTTTGCTTTACACTCAATTGTGATCAGCACTACTAACAATATTCGCTCTTGCAAAGAAAAAAAAATACAATAATGTGCACTTTCATGGCTCGCGCTCACTTCTAGTAAATACATAAAAAAAAAGGCGGCGAACTATATCAAAATGGGTATCATTCGACAGGTATTTGAAAATCATGGGCCTTATCTATCGTGGTTGGCGTATTTCGACTTCGACTTCATACCACTTCAAAGGCGAGCAAATGTTCCGTTCTACAACCTGGAAAAGCCCATACCCAATTCAGTCGTATAAATTACAACACACTTTTGCATGAAAATTATTAACAACAAAACTAAAATATTGCATAATTAGACAATGTACTCGTATATTTATTTTTCAATACCCGTATCTTGTAAAGCTAAAACTTAATTTTAAGTTTTGAAGGACAATGAACAATAGCTAAACACAGGAGTGAGCTTATTATTTATTTGCTTTTAGATTTTTTAATCCAGTATTTAAATAAAATTTAAATTTCTACTTGAATAAAGTCAAACTAAAACTTTCACATTTAAATTTTCTGCTAAAAAGTTTGAATCTTTAATCAAATTTCATTTTAAAATTAAATGCATTTGCAGTGTATGTGTGTGTATATATACATATATATATATATATATACATATATAATCAACATAAGTGTGTACATACAAACCGGCAGTGAGCAAGTGTGTACTCGTATGTGTTTATTTGATATACATACATATATTTGATATACATATGTACGAGTATGTATGCTTTTGTTTTACAATTAAAAAAATATAAAACATTTTATTTAGTACATGTCTGAGTTTGGTTGTCAAGTGCTAAAGCATAAAATTCAAAATTAAAAGAAAAACTACTAGAGCATCACATTTGCAACAACAAAATCAAAACTCAAAAATTGTTGTCATCCCTCCCTTCCTGTTTGAAATTAATTGTTTGCAGCACACAACAGTGGCTCCTACACGTTCTATGTACATACATATGTACGAGTTTGTATGCACTCGTACACGATTAAGCAAATATGGAATTTTTGTAGAAAATTTTGAAGAATCTTACAGCATTTAACATGCATTTGGTCCCCAAGAATCCCTTTTCCTCTGTTAATTTCGTCCCCTACCCGCTCGCTCTTGTAGTTGAAACGTGCAACGGTTGATAACTTAAAAACAGCTGAATGCTGTTGTAGTTGTTGTTTTTGTGTAATTTAAGTTGTTGTAGAGTTGATTGCACTTAAAGTCATCAGGCACATACTGGGAGCATGCTTTTTGTGTGTGTGTGTGTAAGTGCGAGTGTGTGTTGCAAAAGTGGCTGTTGTAGTTAAAATGCATTTAAAACTGCATCAATACAATAAACATTTTCGTATACAAAAAACAAACTTGTTGTTGTTGTATGCAAAATACTAAAAGCCTCATCGAATGTTTAAAAAGTTTCCTATGTGTAGATACGTGTGCGGAGTGTAAGTGCTTGTGTATGTGTGTGTGTGTGTGTGTGTGTGTGTGTGTGTCCATCCTGATGGTGATGATGATGATGACCAGCCTAAAAGTTTGCATAACAAAATGTAATTTTATTTTATAGAAAATATTCACATACAACTCCTGCTACACAATCAAATGCACACTTGCATTTATTTGTTTATTTGAATAAAAATGTGCACACATACATACATATGAACGTATGTGTGCATGCATGTATGGATGTATGGATGTGTGCGTGTGTTTTTGGAATTGGGTGTACAAAACTACAAGAATTTATTTTATGTAATTTTTTACTTAGGCTTTTTGATGCAATGTGTTGTTGGCCGTGTGTCTTCGTATCTGCAGTTGAGTGCATAGAGAAAAATATGCAATTTTTGTCTGGATTTTATATAAATTTATTAACATACATTTAGTTATGTACATATAAAAATAGAAGACTGCATTTAAGTGGTGCAAGGGAACGTCAAGTGGGGCCGCGTATGTGAAAGATTTGAGAATTATTAAAACAAAAAAGAAAGTGTTGGTAGCAGCACTATGAAAATATATTTTGTAATAGAATTATAAAAAAAATACCAAAACACCGATTTAGTAAAAAAAAATTATTTTTGAATTGCTACGTACTGTAGTGTCCAACCGAAGTTACTTTTGCTCCCAAGCCGAAATTAGGTTAAATTTCTTTAATTCGGCCGAACAAAAGCTGAATCCGAACTTCATTTTCCGGTAACTTTTCTCAGCGTAAGAATTTTTTACTGCCACAAGCTATTCTTATAAAAGCGTGGAGTAAGATAAAATAGTGGGATGACGGCATTCCGTTGTCTAAATTCATTTAATCAAATACATACTGCTTATGAGGATACAAAATGGGTCAAAATGTTGACATGAGCCTATGATGACACTGAAAACTGGAACAAAGACCAAACTCCCAAAGATAACGATGATTTAGAAGTGTCCAATGAATTATCGAGAGTCCACTGTAGCTTTGCACTGAATACTCGAGCAATGTTCATGAGTAATCTACTCTCACTAATTTTCTCTCTTG
Source organism: Nowickia ferox (assembly GCA_936439885.1). NCBI lineage: Eukaryota > Metazoa > Arthropoda > Insecta > Diptera > Tachinidae > Nowickia > Nowickia ferox. The sequence continues at coordinate 18,576,664 of OW387024.1, read as the reverse complement.
CCTATATGAATTTTACTAAACTGAAAACACATGGGCAGGCTCATGGTGTTGCTCGTGCAACGCTCTAGTACATATAAACATTAATTTTAAAAAAATACCTATTAGAAAGATCTTTTTAAAAAGTTTTATCTTTAAGGGCCTTTAAGTGTTTTTATATAAAAATATTCCTGTGATTGTCCAGCTCCTAAAATATTGGCTCTGTGTACGTGTGTGTTTGTGTGTGTGTGTACAAATATATGTTTGGATCTTTTTTATAATGCAAATAGATAGTAGATGCCTTGCAACACTAAAAATTTACTCTTTCCCATATTGTTTTTGTTTAACGAATGTATGTGCATACGTATGCGTGCGTATAGTAAGTGGGCAAGTGTGTGTAAATTTACCAACACAATAAAAAAATAGGCTTTGAAAGTGTAAAATAAAATTTATTTTAAAAGCTCAAATGCACACATCTAAATACATAAATATGTACATATGTATGTATGTACTTATGTATTTACATATACATATAAATTTTTTGAAAAACAAAATATTTAAATAAAAGTGCATACATATGTATGTATATAAAACTGTATATATGTATACATGCGTATGTATGTACATACATATGTTTTGTAGTAAAAGTGTAGAAATACCCCTGCAGGAAATCGAACTAGTGTCCAACTAGTATTTTACTAGTACAGCAATCACCAACAAATTGTACCCAACTGTAAACTTTCCTATTTCATCTTAATGCTCAAATTAGCATTGAGTGCGTTTAGAAAACTACTAGTACCATTGGTACTAGTTTAGGACTAGTTTATTACCAGTTCTTTTGTAAAGAAAAATTCTATAAAATTGGTGGCTTTATATTCCTTTGTTTCCTTTGTGACAACTGATAGTTAAAATTCGTCATTATTTATCAAAATTCAAAAATATAAAAGGATAATTATTAATTTAATAATTTTATGATACCAATTTTCATACAGTGCAAGGGCTCTGTTAGACAGTTAAAATTTATTTTGCATATAAAACTACTCATCAGCACTAGTAATTTTACACAACAACTTTAACCCTTTTTGATCTAGTTCTTGCTATTTTAGTAATTATACTAGTGGCTCCTAGACAATTATCGCCTACTCTCCTGCATGGTACGTATCTAAACACATACATACATAAATGTATATACACGGCCCTGTCACAGAGTTCAATTCCGTTGGGAAACGAAATTCAATCCACCCCATTTTTGTAGGAGATGGTGTCTAAAAAAGAAAACTTAAATATGGAAAATTTTCAGTTGTGTCGATACTATGGGGGGCGCTGGCATGCTCCGGCTAGGGCTTGACATCTTGGGGTGGATGGAATTCCGTTTCCGAACGGAATTGAACTCTGTGACATGGCCGATAATATATATACGCAGTCACATATGTGCTATTTATCTACATACATACCCTGTCGGAAATTCCGTTAACTTTAAACTAACTTTAAGCTATTTCGCAACTAGTACTGACTGACACATATATTACTTTTCAATGTAATCAACTGACTATTTTAACATTGCGATGTCCTAGGCAGTAGTAGTCAATTGTCTCAATTTGTATTACTTTCAGGTAATTTAAAGTTGATTTTTTAAATCACCTGGTAGTCAATAAACTTAAAAAAAAATTTCTGGGGTTCGATCATGTGTACGAGTATCATCACACTTTGTGTAGTCGCTAATACCCAGCTAAGGTACCATCTAAAATAACAACAGCAAAATGTTAATATAAAATTGAAATGAGCTTCAAAGAAGCTGAGAATAAATTTGTTGGCTCTCACTAAATTCGATTACGAGTACGTACTCAACTTAGAGATGACATTGTAGTTAGCTTTTATTTAGTCTAAGAAAAATTAACTATAATTTAATTATTTTTGTAGTCAACCACACATTCTCCGACAGGGTACATATGTACATGATGCATATGTATGTGTATGTGCAAGTGCACAAATGCAGCTCAATGTTTGTGTATGTTGCATGTCACACATGTGCTTACAAACGTGTATTTAACTTTGTGCGTTTATTTGATTTCTATATATTTAAATTTTTTTTTTATTTACACATTTATGTTATTTATAAAAAATAACTTTTTTCTCTATAAACTTAATCCTTTTGGCATTTGTGTATGTTTGTTTGTATATTATTTACATACATATGTATGTATGTATATGTACATATGATTTGAAATTGATGATTAAATACAAACAAAAGAATAATGCAGTATAATAAATACTTTTCACATACGCACATACAGTATGTAATTGCATACATATCTGAATGTTTGTTTGTATGTTTGCACATACTCGTACATATGTACATACTAAATATGTACATACATATACACATGCCTACGTACATAAATATGCATATACGAGTATGCAGTGAGTTCATTGCATCTATATATAAAAACCTAAAAAATTATAAAACTGAAAAAAAAGAAATAAATAAATAAATATCTAAAATGCAAAAAATTTTGCGTACAGTCTAGACAAAACAAAAGCCATTCAAATTTTTATTTAAACTTTAATGCCCGTATTAAAAAACGATGCCTAAAGTGCAGTTGATTTCCATTTAAAAATGATAGATTGCAACAATTTTAGAATTTTAATAATCTCTTTTGAATGCTGTCTGTCTGGCAAAACTTTTGTACATAAATATAAACTGACGCCACACACAGTCGGCCAAAGACCTGAACGCTGCTAATGAAGATGTTTAGGTCTTCGAATGAATTTCAGCCTAATTAAATCAAACAAAGAAACAACAAGTGAGTGTGATTAAAAACAATTCAAAAAACCCAACTGCGACCAACTTTGAACCGTTCAATACCCTAAACGGTCATTCGAAATGAGAAATCATTAGAGGAACCTAAAGATGATTTTAAAATGCCTGTCGAATGATACCCATTTTGATATAGTTCGCCGACTTTTTATTTTTTTTTCGTATTTACAAAATGGCGTCTGTTGGCCGCCATTCGCGTAAGAATCATTAAAATCGGTCCACGCGTTCGGTTTATATAAGGCCGCAAAGGAACACACATACATACACACATACATAGGCTGATAAACACAACACCCTTCTTTGCGTCGCGCAGTCGGGTAAAAATATGTTTGAACATAAGATTAAAATCGATACGTTCGCTAGATATCATGCTTGAGGAAATTTTTCGAAAAAAAACCTTTTAATTTTAATAACATTTACACAGAAATTGAAAAACTGCGCTGAATGCCGCAAATTTCATTTAAATTGGTTCTATTACGTCTTACAGGAACACCCTGTAAGACGTTTAATTTTGAATAGCCCGCCATTTTAACAGTTGTCATGACTCAAGCAAAAACTATGCCATTAATAATAAAAATGGAAGGTTATACGCTTCCACGATATACGCATTGAAATGATTAAAATTCACTGCAAAAATGGTGAAAATTTTGCGGTCAAAGTTCGCAAAAATAAAGAATTTTTGGGTCGTCGTAAAGCCCATTCCCCATATATATATAAGCCCATATATATTTTTTTATCAGTTAGAGATTTGAAGAATCGAACTCATGCACTCCTTTCAGGAACAATAACAAAATGATAATATTGATGTTGTAGTCCATAGTGTTGATTGAGGAAAACCTATGTTTGTCCATATCTCTCCATATCTCTTTTATTTTTGAAATTGAAAATTCAGAAAGTTTGAACTTTCAAATTAAATCTTGACCCTTTAACCGGCCAGATCGTAAAAATTATCGGTTGAGGTCAATATTTTTTGTTGAGTGAATATAGTCAAGAGAACCTTAAGTTTTAATTTACAGATGAAAAAAAAAAACATTAGGAACGAACGCTAGGTAATGAATAGTGAAGACCGTCTGTAGACGGTCTTGTCAGTTTGCATGTAATGAAAAACTACAAGTAAATTTTATTTATAAATAAGTTTTATGAAGATTAAAGATGAAAGTAAGTTAAAATATATATTATTTTTAATTGTGATACTCCCTGAAACAATTAGCATTTGGAATCAAGGATTTGGGTGTGAGACTTTTTGCAATATTTGGCTTTTTTATCGACCGAAACAATAAAATGATCGACACCATCGAACTGAATATCAGTAACTGGACGAACAGCTCTTTTGCCAATACCTGATATGCTAGGCTGTGCTTAGTACAAGTTTTGAGCAAATGATTGCCCTACGGACCGTCAAGCAGCTATTGCCACTTGGAAATCTGGAAGCTGTAAAAGCGGCTCTTCATCGGATGTATTGTTAGAAGCTTTGATTTTTTCGGCGTGCCGTTGTCTCAACAATGAATTCAATAATATCATCTGTAAAAAAGTAATTAAAGAGTTCTATTGTTGTTTTGAGCCAATGGAAGTAACGAATATCCTCGAAACGCTGCCTAATTCACATGTAAGCACAACGAAAACTTGTGAAATACTAGTTTGGAGAGCGCTTTCGAGGTTTAAGATGCAAGTGCATCGACAGCTGTTTACTGAACAGAGAAAGTGAATACTTATCAAATAATCCAAATAGAGTCATACATCCACCAAAAACATCCAGAATTAGGTTAAACTGCTGACAATAAAGATAGAGTTTCTTTGCGTTTAAAGGATGCTCTTGTAGTTGTAGTTGATGTCGACGCCTCTTGTGTCGGATCGGTTTCAACTACTACTGAATAAGCCGATGGTATGACCACTGTGCTAAATTGCATAAATTTGCTGAATCTATAAATGTATCCGTGGTCTGAGCTACAGCCATACTTTGAGCGCATTCTGCTATAGTTTGTTTTGTATTATCTGGCAATATTTTTTTTGGTCTCGATACTATCGAAAACATAAGTGGGATTCTCAAGATTGTCATCGCTTTCAAAACTTTCATCTGTGCTCTCTATAGAACTTTCTACAGGAACGATGAATTCGAGGAATTGTTCATCAGACATTTGGTCCAAATTAATATTTTTCTTACAAGCACGTTTAGTAAGATCCATCTTTCATGCAATTTTAAAATAGAGGAATGAAAATAATACAATAATAAGCCAACAAATAGTGTTTTAATATACGAGTACATATCGAAGATGAAAACATTGAACAAGGGGGATATTTTTGTACCCACAACCCGGCAAGACCGTCTTTAGACTGGCTCAGTGTTGCCAGAAGTAGGGGAAAATCCTTACAAGTAGGTATTTTTGATACTAAAATAGAAGCGTAGGGAAAATCGGACAGATTTATTATATTCTCCAAAATGTAGGGATTTTTTTCGTCATGTCGCATTATTTATGAAATAAATGCAAACATAACGTTTTTTTTTAGTTGGCGACATTAATATTTATGTATGTATGTACGAGGATATGCCAAGGCGAATTTCATATACCAGGTGGTGTCAAGCCTGCAACAACAAAATCTGCCTAGTACTTTATTGCAATGAAATTTGACAAGCCAAACTTCATAAAAAAAGCAGCTGTTAACTTGGCACCACTTTATGTTGTTTTAATTGAATTTAATTAAAAGTACATATGTATGTATTATTTTTTTTAGTTTTTTACTTATTTTTTACAAAGAATTTTAAATCCCCTACCAAAAAAAAAGGTGTTATAAGTTTGTAGTGTGTGTCTGTGTATCTGTGTGTCTGCACGAGTCCACCTATAGACCAAACGGCTGGACCGACTTTGATTTAGTTTCTTCTGTTGGAAAGGTGACTTGATCGAGAATGTTCTTAGCTACGTTTTAAGAAAATTGGTCCAGCCCTTTAGAAGATATCACATCTTGTCTAGATAAATCGGGGTTTTTTTTTAAATTTTAATTTTTGTTGTTTTATAACTAATGGTTTTTTTTCTATTTTAATGACAATAATGCGTAGGGATTTTTGTAGGGGAAATTTTTTCAACGTGTAAGGAAAAATCGGATTTTTTTTAGCATGTGGTAGGTATTTTTTCGAGAAATCTACTGGCAACACTGCACGCTCTTCACTATTTAATTTCAAAAGCATACTTTTTAATATTTTGTTTACTTTACGCTTTATTCTAAACGTGCTTTCTTAATAGTTGCGAAAAATTAAATTTTCGCAATGATTTTTTTTTGGTGCTAAAGCCTGGTACTCTGTTCACAATTTCGTGCGAAATGCTGTCAAACTACATGTACAAGTATTTGGTGTGAAATATTTGCGACATAAATTTGCAAAAGTAGTACTCTGTTGTTATTGCGAAAAACACGTAAAATCTATCTGGCAGCATGTTTTTGCATGCAAAACGACTCTGGCATCATTTTAGTTTAGCTGCGAAACAACATGAGCAGTACTTTTTTTGCACGGAATTTTGACAATGTTGCATACTTTCAAGCAATAAAAGCGAGAAATTTATATGAAAAAAAAACGCAAGTTTTGTCAAAATTTTCACGCGAATTAATCAATGTTGCTGAAAATTTTTTCACAATTTCGAACAGAGTACATACCAGCCTTAATTTGCTAACTTTTTTCACTTGATTGGTTACAACTGACGAACGACTTGTCAGAATTACGTTGAGGGAGTAAAACAAATGTGAAAAAGTGTAGTCTAAAGACAGTTTTCTTTATTTTGAAGCGAAAACATATGTAATGTGCCACTGGAGATCAAAAATCGAAGGCCGTCTTGAGACGGTCTTGCCTGTTAGAGGGTTAGTTAAATAATTCTTTATATATGTATGTATGTATGTGTGTATGTTATTTATTAGTATGGTATAGTATATCGATATTAAAATTAATAATAATAGGTACTTTTAACTAGGCATGTAGCGAATGTCAGTTTAGCGAATAAGAAAGCGGGTGATAAATTTTAATTTTTGCGAAAGCGAATGCAAATACTTACAGTACATTAAAAAACAAATGAAAATAAATTTGTATAAGAACATGAAGTTGCATTGTATACTCGTACATAGTTGTGCTACATGTTTACATTTTATTTAAATTGATTCTCGGATTGAGCAAATATTTATTAATTTATTACAAATATACATACATAAATTCAATATATTCTAATTTTTAATGCTTATACCAAAAACTTTAATTTCACCAACAATGATTGATAATTTTTTTTTCTTTATAATTTCTTTTAGGTAAGTGCTCACATTGTTCTGAATAACTGAATAAATATACTCGTACAAGTAAGTTTTACTTATTTCCTTTTTTTTAAACATATGCATATCTTAAAGGATATTTTTGATTTATAAGAGCTTTATAAAACAGTTTTCAATACGAAAATATGTATCACACTGAGCTATAAAGGGTTATATTTTAGACTTTAAACTTCAGCTTAATTTAAATTTGCAACCTATTTTAGCAAATATGTAAATATTTTGAATAATTATCCTTTAACACACAATTATGTACATATGTATGTGTACAAAATTTCTCAATGACCTTTAAGTCGTTCAGCAATTAATTATTTATACTCATGATGCTACAATTTACTTATATACATACATACATACATACTTATACTCAAATTAGTATACATATGCATGTATACTCGTAACATAAACATTTCATTAACAATCAGCTAAATAGTGTGTACTTACTTTACTTCATTAATGGTTTGGCATGTGGCAAAGCAAAAGCCAAATACTATACAATAAAAGCAACAGCAACAGCAACAACATGTAATAAAACATTAACAAAAAGGAGTAATACCTAAAGAGTGGTTGCATTAAGAAGATAGGCTATTATAAATATTTCAATCAGAATACAGTACAGTTAGATAGATGTATGTATGTATGTTTGTATGTGCATATACACGCGTATATGCAAGTGGCTCTGTGCACACAAATGTGCATTTGTAAACGACGCCAGAGCAACAACATTATAGTAACGGTGGCTAAAAATTAAATACGTCCTCGACCTAGTTCGATGTCAATGTTATTGTGCCACATAGAAACACAAACACAGCTACACTCAGCAAATAATAAGGCTGGCTGGCTGGCTGGCAAAGTAAAAGGTAGTCGTCACTGAAAGCTAAAGGCAACAAACATCATCATGCAACAGCCCACCATCTCCATCATCGCCAGCATCAACATCAAGTAGCATTGCCAACAGCATCAACATCAACAGCGCATTTAACGCGAACACAGCAAGTAAATGTGCTCTTGGAAAACACACAAACACCGATTAAGGCAGTCTTGGCCTCAAACAACAGGCACAAGTTTCCCACGTCTATTTATAGAATTATTGTATGTACCTCTATCAGCAACCACCAAAATGCACACGCCATTGACTCAACCGCATGCAACAGCAACAGCAACACATTTGTCGTACATTTGACTCCTCCATAGACAATACAGAAAACCGCTGCAAAAATAACTGGCTCGCTACAAGGTGCTGACTGACGACTGACGACTGACTCCTTTTTGACATAATAACCGCGACAAAACAAAATGCGAATAATAACGCTGTTGTTGGTGATGCCAACAACGGTGGCAGAGTTCTTGCTGCTGGTGTGAGTACGAGTGCAGCGCTGTCTGTGGTGTTGCATTCGCTGGTTATGGGAATATGTACGTCCTTGCACTTGTAAGTAACAATTCAATGCTACTGGCCTTAACAAGGTACGATTACTTCTATCCTCATACTCGTACAAGCAAAGTACTTCTCTCGTTATATTGCATACATACATACATACATGCATACATACCATACTACATGCAAACATAGAGATGTGATGTTTACCGAAAAATCTCACTGCCCCTTTTGATGCTTTCACACAAACCTCAAACCCGTCGAGCAGCGTCTAAATAAATATAAAACGGAAATTCCACTGCACTTCGCATTGATTAGAATGCAGGCCAATGCACCCTATTTAACGTAACCAACCAACCCTTCCAATAATCAACAAATCTTTTCGCCGCCCAACTTCAAATTTTTTCCCTTCAATTTCCAGCAAAGTTCATTACACCTTTGTTACTCATACCCAATTACTTCGAGCAGCGATGCCAACTTGGTGCTTTTGGCACTATTTTTAGTGCTTTTTGAAGACTCAAAACGCCAAATTTTTAGTGTTAGTGCCAAAGTAAGAAAAAGCACTAAGTAGTGCTTTTAAGAAATTTGTGTATTTCTTAAAATTACTTCAATAAAAACTTTATTTGTTTTTTGAGTCTAAAGCATACTTTTTACGTCTTTTCGTTTAAGATACTATTGCCGAAATAGAAAATATTAAACATTATTAAACTTCACTCGTTTGGATCCTCACTCGTTTCTCATGTTAGTGCTTTTTACGCCTTGTAGATCTCAAAATTACGCTTTTTAGTGTTTTTTTTTTTAATGTTGATGTGCTTTTAGAGACGAAAAAGTTGGCATCACTGACTACGAGTAGTACTCTATTTTTTTCCTTATTTATGCTCTCTTCTATGAGTGCTATTCATCACTTTCTCTGTATTTCTCACACTAAATTTCACTCCTACACTTTAGTTTACTTTCTTCATTTGACGAATTTCTAGCTGAGTTTAGAAAGAGGACACTCATAATGTGTACGAGTACATACAAACTGTCCTTTTTTTTGTTGTTGAAATTTTCCCTTAACGTTTACTTGTGCTGTTTTACTCCTGCTACTCGGAAATACTCTTATTTGCTCGCTTGCACTTTCTTCGCTCTTTACGTGCTTAATAGGTATGAGTCTGTGATATTTCCCCCCATCTAATCAGTATGTATTGCCATTTTAGCATTTTCACTGCTAAATTCAGCATATTCTTACGCCAAAAAGCATTCAACTAAAAAAAAGCCGGAGTTTCATGATTCTTTTTGATTGCTTGTGTTTAGCAGGCATTCACTTAAACCATGTAAATTTAAAATCTATCATTTTATTTTTTTCTCCCATGACGCAAGTGTGTAAGGCTGAGTTTACATCTGGCATTTCTTGTGTTGTCATTTTCAAATGCGTGCAATGCCGTTCCCATCAAGTTTTTCGATAACACACAATTTTGTTGTGTCATTGTGGCAGGCAAGTGTCCCATCCTTAATGATGGCAATACGGTAACATTGTCTACATCAAGAACTAATTTTGATATAATGAAATTTAAAGTACGTTTCCATATACATACGTGTTTTGGAGCAGAAAACTTGTTTTGCTCAAAACCAATGTTTTGCTACATGTTTTCCCATACATTTTTCATATCAGCAAAACACCTCAAGTAAGTTGTTTTCCTCCAAAACATCACAAAATTTGTCAGTGCAACACTGCATTGCTGGCTGAAACTTCGAAAAAAGCCGCAATATGCTGATAAAAGATGGCATTAAAACAGAATATTTAAATTCTTTAAGCAATTGCACAAACCACATCAGTTGTATTTATGTATATGTTGTTTATATGTATGTAAATGAGTGAAAAATTTGCTAATCTAAATAATAAGGTTTGCGGCCTTGATAATAAAATCAAATTAATTGCGAAAATTCGTATAACCCAAGAACACAAAAAAGCATAATGGAAACACTTCGAAGTGTTCTGAGAAAAACAGCTTGTTTTGCTCATAGTGGAAACTTACTATTTAGCGATTGTTTTTTATTTTTAGCCATCCAGACACAAATGACCTAATTCACTAATACGGCATTTACATTGTCTCAAAATCTAGTAATTTTGAGATTTTGAGCTAAATCTAGTTCTTTTTACTACATTCCCTATACAAAACAAAATCAACTTTTGTAGGAAATCTACTAAAAATCTAACATTTTTAATTATTTTTTACTACATTGTATATCATAATTTATATAGAAGGTGAGTGAATTAGCTACGCTCTTCACAACTTTTTGTTGAAGGTGTTTGAATGAGCTAAGTCGGCATTTTTTTCGTTAAAATTCAGGACTAAATTTCAGGCAAAGGATTTTGTCTCAGATACAAATCTTGGAAACTGTCAAAAAAGCTTAGTGTAAACGATGTAAATTTCGTTTAAGATTTCTAATCAAATATACTAGATTTTGAGACAATGTAAATGCAGTATAAGAAGATATAGGATGTTTTTGTTTGAAAATATTTTTGAGTGTTTGGCTTTTAATTCTCTAAATCATTTTCTTCACAAATGGTTGCTGTCTTTGATAATAATAAAAAAATAATAATAATATTATCTACCATGTTTTCAAAACATAAAAATCACAGGACATTTACATTGCATTTTACAAAACGAAATCAAATTTGTCAGTCGATTTGTAGAAAATCTACTCAAAATCTAATGTCCTTATTTTGGTTTTACTACCCTGTTCAAAATTTTTTATACAGAAGATGATTGAATTAGCTACGGTCTGCTAAAAAAAAGTGTGTGAATTGGCTACATTGCAGCTGTTTGCTTGTAGTTTTGGTAATTTTTCAGTTAATGGGTTCTGTTTTGGATAAAAAAGTCTTGATAAACGTAAAAAAGAACTTGTTGTAAACGGTATAGATTTGCATAAAGATTTTAATTAAAATTAACTAGTTTTTGTGCAGCTGTAAATGTCCTATAACAATCAAATTAAATTATGTATTATAGGAGCATTTCAAAAATATACGGAACAACCGGCAAAACCAGTAAATTATATACACAAATCTTCTAGCATAGACAATAAATAATGAGTCTTATGAATTCCACACGTGAAAATTTCCGAAACAAATTTTCCGTTCGCATGTATTTTAATTTCGTATCATCAATTCCAATAAAATTAAAATCTTACATATTTCCACTTTTTACAACAAACAAATCTTTGTGAATGATTTTCTTCATAAATTGTCAAAATGTTTCGCAATCGTATGAAGTTTTTTTTTTTGATACCAAATGTTCACACGTTCGGAAATTTCCATGTGAAATTTTATTTATGATAAGCCTGAATAATTGTTTTAAAGAATCACAACTGCGACATTTTTCCGTCCATAAACAAGACGACGACACAATCGTCGAACAGAATTAGGGCAACAATTTATACTATTTTTGTCGATTTTATGTTGATCTAAGGTCGCAAGAGGACTACTCAATTCGAAAGGTTTCACTTATGGAGGAAAATCCTCAGTTTGCTGTGCAGGACCAAATTTATTTTAATTTTCATTACTCTCTATATGACTTTTGAGCTTAAAATCTTATAATTGTTGCAAATTTTAAAAATCACAGTGAGTGAAATTCACAATAGCGACATTCTTTGTCGAATGCAAGTTACCAAATGAAAATTCATTCAATCAGCACTTTCGACTACATTCGAAGACCGCAAGTTGCTCATAATTAGGGCTTGTATTAGGAAAGTTTAATTGTTAAATTTTTACAACCTTATTTACAAAAATTATTAACGCTTTATAAAGAGTTTTCAAAAAAAAATTTCATAAAAAATTAATAATTTTTATAAATAAGGCTGTTAGATTTTGTGTGTCTTGGATGCCTAAAGTAATTTCTGAACGTACACTTTTTAAAATCGCGCGTTTTCCAGCACATGTTTGCCAAGTTTCGTGGGAATCGGTTAAGTAGAAGTGCGTATAATTTAATATTTTAAGCTTTCATGGGCGTGGCTGAGACCACCTTTTAAAATGCAAGATTGGGTCCTTTTCAGAGCTCAGGCGGTGTGCAAAGTTTCGTAAAAATCGTTTACGTGACACATAATATTAAATTTTAATAGGTGTGGCTCAGCCCATTTTTATTTTAAATTTGAAATTGTGTCGTTACGAGAGCACAAGGATGAGAGCAATCGAATGAGTAAAAGATCACACATTCAAAAAAAAAAAAAAAATAAAAATAAAGGGCGCCTGCCGCCCTTTTGACAATGAAAGTTATATCCTCCCAGGCAAAAAAATAACTTTTAAAATCGGTGTAAAGCAGCTGATGATCAGCTGTTAATCAGGCTTATTATGAACAGCAACGTGCGGTTGATAAGAGAAACTTTTACAACTAAGTTGATAAATCGGTATTACGAAATGTCAGCGGTTGAAAAGAGGCATCAGCCCTAAGTTATCAACCATCAACTACAAAATCACTATTGTGAATAGCTATTAATGGAAATTTATACTCTTTTTTGCAACTACAAAATAGTAGGAGAAAAATATTCACTCGAAATGTATAAATAAATATCGTTAAAAATAATCAAAATTATTGATTTTTGCACAGAGAGCGTATTATGAGCAACAAAAAGCAAATTGCAAGGCTTATAAGCTTGATGGAAGCAAACCCGGACATCGCAAAGGGAGTCTGCTCAAAAGTGGTTGGAGGAATATACCACGGAGTTAAATAGTTTAGGTCCACCTAAATGAAATTTACTACATCTTATTTTTGTCATTCGTTAGCTGTTATATTTTTTTTTCTTCAAATGCATATTCACAACTGCGAATATCCATTTAATCATTCACAACTTTATCAACTGGTTTTCGTAATAACTATTTCAACCATAGTTGACAAATTTTTATACTTTTCATTCAGTTGATGGTTGCTGTTCATAATACGGCTGAATATCATTTGTGTGAAATCAAGGCAAAACGTCCGATAATTTTCTGACAGCAAATATATAAAGCGAATATGCAGAGTTGCAAATCGAGACCACCTGTTATCAATTCGCCTTGTATAACCTCTACTACCAAGCGAAGCTATTTAATTATTTTAGATGAAACATTTTACGCACATTTTGCGAAAAATTTTCTCGGGTTTTTTTTATATACCAATTTTGTATTAATTAAAAAAGAAACATTATTATTTTATGTAAGCACACTACATTTAAACACATACATTTTTTATTAATTTTTGTTTAGAATTTAAATCAATAACAAACATATTTAAATTTACAATTTTCATAATTACTGACGTATTCATAAAAAAATATTTAAGGTTCATTAAGGGCTTATTTGACATATTTATATGGGAAATTTGTCAAATAAACCTGTAATAAACATAAAATATTTTTTTTTTTTGTGAATACGACAGTTAAAATTTTACAGTTAAATTGAAGTTGTAGTTCTAAGGAAAATTTGTTACTTATTATTGTAAAATATTCATTTAACCATTAAATAAAATGAACACATTTTGAGGGCCATTATTACAAGTTAAATATAGTTAAAAAAGGTAGGATTTTATCGGAGGTATAAAAAGATTTTCATTAGTACAATTTTACTTCTTTAACCTGTGATAAGTTAAATAAAATTCTTAATAATACGTCCCATAAAATCCTGCTTTTAACTACCTTTAAGTTGTAATAATGGCCCTAAAAAGATTTAAACAAAAAACAAAAAATTAAGTCCATACGATACTAAAACAACAGATAGTTAGTTGCTCTTAATTAAGAGGAAATGAGATTTGCGAGTTGTACAAATGTATGTAGTATATGTAAAAAATTTTTAAAAGCAAGAACTAAAGTGTTTTTTAAAATATTCAATTACACCAGCCTGATCAGGATTTTCAATTGACGGACGGCGATCACGTTCATCATAAAGTTTTCGGATGGTCTTAGAGATATCACTGAGGCTATCGACGTCGTCTTCTGTGAAAGATCATTTTCAAAAAATTAGTTTTTAATTTTCTCAATTAAAAATTATTTATTATGTACCATTATATTTATGTTTGCGGCTTAAACGGGGGTTGGAAGAAAGCACGGCCTCATCGAGCATATCGTGCTCGTGAAATTTAATATCTCGGGAATATCTTACGGGAGGAGCCAAAAACCAATACTTATTTAATATGACCTTTAAGCCAGGCAATTGCTTTAATTCCGCCAGCGCCTCGGGTTGCTCAACCAGAGATAGGAAAGCTCTTAATTGTAAACAATCCAATTGTGAGGTGGCATTCATGAGGCGTATGCAGGATTTGGCTGCTGTCGAACTAACCATGGGATATATCTTTACACTAGGATCATTAGGAATGTTGGTATATGCTACACCCAAAGAACGGCGATTGAGGAAGAATTCCAAATGACCATGTACACGATCCAGCAATACACCCACTATACAGCCCTGAGAGAACTTTTGGCAACATTCCCAACGTAGGCCATTGTGATAAATCTTGCCCTCATAAGAGATACCCCACGACTGGTCATTAATACCCAGGACAGAGGCAAAGCTGAACTTGAATCGTGTTAAATCAACTTTGTCGGTGCCAATGCCGAACATCTGAAAAAAAAAACAAAATTAGAGAAAATATTTAATATGTACATACAAAAGTAATTTTGGATAAAAGATAAACTGCAATAGTTTTTACATAAAGTTTTATTTAATTCGCTAATACGTAAAATAAATTATTTTCTGCATACATATCGCTAATTTATTTATTTTACAGACGATTTTTAAACCAAAAATATTTGTATGAAAATAACCAAATTTCCGTCATTTAAAAATTTTCATTAAATTACTTAAAACTTGATTATATGTAAATGGGAGCCGGGGGTGTAAATTATGTGCAAAACTTGAAATTTAAAAACTACACTTTTAGAAACTACCAGTTTTGTATGTACTCGTACGTGTGCATGCTCGAAATTCCGATCAGGGGGAAAATTACTGCACGGGATACCGAACGAAATTACGAAATATTTCAATAGAGTTTATATGGAAATATTTTAAAATTTCGATCGATATCGAATGCCGTAATTTGCCACCAGGGGGTCTGTAATTCGAAACGAAGAAAAATGCTTTCGAATCTGAATGTAATTCGCATACAAGTTCAAAAGCATTTTCCTTCATTTCGAATTACAGACCTCCTGGTGTCAAATTAAGGCATTCGATACCGATCGAAATTTTAAAATATTGCCATATAAACTCTATTGGAGTATTTTCATTTTTTTTTTGGAATTACAGACTATTTTTTACAATAAAGTATGTGCGTATGTAAACCTTTCAGAACTTAATAATGGATTAACCATTCACTTAGATTTCGCGATATAGTGAACCGATTCGCTTCAAGTAAAAATCTACAAAATGTTGGAAAATAAATTTTTTGAAAAAAATGTGTTATTTTTTCAAATAAGTTTTTAACTACTAAGCCGATAAAGTGCAAAATTTAATCAGCTTTTGAAGTAACAAAAACTTCCAGCGAATCTCATTAAAGCCGCTTGATTTGCTGGAGAGATATCGTTGAGAGAAAGCTCGAAAATGGCGCTTTATTTTAATAACTCCAAAAGCTCTTGTCAAATCGATTTTTAGAGATCCATTGACCTTTTTAGACTTGGATACTATGTTCGAATACCGCAAATGTGACCTAAACATGTAAAACATCTTTTATTTACATTTGAAGAAATAGAATGACATTAAAAGCCTGAATATATACAATATCTATAATACCACATTCAGTGACCTAAATTGGTTAAATGGTTCAAGAACTATTGGTGTCGAAAATCCAAAAAAAAAAAATTTATATTATTCTAAAAATTTTCAGCGCCTAGAGTTTGTTTCGGGATGGCCGTCATGGTCAACCGTATCTCGTATTATTTTTAAGTACAGTTTTTAAATTTTAAAGATATGCCCAAATTTTCAAAAATTACAAATTTAAAAAAAAAAATCCAAATGTTAATTTTAAAAATTATTCACAAAATTTCCCAAACTTTTTATAATTAAAATGTTGGTATTTATTCTTGCTTGTAGAATTTATTAACCCTTGGTTATTTTTTTTAAACTAACGTTTAACACATAAACATTTAAAAATTGATTTTAATTGGTATTCATTAAAACTATTTCTCACAATTAATTTCAATTGTTATTGCAATCACATCTTCCACACATTCTATATGGATGTGTTTTTTTTTTACTAGCAGATCTTACGTTGGTGTATGCAAATTAAAATATTGCATTTAATTTACATATGCTAAATGAATTTTTTCTTAGAAACGAGACGATGAAAAAAATCCCAGCTTAAATATAAATTTAAATGAACGTAATAAGTGTTAGATTATTTTTTTAACTACTTTTATAACTATGTACATATCCCTCGGTCTCATACATGTATGTATGTACATATACAGATGTGTTCAAAAAAATAGGAGTGCTAATTTAAAAAAAAAAGTTTCAGTTATTTCAGTTAGTTTCAGTTATGTATATAAAAACAAGCTCATTATTTTCAATATTTTGTTGAATAACCTCCATTTTTAATAATTGTCGCACATCTTCGAGGCATGGAGTCAATAAGGTCCTGACATCGCTTTAACAGGAGTTTCTTCCACGCATCGTTGCCGTTTGTTCTTCAAAATATTTTTTGATATCTTCCTAGAAATGTTCAATAGGATTTAGGTCTCGAGACTGAGCAGGCCACGACATATCGTCCACCTTAAATTAAAATTTTGCAAAAAGTCGATTTTGGCCGTTTTTGCAGAAAAAAGTGGGTTAAATATTTCGCTATTATAAAAAAAAATTTGCAAAAATACCAATTCTACATTTTACCTTATTCAAAAGGTATATAGGAAAAGGCTATAGGAAATATTACAAATAAATTTTTTGTTCAAAACTTTCGTTTTTGAAGGAACCAGAACGTTTCGAAACAGACCTATTTTTTGTTATAAATATAAGGCCTTTTGTCTCAAATTCCAAAGCTGTCACGTTGAGACAAGATATTTATTTATTTATTTAATAAATACTTTACAAAGTAAATTTGCAAAGTATTGTTGCACAAATATGGGCGGGGTAACTAGACCATATGCCCAAGATGGTATTAACAGTATTTTAAAAGTTTTTGTAACGGACTATGGGATTCGGCGAATTTTTTTTTTGGGGAATTGCCGGAAACTTACTTTCTGTGTATTAATTGCATCATTTTCTACCTAAACGAGCATTTTCAACCGAAGATAGTATTGATCAAATGGAACACGAGCTGTAGGATAATTTTCAAATACATAACAAAGCCAAGAAACCAATTGAAGTTTGGTTTTTTTTGGTAACCGTAAACAGCTGTTTGCTGGTTAGATATGTATATGTATGGTGTTGTTGCACTTTTGAAATTGGCAAACAAATGAAAACATAACAAGCGGGTTATGGGTATGGAAGCACTAATAGGTGAAGCAAATACATTCGAATCCGCTTTAGCGCAACACGCTTTACTGAAAAAAAAATCCGATTACTGAAAGCGATACAAATCCCCGCACTGATTTTAAACGCAGCTAGTCTTATTCACTTCGCTTTAGCGAAACATCGCTTTACTGAAAATATCGTATTACTGAAAACCAAAAGTAAGCCCACAACTACGTTTTGTATGAAACTTACTTCGCTTTAGTGAAAAAATAAACAATGACAAATTTATTTATTAGAAATCGATTGCATAACTTAAGGCTGAAAAAATTGTGCATGGTTTGTCCGTTAACAAATTAAATGGCAAAATGTATTTGTCCTTTTCGCTCTTACGTACTATTATATTGTCAATGCAAGTGGCTAGACATTTTCGAGAAATTCGTGAAAAATTTCAACAACAAAATGTGCACATATGCATGTGTATGGTTACTGATTTTAAGCAGTACGCTTAACTGTAACAAATTTCAGTAATCCGAACTACGTTTTAGAGAAAAAAATTGGATAACTGAAAAAAAAATTGGGTTTTGGTTATTTGCAGTAAAGCGGAGTCGACTGTATATGTATTTATTTATGGTTACGGCTATGACATTATGGAATGGCACGTCTGATTGAAGCTATAGAAAAAAAACTTCAGAAATTAGTTGTTTGAAAAAAACACCTACGAATTATGCTGAAAATAACAGTAGGGTGCTCTTCAAAAGATTAAGGTTATGCTGTACTTTTGATTAAAAATACAATTGCATACTATTTGTCACACAAAATATTTCTTGATTTGTTATTAAACAAAATTTGAGACTTTTTATTTTTAGTATTTGCATTTTTGAATTGTTGTTTGTTGTATTTTCCCTTATGTTTTTGTCGCGCAGATTACTAATAGTAAATAATAATAATAATAACAATAAAAATATTCATTATGCACTAACTGTTTAAGACTACATTGCGCAGCCACAGATAAAAGTTACTATAATTCATGAAAACAACAAAACTTGAGCACGTGAATAGTGAGTGATCAGAAAAAAAAATAAATAAATAAATATTACTACACTTCAGTTAATTCTTGTTATAATAAAGTCCCGGTGCATTTTCGTTATGGCTATTTTTCCACTTTATTTTTATTAGTATTGTTGTCATCTAAAATTACATGTAAATTTGTTTGCTTAAAAAATCTACTTACATACATACATATGTATGTATATACATGCACAATGTGCATGTAGTAAATGCAAAAAAAAAAAACTATTATTAAAAGACTTGCAATACAAATTAGTTACAGGCATAAAAACAGCACTTAACGTCCCCTTGTGCAAACTAAAACAAGGCTTTATATGTAGCTTCGAAAAATAAAAGTACCCTGCAGTCGACGTAGCTAGCGAATGTCTAGCTATTTCCTTAACTACCAATCATTACCATTAACTACCAGAATACCATTACATGTGGCAACTGTAGTAGGTTGCCGATTTTTCATTAGGGAAATACCTAACGATTTTGAGTCAATTTCTACTTTTAAAACTGCAGGGCATATACATACATATGCATTAGAATGGTCGTTAGTTTTATTTCTTATATTCTCTCCCCCAAATCGGTTCAGTTTTATGTAAAAAAAAGTACACAAAAATTTCATGGCGATAAGTTGTGTTTTAGGGGGTGCGTCCGTCCCTCAAAGTTGGCCCACAAGCCCATTTATTCAATGTACATATGTATTTTTTAAAATTTTTTTTGTTAGTTTTCTTTTGACTATATGTACGAGTATATGTCTGAAATAATTTAATTTAATTTAAGCTCTTTTTGTACATGCTTAGTATAAATAATTTCCATGTAAATATAATTTTGGTAAATATAACTTTTGCTATCTTGTTGGTTATTTGCTTTATTATTTTTTAAAATATTAATTTTAGCAAAAAACTTTCTTTGAGACTAATGTTGTTGCTCAATATTACATTGGTCAAATTACATTGAAAATTTGGCTTTAAGGCCAACTTTGAGGGACGGACGTACCCTTAGTTTTTTTTTTAAATAAAACTAAACCGATTTCATAAGAAATAACTAACGGCCACTCCAATGTATATGTATGTATTTACCCTGCAGTTTTGAAAGTAGAAATTGACTCAAAATCGTTAGGTATTTCCCTAATGAAAAATGGACAACCTACCACAGTTGTCACATGTAAAGCAAGAGGTCGCCTTTTGAAATAAAAAAAAAAAAAAAAAATAACGGCCACTCTAATATACATACATACTATGCATGCACTAGAAGTTTTTTTATACTAAAAACTATTTTCGAACGCGGCACGCTTTATGTTCGACTGTGACTGTGATGTCATTTTCTTAAATTTTTTGCTTTGTTTTTTTGCCGGCAATTGTCTTTTGGCAATTGAATCGAAATAATTAGCTAAATTAAATAACAATAAGGCTGGCTGCATTTTTATGGCGCTTTATTTACACAGAATTTTTTTGTTTGGCAAAAAATTAAAAGAAAATTTGAGATAAACAATGTGAGATTTGGTTAAAAACGAATTTGGGATCCTTTATCTGCATTTCGCCGAAGAGCTATCATCTATCTATACTTGAATTCCTTAAAAGTTAGTTAATTGCTACTTAAATTTTATGCCAAGAATTATATATGTATGTACATGCACACACACATAGCGCCAACCTTAATTTAAAAAGGCCCTATGTCATTACTTTTTTCAAATCGAAATTTTTGCTTTTTTCAATACCTAAGATGTTCTTCTAATGAAATATACAAAAAAAAACTCGATTAAAAAAAATTGTGAGTTAGGGCCTTTCTATATACATACATATGTATTTATTTATATTTATTTCATTCATTCATTCATTTTCTCAAACTCTTTAAAGAACTAAACATGCTCTTATAAATTTGTTAGTACTGAACTCGTTAACTTATTTGCCTGCTTTTTTTTTCTTGTTCAAATAAATTGATCATAATTATTTTTAGATTTAACGCTACTAAAATCAATATTTATAGAATTCATTGATCTGTTGACGAAACGTAACTTACTTACACTCTGCTTTTAACATTTCAATCATTCATTAATAAAAATTAATTAAATATTAAGGAATTAATTTTTGAGATGCATTACAAATGATGCATAATACAAAAGCAAGAAAAAAAAAAAAAAAAAAAATAGAAAACGCCACAAATAATAATTTAATTTAATAACATATTTGGAATAAGTTTTTTTCTAGGTTATCCAAATGATACACGAACATTTTTCATTGTATTTGTTGCGCAAAACCAGGGTTGTCCGATTTTTTCCCACCTATTTCGCCAAATTGATTTTAAAAATCGCCGAAAGTCGCCAAAATCAATTTTATGTAGGTTTTCTTAATATACATTTGAGATAACAAATTTGTTTTTATATAACTATTTTTTTTTTACTATAAATTTTTATAAAATAATAGTAAAAAAAAATTCGCAGAAAATCGCCAAAAGTAGAAATAAAATCGCCAAAAAAAAAAAAAAACAAAACATCAAAATCAAATTGCTTTCCTTTCCTTGCAAACGAGTTTTGGTAGGATTTATTTTTAAACTATTCTTTCTACAAGAAACAAATTTTCCTGAAGTACAAAAAGCTTTGAAGTTCAATTAATTCAGTTAAAAAAAAAATCGCCAACAAATTTATTAATTGCCACAAATAGCGCCAAATCAAAAATTTCGGTGCCAAACAAGTCGAAAGATTGCCATGTTTGGCGAAAAATCGCCATATCTGACAACCCTGCACAAAACGTTTTTTTTTTTTCATTTATGGCGAGTGGGTGTAAAGAAGTAAACTATGGCGAAATCTTCTAAAATTAATAAAAATCGTCATTTGATGATTCGTATGATTGTACTGCCTTATTTATAAAAAAAAACAAAATATTACGGCCTTTTGAGGCTTATAAAGAATACTTTTGTATGGAAATCTATTTGATAAACCCTTTATTAAGCCTTAATAATTTTTATAAATAAGACAGTTAATTTTTTTTTAGATTTTAAGCTTCAGTTCAAAGTATACCGCCCAATAACGAATGATAAGTGTCTGTTTCACGATATGGAAAGAAAAGAAAGAAAGACTTACAATTGATATTGAAAAAAAAAAATTCATATTTTATTGTTGTTGTTTTCAGTATGAATTTTCAGTCGAAAGTTTTCCTTCCATAACGTGAAATAGGGCATAAATTATTTTAAACAAATTATATGGACTAAAAATATATTTAGTGCATAAAAACGAAACAAAAACAATGATTTAATTAAAATCAATTTTATGGAATTTAATAGGGCATTAAAAAATTAATCAATTTATTCTTTACATTTACATTTTGGGATATTAGTTTTGTTAAATAATATGAAATAATGGTACGATATTATCATTCATGCAAAATTTGTATTATACTAGCAGCACTATATTTGCTCACTGTCGCCAACAAAATAGATATTAGTTTAATTGGACTACAACGACAAAATGAGCATAGACAACAACCTGCCGCCGTGTTGGCTTGCTGTCGTCAAAAGTATCATTCTCATATAAAAATGTGTATTCTATCCTCGACATTTTGTAGTCGGTAGCTTGCTTGGTTTAATGCACCATAGTTGAATCACTTAGTTCTACTAGATTTTAAACAGATTTCGATCAAATCTAGTGAAGAAGTAAAGTAGATTTTGTATTGTATGGGAAATCTACTGGAATTCTACAAGATTTTGTTCGACACCTCGTAAGTGCTAGATTTTGCTCACATGTAAATATGTACGAGTATGTATGTAAATATGTTCAGTGTAAAAATTTTTGTTATTATAAATAATTTTTTTAATATAACAAACAGTTTTTTATTTAAACGCAATTTTTTTTTACTAAAAATTTTCATTTTTTAAAAACGAAAAATATCGTTAATACAAATTTTCTATTTTTTTTGTATAACCATTATGTGTTTTTTTTTATTTTTTTTTTTGTACTATTAAGAAATTTAGAAAAATTGATTTTCTTTTACAATGATTTGAACCATTAATTATTAAAGATTGTTTTATCTATTTATCTATTTTTAGTACTTAAAATTTTCCTACGCTTATTATCGTTATCAAATACTTGAGCATTATTTCACTTGAGTTTACATGACAGCCTTATCTCTTGCCAAGTTGTAAAAATAAAAAAAATCACAACTTTATTTATTTGTTTAAGAAAACAGTGTGTGTAAATAAATACAAACTGAGTTTTTGTAGAAACACACTTGCTGTCATATGAACGCATCAAAGTGTTAATTACAAAGTAATAATATATTGTACAAAAGAAAAACAAAAGTATTAAGTATTGATTTATGCGACGAAAAGCTGTAACTATTTTAAATAATTTACAAACTCTTTTTAAATTTATTCAAATTCCTATAGGTAATAAATTTGTTTCCCTTGACGCTGATGAGGCATTTAAAATATCAAGAGTAGAAATAGAAAAAAAAACATAATTCTTATTAATTCTAAGCCAAAAAAAAAAAAAAGCTTAAGCAACATCATTTCCGAACTTAATTTTTTGACCAAAATCGATTTTCGATAATCGATCGATGGCTAAACGATTTTCGTAAAAAAAAAACGAAGCCCAAAAAATGTATCGGTTGAACTTTTTTGGCGGTTATGGCTCGATATGTTAGTTACATTAAGGTCTAGGTGCTTCGGCTCTAATCTGATTATAAAGTCTACAGTACTCATAATTGCTGAATTAAGTTAAAGATCAATATGGTTGCACAAATATGTAAAAGAATCATGTGAAGTTACTTTAATTACAATTTAGGTCCTTCGAATCTTATCTTTTAATTTTATATCAATTAGTTTACAGCACACGTTCATACGTAAACATTTTATGAAATTATACGCAAATGAAACCGTATTTTTAATCACTTGTATATGTAAAAATGTATGTATTTTGTAATGACCCACATTGCTATTGCAAACCAGATTTTTTTTTATAACAACTTCGGTTTTTTTTAATAAAAAAAAGCAATTTCAAGACTTCCTTATCACTATTATAAACAAAACGCCTCCTTTAAATATTCATTAATTTCTATAAATTATTGTAATAAATAAAGGGTGTTTTTTTAGAGGTATAGAACTTCGAATTGAATTAAAACACAAGAAAATCGTTTTAATGTCCATCAATTTGGCTTTATTGGAAGGATAATTTTATGCCATTAACGTTTAAATATGATTTCGGGCATGTGGCCGCCGCGGCTGGCTCGAATAAAGCCAATTCTACAGGTCCAATTTTCAACCACTTTTTCGAGCATATGGGGCCGTATGTTGGCAATAACGCCACGAATGTTGGCTTCCAAGTCCCGTAACGTTTCTGGTTTGTTGGCGTAGACGAGCGACTTCACATATCCCCAAAGAAAATAATCCAATGGTGTCAAATCACACGATCTTGGTGGCCAATTGACAGGTTAACCGAATTAATTGCTCTGATGGACGATTATGTCGACCATAAAATGGACGGAGCTTGCGGTAAACTTCGCGAACTGAACCATTATTTTCGAAATAAATTTGCACGATTTGCAAGCGTTGTTCTTTTGTCAACCTGTTCATGATGAAATGGCAAACCAAACTAAATATTAATCACTTGACAGCTGACAAAATGGCCGCCAGTTAAAAAAGTGATGCCAACTTAAAGTTCTATACCTCAATAAAAAACACCCTATATTTAAGACATTTTGTGTTACTAAGGAGGATCATCTTCTTTGTATTGATTTTAAAAATAATATTTTTATAGATTTGACTTTTAACCCGCATCGCTATAATGTAACTGAATACATAATATTTTTATTCTTTCGAGGTAAACAACTATTCATATTGCATGTGTAAACTGAGATAACAATCAAAATCAAAATTAAATTGTATTTCTAAAAACACTTGTTCCCAGCCAAAGTTATTTGTCTCACTGATAAGATGTGCTTTTTTTTAATTTTTCGAGATTGTTGTGTTAACTCATTTCTTTTCTAAATTATATATTTGGTTATTTTCAATGGTGGACTATAAAATAAAAAGAAAATCAGTAATAACAATTAAATATATTAATTTAAAAAAGATGCTTTAAAAACAGACTTCGCTAATCTTGTTATTATTAATATTTATAGTTTTTTTTATTGTTTTTATGCAAACAAAACAGACGACAGCTTATTTAAGCTGAATACACACTAAGCTGAAGGCAAGTAAAATAATAAGCCTTATTACGAGTGTCGTATTACGACTTCGACTACGACGATTTTGTACTTGATTAAAGAATATTGCAACGTTTTTTCTTTCTTTAATCTAGTACAAAATCGTCGTAGTCGTAGTCGAAATACGACACTCGTAATAAGGCCCAATCTCCAGATATTTATACAGAGAAAACTTGAGGCGGGTAATATAAGGGGCCTAATGACGAGTGTCGTATTACGACTTCGACTACGGCGATTTTGTACTAGATTAAAGAAAAAATGTTGCAATGTTCTTTGGTCTGGTACGAAATCGTCGAAAGTCGAAATACGACACTAGTTATTAGGCCCAATATATCGAAATATTTTGGTATATATTTCAGTTGAAATTTTTGTAAAGAATTGTGGGATCAAACTTGGGTGTCTACTCTGCAATTCGAAACGAAAGAAAATCTTGCGAAACTACATGTTATAAATACATATACATACGAGCACATACATATTCGAAAACATTTTCTTTAGTAAAGCGGCTGCTTTTAAGTCTCATCTTGAAAATACATTTACCCCATTTTCCTTCTGTACAGCAGAAGAAGATGCGGAAGTAAATAATTTTTTAGAAGTTGCATGTCAAATGAGTAAACCAATCAAGCCTTTCAGATATCGGGAAATAGAAACCGAAATTAATAAACTTAATTCAAAAAAAATCTCCAGGTTATGACAATATAGACGCCAAAACTCTTAAAAATTTACCTAAAAAGGCTAGAATTTTCCTCGCAGTTGTATTTAATGCTGTTTTGCGACTCTCATATTTCCCAACTCAATGGAAAAACGCTAAAATTATAATGATACCAAAGCCTAACAAACCTGAAAACTCCATTGAATCTTACAGACCTATCAGTTTACTACCAGTTTTATCTAAATTATTTGAAAGACTTTTTCAAAAAAGGTTAATGCCTATATTGGAATCTCTAGAAATTATACCCGATCATCAATATGGTTTTCGTAATAAACATGGGACTCCCGAACAGTGCCATAGAGTTGTAAAAGCAATAAGAGACTCTCTTGAAAACAAGCACTACTGCTCATCTGCATTTCTTGATGTAAAACAAGCATTTGACAGAGTATGGCATAATGGTATTCTGTATAAATTAAAGCATTTGCTGCCAGCTCCTTTTTACCTCCTGCTCAAGTCCTATCTTAGTGATCGTAGCTTTTATGTCAACATCAACGACGAAGTTTCAGAAATCGGACTCATTAAAGCCGGTGTACCACAAGGAAGTGTATTGGGTACAACTCTGTACACATTATTTACTTCCGATACGCCGACAAACAACGATGTAGTATTTGCAACATACGCTGATGATACCGCTATACTAGCAGCCAACGAATCCGCAACCATAGCATCGAATATTATTCAAACGCAGCTTGACTTAGTTAGTAACTAGCTAAAAAAGTGGAACATTAAAGTGAATGCAGAAAAATCCACGCATGTCGCATTTGCACTTAAAAATGGTGACTGCCCTGATGTCAACTTAAATGGTGAAGTAATACCCAAGTCAAATGAAGTCAAATATTTAGGTCTTAATATAAAACACATATAAAAATAAAAAGAAAACAACTAAAAACTAAAACAAGTAAAATGTACTGGCTTCTTGGTCCACGATCGGAATTAAACATAAAAACCGTACTGAAACCTATATGGACTTACGGTATACAATTATGGGGAACCGCTTCCTACTCAAACATTGATTTATGTAATTCAAAAATATCAGTCAAAAATCCTTAGATTTATAATAGGTGCTCCTTGGTATATAAGAAACACTTCAATCCACAATGATCTCAATATTCCATACATAACGGATGAAATAAAAATTTACAGCACAAATTATTTGAAAATACTAAGCGACCATCAAAATATTCTTGCAATAACGCTCCTAGATGACAGTGATGAAGTTAGACGGCTAAAGCTGAAGTTAGACGGCTAAGCTGTATTAGCTCTGTAAATATATAGATATGAATTCTTTAAAATTTTTAAATTTTTAATTGTTAAATTCAATGGAATTTAACGCTACTGTTATCTATTGTTAAACTATTTATTAAATTTGCTTATTATTCTGTTGTAAATAGATTGCAAATAAAAATTTCAAAAAAAAAAAGTTTCACATAGAGCCCCTGTATTTGTGAAAAAAAAAAATAATTAAAAAGCTTTCTATGTAATGAATCAAGTTGACGCTATGCATGCATAGTTATAGCCGAAGTTACATGATTGCCTAATGTGTACTCAGCATTAATGATTCATTGAGCGGATGCTTAAATGACATATGTAGATATGTATGCATGTTTAACACATTTTTATAATAGATACATACATATTTTAAAAATTATTAACTTGTACAAATGTCCTTTAATCTAGTACACAATTCTCGTAAACGAATATTCGACTCGACATACGCAATACGGGTGAATAATGCAGAAAAAAAATCGTTACATACATATCGTGTCATAACCGCCAAAAAAAATTTAAGCGACACAATTTTCGAACTTAATTTTTTGACTAAAATCGATTATTTGCGATCGTAAAAAGTCGATTTTCGTCCAAAAAAAAAAAAAAACGAAGTCCAAAAAATGTGTCGCTATTTTAAAGTCAAAGCTATTTTAGCGGTCATGACTCGATATGTGTAAAAATGTCAAAAAAAGGTAGTACAGTGTTTAAAAAAAATATATACATACATTTTTTTAAAGGTATAGAACTTCGAATTGAAATAAAACACAAGAAAATCGTTTTAATGTCCATCAATTTGGCTTTATTGGAAGGATAATTTTATGCCATTAACGTTTAAATATGATTTCGGGCATGTGGCCGCCGCGGCTGGCTCGAATAAAGCCAATTCTACAGGTCCAATTTTCAACCACTTTTTCGAGCATATGGGGCCGTATGTTGGCAATAACGCCACGAATGTTGGCTTCCAAGTCCCCTAACGTTTCTGGTTTGTTGGCGTAGACGAGCGACTTCACATATCCCCAAAGAAAATAATCCAATGGTGTCAAATCACACGATCTTGGTGGCCAATCCATGGTTAACCGAATTAATTGCTCTGATGGACGATTATGTCGACCATAAAATGGACGGAGCTTGCGGTAAACTTCGCGAACTGAACCATTATTTTCGAAATAAATTTGCACGATTTGCAAGCGTTGTTCTTTTGTCAACCTGTTCATGATGAAATGGCAAACCAAACTAAATATTAATCACTTGACAGCTGACAAAATGGCCGTCAGTTAAAAAAGGGATGCCAACTTAAAGTTCTATACCTCAATAAAAAACACCCAATATATGAATATAAAAATTATGGTTCGTGTTTTTGCAAAATTTTTTATAATATCGAAATAATTAACCCACTTTTTTTTTTTTTTTGTAAAACGGCGAAAAATATATATTTTTTTTCAAAATATTTATTTAAATTGAGTATAACTTTTGACTTAATTGTGCCTTTGATACCAAATTTCTTTTTTGTTACAAATTTTGTTCTTAATTCATCATAAATTTGCTTTTCTAAATCGAACAAGATTTGACTTATCTATTAGCAGAACAGTGGACCAAGGTTGGTAAAAAAGACAAAATTTTAATTTCTTTTCTCGAATATGTATTTCCTAAACTGTAAGCGAACGCCCATAAATGTAGCAGACTTTTTTTTAGCTCTTGTATAGAAAAAAAGGTCCACTTGCAAAAAATCATTTGAATCAGATAAAAAACATCAGCTTGGCATGGGTTTAATTTTACATTAACCCAAGGTTGCCCACTTTGGGGCCTTGTGGCTCCGCCCCTTTTAGAAGATATATAGTCCAAATTACAGAGTTAAGCTGTGCCACAGAGCAAAACTAGCTTTTTTGGAGTTATGCCTCTGTTGCAATAGAGCAGCGACATGTATATCGTTAGCTAAAATGAGAAAAAGGCGTAACTAACAAAAATATAATTTTACAGGAGAAGCAAAGAAATTTATATGACTCATATTCATACAAAAGTATACATATATGTACATACATACATACTAGGGATGCAAATCCCGGGAATTAAATTTTTTAATCCCGGGATTTTCGGGTCAATCAAATCAATCCCCAAATTGTTTACCAAAGTAAATTTATATAAAGTACATGCAAGTACTCAGGTGATTAATTTTTTTCTCGTGTAGTGTGAATGCCTGAATGTCAAAAGTTGTTTACAATTTTTGTACGCCATTTTGTTTTGTTTTGCTTTGTTATACACAATTGTGTATACTGACAACGAATGGGAAGAAGTTTAAATAAATTTTTACTTAAAAAATGTGTTACAAAACATTTAAAAATAATTATATTTAATTATTAATTATTAATCTTTTATTATACTTATTTCACATATTAAAGGTTTATCAATTAATAAATTTACTTTGGTTTTGTCTATCCATACATTTTCTTTTTGTTGCATGCAGATCTGGGACTATTGCATTAAATAAGCAAATGCATTGACCATTTTCCCACAATAAACCAAATCAATGCAAATGTAAATTTATTACATTAGCACTAATTTTAATAATATTAGTGCAATTTTTTTTTTTGCATTTTACTAAAATCCCTTCAAAGACATTCATCAACATTGCATTGTTACTTTTAGTGCACTATTTTTTGCACCACTAACACATTATGAATAGTATTATTGCATTATCAGTGAAACATATAGTGCAAAATACAACGTAAATGTGTACATACATAAAAACATACGTACATACATAAATATGTAAATTTTTTCCTATGTACATATCGTCATCCAAGAGGAAAAATCATATCACTACGTTTTTTATAATTTTTCGAGAGAAAGACAAAACTTGATGAAATTGTTCCAAGCGGTAGTATTTTTCGTTTATAAAATCACCATTTTTTAAGATTTAACTTTACAATAAACGAAAACCTAAGTTCTGATCTTTTTTCAATTGCACGGTTTTTCATATAAGCTCGAGATGCAACGTACTTGAAGTATGAAACTTTTGAATTTTTTTCAATTGGTTCTGAAATCTAGTTTGTATTTATATTGACAGTTTTTTTTCGTTAATTTGTATGTACGTACTTATAAAAGTGCCCTCAATGAACTTTAGTGTATTTTATATTTTTTATTTGTGCTATCTCCTAAAAATATTTTCACGTTTTATTCAATTTTACTGTGTACAATATGTGATAGTGCAATAATATTGCATTACTTCATGATGTGCTTAGTGGCAACACAAAATTAGTGTATTTTTTGTCATGCGATTAGCTGCTAATGCAATATTAATCCATTACTTTTAAGAGATTTTATTTAAGTGCAAAAAATAGTGCACTACAAGCATCAAATTTAAATTTGCACTAAAATGTTTGTTTTTTAATCAGTGCTTATGCAAAAGTAATGCAAGTTGCCCAGGTCTGGTTGTATCCATCTGTTATTGACATTCATCCATTATTCTTACACAAACAAATCGCCTGTTGTTTTTGTACTTTCTTAGTTGTTGTAGACCTGCATATACTTTATATAAATATGCTTTGTTGTTTACTAAGTTTTGTTTGTTTTTTTTTAATAATAAATTCATCAGGACCTTCCCCCATGTGAAGATAGTAAACGTGGCAACACAATATTGAACTTTTATAATTGAAATTTATTTGCCGGTAATTAAGCATTGTCTATATACATATGTATTTCATTAATGCTTTGGCAAATCATTAATGTTAAAAATATGTGGTTAAAGTCTAACCACATATTTTGAACAGTCACAGACTTTCAAAAACTATTTGTGAATTCACAAATAATAATATTTTGAAAATCACAAAAAAAAAATAAAATTTTTGACTGTGACAGTTTGAAATTTGCTCACTTTTAAGGAGGATTTTATTCTTGGAAAAAATTAATTCCCTGGGAATTACTTTCCCGAGAAATATTTAGAATTGGGCTGAATATTTTTTCAAGACTTAAATTTAAGAAAACCAGATTCATCAAAATTTAGATCGCATATGTGTTATCTATCATCACATTTGTTTGCACTGGAAATTAATTTATTTTTCTGTACATACTAGATTTATTCTTGACAATATACATACATACATATGTATATGTACGTAGATATATATTTTTTTTTTACTTTTGTATTGGACTTTTACATTTTTTGTGCCATTTTTTTTGTGATACACTTTTTCTTATCGAAGAAATTTTTAATACAATTTTTACATTAAAATTTATCGCTCATTTACTAAAACAACGTCATAACTCAAAAAGTGGAATTTTCCAGTTAATAATACTATATTAATCCCCATATCATTCTTCATATTATGTAAAAATTTCATATAAATAAATATCTTTAATACTCAACTCTTGAGAGAAAAATAAAATTTTTCTTTTCCATTAAAATTAAATTGAAAACTTTTAAATGCGTTTTCTGGCAAACTAGTTTTTTTTGTAGTTATGACGTTGTTTTAGTAAATGAACGATATGTACTATATATCCAACTCTATATCAATGCAAAACAAAAATAGTATGAAAATTCGTTCGATATCGAATGCCGTAATTTGCCCCAAGAAGTAATGTTTTTGTGTAAAATAATTGCAATTAGTCAAAAAATAAAATCAATATATTTTCTTTTCTTTCGCAGTAAATTAATTGCTAAAATTCTTAGTACTACTTCTTATGTTTTTTTAACACTTATATTTATTTTACTATTACGAAAAAAAAAACGAACATTTACATAAATACTAAAATTCTTAGTACTAAAATAAATGTTTTTTCTCGCTCTTGCATTTAATTTCCTAAATTTTTAGTACTAGAAAACATTTTCATGACTATTTTCCAAAAATTCCTAAATTTTAGTACATCTATTAAGTAATAAAAACAATTTTAAACTATTTTCCCTAAATTCTTAAATTTTTAGTACTAGGAAAACATTTTTATAACTATTTTCCCTAAATTTTTAGTACTAGGAAAAAAAATTTTGTAACTATTTCCCCTAAATTACTTAATTTTTAGTACTATGAAAAAATTGTAAAATTCTTTTCCTAAATTCCTAAACTTTTAGTACTAGGGAAACATTTCTTATAGCTTTTTCCCCTAAATTTTCAGTGCTAGAAAAAAATCCTAACAGTCTGGCCCACGATGTCGACAAGAAAGTTTCTTTCGCTTGCTTATATTGAAAACAAAAACAAAATAAGAGAATTTATTTTTGTTTTAAATGTAAGTAAGAGAAAGAATCTTTCTTGTCGACATCGTGGGCCAGGCCGTAAATTTTTAGGACTAAGAAAAAATTTCCCTAAATTCCTTAATTCTTAGTACTAGGGAAATTTGTTATACTATTTTCCTCCAAACCTTTTTTTTATTAAATTTAGTTGCCAAAATTCAGTACTAAATTTTCTTAGTACCAAGACATACTTTAGAAATCAATAAAAAAAATGTTCTTTACCTTAGCATTAAATTGAATGCTAAATTAAATTGTTTTAACACTGAAATTAAGTTGTGAAATTAATGCTTTTTATCATCACCTTCTCATTAAATATTCTAAATTGAAATTTAGTAAAAGAAAAAATTACTCTTTTCTTTATTTTTGCATTGAACCTTATTTGCTGAAATTCAGTATTCAAATTATATATTTTCCATGATTTGAGAATTATGTATATCAAAACCTAATCTTTTTTTTTTTTTTTATCTAATATAAAGTTTTAAAATTTATGGTTTTTCACTTAATATAGAAAGGCCCTAACTCATTATTTTTTGTAATCGAGATTTTTACATTTTCCGATATACTAGATGTTGTTCTATCGAAATATACAATAAACTCGATTTCAAACAAATAATGAGTTAGGGCATTACCATATTAGGGTAACGATATGTAAATAATAAAGTCAGTACTATTTTTCTTTTAGTAATAAAACTTAGTTTTTAAATTAACCGACACATTTTTTGCACGATAATCAATTACATATCTATTTACGATCGGAAATACATAATTGATTTAGGTCAAGAAATTAAGTTCGAAAATTATGTCGCTTAAGCTTTTGTGGCGGTTACGGCACTATATGTACACAAAAAAAAATAATAATAATAAATTTCTAATCAAGCAGAAACAATTTAATTTTGATGAAACTGTTTCGTTATAAAAATAACAATGTCGTATATCAATATTAAAAGAGAATATTCTTATTTTAAAAATTGCAACATTTTGAAAACGAAAACCCAAAATGTTTGTTTTAAAAATGCTTTTTTTATATCAGTGTAGTTATTTATATTTTTTTGCCACTTCTTAGTGTTAAAAAATCCTGTTTTTGAATTTAATAGCCGCATACAAAAACTTTTCTAAAATTAAACTCACCACATCTGTACCCGACATAACAGTCAGCACACGCATCTCCCAAAAATGCAACATACCGGGCTCCAGCGATTTTTCACCCCTTACAATCGCTGTTCCCTGTGAAAAAATTGGATGGAATGTTATATCGGGACCATCAATATATGCGTCCGTATCGAAACACTCTTCCCAGTTCCACTGCATGGTTTGTGTAGCAGGATCTTCTTCACCACAGCGACATTTAATCAAATCCGGTATATGACCCTTGAAATAACCCACCTTTCTTGCTGTAGGGTAAACACAATCACAATAGGCAGGACAGGTGCGCAAACGAGATTTTCGAGTTGCTCTATTCTTATCGTTCTTACGATTGTTGTCAGTCATGCTTGGTGGTGGTATGCTGTTCTGTACTTTTTGGTAGTTGAACAATTTTAAAAGCCAATTTGCTGATTGCTGTAGACTAGGCACTGAGGGAATTTTCCAGTTTATCAAAGGCCTTGTGCGATGGGTGTAGAGTATAAATGCTAAGGAGGTGGTTAATAAACTTAGTAATTGACCCGTTTTGAAGGTTTTTTTTTTAAGTAAATTAAAAATTATTTTTAATAAGTTTATTATTTTGATAATTTTATTGTTATATTTTTATTAAATTGATTTTCTTGCAATAGTGCTTTGTTGCGAAAAAAAACAAGAAGCTCCGAGCCGTTTATGTTTTCTTTTATTTACGAAAAAAATTACATGCGCTTCGTTAGCTGTCCAAGACTTGAGTGAATCAATTGTTTGTTTTAATGCACTCGTGTATGCTCTTTATTCGCTTTGTCCATCTAGTCTAGTTTTATTTTTTGTTGTGATTTCATGATAGTGGCAGTTGGGTGGCTGTTCGTTCAAGAGTGTTCGTAACGTCTCCGTCTGTGTGCAAAGCGTATGAATCGATGAATGTTTAATAAATGTAAACAATTGCTTTTTGTTTACAGGGGCAGCTACACTGGGCGAGGCAGCAGTTTAGGTCGTAATGAAAAGCTTAGTTAGCAGGGTTCTGGGTAATGATTTCGATAAATATATTATATAAAGTTTAAGAATGGCAGAATAGGAAAACTCCAATTTGATATTGTTTTCATAATAACTAAAGATTTCTCCTCTACGGTGTGAGACGACGCTTACCACGCTTATATGATCATATTGTTATAACTAACTCAAATATTCACCAAAAAAATGCCGAAAGACATACGAAAGTTTGGAGGTCCGTAACTCTGCGAAGGCACATGCCCTTGCAAGAATTTTTGTGAATAAAAGTTTTTTCTTAGTATTCAATTTTCCATAATTTAAGATAATTTTTGGCTTAAATGCAGTTTACGGAAGCACCTCGAAAAGAAATAAAAAGTTGGAAAAAAAATAAATAAAAAAAAAAAATTGCGGCGACTCATATTTTCCGAGTTATGAGCCTTTAAAGTTTTCATGCAAAACTGTGCAAAGAATCTTAGGGTAAGCAGGGTCTTTTCAGGAAATAACATGGTGGAGAAAATTCTTAAGTCCGTTTTTTCGAAAAACAGAAAAAAATTAGGGCTTAAATGCAGTTTAGTGAAGCAGCTCCAATCAAAATAAAGAGTAGTCTATGTGATAGAAAATTAAAAAATACGCGTAAGAAAAAATATTGAATAAAAAAGTTGGCGGCGACACATATATTTTCCAAGTTATGGGGCTCTGAACTTTCCATGGGAAAGTGCGAAAAATATCAATAAAAAATTTTTAAATAGCTTATCTGATAGGAAATTGAAAAAAAAAGAAAAAATATTAAGTAGAAAAATTGGCTCCGACCCTTATTTAAAGATGTGATTTCCTATTGCATTTCTGAATGTAACGGACCAATATTGGTAACCATTAACAGATATGCAAAGAATATTTAGTAAGTACCGCCGTGTTGGGATCATGGTGGAGAAAATCCTTAAGCCCGGCGAAAGGCCGGCTATTCCATAAAACTTAGTACGCAGCGCCGTATTTCGTATAACCGGCCAAAGGCCGGCTATACAAAATACCTTTAATACTCAGCGTAGTGTTGGGAAAAACTGTGCGAATGAATTTTTAAAAAATTTCAAAAGATCTTAAAAACTGTTAAATGATACCAATATTGACTACATTGGATGGAAAATACATCAAATAATCACAATTGTGTACTGGAACTTTGGATGCCCAAAACTCGGAAACGAAACCTCCCCGCCGATTTTTTTATTTAATTTTTTCTCCTTATTTTTACATTTTCTATCAGATAGGCCAGTTTTTATTTATTTTTGTGAGGAGGATCTAACCTTTATTTGTTACATTTTTTTCGAGGTGCTTTACTAAACTGCAGCATTTGTACCAATGTCCTAACAAACTCAACCAAGTTGCAAAGTACCAACTTTCGATTTCGTAATCATCATAATATGATATATTAATATGTTATAGTTTCTCAAAGTAGGGATTTTTTTTTTTAATGATTTGAGGTTACTCCGTGCCCCCTTTTTATTACAAGGGATGGGAGATTTAATTTGTCCGAACACAAGGGTTATAACGCCATCAACAATTTCTTTTATATAGGAGCCTACTCCGGGAAAATTCCAAACGACATATACCGTCGCATACCAAGCCGGAAATCCCAAAATTCCTCTTCTTATTTGTTCAAAAATGAGTTTTTTTTTTGGTTTTCCAATCAATTTCCAAAATTTATTCTTTATACATAATTGTTTTTGCATGTGATTAATGGAAACCAACGGGATACCGCAGAGTACCGCTAATCGACATCAACCGCTAATCACGTGCGGTGTGAAACGTAAAACTCTTGAAGGTCAATAAGCAACAGTGGCCTGGTTGCACTTAAGAGATAATTGCCAACGACGCCTGATATTGACTCGCCCAGAGCTGTAGGGCACTTTTGTGTCCATGAATCATGATAATTCTTTCTATTTTTCGTTTTAACATGGTCATTCTGTTTACATGTGGCTCCAGCTCTTAATACTTTCATATACTCACTTTTAATTTTCTGAATTAAATTTCGTATGAAAAATTAAATGAATTAAATTTCGTATGAAAAATATTGAGGACACACAAATGCAAAATTTATTACTATTATTATTAATATTTTTTAAGTATTTTTTAATAAAAATTTTTAAAATCGAACTTAATGCCAAAAGAAGAAAAACGGAAAAGAAAGAGTAAGGGTGATAGAGAGGAGAGGTGAAAAAATATGTAAACATAAGCAGGGTTGCAACATTTAGTACCATAGAACAGAGCTGCTTGAAAATGAATGCAAATGCACAGTAATGGCCATTCATATTAAGAACTACCTTTCATGGCGCGACAGAAATTTTAAATATTACATATGGTCTACACCTATCATAATATGTAAGATGAGATCGTCAAATTCAATCGCAGTGCGAATTATGTTACGTGTAGACTTCAAATTAGTGTTATCTCAATCTTTTTGTAAGAGCGTTGTTATAAGAAATCCTATAACAACAATCTTATGAGATGAACTGTCAAAAAACACACGTACAT
The DNA here is from genome assembly GCA_936439885.1 of Nowickia ferox. NCBI lineage: Eukaryota > Metazoa > Arthropoda > Insecta > Diptera > Tachinidae > Nowickia > Nowickia ferox. The sequence goes on along the minus strand of OW387024.1, from coordinate 18,539,718 downwards.
GAAAATAAATTAGTAAGAATGTGTGAGTGTTTATTAAAATAAATGAAAAACAATGTTTTGGACAAAATTTTTGGGATTTTATATGTTTAAATGTGTTTAATTTCATTTATAAATTAAAGTTTGTGTGAAAAAGTGAAAACAAAACAAATAATTATACAAAAATAATACATGTTAACTCGATGAGAATTTGCATAAAATGAAATGTTATAGGAAAAGTAAAATTACGTGTTCCTGTTGTATGAGATGAAGAGAAATACCGGCATTTTATTTTTGTTATTCTGCCGACGTTCTCTCACATATTATATCAGCGTTAATAGCAGTTGTAGACGCTATACATGATTGTTAAAAGATAAAATGGAAAAAATCAACTATGATTTTTATATTTTTACATAAATTATATTAAACTATTTTTTTCATATGAAGGGCTTATTGCAAAAACTCGATAAGCCACAAAATGAAAATACTGAGAAAATCGCCTTTGAAGTTTAAAATAAATGCAGAAAATAGGGATTTGATGAAATCATGATACATACATATACTTTTATTTAGTGCTTAAGGAAGACTACTATCACATACCCGTCGCTGTACACCAAGAAATCTTCGGAAATCGCTAAAATCGCAAAAAGTTGTGGCTTATCCAGTTATTGCATGAAATTTATTCATATTTTTTTTTGAATATCAAAAGTTTTGTTATTTTGGTTGAAATAAAGTGGCATATCGTGTTTTTGCAGTTTAAAATTTATTATTTTTTCTATTTATTACATTCTTCATCATCTGTTGGCAAAAACTCTTTGTCTTTCACGCTGTCATCACTATCTTCAACAAAATAATCACTTCCACTGCTATCTTCATCAGAATCCATCGTTTTGTAATACTGCCTTTGTAATTGCTGTGGCTTATCGAGTTTTTGGGACAAATAATTCTGAATAAAATCAAAATGTAAAAACTGACACTTGCGGCTAAGGCGGAAATTAAACGGAATATAGGTACAATATTTTAAGAGGAAGTTCCGATGCTGTAAAGTAATTGAATGAACTGATAAAACCACTTTCTGAAATCGTGTGGGTTATCGTGTTTTCACAATAAGCCTTTCATATGTTTATAAATTTAATTTCAAAGAATATTTATTTATTATTAAGTTAAAATATATGTAATTAAAATATAAAAGTTTGTTATAATAATTGTTCGTTTTTATTGTATTACAGGCTACATCTACATCAGCATATATGTATGCTTATACAACCAACAACTACATACATACATACATACATATGTACCTGACTTCACCTAGAAAATATAAGGTAAGATATTTAAACAGATTTTATAAATGTTGTGTTTTAATAAATTCTGTTATAATAATAACCGTAAAAAACGGATTAAAATAAAAGAAACTTTTAGTTAAAGAAAATCTATTTTATTTATCATTTTAAGCTGAAAGTTAATTTAACAAGTAACAAGTCAGCATTAATTTTTAAATCTAACGCTTTCAAGCACTGTTGGCAAATTTTGCTCGTTTACTACCACAAAAATCATCTGTGCTCTTTGTTAAAAGTATAGCATACTTTTAGGGTTGACGAAAATGAAAGAAAAGAGTATCGTAGGCAGCGTTGCCAGAATTGTTGATTGTCGTATGTTTAACAATGGATAGTATGAATAAAAAAATGTATTTGCTTTTTTTTTACTTAAAAATTTGTTTTAAAAGACAAAATTGTGGAAATTATAGAATATAAAGCTAAGAATTTTGAATTTTAAAAGAAATTTTTTAAGTAAAAGCATTTTATTTTATTCATACTACCCAAGGCGCATTCATTCCAGGTAAAATCAAAATTTAAAAAATATAACAATGAAAAACACAACACGGGTTTTTAGTTGAGCCAAAATGTCAACGATAGAATTTGTCTAACCCAACTAAAAATAAAAATTATTCACATAAAGTTGAAAAATTTCTCCACGTTTTGCAGATTTTTATAATTATTCACAAAGATTTTTTTTTTATAAAATATTTGTTATGCTGAAATTTGTTTACAATTTTTCGTAAAAAATTTTAGAAGCTTCCGGGCAACTTTAATTTAAAAAAAAAAATAGCTCAGCTGAGCCTTCGCTACTACCGGGTGGGTGAATGTGCCTTGATACTACTTATTATCTAGCCTTTGCTGCAATAGAGACATAACTAAAAAAAAAACTTGATTTTTGAGTTATCTTCAATCCAGGACAAAAATATCGAAGTTTTATTATATACTTTTAAGATAACGGCAGTACTGAAGGTATCAGACAAGTCACACCCACCAGGTAGTAGCGGAAACAGCGTACCTAGTTGAGCTATTTTTTTCAAATTAAAGTTTCCCGGAAGCTTCTAAAATTCTTTACGAAAAAGAAATTAAGAAAAAGTGTTTAAATAATTTCAACATGAAAAATATTTTATTAAAAAAATCCTTTCTAAACCAATTTAAAAATATGAAAAAAAAAAAAATTGTGAACAGTACTTTTTTTAAATAATTTTTTAAATAATTTTAACCTGAAATTTTATTAGGCGCGTGTTATCGCAAATTGTGTAAAAATAGCTTTTTCCTCTTAACTTTTAAATTTTTAGAACTTTCTTATAGTTTAAATTATTTTCTAACGAAAATAAAGTACATATGTAGACAAAGAAAACAACTGTGTCATTTGAAATCCTCTACCATAAACAATCCTCCCTTACCAAAACTCTTTTACTATCCACCATTTATTACTTCAAACAACAAAATGGTCATTATTCTTCCTATTAAATTCCATAGCAAGTGCGTTTAAAAACATGTGCATTAAATATAAATACCCAAAACGAGAATAACCAGAAAATTTTGTAAAACATTCCCACGATTGTACAATCACCACTTAAATTCTACAACATTCCAAATTGAACAACCCATCAGACACCTGTGAGACGAACAACAAATCCAACCACCCTTATTTTCTTCAGCAGCCCAACCATTCAATACACACTTTGTGCATGCGCAAAATAAAATTCAATTCTGACATTTAAATCTTAGATCCACCACCTTGTTCTTTTGTAGTTTATTTAAAGACCTCACTCAACATGCAATGGGGGTAAAACTCATCAAAAAGCATTAAGATTTTTTTATTTACTCACAACAACATAGATTTCCTTAAAATTACTAAGACAAATCTTTAGTAATTTTAATGTACGCCAGAAAAATATTTCCCACGTTTCTAGTTGTGTGTTAATAATGGGAGCAGGTGTTACTCCTTCCACCAGTAAACTAAATTAAATAGCAGAGCACAAACGAATTTAATGAAACAAAAAAATAAAAACAAAATACAATCACTGTACACACATTAATTTGAATCCTGCTTAATCATCATACGACGACTCACCCTGCCATATTCATAAATCGTATGTACATACATGTATTTGCTTTCAATGTAAAGTAATTTTTAAGATCCTGGGAAAATATTTTCTCACGAAAGTGAATTGCTGTTGAGGCATCTTATAAAAATTACAAATAGAACACGGACGACCTTTAAAGAGGACAAAAACAACAAATATGCTGATATCGCTAAGGAATGATGATGGCAGGACGAGTGCAGTTATAATTTTTTATTTTTTGCTTTAAGGGACTTGTCCTTTGCACATACACACTCTACGCATGCGCAGCTCACGAGTATGAAACGAGCCACATACACATACAGTTCATATTTAACCCTGCAAAGGCCGTAGATAATTGAGCTGTACCAGCAAATTTAAAAAAAAAGTGCTCATGACTATAATATGCATGTAAATGATCCTTATTTTAGTACAACAATTAAAGAATTTAGAACCTAAAATTTAAAAAAATAAGATCATAATACTTGGCTGACCTAAACTTAAATTTAAAAATTCGAATTTAGCTTAAGACTCAGTTGTAAACATTTAATACGAAACTTGCAAACAAAAAAGTGTTTTCAGAACTGGACTTAGTTCTTAAAATTTATTGAAAAAGTAAATTTAGTACAAGATAAGTATACAATTTAGTACAACACTCAGTAGAATATATTACATTTAGCACAATTTTTAGTAATAAAACAATACTTTAATGAATATCTGTTTAATTTAGTACATCCTACACACAACTTAGTTGGTCCTACACAATTTTCGTTCTAAAAATTTAGCGAAAAAGAAAATATAGTACAAAATCAATCATACAATTTAGTAGAATATCTTACATTTAGTGAGAAAGAAACTTCAGTACAAGATCAGGCATATAATTTAGTTAAAAATTTAGTACAACATCCAGTAGAATATATTATATTTAGCACAGATATTAGTACTAAAATCATGTTGGAATGAATATTTGTTTAATTTATTAAATAATTTAGTACAAATTTTAGTTCTAAAAATTTAGCGCAAAGGAAAATTTAGTACACAATCAGAAATACAATTTTGTAGAAAATTTAGTACAACATTCAGTAGAATAACTTGTATTTAGCACATATATTAGTACTAAAATCATGTTGGAATGAATATTTGTTTAATTTAGTAAATAATTTAGTACAAATTTTAGTTCTAAAAATTTAGTGAAAAGGAAAATTTAGTACACAATCAGAAATACAATTTTGTATAAAATTTAGTACAACATTCAGTAGAATATCTTATATTTAGCACATATATTAGTACTAAAATCATGTTGGAATGAATATTTGTTTAATTTAGTACAAATTTTAGTTCTAAAACTTTAGTGAAAAGGAAAATTTAGTACAAAATCAGGAATAAAATTTTGTAGAAAATTTAGTACAACATTCAGTAGAATATCTTATATTTAGCACAATTTATAGTATCAAAACCATACCGGAATGAATATTTGTTTAATTTAGTACATCCTTTGTTGTTTGTTACTCACTGATAATGTTAAAGAAATGATAAAAACCTACAAAAAGGTAAAAAAAAGAATAAAAACCGTTAATACCGGTTTCAACAATCAAACCCGAAACGAAAACTGCCCTAATCAGTCCAAAAATGAGTTTTTCGGAAAAAATCCGAACTAAATATAATAAAACCGATTCCGAACCGGATAAAAAATAGGCGATGTTTGCCGCTGGTAATGGAACTTTCAATTGGTGAACGAATTTTCCTAATCGGTTAGAGGTTTGAAAATACGTTCCAAATATAAGAAAACCGGTTAAGAACCGGATAAAAAAATAGGCTTTATTTGATGCTGGTAATGTGGCTTTCTATTGGGGAAAGAATTTTCAAATTTTCAAAATCGGTGTAGCGGTTTGAAAATCCGTGCCAAATATAAAAAACCGGTTCCGAACCGGATAAAAAATAGCCTATATTTGACACTGGTAAAGTAGCTTTCTATTGGTGAAATAACTTTCAAAATCAGTTTAGTGGTTTGGGTGTGAAAGCGTAGCAAACAAACTCACTTTCACATTTACAATATTAGTAAGGATGCAACTACGACCTGCTGAGGGTTAAAAGAGGATGCTACTCCGAAATGTTTAAAGCACTTGCAACAAGGACAAATATGTATGTATGTATGTTCATTACAAAACAGCAATAAATGCACTTTTTTGTAACAACAAATGCACATGCTACGAACAGTTTAACTTATTTTTTTTTATATTATTTTTTGCCAGCGAAACAGCAACCGTGGGAACACAAATGGCAAGAAGTTGCATTTCAACTCCTGGCAAGATGCTGACAAAGATAAAAATTTTAAATTCAAAAGGACTCTAAACATAAAATTGGGTGATATGCATGAATGTATTTACTTATTATTGTTTAGTTGTTGCTTTTGCTTTGTTTGCGTTTTGAAATAAAAATAGGGTTGCAGCATGTAACGTGATATTTTTCTCTCTGTTATGCATAAAACACGTTTCAGTTTTAGATTTAAAATTTTATAAATAAAGGAATTTTTAACTGCGCATGCGTAAAGTGAGCGCCAAATCTGCTTGTGGCTGTGCTTGTGTGGATATTAAAGGATATTTTTCTGCTTTACATTTTTATTTTTCAAAGATGGCAGGCACACAGGTGTACTTCGATCGTGAGAAAGTACAAATTTTATGTTGATTTCTTCTTATACATACGAATATGTACATATGAATATATTTTAGATGGATGTGTCTGCATATAAAGTCGTTCATTTCTGTGTATACATACATACATATGTATGTATGCATGCTTTGTATGCATGTCAATTGATATGTCGAAAGACATTTTTGCATTTTGTGTTCATATTTGGTGTGCGTTTAGTACGAGCTTTTTTAACTTGGGCTTGGCATGCTTTGGACTTGTGTCTTAAAACATTTAAAGTGTGCAAAGAAGGCTGGCGCGTAACTGTAACTGAGCGGTAAATGCCTCTGGCTAGTTTTAATATCAAATTTTTGGGGGCCATTATTATCTGCAAACCTATAAAAATAAACCGATAAATAAACGAAACTCAAGATTTGCTGAAAACATTGCCGCTGAGTGCAGGGTGCGGGTGCGGGTGCGAGTATGAGTGGAGAATGCGAGGCAGCTTACAAGAACTCTGCCTTTCACAGACCATAACTTGGTGAATGTAGCGTCGTTACTGAGGCCTGCATCCGTACAAAATTCGTGTTCGCTGAATGGTCCCTCTGAAGCGACTGAAAACTGACGCTAATTTTGGTCCATTTGTGTATAAATGTATACGTTAACAAACCAAATTGTCGTAGTTGGGACGATGCCACCAACCCACATGAGATCCTAAAAGCGTCACCGTTCCATATTTCTAGGAGAACGACGTTCGCCAGGCCATCACCGTCAAAGACGAACGAGCGCAATAGGTCGATGAAGACCGACTTCTTTTGGCCAGAATTGGCAGAGAATGGCTGAAGGTTTTAAGTGTACTTTTTAAACATTAGCCTTGATGGCCAATGAATGCGTACAGCTAAAAATAAAAAAATACGCTCATATGCAGACACACGCATTAATTTTAAACCGAATACTTATAACTATAAGCATCCAACAACAATACACATTTTTAAAATTAAGCAGCACAAACGACAACTAAAACTTATAGACTGTGTGAGCTACAATCACACGCATGAGTATAAAAAATACTCTGACTATTAATCGGCTACACATGTGTATATACAGGACTATTTAATTTTTTCTTTCTTTTTTGTTTTTTAACAAACAACCCGCGAAGCGATTAGCTTGTCTGCAGAAAACACCCAGGGTCTATGGCGGGAATCGAATCCATGACCTCTGGACTGAGAGGATAGTATCGTTACCACTCAGCCACAGGGCCACACACATCAAGCATGTTTTCAAACAGTCCATATAGTCCATATTTACACTATGCAAGTCTTATTGCTAAGCTGATTAGTTTGATGGAGAGAGGGACGAGGAGAACAGTAAAGTTTCTTTTCCCCTCGTCTCTCTTTCCTAACAAACTAATCAGCTTAGCAATAAGACTTGCATAGTGTAAATATGGACTTACGTAGATTTTAAGTTGAACTTCTGCGTGTATGATACAGAGCAGTGATGCATTTTCGAACAAGCCCATTATACAGAGTTTCATGATATTTTCTTCCATCTCCCACTCTAACTTTTCTTCTTCTATGCGACATTGATAATAAATAATATTAAAAATGCTGGTAGACTTTTGGTCGTGGATTTCCGCACACTTCTCCATGTCGTCGCAAAGCAAAAAAGCACGCGCACCACCATGTGATTGATGGTTTTATTTGATTGTCTTCTGGGCATTTTACCTTATCATACGGTATTTGTCAACTGATGCATAACTTAACAATACGATTTTTCCAATTCTACCTTAAGTTAGTGAGTCGGTGGGTCTGCGATAGACATGAACATAGAAGAATCGTAGTTACTCTGAAATAATTAATATTAATATTAATACTCCTTAATTTCATTTTGTTATTGTTAACAAAATCAAGATTGTAATAAAATGTTACTTTAATTTGATCACCAGCATTTTTATTAAGTCCTTTCTTTGTTTATTCGTTACATGAAATCAAAAACTTGTTACACGAATTTAGTTAATTTTTGCTGCCAGCCTAAATTTTAATTATCTTTAGTTCCACTCAAAATTGATCCATAATAGCAGCACAGAAAAAAAAATGATCCCTTATTATAATTTTGTTGTGGATGGATGGCCAAATGCATTTTTAAAATGTTATACCTCAATGACAATATCGCAAAGACTTGGAATAGTTATTCAAAAATAAATGAAGGAACATCGTTTCAGCCCTTAAATAAAAAAATAAAAAATTAACAAAATTAACATTATTCGTATCATCAAAAGATTTTTTGTTTCATACCCAACACAAATTCGTTTTATGCGGGCTGATAAAATTTAAAAAGATAATTTCCATATATAGGGTGTTTTTTATTGAGGTATAGAACTTTAAGTTGGCATCACTTTTTTAACTGGCGGCCATTTTGTCAGCTGTCAAGTAATTAATATTTAGTTTGGTTTGCCATTTCATCAACAAAAGAACAACGCTTGCAAATCGTGCAAATTTATTTCGAAAATAATGGTTCAGTTCGCGAAGTTTACCGCAAGCTCCGTCCATTTTATGGTCGACATAATCGTCCATCAGAGCAATTAATTCGGTTAACCTGTCAATTGGCCACCAAGATCGTGTGATTTGACACCATTGGATTATTTTCTTTGGGGATATGTGAAGTCGCTCGTCTACGCCAACAAACCAGAAACGTTAGGGGACTTGGAAGCCAACATTCGTGGCGTTATTGCCAACATACGGCCCCATATGCTCGAAGAAGTGGTTGAAAATTTGACCTGTAGAATTGGCTTTATTCGAGCCAGCCGCGGCGGCCACATGCCCGAAATCATATTTAAACGTTAATGGCATAAAATTATCCTTCCAATAAAGCCAAATTGATGGACATTAAAACGATTTTCTTGTGTTTTATTTCAATTCGAAGTTCTATACCTCTAAAAAAACACCCTGTACATATAAAGGGTGATTTTTTTTAAACAACTTTCTTTTTGGCAACTCAGCTGTTTTCGTGTAACATGCTACTGTCAAATATGTTCAGTTTGCTCTATAATTTAACCATGACCATCGACTTACAAATGTACAACTCTTGCAGATTATGAAATTTTATTATCAAAATTCATGCTGGGTTAAGAAGCAGAAGAAGAAGCTTCTTCCATTTTATGGTCAGTTTGGGCGACCTTCGCGCAGGCGGCTTTGCGGAATCTTGTGACTAAATTTCGCACCAAAATTACATTATTAAACATTAAACCACCAATACTTATACGTATCCGCCAGTGTTGTTGAATTATCGTTTCGGTGCCATTCGCAGCAATTGAGCGTTTTTTTTTTTTTTTTTTTTTTTTTTTTGCCAAAATGGAAGACCTGGACTTGGCTGACATGTGGTTTCAGCAAGACGGTGCCACATGGCGCACACATTACGCGAAGCAATGGTCCAATTGAAAGGAGAGTTCGGGGAACAGTTTATTTATTTGGGGCCGGTCAATTGGCCGCCTAGATCGTAAGTTTTAATGCCTTTAGACTATTTTTTGTGGGGCTATGTCAAGGCTCAGGTCAATAGGGACAAACCAGCAACTTTTGACGCACTGAAAGACAATATTGAAGCATTTATTCGCGAGATACCGGCCGATATGTTGGCGAGAGTATGCCAAAATTGAACCCAGCGTATGAACCATTTCGGGCGTAGCCGCCTGACAACATTTACATGAAATCATCTTTAAAATTTTAATTATATATTGTCCACTTTTTATGACATATGACATTTGAATGCCGTTCGCAAAATAAAGAGACGCCTCATCAACTTGCTAAAATATTTATTTTAATTTGACGCTCTATATGTCGAAGAAACTTTGTATAGAAACCGTTAATAGTATTTCGTCTCTCCTGTAAAATTTGCTGGAAGTGAGTTAGCAGGTTTACACTCTAAGCCGACGATATGCAGATCGTTCTACCGACTCAAATAAAGACTTCATACATACATTTCTCTAAATTTTATGTGTTTTTTTTTTATAAATCAAACCCGAAAGCTCTTAAAAAATCACCCAGTATATAAAATACATTAAGAAAACCAGCGCTAATTAGTCAGTCCCCTTGTAAAGGTTAATGGCATCAACAACGACAGTAACAAGAAGAAAAAAATCCCAGAAAATTCAAAGCAAACTTTAATAACGAAAATCAATAAGTTGTTTGGGGCAGCTCCATGTAGCAAGCAACATGTGAAAAGAAATTTGAAACTGGTAAAATTAAAAAAAAAAACAAGTTTTCAGCATCCAAGTGGAAGGGTCTTATAAATATATTTTAATCTTGAATTCTTCTCAATAACAACGAAGGGGTTGCGCTGCCAAACCCATCATTAACTTTTAAAAACTTTACTTTATATGATCGTTAAAAGGAAAAGGGTCACTATAACGAATCTCAAAAATACATACTCGTATACAAATTATCTTGCTTCATTTTGTACTTTTTTTTTATAATTTTTTTTCTTTTTATTAAACTCAATTCAGAAAAGTCAATTAAAAAAATCATTTCTCTGTTTATTATATTTTTTATTATTTCGTTGGGATTTCAAGTCTACATAGTGAAACGAACTGTCTGTCTTGAGATGCATTTTATGTCAATCATATAAAAAAAAAAATTTTTTTTTCAAGCGAACGCAGATAAAATAAACAAAATTCTTATCGTATCTCTTACACTGAAGGAAGAACGTATAAAAAAATTATAAAAACAGGCCTGTAAAATAATGCAATGTTCTCAGGAAGAGTAGAAATATTTGAAAATGTGGAATATTTTTTATCATTATTTAGATACATATATGTTTAATACAAAAGTTTTGAAACACGAGGTGTGTTCAAAAAGTATCGCGAATTTTGTGTTTTTTCAAAAATTATTTATTTATTCATGAATATCTATTTTGTCCCCTTCAAAGTAATCCCCCTCAGATATAATGCAGTTATGCCAGCGTTTTTTCCAACCTTCGAAGCACTTTAAAAAATCATTTTTTTTTAAATCTTGTTCAGCTCCTCCTTCGATGCCGTCTTTATATCGTCAATCGTAGCGTAGGGTCGTCCTTTCATGGGCCTCTTAAGTTTTGGGAACAAGAAGAAGTCACAGGGGCCATATCTGGGGAATATGGTGGCTGCGGCATCATTAATGTGTTGTTTTTGGCCAAAAAGTCGTGTACAAGCAACGATGTGTGAGCAGGGGCGTTATCCTGTTGCAAAAGCCAATTTTTGTTCTTCCACAAATCCCGGCGTTTCTGGCGGACTGCTTCGCGCAAATTGAGCATAACTTGTAGATAATATTCCTTATTGACCGTTCTACACTGTGGCAAGAACTCATGATGCACCACGCCCCTGCAATCAAAGAAAACTATAAGCAAAACTTTCACATTCGACCGAACTTGGCGCGATTTTTTCGGTCTTGGTTCATGCGGCAGCTTCCATTGAATTGATTAAGCTTTGGTTGCCACGTCATAACCATAAACCCACGATTTGTCACCAGTTATGACCCACTGGAGCAAATTTGGGTAGTCGTGGACAGAGTCCAACAGCTCATTAGCAATGTTCATGCGATGCTGTTTTTGGTCGAAATTTAGCAATTTTGGTACGAATTTCGCGGCGTCCCGTCTCATGCCCAAATCATTGATAAAAATCGAATGGCACGAGCCAATCGATATGTATATGTCCTTAGCAACTTCTTTAATGGCGATTAGACGATTGGCCAATACCATTTTCATCACTTCATAAATTTTTTCGTCTGTTGTGGAAGTGCTTGGGCGTCCGGCACGCCCTTCGTCTTTCACATCTTCTCGGCCTTCTGAGAATATTTTGTACCACCGATATACATACGTTGCTTCGGTCCAAGGTAGCTTCTCCGTATGTCACAGTCAACATTCGGAATCCATCCGCTCACTTAATTTCGTTTTTCACACAAAATTTGAACACGTGCAAACAAAGCAGCTGTCAACAATTAACTGAACATTCAAAATGGCCGAAATTGTCGGCATAAGACAAAAATCAAAATTCGAATATACGTAACCCGCGAAAATTCAAAATTCGCGATATTTTCTTTTTGGCTTTTTAATAAGCATGACAAAGACAGAGTGTTGCAAGGACTCATTATCCTACACAACCGCATGACTTACGAAAAAATAGAAGCCCGATCTGATGAATTGTTGTTGTCTTTTGAAAAAAATTTTCATAGACTCCATCATACCAGGCTTGTATTTTTTTCATGATTGTGTAGGATAGTGTATCACGGCATTTAGCATTTAGCGTTTACAAGTGCAAAAGTGCAAGTTAGAAAAATTCAATAATACACTCAAACTTTTTTACTATCTTACACTTTCGGCACTTGCAGCCAATCTGGCGTTTTCGGAATTTTTAACAAGTACAGTTGAACTTCGACTATCGGGGTCGCACGTGACCAGACCTAGCACGGATAATCGAAAAACACTTAATAGAAAAAAAGCATAAAGCTCATGTTAAGTTAGGTTAGGATAGGCGACATGGAAATAAGCCAGTATAAGCCTGTTGTGCGCTCTCGTGTGAATTAAAAACGAACCCTACCTTTATGGGAACTCAGTATCTCTCACTTAGTTCATAAAATTTTTTCAGTCAATACCGCTAAGGTGGGTAATGTCCTGTAAGGTGTCATCCCCAAATTGCCTAATATACTCGTATGACGGACTTGTGAAGCAAACCACATAAATAGAAGAAAACGTAAGATGATTGATAAGCAGGGAAACCGCAAGTATGCAATTGCATGTTTTTTCTTGTGTGACATATTAATGCGGCGGCAAGATATTTATCCGTTTCAGACCTCTTTATGAGTTTTGGCAACGATTTGTTAGTGCATATTTTTGCATATTTTTGCATATTTTATCCTTTAAAGCATGTTTTTGCATATATCAGTCGTACACGCACATTTTTGGCATATTTTCGAATTTTTAGAGCATAATTTATTTGGACTTTGCCCCAAGAAGACGTTAAAGGAACATTGTTATTAATGTATAAAAGGTTATTTGACTGTGACAGCTCTGATTTTTATTTGAAAATCTAGATCAATATTTTCTTGTTTATTTGAATAAAAATTATAAATAAAAATCTTGTCTTATTTATCTAAAATGCCGCTCCAAAGTTTTAATTCTGATACCGTGCACTCTTTTGAAATTGCAGCAAAGTTTTACGAGTGTATCAAAAAAAAAAAAAAAAAAAAAAAAAATAATAGTTTGTATTATTTGCTTTAGTCAAAATTTGTATGGCAATATTTTTTTAACGTGCACTTCAAACCCAAATTATTGTTTTTAATACGGCAGTTGTTATTCTTTGTTAATTTTTTTTTTGGTTTATATTATTTTTGTCTTATTTTATATGCAAATTTTGTGAAATTTTTGAATTAAAAATATACTTTCATTTAAAAATAAAAGAACTTATTTTATTTTTAAGAGTATTTTTTTGTTGTTGAGTTTTTAGTGCGTATTGAATGCACTTTTTTTTAAGCATATTTGTGGTTGCCCTGTTGATAAGTCTGTTTGATTTCTCTAGCCGTGACCATATTTCTTATATCCGATTTCTTTCACACTGCCCTTGGCACCCAATCGATCACCCTTGCTTACTGCCTTCTACAAAGATTCCATTCCTTTGTAGCCTACATTGCGCTTTAATGATATTATGCTATGCTTGTTGCTTCTGCCTGCATCTTGACTTTTTCAATGCGTTTTATGATCGTTAAATTTTTATATTTTGCCCTCAGCGTAATCCGGTTGCTTTTATACATTTCACATTGTTGTTATTTTCATAAGAATTTATATGGTGTTTTTGTCCATAACAACTTTCTTTATCTTTATAGTTGTTGTAAAAAAAAAAATAAAGAATGAATTCCACTCCTTCAAGACTTCAAGATTGGACAGCTACAAAAAGGGAAAAATAATAATGGCGCATATAACTCGTATGACAATCTTAAATTAAATAAGAAAAAAAAAAAAAATTGAAAAAGAAAAATATTTAAAGGAGTTTACATACAACCGATAAAAGTTTTTTTTTTAGTTCTAAAACAATTTTACAGATACACAACAAGACAAGTAAATGTGCTTATTCGAAGAGATACGTTGGCATGTTAATATTTTAATATAAAAATTATAAAAATCAAAATTATTATTTATGTATGTACTCGTATATGCTAAAACATGCTGCATACATACTTGCATCATCACTGTACACAGAAAAAAATTTATAGGTAAATTTAACCATTAAAAAAGTACCAACTTATAATTATTTAATGTTATGTTAAATGAAATATCTCTTGATTTTGACATAATCCTTTAAAACGGAGTACACCACTGTGTGCCACGGCCCAAAATTAAGTTTGGGTGTCTGAGCGTTTTTCTGTGTCATTTCGAAAGGTAAAATTTTACTTACAGTGTTATTAGTAAACAAATAACACCAAAGTTCTGACAAACACGAGTAGAACGAAACAACCGGCTGTTTTCGAAGGTCACTACAACTTCATCAGCAGCGTTCTTTGTGTTTGGTCCACTCTGTGTGGATGCAGATTTCTGCTTTATACACTCAAGTTTTCATTGCAAATGGAATATGTGAATTGTTTTGATGCATCGTATTACAATTTGCCGAAAGCTTTTTTTTTGTAATGAAAGCTCATTTTTACCATCTCTATATTAACAACAGTCTTGCCATTGTCGTTTGTTCTTTACTAATCATGCACATGTTAGTTAATTTGCTTTTTGTTTTTTTTTTATAGTGTCTGCTAAGGAAACTCATTATTAGTAGACTTCAAACAAAAATTTTTTTAAAAGTTTTGGGAAAAGTCGATTAAAATCACATAATGAGGTTCTTGCTCTCGAGTTTTTTAATTGTTTTTTGGAGAAGAGGCCCAGGGGCGCTGGGCCTTATCCTAAGCCTTACATGTAAAGTTACATCTAGATGCATTTCGTTGCTGATCAACCTTATATGTATGAAGATAAACTCTGGCGTTAAATAAAAATAAAACATTAAAATTATATAATTTTTTTTAATTTGCCATTTATTTTATTTATTTTATTTTCTTATGAAATAATGTATACAAGTATAACATAAACTGTAAGCTTTAAGATATTATTAATTATTTAATTTGGCAAAATTGCGACCGGATCATAAGCGGTTCTATTTTTTGTAATAGCCGAGTTTAAATTCTTTACCTACTGAGAAGGAAGGAATTTGAAAATTTCCCCAAAGTGCTTGTACATAGTTGGGTTGACGTCGATTATTCGCCCGCTGATTATATGCTGCAGGTTGTTGGCCAATAGGTGCGTGTTGATAGTTGGGTTGAGGTCGATTATTCGCCCACTGATTATATGCTGCAGGTTGTTGGCCAATAGGTGCGTGTTGATAGTTGGGTTGATGTCGGTTATTCGCCCACTGATTATATGCTGCAGGTTGCTGGCCAATAGGTGCGTGTTGATAGTTGGGTTGATGTCGGTTATTCTGCCTCTGAAAATTTGCTAAAATTTCTTGGCTGGATAATCCCGCATTAGGTGATTGTTGATAGTTGTATTGAGACCCATAAGAAGGATAATTGCTTGGTGGAGTTGGTTGTGGAAGATGAGCAGGTTTCTGCACAGCAGCTGCAGGATGACGGGGGTTATATCCCTGTGTATTTGTTGTGGCATCATCGTCACAATCTAAGTTTTCTTCAGAGGCTGCAAAAGCAATCAAGCTTAAGAGACAGCAGACAATAAAAATTTTCATTTTGCGTTAGAACTTGAACTATGGAAGTTAAACTCGAAATTAACTAAATTTTGCAGCAGACCTTTGGGTTTAAATAGAAAAGCCGCATGAAAACTAAATTGAAGTTGTTATTGTTTTTTCTCTTTAATATTTTAAAAGAACAATGAATATTTGTAGTAGAACAAATCCATATACGTATATTCTGAGCATGTATGTGTGCATATAATACGGAAAACTACGCAGTTTCGTTATAAATTAAATATTTCGTCAATTCGATGCTAAGGTACGTATTTTTTTGTTTAAAAATAAAAAAATCCAAACGCAGATTAGGGTATTCAGTTATTATGTACATACATTGATATGTAAATACGAGTGTGTACATACATATATAAAATGGCTTCAAAATTTAGATTTTAAGTTGTTTAAAGATTGCATATTATACGTATAGCAAATAGCCTCTCTAGAAAAAAAATTGATTATTTGCATCTGTTGGCCTCACAATTAGCAAATAATCACACACAGAAAAAAATACCAATGCAAAATCACCATGAAAAAATGTTGATTTTTTTATCGGAGGATTGCAGGTTTGCATCATGGAGACAAGTCATAGTTCAAATCTTGGCCCCGGAAGCCAATTACATACACATATACAAACAAACATTTTTATGATGCCTGTGCCAAGCACACCTAAGTTAAATAATTAATAAAATAAAGTTACCACAATTGAAATTTATTTGCTGTTGGTTACGCATTGTGTATATATTTCATTGGTGCTTAGCCACATAAATTTCAACTAAACTAAACTTATGACAATATGTCGTATAATAAATTTATTTAAATATAAAATTACTACATTATATTAAATTCATATTGTTTCAACTTGAAATAACTTTGATTCAACATTGTTCTTCGTGTTATTGCAGTTACGAATTAATGTTGTTGGAACTTGAAATAACTTTGATTCAACATGATTCTTCATTTGGATTTTAACAGTACGTAAATGTTAAATCCAACACGAAATAAAGTTATTTAAAAGATTACTATAAATCATGTTAGATTAACATGAAACACAAATGAGGCAAAATAACTGCCGAAAAAGGTTAAATTAACCTTGTTTACATAAGTAGATTTTAAGTTGAAATTTTTCTCTGTGTGCATGAGCAATTTTTTACTCAGTAAATAAATTTTTTCTTGCATTCAGAAGTCAGAAGTTTTGTTTTTAGTTTGTGTTCGGCTATAAAAGAAAAATGTATAAAAATTCGCCATTGTCCATTAACGCAGAAATCTCAAATTCCTTTCGAAAAATTTCAAACTTTCCAAATATGCACCAAGTGCTTCACACATTTTCACTCTCACATTTATGTAAATCAACCTCAAACTAAATACAATATGTAATTTCAAGCTCAGAGTTTGCTTAAGCTTCAATTTGCAATTGGACGCATGTAATTTTATATATTTGTCCATAGCAGGCGTTCAGTAGTAAATCAAGATGAAAACTTTTAATAAAAATACTTCAAGGATTCATGTTACATAATTTTTTTTTTTTGTTGCATGTCACTCTCTTCTCTACCACTTGTATAAGCAATTACGAGTAGAATAGAAAAAGTTTTAGTTGCAGCAACTTAATGTAAATTCTAAACAGAAATAATATCTACGAAAACATTATGCACGTTATGCGAAGTCGTTGCAAAAGAAGGACATTTTTGTAACTACATACTCATATATACATGCACATGCAGGGTTATTCGAAAACGCCATAATTTTTGCAAATGGCGCCAAATCTCAATTCGATTTTGACATTTGCAAAGTAAGCAAACGTAGAATACAAATCGACAAGGCACGAATCGGTTTACTTCGCGCAACAATTTGTCGGTTGTGTTGGCGTAAAGTTCGTCCCAGATTTCCTACCCGTTCCAACTCCAACTGGACAAACATATCGCTGCTGTTGCTCAAGATGTCGAAGATCAGTCCGGAGCAGAATTTTGATGAAAGATTTGAGTGCTTAAAAAAAATCGCACCAGAAGAACATTATTCAATATGTATGTAAATGCAAGTATGTACTCGTATGTACTTCCAAGCTCTCTGGCACAGACTTTGAACAGCATTGTAGATAACAATATACTCAACAGTGTGTGACAAAATAACCAAAAATAGGAGACGCTTTTAAAGGACATTTGAATAGACCATTTTGTCGTTTTTAGGAATTCGATTACAGCCTCAAAATCGAAAGATAACGATATAATACGATTTTAAATAAGTAAGTTTGGCAGAGATTTGAAAGTTTCTAGCTGTGGCAAATATTAACAGAAGTTAGCATTAGAAGCTAAGTGCATTAGAACAATTTTGAAACAACAAACCTTTATAAAAAAAAATAAATAAATAACTGTGTAGCTGATCCCGGCAAACGTTGTCTTACCCTCAATTAACTTATTTTTTTGTTGCACTGTGTGTTTTGTTTACGCTAATCTATCTATGATTCAGATATTTTCGGAGGCAGTAACTCTTCCTGTGTCCCGCTTTTGGTGCTAGTTTAAAAAAAATAAAAAGCATATGTTTTCAATTTCATCAATTTCAATTTCAGCTACTTAGTCAATAAAACGTACGTTTTTTTTAACATATTTCTATAAAAAAAAATTTAAACACCTGCTGTCTTCCATATAACCCCCAGGGGAGTCTATTTTTGACTACGGGTGTTGGTAATCCCGGGGCTCCACCTGGGGTGATGTGGCTTTTTCCGTTGACGCACCTTTGGTACATTACTCGTAGGACTTATGTGTTACTACCCAATCTCTGGCAACAGAGCAACGGATGTGCACATATTTATTAAAAGGAAAGAGGTCTGTGTTGTAAATCAGGTGCAGCGTCACCTGAAACTTCCCTGAGTTCAAAAGACGATAGAGGTGAAGCTTTTGTGGTGGATCTTCGAAGTATCACCTGATGCTTGTCTCTGGTTCCACGGGTGCCGGTTGCCCGACAGTCGAGCTGCTCTAGGTGTTCGGGTGTATGTAGCGGCTGTCAGGATCCTTTGCTAAAAGGTCGATTTCGTCCTACCCCACGGGCTTAAAGGGATGATGTTGATCAGTGTGGAGTAGGCACTGGATTGTTGGCGGCACAGGCATGCGCCTGACTCTGATGAGTGTTTGAGCTGTGCCGGCAATGGTGAGGAATTCTCTTGGAGACCTCGCTGTGAGTGTAAGCACTTGCGGCGTGTGGTTGCTACCAAAAACTCTGGGAGAATAGTCTTGGCTTCCCAGTGTTAAATCAATGCTAGTGATTGGCGTGACGCGGTCAGCCAGACACTATTCTAGGTGCTGTTGCCATACAACAGAAGTTGCTATGGGCACGGACATAGCAGCAGAGTTTAGGTAGCTCAAAGTACCTCAGCAAGATACAGATATTGTACAGGGATAACTACTATGATCGAAGATTGCAACCTATGTGCCTTGTGGAGTGGGCACATAATTCATTCTTAAGGGTGCATGGGGGCGATGGTTGGCGTCCTACCTAGACCCGGTGTTAAGACCACCGTGAGATGAGGCCGTAAAGGCAGGTGCTCACTCAAATCTTGAACAGATCTGTCTTCCATATAATTTGCAAGATGTAGTACAAATTTTAAACTACAAAAAACAATTGAGCCGAGGCTAGCCGCATGCATCGGCGGCGGCTTGAAGTTACATTGAAAGTTGGCTTGTTTCTCTGATCTCAACTAATTTGTGTAACTTTTCAGAAAGTTATAGCACTTTGACTTGCGACTTATCTCTTTTAGACTTCTAATCCCATTTGGAATAACAGCTTAATTCAGGTTGCACTTAGTTACAATATTTCAACTAACGATGTATTATTTATTGTGTGTGGAACGATGTTTGTTAAAAAAAAAGTAAAGTTTAACAGAGAATTTCCCAATTTAACTGTAAAAGTAACAAATTTCTGAAAATCGACTTGAAAGCTTAAACGTTCTCTCCTGCAAAAGAGTAAAATAAGCACTCTTTCCTTACTGCCACAGATATAATTAAGTACAAAATACTCAAAAAAAACTCATAAAATTTTGTGGCATTTTTTTTTATTATTGTGCAACACTTTATTTCAAATATAGTTTAATTTTTAATTTATATTAAAAGCGCATCTCATTTTGTCAACATAAGATTTGTATCATGCAGAGCTGTTTGAAATTACAAAACTGTAGCATACAACTTATTATCAAATCATGTTAAATTAACATGCAGGCATGTTAAAATTTGGACCATTTACCTTTTCTTCTACATACAACGAACTAGCAATTTCAAACAGATAATTATATTTTATTGTTTTCAATGCAGATTCTCTTTCATAAAATAACATTTCAATTACAAAAAAAAAAAAAGAGAAGTTAGTTTGTTTTTTGAATTTTATTTAGCTTAAAAACTATTTGCTTGGTTGTTGCAATTGGCTGTAACCTAAAGTACATGCAAGCAATGAATTCGAGTGACTGCATTCTGTGTTGATAAGTGCCAATCTATGAAAGACTGGATGCGCAATTCCAGTTCCAGGGATGTTCTACAAGTGCCACTTTTTCGCATTGAGGTATCTCGAGAGGCCGCTTATGCCTATAAAAGGTTCCTCCTAAAGGTTATGTGGCACATAATTGCCTAGAAACTATTTAAAATACAGATTACTAAAAAAAAGGCAACTACATACATCCATCATGAAACATGATATTCAAAGTTTTTTTTTTAATTATTGCTGGTTATCCTAAATTAATGAAATTATTAAGAAACTATCACAATACTTTTCAACTGTATAAAACGTGGCGCGTTTAGTTATAAAACAAATAATAAGAGAATAAGCAACACAACTTGGTTAGTATATTTCACTTCAAACCAGGAAATACGTCAAGACACGTAAACACGTAATTTAAAAAACAAACAATTATGAAACTATTTATAAACGAATTTTTGATCTAGAAGTTAAAAAACATAATGAAATATACATAACATACATACATATGTATGTATAATAATAATTAAATCGATGTGGCAAATCAAATATTTTAAAAATTGTTCTCCACTGCTTTCTACACTAGCCTGCCAAATTGCATTCAAATACGAGTACATACATACATACATACTCGTATATGCACTAAACTAGAAAAAAGAAACGTTAAAAAAACTAGACTAGCAAAAGGTAGACTACATTTCAAAGAACTCTCTTAACAGAAAGTAGCCCGTTCCGAGAGCATCATGCTAAGCAAGAATATTTTCAAAAAGTTCTCATGAACAAATGCACATTTCAAATACCTGCTGCTTCTAACAACAGAACTACTTTTTCCAAAACCAAAAAAATTATATTATTGCCTTAGCTTTTTTTGCATTTTGCTGATTTTTTTGTTCAAGCGCTTTTTTTTCGTTTTTGATACTTTTACTTTCATCATTGTTTTGGCAATTCTTTTGCACTTTGACTGCTGCCATAGTTCCAAAATATCGTCTTGACGAATTTGTTATTCACCCTTATCGGAAATAAAAGGCGAACATTTTGTTCATGTGAAATACTTCCCGTGGAAAAAAAAACTGGTGCACAAAATTAGAAACTGACACAACAACAACAACGCAAACACTGGCGATCACAATTTTAGGGAAAGGGAACGCATTTCACGTGAACTTTTATTCCCGATAAGGGTCCAAACATATTTTTTTTTTAACCGACTTCAAAAAAGGAGGAGGTTATCAATTCTTCTCTATTTTCTTTTTGGCGGTGTTACTTCATAACTCGGTACATTTCAGACCGAATGTAAACATTATTTTTTTGTCTAAGAGGGTATAGCTAATAATGATCACATTGTAAAAAAGTGGGCGGCGATACACCCACAATTTTTATATATTTAATTTTATGATATTCTACTTTTTTTATTTCTGCAATTGATTCGGGGTTACGCCCATTAAAATTTATTATAACATTTCACGCGGTTTCGTGATCATTCAAATTTAATTTTATATTTCACGTACTTCTTCTTATCTTCTTCTACCAGGTCCTTGTATTGAAGTCGGGTTTTTTTTTGGCAGAATTATGTAAGATCGGTTTGGGTTCTTAAAAAAAAACCGCGAAAGATTTTGCGAAAGCATCTTATATCATTTAGCTTTCGCATCGCAATAGAGAGTAACACTCCAGTTTTCGTTTGTTTGGCGGCGATTACGGTGTATGTGGCAACCCTGGCTTGAGAAACCCAATCAATATCTTTATGCAAAACCTGCGAAAATATAATTGGGGTTGCAAAATATCCGTTTAAATCATCTAATATTTCAGTTGAATATTATTTAAAAAAAACTAAACAAAAAATATGATTGGAACTAACCAATTTATATTTTCATGGGATCAATATCAATGACTTAATTAAATTTAGATCATTACTTAGTGTTTTTCTTAAGTTAAACTTAAATTTAGACCAATTGAAACAAAAAAAGGAAAACTGTGCATAATTTTTTCAGTGTAGAAATAAGAGAAATGAAAACTTTAGCTTTCAAACGTGGAGGCACAAATTATATTGTATTTCTATATAATTTGCATACACATACATTTAAATTAAATGATTTAATACATGTATGTACAGTTAGTGTTATTAATATTCGGTTTTCAGATTCACAATTAAACAATGGCAACCATTTAAACTGAAAAATTTCTTTCATTATTTTATTTAGCAATTGAGTAGCAATATGAATTCATCAAATATAATCGAAATAATTATATCAGACAGATTATTTGAAGTATGTACTTCAAAAAATGTTGCGTCATTAATATTCGGTTTTTTGATGAGTAAAGAAAAAATCAAGGGAGTATGATCCGTTTTGATTATAATTAGTCCTTGTAAGGATATTTATCTCATCAGAGGACTTCACTTAAATAATTTGACATATTTTGAATTAAAAAAATATATGATCTTGTTTCCGAATATCGCTTTAGTTTTCCTCCTAGTTGTAACTAAAGTCGAGAATAAGTCACAGACCTTACGGCATGAATTTGTCACTCAAACTTTGATTAAGAATTATATCTACCAATTCGTGGGTAAGATGAACCAATTTGAGATAATTACATGCAAAATATACCTGAAAGGGGCTGTTTTATGGCAGGGGTCATATCCTTCGTAATACTGAAATGTGTTAAAAATATCTTATAAATATGTACATTGAAAACAAAAACAAATTCTCTTGTTTTGTTTTCAATATAAGTAAGCGAAAGAAACTTTCTTGTCGACATCGTGGGCCAGGCCGTAAATTTCTCTAAATTACCCCAAGAGACTTGTTGAGTACAAGGCTGCAACAGCACTACAACTTTATATACAAAATGTTCATATTCATCGATTTTTCATATCTTTGCTTCTAGAGTCGCATTTTGGTCTTTACAACATACATATTTACATAAGTATGTACATATAAATGACTTTATTTAAGCGAATTCGCACAATTACTCGTACTCTGCGATGCAATTAAACATATTAGCTTAAATTATTTCTACGTATAATTAGTTAAAAAAAAAAATTCAATAATTTTAGAGCGGTAGTTAACTGGGGATTACTGTAATAGACTAAAAATGTGTTCTACCTTGAACCTCTAACTGTTTCAATTGCTTAAAAACATTATTAATTCATGTGTTTGCTTAAGATATTTACTTTGCATTGCGTGAATCTCTAGTTTAAAGTTTTACTTCTTTTTTAAAGAGTATAAGAGTGTATAAAATATTTTTTTCTATGAGTTATCATGAACCCCCACCTAGTAAGATCTTATTATTAATTCGCTAAAATTTTGCAAAACCTCTATATATGCAATATTAAGAGCTTTGCACCCACTTCTATGACGATCATTCGAAAATGGAAAAACCCAAGTCCGGGATGAGGGAGCAAGAGATCATTCAGAAAGGTAGAAACGGTGGAAACTGTTAGTCAGTTTGTGTATGGACCGTTTCTTGTGATAAAATTGTTATAAAACAAGTAATGAAATAATAATAATAAAATAAATTTGCTGCTATTTTTGACTAGAAAAGAGGAAATACGTCAAAACCCGTGAGCAAAAATAACAATTGAATAAACAATAAGTTATGAAACTATATTTTTTTTTTTATATAATCTAGAAGTTAGAAAATATGTATAGTATAATGAAAAAGTACAAGACGTGGCGAAATTGTTCCCACTCTAATTTCATTAAAAATTTATGTAAAATAGTTAATTTTAATTATTGCTGTTCGAACTTCATTTGTTTCTATATTTATGATTTGATCAGGCTAAAGTTCGTATCGCTTTGTAAGCCAAATTACATGTGATAATTATTAATGAACAAATAACACCAAAGTTAGTTGTAAATATTCTGACAAACACTAAGTAGAACGGAACAACCGGCTGTTTTCGAAGGTCACTACAACTTCATCAGCAGCGTTCTTTGTGTTTGGTCCACTCTGTGTGGATGCAGATTTCTGCTTTATACACTCAAGTTTTCATTGCAAATGGAATATGTGAATTGTTTTGATGCATCGTATTACAATTTGCTGAAAGCTTTTTTGTAATGAAAGCTCATTTTTACCATCTCTAAATTTACAACAGTCTTGCCATTGTCGTTTGTTCTTTAATAATTATGCACATGTTAGTTAATGTAAAACAGCTGATGTTAACAAACAATATCTGCCCAAATAGATAGACATGGGTGTGCCGATGAAGTAAGTGTGTGTGGCGACATTTCCCCCAGTTAAAGTCTAATGCTGAGTACACATCTGGCATTTCTTGTTTTCTCATTTCCAAAATGTGTGCAACGCCGTTCACTGTGTGTGTGTGTTTTTTTTTTATATGGAAAGCAATGCCACACAACAAAAAATAGCGGAAATGACAAACGTTGTCACTAGTACACACTAGTGCTATGTCACAAAGTTTTTAATTCTTCTTTTTTTCTTTAGAAAATCACATTAATTAATACAAATATTTCATTCTATAATATTGAAAAACACTGAACTTAAGCCCCCGATTAAAGAATTATTCCTGATTAATATTATTTTGTATTTTTTCATTTCATTACCTTTCCCCCAAAGAAATCGTAATGAAATGTTGAAAAAGGTTGACGAGAAAAACGAGCATAAAATAAATATTGAACACATTTTTTATAGCGTATGTAAAGATCACGTTTTTTTTTTTTTTTTGTATGGAAATGATATTTGCTTGTAATATTTATTATTCAGCTCTTTACGAGTAATGCCAACTGACAGTTAGACAGGTCAAAATGCCGACACAGACGCTCGTCAACATAAAATTGCTGAAGTAGATTTTTGGTTAAAAAAATGCATTAGCAGTGGGATATATTAGGGGGAAGTTATTTGTAAGAAAAAAAAAAAAAATCAAAATGCTTGAATGGAGATGTATGCTTAATTTTGAAAATATGCAAATAGGACGAGATCTTCGTGTGCCCAAGTACACTGAGCCTTCGAGGTAGTAAGAGCTTCTGGTCATCTTTTAAAAGAGCAAAGGAGGATAATATTAATTCTTGCATTTCGAATTTTTTGAGGGATAAAAAATCATTCAATCACACACTCTGTTCATAAGGAGAACTAACCTTCCAGCTGAAATATTTTATAATAACTCTGGTCTTGTTAAATCAACATACAAAATATGTATGTAAGTCTGCAGGGATGGATGTCATTGCAACAGCGGTCTTGCAGTAGTGTACTTTTTACGCGCTGGCACCGCAAATATGTAACTTTTCAGCATATTGCAAAAATGTTTTGGAAGGTTGCTTGCTAATGTTGCGCTAGTCCCTAGAAAATCCACAAAATTACTGCTCAATCGCATGTTGGCGTTGGCTGAAGTAGTTAGCACGTTGACTAAGAAAACGAAGGTCCTGGGTTCGAGCCCGGTATCAGACAGTCATCAAATAACAACACCTCGCATTTTTTTGATGTGCATTAGTGTCCCTTTGTATCAGTTGTTGTAGGAAAGTTCATGTGATGAAGGCATACTCACTGGTCACTGAATTATACCGACTTCAGCAGATACTAATCCCAATGTAACATCAGAGCGCCCTCCTACGTTGTGTAGCAGAATCATCGGCGAAGTAAAATAACCAATAAAATGGCTACTAATCACAGCTTCAAAAATTTAATACGCCTCATTCAACACCAGAGGCGCTGCAACAGGGCATTATTAAAAAAAAAAACGTGCAAAAAGCAGAGTTGTAAAAGAATAAAGTTTTCCTCTATCTCTTCCTTCACCACCTGTCTTCTCTATCACTATCCCTTTCCTAAAGAAGGTAACACCTAGTAATAGTAGTAGGCATTCATTGCCTGAGTGTTACTTCTCTTTATTAAAAAAAAAAAATATATATATATATATATATTCTACACGTGTAGAATAATATCTGTGGCAAAAAGGAAAAAGTGCTTAAGTCGAGGTCAGCAAATTTTGTATTCTTCATATTCAAAAGTACTACTGAGAAAAATCTCAATTATTTAGTGCGATTTTTCAGGCATTTATAGCGCAATGAATTGGTGCTTATCTTTTTTTTCGACTTATAATTTCATATGGAAGAACAGCTTGATTTAGCTTGATTTAACTTTGATATTATTTCATATTTCATGTATTATTTACAGTATGTAGAACGATGTTTTTCTAATAAAATAAAAGAGAAAACTGAATTTGTCAGTTTAAGTGCATTAGAAGTAAATTTCTGAAAATCGACTTGAAACTTTAAAAGCGCTCTCCTGCAAAACAGTAAAATATGACTTAAGCGCTTTTTCCTTATTGCCAAAGATATCACAACAATATCGCCCAAACGAAAAAACCCCGCCAAATCAAAATAATGTGCAAAGCAAAAATTCGTCAAGACAAAAAATTTTTGTAAAAGCGCCAGCACAAAAAGTCACTGAAACGAAAAACAAAACGCCACAACGTTAAATAAAAAAAACCTCGAAAAACAGCTGTCTTACAGCACACTTTTCTTTTAGAAAAGTTGACTTGTAGAAGAGTTGACAAAAAAGCTAAATGTCTCACAGCGCACCTGTGAAAAACGTTGACTCAGTGCGTGCTGTGACACAGTCAACCATCTTTTCTATAAGAAGAGTGTGCTGTGTTATAGTAATTTTTTTTTTATGAAAAGTATGCTGTGGCAGACAATCAATTCTTTTCCCCTAAGAAAAAAGTGCTGTGACAGTATTTTTTTTTTTTAATAAGAAAAGTGTGTTGTAACAGTTAATCAACTTTTTTTTTCAAAGAGAAATAATTTTTTAAACTTTAATTCCTAATAATTTGCTAAAATTTCGATCGAAACTAAGCAGCATCTTAGTAATTGTATTCATATGCATAACAAATTAATTAAATAATAAAAAGGAGAAAAAATATAGCAAAACCCTACACTGGAAATAATCCATAGAACCGCAGCAGACTACACGAACACACGACTTCAAATGCCGCTGGCTGCATTTGTCGCCTCGTAGCCAGCTACTTAATTCTTTTTAATTATTTCATGAAAATTGTAACAACTAAAAAAACCTAAACAATTTCATTATAAAAAGAGTGAAATTTCGAATTGACATCATAAATAATAATACTTAAAAATATGAAAAGAGTGCCTACCTTCAAGCTGTCAAAACTGCCAAACCGGCACCTACTTCCATGTGATATTGACACTTTATGATACCTAAACAGTAGGGATGCCAATCCCGAAATCCCGATCCCGAAAATTCCGGGATTTTCGGAATTCTATCAATCCCGAAACTGTTTACTAGGTTTTGTTTGTTTTTTGAAAATAAATTCATCATGATACGAGTAGTAACCGTGGCAACACAATATTGAAATGAAATACATATATAGACAATGCTGCACATCCGGCAAATAAATTTCAATTATAAAAGATCAATATTGTGTTGACACGGTTACTATCTTCACATGGGGGAAGGCCGGGTTTACATCTGTGTGCCATGTGCCAAGGAAAGCGTAACCACTAATTATTAATGAAAAACTGTTTGATTCAGACATGCATTTATTGATTTAAACAGTTTCCAATCATGTTGGATTCTATAAAATTGTCTATTAGTTATGTATGAAACTGTTTAACTTAATAAATACGTGTCTGAATCAAACATAGTAATTAGTGGTTACGCTTTTTTTTTTTTGCACATGACACACATGAAATGCCAGATGTAAACTCAGCCTTAGTAAACAATTTCGGGATTGACTAAATCCCGAAAATCCTGGGATTAAAAAATGTATATCCCGGTATTCGGGATTTTGGTATTGGCATCCCTAATTCCCACTAAACACTCATAGAGTAGAACTTTTGAAATTTGAAGACGGGATCCGAACCGGACTTGTAGCACCACAGCATTAATCATCATATTTGGTTTAGTATCAAAAAATATAATATCGAAAAAATTATATGTAATAAATGTTGATTGTATTGATTAGTTTTTTCGATTGGCATCAGGGTTCCCAGATTTCATTCGACTGACATCCCCAATTTTAAAATTTTTATCCCCAAAATTCCCCAAAAAGTAATTTGTACTAATTTGTACCATTTCTGGACATGGATCAAAAGTGTCCCAGCAAATTCCATTATTTTTAAAATATATATTAATTCGTAACGGAGACTTTAGAAATTCGTACAGTATTTTGTTTCTAATTTTAGTGTTTATTGACTTCCTTGCCGAAAAAAACTCGTTCAATGCAAGCGTTACTCAATGATAGTTGTTCTAAGAAATTTTTGGGTAAATGTTCGCTGATGATCTGCATTAGCAACAGTGAAATGCGCATAGGATCCAGCTAAACCCCTCAATAATAAATTTCAATGTATTTTTAGTAAAAAAATATTTTACTTAATAAGTAAAATAATAATTTGGGATTACTAGTGCGTTAAACATTTTTAAAGATAACAAAGTAAATTTAATAAATACAGTTCTTTAAACGGGCGTGATCTAGCGACATCGTGATATGAATAAACTTCTGCCCAAGACATGTTTATCATATCAAATAAATGTTTCCACCTTGTTTGTGGCTGGTTGTAGTATTTTTATGATTGAGCAAATTGTTTATGTTTTGATAATTTTGAGATTTGGTGGAAAACGTTTTAAAATTTGCCATCATCATCATCATTGTCATCTTTATTTTTAATAACTACATCGATTCTACAGACTTAGTTCCTACTCAAAATCGTAACCCAAATCCACTGAATCTAATTGTAAATGCGATTAATTAAACTCCATTGAACATTAAGTACAGATACTAGCACTAGATGCAACTCTGCGCTTTTGAGAAAGTAAGTGTCAAAAAATTTTAAGTATTAAACAAGTTAAAGAACTAATTGTCAAATAATTTGTACGTGTATACAAAAAAAAAAAAAAAAAAAATTGGCTGATGAGCAATATCCCCAATGCGAGTATTAAACCTTATTTAAATCTTCCCAACAAAAAATGTTAAAGACGAGTTCATTGTTACCAATTATCATTTTAAATTATTTATGAACTAAAAAAAGAGCCATTTGGAATGTGTATTGATTGAAATTACAATATTCCGAGAAATAAATAAAAAAAATATTAAGTAAAATACAAATCCCTAAAAAATCTCCAAAAAGTCTCCAGAATATAAAAATTATCCCCAATTAATTCCTTAATCCCCAAACCAAAATTCTTATCCCCATTTCGAAAAATAAATCCCCAATTTGGGGATAAATAAATCCCCTAATCTGACAACACTGATTGGCATAACAAAAAAATCAAGATTTCGATAAAAAAAATCGTAAATTCCTTTTTTTTTTTCAAATATGATCCAGTGTGCGGCAGCAGCATCAGCTGCAACTGATATTCAAGTACAAAAACATATGTTTGTATATCAGTATTGAAAACATCGAATATTTTGCATTTATAAAAACAAAATTATTATTTTAAAATGTACTTTTATAACGTAAAAATATAATAATGAATCAATTTATTCTTTACGTCAATTTCGGGATATTATTTCTGTTAAATAATATTAAATAATTGTAAGATATCATTCATGCAATATTTTGTATTATACTGGCAACACTGTATTTGCTGATTGCCGCCAAAGAAATAGAAATTAGTTGTCAAAAGAATCATTCTCCTATAAAACATGTTTATTTTATCCTTGACATTTTGTAGTCGGAAATAGTTTCTCTTTTAGTTTTTAAAAGGTAATGGAGATCTTACCTAATTTTTTTCTTCTTTTTTATGTTAAAATATATATATTTGCTCCTTTGACATATTTTCCAGTCGGCCTTAAAAATTTAAATTTCATAAATATATTTTACCAAAGAACTTTACAGTGTGACATTACGAAAAATTTCGTAAAATAAACGAACAAATTCGAACATGCATATGCTGCATGAATATTTTTTTCAGTGTACGTGTGCTGTGCTTGAGGTCATCGTACGTGTTTTTTTTTTTTTTTTTTTTTTTTTTTTTTTTTTTTTAAGCACTCAACACGTTGCATGTTTGTATTTAACGCACAAAAGAACAACAGCTAAATAGAAAGCGGTCAATATACAATTTTCCACTGCACTGGCATTGCTGCATGCGTGAAAGAACTTTAAAAAAGATGGTTGCATACAAATGAAGCAAATAACACAGGAGGAGTTGAATGCCAGAAGAATACTCATGACAATGAAAGAATTTGAAAAAAAAATATACAAAATTAAATATGTATGTACATACATGAATAAAAAATATTGTATATATGACGGTATGGCAGACGCGTGAGGCACACAAGCAAAGGGCATGCAACAAAATCTTCTAAAAACTAGATTTATACTCGTACCTGAAAGAAAAAAAAAAAAAAAAAAGAAATCAACAATGCTGCTTTGTTAGCGGGAGGGGATCTTTCTTGTTTCAACTGCAGCTCCATTGAATAAAGAGTTTTTTATACTCGTACTTACGTACATGTTTTTTTGCCTACTTGCTGATGTTCGCCTTGGATGCTGTGATGACCAGAGAGCTGAGGTTTTAATTTATACCGGGAGTTCGTTCGTGTTTTGTTTGCTTTGCATGCTGATTAGGTGGAGTCTATTAATGTGTGGAAGGAGCATAGAGGAATGTTTATAAAAGCGAGATTTTTTTTACGTCTTTTATGTGCAAGTTTGAACTGGTATTTCTGCTTTTGTTTTCTTGTAAATAGTTCCAAAATAAATTGCTAGTTTATTGCTTTAAAAAAAAAAAAAAAAAAAAAAAAAAGAGAAGAAATATTTGTAAATGTTGCAAGCACAGTAGTTTTAAAGGTTTATTTTTTAGATTTCATATTGACAGCAAAATATTTTCCCAAGGCGAAAAAATTATTTATGATAAATCCGCTTGAAGCATGGCATGGCGACAAAATGTGTCGATAAATACAGAGTTTGTGGCACGATAGTGTGATTCAGTAATTTCTGTTTCTGTTTTGTGTGTTTTTTTTGTTTGTTGGTTTATTCAGAGTTCTTTGAAAAGACGAAAAAACAGCAATTGATTTGACTTTAGCTTTTATTTGCATTTTCTATTTAAACCCAAAGTTGTGCTGCACAATTTAGTGAATTTTTAGTTTAACTTCAATAGTTCAAGTTCTAAGGCAAAATGAGAATTTTAGTTGTCTTCTTCAGTCTCTTAAGCTTGATTGTTTTAGCGATGAGTATAAATATTTTGCACATGCTGCGATGACTATTTGCACAAGATAGTGGCTGATGTGTGTTTAATTATTTCCAAAAATATTATCTGCGCCCCGCGAAAGATAAGAAGAATACAGCAATAATACTAAAAAAAATCCCATTTTCAGGATTTTGCGATTTTTTTTGGGAATTGCCGAAAATATTGATAAATACGAATTTATCATACAACATTTTTTTTAAAATCGATTTCAAATTCATTTTATTTTTTTATGAATATGGGAGAAAGTATTTATGTGTATATATGTACGGTCTAATTCATAAAAACTAGTTTAGGTTTATTACAGGTTTATTTGACAAATTTCCCATAGAAATATGTCAAATAAGCGCTTAATAAACCTGAATTATTTTTTATGAATAAGGCAGGTAATCTTTAATTGAATTAAAAAAGTAATTTAAAATTTATTTTTTGTTGATTTCCTCTTACTTTTACAAGAACTGAATACCCTAATCTACGTTTTTTTTTTTCAAAAGTCAACAAAGAACTACACGTACATTAATAGCAAATTGGCGAAATATTTAATCGGTTGGTTGTGCTGAAAATTCAGTTAGTTTTCAATTTAACTTCATTAGTTCAAGTTCCAACGCAAAATGAGAATTTTACTTGTGTTCGGTCTCTTAAGCTTTTTAATTGTTTTAGCAGACTCTCGTATGATAACTACTAATATCGTTTTTCCCGATCAAGTTGAAAAAATAAAACAACAATATCTATGTGAAAAGGGTCTTGAATTCGGCGTCCATGTTTCTGTTGAGAAAGATAAACGTACAGAAAGTTTATGTCATCAGAATGATAATACTTTTGAACCGACAATAACACCTAGAGAAATTTTAAATGATACAAAGAATAATAATTTTGACTTTATGCCTCAAAATATTATGGACGATGTTTTTCCTGAAGAGAATTATAAAACACCAACTGCATCTGATGTCATCACTTTTGAACCTGAATCTAAACCTAAAGAAACTTTGTGCGATGAGGAATATGATATTGACAGCCGTGTTTCAGAAAGTTTATGTCATCAGAATGATAATACTTCGGAACCAGCGACGACACCTACAGAAATTTCAAGTGATAAGAAAAATAATAAGTTTGACTTTATACCTCAAGATATTTTGGACACCCTTTTTCGTGAAGAGAAGTATAAAACA
Source organism: Nowickia ferox (assembly GCA_936439885.1). NCBI lineage: Eukaryota > Metazoa > Arthropoda > Insecta > Diptera > Tachinidae > Nowickia > Nowickia ferox. The sequence goes on along the minus strand of OW387024.1, from coordinate 18,507,221 downwards.
CCAACTGCATCTCATGTCATCACTTTTGAACCTGAATCTAAACCTAAAGAAACTTTGTGTGATGAGGAATATGATATTGACAGCCGTGTTTCAGAAAGTTTATGTCATCAGAATGATAATACTTCGGAACCAGCGACGACACCTACAGAAATTTCAAGTGATAAGAAAAATAATAAGTTTGACTTTATACCTCAAGATATTTTGGACAAACTTTTTCGTCAAGACAAGTATAAAACACCAACTGCATCTCATGTCATCACTTTTGAACCTGAATCTAAACCTAAAGAAACTTTGTGGGATGAGGAGTATAATATTGACAGCCGTGTTTCTGATCAGAAAGATAAACGTACAGAAAGCTAATGTCATCAGGATGATAATACTTCGGAACCGGCGACGACACCTAGATAAATTTCAAATGATAAAAAGAATAATAATTTTAATTTTATACCTTAAGATAATTTGGATAGTATTTCTGAACATATACCTCAAGAAACAAACTATCGAAATTCGTTCTTCTGACAACTGCATCTGATATCATCACTTTTCGAGATGATGAAACAATAACATCTTAAAGTTTATATTTTATGTAATGCTTGTATATTATAAGAGCTAAACTGAATAATGGCATAAGAAACAATTAGGGAGTTCACAATATTGTTTTAAAATGTGTCTTAATATTGCAACGTTTCGATTTTAATACTTTAATATGGGCTGGCAAGTTATTTGTTTTTGTTTGTGTGAAACTTATTACCAGGCGGCAAATTTAAAAGTATATAAAGCATGCCATTTTCAATATGCCAATACGAGTACGGTAATGTTAAACTTGTTTTAATTTCACATGTAATACAGAAGATGTCTTATGACTTATGGTAGAATTAGTAGATTCGTATCGTGATAATTACGAATCAGCTAAGAAAATTTGTAGCATAAATAAAACATGTTGCTATTTATTTAATATGTATCGTAATGTATGTGCGGTAGATATCTACAGAAAATAGATTTTTACGGAGCAAAAGCCTTAACTTCTCTCTCACATACATACATACACACACATGTATAAAGCAAAGAGAAATACAATAACAGTTGACAACTTCGCTTGCAACCTCAAATATTTAGAACCCTGCAAGAAGACTCCCAGTCAAATGACCGGTCATTTGACCGACAGTGGTGATGGATTTGCATATCTAAGTTTCTATCAGTTTGTTAAGAGCAATGTGGAAAAAGTGATGTAAACTTTTGTGTACGTGTGATTTTGCATCTTTATCTAACTAATTAAAAATATCTACTATGGAACATATATATCTGACCTGCTTACTCTGCCGTTTTTTTACTTATCATTAATGATGCATGCGGTAGTCACGTCTGACTGATCACACTTGATGTATATAACCGGCATAGCAAACTAGTCAAACCTGTATAATAATATTAATAAACACAATTTTTACACTGTTTTATTTGTTTTTTATTACAAAATAATAGAGATATACATAAGTTAAATATTTAAAGGCATAAAAACAAGCAAAAACACAAAAAAACGTTGGTGTCATCTATCCTCTTCACGCTTTTTTCAATCTCCAACACGCCTTAATTTTTATAAATATCTGAAATTTGGAAAAGAAATATATATGTACATATATTTAATTAAACTTTGGGGATTTCTTTTATTCACTATTTTTTCTACTTAACTTTTTTAACACTTCCATAAATTTTATTTTCACAGACCGAACGAATTGTACATTTTACAATAAAATGCAATGTTTTAAAATATTTGGTATATGTACATTAGATGTTTCACTCTTACATGTATGTTAGAGTAGAGCAACTAGAGCAATTGACTGTCACTGTTGATTTCAATATAAAATTGTTGTAAATGTGTTAGTGAAAAAATTACGTTTGTATTAGTTTCAGTCATTCATTTCTTGCAGGGAAGTTAACATCCAGATTTAAACGATACTACAACTTCAAAAGTAACACGATACGAATCGACTAATTCTACCATTAGTGTCATCTTTTATCTTAATATTATAGATAAGAAACTAATAAAAAAAATTGGCAAAAGCAAATAAAAAAGTTAATGAAACAATTTATTTCATATAAGCTACAAATGCGTTATTTTTTTTTCAGAAAAAAGCTTATGAATACTTTTGTGGGCCTTGAGAAGGGGAAACATTTTATTTATACAAACTTTCGTTTCTAGTAAAAGCAGTGAAAAAATTTAAATTTGGAGTGGGGTTGGCTGATTTTATTCTAAACAATTGTCTCTGAAATTTGAAGTTTTTTTTTCATATTGTAATTAGAGTGTTCTGTGAAGGGCTTAAGCTAAATATATAACAAACAGACAGTTATATACATAAATTTGATAATTAGTTGAAGTTATAAACAGTCAGTAAATCAAAATTATGATATATTTTTTGAATGTTGTTTTTTAGCTGCAAAAGTTGTTTTGTTTTCCATTACTATTATTTAATCTTACCCTCTCACTGGGGGTCTTACTCGTTCTCTCTATCTTTATACGAGTACATAAGTAACAACGCAAACCACTGTAGCAATTGTAATGGAAACTGTGGTGGCGGTTGAGGAGACAATACAGCGAGTACGTAGAAGAAAAAAGACTTATATGTGCACATATGGGTAATTCCAGAAAAAGGTCAACCAAAAATTTTTTTTTTTTTTTTTAATAATAAAGCTGAAAGGTCTATACTTTGGGAATGTAAAAGCATTTTTAATTTTTGAAATTTTCTTTAACGAAATATGCGACTTTAAAATAAATATAATTTTTTTTGATGAGCGTTTTTTTTGGCGATTATTTCTAGTAATAGGTATTATTTTTCTTTTTTTGTAATTTACAAATTTGCTACTAACAATAACCTCACGCTTAGCATGAAAGAAGGAGAAGGGAGTTCTAATAAGGGAAGTTTTTTTTTTGAGTTTGCTTTCACTTATACCTTAATGTCGCATCCGTCGCATAAAATCAATATTTATTAATTTTTTTTTCAGCAGTAAGTCCATATTAGTTTGATGGAGAGAGAGAGACGAGGAGAACAGTAAATTTTCTTTTCCCCTCGTCTCTCTTTCCTAAAAAGCTAATCAACTTAGCAAGAAGACTTGCATAGTGTAAATATGGACTAAATAAGTATTTGTTAATGTTTAATTTCCTTTGAATTAAAGTTCAATTAATATTAACAAAGTTACTGCGTTCATTTCTCTTGGAAAAAAATTGTCGCGTCCGCCTTGTAACGTCCGTATTTGTACTTTAGCCATTCAAAAAAAAAAAATTAAAACAAAATTTTCATATGTCATAAATCTACACATAAACGATCATCTTTCTCCTTTATTTCCACATTCACAAAAAAAAAAAAATTACATAAAATTTCGCTGAATTATGTATGTATATTTCTCTAAGTGCACAAAAATAACTTCTATTTTTGTCGCGTCCGTTTCTCGCTCACATTTGCTTATATCTTTTTATTATATTATTGATATCGCCCAAAATTTTGTCTTAAATATACTAGTCCTTCAATTCCCTTCTTGTTTTTTTACTCAACCCAAAGTGACATTCATGCGTCTGTCGCCTGGGAATTGCCCATACGTATATAAAATAAATCTTTTCCGTGGTTGAAGTCTGCGGGTAACGTGTAATAAATGCGATAATAACGTTTGTATGAGTACTCGTATACGCGAGTAGTGAGTCTCAATGTCTGTCTGTCTTTTATGTGTTTGTTTTTACTTTTCAAATTTTTATTGTATATTTTTGTGTGGGGAACGTTGTAAATGTACGACACGATTTATGGTAACAGCAGCAGCATAACTGCAGTATTCGTTGAGAATATATAAATTCTTGTTGCTTTAACTTTCTATCGCGTTGTTTACTGAAAGTGATAAGCAAGCACGCCAAGCGGGTTGTAAGGGCAGCATGTACAAAGCAGCAGCAGAAAAAAAAGCGCATAAAATAACGCGAACGCTTAAAGTAAGAAGTCAGTTCTAAAGCAGATCACAGCAGACAAACAACCAAAATTATTCGTAGCAAAAAACAAAATCATAATAATAATAATAATAATAATAATACAAAATGAAACTTAATAAAGTTATTTCTCATCTATCAAAACATACATTTAATGGAAAATTTCACTTAAAAACTAAAGACAAAACGTGATTAACTTTGCAATACGAGTGAAAGCAAATTTAAAAATGTAGCAAAAGTATGAAAGAAAGCTTTAATGCAGTGTTAAAAAACAAAAAACACTATAATTTATAACCAAAAGCTTTAAATCCTAAAATTCAATAAAAGCTTTAAGGCTCTTAGAGAGTTCTAAACTGTAAGGAGAAAGTAATATGTACTGGTTTTTTTTAATAAAAAAAGTTTATCGCAAAAAACAAACAAAAAACACTAAAAGCTCCTAAAGAATGAGCCAAAAAGCTTTTGGCGTTCTGAAACGCCACAACACCAGGACCGGGCGTAATTGATAAAGTGCAATTCGAAGCCAAGCAAAAAGTTACACTGAAGATACAAAACTGTCTTCTTGAAAAGGAATTTTTTGCCGAGGCGAAAGGAGCGTTAATGGACCACTGTGCAATATTAAAGCAAAAAAAAAGCTTTTAAACTATGGACGTTAAGAAATGTGCAATAGGTGTTAGTAGTTATTAAGAATTAAATGTTTATTTTTTTTTTTGGAAGATCGGTAAAATTATTATTTGTGTTTTTTTTTTGTTAAGTTTTATTTTGTGTTATATTTAGTTTATTTATAAGACTTTTTTGAATTTTTTCATTTTGCCAACTCTTTTTGCTTTAAAGTTTAAAATGTGCTTTTATGTGTTTTACAATTAAATTTAACTTGTTTTTTTTTTACTTTGAAATGAAGAGATAATTTTATTTTTTAAATCACTTCGAGCCTTATTTTCGATTTAATCGTAAGCGACAAAAATTAAAATTTTCAAGAGAAGGTAACTATTCAAATATGTTCTTTTATATGTAAATTGTTGCTTACGATAAAATTTTACAGCTTTAGTATCTTAAAATTTAGCAATAATTTTGGCATTTTGTTAATTCTAAACTATGGATAGGTCCATAAAATTTAAATTTCAATAAAAAAGTAAATTTTCGATTACATGTCGCTTACGATAAAATCGAAAATAAGGCTCGACTTTACAAAAGCTTTAAGCTTTCAAAAAGCATTTTTTTCTATTAAATTTTAAATACGTTTAAAAATTGCTATAGATTAGTTTTTCTTGAAGAGTTTTGAGTTTGATTTCCATAAAAGTTTCTGTTTTGGAATACTTAGAAATCTTAGAAAGATTCTTCATACTTTTTTTTTGAATTTTTTAGTTTACTAAAAAATTTTATACCTCTTTTTAACCCATATTTTACTGATTTAAAGGGAAAATATAAAATAAAGTTTTTTTTAAAGTTTATAAAAAAAAATATATAGAAGAAATGTTCCAATAAAGTTTCTTTTGGAACGTGAGATTTTCAATTTTCTACATAATTTGAAATTTTTTTAGTACTGTTTTTTTTTCAAATTTAAAGGGAAAAAATTTTACATTTTTTAATGTTTTTTTTACAAAAAAAATTCCTGTTTCAAAAAAAATTTTTTTTCTTTTTAATTATTTTGAAACATGAGGTTTTCAATTTTCTCATTGTATAATAATTTTTCTATATAATTTTAAATTATTTTTAGAAAATTATTTTTATTTTTTATATATATATTTTTTTTTATATTTTAGTCTTGAAATTTGCAAAAAAAATTTAGATTATTTTCCTTTCAAAATTTAAAAAAAAAAAAAAATTTTTTTTTGCTTAACTGTTAACATTATTTCTTTTTAATTTTTTTTTCAATACAACGTTTTTATTTTTTAATATGTTTTAAAATATATTTTTAGGTTAAGTAAAAGTAAAGTATAAAATAATTTTATTTTTGTCAATTATTTGTATTAAAAAAGTTTTTATTCATATGTTTTTATTGGACGAGAATTTTTGTAATTATTTTTTATTTTTTTTTTTAAACAAGTGCTGCATAAAATTCAACAAAATCTTTAAAAAGTCTTCCAATTTTTTTGTGGCATTATTTTCATTATGCTTTAAAACTAAAATAAGATAGCAGTCTTCCCTCTAAAATATAATTTAGAAATTTTAACATAATACTCTTTTCATATAAGTAAATAATAATGTATATTATAAATAGTTTTGTAGCACATAATTTTGTACATATGTGAGTCTCTGTTGGCAGCAGATATTCTTATTTGGATGCACTATTGGTGGCCACTTGCCCTGCTCAGAGCTTTGGAGAAAGTAATTATTCATAATTATGTAATATCAATAAAAAAAATAAATGGAATTAATTCAATCAATTACAAATTTAATTAAATGAATTCAACTCTTAATTTAAAATATTAATTAGTAAAGTCAAAAGTAATTGTAAATGTGAAAATTTTAATGCCAACTTCGACTTGTTTTCGATAGCGACTTACATAGTGCCGGGATTGGTTTTTAAGTGCAGGTTTTTCTTGCCTTAACTTTTATGTGTTTAATAAATATTTTTTTCTTAAATTGCAATTTTTATTATATATTACATATGATTTTTTTTTTAATTATAAAATGTCATGTAACTTTAAATAAAAAAAAAATATATGCATACCATGTTTTTTATACATTTAAAAAATATCAACCGAACATCATTCATATCAAAGGGAAATTATAATTTTAAAGATTTTTTATAGTTCTAGCCACATAAGTTTTTTTTAAATAAAATTGAAAATAACAAAAAAACAGAAAATATGTATTGTTTCTTATTAAAATAGAGAGCTACAGCTTCTAGTTTCCACATCTATGTATATTAAGGAAACTTAAGTACAAACATAAGCTGTTTTGTTAAACAATACTGCAAGAGAAAATTTGGTGACAATTGATCCAGACGACGAGAAAATGGGAGTGTTATCAAAAGTAGGGAATAGCGTATGGCGAAAAAAAGACATCTCGTGTAAATGGTTACATGTTCACCATTTTCGTGATGTATCGTCTTCATATTTAGTAAATTTTTTTATATTATTTTAAAGAGAAGTAACACTGAGGCAATTAATGCCTACTACTAATACTAGGTGTTGACTTCTTTAGGAAAGCTATAGTGATATAGAAGACAGGTGATGAACCCTGTGCTGGGTGCACCTGGGGCATGAGTCCGAAAATGGTTATGTGGATCTACACAATGATTGTTAGGCCAATTATAACGTACGGCGCGATAGTTTGGTGGCAAAAGACTAGCCAGGTTGTGGCGACAATTAAACTCTGTAAAGTTCAGAGATTGGCGTGTCTTCTTGCAACAGGCGCAATGAGGTCATGTCCAACCTTAGCTATGGAGTCCTTGATTGGACTACCACCCATACAAATCTTTATAAGATCATCTGCGGCAATGGCCGCTTATAGGATGGGTCTCGGGACATCTGCTCGTTGTGTTGGCAACGGGCACTCGTCGGTCTTGAGTACAATGCCCAGCTTTGGATTGCTAGGAATGCCTAGTGATAGGATAAACTGTGAACTGAGGTTCGACAGGAGATTTAATATCACAATTCCACCCAGGGCAGTATGGGACGAAAACGGTCCTGTTGTGGATCCCAGAAGTTTATGTTGGTATACGGATGGTTCCAAAACGGAGGATGGAGTTGGTGCTGGAGTTTTTGGGCCCAAATGGCCTATGGTATTTGAGGCGGAAATACAAGCAATCACCAAATGTGTTGACATTAATTTAAAAAGGGGCATTAGAGGTGCGCATATAGCTATCTTTTCCGATAGTCAGGCAGCTCTTAAGTCTCTCCTTTCATGGGAATTCCACTCCAGTCTAGTTTTAGAGTGCTTTGACTCATTACAAAAGCTATCCATACGGAACAAGGTTTCCATTTATTGGATACCTGGCCACAGCGGTCATCCAGGGAATGAGGAAGCGGATGAACTGGCCAAGAGGGCATCTGCTGCTCCTTTTATGGGCCCTGAGCCGTTTTGTGGCGTAAGTCGGTCGACTTTAATGTCTCTGATTAAAGAAGATGTCAGTTCGACCGCTAAGGAGATCTGGCTGTCTTCTTCTGGCTTAAGGCAGGCCAAAGCTTTGATGCAGCCATTTACATATAATGGCATCCTGAACTTCAACAGGAATAATTTACATTTTGTTACTGGTTTTCTGTCTGGTCACTTTGGACTGAACTATCCTCTGTGGAAAAGTAACCAAGTTCGTTCACCTTTGTGTCGCTTGTGCTTGGAAGATGACGAGATGACGACACACATTCTTTGTGATTGTATCGTATTATGTGACACTAGACGGCGTGTTTTTCATTCTGAGTTTCTGTGTTCAGATGACATAAGGCGGACTTCTCCAATATCTTTACTGACCTTCATAAGGAAAGTCATACAGAGATTGAATTAATTAAACTCATCGATCTATGGTACAAAAGATCCATCAGGTGTCGCAGTGCCGGTCTTTGGACCAGATCTTTCCCCCTATTCTATTCTTTATGACCCTGCTTTTTTTGCACGTTTATAATAATGCAATGTTTTAGCGCCTCTGGTGTCAGTGAGAGGTATTAAATTTTTTGAAGCTGTGCTTGGTAGCCTTTTTATTGATTATTTTGCTTCGCCGATGATTCTCCTACACAATACCGACGAATGAGGCCGCTTTGATGTTACATTAGCATTAGTATCCGCTGAAGCCGGTGTAGTTCAGTGACCAGTGCCTCATGTCTGCATCTCTAGAACTTTTCCTACAATAACTTATACAAATTGGCACCAGTACACATCAGAAAAAGCGTGGTGTTGTTATTTAAAGACTGTCGAAGACCGGGCTCGAGCGCAGGACCTACGGTTTTGTAGTCAATGTGCTAAAAAATACTTCAGCCAACGCCACCCTCTAATTGGGATTCGGTCTAGGATTTTAGCAAACGGTACGTTTGAATACAGTACTTATCAAATATTATATAAATAATGTTAATTGTTCCATTCAATGAGACTCTGGAACCAGTACCGTAACTAACTTAGATATTAACCGAAGCTTAACTGTTATTTATACTTTTGAAATATGAGTGTCCCTGTGGTCGGGTGGGCAGTGTACAAGCCTGTCATGCTGGAGGTTATCAGTTGGAAATATAAAAAAATCTCCGATTAAAAATAAATGTTACATTTGTAACAAAGAAACAATTTATAAGTTGTTATATAACTAACGAAAATTCTCTTTTGAGAGGCTTTCATTTTATATTCATAAAATAAAAAAACTCAAAATATTTTAAACACTTTCTTTCTGTGAATATTTATTGAAATGGTGAAATTGTGCGAGCTATGCTTAATGGTTTTTATGTTCTTTTTGCGGATCCAAAATAAAGCAACTATTTGAATGAGACTGTACATTTTATCAGCATTCGAAGGACCATACATCTTGCTATAATTTTTTGGCTTCGCTGCATTGTGTCACTTAATATCTTACAATATATATATATGTGTGTGTGTGTATGTATATATTTTTAATTTATAAACTACCCATGCTTTATCTTGTTAAGTTCCGGTTTCTTCGCGTGCCTGAAAAAAAAGTAAAATCTTTATCAGTAAAAAACTATTATTGAAACTCGTTAAAAAAAATAAATGCAGAGTTTTATTTGGAAGGTCAAACACAAGACATTCACAAATAAAAGAAGTCCATAGACTGCCATTAACTACTCAAACATGGCAACAGTAAATTACGAAGCATTTAAATTTTTGTCACAGCAGGATTTACAGCAGACAGGATTAAGACTTTCTTCTATTTGTGCTCAGACTTCTTTGTGGTGCCAAACAAATTTAAATATACTCCAGAAAGGACAATTTATATACATACATACATACCTATATATATAAATTGATTTAAATTCTATAACCTAAGTGAAATGTGATTTATTATAAATTATGCACTTTGAAGTGATATTCAGTTTCGTAAACAGACTAACTCAAATTCTTGCAAACAAACACACATTAACATTTTTTAAGCAAGACAATACTTTAATAAAACTTATAAGGAAAAATATAGTCACAAATAGTGTTTGTTGCTAGATATTTTAAAGCCAAAAACACTACGGTTTCTAGTAGCTTAAAACAAGGGAAAAGCATGCTGAGAAAATTCAAATATATTTTTTTTTGATTCTATTAAAAAGATTTTATTAATTTACATATGGCAGCACTGTAAAACTTTTGGCCGCTTTAAGATAAATTTTAATACTCTTTTTTATTACATATCAAGGCTATATCCTAGCATTATGATAAGAACAAATATCCTTATTTTTTATATTTATATTTATTCAACTCCGAACATAAACCCTTTATTTCGATAATTATCTTTAAATCTTGACATTCGAATATTTTAAAATGGCTCATAACACTAAAATATATATATTTTTTTTTAAATTAATCACTACCAAATCGTGCCAATATTGATTTATGTTAATGTTCGAAAATTCGAACTTAATTTCGAAGTAGCAGAAATACAAAATTCAATTTGGAAACTCCATTTCCTTGCTTTATTTTTAAATAGAATATGTTAATAAACCCTGTATTCAGATAACTATCCTTAAATCTTGATCTTCGAATATTTAAAAAAGGCCATAACACTAAAATATATATATATATATATTTTTTTTCAACAAATCACTACCAAATCATCCATATATTAATTTTTATTAATGTTCGAAAATTCGAACTTGATTTCGAATTAGCAGAAATACAAAATTTACTTTGAAAATTCCCTCATAGTTTTATTGAAATGAAAAAAATTCACTTTTTTTTTGCCTTATATTTTAATAGAGGTATATTTTTCTTCAAATCTTGATATTCGAACATTGTAGAATACTCCATAACTTAAAAAAAATATTTATTTTTTATTTAATCACTTCCAAACCATCCTTTTAATCATTTTTGCTAATGTTCGAAATTTCGAACTTAACTTCGAATTAGTCTAAATACAAAAAATGCAAGGGAAACTGCAACAAAATGTTACAAAAATAAAAAATGCGCCATTTCTTTGCCTTATTTTTTTTTAATAGAAGGTGCTAACAAACCAGTTATTTGGATATTTATAACTAAATTTTTTCATGTTCGAATATTCTAAAATAGTCCATAATACCAAAGAAAAATATTTGTTTGTCAATTAAACATTGCCAAATCATCCATATTATAATTTTTGCTAATGTTCGAAATTTCGAACTTAACTTCGCATTAGTCTAAATACAAAAAAATGCAGCGGAAACTGCAACAAAATGTTACAAAAATAAAAAATGCGCCATTTCTTTGCCTTATTTTTTTTTTTTTAATAGAAGGTGCTAACAAACCAGTTATTTGGATATTTATAACTAAATTTTTTCATGTTCGAATATTCTAAAATAGTCCATAATACCAAAGAAAAATATTTGTTTGTCAATTAAACACTGTAAAATCATCCATATTATAATTTTTGCTAATGTTCGAAATTTCGAGCTTAACTTCGAATTAGCCTAAATACAAAAAATGCAGCGGAAACTCCATAAAAATGTTACAAAAATAAAAAATGCGTTTTTTCCTTGCCTTATTTTTAAAAAGAAGGTGTTAAATGTACTCTTAAATTAAAAAATAAATAAAGTAAAAATTTCAAAAGTTTTCTTTAGAAATGTTTTGAGGTAATGTCAAACCTTTAAAATATGTATATGAATAAATTAGAAATATTCGAAATTTATTTCGAATTGCTGTGCAAAGCAAGTGTATTTTCTTTAGCACAGATATGCTTAAAAAATCATAAAAAGCGCTAGTTTGGTAAAGTTCGAAAAATCGAATATAGTTTTATAGAAAATGTTATTTTATTTATTTTGTTATTGGTACTAGAAAGTAGTGTTTCACAAAAAAAAAGTCTTCAAAATTCATTAGTTTTGTAATGTTCGAAAATTTAGATTATCTTCGAATTTTGTTTTTTTCAAGTAAACAAGATAGAGTTTTCTAGGTTGTTTCATAATATATTTTTCCCCACTAAATTATGTTATACTTAAGCAGAATTTGTGAGCTTAAATATTTTTAAAAGAATTTATAAAGAAGCATTTTCCAGTTAAGGTTTTCTTAAAATATAAAAAAAATATTTCATTGTTAAAATTTCCATATTGAAATTTTGCCAGAAAATACCTAGAAACTGCAGAACCTTTAAATGAAAATTGAACAACACACACAAACATTTTGGTTTTCTTGCATTTATTTACAAGAAATTTTATTTGCCTTAAAATTACTAAACTTAAAACTAATTTAAAAAAATATTTGTTATATTTTAATAAATTATTGTTAAAGCAACATAAACCGAAGGGCAATACTTGAAATTGTCCTGAAACTAAAATCTAATGTTTTTTTTTTTTTTTACAAATTTACAAAAATATAGAAAAGGAATATAAACTTTAGCCAATAGTTCTTGATATCACATTTTAAAGCTGAGCCATAAGAGTTTGCAACCACTTCCTTAGGTTACATTAAAGCACCAAAACGATCAAATGAAAGCCCTTGACATTGTTAACGAGATATCATATCCAGTTGGGGGCGGCCAGGAGCCTTCTGTTGCTGCAAGCCTTAATGATCGGCCTCTTGGTAAAAAGGCTTTTTGATTTACAGGAAGATTTTTTTGTTTTCCTCTTTTTTGCGAGTATATAGAAAAAATAATAATTAAAACTACAACTAACTTTTCACATTGAAAATGTAAAATGAACTGACTTTCCCCCTCCCTTCGACGTAAGTATTTATGTTGAAATTCCTCTTTGTTGCTTACTCTTGAATTTTTTCCATTGGTTGTAATGTTAAGTGGTAGTTTTTGTGTAGGAGTGGTTGGTTCTTGTTTTTAAGAAATTGTTGTTTTCAAATATTCTTGTAATCGGAGTTGAAAGAGTGAGTGAAATGTAGAGCTGTTGCTTATCTCTTTCACGAAAACTCGTGAGTTTTCTTTTCTAAATTTTTAAGTTTTTTTTACAAATCGAAATTACTTTTTATAAATGTCTACAAAATTAAAAAGAAAGGATTTAGTTTTTATTCTTGAGAAAAGTATTTATCCTTGATTAATGTAAATATTCTGTTCACGTGTTAGTCACACTTCTTAAATTTGCTTTTGATTTGAAGCACTAAATGAAGACAAGTGTTAAGGATTTGTAAGATTTCTATTGAAAAGAAGCGATTCTTTAAAATTCTTTTCTAGATAGAAAGGTGTTGTTAAGACACAACAATTTAATCCTTTTTTGTATGTGAAGGTGCTGAAGACAATAGCATGAGAAATATACTGAGATTAAAACAGAATTTAAACTGAAAAATTAATAAATGTTATTTTGAAATATGAATTGAATTCATGTTCCCACTAAAGGCGTGGAAAATCTTGAGAGCAGGCAATTGTGACAGGATCTGTGCAAACAAACAGCTGATGTAATTTAATTTGTTTTTTTTTCGTAATAGTTTTATTTTGAACAACTGAAGGAGCTCTGAGCCAACAGAATTTAAACTTAAAAATTAATAAATGTCCCAATAAAGGCGTGGAAAATCTTGAAGCAGGCAATTGTGACAGGATCTGTGCAAACAAATAGCTGATGTAATTTAATTTGTTTTTTCGTAATAGTTTTATTTTGAACAACTGAAGGAGCCCTGAGCCAACAACAACGTCAGTATTTTATGTATAGTTTCCTTTTTGTGTGTGTGTCAATGAGCCTTTAGACTCAACAAAAAATTTATTTCATATTGAGCCTTCAGACGTGTGTCCTTTAATAATGGCACAATGCTCCCAAGAGCGTGGGAATTTTATTATATCGTGTCAAAGTAAAACTGAAGAGTTTGTCTTTAATTTGTTTTAGATTCACATAAATCTTAATTATGGCTCACCCTCTTTTTAAATTTTTCTTATCTTACAATACAAACTTTCTTTAAACTCTTTGAAATAACAGAATATGTGCTAAAATAACCCAAATCATTTTTTCTGCTTTTGTTAGTTTTTCCCTTAATCTAAAGTGTTCTTAGTTGGGGAGTTTTCAATTGAATTCATTAAGCGGTTACATGGAATTTTTATACGCTACTTGAGTTTGAAATGTATGTTTTGTAATTTACCTCCTCAAATAAATAGAAGTGTTGAATGTTTTCTTTTTTTTTCATTTTGATTCGATTTGAGAACTTTGTCGATTGATTTATGTATTTCTTAGCTGCTTAGCTTTGGGAACCAAAATCCAATTTAGCTGATCTTGAGATCAGCAGTGTACTTGTTTTTAACATCCCAAAACCTCTGATCTTACCATAACAAACAGAGGAAGCTGTTCAAAATCAACATTGCTAATTTGTTGATGGTCCTTCGCTGCTCGCAGTCAAAGTGACACAATTGGTCTCATGCATAAAAACGAGTAAAAGCGCTGAGTTGAGTCAGGTGAGCAATTGCTCGTAAGTCGAGTTCTATCAAACAGCAAGAGCTTTTGCTCAATTACGTATGCATAAAAATGAGTTCAAACCAATTGCAATTACTTGAGCAAAGGAAGATCAAACGTCTAATGGTGAATGAAGTGCAAACATGTCGTCAAGTGAAAGTGAAGTAGAAGTAGAATCAAATAATAATGATACAATACAAACTGACGACATTTCTAAATTTTTAGTAGAAAAAATAAAACAAAATAAATATTTACTAGAAAAAGTCAATTTTGTATTTAAGTTCCCTTGTAAACACTTTGTTGAAGGTTTTTTCTATGTCAGTTGTTGGCTTCCGGAATGGTGTCATTAGCCATGGGCATATTCCATAGCCCTCATTCCCGAGAAGTAATGCATCGTTTGTTGCATTTTGCATTATTTTACATACATCGCTGTTTCGTAAGATGCGTGAGTCATGAATGCATACGACAAGCACCTTTTACTCAAACAATCGAGTCCGAGCTCAAGCTCACGTTTTATGCATGAGACCCAATATGCAACCTCATGACTGTTCAATATATAATTTTGTAGCCTCCACTTAAAATCAGCAGATTTTAATTTCAACTAAGTCAGTTTTAAATATATATATTTTTTTTAATTTTTGGATCTATTTTGCGGATGCTTTACATATCGCTGATTTTTTTTCAATAGTGTCACAACTCAAAAAATTCGTTTTTTGAGTTAATAATGCCAAATAATTCGGCATTTCGTATTTTATCTTGGGTAAAAATTTCATATAAATTGCTTTTACTACCACCTTGTGAGAGAAGAATATTTTTTAATTTCTTCATTGCGTTGTAGGTATGTAAATGGAAAACTAATTTTTTAAAGTTGTGACACTATTGAAGTAAATGAGCGATATGTACATGTGTGTGTGTGTGTGTGTGTCCATATTTGTTTTGAAAACAAATTTTATTGCCTTTTTCATAAGTTGAAAAATTTTATATTCTATTGCTTTTTCTGCTGGAACTCAATGTTTCACAAATAACTTCTCCACATTTTACTTTAGGAGAAATTGTATTTTTTAACATTTATATACATACTTGTATGTATGTAAAACATTTACAACAAATAAACAAGAACTTGGCCAGTTGCATACATACATGCATACACACACACACACACACACACACACAAACATTTAGCAAGTGTGACTACAACGAGAGAAAAACAACCTTGAATTTTTCTTTTAACACACAAAAAAAACAAAGAAAATTTATTAAAATGTGTACAAATGTGTGTTAGAAAAAGATACCTAGGTAGGAAATCTTTTCTAGCAGACGAACGAATATCGATATCTAACAACCCTTAATGGTCAGCCCAACAATTATTCAAGTAAAGATATAAATAGTGTCGACAGCACCTTAGAGAAATCAGTTTAACTCAAACTCTCAAGCAGCCAACACAAGCACGAAATGTGTTGTAAGGTTGTGTTGAAAAAAGATAGAAGAAATTAAAACTAATTCTTCTATTCAACACAACCTTCAGCGGGGCATATTAATTGCTGTCTCAGGCAAAATCCAGCAAACAAGCCGTGTTTGTTTCTTAACATCTTCAGCAGGCATTAAGCATCCGCAACAAGTGAAAAATCCCAATCCCTCTGGCTTTTGGTATTAATGCGTAATGCTGAAACGGTTTGAAGTCCTTATTTCTCCTGTTTGGCTGTTTATTTATATCAGGTTCAAGCAAATTTAAGCAGCAATAGTGTGTGTGCTTGCACAACTCCTGGAAACGCTTTATACATCGGCTTTAATTCGAGCGATTTTAAATCGATTTTGTGCAACTGTGATATTTTTTTTATACACTTTTATTTTATATTTTATTTTGTATATTTTTTTATTATTTAATTTTTCTTGCCACTCTGTGATTTATTGTAATTTGTTGTCTTCCATTTTAGCTTAAGTTTTTTAGCATGTACGCTACAGTTTTAATTTGAAACAAAGTCTTCCATTAGTTTTAAATAGTTTTTAGTTTTAAGAATTGCTCCGTTTGTTTGTTTTGCTTTAGTTTTAGCTTATTGTAATTAATAACATAATTTTTTTAAATTTAATTCAAAATGATTCTCTGGGTTTAATTGTAAGTGAAATAAAATTTACAAAATATTTTTACAATAAAATATTTTGTAATCAAGCGCCCCTAAAATGTGTGTTTTGTTTTACTTTTTCTTTCTCTCTCGCAGGGTTAAAGATTACCCCCCCTTCCTTAAAATGGATTTCAAACAGATTTTATTTTTTTTAAGTAAATATGGGGGTAATAATTTTAATAATTTCTTTGTGTAAGACATTCACAAGAAATCATGAACATGTAGACTTTTCGAGCCGGCGGCAGTGCAAATTTGAATAATTTCTAGTGATTTTAACATTATCACTGCAAGAAGTTCTTCTTTACGACTGCTATTGTATTATTGTACTACAATGATAATTTCCTTTGGCACAAAGTTTAAAAACTTGTCCATTTTCGCAACTCGTTTCTTTTTATGCGAATTTAAACGCAAAACTTTGTTTTCATGTCAGTTCCAGATGCAAATTAATTAATAAATTTCTTTGAAAAGAAAAAAAATGGATTTTTTTTAAAAACATCTTGAGTATTTTGTAAAGGCCTAAATCATAAAAAAATATTTTTGTTTTTTAAGAGGTTCATAAAACACAAATTTATTTTTTATGATAATGAAATTACGAATTTTTTTATGACTAATAAAAATTTTTATTCGCTTTCCTTAAAATTTTCTTCATATTTTTAATATAGATTCTTTGGAAGCAATGAAAATTTAGTTCCATAAAAATGACTGCCAATTTTTACCAGACTAAGCGATGTAAGAAGGGTATTGTAATTATCAGCCTGTGTATGTATGTATGTATTTACATATCGTTACCATTAATATGAAAAGGCTCTAACCCATTATTTTTTTGAAATCGAGATTTTTGCATTTTTGGATACATTAGATGATCTATGGAAATATACAAAAAAAATCGATTAAACAAAAAAAATGAGTTACGGCCTTTCTTTATTAAGGTAAAGATATGTATGCATGTATGTTCCTTTGCGGCACAAAATCCCGTGAGTGTCACTAAAGATATGACAGTAGTAAAAATTCAAGATGGCGGCCACAAGACGCCATTTTGTGAATACGAAAAAAAAAATAGAAAGTCGGCGAACTATATCAAAATGGTATTTGAAAATCTTCTTCTTTTTTTTCTCATGATTTTTCATTTCGAATGACCATTTAGGATCTTTAATGCTTTAAATAAAGTTGCTCGCAGTCGGATTTTTTAATTGTTTATTAAATTTTTTATTTGTTTACTACGCACTAAATTATTAAAAATAAAAATTTTATATATAAAAATTCCAAGTGATTTTATTGCATAAAAATGTCTCGTTTTCTAAAGACTCAACTTTCGGAATTGAAACCACTTTCGATCCTAATTGAGTGCCATGTTTTATATTCTCATTGTTCCGCATTTTAGCGATCGATTTAAGCTTTAGCTTTAGCGAGTTACAGAATGCGGGGCTAGTTTCTGTTTTCACAAATGCTCCTCTATAATAAGTCTCTTCTCTGAGAAGCAAAATTATGTTTTATTTTTTTAAATTATATATTGTTTTGCCATGTATTTTTTTCGTTATCCTGGTACAAGACAATTTATGAGGAACATACATACAAAGCTTTTCTTTTTAATACAAAATACCTTTTGCAAAAAATTCTTCCAATGCATTTGGTATAAAAAGTGTTCTTCCAAAAAAAAAAAAAAAAAAAAAAAAAAATTTTTAAAAACAACTTTTTAACACCAGCGCTTTTGTTGCTTAAGTCTTTTGTTTTCCTATCCTTTCACTATGGGAAATTTAACGCATTTTGGGGGCCATAATTAATTACAGCCAACCGGCAGGCGCGATAGAAATGAGTTTTTGTGATCAAACTTCGGAAGCCAACCTGTTAACGTCACTTACTCTCACGAAGAAAAATTTTTTGTCACTCACGCTCACGTCCGCTCACGCATGACAACTTTTGGCTTATATTAATAATATATTAACCTGCGATTTTGAAATTTTTTCAATTTTCAAAAACTAAATTTTTATTATGAAAACCTTTGACACCTACACTCACACCGAGCCATACCCGCTAAAACAGCTTAAGCGACACATTTGTTCGACTTGATTTTTATTTTTTTTTTTTGATGAAAATGGTATGCTTACGATCGCAAATAAATGATTTTGTTTAAAAAAAGTTAAGTTCGAAAATTATGTCGCTGAAGTTTCTTTTGCTGGTTACGGCACCAGACACAACAACACAACTGATAAAGTGACAGTAAATTAAAATTGTCGAAAAATTTTACAAAGTGTTATTTTCTTTGTTATTCGTTTTATATTAAAGTAAAAAAAATATATATTTTTTCACTCACGCTAACTTTTGCTCACGCGTAACTATTTTTAAAAAAACCTTCTTTTTTAGACTTTTTTTTTTGTTTTTTTTTAAACTGGAGTTATATATTGTATTTTAATTGCCTAGAAAAATAGGTTTAAAAAAAATTTGCAAATATTTGCTGCTGAAATATTTCAAGTTCGGAAGATAATCGATTGTTCTAGAGAACTGTGATGGTGTTAAAGCTATCATCTGCTATATTTTTTTAAAACAAAATTAAAAGAAAGTGTTTTAAATTATTTTATCATAATTGTTGCCACTTTTCAATATTAAGTTTTTTAGTTTTGTCCTTACAAAAAAGGGAAAATTTCCTATAGTGCGGGAAATCTTTTTCAAATAAAAACTCTCTCTCTCTCTCACTTTTCTCTTATTAAAAAATATTTTATTGCTTAAATACATTATATAAAGATTTTATATTAATGAACTTAAATCTAAAAAGTATTGTATGAAAAAATCGTTTTCTTTTTAATAGACATATTTTTTTTTTCAAAGCAAAACAAACAAACCGGAAGACAATGATTTTGAGTTGATCACTTAAATTTAACTTACAATCTATTTAATGTTTAATATACTTCTCTAAATAAAATGATTTGAAAAACTTACAACTATGTTCATTACTTAATTAATATCACAGGTAAAGACCACATAAGCACTGCACTTGCAAAATCTAAATCATGTGGATTGTATTAAAGCTTTATACCATAGACTGTGTGGGAGGTTTTGCCACGAAAGCCGCTTAAATTTAAAATTAAGGCACATTGAGGTGATGGAAGCCAAAACTTAGCATTAGAGTTGATATGCTGTTTTTGTATGTAGAAGAGCTAGCTAGCTAAGAGACCAATGTAAAGATTTTATTTTATTCACATTTGTCACCACTTGATGGTTCTTCCTTTTAATGAGAACTTTTTCGGGAGTTCTAATCTCACAAAGCCAAGCAGCAGCATAACCGCTTTTTTTTCTTCCTTTGCTTCTCTGCATTATTAAAAATTTTTCGTTTGTGGAATTGTTGCTCCTGTGAGTTGTAAACACTTTGAAGTTGTGTCTTAAACTGATTTCTTGAATAAATATTGTGGTTATTTATACGGAAAAGAAGTATGAATTTATAGCTGATTGCTAACAAAACAACAATACATATGTATGTATATTTTGAATGTTTAAAAGAAATTGGGGTTGCTTTAATTTTATTTATTTCAACGTTTTAGTTTTAGGAAAGAGATAAATTATGAAATGTAGTTTTTAAAAGGAAAGAAAGAGAAGGCCGGCCGGCCGACCGTCCTTGCACTTTGAAGCAGGTAGTTTTAAGTGTATATTGCTGTTTATTTTTATTTATGTATACATATATAAAAAAAAAAAATTCTTATTGGTTGTTGTTTTGTCAAAGGTCAGTATTATATCTACTTATTGTTACCTGAAACGGAAAAAGCTCTAACTTGCATTTTCATAATCTTACAGAAGCTGGAAAACCCTTGTTTGTTTTTTCTTTTTTAATTTTAAGCACAACCCGCGAAGCGATTAGCTTGCCTGCAGAAAACACCCACCACCTCTGGACTGAGAAGACAAAATCGCTGCCACTCAGTCACAGGAATACCCAAAAATTTATAATATTGAGCTGCTAAATGTCAATTTTTACAATATAATAAACAAAATCGCTATTTTTTCTCTCTATATGGCACTGCTTCAGCTTCCAATATAGAGAGAATCCAAATAAGGCCAAACAAGATTTTAAGGCTAATATCATCGGCTCCATGGTACATAAAAGATTTAAATTTGCATCGTGATTTAAATATGCCACTAGTGAGGGAAAAAATTGCAAAATACCTAACAAAACTCGAGCCACATCCTTAATCCCCTGCTCGTAACATCTTGCATTTTACTGGACACTACGGCTCTAATACTCAACACTCCAGATGAAACAGCTTGAAAATATTTTTGATTATATTTAGATTTAAGATTTGATTACTTATTGTTAGTTAATTTTTTTGAAGATACAATAAATAAATATAAGCATGTAAAAAATCAAAATTTTTTTTTCTCGATGATTCGGTTTTAATTTGTAGCGATTATTTTGTTAAAATATCACAAAATTTATGAAAAAAAAAATTAGATTTAAATTTTTTTTCGTTTTGCGTTTTAGGTAACGATATATGACAAGTGTATACTAACATTCAGCATAATTTTTTTTAAATATTTATTTTATTTAACTTAAAGCTAGATATACATACATACATACATACATACTAGTACATGAGTATGTATTTATATTTAAACATAAATATATTTTTCATTTATCACGTTTTAAAGTCTCAATTCGTGTGGGTTTCTTATCTTTTCATTGCCAATCAAAAAATCTTTCAAACTCGTGTTTAGCATACTTAAGTCTTGCTTGTTGCTTTAATCGTTTCCAAGCGAGTATACATACTTTTCTTTTCAATATTTAAAAAAAGGATGTGATAATGTTTTATCGCGCTAAAGATTTCAAAACACATACATACACACATACACATATAAGCACTATATCGTGCCATAACCGCCAAAACAAAACTTAACCATAACATAATTTTCGAACTTAATTTTTTAAACAAAATCGATTTTCGTCAAAAGAACACGAGATCCAAAAATGTTTTGATTAAGCTTTTTTTGGTGGTTATGGCACTATATATCGTTAGCTGAAATGCAAAATCTCGTAGCTATTCTTTTTTTAAAGTATAAAATTTCGTCTCATAAAATTCAGCCAGTGGCCGGCCGGCCTTGTTCAAATTTTTTTAGTTTTCTTTTTATTTCATATTATGATATACAACGCTTAATGAATGTGAATCCTACATGACTAATTTTCTAAGGGTGTCAAAAAACACACAAAGTCCTTTAGCTGCTGTCTGAGAACAAAATTGCCTCAAAATATTAATGAGTCCTTAGCTCAATATTATGCAATAAATGCGGGAAAACCTCTATGAGAAAATTTAAAGAAATTTCTGTTACATTTAATGAAAACAAATAAAAAAGTAGCCGAGTTGTTCTTTATCTACTGAAGGTGTGGGACAGGATCTGTTCAAACAAACAGCTGGTGTAATTTTTTTTTTCTAATAGTTTAATTGAGCAACTGAAGGAGCCATGAGCCAACAACAACATCAGTATTTTATATATAGTTTCCTTTTTTGTGTGTGTGTTAATGAGCCTTTAGACTCAACACAAAATTTATTTCATATTGCGCCTTCAGAGGTGTGTCCTTTAACAATGGCACAATGCTCCCAAGAGTGTAGGAATTTTATTATGTCGTGTCAAAGTAAAACTTAAGATGTTTGAAAAATTGATTTTATAATTTCTTATCAGATTAAATCGTTTTTCTTTAATTTGCTTTAGTTTCCCATGAATCTTAATTATGGTGCACCCCCTTTTTCAATATTTCTTATCTTACAACACAAAATTTCTTTAAATTCTCTAGACAGTCAACCTCTTTGAAATTACAGAATATGTGTTAAAGTAACCCGAATTTTTTTCCTGCTTTTGTTAGTTTTTTTTCCTTAATCTAAAGTGTTCATAGTTGGGGAGTTTGCAATTGAATTCATTAAGCGGTTACATGGAATTTTTATACGCTACTTGAGTTTGAAATTTACGTTTTGTAATTTACCTCCTCAAATAAATAGAAGTGGTGGATGTTTTCTTTTTTTTCATTTTGATTTGATTTGAGAACTTTGTCGATTGATTTATGTATTTCTTAGCTGCTTAGCTTTGGGAACCAAAATATACTCAAGCCTAAAAAGAAATGGTGGTCCAATTCAATTTAGCTGATCTTGAGGTTTAAACGAAACGCAGAATAATACTCAACAGTGTACTTGTTTTGAACACCCCAAGACCTCTGATCTTACCATAACAAACAGAGGAAGCTGTTCAAAATCACCATTGCTAATTTGTTGATGGTCCTTCGCTGCTCGCAGTCAAAGTGACACAATATGCAGCAGCATGACTGTCCGCCTGCACTGTTCTACATAACTTTGAGGATATCACCTAGTTTTACGGGCAAATCGGGGTGACCCAACTGGCCTGGCAACCATTTGTATTAGAGCCTGTTCATCTTAATGCGAACGATAGATTCGATATAAATAATATTGGAAACAAAAACAAATTTCAGTTTCAGATTTTTGTTTTTGTTTCCAATATAAATATTCGATCGAAGCTATCGTTCGCATTTAGATGAACAGGCCCTTATTTTAATAATTTTTTTTAAGTATTTAATCTTTATTTATTTTGATTTTTAACAATAAAAATTAATATTTTTTTTCCTTTTTTCTTTCAGGTAAGTGAAAAATCTATTTTTAAAAACAAGTATGTAAGTAGTTTTACAAATAAAAAATTGTTCAATATTTCTGTCTATGGCAAGAACTGCGTGCCGAAGGACCATGAGCACCATAAGTACCAGCACAAAGAGTTTTGATTATTAATATACGCAATAAACGCTTAATGATTATAATTGTAAACAATATTCTAGCTTGAGCGGTATATGAAAACATGCAAAAGATATTTATTTATTTAAACAAGTGTTTTAAAAAATGTCTGGCACTGATTTTTTTGTTAGTATTTTGCATATTCGGGTCCTAGAATGATATTTTGGGAGAACTTTTTCATTGAGTTTTTAGCTAAAATTTTGGTATATTTTTTATTAAAATATATTATAGCATATCATAGTCTAGAAAAGTGGCTTTTTAAGAACGTTTACATGGATTTGCTGGTGCATATTTATGCATATCTTTTAGTAAGAAATATATGTATTTGCATATTTCGGTTCTAAGATCACTTTCACTGCTGCCATTAATGCGCTAAGGAATTTTTTGTTTGTAAGTTGGTATTAATTTTTTAGTGCATATTTTTTGCATATATTTGCATATTTCAGCAAATATTTTATTAAAGCATATCCTAAGTTGCTAGTTGGAATTGATTTTTTAGTGCATATATTTTCCTTGCCATAATTTTGAGATATACTTTTGCATATTTTATTTTATATGTTATTGTTGGCAATATTTATGTGTCTAAAGGTATGGTCACACTTGGGATAACATTTGCCCAAAAAAACGTAACCCCTAAATATTAATGAATAAGCTTTAAATTCAGAGACGTGTTTGTTAAGTTAAATAGTTTCCAATAATGTTGGATTCTATGACATTGTCTATTAGTTGTTTATGAAACTGTTTAACTTAAGAAATGAATCAAAATGTTTTTCGCTAAAAATTTTTGGGCAAATGATTGCCCAAATGTGACCATACCTTGAGAGGTTTTCCGTAATATTGGCAACGATTTCCTATCTCAGTTTTATTTTGGATATATTTGCATATTTCTGCATATAATATATATATTTGCATATTTTGGCTCTAACATCACATTCACTGCTACCATTAATGTGAAAAGGATTTTTTTTTGTAAAATTTTTTAGTGCATATTTTTGCATATATGTACATATATATTTTCCTTTGAGATATATTTTTGTATATTTCAGTACTTTCTATCATATTGTTGATAATATTTATGTGTCTTATCGTTTTTTCCTTTAATTTGGGCCTCCAATTGTTACCACAAATTTGTGCATATTTCAGCATATATTTTATTAAGACATGTTTTTTTTATATTTTAGTCCTTAGATCGTATTCGCAGCTACTGTTTATGAATTTAAGAACTTTTATTGCATATTTAACTGCTTTATAGGTGTTGTCTGATAAAATGTAGAACTTTTTCATAGTTTTGGCATAGCTTTTTAAAAGAATATTTTTCCATATTAAGGCATATATTTGCATATTCTACTCCTGCGGCTGCTACCATTAATGCATTAAATTACTTTTATTGTAAGTTGGAATTAATTTTGTGTGTGCATATTTTTGCATATTTCTGCATATATTTCATTTATTATGTTTTTTATATCTTAGTCCTTAGATCATATTCGCTGCTACCGTTTATGCATTTAAGAACTTTTATTGCATATTTAACTACTTTATAGGTGTTGTATGATACAATTTAGAACTTTGCATAGATTTGGCATAGCTTTTTAAAAGCATATTTTTCCATATTAAGACATATATTTGCATATTCTACTCCTGCGGCTGCTACCATTAATGCATTAAAGAACTTTTATTATAAGTTGGAATTAATTTTGTGTGTGCATATTTTTGCATATTTCTGCATATATTTTAATGCATATTTTGGTGCTAAGATCACATTCGCTGCTGCCTTTGATTTACTTTAGAATTTTTATTACAATTTAAAATTAATTTTTAGTACGATATTTTTGCATATATTTTTCTTTAAATTATGCTGAGACATATTTTTCTATATTTCAGTACTTTGTGCATATTTAATTGTAGATAATATATATATGGGCTTGAAAGCTTTGTTATAATTTCGACTACGATTTCTTACCGCATAATTTTTTTTTGCATATTTTTGCATATTTCTATACTACGTTATAACTTTACATATATTAATAGAAAAACAAAGTTTAAGTATTTCTTGCAATGTAAGGCTTAGATTTCACCGAGCATATTTTTGCATATTTAATTTTTATTATTGCATATTTTCATATTGTGGCATAATTTTTTATATCCTTGTGAAATAATCTTAGCTTTTGAATGTATTAACATGTTGCAGCAGTTCCGGCAATCCAAAGATTATAATTTAGGAGTATTGAGCATATTTCTGCATATATATATTTTTTCTTATAATTTTACAATATTATATTATTTGCTTATTTCAAAATTGCATTGTACTTTCCCAGATCTTAATCTAAAGAAAATAGTTCTTCAATATATTAAAGCATATGAATTTTTTTTTAAGAATCTCGCCATTAGGTTTTTACAGCATATTTTAATTTGACACTTATATTTTTTTCTTACTAAACTCTTAAAGATTTAGGCTTAAAGTCTAAAGTTTTCCACTATTTATTTGACTTACTGCTTCTTGTGATTCTTTAAACTCCTTAAAATCATAATTATTTATTTAATGGAAGCATTATTTGGGTAACTGATAGTACATACATACTTTTAAAATAATGAGAAAAATATACATGTATTTTTGCTTAACCCCACACCAACCAACTCTTTAGGGGGTAAATACAAAACTCAAACGTGAGAATGTTTTCTTCACAGCCAACAAACATCAACACAAATATAGAAGAAAGTAAATTTGAAAATACTCCACCTAAGAAAGTGATCTCAAACAACTTTAACATCAGAGATTTAAGCACTTAAAGGGGGATTTAAATTTGAAATCGATGGAAATGTTTAGTAAGAGAGAAGCATTAGAATATGCAGGCATTAGTGAAAAAGATTACAAGTGACCTTATGTGATTTTTCTTTTATCTTCAAGAATATGTGGGATTTTTTTAAAATTATTTTTAACAATTATGTGTAAAAGGCTTAAGTTAGGGGAGCTAAGGGAAAATAGGCAAGAAAACTCAAAAGAACATATTTTTTACTTCAAACATCTTATTTACACAGTAAATCCATAACAATAAAATTGTCAACGGTGAAAACCCATCGGGCAAAATTAATTAATATTTTTAAAGACTCCCACACTTTTATTGTGAAATATGTCATAGTGAAAACAAAGTATGTATATCTTAAAAATTTAAAACTAGTATTACCATACAAAATATTAGTTTTAAACTCTTAAAGTATACTTTGTTTTGACTATGAATATGCGCCCTTGTTTATTAAATTCAATGAAAATGAAGTTATTAGGGCAAAAATTAAAGTTGAAACACCCACGTGTGCTGACTTGCAAGTTTGTGATAGAAATCACATCAAATTTATGCAGAATTTTAGGCTTATTGAATATACAACATACAGAAAAGTTTAAATAGAGCGCAATTTAAGTCCTCTGCATTAAACACATTGACCACAGCAGGCTATACGACTGCACTTAGTTATTATTTTGAAAATGGCAGCGACATCATAAGCAGCTGATACTGAACTATGATGGCTTTCCCACACACGCAAAGCATTAAAAAAAATTATACTTAGACAATAATCTTAATTTTAGTAACTATGTATAATCATAATTGTAGCGCAAACAATTCGTGCGTTCTCATGTTTTCTCTCAAGCAACTAGGACTATAGCCGATTTCAATAGACAATAGCATCTCTACTTCTACAACTAAGAATAAAAAGGCACATGCATATCAAGCGCATTGACTCTCTCTCTCTCATACTAATGGACTGAGTATGCTTATATTCATGGATATTTAATCGGTAAAAAAAATATACCCATGATACTCGGAATATTTTTTCATCATTCGCCACTGTATACATACATTTGTGTACATAAAATGGAATGGAAAATGAGTTTTTGCTGTCTGAAAACATGCTTTATGTGTGTAAATAAAATAGCCCTGTATATACGCACGGTAGCCGGTCAATAGTCAGAGTATTTTTATAATCATGCGTGTGATTGTAGCTCATACAGTCTATTAATTCAAGTTGTCGTTTTTGCTGCGTAATTTAAAAAAAATGTGTATAAACTAAATTGTTGGATCTTTATAGTTATACGTATTCGGTTTAAAATTAATGTGCGTGTTTTTTTTTTTAATTTTTAGCTGTATGCATTCATAGTTGTTTGACGACCCATACTCAAAGAGTACTTAAAACTATACTTTTGTCATTTTCTGGTGCACACATGTATTTTATTTCTGACTGGTTATAGTCGGTAGCCTGTCGTGGTGGCTGTGTTTCATGGCTTGCAGCGACGCAACTCTTTAGCCTTGGCTTACCTTTTCATATTAGCGTGCTGCCGCAAGCAGCATATTCAGCTGAGACCATTAGTACAGCAAATGCCAAGTGAGGAAAACTGCAAATATGTGCTGATTAAAGAAAAAACTTCTCTTCAGGCTCCCCTTGCATGCCTCCGTATCGTATGTTTTCTTATCCTTTTTTTGTCAACACTAATTTTATAATTAAATAAAAAAAGTAAATAAATATGCCAGTGAAAGATTGCTAAACGAATTTCAAGCGATAGGAAACCTTATAAACAATATCAAGGATCGCAACAGCATATGGGCAAGTATATCAATTTACATAAACAAGTATAC
This sequence comes from Nowickia ferox, assembly GCA_936439885.1. Lineage (NCBI taxonomy): Eukaryota > Metazoa > Arthropoda > Insecta > Diptera > Tachinidae > Nowickia > Nowickia ferox. Next base: position 18,479,312 of record OW387024.1, on the reverse strand, counting down.
TTTTTTCTCTTTACTGTGTTAGAGAACCAATTTTGCTGACTTTAAAAATAGTTTTAGTTCATTCCCACGCTTGTTTAGCAATTTTGCTTACAAATTATTAACATGATGTTCTCATCATGTTCTCCAGCTTATATGTAGCTGCTGCCAGGATAATAAGAAAACCTGCACAACAACAACAATGCTTATGTAGCCCAAGATAGTGATTTGAATCCCTTAAGGATCTTCAGAGACATGTTCTCTATTATTTCCAAAACAAAAATCACGTTAAAAGATTCTCACGCTCTGACTTTGCCACACACACGCACACATAAACTACCTGCTGTTACTCTTTCTGATTGTTATTGTTAACAAAAACCGTTTCTTATGCTTTGGCCCAAAAAAAAAATTAAGAAAAAACAAAAAAAAAAGCCTGAGCTGTAGCATAAGATTTTTAAATAAGAATCTGGCGAACGTGAGAAATTTAAGAAATCAGCACCTGCCCTTAAACTCATCAGTGATTGGCTAAGGAGCTGATGTTGCAAAGCCAGAAAAACATAAGAGCATAATTTTCTTTCTCACACCGAGAGAGAGCATATAAATACAACACATTTTACAAGATTCCCCATCATACGCTCACCAGCTTTCAAACACTAAACGTTATTTTTACACAAAAAACACATTTGTTTATATTTCTTTAACAACTATTGTGCAACATGACCACCACCAACATCATGATGTCATCGAGCATGCACAACACTTCTTACAAGAATCAACTTTACACCAACTGCAAGTCTAAGGTGTCACCCTCACGTCGCCTTAAGAATCTGCTGAAGCCTGTGCTGGGACGCATTTTCAAGTCAAAAGCTCACAAGACCAAGCGCAGTTCCTATATTGCTTCGGATGAAAAGGAAAGTGAATTCGACTGGCTCCATGATGACATGGATAATATGGCCAATGAGCATTTGGAAGCTCGTCTAATGGAGGAATTAAAATACAGTGAATCAGGCGAAGCGATAGTGGTAATCAACGCAGATGGCTCGCGCCAATTGGAGTTTGTTGATAAAGATGATCTCTATGTGCCCGTGCATTTCGCTCGCACCAATGCTGGCACTTTCTTTTGGACTTCGCTGCAGAAAGAAACCATACAACCCTATCACATAGAATGGAATTTCTTAGACAGATGGGCTCAAGCTTAAGACGCTAAGGGGAATACTAGCAAGAATCTCTTCAAGAATTCCGGGTGTTTTTTTATATTTGTTTGGAAACATTCGCTCAGCAGCTCCTTGACTTTTTCTTTGGGCAATACAAAAACTTCAGTGTTTTTCCGGAGGCCTAGTGTGGCTACTTCGACTTGGTCTTCGATGGCAGGGAAAAATTTTACTGTAAGTTGAAAAAGTTTCAAAGGTTTAGCAGCTTATGTTACAAGGGAGAGTTTGGTCAAGCTTTTGTATAAAGCTCAGCTTTAAGTAAAAAAAAGTTGTTAGTTTTTTATAGAAAAGTTTATAAGACACTATTTTTTTTTTGATAAAAATAATTGTTATTTAAAAGACTAATGAAAAGTGCTTGCGTCTCTTTTTCGAAAGAAAAAGATTTAAGTAAAAACTTACGTTACACCGAAAAAAATGTTTCCTGCAATAAACACGTTTAATTGAAAAAGAACAAAAAATCAATTAAAAATTTAATCGAGTCAATTAAACTTTTGCTTAAAAATGTAATATAATTAAAAGTTTAATTGGCTCGATAAAATTTTTAATTGATTTTTGTTTTTTTTTTCAATTAAACGTGTTTATTGCATTAAAAATTTTTTTCTGTGTAATGAGAAAATTTTGGTTATTTTAGAAACTTGTGAAAAGCTCTTTTTTTCAAAAACCATATTTACATTTTATATTATTTTTGTTTTAAAACTTAAAAAAATATAAAAATAAATTTAAAAATATTTTGTTTTAATCTAATTTTTGTTTTTTTTTTATTTTATTATTTAAATTTAAAAAAAGTACAAAATAAATTTTTAAAATTTATGTTTTATCTAATATATATTTTTGTAAATAATTTATGCGTTTAAATTATGATTTTAATTTTTATGTCAACAATTGCAATTGTTGCAGCAATTAAAAATAAATATAAAATAAAAATAAATTTTATACTTTGGTCTTTCATTTAAAATTTTTAATTAACGGCCTGTCCCACGATGTCACTCGAAATCGTTCGATCGACAACTTTTATTGCAAACAACAATAACATTAGAAAATTTGTAGTTGTTTTCAATATAAATATTCGATCGAACGATTAATAGTGACATCGTGGGACAGGCCGTAAGAAAAAAAAAACAAAAGGAATTACATCAAATCTGATCTTTCCCTTGAAACTTTGTATTTGTTTAAGGGCCTGTCCCACAAATTTTAACATTTTGTAAGTGTGCGACAAGTCGAACGTTGTCGACATCGTGGAACAGACCCTAATAGTTTTCATGATTTTAAAGTATTGAAAATAGCACAGTTTTAGTTAAGCTTCGAAGACGTTGAAATTGTATTTGCTTTGGCCTAAAATAATTTTGTAAGAAAAATACTAAAAAGTGGTTGATTGTTGTTGATGTCGTTGAAATATTTATTAAATTATAGTTATATAAAGGTAAAATTAATTTTGTATATAAATTTTATAATTTTACTTTTAAAACAGAAATATAAAAACGTTTCTACAACGTAGAAATTAAAAAAAGTACTAAAAATAGTACTTTTTACTACAACGTAGAAATTAAAAAAAAGTACTAAAAATACTACTTTTTTATTTTAATTTGTGTGCTTGAACACAAAAAAAAATTAAGTAAATAAATTTTGTATGACTACTTCTTTGCTCACATTTTATAAATACCGAGAAAAAATAGAAATTATAATTAGAACAAGCTTAATTAAGGATTTATAAAATATTTTATATAAATTTTAAATTTTAGCCTTTTGAAAATGAAATTTAAAAAAGGTACTAAAATACTACTTTTTTCTATAACATTTTTTACTTTAATTTTTATGTTTGCAAGGGCAAATTTTTATGTAAATAATTTCCTTGGAACTAAGCTATTAAAATTAGAAGTCTGCGCTGAATAAAGAAGTACTAAAACTAGTACTAAAAACGCTACTTCCTTGCTAAGGCAGTGGAATCGTTAAAATATTTATTTAAGTATAATTATAAAAAAACCGATTAAGGATTTATATGTGAATTATTTTTATTAGCTTTTTAAAAATAAATTTTAAAAGGTACTAAAAATACTACTTTTTTACTAGAACATTTTTGAATTTAATACAAATTAAATTTGAAAGCAAAAAATTTCAAGTAGATAATTTACTAACTATTGAAATGAGAATTTTAGGCTGAGTAAAAATTGTACTAAAACTAGTACTAAAAAACTACTTTTTCATCGAATTTCTAATTTTTTTTTTATATTTGTAAAAGACAGTAACGCTTATGTCAATTTTATGCATAAATCTTTAAAAAAGTACGATTAAGGAAAGTACTAAAAATACGATTAAGAAAAGTAATAAAAAAACAATTTTTTTTTTAAATTAAAACTGCCTATTATACTACTCTACAAAGGCAGGGTAGTAGTAAGAGTCCTAAATATGACTCGATTGATAATTTTTCTGAAATAATTTTAAAACTTAAAGCGATCGATTTTGAAAAATATAATTTTGAAGGGAAATTTCTTGAGAAATTTTAAACAAGATTTAAAGATTTTTTCTTTACTCTTTTTTTCTTTCTTCAACTGCTTACAAAAATGTACTCTGTGCTGTTATATTTAAATTGAGAATTCAATGGCCTTGCTGAAAAGACAGTATAATTGCATTGAAATAGTTTCTAGAAAAATAGAAATAGAGAAATATTGAACAAAAAGTCTTGACAATTTACTGCTCTGTGGTATTGATCGCTATCATCATTAACATGACAAGCAAACATAAATAAATGCATCAATTGTCTTAATGGGTGACATGTATTTTATTCTTTTTTTGTTCACTGATAAGATTGTGTGTTTATGTATATTTTAAAACTCATTACAGGCGCCAGTCTGTCAAAACTAAAGTGACCCCCGACTGCCGCTTATTTTGTGCAGCACTTAATATTTTTCTGTGTAAATATAAGAAAATAAATTTTTTCTTCAATTAACTAAAACATTTACATTTATTTTATTCACTATACAATTTTGTTTTAGTTGCAAGACTTTAGTTTGATTTAATTTTGCTGATAACAAGTGCGCTTGCTAAGACTAGAAAGTTTGCACTTTCAGTTTATGTTTATTTCCTTTGCGAGCCATAAAGATCAAATAAATACAAAAATATTGAAAATAAAAAATACAAAAAAAAGTATTGGGTGTTTTTTATTGAGGTATAGAACTTTAAGTTGGCATCACTTTTTTAACTGGCGGCCATTTTGTCAGCTGTCAAGTGATTAATATTTAGTTTGGTTTGCCATTTCATCATGAACAGGTTGACAAAAGAACAACGCTTGCAAATCGTGCAAATTTATTTCGAAAATAATGGTTCAGTTCGCGAAGTTTACCGCAAGCTCCGTCCATTTTATGGTCGACATAATCGTCCATCAGAGCAATTAATTCGGTTAACCATGGATCGTTTTCGCACTACGTTTACTCTATGTGATAATACGCATCCGCAGAGACGTCGAACAGTGCGCACCGAAGAAACAATTGCCGCTGTAGAGAAAAGTGTTGAAGAGGACCCGAATGAATCGATTCGCCACCGTGCACAGCAATTGGAGCTTTGTCCATCAACTTTATGGAAGATTTTGGATGGCATGAATGTGGATGAGTTGTGGTTCCAACAAGACGGCGCTACATGCCACACAGCGCACGTCACAATCGATTTATTGAAGGAAACATTCGATGAGCGCATAATTTCGCGGAATGGACCTGTCAATTGGCCACCAAGATCGTGTGATTTGACACCATTGGATTATTTTCTTTGGGGATATGTGAAGTCGCTCGTCTACGCCAACAAACCAGAAACGTTAGGGGACTTGGAAGCCAACATTCGTGGCGTTATTGCCAACATACGGCCCCATATGCTCGAAAAAGTGGTTGAAAATTGGACCTGTAGAATTGGCTTTATTCGAGCCAGCCGCGGCGGCCACATGCCCGAAATCATATTTAAACGTTAATGGCATAAAATTATCCTTCCAATAAAGCCAAATTGATGGACATTAAAACGATTTTCTTGTGTTTTATTTCAATTCGAAGTTCTATACCTCTAAAAAAACACCCGGTATTAGAATTCTATAGAGAAAGATTTAGCAACACGTAGGAAACCAAATTAACCCTAAAATGCATTTCAAGTCTATACTTATTTCTGCGGCTTAAATTGTATTCAAATGTTTATCTAAGAATTTTTTTTAGCGCTTACTTGCTCAAAACATTTTGTTTTATACTGTTGCTTATTCGAAAGGGGCTCCGAAAGGACCCCCACTCAGAAAAGCTGTAGGGTTAAAATATTACACAAACATGGGTTGTAAATTGATGAAGTTTTCTTTCAAATCGTAGAGCACTAGCAACAAACAATATTTTTTTTTAATTCAACAATTAATTAAATTAATTTCTAACCTTTTTCTTTTACCAAACCCTTATTATACTGAACCCTCTTAGGAAAAAAGTAACGTATATTTCAGAAATGTTCCAACACTTGTTTAAATCCCCACAGAGCGGATTTTTTGTGATACGAATTATTTGTTAATTGCCAAAAATATATCTTTTGTGCGTTCTCATTATTTATGAAACAATGCCAAAATACATAAAAATATATTTATAATAAAAAAAATCAAAATTTTTATGCTCGACTACAAAACAAAAGCCAAAATAAGGGATCGTTGTGACGGACGGCAGGTATAAAAATAAAACCTGTATTGTCCTACATAATCTTTGTAAAACACTGTTTTTTCTTCTTATACAATGATTCAAAACTTGTTAAGCATGATAATGACCAGAAAAAGAGAATCTAAAATAAAAATAAATGACAATGTATGTAGTTTATAACCTCAAGCTATGGATACCAAAATTTAAAGAATAAAAATTAAGAAACTAAAAAAATTCATTTTGAATAAAGATTTTTTTTCCTAATAACAAACGATCCCTTAATTGTAGAAAGACTGTACACGAAGAATATAAAATGGATTATGTAAAACAGTTTATAGAGAAATTTTTAAGGCAATTGGCTCGTGCAGGCCTTGATTTAGGTGTTTGCGTGGCTTCACGCAGTCATACAAGTAGAATATAGATGATTGCTGCAACAAAAATTGCAAGTCTGTATGGGGACTTGCTTTTATTTTGTGCAAAAATTTTAGTTTTTTATGTAGCTTTAATATTTTTTTAAACTAAAAACTCGTAACTTTCCTAAATGCTCTATTAAAATTTTTCCAAAATTTATTTATTTTCTGAAACAAAAATCTGTAATTTGTAACTAAATCACACAGAAAAAAAAATACCAATGTAAAATCACCATGCAAAAATTTTGATTGCAATTCATATTAAATTTACAAGAAATAAAATAGCATGTTTTTTTTTAGAGTGTCACAACTTTGAGTTGGCATCACTGCTTTATTTGAGCAGGCATTTAACAGCTGATAGTTGCTTTTTGTTTAGTTTGCTTTGCAATTTCATTATGAATTGACTTACACCAGAGCAACGCGTGCAAATTGTTCGGCTAATGGGCTGAAGCACAAATTGATATTGATTTTGAATTTCCAATTAAAATTTTATTTTCCGATGAAGCCCATTTCTGGTTGAATGGGTACGTAAATAAGCAGAATTGTGGCATTTGGTGTGAGGAGAATCCACAAGCTTTTGTCGAACCACCATTACATCCACAGAAAATTCCTGTTTGGTGCGCTTTATGGGCTGGCGGAGTCGTTGACCCATATGCCTTCAAAAACAATGATGGTCAGAATGTTGCTGCCAATGGTGTACAGTATAGGATTCGAAATTTTTTCGTACCTCAATTGCGTGGCATTAATCTTGTTGATATGTGGTTCCAACAGGAGGGCGCGCTACAATTGGTTTACTCAAAGTTGTAAGACTCTAAAAAAACACGCTTTATGTTGTTTAAGTATATTGGTATTTAAATATTGTTTTGTTCACACTGTTGTACTTAGTTGTGTGACTTGTTTTTGTTTTGTTGTTGTTTAATTTGATGTTCGTAAATAGCCGACAAACTTTGCGTTACCAGCGAAAACTTCCTGCTGCTGGCTAGTAGTTAGTGTGCTAGTCTTGCAGTTGGGGGTCACAGGTTCGAATGCTGCAGACAAGTCAAAGTAGCTTCTAGCCTTGTAGTTTGAATTTTTGTTTTACTATAATTTATCAAATACACACAAAAAAGTAATATCAATGAGTTTGTAATATTAATTAAAATATTTGTAATATTAATTAAAAAATTAATTAAATTTTCACCTATAAACAATTTGATAATATGAATTAAGTTTTTCTACTCAAATTAATTAATACAATTAAAAATTTAATTGAATCAATTAAATTATTAATTGAAAACATTAATTGGTGAATACTTTTTTCTGTGTAAATTTTATGTTAAATTATCAATTAAATAATGTAGAATTAAAATTTTATTTATGATGGTGTATATAATCGTATTTAGTGTGTATCTTAATAATATTTAAGGTTGTGGCTACAGCAGCGGTAATCGCCTTGGCCGGTGCAGCCAACACACAAACATTTTCCTGATTCACACACTCACGTAACTTAAATAATTAATAAAATACAATGACTACATTAAGTTAAATTCATGTTGTTCCAACTTGAAATAACTTTGATTCAACATGGTTCTTCGTGTTATATTTCAGTATCGAATTTATGTTGTTTCAACTTGAAATAACTTTGATTCAACATGATTCTTCATTTCGATTTTAGCAGCACGTAAATGTTAAATCAACATGAAATAAAGTTATTTCAAAAAGAAAAATTTTCTTTGAATATTACTTACAATGAAACACATGTGAAGCAACATCATTGCCGAATAAGGTTAAAATAACCTTGTTGACACAGATTTTAGGTTGAACTTTTACTGTGTGATTAACTTTAGAGATTTGAAATTTTTTAGCAAAAAATTTTTTTTTGTGTACAGCCTTTTCTTGTCTTTGAATCAAATATAAAATCTTAAAAAAAAATTAAAAAAAAACCAAGTATTAAACTGAAATTTAATCTTTAGTTTATTAAAAAAAAAAGAAGAAAAATCAACTGAAGAGTAAAAAACCAAAAAGTTGTTTCCTAAGGGTCTTTCATTAAGCGCTTGCTATGTGTAAGTTTACATAAAACCAAAAAGTGTGTATGTGACATCGAATTTTTTTTATTCGCCAAAAAGCTTCTCAATCTCACGTATGTTTGTATGATATAATATTTTACAAATATCCGCCGCAACTTCGCTGGATGGCACTCATCCAAAGTGTGAAAATTTTTCATAATTCTGGCACATAAATCAGGCTGAATTTCACAGGTGGCATCGGATATATTGACTTTAAGGAACGCTGTGGCTTGTGGCTTATTTGCATAGACTTTATGAAACAAGAAAAAGTCTAAAGACTTCAAATCGCAAGATCTTGTTGGGTAGTTTACATCATCACCACACCACGTTAGATGGCCAGGCCCTTTAAATGGCTCCGGCGAAATGTTCAATGTGGAATGAGCTGTATGGCACGTAGGGGCTTTCTGTTGCAACCTTATGTATTTTGGGTACATGTCACACAATTTAGGCGAAAAAAGAGCAAATGGTTGGTAATCGTTGAAATCAAAGGAATGGAACACATAGAAAAATTTGAACTTAAAATCTACGTAAACAAGGTTAAATTAACCTCTTTTGGCATTGATTTGGCTTCATATTTACAGTAATCTTTAAGGAAAATTTTTGCTTTGAAATAAAAATGTTTGATGTTGCTTAAATATTCCCGTACTGTTAAATTAAAATGAAAAATCATGTTGAATCAAAGTTATTTCAAGTTGTAACAACATGAATTTAATTAAATGTAGTCATTGTATTTTATTAATTATTTAATTTATGTGTGTGTTCCAGGCATAAGAAAAATGTTTGTATGTATGTATATAATTGGCTTCCACGGCCAAGAAGATTTGAACTCCAAACTCATCACGTGGTAGTCAATGCGCTTGCTTGCCAGCAGGCACAAAAACAGTAAATATTCTTTAGATAAATACTAAATATATACCATCATGATTTAAACTTTAATTGAACATGATTTATTAATTATTATTTGATTAGGCTAAAGTTCGTATCGTTTTGTAAGCCAATTTATAATTTCAAATCAAAATGTTTGCATGGCGATTTTACATTGGTATTTTTTTCTGTGTGAACTGAACGGTGGCGCTATTGGATTTCATGTGAGGTTGGTATTGACGTGTACATTCATCTAGAAATGGACCTCATCGCTTGGCGAGCGGAATCTTGAACGAACAGAAGACAAGGGGGTCATAAAACAATTTTATAATTTTTTATTGAACGCTATATTCGTCCTTGGTAATTTGGCATATCCATGTTATTAGGAACGAAAGGAAATGCTTTCGAATTCGCATGTAATTTTCATAGAAATCCTAAAGCATTTTCCTTCGTTTCGAACTGCAGAGTAGATCAACGGACGGAATAAATGGCAGCCGCTATCAACTATCAGAGTTCGCAAGTCCCTATTACAAAACCCTTTACATACATATATTTTTTTCACCAAAAAAAAGGTTTCATGTTTTATAGTCTTTTTCACTTCTTTTGTGTTTTTATTTTTCATGCACAAGTTTGTGCTGTTATTTTATTTTATTTTATAAAACGTGTTGATTGATTGACCTGACCCTTTTTTTTTGATATTTTTTACTTAAGCTTTTCTTGATAAGAGTTCTTTTTAAAGAGTTTTTAAATGCATTTTCAACACAAGTGTTGGCGACTGGTTTTTGTATTAACATAAAACCTTTTCTGCTGCAAAAGAAAATGCTAAAAAAAGTCTAGTTTTATTGTTTTTGAATGCATTTATAATGTACTTGAAAATACACTTTGAAAAAGGTTCTTTTTTTTTTATAAAAAACGTATTAAATTGCTTGTTTCTTTCTTTCTATGAAGCCTTTAAAATGTTTAATCACTTGCTTTTAGGTTTTAATTAATAGTTTAAAAAAATGTTAGGATTATATTTGTTGTGTTAATAAGAGAATCAATTTGATTCTTTAATTTGTTAATTTATAGATTTAATTAGGTATTTAGACTTACAGATTTTAATGGTTTTTATATAAATCAAGTTAAAAATGCTCGTGTGTTAGAAGTCTGTTTATTCTAACCTGTCATTTAGAAATTTTCATGTTCATTATTATCAGCGCCATCTGGTAGTGTTATTATGAACTGTTTTAAATCTTATTGGATTTAAAATATTTAACGCATGAAAATTTCCTGGAATATGGATTTTGTTTTGTTCGGGGATGTTTGTATAAGAAAATTTTAATGATTGGTTTTACAACATACTCAACTTGATGTGAAATAAAATAATTATTGAATAAAAGAAAACTATTTATGTATATCTGGTCGCAGCTTGTATGGGATTTTTTTTTAATTCTTAATATATACGCTGTCATAAATATTTTTTTTGGCTCGATCCGACGTTGCCTTCTGTTGCCTAGTAGGGCCTAAAATGCCCGATACACAGTGGGGGATTTTGTTAAACAAATTTGAATAATTTTGCAGTTTCTAAACGGGGCGATCGATTGTTATAAAATTTCATACAGAATTTGAGGAGGTGTCACAGAGCTTACGTCTGGAATTTGGACTATATATCTTTGAAGGAAGCGGAGCCACAAAGCCCCGAAGTGGGCAACCTTGGGTTAATGAAAAATTAAAACCGAAAGAGATTTTTTGCGAGTGGATTTTATTTCGTCTATCCAAGATTTAAAAACACATCTGCTACATTTATGGGGTTTCGCTTACAGTTTAGGAAATACATATTCGAGAAAAAAATTAAAATTTCGGGGTTTTTTTTACCCACTTTGGTCCACTGTTCTGCTAATGGAGCAGTCAAATCTTGTTCGATCTAGAAAAAGAAACTTATTATGAATTTGGTATCAAACGCACTATTAGGTCAAAAGTTATACGCAAATGAAATTAAACTTGTGAAAAGAGTCGATTTTCGCCGTTTTTGCAGAAAAGGTGGGTTAAATTTTTTTTTTGCAAAAATACCAATCCTATATTTTAACTTATTGAAAAGGTAATACTACAAGGAATATTACAAACAAATTTTTTTTTCAAAACTTTCGTTATTGAAGGAACCAGATCGTTTCGAAAAAGACCTATTTTTGTTTTAAATAGCAAATTTGAGATCTTTTTCTCAAATTCCAAATATATAAACAAAAAATTTATTATGTCACCTTAAGACAAGATATGTTTTTAAATATTTCCAAAAATATTATCAGCGCCCGGCGAAAAGTAAGAAAAAAGTCCCATTTTCGGGATTTTGCTATTTTTTTTTTTGAATTGCCGGGAACTCAAAACAGCAAATTCTTTTTGTTCTTACTTTTTGTGTAATAATGGCATCATTTTCAAAAACATCAGCTTGGCCTCGGATTTAATTTTCCATTAACCCAAGGTTGCCCACTTTGGGGGTTTGTGGCTCCGCCCTCCATTAAAGATATATGGTCCAAATTCCAGACATAAGCTCTGTGACATGGCCTCATAACAATCGGACGGCTTAGCAACTGCAGAATTACTTCAATTGTTTTAATAAAATCCCCCAGTTTGTATCGGTTACTTTCGGCCCCACTAGGCACCAGAAAGCACCGCACCGCATTTATGACACCAACACCAAAAAAAAAAAATTATATACTATGTAGTGTTAAATAATTTTATATTAAAAAAACTGTGATAATTAACTAAATTTTTTTTTCCTAAATATTGTTTTGTTTTTCCAAAAGCAACAGAGTATTTTTGTGTTTTTTTTAACAGCAAAAAAAACTATTAAAAGCTTTGAAGCTTTGTCCTTCTTTGTTCGAGAGGAGCCAGCTTGATGCAATAAATTTAGCTTCCAAAAAGTCATGAATTTGTTTGCCTTACTAAAGTGCTTCACAGAAGTAATAATATATAATTTTTGTGAGAGTCCACCTTACGTTAGTGCTTTTCAGAAGCATTTTTCGAAACTTTTGCTATCAAGTAAGCAATACATTGCTTCCCTCAGTTGTTAGTGCTAGCAAATCAAAATTTTTTTTTTGCTGGGATGTGTTAGGAAACAAAAATTTTAGTTATACATATATTTTATATTGCCTTCTCAAGACATACATATTAATTAATATCATAATTAAAGTAAAGTAAAAATAAAATAAATAAAAAAGACCAGATTTGTTTGTTAAGGCTTTTATTACCAGTGATTTTGTTTTTTATTATCTGCATAAGCCGAGTAACTTTTTCAAAGCACAAATTCCACTTCAATTGGGCTCAGCCATTTCCTTTAATCCGCTTGCTTGCAGCTCGATATGATTTAAAGCTTTGGCTTAAGTTTTAAAGACTTCTAAAGCCATTAGTCTTTAAAGTGGTAAAATACTGAAGTTGCTAAGGATCCCTATAGGGCTGGCGATAGAATTTTATTAAGTTGGTTGATAAGCAGCTTCTTTCAATTCCGTTTTCTTGATTTACCAATTCTTCTGCACTGGAATAGTGAACGCCTGCAGCAGTGTCTTCGGCACAAACGACTTCATTGAAAAATGTTTGAGGTCTGCCGGATTTTTTCAAGAGTTTGCTCAAGTATTTCAAAGCCTTTTTGAAAACTTTAGCTGGCGTGTAGTGCAAAGTTTAGCAAAGTTTTGTAGGCCATTTTAATGTTGTTGTTGTTGCTGTTTATGTGACTGTTCCCATAAATATGAGTGCTACTTATTTTGTGAGCTGAACTTTTTATACAGATTTCCACAAACCACCCTTAAACGTACAACCAATCAAGGCTCATTTCGCTGGCAGGTGGTACTCGTTCTTAAATGTGTATGAATACAGACAGTAGAGCCGCAACACAAAATATTCTCGTGCTCTGCACGATCTTGTTTACTCATTCAAAACAGGTAAATGTAGAAAAAACTCTGCACGTGTGTAGAACATTTTATAAATCTTTATTTTATAAGGTACTCTGTACTCTACCTGTGTTAAGAAATTAAGCCTGGAATAAAATATTCTTCTTTGAAAACCGTGGGAACGTTTGTGCAAAGTGATTTTGTTATTTACAACAAAAAAAAAAAGGTTCCTTTTACTTGTCGTTTTGATATTTATGTGTGGATGTATGTGTGTATAACGAACAGTTTTAAATAATAGTTCTCAAATCCCTTTACAACTATTGTGTGCCTATAACAATTTTTGCATTTCCACTGAGACCGTTAAAAATTGTTTGTTATCTTACGCTTTAAAATCTGTAATTTGAAGAAAAAGGAGTATTTCGACCCTTGTTAACCATATGTTGTCTTATTCCATAGTTTCTAGTTAAAACTAGCAACACACAATTTTAATTTGATTTTAGGTGTATAATTTAAACTTGTCTGATAATTTGGAATTTCAGTTGGTTTTATGGCTTTTGCAACAAGTGTGTGTGTGTCTGCGGCTTTAAGCAAGAAAAGGAAAGAAAACAAGAAACATTAAAGCAGTGGAACATAAAATAAGTATGTGACTTATCACATTAATTTTTGCGTATAACTTAATTTATGGTAAAATAATTTGTCTAAAAGGATTTATATATGTAAAATAATATTGAAAAATTCAATAAAATGCTACTTTGACTAGCACAGGAAGGGTTCCGTACGGACACTACATACATATCGATGGCTCAATATAAGAAAGGCGTAAATCGAATTTTCTATATTTTATAGGAGAAGGAAAAAAACTGAATGAAAACTAAAGCATTTATACGCAAAAATAATTTTTTAAGGGGCCCTAAATGACTTATTTTGAGCTGTAACGTACTGATTTCTTAAAGAAGAAGGGTGGCAGCAAACGTTAAAAACGCAATTTTGAAAAAAATCGATCTACGCCCTTTTTATATTAAGCCATCGATATGTATGTATGTCTCATCGCTAATCTTACCTGATATAGAAATTGGATTTTTTTTTGTTTTAGCGCTTTTTTTTCTTTTGGTTTTGTCGTTTTTTGCGATTTGTTTTTTTGTTAGTTTTGGCGTTCGTTAGTTTTCGGTTTTTGGTGTTAATGTTTGTTTTTTTGCCGACCTTTTTACTTATGGTTATTGCTTTTTTTGCATTTTAGAGATTTTTTAGTTTTGGCGATTTTTTAGTTTAAGCGATTTTTTTGGTTTTGGGCGGTTTTTGGTTTTTTTGTACATATGTTTTTTTTGTAGTGTTTTTACTTTTTTACTTGTAGTGTTTTTTTTTTGCATTTCAGCGATTTTCTTTTTATTTTTCGCGCTTTTTTCCTTTTGACGATTCTTTCGGTTTTTGGCGAGTTTTTTCGGTCTTTAGCGATTTGTTTTTTATTCTGGGATTTTTTAGTTTTAGCGTTTTTGAGAATTTCAAGAGTTTGCCTTTTACGGTTTCCAAGATACAACAAGTTGTTAAAATTACATTAACTGATAGAATACCCTTTAGTGTTGATTTTTTTTTTTAATTTTAGTGTCTTTGAAAATTTCAAGTGTCTATATATTATAATTGTCTGTATATAACATAATTATTTCAAAATTTTTCATTGCATAGGACTCCGTTTCAGTTATATATTATTTGTTGTTGTAGCGGCCAAAAACTGACACATTTTGTGCAAATTTCAGGTCCATAGCTCTTACGGTTCTCGAGAAAACACGGACGGACATGCTAGAGATGATGATTACAATGAAATGCATCTAGACATGCTAAACCAACAACAAATAAATTTTTGAAATTATAAAGATTTTTTTTTTTTTTTTTTTTAATAAAATTTAAAATATTTATAATTGATTGATAAGAATGCCTGGTTTTTTTGTGCTCATTATTAATGAAAAGTCTGGTAGGTTCAGTTTACTCATTCAAATCACTTTCTTAACAAAAATAAAAATTCGCAAAAATTTGAGAAAAAAAACCTGAAACAAAATCTGTCAGAGCTCTATTGTTAAAGAAACACCAAAGCAGTCTCCTGTTACAACATCAAACAAAAACGTGCGACAATTCCTCTTTAATGATTGTTTCCTTGACAAATGAGGGCGATAAAAGGGTCTTGTTGTGAGAAAAAAAAAATAAATATTAAATGTTTGAAAAACAAGGACAATTTCGCATAAAGAAAACGGAACAGCATAATAAGGAGAGACTAATAAAAAGAAAAACTTGTCTTTTTAACATACCAGGAATTTGGATGAATGATGGCAAATAAACGTTTTATCTTAAGAGTTAATGTTTAAAAAAAAATGTGTTAATCATATGTTTACTTTTGATTTCTAAGCAATCCAGAAATAAATTTATTTATGTATACTACGAGTATTTTAGTAATTCTATTTCACTATATTTAGCTGTGTATGGTTAACACATGTAAAATGTTTTTTTAATTATACTTTTCAATAGGCCATTGCACATATATACATGTGTACACATATACTGATATGTATGTATGTTATGTAAACAATATGTATTTAAATATATTTGCCAAAATCCACTCAGCAATTGGAAAAAACTAAAGAAAAATGGCCCTGCTGGTTTTTTAAGTACGATTATTATTGGGCTATTTTCAGCGCCAGGCCATAAATGCCCTGCAGACCCAAAACAAAAAGTAAACTGTAAGCCAGTATG
This sequence comes from Nowickia ferox, assembly GCA_936439885.1. Lineage (NCBI taxonomy): Eukaryota > Metazoa > Arthropoda > Insecta > Diptera > Tachinidae > Nowickia > Nowickia ferox. The sequence goes on along the minus strand of OW387024.1, from coordinate 18,463,567 downwards.
TTTTAAATATGCTGCCTACTTTGCCACACATGAAAACAAATATCGTTAGAAAAATCTAACTTTAATTTGAAGTAGTTTATTAGAATAACACTAACGTATTAAATATTCCTCGATTTGAAATACCGAAGTATATTTATTTGACATAAAGTCTTTATTTATTTAATTTGAAAATTTTGTTTTCGTTCCCGCTTTTGGGAATAAAATAGATGTTTGAGACTTTCAAACTTATTATGTTTGTATATTGTGATTCTCAATATAGTATTCAGAGTCTTACTATAAACATACGAAGTTTGTTAGCTAAAATCAAAAATGTTTTGGGTTGAAGTCTACTGATGAGTTCCAAAAAGCGGTAACGAAATGCATATAGACAATCGCTTAACCATAAAAACAAGCAAAATATTCCTCGATTTGTTAAAGAAAGATGTATGCGACAATCCCCCTTATTGTGAATGACGTCGTCGACGTCACATCAAGACGACAGTAGGTTAGGTTAGGTTAGGTTAGTCTGGTTCGTCAGCAGCCGTTCAGTAGTTCGTGCTGCCTGTATCGAATGATTTCCACACAGATTTAACAAACCTTAGCAGTCTACACATTTCCATTCCCGATACAAGTTCAATTCTTCGAAAAGTGTGATCACCAAGACAGTCAAATCTAGTGCGGCTTAGAGCCTGATGTTCTACTGTCTCCAATACTCCATGCTCCCTACATTTCCTGCAGGTACCGTCAAGTATCTGTCCTATTTTGACGGCATACGAAGCCGTCCAGCAGCGTCCAGTTAATACCCCCACTAGAAGTCTACATTCGCTTCTGGTTAGTGATAAAAGGAATTTAGTCGATTTAGGATCATAGGAGCTCCACATGATTTTAGAAGTTTTGCAAGTTTTCGTCGCACGCCAACTTTCCTCCGCTTCTTCCTTCATCTTAGAGTCTATGATCCATTTCAGGTATTGAATTGGTTTCCGGACATATACCGTTTCTTCCACAGGTAATTGGATTCCCCTTTTTGCCAGTATATATGTGTCCTCGGACCCAATAAACATGTACTGGTCTACCAGTACATAAAATATTTAGGGCCTTTTTATACATGAGCACAACCGAGGAGTAGTTGCAGTCTGCTGAGATTGCCTTAATTGCTGCTTGACTGTCTATATATATCTTCACACGCGCATTTATGGTTTGAGGGGTGAAAGCTAATTCCTGCAGCCATTTTGGCTGCATAGGTTTCCGCCTGGAAGATGCTACAGTAATCAGGAAGTTTATAAGATTCCTCTATACTGAGCTCCGGGCAGTAAACCGCAGCTCCCACTCCTACATCCATCTTTGAGCCATCAGTGAAGAAATTAAAACTATAGCCACTATAGTTAAGACCTTCAAGATAGCCTTCTTCCCTTATAGTGATCTGTGGTTTGGCTAGGAAGTTAATTTCTGGAATGATGTAGTTCGAGCTACATTCCATGTGTTCCAGCAATTTACCGTGACCAAATGGTTTGTACGACATCTGTCCTGTTGTCCTGAGTCGACAGGACAGTAGAAATAGTCACTTGTCTGCTCTTTTTAGACAACAATTGGCTTCTATTAACATGCTCCATTGATTTACAATGCATTAGAGATTAGTAAGAGATTGTTAACAAGAGCCAATTGTTGCCCATAAAGAGTAGACAAGTGACAATATTTACTGTCGTCTTGATGTGACGTCCACGACACCATTCGCAATAAAACGGAATATCAAAATTTTTATGTATTAAAATAAATTTCTTGAAAGTAAATAGGGCACTTTATGTATTTGTTATATTAAATTTTATAATCTAGTAAGCAATTTTGCTTGAAATCAAACAATAATTATTCAAGTCACAAATTCAATTGTCAAGGGTAGAATTATGCTTCATTTACACTTTAATTCAATAGCACTCACTATCCAGTGAAATGGGAGCTTGAATTCAATTCGAAGCCTTGAATTATACTGTAATTTAGACTTGTATTGCAATTGAAGTCAAGTATATTGCAGGCTTCAAAAACAATGCTTTTAAAATAGAAAAGAAAATGCAATTCATTTGTTTTCTAATAATAATTTTCTGCATATCTACCTTCACTATTGTTTTTTAAAAATTCACTTTTTTATTTAACTTTGATATTACAACATCACGACAATTTAAATTTTATTAATAAATAAATTACGTATTGGACAAGGTTTGAACATATACATATCTATGTTGTTTGATTTTTGATTTTAAAATATTTTCAAACTTGAAAATTACTTGAAAAACTACTTGAATTCAACTTTTTTACCACTTAAATTTCAACTGCTTGAATTTAAATTTTTGTGTGCTTAATATCCCAAATATTATTGTTAAATTAGACAAGGACTAATTGTTTCACAAAGCAAAGAATTCTCCTCGACTTTATTGTTCTTTAGCTAACTATGTACATACTCTTTTGTATACATTTTGCTCTAATTTTGTCTTATGCATTTATTATTGCATTGATAATTTTTTTAAAGAAGCAATTTATCGCAAGCGATATTTATTTGATATAATATTATAATAATTTATTCGATCTTTTTATTTAATATATAAACGAGTATATAAATTTTATTTCAGCTTTGTTGAATATTTTGCAAAAAATAATTTATTGCATGTGATAATTTTTATATAGAAAATTTTTCGTGTGTGATAAGTTTTACATAGAAAATTTTTCGCGCGTGTGAAATTTTTCTCAAAAGAAAACTTTCCGTATGTGCTAAACTTTTCTCTAGAAAATTTTTCTATAGAAAATTTTTCGTATATGATAATTTTCCTAAAGAAAATTTTTCGCATGTGATAATATTTCTTTGGAAAATTTTTCGCATATAATATTTCTACAGAAAATGTTTCGCATGTGTTAAATTCTTTTATAGAAAATTTGTCACATGCGTTGAATTTTTTTATAGAAAATATTTTGCATGTTATAACTTTTCTGTATAAAATTTTTCACGTGTTTAATTTTTCTATAAAAATTTTTTTATAGAAAATTCTTTTTTTCTATGGAAAAATTGTTATAGAAAATTTTTTGCATGTGTTAAATATTTCTATAAAAAAATTATAATATGCAAAATATTTCAAATAAAAAAATCTTTCGCATGTGTTAAATTTTTTTATAGAAAATTTTCGTATTTGTTAAATTTTTTGTAGAAAATTTTTAACGTGTAAGAAATTTATTATTCGACATATTGTCATAAGTTTATTTTAATTTGAAATTTATTTGCTGGAGGTCAAGCATTGTCTATATATTTCATTGGTGCTTAGCCAAATCATCAGTAGACTTTAACCACATTTTGAACAGTCACAAACCTCTTATCTTAAGCACAGACTTTCAAAAACTATTTGAGAATTCACAAATAATAATCACAAATAATAATGTTTCTGAAAATCACAAGCGAAACACAAGCAATAGGCATAGAAACTATAACAAAATCCCAGCAAATAATTTATATTCGATATGAATCTATTTTATTTTTCTACACCTTTATACAATTAGAAATCCATTGGATAACAATAAAAGTATTTATAAGGCAAAATGAAAAATAAAATCTAAATTTAACATTTAAGAAATTTATTATTCGACATATTGTCATAAGTTTATTTTAATTTGAAATTTATTTGCTGGAGGTCAAGCATTGTCTATATATTTCATTGGTGCTTAGCCAAATCATCATTGTGAATTCTCAAATAGTTTTTGAAAGTTAAGATAAGAGGTTTGTGACTGTTCAAAATGTGGTTAAAGTCTACTGATGATTTGGCTAAGCACCAATGAAATATATAGACAATGCTTGACCTCCAGCAAATAAATTTCAAATTTTTAACGTGTGCTATATATTTGTGTAGAAAGTTTATTACATGTGCTAAATTTTTCTATAGAAAATTTCTCGAATGTAATAATTTAAAAAAAAAAAATTTCATACGTTAAATTTTTTTATAGAAAATTTTTAGCATGTGTTAAATTTTTCTATAGAAAATTTTTCGCATGTGTTAAATTTTTCTATAGAAAATTGATCGCATGTGTTAAATTCCTTTTATAAAAAATTTTTCGCATGTGTTAAATTTTTCTATAGAAATTTTTGGCATGCGTTAAATTTTTCTATAGAAAATTTTTAGCATGTGCTAAATTTTTCTATAGAAATTTTTGGCATGCGTTAAATTTTTCTCTAGAAAATTTTTCGCATGTGATAATATTTTTTTTGGAAAATTGTTCGCATGTGATAATATTTCTTTAGAAAATGTTTCTCATGTGTTATATTCTTTTTAAGAAAATTTTTCACATGCGTTGAATTTTTTTTATAGAAAATATTTTGAATGCTATAATTTTTCTATAAAAAAAATTAAAGCATGTGAAAGTTTTTCACATACGATAATTTTTCTATAGAAATTTTTTTACGTGTTAAATTTTTCTATAAAAATTTTTTTACATTTTTTTATTGAAAACTTTTCTATGGAAAATTTTTTGCATTTGTTAAATTTTTCTATAGAAAATTTTTGGCATTTTTTTTTGCATTTGCTTAATTTTTCCATAAATTTTTTTCTCGCATATGTTAAATTTTTTATAGAAATTTTTTTAACATGTTTTAAATTTTTTTATAGAGAATTTTTCACATGTGCTAAATTTTTTTATAGAATATTTCTCGAATGTAATTATTAAAAAAAAAAAAAAAAAAAAAAATTAAATTTTTCTATAGAAAACTGTTTCCATATGTTAAATTTTTTTATAGAAAATTTTTAACATGTGTTAAATTTTTCTATAGAAAATTTTTCGCGTGTGCTTTATTTTTTTTTATAAACTTTTTTTCGCATATGTTAAATTTTTTATAGAAAATTTTTAACATGTGTTAGATTTTTCTATAGAGAATTTTTCACTTGTTCCAAATTTTTCCATAGAAAATTTCTCGGATGTAATATGTAATTAAAAAAAAAATTCGCCTGTTAAATTTTTCTATAGAAAATTTCTATAGAAAATCTTTCTCATGTGTTAAATTTTTCTATAGAAAATCTTTCGCATGCGTTAAATTTTTCTATAGAAAATTTTTGGCATGCGTTAAATTTTCTATAAAAAATTTTTTCGCATTTACTTAATTTTTCTACAGAAAATTTCTCGAATGTAATAATTAAAAAAAAAAATCACGTGCTAAATTTTTCTATAGAAAATTTGTCACATGCGTTAAATTTTTCTATAGAAAATGTTTCGCATTAATCGGATTTTAATGGAAATCTTAAAATGCGCTCAACATTTTCTACATTCACAAGGTTTAACCGTATTTGCTCTTGTAGCTTTTACCTCGCCTCAGTCCAACAAAAAGATATGCTGTTATGCTTGGTATAATTTTATTTTGAAGTGAGTAAAAGCTCTTAATTAAAAAAAAACATTGGCTTAAAATATTCACCAGTTTTTAATTATATTTGTTTTTTTTTTTGTAAAAGCTTCTACCTTCAGTCTGCACACGTCTCAGTTCCCCCAAAAATATGTTAAAATATTTAAAATTATTTTTTAATTAAGTGAATAAAAAAAGCTCCTAACGTTTTTCTCATTAGTTCTAAAAAAGAATTATTGGCTTAAAAAGTATTTTGTATAAATAAATTTTTTTTAATGTTTTTTATTGATGCTCAATATTTTAATAGTAATTCAAATAAAATTTTACTTTTTTTGTTGTACTCGTACATTATTTCTGCTGCGGTAAATGTTGTAGTTAGTTCACTTGCTGCTCTTCACCGCTGGCCCAGCTGACTGCTGCTTTGCGTGATTACTAAAATTCGGTTGCACAAGATCTAAGTAGATTACCAAGCTGCTGCTTTCGTATGTTTGCACTATAAGCTCTGCTTTTTTATGGCTGATTCATCCCTTCAAAGCTAAAGCTTTAATGATATTCTTAAGTCGCGTTCACACTGATACGTTTTAGAATTGTATTGCGGCAGCTTCAATTTGTTCGTTTAACCAATTTTGATATTGTTCCTCAGTGGTGCAGCAAGTTTCAATCATTTTTGTGCTGATCATTTCGAATTTCTTAGTGCTGCTGTTGTAGAAGACTTTGCGTACAGTTTGAAAGAGTTTCAAAATGCTTAAAACAGGAGTTGAAGAGGATTTTTCAATTTGTTTGTCAATGTTAGTTGAGTTGTAGATGTTTGCGGGTATGTTGCATATACTGGCCATTTTTGTTAAAATGATGATATTGCTTTATTGAAAGAAGACGAATGAATGATATTGACTGAATATTAAGCACTGCTATTTATACTCATTCCGGGTGCAGCAACAGGTCCTTTGCTTGCACTTTTTGTCTTATTGTTCATTCCCCTTTTAGTATTCCTTGAGAGTCTACCTTGTTTTACTGGTTTTTAAGGGTTTCAAATTTCTTTAGTTTTGCTCATGTTATTTTATTATTATTATTATTTTTTTTTTGATTTTGCGAAATTTATCCTTTTTTTTGCTTGCAGAGGTTTGCACAAAATTTATCTTTTTATTGTTGGAGTTTGGGACTCATTTCATTTCTACCTGGGTTTTTAGTTTGTTTAATTTTAAACTCTTTCCAACTCGTTTTTTATTTTATTTGGGGGTTTTTAAATTAATGTTTGTATGTTTGCGCAAATTTATTGTGAAATATAGTTTGAATGACACAAAACTTTCTTCTTTAGAATTTTAAGATTTTTTGTGCACATTTTTTTAAGGGTACAGTTTAGTTGTGCCAAACGTTTATTTGTAATAAGTGTTTGTGGTTTAATTTTTATCACAGTTCACTCGTGAAATTCCTTTAGTTATTAGATTATTTAACTCTTTTATTGAGGTCTTATTAAGATTCTTTTGCAGCCTTTTGTACACCACACGACTTGTCGAGTTTGTGCAGCCTTTTGTGTGTTTTATTGTTTTTGATTAACACGCGTTAGATTATGTAATAGGATTGTGTTATGTTTTGGACTTTTTGTATAGAATTTTAAAAACGTCTTTTAAGGCTCAAAGAGGAAGTGAAGTGTGTATTGGAGAGTTTAAAATCTAATTTATTCAGACTAATCCTAAATAAAATTTCACATGGAAATTTTCGAATGCGTGAAAAATCGGTATCAAAAAACTTCATACGATTGCGAAATGATCTGAGAATTTATGAAAAAAATCAATCACATGGATTTGTCTGTGGGAAAAAGTGGAAATATGTTAGTTTTTAATTTTATTGGACTTGATTGAACAAAATTAAAATCCTTGTGAACGAAAAATTTGATTCGGAAATTTTCACATGTGAAATTCATGATAAGACTGATTTTATGTAGGTATGTAGTTTTAAATATTTTAATTGGAAAAATTCAAGTGATTTTTGTTTTTAATTGTAATCTCTTTGTAGTCGTTTATATAGATTTTGATATTACAAAAAAAAAAAATAAAAAATTTAATCCAAAAATGTATTTTAAATAAAGTCGCCAAGTCTTTCACACACCAGACTTTACTGCCTTATTTTGATATTTTTTGTTTTGATTATTGTTTTTCTTCTTAAGCTCTCGTAATCATAGACAAAAATATAAATAAACACACAAAGCTAAAGAAAAATATTAAACAAAAAAAACAACAAAAAAAAAAGAAATATTGAAAATTAATTTTATGTTCGTTTAACGTCTTTAACAACTCATAATTTGAATAAATTACAATACAAAATACTGTCACATACACACAAACTTAAGCCATGGATTTCTATTTGGATTTATGTTGTAAAAATTGCTGGTAATTTGAAAGTCACGTTAGAAACCTGTTAAATGGATAATAATCTTGCTTAAGTTTCCTAAAACTATGATACACATTAATTTATGTATGATATCTGTGGTTGGCTTGAAACAAACTTATGTTAATTAAATTTTTAGTTTAGTCAGGTTGTTTTACTTAATTATATTGTATTGATATGGTTTTCTTTGTACCTTCAATGAAATAGGTCGCAGCTTCTCTTTAGGACTTTAAATATGCATTCAAAACTGTGGGAAAATTTGAAATACAAAAAAAAAAGCGTTAATGCAAGCGCAATGTCTTGTGTATAAAATTGTTATCTAAAATTTTTTATAACTTATATTAACAAAAAAAAAAATCAAAATTGTAACTTTGAAAAATTTATATATTCAATAAATACGAGTATGTAGTTTACTTTCATTATAAAATATATGTATGTAATCTGCAGCGTAATTTAGCTTCAAATTAGCATAACTATTTTTTTTTTGTATAAGAGATTTTCGCTCAGCAAAAACTTAAGTTGTAAATGTTTTATTTATAGAACAAAAAAGAAACATTGCTTTAAAATAATTATAATAATTTTATTTTTTTTGTACAAAATATGTAATGTACTAAGTGAAATTTTGCGCCAAGAGCAAAATTTTGTCTTAAACATTTTGCAAGGCTAAGAATATTTTTTTTTAATAAAATTTTCCAAAAATTTTTTTGTATACAGAAAAAGTCTTCAGTATAAGAGTTAAGCAGAGGGAAGAGGTGTATAATAGCTTAGCATTATAGTTTATCTTAAGCACTTATTTTAAACTATTTGTATATAAAGAGGTAAAAGAGGGTATATACGAGTAATATAAGAGTTTAGTATGATAAGTATAAGATTTTAGTTTAAAAGTTGGTATAAGAGTTATAAGTATTTATATAGAAATTTTAATAGATCGACTTTATAACAGTATAAGATTTTTTACTAGTATCAGAGTTTCATAAGTATAAGAGTTTCAATCAATGTACATAAAATTTTTTATAATATGGGGCTCTGCAAGAGTATAAAACTTGTCACAGTATAAGAGCTTAAATCCCACTTAAACGTTTTTACTTTTTTCTTAAAAAGCGTTTTCTGTCGTGTTTAAAAAAAAGTGAAGTATAAGACTTTATTCAGTATAACGGTTTAATAGCAAATTTTTTTTTCTAGAAAAAAACTTTTTAAGAAGACTAAAACAAAATTAAAAATGTTTCCATATGATCATTGAACGATAGAATGGAAATGCGGATTTTATTTTTTAAAGAGTATATCATCCAGATGTCTTTCGTCGAGTTGAACACACTAATTAAAACGGAGCCTTGTGTTCTGCGCCACACGCTGCAGTAAACTTGGTTCAATTAAGTTGATTTCTCGACGAATATTTTCTTTTAAAACCACAAGAGATTGGTGATTGTCATTATAATAAACCCTCTCTTTGAAGCAGCTCCATAAAAAAAATCCATGGGAGTTAGATCGGGCGACCTCGGTGGCGACTGATCAGTTTTTGGGGGAAATTTTCCCGAAGCAAATTTGTCGAAGCTCTGGCTGTGTGTGCAGTAGCCCCATCCTGTTGAAACCACGCGTATAAAGAGTACGATGAATGAGCTCGCAGGTTTGGCAAAAATAATTCCGTAATCATAAGTCGATAATTTTCACCGCTGACATTCGTCGCCTGGCCTCGAGAATTTTCGAAAAAAAAGGTCCAATTATCTCATGCGTGGATAAAGCACACTAAACAGTTACACTGGGGAAACGCATTGGTTTTTGATGTTTCAATCGAGGCTTGTGGGTTCTTGGAGACCAGTAACGGCAGTTTTGCTTGTTGACGTGGTCATTTAAGTGAAAATTATCCTCGTCGCTCCAAAAAATGGGATTTACAGTGTGAAAACGCTTCAACATCGTTTCACAAAAATTCTTGCGTAAATCAAAGTCCCTTTCTTTCAGTTCTTGAACGATTTGAATTTTAAAAGCATGGAACTTCAGATCCTTTTAAGATCCTGTATTAAAGTTGAAAAGTGAGAGGGATCAGGAATAAAAGGCGAATAGTTTTTTCACACATGAAACTTATTTTTTTTTTCTATACAAAATACCAAAGTTTCACGTAAATAAGCTGTTCGCCTTTTACTCCCGATAAATGGGCCAATATTTTCTTGCCATTTGCTATGGCTAATAAGCGTTTTTATAATATAATAAATCGCTGGTATATAGCCTTCGGTTTGTAATTCATTCATTTCAAATTATCACCAACAGAGGTCAGTTAACTTAAAATTAATTTTTTTTGTTACTTCTCATTCTCTGTGTATCACAGATATCATTATTTAAGATCTTGCTTCTTTAAAATTATTCTTAAAATAGTTATGGAACATTTTTTTTGTGCATTGATTCCTTGGGTGTTTATTTTTTAAACAATTTTAACCATTTCATAAAAAATATATATGCTTTGAATTGTAAACAATGAACCGACCATATTGAATTCATATGTGCAACATAAGGGTCCCTCTGTTTCTTAAAAAAAAAGGCATGCATAATGTACGCATGCCACTTGAAAAGGGCAAAAGCTGTTTACAATTCCAATGTGACATCAAACAGACACTTAGAGAAATAGAGTTAAAGGAAAAAAATTTATAAGTTGTTATTTACAATAACATACGTGTACCATATGTACATATGTTGATAAAAAAACTTTTGTTGTGTTAATAATTATGCACTAAAATAATTTGTATAAGGATTTCCCAAGGCTTTCTTAACAATTAAATTGCAAAATTATATCTGTATTTTATTTATAATATCTTGTAATATATGTATATTTTGAATCAATATAAGAGTTTGTATCATTATAAAACTTTAATTCAATATAAGAGTGTGTGCTTCAGTATAGAATTTAACATCAGTATAAGAGTTTGTATCATTATAAAAGGTTTCAGTATAAGAGTTTGCAAAAAATTGGTGATTTTTTTTTTAGCAGTATAAGACTACTAATCCCAGTAAAACTACTCATTCTTGTTATTCATATACCCCGAATATATATATATATATATATATATATATATATATATATATATTCAGTATAAGAGTTTGCAAAATATGGGAGTTTTTTTTGTTGCAGTATAAGAGTTTTAATAGCAGTAAAACTACTTATTTTTGCTATTCCAATATCCTCACTATTTGAGGATATCTATTAAAATGCGTTTTATCCGAATTGTCACTAAAAAGTAGTGCTTTATTGTTAAAATTTATAAGCTTGTGACAGTATAAGAGTTTGTATAGGTGTAATATTTTTCGTAAGTATACCAGTTTTTAGCATTATGATAGATTGTAGTAGTATAATAGTTGTGTTAATGTAGTATTTTGTAGAATTATGGGTATCAGTATAAGAGTTTGTATAAGTAAGAGCCTTTAACAGTATAAGAGTTTATATCGTATTTATTTTTCTCATAAAACTAAAATTTAATTTGTATTGTATAATTTTAAGACATTTGAACATGTTGCTTCATGTCATGTATTATAAGAGATTTGTTTAATCAGTATAAGAGTTACTCGCTACTTTTCTAATGCGGCTGGAGAAAGACATTCAGCTGGCTACATGTTATTTTTCTAATAAGATACAATAATTTAAATTTATTTTTTTCTTTGTTAGAGCAACCATATGGTATAAGATTGAGTGTTTCTTATACGAGTATGTACATACTTGTACATATGTCTACATCAGTTAGCTTCTTTCTAGAAACTATATTTTCTCAGTGTAGGTTTTTGTTTTGTTTTTTTCTTTTTGTAAGTAATTGTCATCCATTCACTTTGTTGTCGTTTAGACCCCCTATAATTTAATTTAAACACTACTTTGTTGTGATTTCGTTCAAAATCTTTTCATAAAACAACCACTATTTGCCATCCAGAACAAATCTATGCATTTATCTCAACAATCTAATGCAATCAAAATAAGAAAAGCAAGTATACATTTTAGAAAAAGAAAGAAAGAAAGAAAGAGCGAGAGAGAGAGAGAGAGTCAAAGCCTAAAATAAAATATTCAATAAATATGTAATGGACTGCTCATGCATTTTAAATAATGGAAATTAATTCAATGCACATAAGAATGTACGTATAGAATATTTTACAGCGAGTTTTCTTTCTTCTTGAGGATTTATATATTTTTCCTAAACAATTAAAAAAAAAATCAATTCAATTGCAAGTCATAAATCGTTTAATGTTTGAAAAGGAATTTTTTATATGTTTCTTAAGCTGCAAATTCATTATGTTTTAATGTTAAATAATATAAAATTTATATAATAAACAAAAACTATAAATGAGTTAAAAGACTATGCTGAGAATTTTAATTAAATAAACTTTAACTAATGTGTGTTTTTTTAAAACTCTTTTTAAAGAAAAACTCATTTAAGTACAATACATACAGTGAATTTAACTGCCAAGTCGTGTGACAGATTGGCTGTGATTGTTATTTTTTAATTATTTTCAGAAAATTATTTCAAAAATTCTGCATTGAGGAAAAAGTGCTTAAGTCATATTTTGCAGTAGATCACTTTAAAACTTTGTAGACGATTTGCAGCAGCTTATTTCTTTGCAGATAAATTGGAAACTTCAGAGTTCAATTAATTTTTTTATTAGGAAAACATTATTCTGCTTATTGTAAATAATACCTTAAGTTTAAAATATACCAAAGTATAAGCTTAATTAGACTTTTGTTCCTTCATTGCGCTCTAACTTCCTGAAAAATGGCAAAAAATAGCTTAGATTTTGCTTAAGGCTACTTTGCAGTATGAAGATTGCATAGATGCCATTAATTCGAAAACAACTTATCTCGACTTAAGCACTTTTTTTTTTGCCTCAGAATTATCTATAAAATGTATGTTCAAAAATACATATTTTAGTGCTTAAGAAAAGTTTGTCATACATTTCTAAATATTTGATTGCAGTGCAAGTTTTTCAGTAGAGAATTACAAAATTTTATTAAATAAAAAATTTGAAATATAATAAAAAAAATGATTTAATGATTCGATTAATAAATTAAAATATGAAAAATGCTTAGGGCTCATTTAAAAAAAATATCTACGATTGAAACAATACATTTAGAGACTAAACACAAAGAGAGAAAAATATTTATATACAATTTGTATAGGAGTTATTCTATACACAGGAAAGTGTCTCAATTTCAGATTTAAATGATTTTTTAAAGATACGTATACCCGAAATATATTGGATACTATGCTTAAAATTAATGAATATTTTGTTATTTGTTAAAAAAAAAAACGGGGAAAACCGACAAAAAGGCGATAAAAATATGCAAAAAAAAACAGAACAAAAATCGGTCTTAAAACTGGTTAAACCCTCAAACCCGAAACGAAAATTACCCTAACCAGCCCAGAAATGTGTTTTCGGAAAAAATGCGAACGAAATATAAAAAACCGGTTCCAAACCGGATAAAAAATGAGCTATGTTTGACGCTGTGAATGTAGCTTCCCATTGATGAAAGATTTTTCAAAATCGATTTAGTGGTTTGGGCGTGAAAGCGTAGCAAACAAACAAATAAACTCACTTTAACATTTCTAATTCTCATATGCTTTTTCATTTCTTAAAATTTGGGGGGGGGGGAGGGGGAGGGGCAAATGAAGGCATTCGATATATAACGAATTTTCATACAATTTTAATGGTGTTTGTGTGGAGATTTCCATCACTATCGAATGCAGTAATTTGCTGATAGTATAAGAGTTTTGCTAATATACCATCACAGCATAAAAAGCAACCTGTTTAAAAGAAACAACTTCTTTTTTGTTGCAATTTTACCTAAAAAACTGTTTACATAAAAAAAATTGCTTCCAATAAACACGTTTAATTGAAAAAAAAAACTAAAAATCAATTAAAAGTTTTATTGAGTCAATTAAACTTTTAATTAAAACAAATTTTTAAACAAAAGTTTAATTGAATCAATTACATTTTTAACTGATATTTTTTTTTAATTAAACGTGTTTATTGCAGAAATATTTTTTTTCTGTGTGTATAAGTATGTGATGCGCCTAATTAGGAGTGTCGATCGTATTTCGAATTTTACTACGACGAGCTTGCAAAAAAGTTGCAATGTTTTTTAATCGTGGTATTTCGAGTTCGACTGCGAAGATATTTTGTACACTCGTAATTAGGCCTAATATATTTTTCTTCTTTAATCTTGTACAAAATCGTTGTAGTCGAGCTCAAAATATGTACGACATTCATAAAAAAAAGTCAAATCAGTTGCTTTTTTTTCTTCAATAAATTGTTGTTTTATTTCTTAAAAAAAATATTTCTAATTTTCTCTTGTGCTTAATATGTATAATAAAAACCCCTTTTTTAGTTGAAATATTTTTAAATGGAAGACAATTGCTTAAAACTAAATTAAAAAAGTATTCTTACAAAACTAAAGGAAGACAATGATCATTATTAAAATTAATTATAATCACAATTAATTACACATAAAAAAATTTATATGTTTATTTTCTATTAGTTAAACAATTGAATATCAATTATTTCAAGCTTAACATATAAAAATTTTCTATTGTTTTTGTATATATTTCTTCTTTTACTAATAATAAAACTTTTTTCATTAAACGAAAATACGAAGTGTAAAAACACAAACTAATTAATATCACCACTGGCTTTTTTTTCCTATACATAAGAATATAACTAAAACAAATTTTTCTACATATTTTTGTTCACAAGTGATAAACGAGAAAATTTTGTTTGATTAATTAAAGCTGTTACCCATCCATAGGCTAGATTTGTTTTGTTTTGCTTTTCGTGATGACAACTTAAGCTTGTGCCCATCTATCCAGTTGATTTCTCATTTGCATTTCTTGTTGTTTGCTCATGTCCGTCGAAGTCCAAAAGAACGTGCCACTGTTGGTGCGGGCAAAGTGTACCGGTATGTAGTTTTGCTGTTGATATACCGGTACTAAATGCTGCTGCTGACCCTGATGGACAACAACGGCTGCATTGGCGGGACACTGTCTAATTTCGTTGTATATTCTTTTCTCCAAAGCCTCATTGGCCACATTATCTTCGGCGGCATTTAAGGAAGCTGGATCTTTGCGCATGTCTTCTAAGCTGGAGTTGTAGGTGTTTTGTTGTACTTCAGCAAGTGTCTTCTTGCGAAATGACTTCCTTTTCACTAGACGCATTAACGGTTTGACCAGCTTTTTCAAATTGCGCATGGCCATGGTGTGTTGATCTTTTTTCTGCATCGTAATAGATGTCTCGAACTTATATTCACCAGACATGAAAGCCATTCTAATAAAATACTCGTATGTGATATTTATATTTTTTTAACTTCAATTAATAAGACTTCTTAGCTGTTCAATGATGGTTTGAAAACTGTGCTCTTCGTCACATTATTACTGGCTTTTATACTTACAACGCTCTGCAACTGTTTATCCAGAAATGCTCTCATAGTTCATTTAAGTCTCTCTTTGATTCACAACTACCCACCAATAGCAAGAGTTTTTAAAGCAGGTGTTTTATTTTTAATCTCATATTAACCTTATCTGTTCTCTTTTCTTCTCTTTTAAGGTTTCAGTTTAGTTTGTGTGTTGCTTCAAATTTAAACAAAAATTCTACCTGTTTTAGAATTTTAAAACTAAACCTTTGCAGGGGAGATTTTTACAATGATCCTTTACTGGAAACTTGATAATTAAGTAGAGATTTAAATATTTTTTTAGAGCTATTTCTTTAACTGATAAAAATTCCACTTGGAATTAAGAAAACTAAATAGTTTTTGTTGTGAATTTGAGACTTTATTAAAATCAGTAATATGTAAAAAAATCTTTACTTTTTTTTACTTAGACGAGGTTCTGCACGAGGGTTGTTAAGCAAATATTTAAACACAGAAAACATTTTCTCTATAAAAAAAAATGATAATATTTGTTAAATTAAATTATCGATAACATAAAAAATCGATAGCAAAAAACTTTTGAGAGAAAGTTTTCTATAAATTTATCGATAACGAAAATTTTTCTTTAAATAAAATAATTGCAATAAAAGACTTTTGACAAAACAAGCAATTATCGATAACGTAATTTTGTGAAAATAAAATTATAGCTAAGGAAAAATTTCTAATAAATGAAATTATCGATAACGACAAATTTTCAAAAAAAAAAAAAAAAAATTGTATGTCAAAACACTCTTTTTAAGAAGATTTCGATAACAAAAGAAAAAATTAAATTTTGTCATCGAAAAAATTTTCTCTGCAGTAACGAAAAATGTTTAAAAGAAATTTATCGATAACAGAAATTTTTTGTTTAAACAATACATCGGCAAATAATTATCGATAAATGTAAAGCAATAGTTATCGATAAAGAAAAATTATAATTTTGTCATAGAAAAAAATTTCTATTTAGAAAACTTGTCTACAAAATTGTTGGGAAAATAAATTTGTTTGTAAAGAAATTTATCGATAACAGAAAATTGTTGAAAAAATGTTGCTATCGAAATCTCCAAAAAACGATATTTAGCATACAATTTTTTTATTGAAAATTTTTTATAGAAACGTTTTTATAGAAAATTTTTTATTGCAAATTTTTTGTTATGGATAATTTCATTGATCGAATATTTTTCCTTATCGTTAATTTTCTTTGCACAAAATTTTGATATGGAAAATTTCTTGTTTTTTCAAAAGTCTTTTATTATCATTTATTTTATTTAAACAAAAATTTATTTTCGTAAAAATTTTGTAGACAAGTTTCCTAAATAGAAATTTTTTTCAATAACGAAATTAAAATTTGTCTTTATCGATAACTATTGCTTTACATTTATCGATAATTATTTGTCAATGTATTGTTTAAACAAAATTTTTCTGTTATCGATAAATGTGTTTTAAAAATTTTGATTTAAAATTTTTTTTTGAGAAATTAAATATTTTTAAAGAATATTCATTCAAAATTTTACTTCTTCCCTTGTGCGCGAATGTCGTCCTTGAATATATTCTTTGAAAGTCTAGTCTACCCTACCCCCTGCCTTGCCTAAGACAAAAATAATTGCCGTGAAATACAGCGCCGCCAGTCATTTCATAAAATTTTCTCAAAAAACCAAGAACAAGTACAATAATTATTTATGCACATGATGCGATAAGACATTTCCATACATACCTTGAATT
Organism: Nowickia ferox; assembly: GCA_936439885.1. Taxonomy (NCBI): domain Eukaryota; kingdom Metazoa; phylum Arthropoda; class Insecta; order Diptera; family Tachinidae; genus Nowickia; species Nowickia ferox. The sequence continues at coordinate 18,446,699 of OW387024.1, read as the reverse complement.
TCAAAACTTTATGTATCTACTAGATTTTCCAAAAAATCCCTGATTGTTACAGGTCATGCACAAAACATTTTTGTTGCAACCATTGAGACAATATTTAGGATTTGAAAATTTTACCTGTTTTAAATGATTTTAAAATGCAAAATCTATACAAAACAAGTAACCTTCACTAAATAAGGAAACAAAAACAAACGAAAAATACGTTACAAAAATTTGTACAACTATACACAGCCATAAATCCTTGGCTATTGTTATTTTAGTTTTGCACAAGTGTTCAACACAATTAGGGATTTTTAGTTTGTAGGAAGGACAAGGAATACAATAATACAAAACTGCCATTATTTTAGATCCTTTTTTTAAATCTTTGGTTAAATGGAATCTTTAGTCTTTTGTATGGATTTACCCATTATGTACATATGTACGAGTATGTATACTTTTCAATGTATTTTACATGTTTGTGTGATATTGTCTTATGGTATTTTTGTTGCAGAAATAGTTTTGTCAGTGCATGCTACGACATGACCCAATTTATGGCAAAATGCATTGAAAGACAAACATAAACATGTCTCTCATTAAATTCAAATGAAGTGTTTTGGAAAGTATTGTGTCATTCTGTTGCACCATTTCATAGTAAGAGTCTTTGTTGAATGTCCTTTTGAAAAAAAAAAAAAATTGTTATTGTAAATATACTTACATACATACATACATAGATTTATTTTTTGGTAATACTGTCTAATGTTTGAGAAAAGTACAGTTTGTAAGAAGTACAAAACTAATGGAATAAATTTGTATAATGAAGTTTAAGTGATTTTTCTGAAGTCGGAAGCATGATCGATATATAAGGCTTAAGTTTCTTACTAATAAAACTTTTTCCTATTTAAAACACTTTAATATTTTTTTTTTCATTAGAAATACGTACATATTATTATGATTAAATATTTCAATGAATTATTTGAATTGCTTCATCGGGCACTGTATTCCCCTTGCTGCCTTGGATTATTTTATATTTCAAAACTTGAAAAATTAGCCAACAATGCAGAGGTAAAGTCTGCGGTTGATGGCTATTTTAAAGAGAGATAGAGAGTTCTTACTATAAATGGAGTATCGAGACTATTGAATATCGCTGGAAAAAGTGCATCGAGCTAAAAAGAAATAAAGAAAGATTTTTCCCAAATTGTTTGTGTTCTCGTAGTTTTAAAATTAAAATGACAAATTTCCAAAAAAAATTCTGTCCAGGAGAATTATGTATAAAAGTTCCGACCTGCCCCCTTGATGTCGACGGAAAACGTTCGAGCCACAACTTGTATTGAAAACAACAATAAAGTAAGAAAATTTATTTTTGTTTATTTTCAAAATACTTTGTCCCGATTCACATACATCAACTTTTGTTGATCAACTTGTAATTCAGCTGGTAAAAAAAAGAGATATTTGTATTGCGTTCTCCGTCTTTCTTACAGCTGAAGTAAAATTGACGTTTGTTTACGGGGACTAAGCGATAGAAACTTTCTTGTCGATATCGTGAGCCAGGTCGTAAGTAATCGATTGGAGATTTTTTTCGACATCCCATTTTAAACTGTCTGCTATAAAAGACATTATGTTATCAATAATTTTATGCTATTGAAAAATTTTTGTTATCGAAATTCTTTATTTTTTATTTTATACTTTATTGCAAATGATTAGTTACCGCTATCGGAAATTGTTTGTTATCCAGAAGAGTGTTTAAAATGATCAGTTATCGAAGATATGTTTAATAGTTATTAAAAATTTTGTGTTATCAATAATTATGAGTTGTTGAAAAATACCTATCGAAAATCATAAATTGTCGAAAATTTTCTGTAATAGACAATCAAAATTAGGAGATATTATGTTATCGAGAATATTTATGCTATTGAGAGTTTTTTGTTATCGAGAATAATTCTTAACTTATCGAATTTTCGATAAAATTATCAGCTGTCGAGAATTATAAATTTTGAAAATGATCAGTTATCGATTTATCGAAAATTATCAGCGCTATCGAGAATTATAAGTTATGAAAATTATTACTTATCGAATTATAAAAAATTATCAGTTATTGAGAATTATAAATTTTGAAAACGATCAGCTATCGAAATTGTCAGCCATCGAGAATTATATATTTCGAAAAGGATCATTTATGGAATTATCGAAAACTATCAGCAATCGAGAATTATAAATTTCGAAAATAATCAGTTATCGAATTATCGAAAATGATCTGCTATCGAGAATTATAAATTTCGAAAATAATCAATTATCGAATTATCGAAATTATCAGTTATCGGGAAAAAAATCTTTTCTTAAATGGTCAGTTATAGAATTATCGAGAATTATAGATTTTGAAAATAATCAGTTATGGATTATCGAAAATGATCAGCTATCGAGAATTATAAATTTTTATCTATCGAGAATTATAAATTTTGAAAATGATGAGTTATCGAATTATTGAAAATTATAAATTTTGAAAAATATCAGTTATCGATTTATCGAAAGTTATCTGCTATCGAGTTATTAATTTTGAAAATAATCGAAATAATTAGTTATAGAGAATTATACATTTTTATCTGTCGAAAAGTATCAATTTTGAAAATGATGAGTTATCGAATTATTGAAAATTATAAATTTTGAAAACTATCAGTTATCGAATTATCGAAAATTATTTGCTATCAAGAATATTAAATTTCGAAAATAATCAGTTATCGAAATTACCAGCTATCGAGAATTATAAATTTTGAAAATGATCAGTTATCGAAAATATATCTTAACTGCTATCGAAAATTTTCTGTTATTGAAAATTATGAGTTCTTGCTGATCATCAGCTGAAGATAGCTTGCTGTTATAGAAAATAGCCCCATTTAACACTCATCAATACTTATCGAAAAAATTTTAATATCCGAAAAAGATTAGTTATCAAAGATTTCTGGCTATCGATAATTATAAGTTATCGTATTTCATTGCATATCAGTTATCGAAAATTCTCTGATATCAAAAATTCTCAGTTTCCAGGAACTATCAAATATGGATGAATAATTTTTTGGAATGGAAGTAAGTGTTCTTTTAACAAAAAACTCTCTGACGTATTTTTTTCCTTTTTTAAAGTTTTAGTTTGAGATCACTTTTGACTTAACAAATTGTATTATTTTAAAATTCAGCGGGGAAAATAATTTAGTTTGCCGAAAATTAAAACATACAAAAAATTAGTTAACATTGTTGGTATCAGTTATCGATAATTAATTTTAGAAAATTTTTTATTATAGAAAAAATTTTTTAAGATCGTTTTCCTTTGGGAAATTTGAAATGAAATCAAATAAAATTTGTAAACTTCGTGTGGTAAATTATTTGAATTCATGCTTATGTCTTAAGTCTTTCGTTTTAAAGTACAGGAGTCGTGCAGCCTGTTTTGAACTGCCTGTTCATGTTTTTTTTTCTTAAGAAATACAAATTTTCTCGTGGAAATTCATAATGAAAACAAAGAGATTTTTTAGTTTTTTATTGTTGTTTTTTTCTATATATGTAAATATCCAAAAGAAAATTTTTTAGCAAAATATGGGTTTGATAATTATCAAATCATAATCATACTTGTTGTGCTGTAAGTCCTCGTTTGTTTGTTTTTGAATGATTTATTTACAAATATTAAACCGATTAACATCATAATTTTACTTAGTGAAACGAAGTTTAAGCTATAATTCCATTTTTAGTGCTCTACCACAAATTTATAGTTTGTTTTTATAATAAAATTTATAATAAATAAAAATACAGTGCAATTATTACAATTTTATATAAAAAGAAAAAAAAAATGTAAACAACTTAAACCGGTTACCGGCTTGAAAAAGCAGTAACCACTAAAATAAAATCTGTCTAAAGATTTCTTAAGTCTAAAACTCTTTTTATTTTACCAAGAGTAGTGGTTAAACTGCTTTTTCCTCTTTTGCTTGAAGACTTCTTATGTTTTGAAAAAGTGTGTTTGCTACAAAAGAAAAAAATTATTTCTTTAAAAGTGCCCAAAGTCAGTTAAGGTTCTTTATTTATGACTTTGTCTTTTATTATAAAAAAAAAAGATAAAGCTCCTTTTTGTGTTGTGTACTTTGAATTCAGTTTTTTCTTCTTTCTTTCTTTAAAGCCATAAAGTTGCGCCTCTTTAGTTTCTCTGACGTCTCTAAGTTGTTGCTAGCATTTTCTTCTTTTTTTTTTTTTTGTTTTTTGTTATAAAAAAAAATGCTGTTGGCATGTCAACGTTTGTTAATATTTTGTTGCTTATGTTGCTTTGAGGCCATACTCGTATACGGTTGGCTTTGAGCCTGATTACTTGTACGTTATTTTTTTTTGTTCTGCCCGTGTCTTTATGTGCCTTAACATGCACGTTTAAATGACAAAGCACGCTTCATTGGCAATTGTTTGCAATAGAGTTGGCAAAGCATAAAAATAAAGTTCTTTGTTGAAGTTTTATAACACGACTGGCACAAGTTGGAAAACATAACAAATATTAAAGAATACTGGAAATCTGAAACTGTGCTCAAACAATAGAAGCTACTTGGGGTTACACTACAGTTTACACATGCGAGTGTTGCAGTGCTCCATGGCTTTGCAATCATATAAATAGATAATTTAATTTTCGAAAAGTTTGAAAACTTTGCTTCAAAATACTCTTTAGTTAATAATATGAAAAAAAATTATATATTTGATTGTTTTATTTTATATTTTATATTTTTATTTTTTTATATTTTATTTTTATTATTTTATATTATTAATTTTTTTCTTATTTAATTTATTCTGTTTTATTTTATTATATTTTATTTAATATTATTATATTTACGAAATAAAATTCGTTTATATTATTTTATTCTTTAAAATTTTATTTTATGTGATTTTATTTCATATTATATAATTTTTTTATATTATTTTGTTTTGTTTTATTTTATATTACTTTTGCTTATTCTGTACTATTTTTTTATATATTATATTATTATTTTCTTTTTTAAATTAATATAATTTATTTAGTATTATTTTATATTATTTTTTATATTATTTTATTTAATTAAATTATATTTAATTTCATGTCATTTTATTTTATTTCGTTTTTATTATTTTATATTTTTTCATTTTGTTTTATTATACATATTCAATTTAATTTTATTATATTTTATATTATTTTATTTCATATCGATTTTGTAGTTTTTTCTTTATCACATTTAATTTAATTTATTTTTATATTAGTTTTAGTTTTATTTTTTTTAAATTTTTTTTTATTTTTTTTTATATTATTTTATTTAAATATATTTTATAATATTTTATTTAAGCTCATTTTATTTTATATTGCTTAATTTAATTAAATTCTATTCAATTTCGTGTTATTTTATTTTATTTTATTTTATTATTTTATATTATTTTTGTGTTGATTTAATTTGCTGATCTATATTTTATTTTATTTTATTTTTTTATTTTGTATTATAAAGGGTCCGCCAGATAACTTTTTTTATAAAATGCTATAAAAAGAAAACTACTGAATATTTTCTCAAATTTCTTTTTTATTTGAAAGTACAATCCTTCCGGTTAATAATGAAAAATAATTTCATTCAAACGGCTGCAATGGCTTCACGAATATTGTCCTTTAAAGCGTGAATTGTCTCTGGCTTGTCGGTGTAACACTTATCTTTGACGGCACCCCACAAATAATAGTCCAACGGTGTCAAATCGCAGCTCCGAGGTGGCCAAACGACATCAGCTCTGCGGCTGATAATGCGATCTTCAAAAACAGGCCGCAAAACATCGACTGTAGCTTCAGCTGTTTGGCACGTAGCGCCGTCCTGTTAAAACCAAATGTTGCCAATATCCTCCTCTTCAATTTTTGTGAACAAAAATTCGTTCAACACGGCCCGATAACGATCGCCATTGACTGTAACGGCCACTCCTTGCTCATTTTCGAAAAAAAATGGCCCAATTATGCCTCTGGACCAAAATCCGCACCAAACAGTGACTCGTTTTGGGTGCGTCGGCTTTTCAATGTATGCGCGCGGGTTTTCTGTGCCCCAAATGCGACAATTTTGCTTGTTCTGAAAAGATGATTTTTTTTTTGGCAAAATCGGCATCTTCTGTAAGTCGATCGCAGGCCCACTTAGCGAAGCGTATACACAACCATATTCGTTCAGCGGAAGGATAAAACTAATTATCTGTCAAATCAGACATGAGCTATTTGTTACCATTCACGAAATAAGCACTAGTTGAAAATAAAACGTTAGATGGCGGAGCCTTTATTATTTAATTTTATTCTATCTTATTTCATTTCTTTTTATTTTATTCGTTTTTATTATATTTTATTTTATTTAATTATATTTTATAATAATTTATTTTAACTCTTATTATTTTATAAAGTTTAATTTAATTTAATTAATTTTATTTCATTTTGTTTTCTTTTAATTTATCTCGTATTATTTTATTTTATATTACTTATTTATTTTATATTATTTTATTTTTTCATTTTGCTTTGTTTGATCTGATTTTAATTTAATTTATTTAATGCAATTCGAAGTCTCATTTTATTTTTCAGTGATATTTTAATTTTTGTTTTAATTCATTAAATTTCTTTTCTTAATATTTCATAATTTGTTAATTGTAATTTTTGGTAGTCTGATTGCAAAGTCCTTATTGCTGATATTATTAGTTTCTCTATCCCTGGGCCACATTAGAAATGATTGCTAAAGAAAAACAGACAAACTGGCTTTAGGAAAGACTTGATAATAATAATATTAGTAAAAAATAAATAAATTTAATTTTTTTTTATCTTGTTTTCATAGTAAAATAAAGCAAGAAAACATGAAACAGACATCAAATAGTCTAGAAATAAATAAATATTCTTCTAAGGAATATAAAAAAAAAATTAAAATTTTAAATAACACATACAAGGTGTGGCAAACTGGTTAAAAATTTTAAGTGTATAGAAAAAGGAAACAAATACAAATAAAATATGTATAAGAAAAAAAGAAAACGTTTTTCTAAACACAAGTGATTTTTATACTGGTATTAATAAAATTTCCATTTTGTTTTCCATGAAAAATTGTTGAATAAATATTTAAGTTTTAAAAGAAAACAGGTACCTTACTACCTGTCTGGCCTCTCTGGCCTTTATTTAATCTTATCATTGAGATACTTGTACATATGTATATTAAAATTTTTTTATTTATTTTCTTTTTGACAAATATTGTTGTGTGCTGAAAGAATATTTATGTATGCATATTGTTTACACAACTTGTCTTTATAGTTTTTGAAAATTTTTTAACTAAAATACCCTGTTTGTTTAAACAGAAAAATCAAATAAGTTTTGTTTGACTTTTTTCATTTGTTAGAAAACGTGTTTGAATTTTGTTTTATGAAAAGTTATCAATCTTCTTAGCACCGAATTCTAATAGCTTTGTAAGAAATTAAGAGTTTAAGACTTTAGTTTAACTGAATTTAAGTTATTTTCTACATGTCTTGTAGCTGCTTTTGTAGACGTTTAAATTTCAAAATTGTCGCTGCTCGTTTCTTGAATTTTTTGTTTTGTTATACTTTCTTCAAATCAGACATGCTTTAACATGCTTTTTGAAATAAACAACAGCTGCAAAATCACAATTGTAATCTAGTGAATTTATTTTTCTTTTTATTGCTCTCTATCTCTCTCTCTCCCCTCTCCTTAAAAATATTTTTACTAACTTTAACTTACTGGCAGTTTATGGAAGACGAGTAAAAATGCTCATCTGTCTATTTGCATTGAAAGCAAAAACAAAGCACTCAAATTTGTTTCTGTTTTCAATATAAATAGACAGGCGAAAATTTTTACTTGTATTCTATAAACTGTCAGTAAACTCCAAGTTGAAAGCAATTGCAATCTTGTGATGCTGTTGCATTAGTGCAATTGTGTGTTGATAACCCGAACAGAGAAGCTCCCCATTTTGTGGATTTTCCCTGAGATGCTGAGGCCATGTCATGCTATTGGATTTTTATGTAGAGATTTTTAATGCACCTGTTGTGCAAAGTTGGCTGTTAAGTGCAACAAAAGCCATGATTTCATGTTGGGTAATAAAGCAAACAACAAAAGGCAATAATGTTGCTTGTAATAGCAAGAAGCAAAAAAAGTTGTTTGTTAATGAAAGAAGTTTAAATAATAAATCTTTAAAGCAGCAAGTATGCACTAGAAGTTCAAGGTTGTGCAAAATGTGGCAAAATTAATTGTGGTGAAAAGAAATAATGAATGTGGTGGCAAGAGCAGGTTGTAAAGTATGTATGTGTATGTATATACATATGTAGATATAAGGTTAAGTATGTAGTTTCATTTGAAAAATGCGCAACAAGTCTAACCTTTTAGCAACAAATATTTCCTAATGCTAGAAATATTAAAAAAAAAACTTTTTTAATTTTTTATGTAATTAGTAAAATATACTAGATATTAAGCTTAATTTTAATTTTTTTTAAGAGTTTGAAAAGAAATCCTTTGATGTTTTGCTGTAACTCTAGCCAAACATATTTTCATTTTATTTAAACTGGTTTAATATATGTAAAAAAAAAAAATACACAGATGAAGGCAAAAAGAAATAAAAAATAAAGCACCACACCACAATCACCACGACAGTCAACCAATATTTTTTGCGGTCAATTTGAATGGACCACGCCAAGATTTAATGATAATGCCATTGTAAGTCAAAAATGAAAGAAACACAACAGCTAAAACGTGTTTAAATTGTAACACTAAACAGGGAGTTAGTGGCAATAATTTTCTTGAAATGGCTTGAAATGTAAAAGATACAGCCTTTTTTTGGATGCCAGTGAGAGAAAAATAACAACAAGGAAGTAAATATGATGAAAATTTTAAAATTTCTCTTCTTTATTAGTTTGTCTTGAGCTATTTATTTAATTTAAATTTTTTTTTAAATAATATTGCTAATAAAAATACATTATTGAAATTCATACACATACATATGTATCTATATAAAATATTTATTATTATTTATAATTATTTTGTAATATTTCTTCTTTGAAAGCTTAAGAGTAAAAATCTCTTCAAGTCGCTTAAAAGTTGCTCTCTCAATTTTCTTTTCTCATATAAATTTTAATCAGGGTTCCCAGTTTTATTTTATACTTTTATACCCCAAAATAGCTATTTTCTTATCTCTAAAAATGCCCACAATTAGTTAAAAATAGAAACATGTTTAACATTTGTTAACTGATCAATAATCCCAAGTTATTGTTATTTTACTTATTAAGTAAAATGTTTTTTAACCGACTTCAAAAGGAAGTTTATCAATTCATCTGTATATTATTTTATTTATTTTTTGACATTGTTACTTCATAACTCGGAACACTTTAGAACCATTTTAAAAATTCTTTTTTTTCTGAGAGGGTATAGCTTCAAAAAAAAAAGTGGTTGAGAACACTCGCACACATTTTTTTAATTTGATTTTATGATATTCTACTTATTTGATTGCTGCGAAACCTATCAAACACCCTTGGTTCTTGTAATTACACAATTTTAAAGTTGAATAAATGGGCGGAGTGACGCCCATTAAAATTCATTATTGTGTTTACGAAACTTACCACACACCTGTAGCTCTAAAATAGACAGAATCTTTCATTAAAAAGTGGTTCTACAGGGTGTTTTTTTAGAGGTATAGAACTTCGAATTGAAATAAAACACAAGAAAATCGTTTTAATGTCCATCAATTTGGCTTTATTGGAAGGATAATTTTATGCCATTAACGTTTAAATATGATTTCGGGCATGTGGCCGCCGCGGCTGGCTCGAATAAAGCCAATTCTACAGGTCCAATTTTCAACCACTTTTTCGAGCATATGGGGCCGTATGTTGGCAATAACGCCACGAATGTTGGCTTCCAAGTCCCCTAACGTTTCTGGTTTGTTGGCGTAGACGAGCGACTTCACATATCCCCAAAGAAAATAATCCAATGGTGTCAAATCACACGATCTTGGTGGCCAATTGACAGGTCCATTCCGCGAAATTATGCGCTCATCGAATGTTTCCTTCAATAAATCGATTGTGACGTGCGCTGTGTGGCATGTAGCGCCGTCTTGTTGGAACCACAACTCATCCACATTCATGCCATCCAATTCGGGAACAAAATAGTCGGTTATCATGGCTCTATACCGGTCTCCATCAACGGTAACTGACTCTCCAGCATTATTTCGGAAGAAGTATGGCCCAATGACTCCACCAGCCCATAGAGCACACCAAACAGTCAGTTTTTGTGGATGTAATGGCGTCTCAAGGGTCTCATGTGGATTCTCTTCACTCCAAATGCGGCAATTTTGCTTGTTGACGTAGCCATTCAACCAAAAATGAGCCTCATCACTGAACAAAATTTTGCGATGAAAATCAGCATCGAGATCAATCTCATTTTCGGCCCATACACCAAAATCACGACGCATTGCATGGTCTCGCGGCTTTAATTCTTGCACAAGCTGGATCTTGTAAGGTCGCAAGCCAAGATCTTTGCGCAAAATCTTCCATAAAGTTGATGGACAAAGCTCCAATTGCTGTGCACGGTGGCGAATCGATTCATTCGGGTCCTCTTCAACACTTTGCTCTACAGCGGCAATTGTTTCTTCGGTGCGCACTGTTCGACGTCTCTGCGGATGCGTATTATCACATAGAGTAAACGTAGTGCGAAAACGATCCATGGTTAACCGAATTAATTGCTCTGATGGACGATTATGTCGACCTGAACCATTATTTTCGAAATAAATTTGCACGATTTGCAAGCGTTGTTCTTTTGTCAACCTGTTCATGATGAAATGGCAAACCAAACTAAATATTAATCACTTGACAGCTGACAAAATGGCCGCCAGTTAAAAAAGTGATGCCAACTTAAAGTTCTATACCTCAATAAAAAACACCCAATATAAAAGAGTTACGTTAAAAAAAAATACCCAATGATAAAATAATTACATATACCTATAGATGTTTAGCATGTCAAAAACTTCAACGAGACAAAACATTTCTAGTCATCAGTTAATGCAATTTGTTTTGCATGTTGTGTACATTAGTGATGAGCTATTTTTCGAAACCTGTTACTTTTTCACAGCGATTGAAAAATCACTATTCACAACTGTGACTGAATTTATCAAGTAATAGGTTTTGCAAATGTAGTTCTTTCATACAAACTGTCAAATCGTCTTTTCTGGCAACTATGTATAGCTCTCACATTTTTGTATTTGCAATTTTACTGTCTCTCTGTCTCTCTCATACGACAATTATCAATATTTGGTTGGGGTTGATGCTAATTGTTTGTTCTTGTCGCTCTTCTTAGTAGCATTTATCAAAATACCAATACTAATACATACTTTTAAAGCAGAAGAGCTGAACTGTGTTAAACCGTAATCACAGTCACTGTTTAATTTCACAACTGCTCTTCTTATTAGATTTTGTCAAAATAACAGAACTGCTACAAACAAAATACTGCTAAACTGTGATCACAATCACAGCTTAAAAGAACAGCGATTTAGAAATCACGTTCACAGGGAGCATTAGTATTAAAAAATCACAGTTTCGCTCAACACTAGTGTACATACTGGTTATATTTTTTTCATATGCTCAAATAAGTATTTGCAATGTTTTAAATATTTTTTTTATTTTATTTTTTTGTTAAAAGTAGTAGAGAAATTCAACAACATTTTTGTTCTTATGAGTTAACACTCACAATTTAATTCATAAAAATTAATAAAACAGAATTTCTAGACTTGCCAGCCATATATTGAGAATTTTTTTTAGATGCTACCGCCAGCAATAAGTTAAATATTATTACATGGAAACATTGAAGCAAATATTAAGAAGAAAAACTTAATAACACGATTTTAAATAAGATATTGTACCAAAAATTCAAAGCGAAAAAAGTGCCTTCTCCAAAAACAAAAAAAAATTCCCTGAAATTTGTATCCCCAATTACAAAAAGAAAATCCCCTATTTGGGAGTAAATCCCCAAAACTGAGAGCTCTCATTTTGTTTGCTCTTCTACTCTTATAAACTGTTACACCCCACCATTGTTGCCATTTTAGCATTTTCACTGCTAGATCTGGCATTTTGATTAGTTAAAAATCACTCAGCTTTCAAAAAATTCTGCTAGATGCTTTCTGGCAGAATTTGTTGAAATTAAAAAATTGTGATTTGTTAAAAAAATTCTTCTGTATAGAGGATTTTTCTCATAAATGTACCTACATGTATTGCAGGCTAAAGGTTCTCTGATGATCTGCACTAGCAACTGTGAAATGCGCATGGGATTCAGCTAACCCCTCAATAATCAATTTCAATGTACATATTTATAATTAAAAAAATATTCTACTGAATAAGTAAAATAATATTTAGGAACATTTCCAAAAAATATTTGAAGGGCTTATTGCAAAAACTCGATTAGCCACAAAATGAAAATACAGAGAAAATCGCCTTTGAAGCTTAAAATAAATGCAGAAAATAGGGATTTGATGAAATCATGATACAGATACTTTTATTTAGTGCTTAAGGAAGACTACTATCACATACCCGTCGCTGTACACCAAGAAATCTTCGGAAATCGCTAAAATCGCAAAAAGTTGTGGCTTATCCAGTTATTGCATGAAATTTATTCATATTTTTTTTTTTTGAATATCAAAAGTTTTGTTATTTTGGTTGAAATAAAGTGGCATATCGTGTTTTTGCAGTTTAAAATTTATTATTTTTTCTATTTATTACATCAAATAATTTCTATAAGTTGTGATTGAGTTTCAGTTTTCGCACAAAAATACTCATGACCAGAGTTGCGCTTACTTTTCCTCTTATTCCCTTCATAATTATGTTCATTTCGAGCTCTCCAGCGAAATGCGGTATTATTCTCAGGCGATTCGTCTTCAAATGGCACCACACAATTTTCCTGAATAACAAAAATATTACAAGCCACACAAATTTAAATACTCGATATTTTTTTTTTTTTTTTGCTATGACATGATAAGCCACACCAGTTTTAATAAATCATACCTCGCTGGTTTCTGAAATTACTTCATCATCTGTTGGCAAAAACTCTTGGTCTTTCACGGTGTCATCACTATCTTCAACAAAATAATCACTTCCACTGCTATCTTCATCAGAATCCATCGTTTGCCTTGGTAATTGCTGAATAAAATCAAAATGTAAAAAGTGACACTTGCGGCTAAGGCGGAAATTAAACGGAATATAGGTACAATATTTTAAGAGGACGTTCCGATGCTGTAAAGTAATTGAATGTACTGATAAAACCACTTTCTGAAATCGTGTGGCTTATCGTGTTTTTACAATAAGCCCTTCATTTGTATGTACTATAAAAATACCAGTAAATACTAACAAGTTCGTATAAACATGAAATTCAAAGACATTTCAATAATTTTTTCTACATTTAAATCTGGCATTATACATTTTAGCAAAATTTTTGCACCGATTTAGCATTCTTCTGGCAACACTGCCCCACCGATAAATACACCTCTAATAATCAAATATTTTTTAATATAAAACTAAAAGCCTGTTCATGCACAAAATAATTTCCTAAACAGACGTTTTGGTTTAATATTTTTCAGTTCTTTAGTTAGAAAAAGGAAGAACATAAAACTAAAATTAAACCATTTAGGGGAGTCTAATTTTTACATACATGCATACATACAATACAAAGAACTTCAGAACCAAAAAAATTTAGTTTTTGAGTTAGTGATGCAGAACTAATCCTCATATCGTTCTTAATATTGTGTAAAAATTTCATACAAATATCTTGTTTACTCAACTCTTTAGATAAAAATAAAATTTTCTTTTTCCATTAAGATGTGTGTGTATGTAAATTGAAAACCTTAAACTCGTTTTCTATTAAACTGATTTTTTGCAGTTGTAACGTTGTTTCAGTAAATGAGCGATATGTATTTTAATCAGCTGTAGATTTGATATCACAAAGAGATAATTTGTCTAAGATTATTTATATGTAAATTAATTAGATTTTCTTTTAAATATATAATTTCTATAAATATTTTTTTTTTATAATGTGGCAACTATACACTTAAACCTTCAAAGTATGCAACTGCAAAATCACAAATATTATAAATTAATTTAAATTTAATTTAACTGCCAGTTTATAGCAGCCATGTAAAAATTCTCGTCTGTCTATTTATATTGAAAACAAAAAACAAAAACAAAATGTGAGTGCTTTGTTTTTGTTTTCAATATAAGTAGGCAGACGAGAATTTTTGCATGGCTTCTATAAACTGGCAGTAAATTTTTACTTGTTTAATGAAATAAGTAATGCAGCGAAAATTTGTTGATAAAAAGTCATAAGTCATCCCTGATATTTTTTGCGGGACATTTGCCACGTTTTAACATTATGCTGGCTTGTTTGTTGAATTTAAAGATACTAATGTTTACATCACAAGGACTATCTTTAAATTGTTGCATATTTTTTTCCTTCGTATTTTGTATATTATATTGTTTTCACACGTACTGATTTTTTTTTTCATTTCATAAAAATACCCTTTTTAATTTATTTAGGAGTTTCCATGTTTATGTACAACAATTTTCTAAACTAGCAAGTGTAGGAAAAATTATTATTTCCTACTGAGTTTTTCATACCACACATGTTATTTTTTTTTTAATCATTCAGCACATTGTGTTTCAAAGGAAAAATACCCATAAATATTCGTATATATTTTGTTATTATTAAGATTATCGGCTTTGTTAAAATTTAGTTTTTCCCACATTGTACGTGATATTTTTGTCAAAATTAAGTTTTAGACTTTTATGAGCAAAAGATCCAAATAAAAATAGGCGAATATTTAAACAAAAATATATATATTATTTCATTGTTTTCTATTACTAGCAAAAAGGAAATACCAAAGAATAGGTCTGTGTCGTTCATGAACGAACGAGTAAAATTGACCGAATCACTCAAATGAACGAAGTGAGCCGATCATTTTACTGAGCTGTTTTGGTTCAGTAGTACTGACACATAAAAATAAATTGAACGAAATGAACGACTTGGCTCTTTTTTTTGTTTTGTTTTGCTTTTTCATCGTTCATGTCAAGGCGCATTGACATCAGGTGATCTTAATTCACCAGCTGACATAATATCTCTGCTATCAATCAATGCAAAACGCTAGGAAATATTCTGACAGCAGGAAATTTTACACTAACAAATATACAAGGCGAATACGCAGAGTTGCAAATTAGGACTACCTGGTATCAATTCGCCTTCGTTCATGTTCAGGTGGGATTTTTTTTGTAATTTTTTCGTTTTCATTTGCCTTTTTATCTACTTTTAGTAACAGTGTTACCATTATGAATTTTTTAAACTGCTTTAACTTCTCACATACGTAATTAAGTTATTTTCGCTCCCCCTTTTTGACTTTTATTCATTGGCCATAGATTTATTTACCAGCAGAGACTTAATTGTGGCAAAATAAAAACACATCTTGAACACTTCTTAATGCTATTAATATTTTATAAAATTCCTTATTTTATGTCACACAAAAAAAATACTTTAATATTGCAAAAAAAATTTACTTGCTGATTTTTCCTTTGTGTTATTTTATTTGTTTTGATCATTTTGCCAAAAAAATAACAAAAACATTGCATTTGTCTCTTTTTATTGACCGAAGCAACTATTTGTTTTTTCATTTCGTTCTTTTTCTTGAAAAGAGCGGATGAACGAAATGAACGAACTCGTTCTTTTTTACAAAATGAACGAAAATGAGCGGTCACTTAAATGAACGATTTGGCACAGCTCTACCAAAGAATTTATCAACAAGTTGTTAAACGTGACTAGAACAACAAGTTTGAATATGCACTGCTGAGAATGAATGTAAAGGAATTTGAAATTTGATTTCAAATACAAAGTATTTCCTGACAATTGTTTTTTGTTAACTTGTTTTGTAGTGCTAAAGATGAAGAAAACGAAAAATTTTATAAAAAATTCCCTTTTATTAAAGTAAATAAATCCTTTTTTTTTAAAGCATCAGAATTTAGGCCACCACATGAAAAAAATTCTTAAAATCTTTTTTTTTTTTAAGTAAAAATTTTCAGCTATTTTAGGAATGTTATATTTTATTTTTATTTTATTTTTTTTTCAGTTATCTTAATTACTTTCAGGCAAACCTTTAAAAGTAATTTTGTAAAATAAATTTAAAATATTTTCAAATATTTCTTGATTAAAAATGCAAACTGATATCCTGCCGCCTGCTGATAAGATATTTGTACGCACACAAAATCATTGAAAAACAACTTCTTGCACTTTTTCTCAAATCAAGTCATTAGTGCGGCAACATAATAAAAGTTATCTATCTAATCACAGTTGTGGGGAGTACTCGTACTGCAGATAAGCACTACAGCAAAATTTTTTGGTCTTTAAATATAATTTTATCAATGAACGTAAGACTGAAACGGTCTAAGAAAATTTCAAATTATACTCTAAGTAAAATTTATTTTAGACAAAAGACCACACGCAATAGTCACTGTGCATTACATTTTTTTTTAATAAAATAAAATAAAGCTGTTCACTGTTTAAGACTTATAGTTTTAGTTGCAGTGTAGATTTAATAGCTGCAATTATGCATGTCGTTCAAATTTAAAATAAAACTGTCCTTTTTGACCCACGAACGGATAATTTTTTTTTAAATTCGGCACGATGTAAATACGCAAGCGGCCTAAAAAAAATATAAAATGGCGTGTAGGCCATATAAACAAAACTTCCTTGGGAAAGTCGTTAAGCTTTCCGTGGGGTTTGTGCCACATTTTTACAAAAAGTTTGTACTATTTCCTTCAACGATACCAAATCTTAGTTAATTTTAATTATTATTGTTCAAACTTCATTTGTTTCTATATTTATGATTTTATCAGGCTAAAGTTGGTAGCGCTTTTTAAGCCAAATCACATGTGATAAAAATAACACCAAAGTTAGTTATAAATATTCTGACAAAAACGTAGTAGAACGGAACAACCGGCTGTTTTCTTGTTTTGAAACATTATTTAAATTAATTTTACTGATAATAAAATTGTTGTTTCATTTTTATTCTTTTCACAAATCCAAACATTAAAAACTTCACTATATTTCAAGCTGAGGCTGTGTGCAAGGAAATGATATTTATCAAAAAACGATAACTCACGGTGTCATGGTACACCGGGTTCCTTACATTTTACTTACCTTAGAAATCGCCCCCTACCCCTCTTATCGTGCTTCTATTTTTGAAAAAGTGTATAATCATGTTCTATGTTTCGAATTTCATCAAACTCTTTTTAAATACTTTCAAAGAGAAAGAAATTTCTCCATGTTTTAAATTTCATCAAAATCGGTTAGATAGTTTCTGAGAGGCAAAAATTTCCCCCTACCTCCCCTCGTGCTCCTGATTTTGAAAAAACATATAACCTGTGTGTTCATCTAGACTTAGATCTATCTATGTTCTAAATTTCATCAAAATAGGTGCCGTAGTTTAGCCGTTAAAGCGCAGCAAACAAACAATAAATTTACTTTCGCATTTATAATATTAGTTATCAGAACAACTTATCCAAGTCATGCAGCTTTTAGCAACGACATTAACAACATTGGAGATTCCCAAGCAGTAGGCTAAAAATTCCCCAAATCCCAGGAGTTCCCCGTCATTTCATCGAAAAATGACGGCAACACTTAAATTCTAAAACATATGATATGTAGTTTTTACCAGTATTCGCCAGTATTTTTTAATTTTCAAAAAAAAAATTTTGTTTTACTTTTTGTTGGAACTTACGTTCCAAAAATGAATTCACAACTATTTTCTTAAAACTTTTCATCAAGGAAAAACACTGCAGTCCACGGGCAACATTATCAAAAACTTATGCGGAAGTTTATATTTATGGAAAGAAAAAGCAATCACGTTCGCCAAAAAATATTTTGGTTTTTTTTTTAAATCACTTGCTATCTCCTCTCTTCTCCACTATTATCCACTATTTTCTTCGTTTTGTTTAACAACTCGTAAAAAACGTTTTAATTTATATCAAAATTACACTTTTTGTGCTGCACTTGTGCTCAGTGCTCAGTGTGTCAACTTCGACTGCCTACTTTGCACTTAAATATATTCATATCGAATAAAAATTATTTTCTGGGCTTTGTATGAGTTTCTAAGCCTACTACGCTTATTTTGCTTTTGTGATTTTCAAAAATATTATTCTTTGTGAATTCTCAAATAGTTTTTGGAAGTTTGTGCATAAAATAAGAGGTTTGTGTGTGTTCAAAATGTCTGGTTGAAGTCTACTGACGATTTGTTAAAGCAACAATGAAATGCATATAGACATCGCTTAACCACCAGCAAATAAATTTCACTTACAATATAATTATGACTATGTCGAATAATAAATTTCTTGAATGACTCGTACTTAATAATTGATCAATATGTTTATTGCAATCAATATTGTCTTAAAACCTTCCTTAACGATTTTACTACACATATAATATTTCTTCAATTCTCTGGAGTGTGTCAAGAGGACCATTGTCACCATTAAACACTATTTTAACGTGCCATTTAACATTTATTTCGCAACTGACAAACCCCTAAAAAGGAAGGAAGTAAAGGAAGTAGAGATGGGCGCGTTTTGAATATTTCCAACACGAAACGTACGAAACACGCACGCGAAATTTTTTTAAAACACGAAACTGCACAACACGCACGAAATCAAATTGAATAGCAAACTAAGCATTTTTTTATGTTCAAATAGATACATATTTTTGTTTAATTTCAGAACTTTAAGCTTAAGAGACCCCTACACTATCAACAAATTTGATGGTTTTACCTGTTTGACGATATAAAATATTAAATATTTTCTTTACTGGAAATTCATGCATACATATTGTAACACCAAAAATCGTTTCGTGTTTATCGTGTCAATTTTGCTCAACACGATGAAAAACGAACACGCACGTAAATAGATTTTCTGTCACGAACACTTCGTGTTGAGTCGTGCATGACAAAAAACATGACACGCGCCCATCTCTTAAAGGAAGTGCAAGACACACACACACACTTGTTGCTGCCAACCAACGCCAGTCAGTAAATGAAAAAAAGTATTTTATTTAGGGGAAGTAAGTGGGCACAGAATCAATATGAAGTCATCTTAAGCATGCGCATAACACGCGTATTCAAAAGGCTACTGGAAGAATATTTTATTGTGGTAGAAAATAATAAAACAAATTAGGAAATAAAAAAAAATTTAAAATGAAAATGACAAGAAGCAAGTAAGTTTCGATGCATCACACGCTTCTACTTTTGTCTGGCAATTTTTCAGTTTATGATAGACTTCATTTTTGCTTCTCTCTCTCTTTCTCTCTCTCTCTCTCTCTCTCTCTCCATCTGTCGCAAACTCAAACTCTGTAAACCGGTACTGATGCCCTAATTCTGTTCGACGATTGTATGGTCTTGTCCATGGACGAAAAACAGCCGCAGTTGTGATTCTTTAAAACAATTATTATTTATTGTCCATGCTAGAAGGTTCGTGTATTTGCTTTATGATTTTGTTCTTAACATTATATCCAACACATATTTTTTTTTAAATTTTTTTCAAACTATTGTTACAGTACTTAAATTTTATTTTTGTGTTTGAAAAACGTAATAATATTTTTATTTTTCATTATCAAAGACAACAACCATTTTTGAAGAAAATTATTTAGAAAATTCAAAAACAAGAACTCAAAGGTATTTTCAAACAAAAACGTCCTAAATCTTCTTACTGCTTTAGGGCATAAAACTTACATTAGACGTGACATAACTATACAAAACAGCTGTTCGAACCGATCTTATGGGCAACACTGTATTTGATTACACACTGTTCTGCAAAAAAAAAAAAAAATATGAAAATCTGTCCAAAAATGTTGATTTTACTCACATTTAAAGCAACAAGTATCCCACACTTTGCGAAACATTGTGTGATACATTTTGCCGTGATACACTTGCACCTTGTGATTCAATTGCAAAGTCATGTCAATTAAAGGAATTATTTTTTTATGGTTCCTGAAATTACAAAATATAGTAATAATAGGAATACAGTGAAAGCTCTATTAGCGGACATCTCCCTTGTGCGGAAAATTTTTCTAAAACTGCATTCAATATAATCGAAATCAAACAAATTACGATCTAACAAACGGGCGCTCCTCCCATGACCGGTCGCGTACTTGAAATTATCATACTCGTAAATTCTGACAAAAAAGTTCCCATAAGCGGACAGTTGATCTGATATAAAGTAAATTATATTATATTATTACCTTTTAAAAAAGTTATTTTGAATGCATGAGAACAATAATATGAAGATTAAGAAGAAGAGTTGGAATCAGTAATAAAACATTGTTGATCGAAATAATACGAAAAGAGCGATCAAATTAAGAAATGGATGAATTTGTATGATTCCCATTTTAAGTTCTTTGCTGCTATATAAAAAATAAAGTTCAGTTTTTTAACTAATTGCACAACATAAAAACTAAAGTGCTAAAGCAAACAAAATAAATTTCGTTTTCTAAATCTTTTGGAAACCAAAATTCTTTTTATAAAGAAGCCCTTCAACAAGTTAAGAGGTTAAAAAAAAAATGTAGTGACTTATGAGCAACAATATTCAGAAAGTTACTACACGGAACAGTGTTTTAAAGAAGAAGAAAATAAGATTAAAACAAAAAATTATTCTGAACTATTATCATCCCTTATAATCGAAAATTAAATTTTGTAATAAATAAAAACATTTTGGTTTCATTCTTGTTGACTGACATCTTCAACTAACGGACAAAAACTTCCTCGACAATGAGTGTCCGCTTAGGGGAGCTTTCACTGTACATGTATCCAATGGCTCGGAAAGGAGTGTTGCCACATAATATAAATCAATATCCGTCGGTATTATTAGCTCATGCTATAACCGGAAGCGAAATAAGAGAATTTGTTTTTGTTTTCAATGTAAGTAAGCGAAAGAAACTTTCTTGTCGACATCGTGGGCCAGGCCGGAAATTTTTGCTCATGGCTATGCGGGGGATTTAAATTTTTTTTTTTGTGAGTTGGTCCTTCAGATCACATGCGATTCCGGGTATCTTTTGCCTTAGTAGTAAGCATCAAATTAGCCTTAATAAAATTTGGTATAAGCTATGAACAGAGATGGTGAGACTTGTAATGTATATTTCCACGACTAAGTGAGACGAAATCGAAGGAGGGCATATTTGTTGGTGCCCAAATATTAGAAATCTTTAAAGATTTATTATAATATAAGAAAAAATAGCACGGCTAGCTTTCGAAAATGTGTGTCACAATTTTTTTGGAAATAGTAGGGAGGAGCTGGGGGTGCAAATTACGAAGAACTGGTACAAGAACTTCCTCTTTCATATCAACAACTCGGATGTCACATGCCATTAAAAATACACTTCCTGCATTCGCACTTAGATATGTTTTCGTAGTGCCGCGTCCAATTAACATGTTGAATGAAAGGTTCTACCGAAATATTGCGCACATGGTCCCCAGAAATGTTAACTGATTTGTGCTGGGGAAAACAATCGTGAAACAGCAGCTAAAGCTCATAAGAGTAAGCGATCTGCTAAATAGTAGTTGATTCTTTATGTTATATATAAAATATAACGATCCCACTTTACTTTTATTAGAATAACTTAATTCTTTCAACCATATGAGGCAGAACTGAACACAAAATGACCGCAGTGATCATTTCTGAATCATGTTTTTTCTTTGCGTGTATTAGTATTTGATTTCATTTAAGATTTAATATCATAGAAGCCATTTATATGTAAGATTTTTAACTTTTATCATCATAAATGCAGGTTTAGTATTTCAATAGCAGTATTTTATTTAAATAAGAAAATCTAAAAAACCCGATGTGATGGAATCAATCCGTGAACAGATTTGAATTCAGCACACTAAAGCCCATTAAAATCACATAACGAAGTTCTTGCTGTCGACTTTTTTTAATTGCTTTGCAGAACAGTGTAATTTAATTACTTTGTATACTTCCAACATGCAGCCTGCTTTAATTGTTATCCACTTCGAAGTTAGTGTGCCTCACTATTATAGCTCTGAAGATAATAATTACTTTGTATGGGAAGGGGGTAGCCGCCACTTATATCGCCACGATTTTGTTGAAACATGCAGTTTCTACTAGGGATGCAACCGATACCGATACCGATATATCGGCGATACTGCTGGTTTTCCGATATATCGATATCGGCGATATCTTACTGTCGATACGCCGATACTTCTTATATTTTTCTTTAGAGTTTTTTGAACATAATATTCAATTTTCAACTCTTTTTTTTTGCATGACAACTATGAGAAATAACATATTAAAAGCAGAACATAAAATCAAAACAGAATACATAATAAAATTGTTTCTTCTATTTTTTTTTTTGCACCATAGTAATGAAATGTTCTCTCAATGCTAAATCTTGTATGTGTTTGTATGTTTAAAGATTTTTTTCAAGGCGCATTAATACAAGTGGTGGTAATTCTACAACAATTACAACTTAAAATAACAACTGACATCTCAGCCCCTATGTCAACATGTACAAATTTTGACATACGAACCTCTAATTTGCGCAAAAAAAGAATAAAAACTGTGCTTATAACATCACCACTTTGAATACGTCTTGATTTTCTTTTAAAGGGTGTTTTTTATTGAGGTATAGAACTTTAAGTTGGCATCACTTTTTTAACTGGCGGCCATTTTGTCAGCTGTCAAGTGATTAATATTTAGTTTGGTTTGCCATTTCATCATGAACAGGTTGACAAAAGAACAACGCTTGCAAATCGTGCAAATTTATTTCGAAAATAATGGTTCAGTTCGCGAAGTTTACCCGCAAGCTCCGTCCATTTTATGGTCGACATAATCGTCCATCAGAGCAATTAATTCGGTTAACCGGTCAATTGGCTACCAAGATCGTGTGATTTGACACCATTGGATTATTTTCTTTGGGGATATGTGAAGTCGCTCGTCTACGCCAACAAACCAGAAACGTTAGGGGACTTGGAAGCCAACATTCGTGGCGTTATTGCCAACATACGCCCCCATATGCTCGAAAAAGTGGTTGAAAATTGGACCTGTAGAATTGGCTTTATTCGAGCCAGCCGCGGCGGCCACATGCCCGAAATCATATTTAAACGTTAATGGCATAAAATTATCCTTCCAATAAAGCCAAATGATGGACATTAAAACGATTTTCTTGTGTTTTATTTCAATTCGAAGTTCTATACCTCTAAAAAAACACCCTATATTTATTTATGCATGGCGATGATTTAGTTCAGCGATGTAAAAGTTGGTACAATTGTCCTTCTTTTACAATTGTACTTTTGAGTACATATTGTAATGAAACTAATATTAATTGTTGAGTTTATCTACATATCGTCACAGAAAATGCAAAAAGCCCTGTCTAACGTTTTAAAAGTTTTACAGGGGAGCATAAAACTTGTTTCAATGAAATATAAATTGACAATTAGTGTAAAATGTTATAATGCAAGTTAAAAGGGCCAACAAATTTATAGATGTATTTATTGTAAAATTTTTTACTTATTGTCAATATATTAACTCATTCTTTACTTATTGTCAATATATTAACTCATTCAAACAAGTTTTAAGTTTCAAGTTTTTTGAAGACCTCGCAAAAGTTCTGATAAGTCTACGAGAAGTATTCGCCTTTGGAGCGTATGTGAAAAAATTATAAGAGAATCCGCGGAGGATGAGCCTCTATCCATCCTAAGTTGTGGTTCTGCTAACGAAGAAGTCGAGAGATATCTTAGATCTCCTAATATTCCTAGAGACGCAGACCCTCTTGTTTACTGGCGCAATGACATATCCTACCCAAACTTAAAGAAAATGGCGCAGAAATACTTAAGTTTTCAAATGAGTTCTGTCGCATCTGAGAGACTATTTTCCACTGCAGGTCTGCTTCAAACGGATTTGAGAAATCGTCTATCTCCGCCAAATTTGAGAACACTTTGTTTTTTAAACAAAAATCTTATTAATATCAATTTTAAATATTAATATTTTGCAATGTTTTTATAATTTTAATTTAATTTTAACATGATCTCAAATTTAATTCTTTTTTTTTAAGTCTTATTAATATCAATTTTAAATCTTGAGCCAATCTAAAGTGAATGCCAACGTTTATTTTGTAAAATCATAAATATTGCAGACGTTTTGTTGTTTAAAAATTTGAAGTTGAGAAACTGAAATGTACTGAAAATTTTGATGATTTGAATGGCTCATTAATAAACACTGTTATTTTGTATAATAGAAGAATTACTCTACTTGAGTTTTGTTAATTTTTACTTGAGCTCAATTTAAATATGCGTATCGGTATCGGAATCGGTATCGGCGATATTTATTTTTGAGTATCGGTATCGGGTCGGCGAAATGGCGTATCGATACGTCCCTAGTTTCTACCGTATAAAATTTCACCAAATATCAATTTGTCTCTATTTTTTTGTGGCAGTGTTACCTCATAACTCGGTTCATATTAGACCGATTGTAAAAATATTTTTATTGTCTGAGAGGATATAACCTCCCATCAGTCACATTGCAAAAAAAAAAAAAAAAAAAAAAAAAAAAAAAAAAAAAAAAAAAAAAAATGGGAGGGGATTGATCACAAATTTTTTTATTTGATTTTATGATATTCTTGTAATTACACAATTTGAAAGTTGGAAAAATGAGCCGGGCTACTACTACTACTACTTTATTATTATATTTCACGTGGTTCTACTTAACCGATTTTTACAAAACTTAACACATACTTTGAGCTCACAAATATACACAATCGGCCATTTGAAAAAAGGGGCTGAGTTACGCCCTTGAAAATTTAATATTTTATTTTAAGTGGCTCTACTGTACCGATTTTTAAAAAACTTAACACACATCCTGAGCTCTGAAAAACACAAAATCTTGTATGGGTCTTTTTCATACCTTTCACAAAAGTGGGCGAACAGTATTTTTAAAAAGTTATGCTGTGGGCTCAAATAATCAAAAAAAAAAAAAAAAATAAATAAAATATTCGCCATAAAATTCTATTATAATTTTAAAATTGCATGTATGAAAAACGTTCTCACTTCTCAATAGCCCCAAAAACGCTAGTTTATCACTGACTAACAGTTTCTAGCGTTTCTACCTTTCTGAATGATCTCTTGCTCCCTCATCCCGGACTTGGGGGTTTTTCCATTTTCGAATGATCGTCATAGAAGTGGGTGCAAAGCTCTTAATATTGCAGATATAGAGGTTTCCAAAATTTTAGCGAATTAATAATAAGATCTTACTAGGTGGGGGTTCATGATAACTCATAGAAAAAAATATTTTATACACTCTTATACTCTTTACAAAAAAAGTAAAACTTTAAACTAGATATTCAACGCAATACGAAGTAAATATCTTAAGCAAACATATGAATTAATAATGTTTTTAAGCAATTGAAACAGTTAGAGGTTCAAGGTAGAACAAATTTTTGGTCTATTACAGTAATCCCCAGTTAACTACCGCGCCAAAATAATTGAATTTTTTTAAAACTAATTATACGTAGAAAGAATTTAAGAGAGCAGAGTACGAGTAATTGTGCAAATTCCCTTAAATGCAGTCATTTATATGTAAATATGTATGTTGTAAATATGTATGTTGTAAAGACCAAAATGCGACTCTAGAAACAAAGATATGAAAAATCGATGAATATGAACATTTTGTATATAAAGTTGTAGTGTAGTCTCTTGGGGTAATTTAGAGAAATTTCATTTTCAGGATACAACTTTCAAGATAATTATCTGAAATGGGCAATTAAACGAAAGTTAACTAACCTCTACCGGAGTTTGTTAAAGAAAATGAGTAAATAAAATGGGGATTTACATACATACATATGTATGTAGGCGAATACGAGTGATAGACAATTAAGCGTGTAGTAGTTAAACGGGTTATACTGTAGTTCGTTATAAATTAATACTTTTGAAAAATTTTGTTATTCAGCAATTATTCTAAGGGCTTGTTATTGAAGCAGAAATGTTTTTGACAAAATTATTAAGCATGTTGTTGTTGCTTATGGCCGCGCGTGTTATTTTATAATTTCATCAGACTTCTTTTGCGTCTTAATGATGAAACAGAATAAAGTCTGCAACTTCAGGAAAATCGCTCCTAAATTAATAAAGCCCATAATAACATCGTCGGCAGTAACTTCAAATGCTCTCTAATTTTTGTTTTATTTTCTTTTGTGCTTATTTTTCTTTGCAGTTTTGTTAACAAAATGTATGTAATTTATTGAAAGTATGGTAAAATTTTTGAGAGAATGAGTACTCCTATGTGAGAGCATAAGAAAAAATGCTCTCAAAATAAAATAGATTCTATCTCACGACTGCTTTTTGCGGCTGCTTTTTTGTGCCAATTTGTATGGAAAATGTGTTTATGCCGGTATTATGTTTAATCATTTAATTTTATTTAGTGCTGGACAACGTTTTATTATTAAAATATCCTCTCACGCGGTGGTTGGGAGAAGGAAAAGTTCTAAAATAATATGCTCACAACTTTCTAAACAGCGAGGCCAATTTAGCGCGTTTCGCGCTAGATTTAGCGCGCTTTAACTATGCCAAACGCGCTTTTTTTAGTCTTAGCGCGTTTACTAGAAAAAGCGCTAAATTAGCGCGTTTTGAATGAAGTCATCATCAATTCAGTTCAATATTTTTTTACCTTTTTTGCATAAATTTAACAATTTTCTAGTATTCAAAACTCATAAGGTCTAATTCATAAAAACTATTTTAGGTTTATTACATGTTTATTTGACAAATTTCCCATAGAAATATGTCAAATAAGCGCTTAATAAACCTGAACTATTTTTTAAGAATACGGCAGATATTTTTTAAATTATGCGAATTAGAATTAAAAACGCATTTTAATACTGTTTGAAATTTCACAACTAAAAATATGTTCTCGGACCAAAACAATTTATGTTACTTATTAAGCATCTATTCTAACTGAAGTACAAAAAGCATTTGAATCGAAAAACTATTCGACAATTTATATTAGTTGTTACAAAGCTTGGCAAATAAAATTAAAATAAAAACAAAGGATTTCGATTATTTGGAAAGCAATTATGATTCTGTATTCAATCACCTTTCACACACGAGAACAATTGTGCTGGCATAACATGCCAGTTTGTAGGTGAGAGAGGCAAAGAGAGTGGTTTTGTGGTTGGCATAATTTTTCAACCAGGTACAACACGCATCAGCAGCACAAAACCAATACACACACAACTTAAAAAACAGCAAATGTGAAATGAATACAAAAAACACTAATACACACAAAGCTGTGTGCACGTATACTTTTTTGCGCCAGATGAATTAGTCTCGTGTGTTCTAGAAAGAACAAAAATTGTGCCGCATAAAAATTAGTCTCATGTGTGAAAGGCCAATGATTTTAGTTATTTACGATACAATTTCTAAGAAACAATCACCTGTATTACGTATGTTGAGTCGAATATTCGTCTACGAGAATTTTGTTCTAGATTAAAGGAAATGTGAACAAGTTTTCTTTAATCTAGGACAAAACCGTCGTAGACGAAAATTCGACTCGACATACGCAATACGGGTAAATATTATAAAATCTGAAAGGAGCTACTAAAAAAAATTAAATGTATTTACTAATGCACATGTACATACATCGAATTTTATTAAAATGTAATTTAGCGCGTAGGAAAACAGCGCGTTTTGGCTATAAATATAGGGTGTTTTTTATTGAGGTATAGAACTTTAAGTTGGCATCACTTTTTTAACTGGCGGTCATTTTGTCAGCTGTCAAGTGATTAATATTTAGTTTGGTTTGCCATTTCATCATGAACAGGTTGACAAAAGAACAACGCTTGCAAATCGTGCAAATTTATTTCGAAAATAATGGTTCAGTTCGCGAAGTTTACCGCAAGCTCCGTCCATTTTATGGTCGACATAATCGTCCATCAGAGCAATTATGGAATGGACCTGTCAATTGGCCACCAAGATCGTGTGATTTGACACCATTGGATTATTTTCTTTGGGGATATGTGAAGTCGCTCGTCTACGCCAACAAACCAGAAACGTTAGGGGACTTGGAAGCCAACATTCGTGGCGTTATTGCCAACATACGGCCCCATATGCTCGAAAAAGTTGTTGAAAATTGGACCTGTAGAATTGGCTTTATTCGAGCCAGCCGCGGCGGCCACATGCCCGAAATCATATTTAAACGTTAATGGCATAAAATTATCCTTCCAATAAAGCCAAATTGATGGACATTAAAACGATTTTCTTGTGTTTTATTTCAATTCGAAATTCTATACCTCTAAAAAAACACCCTGTAGTTGACAATGTTGTAACTTAGCGCGTTTTGCGAATAGGAATAGCGCGTTTGGGTTATAAATAGTTGGCATCGCTGTTTCTAAACTCTAAACTATACATACATACTTGTACTAAATGTATGTGTATACAAATCATATAGAAAGACCAAAGCATTTCGAATATACAATATAATTTGTGCCGCCACGTTTGAAAGCTAAAGTTTTCATCTCTCTTATGTCTACACTGAAAAAATTATGCACAGTTTTCCTTTTTTTGTTTCAATTGCTCTAAATTTAAGTTTAACTTAAGAAAAACACTAAGTAATGATCTAAATTTAATTAAGTCATTGATATTGATCCAATCAAAATATAAATTGGTTAGTTCCAATCATATTTTTTGTTTAGTTTTTTTTTTAAATAATATTCAACTGAAATATTAGATGATTTAAACGGATATTTTGCAACCCCAATTATATTTTCGCAGGTTTTGCATAAAGATATTGATTGGGTTTCTCAAGCCAGGGTTGCCACATACACCGTAATCGCCGCCAAACGAACGAAAACTGGAGTGTTACTCTCTATTGCGATGCGAAAGCTAAATGATATAAGATGCTTTCGCAAAATCTTTCGCGGTTTTTTTTTTAAGAACCCAAACCGATCTTACATAATTCTGCCAAAAAAAAACCCGACTTCAATACAAGGATCTGGTAGAAGAAGATAAGAAGAAGTACGTGAAATATAAAATTAAATTTGAATGATCATGAAACCGCGTGAAATGTTATAATAAATTTTAATGGTCGTAACCCCGCATCAATCGCAGCAATCAAAAAAAGTAGAATATCATGAATTAAATATATAAAAATTGTGGGCGTATCGCCGCCCACTTTTTTTACAATGTGATCATTAGAAGCTATACCCTCTTAGACAAAAAAATAATGTTTACAATCGGTCTGAAATGTACCGAGTTATGAAGTAACACCGCCAAAAAGAAAATAGAGAAGAATTGATAACCTCCTCCTTTTTTGAAGTCGGTTAAAAAAAAAATATGTTTGGACCCTTATCGGGAATAAAAGTTCACGTGAAATGTGTTCCCGTTCCCTAAAATTGTGATCGCCAGTGTTTGCGTTGTTGTTGTTGTGTCAGTTTCTAATTTTGTGCACCAGTTTTTTTTCCACGGGAAGTATTTCACATGAACAAAATGTTCGCCTTTTATTTCCGATAAGGGTGAATAACAAATTCGTCAAGACGATATTTTGGAACTATGGCAGCAGTCAAAGTGCAAAAGAATTGCCAAAACAATGATGAAAGTAAAAGTATCAAAAACGAAAAAAAGCGCTTGAACAAAAAAATCAGCAAAATGCAAAAAAAGCTAAGGCAATAATATAATTTTTTGGTTTTGGAAAAAGTAGTTCTGTTAGAAGCAGCAGGTATTTGAAATGTGCATTTGTTCAGGAGAACTTTTTGAAAATATTCTTGCTTAGCATGATGCTCTCGGAACGGGCTACTTTCTGTTAAGAGAGTTCTTTGAAATGTAGTCTACCTTTTGCTAGTCTAGTTTTTTTAATGTTTCTTTTTTCTAGTTTAGTGCATATACGACTATGTATGTATGTATGTACTCGTATTTGAATGCAATTTGGCAGGCTAGTGTAAGAAAGCAGTGGAGAACAATTTTTAAAATATTTGCCACACCCATTTAATTATTATTATACATACATATGTATGTATGTTATGTGTATTTCATTATGTTTTCTAACTTCTAGATCATTCTCAAAAATTCGTTTTTAGTTTCACAATTGTTTGTTTTTTAAATTAGTATTTACTTACGTGTCTTGACGTATTTCCTGTTTTGAAGTGAAATATACTAACCAAGTTGTGTTGCTTATTCTCTTATTATTTGTTTTATAACTAAACGCGCCACGTTTTATACAGTTCATCAAAAGTATTGTGATAGTTTCTTAATAATTTCATTAATTTAGGATAACCAGCAATAATTAAAAAAAAACTTTGAATATCATGTTTCATGATGGATGTATGTAGTTGCCTTTTTTTTAGTAATCTGTATTTTAAACAGTTTCTAGGCAATTATGTGCCACATAACCTTTAGGAGGAACCTTTTATAGGCATAAGCGGCCTCTCGAGATACCTCAATGTGAAAAAGTGGCACTTGCAGAACATCCCTGGAACTGGAATTGCGCATCCAGTCTTTCATATATTGGCACTTATCAACACGGAATGCAGTGACGATGATGAATTCATTGCTTGCATGTACTTGAGGTTACAGCCAATTGCAACAACCAAGCAAATAGTTTTTAAGCTAAATAAAATTCAAAAAACAAACTAACTTCTCTTTTTTTTGTAATTGAAATGTTATTTTATGAAAGAGAATCTGCATTGAAAACAATAAAATATAATTATCTGTTTGAAATTGCTACTTCGTTGTATGTAGAAGAAATGTAAATGGTCCAAATTTTAACATGCCTGCATGTTAATTTAACATGATTTGATAATAAGTTGCATGCTACAGTTTTGTAATTTCAAACAGCTCTGCATGATACAAATCTTATGTTGACCAAATGAGATGCGTTTTTAATATAAATTAAAAATTAAACTATATTTCAAATAAAGTGTTGCACAATAATAAAAAAAATGCCACAAAATTTTATGAGTTTTTTTTGAGTACTTTGTACTTAATTATATCTGTGGCAGTAAGGAAAGAGTGCTTATTTTACTGTTTTGCAGTAGAGATCTTTTAAGCTTTCAATTCGATTTTCAGAAATTTGTTACTTTTACAGTTAAATTGGGAAATTCTCTGTTAAACTTTACTTTTTTTTTAACAAACATCGTTCCACACACAATAAATAATACATCGTTAGTTGAAATATTGTAACTAAGTGCAACCTGAATCAAGCTGTTATTCCAAATGGGATTAGAAGTCTAAAAGAGATAAGTCGCAAGTCAAAGTGCTATAACTTTCTGAAAAGTTACACAAATTAGTTGAGATCAGAGAAACAAGCCAACTTTCAATGTAACTTCAAGCCGCCGCCGATGCATGCGGCTAGCCTCGGCTCAATTGTTTTTTGTATTTTAAAATTTGTACTACATCTTGCAAATTATATGGAAGACAGATGTGTTCAAGATTTGCGTAAGCACCTGCATTTACGGCCTCATCTCACGGTGGTCTTAACACCGGGTCTAGGTAGGACGCCAACCATCGAATGAACTATGTGCCCACTCCACAAAGGCACATAGGTTGCAATCTTCGATCATAGTAGTTATCCCTGTACAATATCTGTATCTTGCTGAGGTACTTTGAGCTACCTAAACTCTGCTGCTATGTCCGTGCCCATAGCAACTTCTGTTGTATGGCAACAGCACCTAGAATAGTGTCTGGCTGACCGCGTCACGCCAATCACTAGCATTGATTTAACACTGGGAAGCCAAGACTATTCTCCCAGCGTTTTTGGTAGCAACCACAGCCACCACGTGCGATTCTCCAAGTTCTCACGCCGCAAGTGCTTACACTCACAGCGAGGTCTCCAAGAGAATTCCTCACCATTGCCGGCACAGCTCAACCACTGATCAGAGTCAGGCGCATGCCTGTGCCGCCAACAATCCAGTGCCTACTCCACACTGATCAACATCATCCCTTTAACCTCGACCTTTTAGCAAAGGATCCTGACGGCCGCTACATACACCCGAACACCGAGAGCAGCTCGACTGTCGGGCAACCGGCACCCGTGGAACCAGAGACAAGCATCTGGTGATACTTCGAAGATCCACCACAGGGAAGTTCCAGGTGACGCTGCACCTGATTTACAACACAGACCTGTTTCCTTTTAATAAATATGTGCACATCCGTTGCTCTGTTGCCAGAGATTGGGTAGTAACACATAAGTTCTACGAGTAATGTACCAAAGGTACGTCAACGGAAAAAAGCCACATCACCCCAGCTGGGGCCCCGGGATTGCCAACACCCGTAGTCAAAAATAGACTCCCCTGGGGGTTATATGGAAGACAGCAGGTGTTTAAATTTTTTTTATAGAAATATGTTAAAAAAAACGTACGTTTTATTGACTAAGTAGCTGAAATTGAAATTGATGAAATTGAAAACATAGGCTTTTTATTTTTTTTTAAACTAGCACCAAAAGCGGGACACAGGAAGAGTTACTGCCTCCGAAAATATCTGAATCATAGATAGATTAGCGTAAACAAAACACACAGTGCAAAAAAAAAAAATAAGTTAATTGAGGGTAAGACAACGTTTGCCGGGCTCAGCTTCACAGTTATTTATTTATTTTTTTTATAAAGGTTTGTTGTTTCAAAATTGTTCTAGTGAACTTAACTTCTAATGCTAACTTCTGTTAATACAGGGTGTTTTTTTAGAGGTATAGAACTTCGAATTGAAATAAAACACAAGAAAATCGTTTTAATGTCCATCAATTTGGCTTTATTGGAAGGATAATTTTATGCCATTAACGTTTAAATATGATTTCGGGCATGTGGCCGCCGCGGCTGGCTCGAATAAAGCCAATTCTACAGGTCCAATTTTCAACCACTTTTTCGAGCATATGGGGCCGTATGTTGGCAATAACGCCACAAATGTTGGCTTCCAAGTCCCCTAACGTTTCTGGTTTGTTGGCGTAGACGAGCGACTTCACATATCCCCAAAGAAAATAATCCAATGGTGTCAAATCACACGATCTTGGTGGCCAATTGACCGGTTAACCGAATTAATTGCTCTGATGGACGATTATGTCGACCATAAAATGGACGGAGCTTGCGGTAAACTTCGCGAACTGAACCATTATTTTCGAAATAAATTTGCACGATTTGCAAGCGTTGTTCTTTTGTCAACCTGTTCATGATGAAATGGCAAACCAAACTAAATATTAATCACTTGACAGCTGACAAAATGGCCGCCAGTTAAAAAAGTGATGCCAACTTAAAGTTCTATACCTCAATAAAAAACACCCGATATTTGCCACAGCTAGAAACTTTCAAATCTCTGCCAAACTTACTTAGTTAAAATCGTATTATATCGTCATCTTTCGATTTTGAGGCTGTAATCGAATTCCTAAAAACGACAAAATGGTCTATTCAAATGTCCTTTAAAAGCGTCTCCTATTTTTGGTTATTTTGTCACACACTGTTATTAAATGAGTATATTGTTATCTACAATGCTGTTCAAAGTCTGTGCCAGAGAGCTTGGAAGTACATACGAGTACATACTTGCATTTACATACATATTGAATAATGTTCTTCTGGTGCGATTTTTTTTTATTATTTAAATTTTTCATCAAAATTCTGCTCCGGACTGATCTTCGACATCTTGAGCAACAGCAGCGATATGTTTGTCCAGTTGGAGTTGGAACGGGTAGAAAATCTGGGACGAACACAACCGACAAATTGTTGCGCGAAGTAAACCGATTCGTGCCTTGTCGATTTGTATTCTACGTTTGCTTACTTTGCAAATGTCAAAATCGAATTGAGATTTGGCGCCATTTGCAAAAATTATGGCGTTTTCGAATAACCCTGCATGTGCATGTATATACGAGTATGTAGTTACCAAAATGTCCTTCTTTTGCAACGACTTCGCATAACGTGCATAATGTTTTCGTAGATATTATTTCTATTTAGAATTTACATTAAGTTGCTGCAACTAAAACTTTTTCTATTCTACTCGTAATTGCTTATACAAGTGGTAGAGAAGAGAGTGACATGCAAACAAAAAATGTAATATTTATCCTTGAAGTATTTTTATTAAAAATTTTCACTTGATTTACTACTGAACGCCTGCTATGAACAAATATATAAAATAACATGCGTCCAATTGCAAATTGAAGCTTAAGCAAACTCTGAGCTTGAAATTACATATTGTATTTAGTTTGAGGTTGATTTACATAAATGTGAGAGTGAAAATGTTTGAAGCACTTGGTGCATATTTGGAAAGTTTGAAATTTTTCGAAAGGAATTTGAGATTTCTGCGTTAATGGACAATGGCTAATTTTTATACATTTTTCTTTTATAGCCGAACACAAACTAAAAACAAAACTTCTGACTTCTGAATGTAAGAAAAAATTTATTTACTGAGTAAAAAATTGCTCATGCACACAGAAAAATTTCAACTTAAAATCTACTTATGTAAACAAGGTTAATTTAACCTTTTTCGGCAGTTATTTTGCTTCATTTGTGTTTCATGTTAATCAAACATGATTTATAGTAATCTTTTAAATAACTTTATTTCGTGTTGATTTAACATTTACGTACTGTTAAAATCCAAATGAAGAATCATGTTGAATCAAAGTTATTTCAAGTTCCAACAACATTAATTCGTAACTGCAATAACACGAAGAACAATGTTGAATCAAAGTTATTTCAAGTTGAAACAATATGAATTTAATATAATGTAGTAATTTTATATTTAAATAAATTTATTATACGACATATTGTCATAAGTTTAGTTTAGTTGAAATTTATGTGGCTAAGCACCACTGAAATATATACACAATGCGTAACCAACAGCAAATAAATTTCAATTGTGGTAACTTTATTTTATTAATTATTTAACTTAGGTGTGCTTGGCACAGGCATTATAAAAATGTTTGTTTGTATATGTGTATGTAATTGGCTTCCCGGGCCAAGATTTGAACCACAAAGTAGACCAGAGTTGTAGAAAGTGACTTATGAAAAAAGCTAAAATCCGCTGATTTGATCACTGTTAAAAAGGGACAAATATAGTGTGTTTGTTATTGAATATTTTTAGTACAGAAAATGTGTACTTAGTGAAATGAACAATTGAACATTTTTACAAAATTAAATGAAAGATTTTGCAGTGTTGAAGTAAATAAAACAATGTGTTAAATATTATTAAATATTATTATTATTATAAAAGTGATTAAAATTAGTTTCCAAATGCTTACAAACTCAATTTTAAACATTTTCCTTCAAAAATATTAATTTTTAACTTCAACTTGCAAAAAGCAAACAACGAATGAGACCACAAAGCATAAATTGAAAATACACTTGAGCACATGAACATTTGCACAAAAGTAAATGGTGGAATTTGTGGTATTGAATTAAAAAACACAATGCGATAAGGATTATTAGTATTAATAAAGTGATTAAAATTTGTTTTCGAATGATTAGAGACTTCGTTTTAAGCATTTTCGTTAGCAAATATTAATTTTTACCATTTATTTACAAATACTAGGCTGCGAATGAGACCACAAGGAATAAAATGTAATTACTTTAAAATAATACCACGCTAAAGAAAAAGTAAAGAGGATTTGATGACTGTGTGAGCGAGACCTCTAAAAGCACAATTATCTTCCGTCCTGTGTCACCTCTGGTCTACTTTGTGATTTGAACTTTGACTTGTCTCCATGATGCAAACCTGCGATCCTCCGATAAAAAAAATCAAAATTTTTTCATGGTGATTTTGCATTATAGATGCAAATAATCAATTTTTTTTTTTCTAGAGAGGCTATTTGCTATACGTATAATATGCAATCTTTAAACAACTTAAAATCTAAATTTTGAAGCCATTTTATATATGTATGTACACACTCGTATTTACATATCAATGTATGTACATAATAACTGAATACCCTAATCTGCTTTTGGATTTTTTTATTTTTAAACAAAAAAATACGTACCTTAGCATCGAATTGACGAAATATTTAATTTATAACGAAACTGCGTAGTTTTCCGTATTATATGCACACATACATGCTCAGAATATACGTATATGGATTTGTTCTACTACAAATATTCATTGTACTTTTAAAATATTAAAGAGAAAAAACAATAACAACTTCAAATTAGCTTTCATGCGGGTTTTCTATTTAAACAAAGTTCTGCTGCAAAATATAGTTAATTTCGAGTTTAACTTCAATAGTCAATATCAAGTTCTAACGCAAAATGAAAATTTTTATTGTCTGCAGTCTGTTAAGCTTGATTGCTTTTGCAGCCTCTGAAGAATACTTAGATTGTGACGATGATGCCACAACTGGGGAGATATCAGCAAGTACACAGGGATATAATCCCCGTCAACCTGCAGCTGCTGTGCAGGAACCTGCTCATCTTCCACAACCTACTCCACCAAGCAATTATCCTTCTTATGGGTCTCAATCCAACTATCCACAACCACCTACTTGGGGAAATTTTGACCAACAACCTGCAGCATATTATCAGCGGGAGAATAATCGACCTCAACCCAACTATCAACAATCACCTTTTTGGAACATTTTTGACCAACAATCTGCAGCATATGATCAGTGGGCGAATAACCAACTTCAACCCAACTTTGGTTTAGGAAATTATTTTGAAAGAAATTAAACTCGGCTATTACAAAAAATAGAATCGGTTATGATCCGGTCACAATTTTGCCAAATTAAATAATTAATAATATCTTAAAGCTTACAGTTTATCTTATACTTGTGTACATTATTTCATAAGAAAATATGATTTTTTTTAGTTCTAGCTTACAATTATCGACAAGCGACAAATAAAATAAATGGCAAATTAAAAAAAATTATATAATTTTAATGTTTTATTTTCATTTAATGCGAGAGTTTATCTTCATACATATAAGCTTGATCAGCAACGAAATGCATCTAGTTACATCTAGCCAACAATGAATGAATTAAAAAATTAAAAAAAAAAGCTAATAACCAAACTTATTTCAAAAACGCTAATGCTCGCAAAGAAAAAAAAATAATACATATTTGAATGGGAGATTTGTGTTAAACGATTATCTCTAACGTTTAAAACTTGAACTGGTTTTCGTTCACTATTTGCTAAAGTAACAAATACAGTGCGTTACAGTCCAATTGGCCCACCTTCAAAGCTAATAATTTTTGTTTTCATATATTAAAAAATTCGCATTAAAACACCAAAATTAAAAAAAAATTGTATAGTTCAGTATTAAAAAAAAAGGCTACAAAAAATAGAGTTAGAAGAAAAAAAAATGATTTTTTTTATCTCTCAGTGAAAATGGTGGCCCACCTAAAAAAAAGTCTGACTCAAAATAAAAGTTCATTTTGAAATGAAACAAAACAAAATTATTTTTTGAAAAGCTTAATTTGTTCTTATTCCCGTGAACTTTGTTTGATCTTATTCCCCGAATCATTACTAAAGCTTGAAAAGAGTAATAAACAGATTGCTGCAATTTTTAAAATAAAAGGTTTGAGGAGAGGAAACACGTTCCAAAAAAAAAGGCTGACGAATGTTGGATACTCCAAAAGTGCAGAAAAAATCCAAGATCCAAGTGATCCAGAACTAAGAGCCTTGGCTGAGGAACGATTAAATATTAGATGCACTAACGGAAAGGTACGAAGAGTCATACACGTAAAAGATGGCCTGCATCTACGATTTGCGCGCCAAAAACCTTTTGTGAACACAAACAAAAAACTAAGACTCGAGTTCGTTCACAACTATTTGATGAAAGATTTTTCATTTTGGTAAAATGTTTTGTTTCCATATGAGTCAAAATTTAATATTTGTTGGTAGGGAGAAAGTCCAACTAGGAGTTGCACTTTAAGCAGTTGTGACCTACATTAAGGCGTGCTGGTGGTCGTCAAGTTATAGTATGGTGGTGCGCCGTTCTGCTGTTGGAGTTGGAAATTTACGTTTTGTGGAGATAAATACTCGTATATTAAGGGTTTTCATGAGAACTCTTAAAATTGCCATTTGTGCAATTGGGCAAACTTGCGAAACTTGTTTCATGAAGCCCCTTTTGAACTTTTGCCCAAACAGTTTATGTAAATTTGGAAAAAATGTCAAAAAGTTCATTTAACAAAAATAAAATAAGGAAATTTTAAGCAATTTTTAATCTAAAAACATATTTATATATACAGTGCTTTTCGCTTAAAGCGAACTTCAAGGGACTGATCAAATTTGTTCGTTTTAAGCGAAGTTCGTTTTAAGTGAAGACATCAAGAAACCATTATTGTGTGTGCACATGTCTTTTTTTAACTTTCTATACACTTGTGGAGTTTTGCTCAAAATTATTTAGCACCAGGTGCTTTTTTATAAATTGTAGCTATTGTTGACTTGCTGATGCCCATTTCTTGGCATATTTGCTTTTGTTTTACCCCATCTTGTAAGCGTTTTATTATATCAAATTTCTCTTTTAAAGAAAAACACTTTCTTTGTTTTGCAACCGCTGCTATGGCCATCTTCTAACTTTGTAATTTTCAACTGCTGAATTCACATCGCCTTCACACAAAAACAAAAAACAATTAAACCTAGGGGAAGTACCTGATTATAGAGCATACGACAAATAAAATACAGCGTTACCAAATTAAAAAAATATAATTTTTTGTTCATGGCAACACACTTCTTGGTTCGTTTTAAGCGAAAAAAAAACAACAATTTACATGCAAAAAAAGTTTGTTATAACCGAAAGTTCGCTTTAAGCGGGTTCGTTATAAATGAAAAAATGTTCATGGTTTTATAGAAATAAAAGTTCGTACTTTCGAAAATGGTTCGTTTTAAGCGGGTTCGCTATAAACGAAAAATACTGTATACATATGTACATATATCTATAAAAATAAAATACCTAAAGAAATCCAAAAAAGCAAAAAGTTTTGTTTACAAAATGCTTAAGTTTGTTTACCAGTCAAAATTATTGGGCAAACTTAACAGGTTTGTGTAAATAAATTTCTATACAAGTTTTGACATTTGATTTATGAAAGTGTAAAAGTGCACAATTGCCCAGTTTACGAGACTTTTGAACATTCTCATGAAAACCCTTATTTTGCTGTGTTCTGTGTTCCAAGTGGAACAAACAATTGCAAAGGGACGTAGCCAAAGAGCCAGGGTATCCCACGTGTAGAAGCTGCCTTCGGTTGCTGCGAACGACCTATAACTTCGTATATAGGAAGTACGAGTATGAGTTTCCAAGATCCACTCCTAGAGTTTTTTATGGTCTCCACCAGTTAAAGATTTAGATTAAAAACGTTTGCACTTGATAATGGAAAATACCACAAAATAACTAACTGCAAGCGATACAGTTAGTTGCGGTAACCATTAACAAGGGCGAGTGAGACGCAAAACTCTCGAAGGCCAAACAGCACACATAAGCCTGATCACACTTAATGCATTAAACACATTCACAACATCAGACTACCGACTACAAAATTTCAAGGATAGAATACACATGTTTATATGAGAGTAATTCTTTTGAAGACAGCAAGGCAACAGGGCGGCAGGTTGTTGTCTATGCTCATTTTGCCGCTGTAGTCCAATTAAACTAATTTCTATTTCTTTGGCTACA
The DNA here is from genome assembly GCA_936439885.1 of Nowickia ferox. NCBI lineage: Eukaryota > Metazoa > Arthropoda > Insecta > Diptera > Tachinidae > Nowickia > Nowickia ferox. Next base: position 18,407,124 of record OW387024.1, on the reverse strand, counting down.
ATGAGGAAATTCAGTGTTGCCAGTATAATACAAAATATTGAATGAATGATATCGTACAATTATTTCATATTATTTAACAGAAACAACATGCAAAGATTGATGTAAAGCATAAATTAATTAATTTTTATAATTTTACGTCATATAAGTACATTTTGAAGGAGTAATTTAATTTTTATTGGCAATGCTGACCTTATGTATTTATACTTAAATATGAGGTGCAGATGGTGCTGCTGCCGTCTCCAAAATAATTAAGTAGCTGGCTACGAGGCGACAAATGCTGCTAGCGGCATTTGAAGTCGTGTGTTCGTGTAGCCTGCTGTGGTGAATGTGTTTAATGCATAAGAAATAATTACGATGACGCGAGAGCTGCTTTACAGCCCAGAGCTGCTTTACGACTGGAGGGAAATACAAAAATAAAAATTTCAATATTTGAAAAAAATATTTTGTATTTATTTTAAAAACTATTTGCTTGATTGGTTCACTTGGCATGTCGAGAGGGGTTGCCTCCGAAAAGCTACTCAGGATATATGTAAAAATTTGCCTAAAAGGTGTGTGAAATATATGTTCATTATTAAAATAAAAACTTCTTGCGAAACACGATAATGGAAATGTTTTTTTTTTAATTCTTTTTGGTTATCTTATTCGTTTATATATAACACCAAACGAAATTGTTTTTTAATTAATTTTGAAATGTCTAAAACTTTGCACGTTTAGTTATAAAAGAAATAATAAGAGAATGAACAAAATAACGTTGTTTTTAATTTTCGGTTTCTTCAAAACAGGAAATATGTACGTCAAAACACTTGAGTAAATACAAATTTAAAAATTAAAATTTATATACTTTATTGAACTTTTTTGTGTCTAATAGAGAACTTAGAAAAATTTTATGACAAAGTGCAATAAGTTGATACGAGTTCCACTGTCAATACTTTTGAAATGAACGTGGCAAATATTTTGAAAATTATTTTCCACTTTACTTTCTGCGCTAGCCTAACAAATAAATAGCATTAAATTTATAAGGTTTTTTGCTTATGCTGTAAAAAAGTAAAAAAGTGTACTTACGGCCTTTTGAATCTTAGGTGACGATATGTAGGTATTTTTTTTTAATATGAAATGAAAGTTTTTTTATCCAAATGAAAGTTTTTACAGTTTTTAAGTAAGTTTTTTTTTGCATTAACGCAGAAAATGCTCGAGCTTACACGAAAATTTATTTTAGCCGCCGCACAGTGGAGCCAAACCCCCTTTTTCACGGATTAATTCATATCTCCACAACTATAATAGTAAGGATCACCAAATTTGATTTGGATTAATGTTAGAGCAAAGTATTCGTACGAGTACATGTTTCGACAAAATCTTGGTGGTATAGGAAGAGGGAGTGGGGTACCCCCCAAACAAAGTGATTATTAATTAGTGATTGATAATGATTGTTTTTTACATAAGAAATACCAAAGCAGCAACGAAATGCATATAAACAACAAATTTTTTTTTTATTCACACACGCTCCTGATTGGCAGGATTGCCTGCCATTGACGAATTAATAGATTATTTAATGTCACACACTTTTTTTTTTTTTTTTTTTTTTTTTTTTTTTTTTTTTTTTTTGAATCATTATAATATATAAATACAACCACGATCACACGTGACTCAAGCGTGACTCACGCATAGCAAATCATGGCATTTCTACATTTTTAATAAAAATACATAAAACAATGACAACAACAACGATAAAAGCGTGAAGCTATTACTAATTCGTGCTTAACTTCCGAGCACTTACACAAATAACGCAATCCCACGACGGTTTTCCCCTTAAGAAATTAATAAGCAATTCGGATAAAATAAGATAAGCTAAATATTATGGAAATCGGCTAAAAATTTTTGAGTTTTATATTAATTTAGTGGCGGCCCCTCTGTGCGCCGCCACCGAAAATATTTCCCCTTCAGCCGCCAACGAAAATGTGTAGAAGGCTCCTTACTCAAGTGGTCAGTAAATATTCACTGCAGTAATTACAAAATCTTCTGGTTACTGATAAAAATTTCAGTAAACAGTAAATTTCACTGGCAATCTAACTCACTTTACATGACCGGTAAAATCTTAAAGCGAATAGTTTTATTGCAGCAAAGTTGCAGAATTTGTAAAATAAGAACAAAATAAACAAAATGAAAAAAAAAGTAATGAAAAGTAAAAATCAATTCAATCAGTGAGGCATCTGTATCTCTGTATATGGATAAACGTATGTACATACTTACATATGTAAATTTAAATAAAGGAAGCGTTTAATGAAAGACCCTTTACACATTGTCATTTAAATTAATTAACCTGTGGCATAGTTGAGATTATGAACAATTTTGTTTTTTTTTTATCTAAAAAAACTTCCAAGCAGACCTTAGGGCTGAAAAAATAACTATATACTTTTACATAACGATTTTTAATAAATTTTCCTCGGTTGCCGCTGTAAAAGGCATACAAATTATCTGAATGTTAATGAGCTTTTCTGTTCATGTTTTTTTTTCATGTTTGTGTATGTATTCCTGTACTGCATCGTTTCTGCAGCCGCTTGTATGTAATTTCTCCTTCTCTAGCTCAACGCCCTGCTGTATGTGGAATTTGTTGGTATACAGGGTGTTGCACCGCATCACTTTGATCTTCTTTATATGTAATATTTGGGTCAACTTTTGCAGTTTTCATCTCTAGGGATTTGAATTTGGCCGCCATGTTGTCATAGTTGTACGATAAAAGGCGTATTCAAGGCTCTATAGTTAATGATCAAGTCTCCACAGTATGCCTCTGTTAGCTCGAGTAGAATTACATTCAATAACATCAAGCAGGATGTTGAAGCAAAGAGACGATAGAATGCATCACCGACGCATAACGTCGCTTACAACGTCAAAGTGGTTGCTCGACATCTAGCATCACTTTACAGGACTTTAATTAGATTAATAACTTTTGAGGGGACACCTTTGCAGACAAGGGCGCTACAAACTCGAAAGAAGGGATTGCCATTCTGCAGACTGTTCTGTTATTTTGTATTTTGCTTTAGTAAAATCAAATAAAGGGCGTTTTTCTACATGTATAAAACTTTAAGCTGGCAACACTTTTTTAACTGTCGGCCATTTTGTCAGCTGTCAAATGATTTATGTTTGGTTTGCTTTGTCATTTCCCAACATCAATAGAGTGACGCCTGAACAACGCTTCCAAATTGTGTAAATTTATTTTTAAAATCATGGTTCTTTTCGAAATACGTATCGCGCATTTTACTAACGGCCAACATAATCGTCAATCACAGCATTTAATTCGATTAACTATGGAACCGTTTTTTCGCACCACGTTTACTCCAAATGAAAATACACATCCCCAGAGACGTGGTAGAGTGTGTACAGAAGAAGCCATTGCTGCTGTAGAGCGTGGCGTAGAGGAATACCCGAATCAGTCTATCCGCCATCGTGCACAGGGATACTGACTTCATCGTTCATCAATTGATTAACCATGATGTGCAAGATTTGTGGTTTCAACAAGACGGCCCAACATGTCACGCAGCTCGTGCCACAATTGATTTATTGAAGGAATCGTTTGGTATCCGCATAGCTTCACGTTTCGGACCCATGAAATGGCCTACAAGATCGTGCGATTTAACGCTGCAAGACTATTTTCTGAGGGGTAAGGTGAACTTCACTTCCTTACGCACTGTCAAAATTGGATTTTCCAATTGCAAAGGACTGACGCCGCGTTATATCGGTTGGTGTCATACTTTTTGTATGGGCATGAGAAATTTTTACAGCCAGACAACGCTTTGCGTCTGATACTATATTAAGTTAAAAAAAATATTTTTCAGAAACATCTTCTGTCAGTTCAGTGAATTGGCTAAATTTTGAATTAATTCTTTGCACAAGAAAAAAGAATTGAATGGAATTTGAGTCAATTCAAACGAATTAGGCAGAAATGAATTTCAATTCGTTTCCAATTCAAATGAATTTGTTAAAGTGAATTGCAATTCATTAGAATTGAATTGATTTTGAATTCAGTCAAATGAATTAGAGCAATACATCAATTCATTTCAAATGAGCTCGTAATGAATTGCTAATTATTTTTTTTAATTCATTTGAATTAATTCAAACTCAATTCAATTCAAATGAAATGGAAATGAATTGCAATTTACTTTTACAAATTCATTTGAATTGAAAACGAATTGCAATCAATTTGACAAATTCATTTGAATTGGAAATAAATTGTAATTAATTTTTATCAAATTCATTTGAATTGACTCAAATTTCATTAAATTAGTTTTTTGTGTGCAAAAAATTAATTCCAAACTTTGCTAATTCAGTGCATGAATAATTCGCGAATTAATTCAAAAATGAATGATTCATTTACAGCTGTGATAAGTATGCATGTACATATCGTCACATAAATTCAAAAAGGGCGTAACTTACAAAAAGTTAAAAATCATCTTTTTGATTGATTATGTTGTGATTATATACAAACAATTTGTCCACAATATTTTTATTCGCGTGTGCTCAAAAATATAAAATTTATTAACGAAGTGCAAAAGACTACTCAGAACTAAATCAAGTCATAATGTGTATGCTTTTTCTGTAAAATATTTTAAGTGTAACTTACGCCTTTTTTAAATTTATATGACGATATGTACATACATAGATTTTATTTCAACAATATTAATTTATTTTTATTTCGGATTTTAATCACATTCAACAATAGTGTTGTCATATTTACAATACTAAGATGAAGTATAACAAAGTTAATTGTGTTGTAGATAATATTATTAACAGATAATAATATTATTTAAACTTTGCTTTTCTATTGATAATAATATGATTTGACTGCAACCATATTATAATTCAATCCTAGTATGTTGCTGTTTGATTATGGTTACCTCAACCATATTTTTCCTTTGCGTGTACGGCACGAGCGAGGTATTGACAACATTCCCATTCCAGAAAAATTTATTCTAGAATACTGTATAAAATTCTTACTTCCCTCTCCCTCGAGCGTGGAAAACACCTAAAGTATTAGTTTTGTAAAAAAGAAAGAAAAAAAAAGATAGAGATAGAGATAGCAGTGACCCGAAAAATTTGCTGGCAATTACATACTCGTATGTAGCTTATGACCAAATATAAGCAAAGTTTTTGAAGTATGTATGCATTAACAACAATTTAATAGAATTCTGCAAAAGGTACAACTTAATTAACAATAAATAAAGTCTGGGTTGAAATATAAGCACTGACCTACATATTCATGCCATGCGTCAAAATTTTCGTCAATAAAAGTAGTGCGTAAATTTAAAATACATATTTATCTTTAATGTGAAAGAATTCATACTTAAAACAACGATACTTTTGCTATTCTCTGATGTGAATATGTATTGAGTTAAATGCGTCGAAAATTTCGTCAATAAGAGTAGTGGGCAAATTTAAAGTAAATATTAGTCTTGAATGTGTGCGTATGTATTTACTTTAAAGGTATTAATTTCATCAAGGTTTAGTATATAAACCCGTACTTGCTGACAATAAATTTAGAGTTAACTTAAAATTTGAGTTTAATATTACTACAACTTATAAAGCAAAATGAAAATTTTACTTGTCTTCAGTCTCCTGTGCTTGGTTGCTTTGGCATCCTCACAAAGCTTCCAAGGGAGTAGAGCGCGCAACAGGCGAGAGCAGCAAATTAAAGATTCACCCCCGGTTCACGGGTTTAACGATGTTAATCACTGGGCCGGTTATAATTTGCCTCATTCTGCTAATTTCGGAGGCTAATCTGAATTCTCGCTTTGAAGTCGAAAGGTTTTGGTATGAAAGCCTATTGCAAATAATGAGGCTGGCTGGTCATGCATCACAATTTTATTGTATTAAATGTTCGTATCCTTAAGTCTCAATTTGTGCTATAAATAAATACATACATATGTACATGTAATAAAAGCCAAAATAATTCATGTGCATAAAGAAACAACTGTGTTTTTTGTTTTTCCTTTGATCAGCCCAATCAATCGGGTGCATATAAAATATTTTTACAGTAGACGACAAAACTAAGGACACACCACCATATAATTAAAGTTTCTTAAATTTTTCTTTTTATTTAAAAAAACTAAGCAACAAAAAACGACTGAACACACAAGTGGAAAGCATAATTAATAAATTAATTCGAAAAATTGTGAGCTTAATTTTATAAAATATTAGAGAAATATCGTAAGCTCGAGCCGCAAAAGTAAAGACACTCCTGATATTTACTTACATATATTATGGGGATTTACTTTAACAAATTACAAAATTTATGCAAAATATTACTTTTTAAATACTTGGCTGGTGGTATTTTATTGTGTAAAACACTCGTCTAGTCAGTCACTCATTCAATATTTTGTTATTTATTTTACTGCCATATATCAAAGAAAATCGGTTTTACTTAAGATTTGCTTCCGATTACGCGCTTTTCAGGTTTTGTTTGTTTGTGAAACAAGCTCAAGGTGGTCAATTGGAATGAAATGTGGACTTTCAGGAGTTGAAGTGAAATCTGGACTTTCAGGAGTTGAAAAATATAAAATATTCGCAATATGGGCTGTGTACTTTGAGACATTGTCCTATGGGAAGTAGTAATCGCTAGATAAAGAGTCTTTTCACGTGAACTCCTACAGATTGTTCTTCAATTTATGCAAATAGACTCATTGGTCTACAGTATTTGCAATAAATGCAAGTTAGTACTCATTTTGTACTAAAATTAATTACAAATACAATTCAGATCAGGGATGGGATTGAGAATTTTAAAATTATAGCAACAACTTTCAAAAATTGTAATTTTTCGAACTTAATTGCACTAAAAGTTTTTTTTTTTTTTTAATTCAAATTACATATTTTTATTTAAGTTTGATAGTAAGAAATATACAAATTTTGGTTTTCCAATAAAATGTTTTTAAAAGTAAAGTTGTATTTTTAAATATTTTAGGAGCCGTGAAAAAATTCTTTCTTTTATTTTTGGCCAAATCAAATTTGTTGTGAATTGAATTCTTTTTATTATTTAGCTGGTGAGGCCTATCTTGTCTTATGTCAATAAAAACTCAATTTTTATTACATATTTTTCTTTTTTCTTTCACTAAATTTACTGCATGTGAACCAAAGAGATTCATGTTCAATGAAAAAAATGTGTTGCAGGGAATTATTGTTATTAATCGTGGACATTATTTACTGATCTTGTTCTAAAAATAATTATTTATAACTTTCAATATTTAATTGGAAGGATAATATTGAAATTACGCCAAAAACTAACTCAGTTTGCCTGCAAAACGATCCAAGATCGTGCGATTTAACGCTGCTAGACTATTTTCTGAGGGGTTAGGTGAAGTCGCTAGACTACGCCGATAAGCCCGAAACGATTGACCACTTGGAGGACAATATTCGCCGCATTATTGGCGATATCCGGCCAAATGTTAGAAAAAGTAATCGAAAATTAGACCTCCAGATTAGACTACGTCCGAGCCAGCCGTGGGTGTCATATGCCAGAAATTATATTTAAATTATAATGACAGAAGATTATTTTGAATAAAGTAAATTTCATGGCAATTTAAAAAATTCATCTTTGTTTTGTTCCATTTCAAAAATCTATACCTCTATAAAAAACACCCTTTATATTATAAACGATATTTTGACGATTTCCATAATGAATTTCAACAATTATTTCTCAGAAATTTTAAGATTTTGGTCCTAATTTATGGTCGATAGTCATATAAAATCGGCGTCTGTTTTTAGTCGATGCAAATGTCGGCGGCGGGATGAGTGAAAAATAATTCAGCAGCGCGCTGTCGGTTTCGAACCGATCGGCTTGTTTCTCCGGTATGTAAAGCTTAAATTAGACGTAATATAACCATAACCATACACAACAGCTATTCGAACCAAACTAATTGGCAACACTGTATTTGATTATAGGTGGAACAAAAAAAAAAAAAAAAAAGTTGGGCATCGAAGTTTATTGTATGTTAATTTGAAGTTTGCTATCAAAATGGCCTACGGAGGGCGATATACCAAAATGTGTTTATTCTTAAGCTGATCAAGAGAAATTTATTTTCAACAACATTCGTATTTTGAATTTGGTTATTAACAATTTTCCTTCATACCATATCAAATTTGGCTTACAAACATACCTGTTTCGGCTATGTGCCAACTTTAGTGTCCACTTTTTTTATTTTTTATTTTTGTATATATATTTATTTATTGTATCTTCAAATAAGAACTCACAATAAGTGATAAAATCTTAAATCTATGAATGAATGAATTATTAAGCCAAACGGGAAACACAGGATACTGCGACCAAAATAGATCTATTGTATCCCTTGCCAGGTGCTAGAGCACCTCATCCAGACCTACTCTCCTGATGAATGTCAGGATTGCCAGTGGGTCTAGTGTTGGCAGTTCCCAATACTCCAATAGGTGCTTGCCCAATTGGATATATCTTCTATCGCTTCACAGTCCTTCAGAATATGCTCTTGGGTTTCATCATCGTACTCACAGAATCTGCACAGACTGTTACTCTCAATGCCAAGTCTGCTGAGGTGTTTTCTCAGTCTACAGTGACCTGTGAGGAAGACTGTGAGCATTCTTAGATTGTTTTTACTCAGGGACATGAGAGCTATGAAACGATTTTGGTTATACGTTCCAATCATTAGCTTTGCATGCCTCAACCCAGGGAGATTGAGCCAGAGGTGTTCCCTATTACTCTTGATCTCCGTCGATATATCTTCCCGGATTTTGTCCAATCCGAGACCGCAAAACGGTTCTGGTCCGACCATGGGTGTACTAGTCCCCCTTCTGGCCATTTTGTCTGCATTTTCATTTCCTACCACCCCGGCATGTCCAGGAACCCAGCAGAGTGTGACCTTATTCATGCTGCTTAGCTGATTTAGCTTAATGCGGCATTTCCAAGCTAACTTAGAGGTAAACTCATATGAGCATAGTGCTTTGATGGCAGCCTGACTATCCGAGCAAATGGCTATTTCTTTCCCTAGCTAGCCCCTGTCAATATTAAATTGTGCGCATCTCTTAATGGCATAAACTTCCGATTAAAAAATGGTAGGAGATTTTCGCAAGGACTCGTGGTAGTTAGTCCCCTGCTGGCGTTCTGGAGCCATCAGTGTACCACCTGATGGTGCCAGTTCCAAAGGTATAACGGGGTTCTATTTCCCCCCATTCCCTTCTATTGGCCAGAACAGTTCTAAACCTCTTGTCGAAGTTATGCACTTTATTCATCACTAATTAGATAGTTCCGGTCTGTGCCCCTCCCAGCGATGCTTATTACTTTTTGTCTGGCAGCAGTCTCTATCACAATCGTCAGAGGTGTGAGTTCAGTGAGGACTTCCATAGCCGCTGTAGGAAACGTCCTCATAGCCCCTGTTATACAAAGGCATGCTAGCTTCTGTAATTTCTCTAACCGATCTCTGGTCGTAGCCAGCCTGACCCTGTCCGACCAGGCAACAGCACCATAAGTGATGATAGGTCTCACTATCGTGGTGTATATCCATCTCAAGATTTTGGGTATGCAACCTCATGTTTTTCCTGCGACAGATCTACATACCATTAGTGCTTCTGTTGCCTTGTCAACAGTCGCTTCTAAATGCTGCTTAAATAGCAGCTTTGAGTCTAATATCACTCCCAGATACTTGAGCTCCGATGAGCTTTCTATTTGCACATCTTAAATCTAAATATAATTATTAGGCCCGACCAGTGTCAGACATAAACTTAGTGATACATAAGAGAGCAAAAAATAAAAATAAAAGTATATTCAAGCAGTTACATCTGGAGTGTTGAGTATTAGAAGCCGTAGTATCGCACTTTTTTAAGCGGATGTGTCCAGTAAAATTCAAGATGTTACGAGCAAGGGAATTAGGATGGGACTCGAGTTTTGTTAAGTACTTGCATGCGTATTTTGCAATTTCCTCAGTCACTAGTGGCATATTTAAATCACGATGTAAATTTGAATTTTGTTTTATCTTCGTTGGATTCTCTCTACATTGGAAGCTGAAGCAGTGCCCCATAGCTGAATTCCGTAGCACCATATTGGTTTCAAAAGCGACTTGTATATTAACAGTTTGCAGTCTAGGCTGAGTTTTGAACAATAAACCAATGAATTTGAGTTAACTTAAGTTTCATTTGAGTTAGCTTAAAGTCAATATGACGTTTCCATGTACTCCAATATATTTCACTTGAGAATGTTGAGGAATATCCTGATTGTTGATTCGAATGGGGGAACAAGTATCTCTTCTAAAGGTAAAGGTTATATTATATGGACATTTACTTTAAGTCTCCATAAGTTCAACCATATTTCCAGCTGGCTAATATGTTCCAGGAGATTGCGGGATGCCTCATAAAGATTTTCATGCATGCTCATGCAGGTTGTATCATCGGCAAATGTAGAGGTATGGATATGGACAGGCATATCACAAGTATATACTAAATACAAGACTGGCCGCAGAATACTATCCTGTGGGACACCAGAAGATATATATTCGGGCACACTCATGAAGTCTCCTTCCACAACAGTGAACTTCCTATCAGTAATATAACTTTCCAAAAGTTTTTGTATATTTATTGGCAGATAAGTCTCCAATTTCAAAACTAGGCCTTCGTGCCATACCTTGTCAAATGCCTGAGAAACATCAATGAAGAGGGCAGAACAATATTTCTTTTCTTCAATCTATGCGTTTGCTCAATTGTGCTATGCTGACTTCTAAAACCAAATTGATGGTCAGCTAAAATTTTGGAAAATTTAGTCATGAGCAGCTTTTCGAACAGCTTTGAGATTGTTTATAGTAGGCTTATAGGCCTATATGACTCAGCCTTGGTAGGATCTTTGCCCGGCTTTCGAGTCATTTTGACCTTCGCAAGTTTCCAGATATATGGAAAATACTGCATTCTTAAAATGACATAAAAAATAAATAGCAGGATTCTTATTGCAATTAGAGGCAAATTCATCAGCATCTTGTTACTTCGAATTGAGTGTCCACTTGAACACACCTAAATTCATTTTATAGATATTTCACCTAAATTCATTTTATAGATATTTTATATAAAAAAAAGTTTAAGCGACATAATTTTCGATCGTAAATAATGAATTTAACGTTGCGCCGGAAACAGTAATGTTCACTCACTTTGATTAATAAAAAACTCTAATTAGAAATAAGATGAAAACGCTAAATTGACCTGAAAGTAGCTAAAGTTACATTACTTAACAAAAACAACAGTACTTTTGCAGCCAACTTCACTTCTTTACGCACTGTCAAAATTGGATTTTCCAGTTGCAAAGGACTGACACCGCGTTATATCGGTTGGTGTCATACTTTTTGTATGGGCATGAGAAATTTTTACAGCCAGACAACGCTTTGCGTCGTCGTAATTTAGCTTGGTCTGATACTATATTAAGTTTAAAAAAAAAAATCTTTTTCAGAAACATCTTCTGTCAGTTCAGTGAATTGGTTAAATTTTGAATTAATTCTTTTCACAAGAAAAAAGAATTGAATGGAATTTGAGTCAATTCAAACGAATTAGGCAGAAATGAATTTCAATTCGTTTCCAATTCAAATGAATTTGTTAAAGTGAATTGCAATTCATTAGAATTGAATTGATTTTGAATTCAGTCAAATGAATTAGAGCAATACATCAATTCATTTCAAATAAGCTCGTAATGAATTGCTAATTATTTTTTTTAATTTATTTGAATTAATTCAAACTCAATTCAATTCAAATGAAATGGAAATGAATTGCAATTTACTTTTACAAATTCATTTGAATTGAAAACGAATTGCAATTAATTTGACAAATTCATTTGAATTGGAAATAAATTTTAATTAATTTTTATCAAATTCATTTGAATTGACTCAAATTTCATTAAATTAATTTTTTGTGTGCAAAAAATTAATTCAAAACTTTGCTAATTCAGTGCATGAATAATTCGCGAATTAATTCAAAAATGAATGATGCATTTACAGCTGTGATAAGTATGCATGTACATATCGTCACATAAATTCAAAAAGGGCGTAACTTACAAAAAGTTAAAAATCGTCTTTTTGATTGATTATGTTGTGATTATATACAAACAATTTGTCCACAATATTTTTATTCGGGTGTGCTCAAAAATATAAAATTTATTAACGAAGTGCAAAAGACTACTCAGAACTAAATCAAGTCATAATGTGTATGCTTTTTCTGTAAAATATTTTAAATGTAACTTACGCCTTTTTTAAATTTATATGACGATATGTTCATACATAGATTTTATTTCAACAATATTAATTTATTTTTATTTCCGATTTTAATCCCATTCAACAATAGTGTTGTCATATTTACAATACTAAGATGAAGTATAACAAAGTTAATTGTGTTGTAGATAATATTATTAACAGATAATAATATTATTTAAACTTTGCTTTTCTATTGATAATAATATGATTTGACTGCAACCATATTATAATTCAATCCTAGTATGTTGCTGTTTGATTATGGTTACCTCAACCATATTTTTCCTTTGCGTGTACGGCACGAGCGAGGTATTGACAACATTCCCATTCCAGAAAAATTTATTCTAGAATACTGTATAAAATTCTTACTTCCCTCTCCCTCTCCCTCGAGCGTGGAAAACACCTAAAGTATTAGTTTTGCAAAAAAGAAAGAAAAAAAAAGATAGAGATAGAGATAGCAGTGACCCGAAAAATTTGCTGGCAATTACATACTCGTATGTAGCTTATGACCAAATATAAGCAAAGTTTTTGAAGTATGTATGCATTAACAACAATTTAATAGAATTCTGCAAAAGGTACAACTTAATTAACAATAAATAAAGTCTGGGTTGAAATATATTCATGCCATGCGTCAAAATTTTCGTCAATAAAAGTAGTGCGTAAATTTAAAATACATATTTATCTTTAATGTGAAAGAATTCGTACTTAAAACAACGATACTTTTGCTATTCTCTGATGTGAATATGTATTGAGTTAAATGCGTCGAAAATTTCGTCAATAAGAGTAGTGGGCAAATTTAAAGTAAATGTTAGTCTTGAATGTGTGCGTATGTATTTACTTTAAAGGTATTAATTTCATCAAGGTTTAGTATATAAACCCGTACTTGCTGACAATAAATTTAGAGTTAACTTAAAATTTGAGTTTAATATTACTACAACTTATAAAGCAAAATGAAAATTTTACTTGTCTTCAGTCTCCTGTGCTTGGTTGCTTTGGCATCCTCACAAAGCTTCCAAGGGAGTAGAGCGCGCAACAGGCGAGAGCAGCAAATTAAAGATTCACCCCCGGTTCACGGGTTTAACGATGTTAATCACTGGGCCGGTTATAATTTGCCTCATTCTGCTAATTTCGGAGGCTAATCTGAATTCTCGCTTTGAAGTCGAAAGGTTTTGGTATGAAAGCCTATTGCAAATAATGAGGCTGGCTGGTCATGCATCACAATTTTATTGTATTAAATGTTCGTATCCTTAAGTCTCAATTTGTGCTATAAATAAATACATACATATGTACATGTAATAAAAGCCAAAATAATTCATGTGCATAAAGAAACAACTGTGTTTTTTGTTTTTCCTTTGATCAGCCCAATCAATCGGGTGCATATAAAATATTTTTACAGTAGACGACAAAACTAAGGACACACCACCATATAATTAAAGTTTCTTAAATTTTTCTTTTTATTTAAAAAAACTAAGCAACAAAAAACGACTGAACACACAAGTGGAAAGCATAATTAATAAATTAATTCGAAAAATTGTGAGCTTAATTTTATAAAATATTAGAGAAATATCGTAAGCTCGAGCCGCAAAAGTAAAGACACTCCTGATATTTACTTACATATATTATGGGGATTTACTTTAACAAATTACAAAATTTATGCAAAATATTACTTTTTAAATACTTGGCTGGTGGTATTTTATTGTGTAAAACACTCGTCTAGTCAGTCACTCATTCAATATTTTGTTATTTATTTTACTGCCATATATCAAAGAAAATCGGTTTTACTTAAGATTTGCTTCCGATTACGCGCTTTTCAGGTTTTGTTTGTTTGTGAAACAAGCTCAAGGTGGTCAATTGGAATGAAATGTGGACTTTCAGGAGTTGAAGTGAAATCTGGACTTTCAGGAGTTGAAAAATATAAAATATTCGCAATATGGGCTGTGTACTTTGAGACATTGTCCTATGGGAAGTAGTAATCGCTAGATAAAGAGTCTTTTCACGTGAACTCCTACAGATTGTTCTTCAATTTATGCAAATAGACTCATTGGTCTACAGTATTTGCAATAAATGCAAGTTAGTACTCATTTTGTACTAAAATTAATTACAAATACAATTCAGATCAGGGATGGGATTGAGAATTTTAAAATTATAGCAACAACTTTCAAAAATTGTAATTTTTCGAACTTAATTGCACTAAAAGTTTTTTTTTTTTTTAATTCAAATTACATATTTTTATTTAAGTTTGATAGTAAGAAATATACAAATTTTGGTTTTCCAATAAAATGTTTTTAAAAGTAAAATTGTATTTTTAAATATTTTAGGAGCCGTGAAAAAATTCTTTCTTTTGTTTTTTTATTTTTGGCCAAATCAAATTTGTTGTGAATTGAATTCTTTTTATTATTTAGCTGGTGAGGCCTATCTTGTCTTATGTCAATAAAAACTCAATTTGTATTACATATTTTTCTTTTTTCTTTCATTAAATTTAATGCATGTGAACCAAAGAGATTCATGTTCAATGAAAAAAATGTGTTGCAGGGAATTATTGTTATTAATCGTGGACATTATTTACTGATCTTGTTCTAAAAATAATTATTTATAACTTTCAATATTTAATTGGAAGGATAATATTGCAATTACGCCATAAATTAACTCAGTTCGCCTGCAAAAATGAAGTGAACAATACACAGGGAAAAGTGAACAAAAAAATCCATGTGAAAAATATTATTCATGATAATGGGGAGTCAAAAAGAGAAGACATTTCCAGGGAAAACTTATTCACGATTGCAATTTGGTGAAAAGGGAAAATATTTAGAGGGAAAAACTGTTCACATTAGGGCCGATCGTTGGGGAAATTTAAAAAAGCGATTTGTTTTAATAACTCGAATATTTGTTGTCAAATCGATTTTCAGAATTCATTTACTATGTACATACTTCTTGGAAAGTAAAAAATTTGATAGAATACCGCAAATTCGATCTAAATAGGTTAAATTGTACGAGAGGTATCATATTCGAAAGTTTTGATTTTTTTTTAATTACATTATTCAAAAATCTATCAAAAATCACAAATCTTTGTGTTTCAAATAGGTAATACATACTCGTACATATATACATATATATATATATATACATATATACATATTTATGTATATATTTTTTACGGCCCATTAAATTTGTTTGTTTTATTTTTTATTGAAATATAATATAATAATAAATTCTCGTGGACGAATATTCGACTAGACATACGCAATACGAGAGAATGAATAAAATATACATACGTACATATGTACATAATATAAACAAAAAAATGAACTATTCATAACATATGTATGTATTAGGGTGATCGACTCGGTTTTTCAACCGGTTTTAAAACCCGGTTTTTCACAATACGGTTGTCGGTTTTTTCAAAATGTTGATTTTTCGAATGTCGAATAGTCCATTTTTTATTTTACAATTTAAAAACCGGCTGAGTCGAATACTTTTCGTACTTTTACTTTTTCTTAACTAACGCTCATTCGTACATCCTTTAAAATTGAATTAAAATCTCTGCCTAATGAAGCCCAATTTATACATTTTTGTCCACTTAAACTGAGAAAACAAAAGCACTTCCACAAATATTTAATCAACACATTTGAAGGAATAGAATACCTGAACTTGATTATTGCATGGTTAGATTTATTACTTTTTCAAAATGACTGGAATTGAAAAAGATTTTTTTTTTTTTTTTTTTGTGTGCTTATTTTACCAGTTTTTTCTCACAATTTTCAACTTTAAAATTACATTTATTTTCTGCATAGTGATGTGCAATTTTCTGCACGTTAAGCGAGTACGTTCACGTCTAATTTTTTTTATTTAATTAATTAATTAATTATTATTAATTAATTACGCAGTTTTTAGGTTTTTTTTGGTTATTTTACCAGTTTTCTTTCACAATTTTCAACTTTAAAATGACATTTATTTTTTGCATAGTGATGTGGAATTTTCTGCACGTTAAGCGAGTACTTTCAGGTCTCATTTTTTTTATTTAGTTAATCCGCAAAATCACTGCCTTTGGGCCCTATGTGAGCAGATTCATTATAACAACCGGTTTTTTCACAATACGGTTGTCGGTTATTTCAAAATGTTTGTTTTTCGAATGTTGAATAGTTTTTTTTACACTTTAAAAACCGGCTGAGTCGAATACTTTTCGATTTGTATATTATGAGTTGTTGTGTATTATACATAACGAAGCTTATTACTGGGAATCTTTTCATCTGCCTCAACCTAAAAAGTTCATAGACAATTAACCTGAATTCTCGCTTTGAAATCAAAGGTTCTGGTATTAAAGTCTATTGCAAATAATGAGGCTGGTGGATCATGCATCACAATTTTATTGTATTAAATGTTCCTGACAAAAACTATGTCTGTATGGATTTGATAGATAGAATTTGAATTAAATTGTTTGATGCCTGTAAGGTGTCTTATTTACCGAAAACAGTTTGGCAAAGGACTAAAGCAGACGTTGCTAATGTGACTGGAGGAACTGACATTTTTCACTTGACCTATAAGGTTTCAGTTGTTTTGTGGAGAATTCGTAGGTTCCGAAATTAAAGTGGTATTTGAAGTTTCAGTAAGAGTGGGTGTTGAACCATTAAAATTTATTGAGAAATAAGTTACCGAAGTTGCGGACTTTATAAAATCGAGTTTTCATCACATCTCCACGTTTTGAGGAAATAAGAATCTATTCTGATTATTTTGACGATGATATCCGTATGGATACATTTATGGATGTATTACATACAGTTATATATGTGTTTATTTGTGTGTGTGTGTATGTGTATTAATCTGTCATAACCCTTTCGGAGAATGAGTGGTTAACTACAAAAACAAATAACTTATAGTTAACTTTTCTTAGACTAACTAAAAGCTAAATACAATGTCATCCAGAACAGACGCAAAATTAATTCTTATAGCGTGTTCACACTGACAGCACTTATCGAGGTGCGCGGTCGAATCTTGATTGAATTATCATGGTTCGCCATACATATACTATTTGAGAGCGAACCATCTTGGTTCATTTTGATCCTTGCTGCGAACCCTGAAGAAATTGCTATCATTACTAGTTTTGATAACAAGCTATCGCTAATTTATCTGAACTAGCTATCAAAACCAAATGAGTACACGCATACTCATGCACATGTACACATGTGTAAACAAAAACCAAACCAAAAAAATACAAAAAATGGATGCGTGTATAAATTAAATGTTTAATACAATTTCCAAAATGGGCATGGATGTCATTTCGAGAGGCCTACTGATCTACAAAAAATTCCGGATGTTATAGATTTTGGCATCATGCAAAATATCCCTAGGGACCTAATTCACGTGTAGATCACTCTCCCACAACAGTTACAATTGTTAACCAACTAAAGAGTGATTTACCTAACTTATGTGAAGCTGATCAATCGTGTTAATTGGCTGGAAAAAACTGCATTGCTGGAAATATATCTAGAAGGTCTTGATGTTACGTCAGCATCTAATTACTCTTTATGGCGCTCTGCCAGAAATCTTAAAATACCCCTTGAGCTTAAATCACCACTGCGCACTTCGAGCGGAGGATGAGCAAGAAGCGATAGTGAGAAAGTTAACTTATTTGCTGAGCATTTAAAATCTGTATTCACTCCCTATTAATGTACGCGTGCTGTTGATTTGCCGAGTGTAGTTTCTCTACCCCCTCGTCCTCGTGGAATTAGTAACAAGATGCTGATGAACTTGCCTCAAATTGCAATAAGAATCCTGCTATTTATTTTTAATGCCATTTTACGAATACAGTATTTTCCACATAACTGGAAACTAGCCAAGATCAAAATGCTTCCAAAGCCGGACAAAGATCTTACCAAGGCTGAGTCATATAGGCCTATAAGCCTACTATAAACAATCTCAAAGCTTTTCGAAAAGCTGCTCAGAATTAAATTGTTAAAAATTTTAGCTGATAATGGGTGCATCCCGGACCATCAATTTGGTTTTGGAAGTCAGCATAGCACAATTGAGCAAACGCAAAGATTCGTTCAAGTTATAAGGAGGACATTTGAAGACAAGAAGTATTGTTCTGCCGTCTTTATTGATGTTTCTCAGGCATTTGACAAAGTATGAGACGAAGGTATAGTTTTAAAATTGAAAACATATCTGCCAATGAACATATAAAAACTTTTGGAAAGTTATATTACTGATAGGGAAGTTCACTGTTGTGGAAGGAGACTTCATAACTGTGCTCGAATCTATATCTTCTGGTGTCCCACAGGGTAGTATTCTGGGGCCAGTCTTGTAATTAATATACATACATATATTTGTGATATGCCTGTGAGCAATAATATCCACACCTCTACATTTGCGGAACATATTACCCAGCTGGAAATATGGTTGAACTTATGGAGAATTAAAGTGAATGAACAAAAGTCAATATAACGTTTACTTTAAGAGGAGATATAATCAACAACAATCCTTGGAGTACATGGAAACATCATATTGACTCTAAGCTAACTCAAATGAAACTAAAATTAACTCAGTTACATTGGCTGATTGGTAGAAATTCAACCCTCAGTCTAGATTTTAAACTTTTAATATACAAGTCGCTTTTGAAACCCATATGGTGCTACGGAATACAGCTATGGGGCACTGCTTCAGCTTCCAATATAGAGAGAATCCAACGAAGGCAAAACAAGATTTTAAGAATAATAACATCGGCTCCATGGCACATCAAAAATTCAAATTTACATCGTGATTTAAATATGCTAGTAGTGACTGAAGAAATTTGAAAATACCCACGCAAATATTTAATAAAACTCGAGTCTCATCCTAATCCCCTGGCTGGTAAGGGTGTTTTTTATTGAGGTATAGAACTTTAAGTTGGCATCACTTTTTTAACTGGCGGCCATTTTGTCAGCTGTCAAGTGATTAATATTTAGTTTGGTTTGCCATTTCATCATGAACAGGTTGACAAAAGAATAACGCTTGCAAATCGTGCAAATTTATTTCGAAAATAATGGTTCAGTTCGCGAAGTTTACCGCAAGCTCCGTCCATTTTATGGTCGACATAATCGTCCATCAGAGCAATTAATTCGGTTAACCATGGATCGTTTTCGCACTACGTTTACTCTATGTGATAATACGCATCCGCAGAGACGTCGAACAGTGCGCACCGAAGAAACAATTGCCGCTGTAGAGCAAAGTGTTGAAGAGGACTCGAATGAATCGATTCTCCACCGTGCACAGCAATAACCGACTATTTTGTTCCCGAATTGGATGGCATGAATGTGGATGAGTTGTGGTTCCAACAAGACGGCGCTACATGCCACACAGCGCACGTCACAATCGATTTATTGAAGGAAACATTCGATGAGCGCATAATTTCGCGGAATGGACCTGTCAATTGGCCACCAAGATCGTGTGATTTTACACCATTGGATTATTTTCTTTGGGGATATGTGAAGTCGTTCGTCTACGCCAACAAACCAGAAACGTTAGGGGACTTGGAAGCCAACATTCGTGGCGTTATTGCCAAAATACGGTCCCATATGCTCGAAAAAGTGGTTGAAAATTGGACCTGTAGAATTGGCTTTATTCGAGCCAGCCGCGGCGGCCACATGTCCGAAATCATATTTAAACGTTAATGGCATAAAATTATCCTTCCAATAAAGCCAAATTGATGGACATTAAAACGATTTTCTTGTGTTTTATTTCAATTCGAAGTTCTATACCTCTAAAAAAACACCCTGTATGTACATATTTATACTTATCCGTTTGTTGTATGTTAAATCACGCATTTTATTATAAATTTTCATAAAAATATTACTCTGTCATGTTTCCAAAGCCTTTCGCCAAAAGAAAAACGTTAAGCATCATCAATTCACAGATGAAAGAAAGAAAACACGACCAAACAATTAAGCATTAAAAAAATACCGGATTTATCTTAAAAAAAAAAAAACACTATCTACTCGTATATGGACAGTCCAAATAAAAGGAACACCAAAAAGATCCTTTTCTTTTTACTGGAAAATAAAATAATTCTTTTTAGGTAGTTTGTATAGTTAACAAAGTACTGATTGCCTTTGGCTTGACACAGCAATTCGAACACGTGCAAGGGTCAGTTTTGTATTTGCTTTTCAAAAGCAGGTAGAAAGAACAAAAATTAAAATTTCCTCCTAAAAAGGAGAAAGATAAAAATAATGTAGATATGAAAAATGCTTAAGTAAAAAAAAAACCAAATAAATAACATAAAAATTAAAAAGGAACCTAATGAGAGAGAGAGAGAGAGAGCTGTCTTCAAAAGTGTGTTTGACTAAAATATGCATTTAGAGTGATTGATTTGAAAATACAGTCGTTTGTTTGGCATATATATTCAAGTTTAAACTTAAATTGAACGTTGAATGTTTACGGGAATTGCCGCAGTAGACTGTGTCCATCATTCTTTTTTCTGTCTCAAAATCTTAAATTTGTGCGAATTCATAGCGATTTAGAGTTGTCGGTGAATCCGCACTATACGTGCCTCTAGTTAGTTCATTGTTCAAAAGCTTCGTATCATTTAACTCTCCTCGAAATTTGTTGTCCTTCTAACGCAAAAGTAAAAACTAGATACTTATCTGCTGTTACTTTTTCGTTTTGCATGCCCCTTGAAACCACTGTGGCCTGTTGCTTGTTAACAAAAATCAAATAACGAAAGACCACGTCTGATTTCGAAACAAACATTTACATTTAGAAACTCTTCGCATTTAACTGATGAAAAATACAATTTGTGCCGAAAACTCATAAAACAAATAATAGCAAAAATACGTTACAGAAGAAGAAAAAAAAACAGCCCAATATTATTTAATGATCCTTTGCAAACACTGAAGAAATATGCGTTACATGTTTTTCTTCATTCTACAAAGACTACAAGTATGTATGTAACTACTTGTATAGGGTGTTTTTTTAGAGGTATAGAACTTCGAATTGAAATAAAGCACAAGAAAATCGTTTTAATGTCCATCAATTTGGCTTTATTGGAAGGATAATTTTATGCCATTAACGTTTAAATATGATTTCGGGCATGTGGCCGCCGCGGCTGGCTCGAATAAAGCCAATTCTACAGGTCCAATTTTCAACCACTTTTTCGAGCATATGGGGCCGTATGTTGGCAATAACGCCACGAATGTTGGCTTCCAAGTCCCCTAATGTTTCTGGTTTGTTGGCGTAGACGAGCGACTTCACATATCCCTAAAGAAAATAATCCAATGGTGTCAAATCACACGATCTTGGTGGCCAATTGACCGGTTAACCGAATTAATTGCTCTGATGGACGATTATGTCGACCATAAAATGGACGCAGCTTGCGGTAAACTTCGCGAACTGAACCATTATTTTCGAAATAAATTTGCACGATTTGCAAGCGTTGTTCTTTTGTCAACCTGTTCATGATGAAATGGCAAACCAAACTAAATATTAATCACTTGACAGCTGACAAAATGGCCGCCAGTTAAAAAAGTGATGCCAACTTAAAGTTCTATACCTCAATAAAAAACACCCTATACTTGTAAGCGTAGCAAATCTTCTGAACAAAAGGGACACGTATTTACCAAATGAAGCCTTGTCTCGTTAAATTACACTTGATTTTATTTATGGGTCTTAATAAAAAGAACATGTTTTACAGAGAAAACAAAAAATACGTTACATTTTTTCCCGTATGATCTTTCGAATTTGTTTTAGGATTTTTAGACGTTACAAAAGATGAATGGTTAAAACTGGAAAAACTTATTTTAAGTGTTTTTTTCTTGATTCAAAATAAAAAAAAGAAATCAATGCACAATAGTAAAAGGAAGGTGTTGCAACGCTATTTATGTAAATATTACAGAAAATCCAATTCTGGCCGCAGAGAAGAAATGCATTTTAATTTTTTTAAAATTGATTAAATGAAAATTTCAAGAATTTTTATTCGAATCAGGGAATAAATTGTAGCCCTTCCGCGATTATTTTAATAAATGACGATGCATTGTAAAATTAATAGCGGATTTGGGTTTTAATGTCGAATAAAAAGTAAGATAAACTTATGAACAATTCTATTCGCTTACTCGAATAAATAACGAACAAAAAATTTTATTCGCTTTCGAAAAAAAAATTTTGTTCGATTATTGCAATGAAAAAATAAAAACGAATAAAAAGTTTAATGCGATTATCCGAATAAATTTTATTCGGTTATGTTAATAAGTAGCATATACATATTCGAATAAATAATGGAGAAAAAATTTTATGCTATTTCTACAAAAAAAAAAAAAAAAAAAGACGAATAAAAAGTTTGAATAATGAATAATTTTATTCGCTTATTCGAATAAATAATGGCGAACAAATTTTATGCTATTTCTAGAATAAAAATTTTATTCGATTTTCAAAATGAAAATTTTATTCGATTATTGCAATTAAAAAAAAAAAGAATAAAAAGTTTAATGCGATTACCCGAGTAAATTTTATTTGGTTATGTTAATAAGTAGCATATACACACAAAAAGTAATATGAATGAGTTTGTAATATTAATTAAAATATTTGTAATATTAATTAAAAAATTAATTAAACTTTCACCTATAAACAATTTGATAATATCAATTAAGTTTTTCCACTCAAATTAATTAATATAATTAAAAATTTAATTGAATCAATTAAATTATTAATTGAAAACATTAATTGGTGAATACTTTTTTCTGTGTAAGTATTAAAAATGTTATTCGAATATTTTTTTGTGGGTCTTTTAAAATTTATGGCAAAGAAGACACTTACGAGTATTTTTTTTTTATAATGTTGCAGTAAAATTTTCAACTACAAAAATATTTTGAATAAATTATTCGAATAAGAGATGAAGACAAATTAATATTGAAGTAGTCAAATAAATTTAATATTATATTCCAGTGCTCGATAAATAACGAAAAAATTTATTTTCGATTATTCGAGCAAAAAATTAATAAAAATTTTATTTTCGATGATTTGAGCAAAAAGTTAATTAAAATTTTATTTGGCTATGCGAATAAGCAACGAATAAAATAGTTTGTTCGATTATTCGGTTTAATGAATGCGAATAAGCAACGAATAAAATAGTTTGTTCGATTATTCGGTTAAATGAAAATTCTCTTTGAATATTAAAATGTTTTCATTAATGGAATCAATAATTTTTTTTTTCGATTTTTTGGACTCGCTTTTTTCAAAAGTATTATTGTGACAGCCCAAACAAATACATATGTGTAAAATATCGAAACTCGATGCTTAGTGCACTTTTCTTGGAACGTCTGGGAGAAAATTACGGCATTCGTTATCCATCAATATTTCCATACAAAGACAATTAATATTTTATGGATATTTTTTCGTACATCATTTAGCGGGAAAAGGAGCATCCAAGTCCATACTTTCCTTGTGGCTTGGATTTTGAGCTAAAAGTTAGTTAAGACGAGATAAGATTTATTTAAAGCTTTGATACTTGTAGTATAAAACCAATTCAGAAAGAAGCAATAGCAAGCAACCATTAAATAACTTGTAATCTGATCCTTAAACATTAATTGAAGCTCAAAATCCTGACCTGACAAAACAATAAACAATATTTTACACCCGCACTTTAAGTATGCTGGCAGAAAATATTTTTAGATATTTCGCTATAATCCTTGAAAATATTAACAGACAATAATTGTTACAAATGAAACTAAGGATATCAAAACTGATGTGGGTTAAAATTCAAAAAAAAGAAGGGAAATTAATTCAAAAGGGGATCAAAGGCTCAAAATATCACGACAAATAAACAATTGAAATAAAATAAAAACTACTTTAGGCTACTGCCCCATACAGCACGCATGCATCTTAAAACTAAAACGCTATCTACCTGCTTTGATGACTAATCACTTTTTTATATAAACATAAAAAGAATGGCTTGAAAAAGGATGCCTAAAAAAGAATTATATGAAAGACGAGGGATTGGATCAATTCATTTTGATCTACAATAACAAATAATTCTAAAAAACTTTTCATTTGCCATGGTTTTATGGACCCGTTTTTATTTAAACATTGACATACATGCAATCAAGCGTAATTCATCAAAACTCTCTTAAAGTATCTTTTTCCTAAAGAACAATATGTTTTTTTTTAAGATTTATCTACATTTGTATTTTAAAAAGTAATTCTTTGTTTTATTTGCTATCACTGAATAGCAAGTGATTAATTTTTCATTTCTTTTTAGCAACAATTATCTTTTATTACTATAGATTTTATGGGTTATAATTTTGGTTTAAAGAAAAATGGATAATATAAACATAATTCACAAAGACATTGCAACAAAACACTTAAAAACATCCTTCAAAATAACACTGTCTCCTAGGGTTTATCAATCGATATCTACAATCTATCGCTCTTCTTGTAATAAAAGGGAAGTAAAGTGCAACTTATAAGGGTCGCTCGCTGTGTGCATAATTTTCTTAAAATTTAAAAATAATTGAAAGTAATTTGAGTCATAGCTGAAAATGTATGCGGTTTGTAAAAGGATTAAACATTTAATGGCGAAATTGAAAATAAAGCATATCAAAAGATTTAGGGCCATTTTCACAACGATACAAAAGTAAACTTTAACTGCCATATTCATAAAAAATATTTCAGGTTTATTAAGCGCTTATTTGACGTATTTCTATGGGAAATTTGTCAAATAAACTTGTAATAATTCTAAAATATTTTTTATGAATAAGGCCGCAAAAATTTAAAACCAGTATTTTGTATTGAAATATTAGTTTTAAAACTCTTAAAGTATACTTTTATTCGTTGTGAAAATGGCCCTTAAACAACAAGCAGACAGAATAGAAAACGTCAATTTATTTCCTAATTAAAAATTAAGATTGTTATATAAAAATATATGGAAAAAAAAATAAATAATAAAAAAAAAGAATCCTAAATCTAAAATACCGTGTAATAAAAAAAAAATCAGACAGTTCTTGATAGCTAGAAAAATTTAATAAAAGAGGAAGTAAAAAAGTTCATTCGAATAAGTAACGAGTAAAAACTTTTATTCGAATAAAGTAATAAATTATAACTTTTTATGAATAACGTAAAAAAAAATTTATTAGCACAACAAAAAAAAAATAAAAATTTATTCGAATAAGAAAACAATATATACATAAATTTTATTCGATTACTTGGGTAAATAACGAATAAGAAAATTTATGCAGCTTAGGAGCGACTTACGAACACTTCTTTAACTGAATAACGAATAAAAAATTTTTTTAAATAAAAACTTGTTTTATTCGAATCAGTGTAAACGATTGTTTTTAAGAATAGCCAAAATTATTATTTTTTTATTAAATTTAAAATAATTAAAAACGATCATACAATTTTTTTTTCGAACGAATAAAATAATTTTTTATAACGATTAAAAAAATTCTTTTAGCATTCAAACTTATTCGAATAAGCTTACTTGTTAATTTTTATGATTAGCCTAGAAATACATTTTATTTAAATAATTTAGAATAATTAAAACGAGCAAGAAAATTTGAATAAAAAGATTTGTACTAAACACATAAGGAATTATTTTTAAAACAAAAACTTTGCTCTATTCGAATCAGTACAAACGATTATTTTTAAGAATAGCCAAAAATATTTTTTTTTTATAAAATTTGATATCATTAACGATTGTACAAATTTTTTTTCGCAAGCATAAAATATTTTTTTAACGAATAAAAAAATTTATTTTAGCATACAAACTTATTCGAATGAGTTTATTCGTTCATTTTTATGAATAGCCTAAAACTAAATTTTATTTAAATAGTTTAAAATAATAAAAAACGAGCATGAAGATTAGAAGAAATTTTGTTTTTAACTGAATAACGAAGAAAGAATTATTTTTAGAACAAAAACTTTGTTTTAATCGAAAATGTATAAACGATTATTGTTATGAATATCTAAAAATTATTTTTTTATATAATTTAAAATAGTAAAAAAACGAGCATAGACATATTTTTTTTTGAACGAATAAAATAATTTTTTTTAACGCATAAAAAATTTCTTTTAGCATAAACACTTTGTGTTATTCGAATAAGTTTACACGATTATTTTTATAATAAAAAATAATGATTTAACATAATAAAAATGAGAATGAAAACAAGAAAAAAAATTTGTATTTATATTAAATTAGAACAAAATCTTTGCTTGATTCGAATCAGTGTAAACGATTATTTTTATGAATAGCCAAAAATTTAGTTATTTTAATATAATATAAAATAGTACAAAACGATAATACAAGTTTTTTTTCCAACGAATAAAATAATTTTTTATAACGAATAAAAATTTATTTAAGATTAAAAACTTCGTTTTATTCGAATAATAGATAGCCCAACATTTTTTTTATTTAAATCGTTTAAAATAATGAAAACGAGCATAACAGTTTTATTAGAATAAGCGAATATTAATATTAATCGATTACACATTCGAATAAATAATGAATTTGAACTTCTATTAAAATGAGCAATAATTAAAAATTGTTATTCGTTTGGTTAAGGAATAGAGAATTTTATTCGAACAAATAACTTATGAAAATTTTAATGCGAAATTCCTGGAAATGTAGCTTGTGCTGTCTAAAGAAATTATATATTTTATCTTTAATATCCTTATGCCGCTTTATTCAAAATCCTTTTAACACTATTCTACTAAAACAGTTTGTTATCAACTTTTTTGAACCTTTCAAAATATTATAAAAACCATTCGTTTGAAGTCAAGCGCTACTTCCACTCATAGGCTGGTATATTAACGACCACATCAAAGGATTCACTTGTATCCTTTTTTCTGCTAATGGCAATTTTTTTTTTTTTTTTTTTTTTTTGTAATAATCTTAACTTTAACAATATGTATGTGTTGTTTGAAGTTAAGCCGCCGTTAAATTTGGGTCATGACTTGTAATAATATATATTTTTGTAATTTTACAAGCGTTCAGCATTTTAGTAAATCTAAGGTCATGTCTTTAATACTAATGGGATTCTAATTAAGATAATTTGTATTACAAAGTAGTTTACGGTACTGATTAGTTATGCTGTATTTGTATTTAATGAGTAAACTGTTCATAATTTAAGAAATATATTTAGTTACGGCGAGTTAAAAAGTAGCAGGTGGAAAATTTAAGTGAAAATTTAAATTTATATCATGTTTGAGTAGATATTTTTAGACCGGCCTTAAATTTTTTGTTAAACAAAAAAAGTACAGTTTCAGTTTAAGTTAAACTAAAAAAAAAAAAAATAAGTGTCTGTATTAAAATTTCACTTTGTTTCATTATGGGCGGAAAAGGTGATTTTTTCAGTAAATTAGTTTGGCTAGAAATAGTCACGGATATTGTACAATTAGCTGGCCTGGCAGTTGTCTCATTATTTGTTAATCCCTTTTCCAATTAGAATTTTTTTATTTGAATTTGTTCCCTGGAAAAAATTTCTCGCGGAATTTTATTCATAATTGCCCTCAACATTTTTTCCATCAGCCAGATTAGTTCAAGACCAGACACCAGGGTTAATTTTAAGGCAAAGTCTGTATGTCACTTAAAAAATTATAATTTTTTTTTTCAAAGTTGCTGAGCATTATTTTATTATCTTCTAAAATCCTGCTCGTATACAATAATTTAAATGTTGTAAATTTGCTGTTAGAAAATCTTAAATCAATCAAAAAGAAAGAAAAAAAAAACAATTCGAGAATTACAGAATGCATAGGTATTAGTAGAAAATCTTAAAAAAACGCTTCCAAAAATATTGCAAATTAAAATGAAAAAACCTTTTTGTTTCTTCACTTTAGTAACTTTTTGGTCTCCGAGTAGAGGTGCGGTATAGCACCACCCTTTCTAACTTTCTAACCTTAGTAACTTTTATTAAATTAGGTCTTAACTTTCTTTAAGGGTAAAAATTTAAATATGTATATGTATGTATGTATATATTTTATGGGCGCCATTGGGGTCTATAGAAAAGTAATGCGAATACAATTGACTTATCGATTTTAGTAGTCAGCCCCAATCCTTATCAATTGTCAATCTCACCCACTCGGTATCTCTTGTTTTCAGTAACAAGACTTTTGCCGACCGATTTTTGGCGATATACCCTTCACAACTGTACTCCATAAAGTAGGAGGAATGGAGTGCCAGTGAACTTCCTGAATGCGTCTCGGGAACATGGAAGGAAAGGGAGGCAAGACTGATTGAAATATTGTTTCTGAAAAAGAAAAACAATTCGAGAATTATTATTAATTAAATTAAATTACAACAATGTTGCATGCAAAGAAAAAAATAAAAAAAATTTTACATTTTAGGTACTTTTCACTATCCTGCACAATCGTATGACTTTTGAAAAACTACAACCCTGCCCCCGTACTCGGTAACACGCTAAAGCGAAAGCTAATGTCGATCGCTAAAATGCTGAGCAAGTACAAAACTATCTAAATTTTTGGCGACGGCATAAATCAGTAAATTTTCAGCAGATTTGATTTCTAAACCATTGCCATTTCTTAATACAGGTTGCCATTTCTTAATACAGGCCGAGTTTTTAAGCGATAGAGTTTTAGCTTCAGCGAGATACAGAATACGGGGGCTGATCTAAACAATTGTCTTTTGAAAGTTTTCGCCAACTCCATCGTATTTTCTCAAAAGTCGTACTATTTTGTGGGATAGTGAGTCTTGGTGTTTAGGGTGACTTCTCGTGAACGTGAATTATTTATTCTTATTTTAGATTCTTAGTCCTAATTTACACTATACAAGTCTTATTGCTAAGCTGATTAGTTTGTTAGGAGAGAGAGGCGAGGGGAAAAGAAACGTTTCTGTTCCCCTCGTCTCTCTCCCCCTCAAACTAATCAGTTTAGCAAATAAGACTTGTATAGTGTAAACTAGGACTTAGAAGCGTACATATGTATGTGGGCACTAAGCCGAAAAACTAAGTTTAAGCACAAGTGAGTGAGCGTGAATAAAAAATTGCTGACGATATCATCACTGGTATATATGGTTTGTGTTATAAAGTACCTTTTTTCCTAGAGTTTTAGCTTCGATTAAAGGCGTTCTGCTTCCTGATCTTAAAGTTATGTAATTCGCCTAAAAACGATTACACGATCAAAAGCTTGGTTAAAAAAAAAAAAAGAAATGTTGGAAATCGTGTTAGTGTTAAAATTAAAGAAATTATACGTATTTTTTAATTCTTGCTTAAGCTTAAGTAGTAAAAAGCGTGAGTTCCCTTAAGCGTGACTATCAGTTTCCCAGTCACCTTGGCATTTAAGCATGAATACGAGTAGGCAAAAGAGCGAAAGTGAGTGAAACTCTACTCACGCTATCATCTCTCCTTTCATGCTGGAACCTGCTTTTTCAACAGAGGAACGCCTAAAAACTTGTTTGAAATTTTGTCGCAAACATACATGAGCGTGAATAATTGTTTTTACTCTAAACTGAACGTTTGCGCTCTTTAACAGTAAGAAAAAAAAAATAACGAAATGCATAAACATATGCAAACATATATGATCTTAACTTAAACTTCAATGGATACATATACTCTGTTTTGTATACAAATAATTCCCCTTATTGTGCTTAGCGATTTTGCGGGGAAAGTCAGGCGTTTTGTACTAGTTTAAAGAAAAATGTAGTTTGTTTTCTTCAATCAACTACAAATAGTCGAAAAGCAAAAACCGCGATAAGGGGGAATATTTTTATTTTATTTGTTAATAAATCATATATTTTATACTTCTGCATGTTTCTTAAAAATCTCTAAAATCTCCTGATTTGTCGGTTTGTGTGATCTTTCTCACTTTGGTAAAAGCAATATTTTAGTCAAAAAAAAAAAAAAAAGAAGTGGCTTGTTGTGAGTTACTTTAATTTATAAAACACCTGTGCTATATATAAAATAATCTTCTAAACTCAAATCCATCATTACTAAAAACGTAAAATATTTCCCAAAACAAAACTATTTAATATAGCAAACACTTTTGTAACTTCAAATGAAAAGTTTTGTACTTGATTATAAAAATAAAAATTTGTCTTTGTTTGCCCTTATTTATTTATACGGCTGGAATCCTACGGGATACTGGCGCCAGTGAATTTCACGTTTAAAAAGTCTTGCTTACGGGTGACTTTTTGGCCTGTTGTTATAGTTTCTGTTTAATATTTTCACACTTGTCCTGTATCCTGAAAATATTGTGTGACAAGTGACACTATTTTTGAGAATTAGTAACAAATAATAGAAGAGCAGGTGCTCTCCTTAAAATGTATTCCTGCCAAAAAAGAAAAATAAAAATAATTTTGTAAAATGCCAACCGTTAAAGTGCTGAGTGTGATGTTGTGTGACTTGTGAGAAATGCCGCATTTAGCGGAAAAAATACTTTGATGGTGTTTTAAAAGAAAATTCTTCATAAACCAAGATTTAATTTTTAAATATAAAAGAAATCCTGGGAAGTTACAATTTCCTCTTGGTAACAATCTTGACCTTTCTTCCATGAAATTTACTTTCTTTATTTCAGTTAAATTTAGAATAAATTTCAAGGTCTAAATAATTGTTTCCTGCTGTATTTAAGGGAAATTTATTTCTTTAAACAAAATTTTAAATAATATTTTTTTTTAATATAAAACCTATAAATAGACTTGTTCAAACTATTCACCATATTTAATATAATTTTGCTCAAAAAGCATAAGCCTTATACGCAATTTACACTGTGGTGTCTTTCCTGCTTGCCTGCACAGTTTTAGTTATATGAGATGAAAAGCTTACGGGGTAAAACAAAAGGCACTTAAAGAAAATTCGATGGGATTTTTTACTTTTCTCTTTGCCCTTTTCATACTCTCAGTATTAAGCGTGTATATACTGGTAATTCTCAAAAAGGCATAAAGAAAAAAGTCTTAATGTAAATGTGCGTGGCTTTTCGGAGGGAGTTTAAAAGAAAATTGTCAAAACAAAGCAGGCTAAAAAGGCATAGTGTGAATAGGCACTTAAGGCCAAATTTTGTAAATACAAAAGATTTTATCGTTTTGAAATTTGCATGGAAAAAATATTTTTTGAAACAAATTTTCTTTATTATTCATACAAATTTGAAGCAAATGTTTGCAATAATCTTTTTCAAAAAGGATATGGCTGACTTGAAGCTTGAATGCAAAATGAATCTTGGCGACTGAAGATGAAGGAAAGAGAGGAAGTATGGTTAAGAAAAGCAGTGTTTAAAAAACTGTAATGATTTTCATTTTATTTAATTTTGCTTCTGCTTTTACTTTTGAAAAATACAACAGTTTCCGTCAAAGCAAAATCACAAAACGATTTATGACCAATTGCGCAGTACTTTCAGCAGGCGAGGATTTAAAAAAAATTTAATTTGATTTGCTTTTGCTTTTGGTTAGTATCGCAAGTAAAAGCAGAAGCAGTTTATATGCTTTTGGAAGTCGCAACCAGTCACAGTCGAAGAAGCAAAACCTCTGGCTTTTAGAAGTTTTAAGCAATCGCAGTAAAGTGGGTTTTGTTTTTGCCTCTTGTCTGATGTAGAAAAATAATAACAAAATCATCAAAATCATCATGCAGAAAGCGTCTAAAAGCAAGAGCTTTTGCTTCTTCGACTGTGACTGTTTGGTACTTACAAAAGCATACACACTGTTTATGATTTTACTACCGAAACTAACCAAAAGCAACAGCAAATCAAATTCCATCTTTTGTAATCTTCGAATGTTGAAAGTACTGCGCAATTGTTCATACATCGTTTGTTAATTATGCTTCGACAGCGACTGTTGTTGATTTTCACAAGCACAAGCACAGGCAAAAGCATTGGTTGATTTTAATTAGTTGAAAAAAGCCAAAGCAGCGAAAAGTAAAAATTTTACGACTTTTGCTACTTCGACTTAAAAAAAGTATAAAACGCCCATTGTTCAATGAGTTTTCATAAAATATTTCAACTAAAAGGACGCACTTATAGCTGAATTCACTCACTTGTTTATTATAAAATTTTTTGTGTATATCGTCAGCTGAAATGCAAAATCACGTAACTACACTTTTTTAATTTTATGGGAGAGAGAAAACCCTAAACAAAATTATTCTTTATTTTCATTTTTAAGTCGGCTGTGTTTCGATGTAATTTCCAATAATTTTTATCAGTTAAAAAGTTTTGCATTTCAGCTGACGATATGTGATGCAGAGATGGACGCGTGTCCTTTCTTTCTGATACGAACCCTATACTAACTGCTCGTGACAGGAAATCTGATTTCGTGCGTGGTCGGGTCGTGTCGTGTTGAGCAAAATTTACACGAAAAATTGCGAAATGATTTAAAGTGTAAAATATATATGCATGAACTTCCAAAGAGAAAAAAGTTTAACACATGTTGTATCTTTAAAAACGCAACACTATCAAACTTTATGATGAGCTTAAAGTTGTGGGCGCAAATTACGGCTTTCGATACGATTCAAAATTTAAAAATATTTCCATGTAAACTCTTGAAATATTTCGAAATTTCGTTCGATAACAAGTGCCGTAATTTGCCCCCTAAAATTAATAGAAAAAAATGTATCTTTTTCATAATAAAAAATGATTTTTGCTATTCAATTTGATTAAGATAAAAGCGTGTTGTGTTGTGTCGTGTTGCGAAAATTTTTCGAGTTGGTGTTTCATATATCTTGGTTTTCTTGTTCAGGTCGTTACTCGTTGGAAAACTTCGACACGCGCCCATCTATAGTTTGAAGTATCTCCCAGAGAGATATATACGAGTAGATAGATAGAGTAATTAAAGAATATTTTGCCCGAACAAAAATTTCGTCAGAAACACAATTAATATAAATTTTAGGGCACTTAAAAAAATTTACTTAAATTTTGTTTTGGAAAATTCATGGCCAACTGCCATTAGTGTCTCCAAAAACCACTTTAGTCATAGATCATTATCTATAATTTGTCTGCACTTAAGTTTGCTCGATTTTTGTCCTTTAACGACTTAATGGAATTCTCTTGTATTTCCGTTGCACTAGTAAACATTTCCTTTAAAATTCTCTTTTCCATTCTAATTGCTGTTTGTGTTTTCTTCTCAATATTGTAACCAAAATGTGTGTCAATCATTGGCCTTGATTAATCTTTTCTAAATAGATAAATAATATACGTATGTAGAATTAAGGAAGTGATAATAAATTATTTTTTATTTACAAAATATACTTTAGTTGTGTGTTGTGTCTGACGACATAAATATCTTTTAATTAGTTAAGACTTTTTTAAAGGAAGCACGCTTCTTAATGAGTTTCCAATTAAGCTAAATTGTAGGTGGTCCTTCGAACTCATTTTCAGTTGTTTCTTGGTTTAGAAATTCTGTTCAAACAATTGAAAAAAATAAAATTATTTACAAATTGCTGGTGGTCCTTCGAGTCCAATTTCAGATGGTTTATGTTGATTATTAGAAAAAATCAATATATTTATTGGAAATAGAAAATTCTTTTTGTTGATTTTATTTAATGAAAAAACAAACTTATTTATTGAAAGATTTAACAAGGAATGAATGTTCAAATGCATTAAAATATTTTATAAATGTAAATCAATGAAAACTCGATTTGAATAAAAATAACGACAAGTGTATTTGAAAAACAGTGTTACCAGGCAGTTATATTATTATTGTTTATGTGTTGCCTTTTAACAATATTTACCATTGTAAAAAATTGTACAAAAGCGTTTGGCGGATGTCAATTTAAAAATGACACCAATAGCTTTTACATAAAAAAATCTACTTAAGCATATAGTTAAGCTGGATTCACCCATTGTTTGCGAACAAACTTTTTGTCCAGACAAAAATTTTTTTACTAAGAGTTTTCTGCCGCACGATTTATCAATTTCAAACATTTTGTCGGGAAAGTCAAAGCTACCATATGAAATACTTGTGTAAACGATGCGTATGAATTTTACAAATGGCAGCACAGCGGCAAACGATTACAATTTGAGGTGTCACACACATCTTTTTAATTGTTTAATGCAATTCTTTCGGTGAACTCCATATGAATATGTTTTATTTTTCAATTTCTCTTTATTTCTATTCTAACAAATACAAGTATACTCTGTACTTTTATTATTCATAAAACATGAAGTGGCAGCTCAGTTCAACTTTGGCTGAAAGATTAAAAAAGTTGGCATCTCAGTTTGATTTTGTTCGAACAAAATATAAAATTAAACCAATTTAAGCTGAGAGTTGTTCCTAAAAAATATTTTCTCTCTCTCACAAGAAGAGAGACGTCAAACTACATATAAAAAAAATGTTGGCCGGATAAAAATTTTTTTGTTCGGAAACAATGTGTGAATCCAGCTTTACAATCCCAAAAACAAAATGTATTTTGTAAACCATTGAACCGAATTTTAAATGCTATTTTGATTTTAAAAATTTACTAAAGCAAAGCGAGTTATCACCAAT
This sequence comes from Nowickia ferox, assembly GCA_936439885.1. Taxonomy (NCBI): domain Eukaryota; kingdom Metazoa; phylum Arthropoda; class Insecta; order Diptera; family Tachinidae; genus Nowickia; species Nowickia ferox. The sequence continues at coordinate 18,372,522 of OW387024.1, read as the reverse complement.
CTACTTGGCACGTTTTATGATTTAATTAAATATCATAAAAAAATTTGTAGGTGGTCCTTCGTAACGATATTTCGTTAAATAGTGCTATTTTCAAATTTTCATAAAGCAAACAAAATATCTTTTCAAAAAATCAGATTTTAGCACATAGGCTAAATTTCAAGAAAACATTTTTTGCTGCCGATAATGAAATTTCGCTTAAGCAAAAATATCACATTTTATCACAAAATTTACATACACAAATCTTATTTCAAACAAATTCTTGCTAGACAAATTCTAAAGTAATTCTTTTAATAATATAGTTCTATGGAAAAAAAAACAAAAAGAGCTTAAGTCGACTTAAGTCAAAATTAGGACAACGACGTCATACAATTTCCTAATGGTCTTTCGAACAAAAATTTTAATTTAAACTTATTTTTGCTTATATTAACATATGTAGTTTTGGGAAAAAAAGAAAAGTCGACTTGAGTCAAAATTAAGATAATATTCTAATGTTTCTTCGAACAAAATTTTGTTTTAAATTTATTTTTGCTAGACAGTTATTAGGGTAATGCTTTTAATAATATAGTTATGGGGAAAAAGGAAATGTGCTGAAATCGCCTTGAGCTAAAATTGAGATAATGACACCAATACAATTTCCAAATGGTCCTTCGAACCAAATTTTATTTTAAAATTACTTTTTTTAAGCAAATGTTAAAGTAATTTTTTTAATTATATAGTCATAAAAAAAGGAAAAAGAGCTGATATCGCCCTGAGCTAAAATTGAGATAATGACACCAATACAATTTCCAAATGGTACTTCGAACAAAATTTTATGTGAAACAAATTCTTGCTAAACAATTTTTCATTTAATTATTTTAATAATATAGACATGGGGGAAAAGAGGAAATGGGCTGAAATCGCCTGAGCTAAAATTGAGATAATGACACCAATACAATTTCCAAATGGTCCTTCGAACCAAATTTTATTTTAAACATAGATTTGCTAAACGAATTTTAAATTAATTCTTTAACCTCTATGTGTGTATCGTTCTGCTATTAGGTCATATATTTCATGAAATTAATAAAAAATTAGACGATATTTTGTTCTATAAATTTATTAAATTTTATTTTATTTAAATCCCAATATTTCGAATAGCTTCGCTATTCATCTTCAGGGGAAACAATGTAATACATTTTATAAAATTAAGTATTCAACTTTCGTTCAAATATTGACCGTCGTTAAGGGCAGGACTCGAACGATACACACATAGAGGATAGAAATAACAAAATGGTCAACCATTCAACATAATTCTACAAATAATATTGTTATGTGAAAAAAAATAAAAAAAGAGCTGAAGTCGCCTTGAGCTGAAATTGAGATAATGACAACAATATAATTTCCAAATGGTCCTTCGAACCAAATTTTATTTTAAACATAGTTTTGCTAGACGCATTGAATTGAATTAATTCTTTTAAAAATTTATTTCTGTGGAGTAAAGAAAATTAGCTCATTTTAATTTCTCAATGGTCCTTTGAACCAAAAGAATGTTAAAGTAATTCTTTTAATAATATAGCTATAAGGAAAAAAGCAACACTTGCTCAAGTTGACTTAAGCTAAAATTGAGATAATGACGCTGTATATATAGTTTCCTAATGGTCCTTCGAACCAAAATTCATTTTAAACTTATTTTTTTAAGCAAATGTTAAATTATTTTTTTTAATTATAGTAAAAAAAAGGGCAGATTGAGATAATGACAAAAATACAATTTCCAAATGGTCATTCGAATAAAAAATTTATTTAAACAAATTCTTGCTAGACGAATAATAAAGTGGCATAAAAAATAAAAAGATCAACTGTTTTGGTAAAAAAAACTAGCTCTTGAATTATTAGCTTCGAAAAGCTCTCATTGAATGAAACCTGCTTAATAAAACTAAAGCACTTTTTCTTTAGTGCTACACACTTAAAACCTCAGAAGATTCTTAAAGGTGAAGGGTGCCTTTGACTCGACTTAGCCGAGAATGCCGCCACTTTCACCCTCTTTTTTTTAATTCCAACGTAATTGGCAGTTTACAAGATTAATGAATTTCATTCCAATTCATTACTATTTGTTATCTGTTGGAAAGCCAAATATACTTTTTCCTTTTACACAAATCAACACCATGTGTTACTGGTGTTATTAACCCCCCACATTTTGAATAGAAACCCAAGTGAACCATACGTACATATTTTCAATTTCATATTTGTTAGTTTAAGCATCATTGAAAGCAACACACCAACACATAACGATCACACTTGAAGCATTAAATTCAGCACTCGATTATACTGACACGACAAAGATTAAAACACAACAGCAGCTGATAAGAAATCTTTTGAAACCACTTCAATATTCATGGAGCGATAAAATTTTAACCAACACCAAACGAGATCAGGTTTCAAGTGAACTCGTATGTACGAGAATGAGGCTCTTTAATTACTTGTACTTTCTAAAGTATTTAAAGATTATTTTATGTTTGTGAAAACAAGTGCTTTGGTTTTGTATGTAGATTTTAGAGGGAGGTTTCATTTCTCTCTGCTTAAAATGTTGGTCATATGATATTTACTTATTAAAAATGAAGAAATTATAGAAATTATGTGGTGTTATTGGGAGTTTAAAAAACATTAATATAATTTGAAATGCTGTTTGAACAGATTTTTTTTAAATATTTTTTATATATTTTTTTGAAACGGTTTTTTTAAGTAACGCCCCATATTCTTTTTAGAAAGAATAAGGGTTTTTGCTAAAGTGACGTATGGAACCTTTTTCAAAAACAATCACTTCAAAATGCAACATGTCAAGCAGCACTTGAAACTTAAATGATGGAAAAAAAAACAAAGATACCCTGTTGGTTTTAAAATATTATAAAATATATTTCATTGCATACATATATACTTGGTAACTTTTATGATCTTGTTTGCGGTAATGGCATCGTATCCTTTTTTGTTATTTTTATTTTGATGGCAAAATTTTTCTAGAATTTTTGTAATATGAAGTTCTTAATTTTAAATTGCTTTAAAATTGTACATAATTGGTTCTTGGAAAATAGTTGTCAGTTAACAAAATTATTTACAAAATTTTGTAAGTACCTAACCGGGTTGATTGATGGGGAAAATAACAAATTAAAGTTTATCAGATTTTATATAATTATGTAAAATATTTTTCAATGATGCAATACGCTGTACAATAAAATCAAATTGAAAAAAAAAACTTATACGAATTTAAGAAGGTTAGGTTAGGTTAGCAGGCTGCTGGTAAGGAAGGGTAAAATTTAGAGTCCAGCTCACTTGGGTCCAATACAAAATGATCCCTTTGTGCTACCTGTTAGTTGAAGAGAAGATAGTGAGAGAGGTTGATAGGGAAGGGATAGTGATAGAGAAGACGAAAGCTTCATGCTCTTACAACTCTGCTTTGTTGCACGCTTTTTTTGATAATGCAGTGTTGCAGCGCCTTCTGGTGTTAAATTAGGAGTATTAAATTTTTGAAGCTGTGTTTATTAGCCATTTTATTGGTTATTTTACTTCGCCAATGATTCTGCTACACAACGAAGGAGGGCGCTCTGATGTTACATTAGGATTAGTATCTGATGAAGTCCGTGTAGTTTTTAGTGACCAGTGCCTTATGCCTGCATCACTAGAACTTTTCCCACAACAACTGATACAAAGGAAACTAAGAAAAATTCGTGGTGTTGTTATTTTTAATGACTGTCGAAGACCGGGCTCGAACCTAGGACCTTAGGTTTTGTAGTCAACGTGCTAACTACTTCAGCCAACGCTACCCTCAACGAATTTAAGAAGGGAATTAAAAAAAAAATTAAAAAAAAATATTGAAAATCTCATTTGAAGCTTTTTCAAAGTGAAATTCACAATATTGGGTATTGTAATTGTGTATTTATTTGACATATAGTTTTAATTTTATTTGAAATTTTTGCTTGTTATTTTTTGTTTGTTGGTTAAGCAACGTCTATATGCATTTTGTTTGAGGCTTTTCAATTTATTATGTTTGTGTATTGTGATTCTCCATAATGTATTAAGAGTTTTACTAGAAATATACAAAGTTTTTTTTAAGCTAATTTCAAAATCTTTTAGATCGAAGTCTGCAGACGAGTTGCATGAGCAGTAACGAAATGCTTTAAATAATAAAAAAACCAAATTATAATTGCAATTAATTTCACTGTATTTTTGATAGGAAAAGTATCTTACTGCAAAAGTAAGATAATAATCTGGTATAATTAGTGCGTTAACAAATGTTAAACTTACTTGTAACATTTCTCACAAAAAAAAAAAAAAAACAATTATTATCATTATTATTAATTTTTAAATCAATATATTTTTTGACATTTTCATGCACAAACAACAACATTTCATTTCAGACACGTTCTCCGAATGCGCTGAACTAAAGGGTCCGCCAGATATTTATTTTTTATTTTTTTTTGAAAACAGGACGCAAAACATCGAGTGTAGCTTCAGCTGTGTGGTACGTAGAGCCGTCCTGTTGAAACCAAATGTTGCCAATATCCTCCTCTTAAATTTTTGTGAACAAAAATTCGTTCAACATGGCCCGATAACGATCGCCATTGATTTTCGAAAAAAAAAATGGCCCAATGGCTCTAGACCAAAATCCGCACCAAACGGTTACTCGTTTTGGGTGCGTCGGCTTTTCAATGTATGCGTGCGGGTTTTCTGTGCCCCAAATGCGACAATTTTGCTTGTTTACATACCCGCCAAGATCAAAATGAGCTTCATCTGAAAAGATGATTTTTTTTTTGGCAAAATCGGCATCTTCTGTAAGTCGATCGCAGGCCCACTTAGCGAAGCGAAAACACAACATATTCGTTCAGCGGAAGGATAAAACTCAAATGTCAAATCAGACATGAGCTAAGTGTTACCATTCACGAAATAAGCACTAATTCAAAAAAAAAAAAAAAAAAAGTTAGATGGCGGACCCTTTAGTTTATTTTAATTTTATAGTATATTTTCAAAAGAAAAAAAAATTATGTGTACGATTGAGTTAAATTGTAAATACTTACAAAAAAAAAAAAAAAGAACTCCCCACATACGAAATCAAAAAGTACACTTGCACTCCTCGTTAATGTTCTTCAAGACATTTATTTTGTTTTACGTTTAAATTTATTTCCAGTAAATTGTATTGACATGATATTTAATGAGTTTTATTCAAGCGTAAATTGTCTGGTGATAAATAATGAATGGGTGGGTGGTTAAGTGCAACAACGACGAAGAAAATTTAACAACCATATTAATTTTCAAGCGACATACTTACATTAGTTTGTTGCCACTTGTAACATGCATGTTGTCTTCTTCAATATATTTATTTTTTTTTAATATAGTATTTAATGTTTTGTCATGTTTTGAAACACATGCTGCATATCGGTTGTATTTTATAAACTTTTTTTAAATAATTAATCAATATTAATATATTGAAGCTAATAAATTTTTGTCCCGAAATTAATTGTCATTACACAGAAAAAAATGATTTTGATATTTGAATACGAAAATCGTTGATTTAATAAAAAAATCTTTTGAATTTTCTGATTCTGATGACAATTTTTGCATTATTGATAAATAAAATTGTATGCACGTTTTTTTATTTTCAGTGCTAATTGTTATTGTGTGTGTGTGTGGATGAATGTCACATTTTCAGCCCCTTTTTGTTTGTTTTTGCTTGGTTGCGATTAACACTAAATGTGTTTGGGATGAGTCGAACCGGCAACCTCTTGACTAATAGACTAACGTACTTACCACTCAGCTAAAGAGCAAATCGTTATTAAATACGTAAATAATGAATACACGCAAAACATGATTTCTTATGTTTCTTCCACATGTGCGCACTGCGTTGATATAATTTAAAAATAATTTTGTTGTGTAAAAAAACAAAAACAAGCCACGACGTTTTTCGGCTTCTTGTCGGAATTCACGCGTATAGAACACGAGCAATCAAAATATACAACAACAATAGCAGATCACCGCGTTGAGTCAATCAACAAGCAAGATAAACACCAACACAAACAAATGAAATTAAACGATATTTCAAAATGCGCGTTATTGATAAAATATCGTATTGAGTTAATGACAAATATTATTGAAATTACAATTTGTTTTCAATAACATGGCTTTGTTGAAAATAATTCTTGTCTTGTAAAAAAAAAAATTAACTAAATTTAAGCATTTGAAGAGGTGTCACAGAGCTTAAGTCTGGAGTTCAGACTATATAATTTTAAACGTGGCGTAGGCATAAAGCCTGAAAATGGGCTACCTAGAGTTAATGAAAAATTAAAACCGATGCCATAGGTCTAATGAACATATTACATATACCGCTTTCCAAAAGATATTTATTTTTAAATCCCGCTTTTTGGGGGTATTTTCTTCAAAATCCCGCTTTTCGATCGATCATGTCCCGCTTTTGGTAAAAACCATCTGGTCATATTACCCATGACCTTGCAATACGATTGAGTAGTTTATTGCTATTATTATTGTCGTTTAAATCCATACTATTCAATAAATTGCGCAATAATATTGCACAATGTCAAATATTGCACAATATCAATTATTGCGCAATAATAATGCACACTATCAATTATTGCGCAATAATATTGCACAATGTCAAATATTGCACAATATTAATTATTGCACCAGAATATTGCAAATGTGTTGTTAACTTAAGATTTTACATAAGACCGTTTAACACACGCCATATATGACATTCTAATATGAATAACTATGAAGTTAACCTTTAAATGTATTTCATGTTTTTGATTGCTGAGTAGATTAGATTAGATTAGATTAGATTAGAATAGGGGGAAAGATCTGGTCCAAAGACCGGCACTGCGACACCTGATGGATCTTTTGTACCATAGATCTATGAGTTTATTTAATTCAATCTCTGTATGACTTTCCTTATGAAGGTCAGTAAAGATATTGGAGAAGCCCGCCTTATGTCATCTGAACACAGAAACTCAGAATGAAAAACACGCCGTCTAGTGTCACATAATACGATACAATCGCAAAGAATGTGTGTCGTCATCTCGTCATCTTCCAAGCACAAGCGACACAAAGGTGAACGAACTTGGTTACTTTTCCACAGAGGATAGTTCAGTCCAAAGTGACCAGACATAAAACCAGTAACAAGCCGTAAATTATTCCTGTTGAAGTTCAGGATGCCATTATATGTAAATCAAAGCTTTGGCCTGCCTTAAGCCAGAAGAAGACAACCAGAACTCCTTAGCGGTCGAAGTGACATCTTCTTTAATCAGAGACATTACAGTCGACCGACTTACGCCACAAAACGGCTCAGGGCCCATGAAAGGAGCAGCAGAGGCCCTCTTGGCCAGTTCATCCGCTTCCTCATTCCCTGGATGACCACTGTGGCCAGGTATCCAATAAATGGAAACCTTGTTCCGTATGGATAGCTTTTGTAATGAGTCAAAGCACTCTAAAACTAGCCTGGAACGGAATTCCCATGAAAGGAGAAAATTAAGAGCTGCCTGACTATCGGAAAAGATAGCTATATGCGCACCTCTAATGCCCCTTTTTAAATTAATGTCAACACATTTGGTGATTGCTTGTATTTCCGCCTGAAATACCGTAGGCCATTTGCCCATGGGCAAAGAGGTTTTTACGTTGGGCCCAAAAACTCCAGCACCAACTCCATCCTCCGTTTTGGAACCATCCGTATACCAAAATAAACTTCTGGGATCCACAACAGGACCGTTTTCGTCCCATACTGCCCTGGGTGGAATTGTGATATTAAATCTCCTGTCGAACCTCAGTTCACAGTTTATCCTATCACTAGGCATTCCTAGCAATCCAAAGCTGGACATTGTACTCATTGATTGCTGAGTAAGTTAAATAAGAAATCATAGTAGAGTTTTGTGGCAAATATTTATTTATTAAATATACGAGTACGCATTTAGGAGCTCACTTTATTAAAATATTATATAGAAATGTTGCTCGCTAAATTTTTTCGGTCACATCCGAGCTGCTCGTAACATAAATTTATAGTTCCTTTATATTCAAAAAAAACAATAATTTTTTTTTTTTTTTTTTTTTTTGAAAGCAGTATAAACAGTCTTGTTGTTCAGTGTAGTTTTTATTTTATATAATCTAGATTTCCAAGATTTGTTTCAGCCAGTCGTACGTGCTAACGAGATTTTAATGTTAAAACAATAACACGCACCAGTTTCATTTCGTTTTTTTTTTATGTAAAACATAAATAAACTGTAAAATGTTAAAAAAAGAAGCCTTACAAACTACCCTTAGCTATCACAGTTTTTAGCTGTAATCCTTGGTTTACATAGAAACCCTAAAATGGGTAACCATTTCTTGGTTAGACCGAAAAAGCCATAAACTAACAAAAAATTAAAAGTAATAAAGATTTTTCTTTTATTATTGTGTGATAAACAATATAAAGATTTTTTTTTATCTTAAAACGAATAAACTGTCTGAAATCTAAAGCCGTAGGGGGTAATTGAGAAAAAAAGCAAATACATAAAAAAAAATATAAATTTGTTCCAAAAAAAAAAAAGAAAACGGCGGCTTCATTCTAAAACTAACACGTGTGCTGGCAAACTCCATTTTTATTATTTTCTTAAGGATTTATGTTTGTACAACATAGCCAAAGAGAGCCTTACAAATTTCCAAAGGCGTTGCTAGTACAACAGAAATTAATGATTTTCTTTAGTTTTAAATTTTTGTGCTAAATGAAAGTCATGGTGTAAATTGTTAACACTATTAAGAAAAAATTGTAGTTATAATGTCAAAAGTATAGAGGATTTTAGGGGACGTGGTATTACAACCTCTATATTTTATTTATTTTTTTTTTTTTTGTATCAAGCATATTTCTTAGGAAACTCACTCTAAAAATACAAACATATTTTCTGAACTCATTTAATTATTGTTTTAGTTTTAAAAAGGAAATTGCTCTAATAAAATATTTATATGTACATAATTGTACAGCAAAATCCTTTAATAGAGAAAGTAGGCGTATTCAAAAAAAATAACTACAAAAATAAATAAAAAACTTTCCAATATTTTAATTGAAAACCAATTAAATGTGAAATATTTTACTGCGTTAAGTAAATTGTTTTGAATTACTGCACAATTGAAAATCGTGATAGTACAAATTTTTGTTTTATCAAAAAATAAACATAATGACATCTCTGGCTTCTAGGAGGCAAAATTTTAGTAGACAAAAAGAAAACATTTAAATCATCCAGAATTCTTATTTACTCAAAGAAAGTCATAACTCAAAAAATAGAATTAATCCTCATATCGTTCTTCATATTGGGTAAAAATTTCATACAAATATCTTTTTTACTCAATTACATTGTGTGTAAATTGAAAACTTTAAACTCGTTTTCTGTTGCTCGAGTAAATGAGCGATATGTAGCTTTGATGCTGCTCAAGGAATTTTTTTTTTTAGTAAAGTGCGACTTTGACTTGGTCACGAAGGGTTGCCCCCGTACCGGTGCTACATACATATGTAATACTACTCGAATTTTAGCCTCTAAAATCGTATACCTTACCTTAAGTTGGATTTTTTTCGTTTTTGGCGCTTTTTTCTTTTTGCCGATTTTTTCGGTTCTGGGCGTTTTTTTTTGTTTGAGCAATTTTTTTTAGCTTTGGCGATTTGTTCGTTTTTCGCCGATTATTTTCGTTTTTCGGCGATTTTTTTTCTTTAGTTTTGGCCTTTTTTTCGTTTTGGTAATTTTTTTTCGTTTTGATGATTTCTGTTCGGTTTTCGGCGATTTTTTTGGTTTGAGCAAGTTTTTATCTTTGGCGCTTTTTTCGTTTTGAAAATTTTTTCCGTTTTCGGCGATTTTTGGGTTTTGGCAATTTTGTTCGGTTTTCGGCGATTTTTTCCTTTTGGTGCTTTTTTCGTTTTGGCGTTTTTTAGGTTTTGGCGTTTTTTCGGGTTTCGGCGATTTTTTTGTTCTTTCTTTGTTCTTTTTTGCGCTTTATTCGTTTTGCCGTTTTTTCGGGGTTTAGCCTTTTTTCGGTTTTTGTCGTTTTTTTTTAGTTTTTTGGGCAACCTTCTTTCTTTTGGTCATTTTTTTTTTGCATTTGAGCGATTCATTTTATTTTTGATGATATTATTCATATAAGCTCTATTTCATTCTGGCGATTTTTCGTTTTGGCATTTTTTAATTTTTGTTTTTTTTTTGTTTTAGCGTTTTTGGAAATTTTGAGAGTTTCCAAGCTACAGCAAGCTGGGGAAAAATTACATTAACTGATAGAATACCCTTTCATTTTAATTTTTAAATTTCTGTGTTAATTGGTATAGTCATTTCAAGTGTCTATATTTGTGCCCTTAATTATGAAAGTGGTCTAAGTCATATATTTCTTTGGTCAAGATATTTAGTAGATTACATTTGAAGAAATCAAAAAATAGTATTATATTATGCAACGTTTTAATTTGGAGTTGCACTAGTCTCGATTAATATAAATCTTTTTAATATTTATTAAATATTTGATGTAGTTTCTTTTTTTTTAGATTTACTTAATATTTCGCAGCAAACTTAAACCACTTTCATAATTAAGGGCACATACATACAAATATAATTGTTTGTATATATTACATTATTTAATAAATTAATTTAATTTTTAAGTGCCATATATTTGTTGTACATATTCTGTGTAAAATTTCAGGTCCGTAGCTGTTGCGTTTCCCGAGAAAACAGCCTGTGACAGACAGACAGACGGACGGACGGACATCGTAACGAAAGCAATAGGGTTCCTTTTCACCTTTGTTGTACGGAACCCTAAAAAAAGATTACCGAAATAAATCAAATCATAACATGTGGGTTAATTTGGTATCTACTTTACAATTAGTGCTGGAAATTGAAAAGAAATCGAATTTGTTTGTTTTTTTAAAGACAACGACGCCTGAACTTATGCTAAACTTTGGCAGTAGTTGATATTTTTTTTTTAATGTATCGATCCATACCCGCCGAAAAAGCTTAACCGACATATTTTTGGGACCTCGTGTTTTGAACGAAAATCGATTATTTTCGATAGCTAATAATCGATTTTGGTAAAAAAATTAAGTTAGAAATTTATGTCGCTTAAGCTTTTTTCGGCGGTTAAGGCACGATATGTTCAACCAGAAATGGGCTTCATCGGAAAGTAAAATTTTGAATGGAAATTCAAAATAAATATCAATTTGTGCCTTCAGCCCATTCGCCGAACAATTTGAACGCTTTGCTCTGGTGTATATCGATTCATAATGAAATTTCAAAACGAACTAAACAAAAAGGAACTATCAGCTGTTAAATGGGTGCTCAAATAAAGCAGTGATGCCAACTCAAATTTGTGGCACTCAAAAAAAAAGCACCCTATATTAACATTTTTAATTAGTATGTGCTAAAGTTTTAGTGCAAGATTTTAGAACAAAATTTGGTTTTTTTAATTCAAAAAGGCGCTTGTTTAAAAGAAATTTATTTCTTATTTCTTACTCCAGTCGATTTTGTTATAGATGCTGTTGTATTTCCTTTTATTATAGATCATAAAATAAATAATTTTAAATATGATTTATTTAGATATTTGAAATTTCATAATTTTGAGATTATTGACATACATATATTATTTTATTTTTTTTATTTTCAGGTGCGTAAATCACAAAAAAAAATATGGCAAGTTTTATTTATGTTGTTTGCATGTATATAAAATATTGCTTAAGTTTAAAAAATAATTTAAATCATTATCACTAATTAATTTTGGAGTATTGGCACTTACGAGTATTACGAGTATCGTATTACGACTTCGACTACGACGATTTTGTACTAGACTAAAGAACATTACGAAATTTTTCCTTTAATCTAGTACAAAATCGTCGTAGTTGTAGTAGAAATACGAAACTCGTAATTAGGCCCATTATTATTTTACAATTTCATTCGCCTCTTGAGTAAAAATAATTTTCATTATTCGTTAAAAAAAATTTGTAATGTTATTAATTTAAAACTTCTCTCGCCTTTATGGTAGAATTACTGAAATCGTATCGTGCTGTTGCGTGTCAGCTGACAAAATCCGTAACATTTAATAAGCATGTTGATGCTTATTGAAAATGTATTGGCAACGTTTGCTACGTAAAAATCTACAGAAAATAGATTTTTAGGTAGCAAACGTCAACTTCTGGCTTACATACATACATACACACGTATAAAGCAAAGTAACAGCTGACACTTTCGCTGGCAGCCTCACGTTTTTACTAACTAACATACAGACTTAAACGATACGACAACTTCAAAAGTAAGACGATACGATTTGACTAACGAAGCCATTAGAGATACACTAACCAGTTTTTATTTTCATAAGAATTATATAACTTTAAGTTGGCAATACCAGCTGATATGTGCACCATTTTGACAGCTTGTCAACAAGTATTGCACATTATGAACACTTGGTGAAAGTGGACAACAGAGTACCGAAGTAGTCGTTAACTGTTCAGAATCAGGAGCAATTTCTTGGGAACAATATTCTTTTTGGGGGCAAATTTTTTTTGTAGAAACATTCAATAGCACCAAAAAAAAAGTAGAATGGGATTTTTAATGACTTCCAAAGCATCTGCTTTTCGCTTTTAAGAAGTCATATTTATCAACTTCTTGAAATTTGGAATTTTATTAATTTACAACTTCATTCGCCTCCAGAGGTACATATATTAACTAAATAGTTTGAGCGATTTCGAACGTTTTTTTTCAGAACTTTGATTTGGCAATAGCACAATAGATATGTGCACTATTGTGACAGCTTTGGCAATAAACATTGCATATTATGAACACTTATGAGGGTGGCGTTGGCTGAAGTAGTTAGCACGTTGACTACAAAAACGAAGATCCTGGGTTCGAACCCGGTATCAGACTGTCATCAAGTAACAACACCACGCATTTTTCTGATGTACATTAGTGTCCCTTTGCATCAGTTGTTGTAGGAAAGTTCATGTGATGAAGGCATAGTCACTGGTCACTGAATTATACCGACTTCAGCAGATACTAATCCCAATGTAACATCAGAGCGCCCCACTTCGTTATGTAGCAGAATAATCGGCGAAGTAAAATAACCAATAAAATGGCTACTAATCACAGCTTCAAAAATTTAATACGCCTCATTTAACACCAGAGGCGCTGCAACACTGCCTTATTAAAAACGTGCAAAAAGTTGTAAAAGAATGAAGCTTTTCTCTATCTCTTCCTTCACCATCTATCTTCTCTATCACTATCCCTTTCCTAAGAAGGTAACACCTAGTAATAGTAGTAGGCATTCATTGCCTGAGTGTTACTTAAAAAAAACACTTGGTCGAAGTGGACACAATTGATTTATTGAAGGAAGTGTGGGGATATGTGAAGTCGCTGGTCTATGCCAATAAGCCCGAAACGATTGGAGGACAATATACTGCCACAAATGTTGGCAAACGTAATCGAAAATTGGTCCTCCATATTAGACTACGTCCAGGTCAGCCGTGGCGCTCATATGCTAGAAGTCACATTTAAATTACAATGCCAGCAGATTATCTTTCGAATATAGTAAATTTCATGTAAATTTACAAAATTCATATTTGTTTTATTACATTTCAAGGTTCTATACCTCTATAAAAAACACGCTTTATGTATATTTTAATTTTGTATGAATGACATAGGCGGTGAGCGTGGCGGACGTTGATGAAATTCCACTTTTTTTCTTAATTTAGTCAATATAATGGTCGGTGCGAACTTTTAATGATCTAGAACCTGTCCTTATAGTTTTTACACAAAAATTTATGAAGCCATCCCTGTGTGCTTCGTGCTGGTAGCAGCGCTTATAAATATAGGGTGTTTTTTATTGAGATATAGAACTTTAAGTTGGCATCACTTTTTTAACTGGCGGCCATTTTGTCAGCTGTCAAGTGATTAATATTTAGTTTGGTTTGCCATTTCATCATGAACAGGTTGACAAAAGAACAACGCTTGCAAATCGTGCAAATTTATTTCGAAAATAATGGTTCAGTTCGCGAAGTTTACCGCAAGCTCCGTCCATTTTATGGTCCACATAATCGTCCATCAGAGCAATTAATTCGGTTAACCATGGATTGGCCACCAAGATCGTGTGATTTGACACCATTGGATTATTTTCTTTGGGGATATGTGAAGTCGCTCGTCTACGCCAACAAACCAGAAACGTTAGGGGACTTGGAAGCCAACATTCGTGGCGTTATTGCCAACATACGGCCCCATATGCTCGAAAAAGTGGTTGAGAATTGGACCTGTAGAATTGGCTTTATTCGAGCCAGCCGCGGCGGCCACATGCCCGAAATCATATTAAAACGTTAATGGCATAAAATTATCCTTCCAATAAAGCCAAATTGATGGACATTAAAACGATTTTCTTGTGTTTTATTTCAATTCGAAGTTCTATACCTCTAAAAAAAAACACCCTATATAAGTGTGTAGTTTTAAACCACAATATCTTGTACAACACATGCTTACATTGTACAAAAGTTTTAACAACACATGCGGAATAATAATGTTTCTTGGCCCACTAGTTTGTAGTTTTGTAATTCTCAATAACTTAGTGAGAGTTTTACAATAAACATTAAGCCTTTTTTTTTTCTTTTTTTTTTTTTTTTTTTTTGTTAAAGCATAGTTCAAGTCTAATTATGAGTTGCTTAACCCATTAAATTTTAAATTATGTAAATATTTTATCAAGCTGGTGTTTTGTAGCAGTCAGTAAATTTTCTTCCACTTTAGGTGCACATAGCAGGGAGTATGGATTGAAGTTTCTTATAAAATCTTTTTTTTTTTTTTTTTTTTCATGAAAATTGAGTTATGACGTTTTTTTCATTTAATCCAAAACTCAAATTTCAAGTGAGCTGCTTGTTTCCTTCAATTGCATATATACATATATATATATATATATATATGTATATTATATATATTTTTTTATTTTATTTTAAAATAATATACACAAGTACTTAGCAATGACTACACGACCACCCACAAAATATTTTATTTCTAATTGTAAAATACGTACCAAAATCTGTTTGGCAGCAGAGGACAATATAATGCAGCAGCAGCCGCTCTAGCTGAAATCTTGTTGTTGAAATGAAAATGTCAATCATAATCTTTCAATGACATTAGCAAGCATTTATGTGGCTTTTATGCTCATACAATTTTTTAAACCATAAGTATGGAAAATTTAAGCGATTTCCCAAGAAATCTTTTAACAATTAAATCCGATTCTACAGGCCGTTAAAAAAAAAACCAAATTCAAAATGCCAACATGCCTCAGCTGGGCATGACACCTATGGAATCAAAATTATTACCTTGTCATGTTTTTAATAATGAGAATTTTCAATTAAATTTTATTTGTACAAAATAAAAGCAAGGGCATTTATTTTTGTTTGTAATTTTTAATAGAAAATATTTAACCAAAAACATTTGTAAACAAGGTTTAAAATCTTAACAATTGTTTAACTTTTTATTCCCATCTAGAACAACAAATAATGACAATAATGATGACAATAACAGAATTTAGGCCTTTAAGGCTTAAAAAAAAGGAAATACAAAACTAGCCAGTCTTTGTCTAAGGGGTTGCAAAAACAAAGTACAAATTTTTGAATAAAATTTTATTGTAAATGAGACATCATATTGTCTCTCATATTATCACCAGTTACTGGCTTATTAAGGCCAACAAATATTTGGTAGTACTTTGGTAGAAAGCGTTGAAACATTCCATTTTTGTTTTGTTTCATATATTTTCTATTGAATATGCTTCCTGATAAAGATGGAAGATTTGCTGTAGTTTTATTAAAAAAAAATATTCCAGCTAATTGCAATTCATTTGATGAAACATATACATACATACAGACATATGCACAATGCGTTTGCACAGTGGATATGAAAAGTTAAAATTTCAGTATGTTATTTTCTTTCAAATAATGATAATTGGTTAAAGTTTGCAACGCTAAAATCCATCTTTTTTCAATTAATTAAACAATTCCTATCGGAATTTAAAGTTTTGCGAAGAATAAAACCTTAAATCTTCTCAAAAATTAAGCAAGAAAAAAAAAACGCTGGAGTAGCATAATTCATAACATAATTCACTATAATTATTTAGAACACGAGAACCCAGACATAGGGCAGCAAATATTTATTGTTATTCAGAATGCAGCTGCCAAACTAAGGTTTTATTTTTATTTTTTTCAAAATGTTTAAATATCTGAAATACGTCCGTGACTTTTCGAACTTCCCTCGTAGTTATATGTAATGCAACACTGTTGTCATCAAGTAGCAGCTATTAATAGACCACTGTCAAATTTTGAGCAAGTGCCGTCATTTACTTTGCGTTTAACAGCTGTTCAAAACAAACTCGTGTATTTTTCTAAAAATGGAAAAAAGTGAATTTCGAGTGCTCATTAAACATTATTTTTTTGCGAGAAAAAAAGCCGCCAATCAAACCAAGGATGGGGACCCTGCACTATCGATTTCAATGGTAAAAAACTGGTTTACTGACTTTCGTTGTGGTCGCACAAGTACAATTGAGGTCACTACACCCTAAAATGTCGAAAAAAAATCCACGATATGGTGTTGGCCGATCGAAGAGTAAAAGTTCGTGAGATTGTTGATGCCATAGGCATTTCATATGGTAGTGTGGTTTCGATTTTAAGTGATCAGCTGGGTTTAAGAAAGTTGTCTGCAAGATGACTGCCGCGTTTGCTCTCAATTGACCATAAACGTAAACGTGCGACAACTTCAAAGGATTGTTTGGAGTTGTTTGACCGCAATCCGAATGAGTTTTCACGGATATGGATGAAACATGGATCCTGTACATGGATAACTGTACTCCGGAGACCAAGCAGCAGTCTAAACAATGCGTTTCTCCGGTTGAACCTGCTCCGAAGAAGGCCAAGGTAAGTTTATCGGCCAATAAGGCGAGGGCAACAGTTTTTTGGGATGCACGCGGGATAATACACATTGATTACCTCCAAAAAATTAAAAACAATAAACGGCGAGTATTATGTCAACTTATTAGACCGATTTAATGAGGATTTAAAAAAAAACGACACCATATGACCAAGAAAAAAGTTCTTTTTCATTAAGATAATGCACGGGTGCACATGCGTGCAGTTTAAATGGCAAAACTTTTTGAATTGGGCTACAAATAGGTACCTCATCCGCCATATTCTCCAGGCTTAGTCCCTAGTGGCTACTTCCTATTTCCCAAGAAATGAGATTTAACTCCAACGATGAAATTATTGACCAAAACAAATTCCTATTTTAAGGACCTCGAAAAATCCTATTTTTTTTTGGAAGGTATACAAAAACTGGAGAAACGTTGGACTAATTGTATTGAGTTAAAAGGAGATTATGTTGAAAAATAAATTTTTGTTTTGAAAAAAAAAACTGTGTTTTTTCAAAAAGTCCCATAAAGAGAATATTTCGTTTCTGTTACATTAAAGGGGGCTTCCTCCTAAATACCTCACACTCACTCTCCTTACTATTTCTCAATCTTAAGTATAATTTCTATGTCCGTCATATATTTTGCAGATAATCTTATTTAGAAGATTTTGTAATTACAATTCAAAGCTCTATTAATATAAGAATTTCATTATTTTCTTTTTTTAAATATGCGAAAAGACTATGATTCCTTTTTTTATGTAAAGAAATTTTGCTTAGAAATAGCCTAGACTTGATTTTTTAAGACACCGAAGCAATAAATCATTATTATAATTTCTATTTTTGGCAAATACAATTTTTTTAATTAACAATATCATTTATTTTGATATTGGAAACTAGATTTATCTAAATATGTTTTTGAAGAGGAAATATGCAAAAATATGCCATGAAGAATAAAACATGAAAAAAAAATAAAAAATAAAAATCAGTAACAAAATTAAATCCAAAAACTCTTAAAGGGCTGAGATAGATACTCATAAATAGATTTGCAAAGTATACCCTTGAGACCAAATTATGGAAATTTATGCCACGAAAAGAAATTGACTTTAGAATTCGGGAATCAACCCTGCCTGCTGATAATAATAATTTTTAGCCGATCAATGCATATATTATTGTTATATTTTATATAATCTTAATATTAAGTAAATAAATAAATAAATAATAATTTTCAGTACCTTTTTAGAATCAGTTCACTCTCATAAAGAGATTGATCCTGATAATATCCTACATATTGAAATTAATAATTGCTTTTGAAGATTTTTAGAGAATGAATTACTGTACGAAAACAAGAAATCAGCAATAACCCGACATTCAATGAAGTAAAACAGGCTAACGACTTAAATATGAAAGTCATTTTGTTTCTAAAGAAACTCTCGTTTACACAGAGAGAATAGATTGGTTAAAAATCTGTTGGAGCAACAAATATTTAATTATGTATTCCAATATTCCATATTTTCTATCAATTATCCATCAATTGTACGATTTTTTTATATTTATAAACAAAAAACCATAATTACAATGTAAATAGAATTCTCACAATAGTTTTATTAGTAATAACAATTGATTCCGTTTATTTCTAATAAATTCAAGTTGGAAAATAACGTAACTGAATATTGGCTTTTGAAATGAAAAAAACTATTCCTAACTAATTAAAAAATTGCCATCGTACTGAAATTCTATTGCAGTAAAAGAAAAGAAAATAAAATACTTTATTGATGCTCCTAACCGAATTTTTTATACTGAATACAAAAGGAAAAACATATTTTGTTGTCGCAATTGAATTATTCCTTATTTGTGGACAAATTTGAATGTTTTATAATTAAAAAAAATAAAAATAAATAGAAATGTCATATAAAAAATATTTTTTGCAGAATAATTACATAAAATCCCGATTTAACAAAAAAAAGGTAAGGACATTATTATATATGTATGTATATCGCAAAATATTCGAAGTGTTGTTACTATTATTCTGAAGTGAAATTATTTGTGCAAATAATCGAATACCGGCAACGGATGTTACAATGCACCACCATGCGGATAAAAAATTTGCACATTTCATTCACTTCGGAATATAAGCGAAAACTTAGAATAATATGCGATAAATTTAATGTACTTATCTTTTTTATTCTGCACAAATTGTTTTTATGTATTTATGTATGTATGTATGTGTATGAGCCATGTCTACCAATGATTCCTTTAGAAATACCAATTATATTGATTGTATCAATTAATTATTTCTATAGTCACAATTAAAATTTCATTCTAAAAATTCAAATATCGCTACTGAAAAGTTGTTGCTTACAAAAACTATATTCGTTCATTACAACAGAATTGTGTATTAGTTGTTGGAACCGACAAAATTCGATTGGCTACAAATTCGGTTATCACAACAAATCTGTATTCTCTGTGTACACATTCAATCACTTAAAGCTATCATTAGGTCGTGCCATAAGCGCCGAAAAAGCTTAAGTGACATGACTTTCGAATTAAGTTCGATAATCGTTTTGACTAAAATCGATTATTAACGATCGTAAATAATCGATTTTCGACAAGAAAAACCAGGTTCAAGTGTTATGGCACTTGGTGTAGTATGGGTGTTTTTTATTGAGGTATAGAACTTTAAGTTGGCATCACTTTTTTAACTGGCGGCCATTTTGTCAGCTGTCAAGTGATTAATATTTAGTTTGGTTTGCCATTTCATCATGAACAGGTTGACAAAAGAACAACGCTTGCAAATCGTGCAAATTTATTTCGAAAATAATGGTTCAGTTCGCGAAGTTTACCGCAAGCTCCGTCCATTTTATGGTCGACATAATCGTCCATCAGAGCAATTAATTCGGTTAACCGGTCAATTGGCCACCAAGATCGTGTGATTTGACACCATTGGATTATTTTCTTTGGGGATATGTGAAGTCGCTCGTCTACGCCAACGAACCAGAAACGTTAGGGGACTTGGAAGCCAACATTCGTGGCGTTATTGCAAACATACGGCCCCATATGCTCGAAAAAGTGGTTGAAAATTGGACCTGTAGAATTGGCTTTATTCGAGCCAGCCGCGGCGGCCACATGCCCGAAATCATATTTAAACGTTAATGGCATAAAATTATCCTTCCAATAAAGCCAAATTGATGGACATTAAAACGATTTTCTTGTGTTTTATTTCAATTCGAAGTTCTATACCACTAAAAAAACACCCTACAGTTTTGCAAAAAACAAAAAAAATTAAATAGATAGCCGTGATCCGAAAAATTTGCAGGCAATTACATACTCGTATGTAGCTTATGACCAAATATAAGCAAAGTTTTTGAAGTATGCATGCATTAACAACAATTTAATAGAATTCTGCAAAAGGTACAACTTAATTAACAATAAATAAAGTTTGGATTCAAATATAAGCACTGACCTACATATTCATGCCATGCGTCAAAATTTTCGTCAATAAGAGTAGTGCACATATTTAGAATACATATTTATCTTTAATATGACGGCCAATACACAAAGAGTTCATACTTAAAAAGATACTTTTGCTATTCTCTGATGTGAGTTAAATGCGTCAGAAATTTCATCAATAAGAGTAGTGCGCAAATTTAAAGTAAATATTATTCTTGAATGTGTGCATTGTATTTTTTTTTTAACTTATTTCAACAATGAAATTACTTGAAATGTAGTATATTATTTTCATCAGGGTTTAGTATATAAGCCCGTACTTGCTGACAATTAATTTAGAGTTAACTTAAAATTTGAGTTTAATATTACTACAACTTATAAAGCAAAATGAAAATTGTACTTGTCTTCAGTCTCCTGTGCTTGGTTGCTTTGGCATCCTCACAAAGCTTTCAAGGGAGTAAAGCGCGTGACAAGCGAGAGCAGCAAATTAAAAATTCACACCCGGTTCACGGGTTTGACGATGTTAATCACTGGGCCGGTTATAATTTGTCTCATTCTGCCAATTTCGGAGGCTAACCTGAATTCTCGCTTTGAAGTCGAAAGGTTTTGGTATGAAAGCCTATTGCAAATAATGAGGCTGGCAGGTCATGCATCACAATTTTATTGTATTAAATGTTCGTATCCTTAAGTCTCAATTTGTGCTATAAATAAATACATACATATGTACATGTAATAAAAGCCAAAATAATTATTGTACATAAGAAACTGTTTTTTTTTTGTTTGTTTATTCTTCGATCAGCCCAATCAATTGGGTGCATACACAGAAAAAAGTATTCTCCAATTAATGTTTTCAATTCATTGATTCAATTAAATTTTTAATTGTATTAATTAATTTGAGTGGAAAAACTTAATTGATATTATCAAATTGTTTATATGTGAAAATTTAATTAATTTTTTAATTAATATTGCAAATATTTTAATTAATATTACAAACTCATTCATATTACTTTTTTGTAAAAAATAGTATAGACCTGACAAAAACTATGTCTATGCCTGTATGGTGCTTTAGGTCCCGAAAACAGTTTGGCAAAGGACTAAAGCAGACGTGGCTAATGTGACTGGAGGAACTGACATTTCGCTTGACTTATGAGGTTTCAGTTGTTTTGTGAAGAATGCATAGATAGGTTCCGAAATTAAAGTGCTATTTGGAGTTTCAGTAAGAATGGGAGTTTTAGTGGGTTTTGATTCATTAAAATTTATTGAAAAATAAGTTACCGAAGTTGCGGATTTTATAAAATCGAGTTTTTAACACATCTCCACATTTTTAAGAAATAAGAATCTATGCTGACTATTTTGAAGATGATATCCGTATGTATGTGTGTGTGTGTGTATGTATGTCTATTAATCTGTCATAAGTTTTAGATTATGATGAAAAGAGAGGCAATCAATATTGAACCAATCCGTTACGGATTACACTTATGCTTTTGTAACATGTTGTGCGCTCCGATCCGATCGGAATTTACGACGTTCAAAGACATGGGCCTCTTTTGGATTACGTGATATAAATCTGGATCTTGTACTTATTGTTGGAATCCCACGGGATCCACTATTTGACCTAAAACTGTTCCCGTACTCAAAGTCAAGTGGGAGACGTTTTGTGAGAGTAATGTTTTTTTTTCTGCTTGCACGACACAACCCGTACTTCTGCTTAGAGTTAGTTTGGGCAACCAGAAAAGCAATCAGCAGTTTGAAGAATAAGCAATAACAAAGAAAATCTAAATTTTCCTTAAAAACTAATAAATTTAAGTTTTTATATGAAGCATGTAAGTAAATGCATACATACTCGTACATACGTGTGTATGTACACAAATGAAAAAATTATTTGGAACAAGTGAAATCTCATTTAAAACCCTTTCGTTTACATTTCATTTGAATCAAGAGAACGAAGAAGTCAGTAATGGACTGAAGTCAGGCGGATAGACTGATTCGGGTCTTCTTCTACGCTACACTCTACAGCAGCAATTACTTCCTCTGTACGCATTTTACGACGTCTCTGTGGATGCGTATTATCATTTAGAGTAAACGTGCTGCGAAAATGTTCCATACCACAGAACAGAACCATGAGTTTCAAAATAAATTTGCACAATTTGGAAGCGTTGTCCAGGCGTTAGTCCGTCTGTTTATGTTGAGAAATACCAAACCAAACTAAACACAAATCACTTGACAGCTGAAAAAATGGCCGCTAAACTTACAAGTATCGACGAAATACGAGGTGTGTTCAAAAAGTATCGCGAATTTTGGGTTTTTTCAAAAATTATTTATTTATGCATGAATATATATTTTGTCCCCTTCAAAGTAATCCCCCTCAGATATAAATGCAGTTATGCCAACGTTTTTTCCAATCTTCGAAGCACTTCAAAAAATAATTTTTTTATCTTGTTCAGCTCCTCCTTCTATGCTGTCTTTATCTCGTCAATTGTGGGCCTCTTCAGTTTCGGGAACAAGAAGAAGTCACAGTAGTTCAGATCTGGGGAATACGGTTTCTGCGGCATCATTAATGTGTTGTTTTTGGCCAAAAAGTCGCGTACAAGCAACGATGTGTGAGCAGGAGCGTTATCGTGGTGCAAAAACCAATTTTTGTTCTTCCACAAATCCGGGCGTTTCTGGCGGAATGCTTCGCGCAAATTGCAAATAACTTGCAGGTAATATTCCTTATTGACCATTCTACCCTGTGGCAAAAACTCATGATGCACCACGCCCCTGCAATCGAAGAACACTGTAAGCAAAACTTTCACATTCGACCGAACTTGGCGCGTCTTTTTCGGTCTTGGTTCGTGCGGCAGCTTCCATTGATATGATTGAGCTTTGATTTCCACGTCATAACCATAAACCCACGATTCGTCACCAGTTATGACTCTGCAGCAAATTTCGCGGCCGACCCGTCTCATGCCCAAATCATTGATAAAAATCTAATGGCACGAGCCAGTCGATATGTCTAGGTCCTCAGCAACTTCTCTAATGGTGATTCGACGATTGACCAATACCATTTTCTTCACTTCATCAATTTTGTCGTATGTTGTTGAAGTGCTCGGGCTTCCGGCACGCTCTTCGTCGTTCACATCTTCTCGGCCTTCTGAGAACATTTTGTACCACCGATAAACGTTGCTTCGGTCCAAGATAGCTTCTTCGTATGCCACAGTCAACATTCGGAATGCATCCGATCACTTAATTTCGTTTTTCACACAAAATTTGATACAGGTTCTTTGTTCCATTTTTTTTTAATAGGTAAAAATCGAATACGAGCCAAAACACGTGCAAGCAAAGCAGCTGTCAACAATTAACTGGACATTCAAAATGGCCGAAATTGTCGGCATTAGTGAGAGACATGAGACTAACATAACGCAAAACACAAAAAAAAATCAAAATTTTAATATACGTAACCCGCGAAAATACGTGATACTTTTTGAACACACCTCGTATATATGGATATGATACTAAAATTACAAAATAGCCTAAATAAAAATAAAAAAATTGCTGCAACAAATTCTTGCTGAAATGCTTTTTTTTTAGACTCAAGATAAAATATGTCATTGATAACCTTCTCCTTTTTTGAAGTCGATTAAAAAATTATGCCTGAACTTTTTAAAAGTCTGAAATCATATAAAATATGCAATTGCATTTTTTATGACTTTCTAAGTGCTTTGCTTAAAGCCAAAGAGCCTAATTTATTTTCTTAAACATTCTACATGTTGCCTGTTTATTACCGACTTTTAACCCACTGTAAAGCAGTCCAACAAGTTTAAGATTCAAACTCTATAGGCAATTAGCTTGTTGTAATAGAAATCTAGATGTGTGTATTTTATCTGACGGAAATGTGCTCTTATTAAAAAGTAACTAAAAATTTACTGGTTTACACGTCTGAGACAAATTTAAAGCAAAGGAAATAGAACAAAAGATTTAAAAGAACAATACGAGTACATGGTGTATTGAATTGAAAGAAAAAAGAAAAAAAAACTAAGAAAAGGCTATGACAAAAGCCGATGATAAATGTTGCTTGCAGTATTCAATAACTTTTCAAAACTACTCGTATACACTGACACTTTGTAATCTTCTACTGAAGAAGATGCTGTGAAAAGAATTAAAAAGGGAACTGAAAAAGAAGTATTAAAGACAATTGAAAGTACATGAATACAACACCCGAATAGAATTCAAATTCTTAATAAAATAATCTCTTTTATGGTAAATATTGTTGTGTGTGTCTTGCAGGCTAAATAAATTATTTTAATTTAGATGAGCAAAGAAATAAAATAAATAACAAAATTCTATAAACAAGTATGTTAAAGGTTGTTGTTGTGTTTGAGGCCTCAATATTGGCCAAAGAAATGTGGCCTCTTTTATTGCTTGTCTTTGGAAGTTTTAACTTGGGGTTTGTTAAAAGGAGTTACTACATTTTTCTTTTGTTAATTCAATTAGTTTTAACATCTTTTGGCAAATATTGTTAATGTCTTTTTTTATAAGAAAATCAAGCAGGAAATGTGATATTTTGTTTTTTTTTTTTTAAAAGCAAAATACATACTCGTACTAAGCAATTTCAATTTAGTATTTAGAGCTAATTTTAGTAATTGTGTTCTATTTTGCCAAACATGCGCAAACAACATTATTATTATTAGTGGCAATAGCTGAAGCTGCAAAACTGTAATGCAGTTATAACTGTGCGACAAGTCGACATCGTGGGCCGGGCCCTTAATATTTTGTTTCTTCTGCCATGTCTTCAGCTATTGTTGCGCCTCCTTCGGTGTTCAGTGTCAACATGCATCATGCCGCTGCATACTGTTGTGCAATTATTTTGTTATGTTAACTCAAAATATTTAAGCTGATCTTTTGCCAGCAATACCAAATAGTTGTTCTTTGTTTTGCTTTAATTTCTTAAGAATATTTACAGCAAAGGTTTTCTTTTGTAAAATCAAAAACTAAACCGCTGCTGGTGGCATACCAAATGGCATTTGTTGTTATCTTATTGTTTGCCCCACAACTTTTGTAATACGAGTATGATCGATTTGTTATACAATTAAGAGAAAAGTGATTAGTTAATGCCTGTGTTGTTGTTTAATTATTTTATTGAAATTAATACTGAGTCGGAAGTTGTTGTTGTTTGTGGTCCTTCGAGCCAAGGTTTTATGGTCCATGCTAGGCAGATTTTTAAATATAGAATTGAATTTCCATTCTCAGCCGGAAAACTATATGGGTTGCATGCAATTATTTCTATTTGCGAATCTTTTTTTTTTAAATCTCGTCCTCTCTTGCTCTCTCTCTATGCTTTGTCAGTGTCAAATTTCTAAATTTTGTGTGTATTTCAGGACAGAATTTTTTTTTCTGCAAGCCTACTTTGCTTTGTGATGTCTAGCTTGCCTAATAAAGTTTTAAAGGCTTCGCAATTAAAAGTTTTTCTTTAAGAAAGGCGTAGTGAAAAAGCAGACAGGTGGTGAAGGAAGAGATAGAGGAAAGCTTCATTCTTTTATAACTGTGTTTTTTGCAAGTTTATTAATAATTCAGTAATGCAGCGCCTCTGGTGTCAATGAGGTGTATTAAATTTTTTAAGTTGTTTTTAGTAGCCATTTTATTGGTTGGTTATATTACTTCATTGCCTGTGTTACTTCTCTTAAAAAAAAATAATATTCTGAAGATTCGTAATGACTAGGGATAGGATTTTCATGCATTTAAAATCGCGTAAGTTTTTTGTAAATTGTCAAAGATAAATCTGACTATTTTTTCTATCTTTCAGAGACCGCATCTTCTATTAATTCAAATTGAACTGTTAAATAATCAAAACCATTGAATTGGGCTATAGTGTCAACACGAAAGCCATCCTCTGGGTGCACACATATCAATTCAGTGCTTAAGTTTTTTTTTAAATTTAAAATTTCGGAATTCGTATCCCTGAATATTTTTCTTTAAAGGCTGCAATACGCAAAAAAGCTTTTAAAAACATGAAATTAATACGGAACCGGCAAAGAGCACCAAAAAAAAATTACGCACAAACATTGTTGGGTTTAAAAGTGCTTTTATCCCATGATTTTGTATTTATTTCTTGTATTGAATTTTTCAAATGAATTCAGTTTTCATTCCAGTTGAAATTATTTTCGTTTTCCTCTTTCTTGTTCTCACACAGTAGTAAGAATTGCAAAACTACTTTGCAACTAATCAAAAAATACCAAAATTTGCTTTATAACATGAAAAAATTAAAAAATGTTTTAAAAATATACATTTATAATGAAATATGCAAAAATATGTATTTATGTTAAAATATGCAAAAATATGCACTAACAAATCGATGCCATTTCCTTTCAAATTTGTTGATTCGCAAAGATATGTTATTTACGTTGAACTAGAACTAACGACAGAAAACATGTATTTACATGAAAATCCTTTCCCTAGTAATGACCCAAATAACCTCTCTGTTAAATTCCAATATGTTATTTGTCAGTTATTTGAAATTTGCAAATACCAATTGAAACTTTTTTTCTTATAATCCTATTATTTATAGAATTTTTAGACAGGCAATTTATAATTGTAATTGGAAGGCATCTTTTTGCATTATTTGGAAACTGTGAGCTATGAGCTGACATTTCAAACACATGTTGTTTACAATTTATTATAAATACTTTAAAGAGCTGGGGTCTCCTCATTTCAATTGAAATGTCTTTGGAAATGTGTAGTTTTTTTTTAAATCAGTAATAATACAGTCAATTTTAAAATTAAATGTAATTTCAGCATTACAAATATGGTGCAATTTTTCTTAAAATTGCTTTGATGTAATAAAATCTCTTTGCCAAGCTGGACATACACCCGCACACAAATATTTTGTGTTTTCAACAATAGAGTTTTTTTGTTTGATATCCCGCTGTGTTGTTGCCTGTCTTGGATTTCCTTTTTCCCTATTTATTTATTTATATATATATATTTTTTTTTGCTTTAGTTGTTTATAAATATTATTGTTCTATTTAGCTGTAATGTTTTCCAACAAATAAACATTTCAGTTGCTCATAAAGGAAAATTCTAATATTTCAGTTTTCTTACTACATCTTAAGAGTCTTGTAATTTAATGATTTGATTAAGATTTACAACAACCACAAAAAAACTTTTGTGTTCCCTTTTTTGTTTTGGGAGGTTATTTCTAGACATTCGAGTATGATTGATGGTTAAATGGTTATTGTCTGTTAATTCCTTTGATAGCGTTGAATTATATACGTCAACGACTATTTCCCTTGAAAAAATTTTCAATTACTAATTTGTTTCAATTTGCTAGAAATTAAATTGATTCTACAAAGACTTAAAGCGAGTTAATAAGAACGTGATATAAAAACAGGTACAGTTGGGGCGAGAACACTTCCATTTATACTTTCCACTCGCACAAAAACTAATGGCGCATATTCATAGTAAAAAATATGTGTACTTTAAAAAATTTTTCCATACAAAATACTGGTTTTAACTGCTTAAACTATGACTATGTTTTGACTATGAACATGCGCCAATATCTTTCGATAATTATTCATTAATTATCAAAATACTTTAATTTAATTTCTTTTTAGTAAGTCTAGTAAGCCAGTTATAAAGTTCGGTATAAAAATAAGGCAAATGCCATTTGCAATTCTCTAAAATTCGCTTTAATCATTGCAAAATATTTTGCGTCGCTCTCTAAAGTATGCAACATTTATTAAATGCAGCAACCCAGCAAACATATTTTGTAATGGCTTAAAACTGCAAAAACTTTTCTTAATCAATAAATAAATAAAAATAAGAGCTAACGAACAAAAGTGTGTACACGTCACTTTGTGTCACTTTGCGTCACGTTGCCCGCCAATACAAATCAACAGCCAGACTATACCGCAACATTCTACAGTAAAACATCTTTGTACGAGTATTCATTTTGATCGTCGCCTAACATCCAACTTTATTATAGATATATAAAACTTTAAGTTGGCATTACTTTTTTAACTGGCGGCCATTTTGTCAGTTGTCGAGGGATTTATGTTTAGTTTGGTTTGTTATTTCCCACCACGAATACGAAACTGTAGCCTGAACAATGTTCCCAAATTGTGCAAATTTATTTTGAAATTCATGGTACGGTCAACATAATCGTCTATCAGATTAATTAATTCAATAAACTGGAACGTTTTCGCATTACGTTTACGCTAAATGATAATACGCATCCTTAGAGACGTTGTACACCCCGTACAAAAGAAGTCATTTCTGTTGTAGAACGTGATTA
This sequence comes from Nowickia ferox, assembly GCA_936439885.1. Classification (NCBI taxonomy): domain Eukaryota; kingdom Metazoa; phylum Arthropoda; class Insecta; order Diptera; family Tachinidae; genus Nowickia; species Nowickia ferox. The sequence goes on along the minus strand of OW387024.1, from coordinate 18,343,911 downwards.
CAAAATCCAACAATTGAAGACACACGATCTCCTAGCAAGGCTTAGATTCGGTGAATGGACCCAAAACAAGATGGTCGTTGATCCCGATTTTCATAAGCGAATTTTGTTTAGCGATGACTTTTGTTTCAATGGTGATGTCAATAAACAAAACTGCCGTATTTGAAGTGATATTATTATCACTCAAGTGTATGTTGAGAGACCATTATATCCAGAAAAACTGACTGTTTGGTCTGCTTTATAAGCTCTTGGAATCATTGGTTTGCCATAATTACTGGCTTCTTCATACATCAACTGAACAACCCAACCATGATGTTCCTGCTGTGTTTTCAACAAGACGGCGCAACATGTCACACAGCTCGTGCTACAATTGAATTATTGAAGGAAACGTTTGGTAACCGCATAGTTTCACGTTTAGGACACATAAATTGGCTTCCAAGTAGTGCGATTTAACACCGCTAGGCTATTTTCTGTGGGGTTAGGTGAAGTCGCTAGGCTATGCCGTTAAGCGCGAAACGATTGACCACTTGGAGGACAATATTTGCTGCATTATTGCCAATATACGGCCACAAATGTTAGAAAAAGTAATCGAAAATTATACCTCCGAGCCAGCCGTGCCCGTCATATGCCAGAAGCAGAATTAAAAAAAAACTGCAGTCAAAATAGCAAAAGTCGTAAAATTGAGCTATTTCTTGGACTTCTTATTTTTTGACTGCCCAATCACAACCTGTTGTTCATTTTTCTGCTACTGAAATTCAAAGAGTTGTAGTCGAAGTTAACACATTAAACGAAAAGTTATACACAACGAAGAGCTCCAGCTGTCGACATGTTCGTACAGTTTTCGGTTTGACTGACTGCTGCTTTAAATAAATACGAAGTTAAAAAAGCAGAAATATTTGTGTGTATGTGTTTGAACACAACATCTCTACTACGTTAATTTTCGAATTTATTTAAAGCAGCATTCAGAAAAATATAATATTCGCCGCACCTGTCGACAGCTGAAGCTCTTCGTTTTGTATAGCTTTTCGTTTATTGTGTTAGTTTCTATCGCTACTCTTGAATTTTCAGAAGCAGAAGTTTGAGCAGAAGCAAAAGAAAACACACAAACGAGAAGTTTTTCAACGCTGGCCAGAAGTCATATTTACATTATAATGGCAGAAGATTATCTTTCGAATAAAGTAAATTTCATGTCAATTTAAAAAACTCATTTTTTAATCCATTTCAAAGTTCTAAATCCTATACAAATGAAATTAAAAGCTGCATAAAAGAATTAGCATATTGGCAGAAAGTCTACACTTAAGCTACCGTCACACTTGGCAAACATTTGTCCAAAAAAGCGTAACCAGCAGGTGGGTTATTATGTAATCCGAATCGAACGGAAATGTTTTCCAATTGTAATGTTAATAAAATACAAATTCGAACAGTTTTCTTTTCGAATCGAATTACATAATAAGCCCCCAGTAAATTATAATGGAAAATCTTCTGATTCAGACACATGTTTATGAAGTTCAATAATTTCCAATTATATTGTATTATATAACTTTGCCCATTTGTAAGCTCCTGTTATACAACTCCTTTTCTAAAGCCCATATGGTCCTATAGCATTCAATTATATGGCACTGCCTCCGCATCAAATGTGGACATAACTCAAAGGCGAAAAAATAGAATGCAGCCTTTGAAACGTCAGAAATCAGCGCATTCACAAAGATCTAGATGTTCCGGTGGTTAAGACTTTGTTTTCAAAACATGTGAAAAGACATACAAATACATTGAGTTGCAGCCTAATGCTCTAGCGGAAAATATCTTTAAAGGCCGCAATTGGCTGAGAATTAGATACACTCTTGCCCTCAGCCAAACAGACTAAAGAAGAAACTGGTAATCCTAATACTTTTGTCTAGCACTGGCCGGACTATTTATTAATAATTTTAGGTATAAGATTTGAATAATTATTGTTAGTTCTTTTTGAAATTGAAGATCCAATAAATAGCATATTGGAATATAAAAATAATTATTATAGCACATGTTCAAAAATCTAACTTTTTCAGTAGAGCCAAAAAAAATACGTTCTTGTTGAAACTTATTTAAAAAAAGTTAGAAGTTGTGTTGTTGTTTTAGAAAAAAAAAATGACTTACTACATAATTTCATATATTTAAAAAATTTCTTACACGTTTTTAATTAAAAGAATTTAAAATATCACAATATGGCATCATAAACTCGAAATGAGTTGTTATTCATGAAAAAGCCAGAATTTTGGTTTGAAATAGCGTCTTAGCCAACTGTTGCAATGTTTAACGAAATTGTGTGCTGGGTTAGATAGATAGTTAACTAAAAAATATGTTTGTCTATTTTAAGGATGAGCTAATTTATGTTCTGAGAATTTTTTTTTTAATGATTTTATGAAAATTTAATTCTCTTCATTTAAAATGTTTTTTTAAGCAAAATATCTGGTCACGATCATAAAAATATATAGTTATTTGCTCAGCAGTGAACATAGATGGATAATAATTCTTCCAAAGGGACTGCTGGAGTTTTGGTCTCTTAACGTAGGAATATTTATCCCCTTTTATCTTGATCATATTCTGCTTAAAAAGAAACTGGACTTCCGTTTAAAAAGAAACAAAAAAGAGATTTGGCGACTCAGTGAATGTAGAAGGTGGTATTGTTTGACTGTCGTTATTTTAAGGATTGTTATTGTTTGCCTAAAATAACATCTCAAACTCACATGAATGAAGTTACTTAAAGGCACATAATCAAAATGTTGCATACTCTGACAAAAAAAAAAAAAATTTCAAGAAAAAAAAGAAGTTGTTTTTTTTCAAGGATTTAAGGATTTAACAGTTTCTTTAGAACTATACATATATAAATTATAAATATCATTGAAGCATAAATCCTTAAGTAGGCAATGATTAGTAAAGTAAAGATTTTCAAAGCATTGTTATGGTCAACCCGAACAATTTGAGTTTCAAGCTGGTGTTTTTTGTTTGTGCAGTTCAGTTGCGGCTTAAGAGTGTGTGAGGAGAGGTCTTTGAAGGGCGTTAAGGTTGGTTGCACACATATGTAAACCCTCCATATAAGTGCGTGTGGCAAAATATGTGGCCACATTTGTTGGTGTTACAATTTCCCAACAGCCTAAAATAACAATTGATTTCAGCAAAACTATTTATACCGCTTTTATGCCTGAAGGCCTTTATATTTGTTTTTTTTTTTTTACAAAAGAAAAAATTATTGCATATTATTTTTTTAATTTAAATCTTCAGCTCATAATTTCATTAAAATTATAAATATGTTTTCTTAATAAACATATTTTACCGTATTTAAGTAAATATTTTTAGGGGGTTTTGGCAAAAACTTATTTAGAACTAATTACTTATGATCTCAAAAAAAAAAACAAGATAAAATAACTTTTTGAGTTAATTTTAATTATAATTGTTCGAACTTCATTTGTTTCTATATTTATGATTTGATCAGGCTAAAGTTACAAACTTAGTTGTAAATATGCTGACAAAGACGTAGTAGAACGGAACAACTAGCTATTTTCGAAGGCCACTACACCTTGATCATCATCAGTTCTTTGTGTTTGGTCCACTGTGTGTGGTGTCAGTTGATGTAGATTTCTGCTTTATATACGCAACTTTTATTACAAATGGAATATGTGAATTGTTTTGATTCATCGTATGACAATTTACTGAAAGCTTTTTTTTTTTTTTTTTTTTTTTTGTAATGAAAGCTCATTTTTACCATCTCTAAGTTTACAACAGTCTTGCCCTTAACATTTGTTCTTTACTAATTATGCACAAGTTAGTTAATTTGCTTATTTTTGTTCTACTTAAGACAAACCTTGGCTTACAAAGCGATGCGAACTTTAGCCTGATCAAATCATAAATATAGTAATTATGTTTTTATTAAGATATGCATTAATTTTTATTTGATTTAGGCAAATTTAATATTTTTATTGCTTTGAGACTTGACTACAACGGATAATATACGCTAAAATAATAATCATATAACAATCCTTTTGGTAGAAAAATAATGTGGGATATATATAATTTTTCCAACCATTTCCATATAAATTTTTTTTTATAAAAGTTAAATAAATATTGGTAATGTGGAAACAACATCCAGGCCTCACAAAACGAATCTGATTAGCGATTACGAATTTGATCATGGTCCTTCGAACCACAACTAATCACATAAGCTGACATACTAAGTCCATCGTAATTACATCTTTTCAGACATTTAAAGAATATAAATATGAAAACACATGTCTTGATCCTTCTACGATAAATAAAATTAACTTCAATTAGGCCACAAAAATGTTCGCATTAGCCAACAAAACATTGTGAATGTATGTACTTACAATAACAAATAATTAGATTAAAAATATAATAATTTTGTGCAGCTGATGCAAATCTCTCATCCACAAATGTAATATTTTTTTGATATCAATCTTAAGCCTTTTTCAAATAGTTTGTAACAAAAGTTCTTGCTTAATCTCATGTGAATGCAACAATCACGTACGTAAAAGTTTTCAGTATGCATATGGGTTGGGTTAGCGTTTGATTTTATCTCACTAGTCTTAAGCAGATATTAAGGCAAAGTACAATACCATAATAGGGCGATAATACCAAGATATTTTTGCCTCTGTCTCCGACAGATTAAATACTTCTTTGCACAAAATAGGCGTCTCAATGTACATACGTATGTATATCTGTATTAATTTTCTGTGCAACATTTTTAATATAGATAATTTTCCCTTCAGAACATTATCCGTAAATATACAGGAAAGCATTTTAAATTGTAATTTTCTCACAAGTAGTTTGTTTGAAATTTAATTTTAAATTTAATAAATATTTTAGTTTAGCTAATGCTTAATTTTTAATTACAGTGAAAACAACAACCAAATTTGTCAGTAGCAAAAAAATTTTCTGTAGAAAATTTGTCAATAGCAAAAAGCTTTCCATAGAAAATTCGTTGCAAATAATTTTTTTTTACTGTTTTCCAGGAATAGATGGAATGAATAATAAATGTCAAAAATACTTGTATATGCCAAAAAATCAATTGAATTTCTAACTGTAATTTTTAATTAATGTCTAAAACACTGCTACTTTTCACTCGATTTTAAGAAAGCAAAAATTATACCAATACAAAAGCCAAACAAACCTGCTGATAATTGACTAGCGAAATCACTGACGAAGGGGTTTTGCAGATGGTGACAATGGACTACCGTCAATGTCATCCCCATGTTAAGATTGTCAGTCGTGTCGCTAGTAGTTGGGCTGATAGTTAGTGGTAACGATTGGTAGTTAACGAAGCAGCTAGACATTCGCTAGCTACGCCGACTGCAGGGTACGAGCAGAAAAATTAGCTGGAAGTCTGTATGCTGGTAAATATTGTTTTTATCTTGAGATCTAAATCCAGATATATGAGAACAAAGCCCTTGTCTACAAAAATGCTTATGATTACTTTAATCTTATGTCTAGTTGTGTCTACATTTAGTTCGAAATTTTATGAAAGCATATGATATTTTAAAGGATTGTATTTGCAACTATGTGGCTATTGGGAAACAAACATGCCAATAATATGCTTAGAAGTATTTCGACAGGTGTATATTTTGTCTATTATTACTACATTTTAAGAAGCATATGCTGCAACAGAATCCTAACTCCAGATATTAGCTTTTTTTCTTTTATTAATGTATAGAATTAATAATTAATCATGATATCGTTCTTTATAAGTCCTTAAAATGTTTTTTACACTTTTTTTTCCTCTCGAGAGGAAAAATATGTGTTTTCTGTAAATTTTGTTCTATAAACTTTTAAAATAAATATTTAAAAATAGCCATAATGAAGGAAATTTTGTTTCACGCTTCCTCCATAATTTTTACATAAAAAAAAATGTATTCCTGCAATCAACAACTTTAATGGAAATAAAAACCAAAAATCAATTAAACTTTTGTTTAAAAATTTAATAAATTAAAAATGTTAATTGACTCAATTACATTTTTACTTGATTTTTGGTATTATTTTTTATTAAAGTTGTTGATGGTAGGAATATTTTTTGTGTGTGTATTGAATCGCCAGTGAAGTGAGAAACGGTGAGAGCAACAAGTCATTTTATTCCATTTGTAGTTTAGGTGTTTTGTTTAAAGAATATTAAAAATTAGAAATAAGTAATAATATAGCTTTGAATTGTGTTTGCTGTGCTTAAAATTATTAATTATAAAGGATTGAAAAGAAACCTAATTAACTCTGCCATTGTCTTTAATTATAAGAAGCTGAAAGCACACTCACATCTTTCTAAAAAAAAATATATATATAAAATAAATTGTTATCGTGCGCCAATCTTTTACAGCATGAAAATATACCATTTCATGTCTCAAAACTATCTTAATTTTAATCAATATTTACTTTGTTTAAGCCATGAAAATAATTTTTAATGAATCCACAAAAAAGTTCACATTAGGCCACACCTAAAGCCATTGTAATAGAAAAAAGAGCATAAAGAGCATAAAGATGATTAACAAGATCTCAGTGATACTATTTAAAATATGTTCTAGAACAATGCAGTTAAATTTAAATGAAAAATATAAAATGATTAGATATATTTTTAAGAGTTTGCTTAACAATTAATTACAGCAGATGTAAATCTTTTGGAAATGATAAAATTTGCTACTTGCAGATTTTAAAGGCAGAGTCTTCAAAATTCATTGTCAAATTTGTATGCATGTAGTGTGTAGATAATCCCTACATATGTATAACAAAAATTTTTATGATCTCTGTTGCATTGTTTCTCTCAAATATGCACTGATTTCTATCTAAATCCTTTCAAATCTTCTATACCTTATCATAAAGTTTTGATCTAAATGTGTGTTAAAATGCACATGAAACACTAGTATCAGTATTGGCAGTTTTGTTTTTCTTTCAATAGCTACAAACATATAAACGAGTACACCATTTCTAAGTTCGTATAGTGCTGCATTTGTAGATTAAAATGTAGGATTCTATTTCAGCTTCTCAACAAGAAAATCCTGTTGCTTGAGTTAGATCTCTTGTAATTGATAAAAAATTATTTATGTCTATTAACAGTGCTTGTTGATATTTGCACATCCATTTTTAACGTTTGCTGCTTTTTGTATCTTGCACCAAGATATATCCTCTTCTCTTCTATCTCAAAATGTCTTTCAAAATAAGGCTTTGTTTGTGCAATATCAGGATTAACAAGAAAAGGCCACTGAAAGTGAAAATAAAAGTAACCAAAATGGAAATTAAGGAAATTGTCCAAATGGAGCTGAATGTCAAAATAACAAAGCGACATGACTTTTTTTTTATAAATTTAGTCATTTTTAATAGTTACGAGTGGGCAAAATTGCAAATGAAAAGTTAGAAAGTGTAGGAAAAATTGTCCTTAGGTTTTAATTGCTTGTCTTCATATTTGTTACATTTTTCTGAGCGGTTTGAAAAATCAGCAATGTAGCCTGGCGGATTTGTTGATTTTTGCAAATTTTAAACTTTTATTGGGAAACATTAGCATAATATAAATTTATTCTGGCAACATATACAATCCGCGCCAAAAGAACTGTTACATTTTTAAGGAGACAAATACGAATAAAATAAATTTTGTGTACTTTGTTCTGAAGTAGGGATGTGCACATGAGCGGTTTTTGACTCACGACACGCGCGCTCACGCACTTTCACGATCACGCACGCTCACGTATAAAATATTCTTAATCACGCACGAGGGGTGTACAACTTATATGCGATCACGCACGCTTACGAAAAATATATAATTAATTGTTTATGTTTGTTGGTTGAAAAATAAGTTCTTACGCATACAGGCTCATTCTATCTATATGTGCGTATATACATATATGTACATGTACATAGATCAGAACTGGCAACCGAGAGAAACACGAGAGTAATGTATTCGCGTATGTGTATTCATTTGTATAAGAAGCCGATTGATGTTCGGCACTCTGGTGCTACTTTGGGCAGCTCAGACATAGATTGTAGTATTTATTATAAGAAAATTTAGTGTGTTATCTCGTGAGAGCGTGAGAGTTCGTGCGTGATTCTTAAAAAAACTCACGCACGATTACGCACGAGTAATTTTTTTTAAGTCACGGTCACGCACTCACTCGTGATTAATTATAAATTTGATCACGATCATGTGTGATTCACGCGTGACAGGATAAAATCAAGACATTTGCACATCTCTATTCTGAAGTACAGCGTATAAGCGGAATATATTCCGCTGAGAGCGTTCTACATCGATTGAAACACATTTTGGTCAGACAGGGCAAAATCTATTTGAGGTAAGTAAAACTTGCCAATTTCTAGTTTCTAAATAATTTTCAACTTGGGCCGAGTGTTGTCATGCTGAAATATTAATCACATTTACGGCCGTTTTTCGGACAATGATTACTTCAAACGAATCAATTGTGTTCGGTAGATATCTCGCCCGATTTCCGCAATTCATAATAAATTAAACCCACCAAATGCCGATCATCATCACTCATAGCTCCATATGTTTTTTTTTGCGCCTCAACTTGTCGCAATGTATTCGTTCTAAATTTTACATAAACTAGAGCTCGAATCGTCACATCCGCGATCATATCGACAATCGTACGAAATATAATTACGTGCTACGTCAATCGTATGAACGTAGTGGCATCATGACGGATTGTTCGTATTTTTCCTTAAAATTCACAATAGTTTTTGAGCTCAACACTACTGTGAATAGTACATTAAATTCACAATAGATGTAGAACTGTTAAAATACTTAAAAAATTTAATTGGATTTTATAAATGCAAATTTGGAAACGGCATTATTATTTTATTTCAGTTTCAGCTGGATAAACTAACGGCCTGTCCCACGATGTCACCAGAAATCGTTCGAAACAAAACAACAATAACATCAGAATATTTTTTGATTTTGTTTTTCAATATAAGCATTCGATCGAACGATTTTTGGTGACACTGTGGGAAAGGCTGTAAATTTAAAATGATCGAATGCCACAACTGCTTGGCAGTAGCTTTTCTTTGTGTGTAACACTATGCAGCAAATTTTTGGCCAAAATTTGGTGTTCATTCATGAACTCTAGTTTGTTCCAAAAAAAAAATAAAAAATATTTGACATGACATTGAATATTTAACATCTGCACTTGAAAGCCGTCACTAATTTAAAACTTATGTTCTAGAAAGCAACAAAAAAGCAATTTAGTTTTTTTTTCCAGGAAACCACACACATGCCATAATTATTGTCATTTCTTTTTAATTTAAAATAAAATAAACGATTTTAGCTTTGTGTCACTTCGAAGTGTTTTCTCCATTTGTAGTTCCGTTTGCCTTTCAATGGCCACTTGTTTAGTCTTATTTAACAAAATTATTTTTCATTATTTTCAAGTGCTTATTAGCTGTTGGCAGGCACTCAACAAATTTCTCGGAACTTGTTGAAAAATAAATTTTATAAAAAAAAACATGTTAAAAAGAAGTACGTATGTTTTTCCCTGGAATTTTCTTGCTAACAAATTAAAATGCAGTTACTAAGCAGTTCATGAAATTTTTTCAAAATATAAAAATTATAATGCTGAATAATCAGAAAAAAAAATTTGTCAAATAAATTCATAGCGTTTTATTTTCTAGAAAATAATGTTCAATAAAAATTCTTCATTAAGGAGGGTTTTTTTTATAGAAAGAGAGTTCGTAAATTTTTGCTTTAAACAAACTCTAAATTACATTTTTATTAATAAAAAAAAGTTAAACAAAAATGTTGCACTTTTTCTAGAAGAGGAAACTGAATTATTGATTGACTGAATGATTGATTGATCTACACAGAAAAAAAAATGCCTGCAATAAATACCTTTAATTGAAAAAAAAAAAAATGCAATTGTGTCAATTAAACTTGTGTTGTGTATAAATTTAATTTAAATAAAAGTTTAATTGATTAAAAAAAAATTTTAATTGATTTTTGTTTTTTTTTTTTTTTTGAAATTAAACGTGTTTATTGCCGAGACATTTTTTAATGGCACGAAATTTGTTTATTCTGAATTACTGAATGATATTGCAATGTGATGCACTTATACTGTTGTTATCAATCGTTTGCTGTCCTTCTTATTTATTTATTATTACCTTTCTTGATTATTGCTTGCTTGTTTTTTGTCTGTTGCTTAATGTCATGGTTGAATGTGACACTTGTTTTGTAAATATAAAAAAGATAAATTGAGGTTATGGATTTCAAACTACTCCTACCGTGTGGCTGCTAAAACAACACCCGCATAACCGTCAATAGCTATTAGCAGACAGTGGTCATAAATTAAAAATAATCTCTTGGCAGACTGTAAAAATAATTTTAATGATTTTAAATTAATTATTTTATGGCAGCCTTCTCTACTGTCCTTGATTTTTTTATACATTCTAATGGATTATGAATAAGAATTTTTTTTAAAGGATTTCAAATCATGGCGTGCTCCAGCTAAAACTTATACCTGATATGTGATATTTAAATTAGACTTTAAGTACCTGTCATAGAAAAAAAAAAATCCAGTAATCACAGATCGACGCTATAAAAATTGTTACCTGTCTTTTTCATAAAATATTTACTGTTGAAAAACTAACACCCTGATGCTAAAGAAAAAGACAAATAAAAAATAAACACTCTAAAGTATCCTTTAAATAGCTACACAATCTAAACTAGACAATCTTTGAAATAAACACTTATTTCACAAATCACACAGACCATCTTGATTCGTTTTTGGTGAAAAATCTAGCAGCCACTTAAAGTACAGACACAAGACTTAAGAAATTAAACAGCCAATTCAAAGACAACAAATTATAATCATTGTTTTAGGTAAAAAAATACCTTTTTATATAATTGACTGTAATTTGGCTGACAAATGATGGCAGTAGATTTTTGACAAAAGATATCAGTATTTCCTTAAAATTAAAACGATGAAGTATGAAAACTCTTAAAAGAATTGTAGTAAAAAAAAAATGCTGAAGAATATTTTTAAAAGCAGTGGAGTAATATCAATGTTTTCATTGGCCGCTTGATTCCTGAAGGATCTGCAAAAACTTGAGACTTAATTTATTATAAAGTAAATTAATTGTTTTTTTCCAAAATATAAAATTACTAGCTAATGATTAATAATACAAAAGGACCTGTTATTTATACCCAATTGATATGAAAATTTAGTCCCAGTCCAGACTTGAAATTTTTGTGGCAAAAACTTTTTATTTTTTTTTTTTTTAGTGAAAAAGAGCGAGAGAGAAATTCAAAATGAGTAAATTTCTATTTCAACGCTCTACCAAATATTCAAGAATTATGTAGGGTACCTTACCCACATGGTCATACAATATGCAAAGTGTACACTGACCAACTTCAACTTCGTAGGGTGACTTCAAATAAAAACGATTGGGTTACACAAGTTGAAGTGTGTCAAAGACTATTGACCATGTAGGTAAGCTACCCTACACCCTCACCCTTCTCAGCAACCTGTCAAACTAACTAATGATTTTGGCAGAGGTAACTAGAAGAAATTAATTGTGTTTCACGGCTGAAATTATTTGAAAAGTGGTTGAACAATCACTCTTTTTACTCACTGTTATGGTGACTCGGCTTAGCATGTCCTGAAAACTTTTCACAGTAAACATACGATGCCCCCTTAGAAGTTTCATATAAAATCTTATGGGAAATTTGTTGTAGAATATTATAATCCTCCAGTTTTCTCCGTATTGGCTCTGTTTTATCCCTGTCGTAAAGAGAAGTTCAACTAAGTACCCTAAAAGGGGGATATAATGTTCTACAAATATATTTGCTCGTGTATATACGAACATGTCATAGCTTGAAACTAAATTTATGCTAGAGAAATAATACAAAACTTGGAATCCGTTTGTGGGTTAATTTTGTACTTATTCACACTTGCATCTTAAGTGCCCAGGAGACTATCAAATAAAAGCATCAATCACATAGTCGGCTTGACGTAAGAGTTTTAGTCAGTGCTTGATGAGATTCAAAAACTTTTAGTATTTTTATTTGACGGCTGATTATTTGATCGTCTCCAATTCGTTTTGACGAAAAAAATTAATTTGCTTTATTTTGCATTTTATGGAAAACTACTATTGTTCTTTGTAAAAAACCAAACGATGAAAAGTATTGAAGCGTTTTTATTATTATTTATTAGCAATCATGATAAAATTCCGCGTGAAATTTTTCCCTTTTCCAATTAGAATTTTTTATTTTCCCTATTACTTACTATTAGTTGGAATTGTTCCCAGGGAAACACTTCACGCGGAATTTTATTCATAGTTATCCTGAATAATTAATTAAATAATAATTTTAAATCATTTATTTATACTCGTATCTTTGAAATTGAATATTTTTGAGATTATTAAAATATATTTATTTTTATTTTTTATTTCAGGTGCGTAAATCACAAAAAGAATATGGCAAGTTTTATTTATGTTATTTATATATGTATATAAAATATTGCTTAAGTTTAAAAAAATAATTTAAATCATTGACTAAGAAAAATAAGTTAAACTGATTGTAAGGGACTTACATTTTCAGGGCTTCCTAAAAATGTACAAGCTCAAGTTGTTTTTCACTTCCTAAGAATTCGTCGTATTATAAACTTCCTTCTAATTAGAATTGGTAGATATATTCCATACAAAAAAAAAAATAAAAAATAATAATAATAATAGAAGTCATTCCAAGGGAATGGCATTTTTCATGACTTCCAAAGCATCTGCTTTTCGCTTCTTTAGAAGTCGTATTTTCAACTTCTTGATATCTAAATCATAAAAGTACACCACTCTTTGATGTAATAGTAGGCCTTATCGTAGTTGGCGTATTTCGACTACAACATTTTAGTACTAGATCAAAGAAATAATGTGACGTTGTTCTTTAATCTATTACAAAAACGTTGTGGTCAACAGCGAGATAAGCCTGATTGAATTCTCGAATTCTCATTTGCTTCGTATTAAAATTAATACAAGTGCTAAAACGCCCATAAAATGTGTCAGTTGTTATTTCATATAATTCTGTAATTCACTTGTTTAATAACAAAAATTAGTGGCAAAAAATAGGAATTTTTAATTAATGGGAAAGTGGAATCAGAGAACGCAGCCGTTACTGATTTGTCGGCGGCGGCGGCTGACCAAAAATATCTACAGCGGCGGCTAAAAGTTGACTCACCCTGACGGAACCTTGGCGGTAGCTACCGACAAATAAATAAGTCGGCGACTAGTGTGTGTCGGTTAATGGCAACAATATCTCTAAGCTAGCATTAACGTCAGAAGCGGGCACATACTTTTTCGTTGATTTAAAAAAGGGGGTTTAAAAAAAGCGGCTAAGACGAAGCCGAAAATTAGCCGCAGGGGTCGGCGGCGGCTGAGACTATTAAAAAAGTGCTGGCGTCGGCTTTTAGCTGACGGGCTTGGTACACTGCTTCGAATCCAATGAATAGGCCTCAAAAAGTAGAACATTCTGCAAGCACAACCCCATTTTGAAACCATTGGAAATCACTTACACCTGCTCAACTTTAATATGACAATATTTAAGTCTTACCGAATTTTTTGCAAGTTCTTTTTATGATCTCAGATGAAATTCATACCGTGCCATAACCGCAAAAATAGCTCAAGTGACATAATTTTCGAACTTGATTTTTTTTTATATCAAAATCGATTATCTGCGATCGTAAATAGTCGATTTTCGCCAAAAAAAAGAACGAAATCCAAAAAATGTGTCGCTTAAGCTATTTTAGCGGTTATGGCTCGATATATTTTCAAAACAATCACATGAAAATAGTGACCACTTAGAAAATCTGATTTAACGAAGATAAAAAACACTAAACTTAAGTTAGAATTTCCGAATAATATTGAATGAATATTTATCCTAAAGGAAGAATAAATATAAATCTCTCTCTCTCTCTCCGTCGTAAAGAAAATCGCCTTTCAAAATTAGCAAAATTTTGAATTCCTTCAGCAGCTGCTATATTTTTTATTGAATAATTTTGCACACCCCTTCAAAATGTGATACTTTGAAGGACTAAAGCACTGATCTCTAAGGACCAACAAATAGCCCAGCACACCAATACTTATACTTAAAACTTAAAAAAAGTAAAATGAAATGAATAGCCTGAAATTTCATTCAAATCTAACTATTCATCAATTTAAAACAATAAATTCTTTAAGAGAATTAAATGCATAAACCTGCAGAGCAATTGAAAACAATTCGTCATGCTAAAACAAAAAGAAGTATTACACAAAAAAAAAAAAAAGAAATCTGCATTGCAAGATAAACTTCAAAACACCTCCTCAGATCTACTCGAGTCTAGTTAAAACAAAACAAAACAAACAAAAAATACTTTAAAATTAAACAAAAAATTGCATAGAAAAGCGTTGAAGCGTCGTACCGCCAATGGCGAGGATTTTATTTTTATCATACAATAAATCTAAAAATCTCTTGCTAAAACAATTCGTCCTATTGATAAACGAATAACTGAGTTGTATAACAGTTTTATTTTTAAAGAAAAATTATGGCAAAACAGGAAGTGACTTGAAAGTACCATTGAAACTAATGCGGCTTGTTTAAACACACTAAACACTCGTTTATTTCACATGTTAAAGAAAACCTTTTGAAAAACAAACAAAAAATCTTTTAATTTCTTTACAATTTTTTTTTTCACCTTAATGTTAATCAGCAGAGTATCTTCCAAAAGAAATTGTTCATTTCGAAACGCACAATGCAAGAAAGTCCATTTTAAGCCAGCATAACGAAATTTTAAATTACTTCAGTTTTCATTAAAAATTATAATATTGTTCTTAGCCAATTTCATTCAGTTTTACTGCCATTTAATAATAAACAGGAAATGTTGAGGACTAGCAAAAGGATATTTTGTGTTATCTTCAAGTGACACTTGTATTGAAGTGTATCAAATGAAGTGAGAAGAGTTTTTGTTTTTTTTATAGAGAAGAAGTAACAAAAGCACAGGATATAGATAGAAATTTAATTGCCTGCCGCAGCCTATGTGGAAAACAAAGTTGATTTACTCTGTATTCTGCTTACAAACAGCATTCATGTAAATACTGTTGCTACGATTCAAATAAAATGTGTTAATGTCCTTAACTGTATGCTGCTGGAAGTTATCACACGTTTTCGTTGCATTCTGTTCATAATTGTAGATGAAATTTACTTTTTAAAATAAAGGATATATGGGAGGCAAGCAGGTCCTTGCACCGATTCAACTGAAATTGATCAGAGACCTTATCTGTACAATTCTGAAAGTTGTTACAGGCTTAAATAATTTTTTTTTGTATCAGTATATACGAGAGGTAGGCGTGTCCTTGCATTTATACCAGTGAAATTACACAAACAATTAGCGTTTACAGTTGTAGTAATACTCATGTATTTTTGCTGTATTCTTGTCAAAATTTGGTTTGCAATTTTTGGAAGCAGGCATATCCTTGCACCGATTGAAAATAAATTTACCAAAAACATTTTATATATAAAACTAGAAATATATTAAAATTTTCACTGCTTAAAATCATATCTGAAATTAATTTTTTTTTATTTAAGGATATATGTCAGGCAGGTATGTCCTTGTGTCCTTGAGGTAAAATTTAACACAGATGTTAGTCACATAATTTTGGAAATAGTCAAATGGGGGGTAGCCATGTCCTTAATAGTTGAAAGTTTTCACTGCAAAGTTTACAGCTAAAATAAAATTCTTTTTTAAATTCAAATTGAATTGAAATAACATTATCTGTATATTTTAAAACTTTTTGATCATAAATGTGGCTATAAAGTTGAGTTTTTAGATTAAGGATATAAGAGGTGGTCGATATTATTTGAACTGGAGCTAACCAGTAAGTTTAACTATAAAATTCTGCAAATGATAATAATATTGCAGCGATTGGAATGCATTTGTAATCTACTATCCAATTTTTGGTATTAGGGATATATGGGATATCCTTGCACTGATTGGAAAAAATTCAACCATCAATTGAATCTTGTAGTTCTACAAATATTCAAGAGTTTGTCTCACAATCTGATCATAAATTTAACTAAAATAATAATTTTGAAAATAAAGGATATATGAAGAGCAGTCATGTCCTTGCACCGATTGAAATAAAACTTACCACACATGTTGACTGTGTGGTTTCACGAATAGTTGCAAACTTTCACTGCATTCTGATGAAAATTTTGCAGAATATCTTAAAATTAATTTTGCAACAATTTTATTCAAACTAAGGGATTTTCACAACTTGTGTGATAAGCGTCATCTTACCCAGTCTCATCTAAATATGTTTATATGATTGCTTAATTTGCTATCATGCCTCGACTTTTGGACAAACAATTACTTTCCTAGAAGCCAGAATTTTTCCGGAAAATCTCTTAGACTTTATTAATTTTTCAAATTACGTTGTGCGCCAAGATAGTGCGAATTATTTTTAAGTACAGTCTTGTGCAATACATTTTAGCAGCTGCCTCTAAATCCATGAAATTGCTCTTCAAATCCAAACAAATTTAAAAACAATTCTTTTTAAAATATTCTAAGAATTTTGATGCAAGGCATAAGTCCTTTAAAAAAAAAAACTAAAAAACAATTTTAAACGAATAATACAACTTTTATGATCAATGAATAGATATTATGAATTGGATAATTTCATTCTCTTAGGTTAAACAATACCAAAATTCAGTTAAGGACAACGCATTAATTATACTTAAATATAGAAAACAATTGTAAATTTTTAATAGCAAATACACGCTTCATAGAAATCAATATACTCAAGTGTGAAAGGACTAGTTTTATGCTTTTAGCAAGAAATCAATTTAAGATTTGTCAAGCTGGGTCATTGTCTCAAAATGATCTCTACTCCCACATAATACATGTATGAAAATGTTGTTCAAATGGTTTAAGAATATTTGTTAAATCATTTGTCTCTAATAAAACTCATTGTAAAGGACATTCAGTAAGCATTTTCATAAAAGGCTAATGGCAATGTATTTGACTACAGTTTACGTCTGAAAAAGTATTCATATTTTTTTTTTTAAGAACATGAGTGTCCTTATTTTAAATTTTGGTTTTATTATTAAAGTCATTTATTGTTTGGCTGCTGCCATATGTTCTTTAGTTCTCTTCAAAAATATAAAAGGTTTTCAAGTTTTTTGTACTCAAAATCTTTTGTTTTTTGTATACTGGCTACAAAAGTGGTTTATATGTTGAAATTGTTTTTTGATTATTGTAGTGTTGAAATTAAATTTGAAGTTTTGTTCTTTTACAAGTTTTTAATTTTTCTGTTCGAACATATTCCTTCGTTTTTTTTCAACAAAGGTCTTTTGTTAAAGAAAATTGAAAATTTATTATATTTTATTAGAGACTAAATGGCATTTATTAGCAATGAGTGGCCTAAAGAAAAACTGTTCTTTTGTTAGTTTAAAAAAAATATCCTTAAATTAAACACTATTTGGTTAAATTTAGCTGTGAAATTTTCATTCCTTTTTTGTTAATTATACCAATAGTTTAAAGAATAATGATTAAACTAAAAATATTTACAGCTGCTCAGCATTTTTTTTACTCCTATGGCAATTTTATATCTGAAAAAATCAGCAATTGTCGCCCACGTATCTTTACTTACAATTCATTAGACCAGTTTTCAATACGTCAGATAAAGTTTTATTTAATTTTCGAATTAGAACAAACATCCAGTTAAGCCTGCTTATATGTTAGATTAGTAGAATTTAGATGAATAGCTGCATTTTGTGCTACAATATGCTAGTAGAACAAAAATGCAAGAGAGTATAAGACTGTAGAAAAGAAAGCAGAGTCTTGTAGGAGAAACTTGAAGAATGTGAGAGAGAGTATAATAGTTTAGAAGAATGTAGAATAGTGTATAAGAGCTTAGATTAGAGTATTTAAAAGTGGACCTTATGAGTATTGCTGCACAGAGTAGAGCTTAGACGAATGTCGGAGAGAATAGCTGAGTGTAAAAAAAATTCAAGAGGGTATAAGTTTGTAGAAGAGAGTAGAAGATTGTAGAAAAAACTAGAAGAATGTGAGTGAGAGTATACTAGTGTAGAAAAGAGTATAATACTGTAGAAGAGAGTAGTAGGGTGTATATAAGATAGGATTAGTGTATATAAAGTTAGACCTTCAGTGTATTTTTTAACAGAGTAGAATTTGTATCAATTTGGAGAGAATGGAAGAGTGAAGAAATAAATTTTTTTTTATCAAACAACTCGCGAAGCGCTTAGCTTGTCTGCGGAAAAACCCAGGGTATATGGCAGGAATCGAACCCGCGACCTCTGAACTGAGAGCCTAGCATCGCTACCACTCAGTCGTAAGTCACCATGTTGAGTATAAGACTGTAGAAGAGAGGCTGTGGAAAAATACTAAAATAATGTGAGAGAGAGTAGAATAGTGTAGAAGAGAAAAGAATAGTGTATTCGAGATTAGTTGAGTGTATAAGATATTACAGTAGAATATACCCAAGTGAAGCTTAAGGGTAGTGGCTTAACAAAGTAATGCTTAGCAGAGCTTCGAGGAATGTCAGAGAGAATAGAAGAGTGCAGAAGAAAATTTAGGAGTGAATAAGAGTAGTGGAGAGTAGAAGAAACTAGAAAAATGTGATTGAGCAGAATAGTCTAGAAGAGAGTAGAAGAGTGAAGAAAAGATTAGAATAGTACAGGAGACTAGTTTAGAGTATACGCAAGTAGACCTTAAACGCAATGCTGACAGAATAGAGCTTAGAAGAGCTTATACGAATGTTGGAGAGAATTAAAAAGCTCAGAAGACAATTCAAGAGAATATAAGAGTGAAGAGGAGAGTAGAAAACTGTAGAAGAAATTAGAAGAATGTGGGAGAGCATACCCAAGTAGACCTTAAGGGTAGTACTTGACACAGTAGAGCTAACAAAAAATCATTTTGAAAAGATTTTTTTATTATAATAGCAGAATATTAAATTATCCCCACAAATTAGAGAACATGCCGCTAATAATACATTTTATAAAACCTGCCATTTTAAGCTGCCTAATCCCATACCACTTACCTTGAACAAAATTTTACACCTTTTTCTTTCTTAAAATAGACCTGTCAAAATTCAATCAAAAATCTGCTGCAATCTCATTCCTGCCTTTTACATGCAACCAATAATTAAAATGTTCATGCTTATTTAGCGGCTTCTTTTATTCATATTAGTTTATTAACTTAAATGTGTACGAGTATGTAATTGGTGTAAATGTTTGTGTACGCCAAAATAATTTGTTCCTTAGCCAATATCCGGTGTTAAAAATATCGAGTTCCTTTTGTATTTGTGTTCGTTATGCCTGTTAAAAATTTTTTTGCTACTGTCTGGGCGGTATTTTAAGAGTATTTCTTTAATTTAAGCCGCCCTTAACAATTAAAACAATTAAATGATTTTATAATTTTTGGAGTTATTAGAGTTTGCTTCATTTATTTGCTTTAGTTGTCTAGGAAAAAAAAAAATTAAAAATATGTCGAGAGTTGCGATTAAGGCAGCAGACATTTAAAATGGAAATAGAAGCGAAAATGTTGTAATTTGAGTTTGATTTTGTTATTTCCAACAAAATTAAGTTAAATATTTTATTAAAACCAGCAGAAGATATACATAGCTGGATGAGCTTGATATAGAGAGGGAATGTTAGTCCCTAAGCTCACTACAAGATAATAAGAATAGCTATACCAATGTTGTAGCAAGCTCAGACGTAACAAAAATCACATTAAGGAGCCATGAAATCCAGCAATGAGAAATCAATGTTGAGAACACATGAAGCCAACAGTTCAGTAAATCAGCATAAAATTGAGATTAACTACACAGGCACTACATCTACCCATTTAAATGGGTAGAATAGTGTGAAATAAACTAGTCTACAACAAAGAATATCAGAGTAGGGCAAAATAGAACAGGCTAGAATAATGTGGAAACTAGTAGAACTAAAGGAAACTAGTAGAACTAAAGGCGTTGGCTGAAACAGTTACAAAACCAAGCCCGGTCTCCCACACTCATTAAATAAGAACACCACGCGTTTTAATTATGTGCATTAGTGTCCCTTTGTATCAGTTGTTGTAGGAAAATTAAAGTGATGAAGGCTTAGACACTACTCACTGAACTACACCGGCTTCAGCGGATACTAATGCTAATGTAGCATCAGAACGCCCTCCTTCGTCAGTATTGTGTAGCAGAACCATCGGCGAAGTAAAATAACCAATGAAATGGCTACTAAACACAGCTTCGAAATTTAATAAGCCTCATTGACACCAGAGGCGCTGCAACGCTGCCTTAAAAAATAACGTGCAAAAAGCACAGGTGCTTCACCATCTGTCTTCTCTATCACTATCCTTTTACCTTTCCCAAAGAAGGTAATAAATACCTTGTAATAGTAGTAGGCATTCATTGCCTGAGTGTTACTTCTCTTTAAAATAGAAAAAATAATACATTAAAATAGAACAGAGTAGAACAAAGTAGAATAGAAAACAATATTTGCAAATAGATTAGCAAAGACTAAAATATAATGGA
Source organism: Nowickia ferox (assembly GCA_936439885.1). Classification (NCBI taxonomy): domain Eukaryota; kingdom Metazoa; phylum Arthropoda; class Insecta; order Diptera; family Tachinidae; genus Nowickia; species Nowickia ferox. The sequence goes on along the minus strand of OW387024.1, from coordinate 18,323,379 downwards.
ATAAAATGCCATAATTTAGAATACAGCAACCTAGAGCAAAATATAATATCAAACAAATTGATACATATAGAAAAAAAATAAAAATAGAGTATAACAAAGTATGATGGAGTAGAATAAAGTTGAATAGAGTAGAACAAGCAAGGATATAGTAGAAAATAGTAGAACTAAAAGAATTATAGTAGAATACAAATACAGTAGAACATAGTAGAACAAAGAAGAATAGAAATGAATATATTGATATAGAATAGAAAGGATTAAAATATAGTAGAAAAGAATGTGATAGGGTAGAATATATATAGCAAACTAAAGTAAAATATAATATAATTTGCTTGATAAATATAGAAAAGAACAGATTAGAATAGAGTAGAACAAAGTATTATAGAGTAGAACTAAGTAGAAAAGAGAGTAGAACAAACAATAATAGAATAGAAAATAGTAGAACTAGATGAATTATGATAGAATAGAATAAAGTAGAGCAGAGTAGAACAAAGAAGAATATAAATGAATATATGTATTGAAATGGAGTAGCAAAGACAAAAATAGAATAGAATATAATAATATAAGGTAGAATATAACAAACTAGAGCAAAATATAATATAACTCGCTTGATTAATACAGAAAAAACAAAGTAGAATAAAATAGAACAAAGCAGAAGGGAGTAGAAAAAAGTAGAACAGAGTAGGAAAAGAAATATAACACGGCTGAAAATAGAACAGATTATACCAAAGTAGAACAGAGTGGAACAAAAGAGAACATAATGGAATATAGTAAAAAAGAGCAAAATAGAGTTGTAAAGAAGATAATGTATTTGTTTAAACTAGAGTATAACATAGAAGAACAGAGTAGAGCAAACCCGCACAGAGTACAATAAAGTATAGAAGAGTTAAACAATAGAGAACAGAATATATTGAAGTAGAATAGAAGAGTATAATAAAGCAAAATAGTGTAGAATAGAGAGGCCAGAATACCACAAAATAAAATAGAGTAGAGCAGTTCAAAATAAAATGCTTACGAGTAACAGATTTATTGGGTGGCCTGTTCAAGTAAAGGGTCCGCCAGATAACTTTTTTTTTTTCAAAAACAGGGCGCAAAACATCGAGTGTAGCTTCGGCTGTGTGGCACGTAGCGCCGTCCTGTTGAAACCAAATGTTGCCAATATCCTCCTCTTCAATTTTTGTGAACAAAAATTCGTTCAACATGGCCCGATAACGATCGCCATTGACTGTAACGGCCACTCCTTGCTCATTTTCGAAAAAAAAAATGGCCCAATTATGCCTCTGGACCAAAATCCGCACCAAACAGTGACTCGTTTTGGGTGCGTCGGCTTTTCAATGTATGCGTGCGGGTTTTTTGTGCCCCAAATGCGACAATTTTGCTTGTTTACATACCCGCCAAGATCAAAATGAGCTTCATCTGAAAAGATGATTTTTTTTTTGGCAAAATCGGCATCTTCTGTAAGTCGATCGCAGGCAATATTTCCCAGCGTTGTTCAAGCGTATACACAACCATATTCGTTCAGCGGAAGGATAAAACTAATTATCTGTCAAATCAGACATGAGCTAAGTGTTACCATTCACGAAATAAGCACTAGTTGAAAAAAAAACGTTAGATGGCGGACCCTTTATTCAATTTAAATCAAGGTGGTCTTAGATATTTAGTCAGTGTAAAATAATGAAATTACTTGGTGAAGTACTTGTTATACTTAAAAATTGATGCAGAGGAACTAAATGTTTAACAGGCAAAAAACTAGATAACAATTTCATACTAAATAGTACAAAAAATAAATAAAAAAATAACATAAAAATAACTTCTTTTGATTTCACTAAGCGCAAAGATAAAACAAATATACCACAAGGAGAATTTTGCAAAAGCCGAAAAAATTTTGAAACAAAACACCTAAAATACAAAAAAAAAATAAGCCCAACAACAAAAACCCTAATGGTACCGTGTCAATAGCGTCACCTGGTACAAGGAGCTAAAAACAATGACTCTGCTCGTTACGGCAACATCAAAGCGTAAAAATTTAATTCGACTTGGTGGTCTATCTTACGCTCTTTGGACTTTTCTTCTTTCCTAAACATGTTGAATGAATACACAAGTGGCGGGCTGGTAGTCAAAGAAAAACTAAAGAATAGATATGTATGTATTTGGTGTATGGACGACCGCCTTCGTTCAAATGTAAAGAAGGATAATCATCAACATAATGAGCAGCAGCATTAACATTTACAACATGATCAATATTGCTATTGCTACACTTTATTGCTACATACGTATAATAATAAGGTAGTACTTACTGTTAACATAAATGTCTGGCTATTTTGTGTGCTTGGTTTGGTGTTCAATTTCACTGATTCTTGTGTGATTTTCAGCTCCTTTAAAGATGTTCTGTTTCTTGGGTGTTGCTAGAGAGTTTGTTGTGTCCTACCGCCTTTAATCTTTATTCCCTTTTTACGAATTTGAATTAGTGCCATATTATACTCAAATCATATGTTATATTAATGTGCTAACATACTAAAGTTGTATGATAAAAGATACCAGCTTTGTTTTTATCTTTTTTTTTTTATCACTTTCATGAACAGTTTTAGGTTTTTTCTTCCTTATTAATGCTGATATATATTTATATATATTTTTAAATTGATTGTATAAAATACTTTCCTTATTTGTTCTAGTTTTAGTGGTTTTTTGTTATTGCCTTTTATAATCTTATATGTAATATGAGGTTATTATTGGATTTGTTAATGGCATGTGTGAGCACATGTGTTTTTTTTCTCTTCTTCTAATTCTTAAAGAAGGTTACAAGTCTTTTAAGGTTAAATGGCAGTTCGAGATGTGTATGAAGTTTATGTGTGGTTTCATGTAGCAATTAGAATTTAATTGTTCCTATTTTGTTTCTTAATTTGTTAAGTAATACTTACTATTTTGGAGATGTTGAAACTTTGAAAAGAAAAAATTAATTAGAAAATAATTTGTCATTCAATAATTTTCAGGATTTATATACTCGTACGTTCCCTTGTGTCACAGCAGAGGTTTCGCACAGAAAACTTTACTGTGTCGTAAAGAAGAATTTTTTGTGTCGCAGCAAATTTGTGACACAATCAACTTTTCTATAAGAAACGAGTGATGAGGTATAGATAACATAGACAACATTTCTATGCAAAAAGTGCAGTGTGACACAGTTGACTTTTTTTTTTTTTATAAGAAAAGTGTGCTGTGACACACACATTTTGATAATAACGGCATGCTGTCACACTGTCACCCATATTTTTGATAACAATACATTCATTTATCTTTTCTATAAGAAAAGTTTGCTGTCACACAGTCAACCATTTTTTCTATAGGAAGGGAGTCCACCATATTTTTTTTTATAGCAGAAGAGTGGGTCATCACGAACAGTTTGCCACCGCATAGTCAACCATATTTTCTCTAAGAAGAGTGTGCCATCACATAGTCATTAAACTTTTCTATAAGAATAGTATACCGCCTCAATATTACTCAATTATATTTATTTTCTATACGAAAAGTGTGCATTCTCAGAGCCAACCATCATTTCTATGGCCATAGTCGGCCATATTTTCCATAAAAGGAGTGTGCCATCACCTATTCAAGCGTTTATTCTATAAGAACCGTGTGATGGCACATACAAAGTTCTATATCTTTTCTACAATAACAATGTCTAGATTAGATTAGATTGGAAAAGGGGAAAGATCTGGTCCAAAGACCGACACTCCGACACCTGATGGATCTTTTGTGCCATAGATCTGTAAATTAAATTAAATCAATCTCTGTGTGACTCTCCTTATGAAAGTCAGCACAGATATTGGAGAAGCCCGAATAATATCATCTGAACACAGAAACTCAGAATGAAAAACACGCCTTCTACTGTTACATAAGACGATAAACTCACAAAGAATGTGTGCCATCGTCTCGTCATCTTCCAAGCATAAATGACACAAAGGGTGGGTGATCGAACTTGGTTACTTTTCCACAGAGAATAGTTCAGTCCAAAGTGACCAGAATGAAAACTAATAACCAGCCGTAAATTATGCCTGTTCAATTTCCGGATGCCATTGTATGTAAATAGCTGCATCAATGCTTTGGCTTGCCTTAAACCATAAGAAGTCAGCCACATTTCCTTGGCGGTAGAAGTGTCATCTTCTTTGATCAGAAATATTACAGTCGACCGACTTACGCCACAAAACGGCTCTGGGCCCATAAACGTAGTAGCAGAGGCCCTCTTGGCCAGTTCATTCGCTTTCTCATTCCCCGGATGACCGCTGTGGCCAGGTATCCAATAAATGGAAACAATGTCTAACAAGAGCAGTGTGATGTCTTTAAATTTTTGTTATCTATGTTCAATTTTTTGAATTGCTGAAAACAGTTTAAAGTTATTTCTTTGTCGGCTGTCACTCACAAATTTTGTTATCATAAAACTTTTTAATACAAATAGTCTAAAATCTATAAAAGTTGTCCCACACCGCTTAGTTATCGGAAAAACCAAACAAGCAGTGGTGCTGTTAAATCAATTAACAATGATTTAACCCATTAATTGCATGAGTATCATTTGGTTAAGGGAAAAAGAATACGAGAATTTAAACCATTCTAGTAGAGATACGAGTTTGCTCATATTTCCATTTTGAGAAATCGAAACCCATAAAAAGCTACTTCGAGTGGAAGAAGGTCGAATATATGGTTGAGTCATTGTGATATTTGCAATAGAATTTTTAAACTCGCTGCCCTTTTTTTTAGCTTTTATATATTATCTAATTGTTAATATTCTTGAGAACAAAAAACTCAGAAAATCCTAATGCATCATGTCTTTTAACATGTGCAAATTAGTTACACTTTGTTTATTTTATTTTTATTTTTTACTAAAATGTCATTTTTAAGTCCTAAATCCTTAAAACCATAATGACATATGGCTGTGGAAAAATTACACCCCCTCTTACAAGCAGTCCTGAGCAGGATTATTAAGTAAAATCAATACGAGTATAAATTATTGCTAACGTTCAAACAATTTTCCACGCTTATCACTTTGTTCTCATTTCATTAATTTACAACCTCCTTATATTGTGTCTTAAATATTTTGTTAAAGATCATCTCTTTAGTTACGCTTGTTTTACAACACCATGATTCATTATCCCCTTTATTCATGTACGTTTTACGAAACTAGGATTCATTATCCTGTTTGTTTGTGTGTGTTCATCATCTGTAGGAATGTGCAACGAGTCACACTCACGGAAATCAATTCGTTTTAGTTGATTGAATATCAATTAACAATAGAATCCTTTTTCTTATTATATATTTATGTTCATCTTTTCTATAAAATTTTTCCAGATGTTTAAGCAAGAAATTGTAATTTTTATGCTGGTGTTTTATGCGCTCGTTGCTCCTTTTTGCTTTCATTAAAATGCTGCTCTATTTTCATGTTTCATTTAGCAAGATGGTATACGAGTATTTGAAGATCGAGTGATTAAAGCATTAAATAAGTGTTAAATGCGTTAAATAAGCTTATCAAAAAATAGGTAAACATTGGCAGCAAATAAAGACATTTAAAGACATAAAACTCTGACAATTAAACTAATGGAAAGTAAGGATCAGGCATGATGAGTTTGAAGAGTTATTTAGACTATATTAGTTTGCTGGTGAAACGACTGTTTTTTTTTCAAATAATTATGTCTAACTGTTGATAAAAAACAAATTTTTATTCGATTAGCAAGTCTGCTTTTATTTTGGGCATTAGGAGATTGCCAAATGCCAGCCCTGGAAAGTATAAAACACTTTTCAAGCACCTGCTATGCCATTGAGTACAATATGTTTTTTTTTAAGCAAATGCATGCTTGGCTAATTTTAACAAATAATACATTTAGAGTTACATTTCAATAAGCCTTTGATCTTTTGCCATTAAATCGCTGGAAAATTGTTTTAAAGTTTGGTTCCTAAGTCAATATTTTTTTTATTTTTTTTTTTTTGAGAAAAGAAAACATTTTATTTCACTTTTTAGCTCTCTTTTAATCTTCCTGCAAATTTTTCTTTAGCAAACATTATTTATACTGGCGCTCTTAAGTGACCGGTACATAATGAAGGCTAAACAGCTTAAAATATTGTACATAAAACATCTCATATAAATAAATCAATAAAGTTAAAAAAAAATACAGATTTTGTTCTTAAATCAATAAGTCAAAAAATAAACAAAATTTATTTAAATAAATATAAGCCGAGATATTTGTTAAACAAATTGTAAATTATGCCGGCAAAAAGGCAGTAGTCATATTTGTGAAAGAAGAACACATGTTTTCTAACTCTTAAAAATTCAGAGGCTAATTGCAGCAGGCCGTCTTATGTTTAAAAGATATTTAGGAAGCTGTTTAAATATTGAAATGATGGACATTAAGCAAGGTTTTTTTCGCTTACACTTAAAGAAATAATATACATATATGTACATATTTTATAATTTTGTATTAACCAGAAAGCCAAAAATATGTTTAAGTAATGTATTTTATTTAAATTCCAAAATTTATTTACAAATATTTATACATAGTAATAATTGCCAAGAGTGTAGATTAAGGCCATGTCAAATTAATCAAACAATATGAAAAATAGGCCTTAAATATTCGATATATGTACATATATAAAAGAGGCTTAAAAGCGTGTGCGAAGGAACCTCAGCAAATATGCAAAACTCTAGAGTAATATTAAAGTATGCAAAACAAATGCAAAAATATGCACTATCAAATCAACCATAAATATCTTTAATGTGTTAGTACCTCCATAATATGAACAATTCTAGCGTAATATTACAATATGCACTCTAAAATCGACTTAATAATATCTTTAAATGATGTATTATATATCTAATATGTTAGTAACTCTAAAATATGTTTAATTCTAGCGTAGTACTAAGATATGAAAACCATATGCTAAAATATGCACTATAAAATCGACGATAAATATATTTAAATGATTGCTAATGCATTTAATACATTAGTACCCGTAAAATATGAACCAATTTAGCGTAATATTTAAATATACAAAACATATGCAAAAATATGCACTTTAAAGTCGACCATAAATATCATTAAATGATTGCTAATACATCTAATATATCACTACTCTTAAGATGTGAAAAATTTAAGCGTAATATTTAAATATAATATAAAATAATATAAAATCGACGATAAATATATTTAAATGATTGCTAATACATCTAACAAATTAATACCCCTAATATATGAAAAATTTTAGCGTAATATTTAAATATGCAAAACATATGCAAAATATGCACTTTAAAATCGACGATAAATATCCTTAAATGATTGCTAATACATCTAACACATTAGTACCCCTAAAATGTGAACAATTTTAGCGTAATATTTAAATATACAAACCATATGCAAAAATATGCATTTTAAAGTCGACCATAAATATCATTAAATGATTGCTAATACATCTAATACATCAGTACAAAAAAACATATGCAAAAATATTCACTATAAAATCGACGATAAATATATTTAAATGATTGCTAATACATTTAATACGTTAGTATCCCTAAAATATGAAAAATGTAAGCGTAATATTTAAATATGCAAAACATATGCAAAAATATGCACTATCAAATCGATGATAAATATATTTAAATGATTTCTTATACATCTAATACATTAGTACCCGTAAAACATGAAAAATTTAAGCGTAATATTTAAATATGCAAAACATATGCAAAAATATGCACTATCAAATTGATGATAAATATATTTAAATGATTTCTTATAATCTAATACATTAGTACCCGTAAAATATGAAACATTTTAGCGTAATATTTAAATATGCAAAACATATGCAAAAATATGCACTATCAAATCGATGATAAATATATTTAAATGATTTCTTATACATCTAATACATTAGTAGCCCTAAAACATGAAAAATTTTAGCGTAATATTTAAATATGCAAAACATATGCAAAAATATGCACTTTAAAATCGACTATAAATATCCTTAAATGATTGCTAATACATCTAATGCATCAGTACTCTTAAGATGTGAAAAATTTTAGCGTAATATTTAAATATGCAAAACATATGCAAAAATATGCACTATAAAATCGACGATAAATATATTTAAATGATTGCTAATACATGTAACAAATTAATACCCCTAATATATGAAAAATTTTAGCGTTATATTTAAATATGCAAAACATATGCAAAAATATGCACTTAAAAATCAACGATAAATACATTTAAATGATTGCTAATACATTTAATACGTTAGTACTCCTAAAATATGAAAAATTTAAGCGTAATATTTAAATATGCAAAACATATGCAGAAACATGCACTTAAAAATTTAAGATAAATATCTTTAAATGATTGCTAATACATCTAATACATTAGTACCCCTAAAACATGAACAATTTTAGCGTAATATTTAAATATGCAAAACATATGCAAAAATATGCACTTTAAAATCGACTATAAATATCCTTAAATGATTGCTAATACATCAAATATATTAATTAGTGCTTATACAAAAATTTTGGAAAAGTTGTTTAAATTTTAAAGGGCCTCAAAATATATGATTGTAAGACTAAAAAAGCAAAAACATGCCACATTCGAAAATATGCCCCACTAAATCAAATTAAAAGGTTCTTTGAAAAGAGGCAGACACATAATTTTCGCAAGTAAATATGTAATTTACACTAAAATATGTTCTTAGCACTGAAATATTGACATCTGCAAAAATATTCAGTCCAAATTCAACTGTAAAATGTTTTTAAAAGCTACTAAATATATGTAAAATAGACAAAAATATGCCAATAAATGCCATAATGAAAATATATGAAAAAATATGCACTCAAAACTCTACATAAGAATAGTTTCAAAAGAGCTATAGAATGCATAAATATCATATGGAAATATTTCCTTAACACCGAAATATGCACAAGTGCACAGATATGATATTGAAATATGAAAAAAATATGCACAAGTATTCTTCCAAAAGCTTTTGTATATGACTTTAAGACCTGCAATTAAAACATAATAAAAATATTTCAAAAAATTAACGCATAATTTTTTTCTCCTGGAAATATGCTTTCAACACGGAAATATGTACATGTATGGGTGTTATGGTAAAATATGCAAAAAATATGCAATATAAATGCGATTCAAGTATCTTTCTTGTGAAGCTTCTCAACCTATAAAAATCACTAGTATAAACAATTGTATGATCTTCAGCAAAAACATACATTTATATGTTATAATAAAAATATGTATAGGCGGTTTTTTTAGAGTGTCACAACTATGAGTTGGCATCATTGCATTATTTGAACAGCCATTTAACAGCTGATGTTTGCTTTTTGTTTAGTTTGCTTTGCAATTTCATTGTGAATTGACTTACACCAGAGCAACGCGTGCAAATTGTTCGGCTAATGGGCTGAAGCACAAATTGATATTGATTTTGAGTTTCCATTAAAAATTTTACTTTCCGATGAAGCCCATTTCTGGTTGAATGGGTACGTGAATAAACAGAATTGTTGCATTTGGAGTGAGGAGAATCCACAGAAAATTCCTGTTTGGTGCGCTTCATGAGCTGGCGGAGGGAGTCATTGGCCCATATGTCTTAAAAAACAATGATGGTCAGCATGTTAGTGTCAATGGTGAACGGTATAGGAACATTATTCGAAAATTATTCGTACCTCAATTATGTGGCATTAATCTTGCTGGTATGTGGTTCCAACAGTAGGGAGCCACATGCCATATACCGGGCGCTACAATTGGTTTACTCAAAGAAACTCAAAGTTGTGATTTCCATACAAAGGCTTTCAAATGAGCAAACAGCTTGAAAAATATACTCCTATCAAGAACATATTTATGTAGTTAAACGCGAAAATGCTATTTTAGGACGAAAATATGGCAATATATGCCAAAATAGAAATATATGCAAAAAATATGCAAATAAGCGCGCACAAAAATTGGACGAAAAAATTTCTTAAAGATATTTAATAAGCATAATATCATCTGAAAATATGTTTCAAATCTTAAGAACGCGGGATTATGCCGTAATACATATAAAAATATGCAAAAAAAAATATGCCAAAATATGCACGAAAAATTTATATCGAAATGCTTGTAAGGTTTTGACTAAAATACAAAAGAAATAATCTCATAACAAAGCGAGGCCAAAATTCTTAAAAAGCTCAAAGGCTAATAAATATCTGCCGTCATGTGACATAAAAGAAAATACAATTGCATTAAAGTTGCAACCGTTGCAAACGAAATTGTAGCCAATACTTATTTTAAATGAACCCTTTTTAACGCTCTTAAATTTTGTCAATTCTTCTCCAACCTCTTGGCCAAAAAAAAATCTATTGATTTTTAAGACTTCTATAATAAAGATAAAACTTATTTAACTTAAAAAGCTCGAAGGCTAATAAATATCTGCCGTCATGTGACATAAAAGAAAATACAATTGCATTAAAGTTGCAACCGTTGCAAACGAAATTGTAGCCAATACTTATTTTAAATGAACCCTTTTTAACGCTCTTAAATTTTGTCAATTCTCCTCCAACCTCTTGGCCAAAAAAAATCTATTGATTTTTAAGACTTCTATAATAAAGATGAAATTTATTTTACGCAAAAAAAAATTTTTTTGCTAGGCTAATTTAATAATAATAATAATAATAATTTAATAGCTTAATTAATATGTTATTTGTGTTTTAGAAAATTTTCAACAAATTAAGCCATGAAATTAAGTGTAAAACCAAGGTTTCACCAAATATTTCTTCCTAGGGCATTATATTTCTAAATTAAACAATTTGTTTAAATGAACAAAAGCAAAACTTAAACGATGACAATAAAATTACGGAGAAAATTTGCCAAATTTCATAGTATGGTTTTTGAATTCTAAATAATTTAGGGGCTTTGAAAGGGAATTCGAAATGCTGATTTTAAATAGAGTGAATTGCAAAATAGCAGAGATTGTGGCCATAACCAAACAGCTGTAGACAGTTCTATTGATACTGACTTTTGCTTTTTCGTTTGATACAAAATCAAAGTAATGGCACAAATTGATTTGGTGCAAAGTGTCTTTGGTTTAACCTGACTTTGAATTACATGCCGTTTATAAATCTTCAAGGCGTTACAAATTGTTTCTCAAGAATGTATTGGATATCATGAATATAAATTCAAAGACTAGGAAAGTAAATGTAACCTGCTGTGGGCAGGCATGCTTAACGTTCACGTTTGTCTCTTTTAAGGTCTTCGGTAGCCAGGACATTTCTTTTTGCCACATAAACTTAGACATTTATGTATGACATATGAAAGACACACTTCTTTATTTCATTTAATTTGTTACGCTGAATTTTGTTTTGTATGTTTCTTAACGTGTTCAATCACTGTCGTTTGTAATTAAAATCTTTTGTTTCTTCTCAGTATTTTCATGCCAAATTAAAACTTTTTCTAGCCAAGAAACCCAAGCGCTATGTTTTTTCTTTTGTTGTGTTACATGGCCACACAGAATCGATTTGTTCTGTTTGACTGAAATTCTGAAACCAATAATTCTTATATAAAATTTGTTACAGCTGTTTGCTACGGACATTTACTGCATTTTTATGCTGTTTTTAAACCGTGAATTCTAGAGCAAGTGAAACATTAATATTTCTCTCATTTTTCTACATATACTCGTATATCTAAATAATTATGCGTCAAAATTTGCAAATCTTTTTTTTTTAATTTATTTTCATCGAGCTATTTTAAAGCAATTTGCTAGAATTCCATATAGGAAATACTGAAGTTTATTTATTTGATCTAACGTCTTTATTTTTATTTGGAACTTTTGCTTGTTTTGTTTTGTTTAAGCAATGTCTTTATGCATTTCGTTGCTGCTCATGGAGTTCGTCAGTAGACTTCAATCCAAAAGATTTTGAAATTAGCTTATGCCGAGTACACATCTGGCACACATGTACCCAAAAAAGCGTAACAATTAATTACTAATGAAAAACTGCTTGATTCAGACACTTAATGAACCTTAGTGCACATTTTGTCTATTTTTATAGCACATATCGCTCATTTACTCAAAGAACGTCATAACTCAAAAAACTAGTTCCCGAAAAACAAGTTAAAATTTTTCAATTTACACACAACTTAATGGAAAAATTAAATTAAAACATAAAATGAATAGTGATACTTACAAATGTATTTGCCAAAGGTAAAACAATAGTTGCATACACAATAGAATCATTTCTCATATTCCATTTCATTGAAAATTTGCGTTAAATAGCTGATGTTAATAACAATCAATCTCTACCCCAATAGATAGACATGGGTGCTCATGAAGTGCGTGGCTACACAGAAAAATATCGATATTTCCCCCAATTAATAAAGTCTAGTTTAATTTTTTTCTCTTCTTTGGAAACTTACATTAATAAATAAAAATATTTCATTCAATAAGAATTTAAATTACTGAACTTAAGCCCGATTAAGAAATTATTTCTGATTTAATTTTTCTCTCAATAGCTGACTAAACAAGATATTTGTATACAATTTTTACATATTTTTTTTTTGATGCAGTAAATTCCAAATTAATGTTATTTGGTAATGAATTTAAAAAATTTAAGAATCTAATCATTTGGCCATATAATACGTAATTTCTTTGATACTACAGTGTGACATAAAATAATTTTCTGTTTTGTTATTGATTTTTTTCTAAAAGTTCTGGGCAATCAATACTACCATTGATCAAGTCATAGATAAATAGCATTGACTGTACTTTACGCCTTTTTTCCAAAGACATCATATCATATATGTAGGTACCGTGCTGTATACGATGGATGCGGTCTTATAAAATTAAGGTGAGACAATGCATAGTGAATAAAACGTTTAGGTATCTTTTCAATACGGGCGATATGAATTGCTTAATTGCTTTTTACAATTAATTTATTTTCATAAAAATGCTCCTCTACTTAAATACCTTGTCAAATAATATCTTCTTCAAAAAAACTATATTTTCCATAAAGATATTCTTTTAAAGAAGAAATGTTAAAAAAAATACTTTTTTCTTGCCTATTTGTTAATAATATTTATTAGAATAAATTGCAAAAAATTTAAAAATTTAAGATTTTTGTTTTATACATTTTTTTGTATGTTTCTTGTTAAAGTAAATTTCAAATACTGTTGCATGTATCTTACTTTTCGCTATGTGCCACAACTTTAGTTTTAAGCTGATCAGTGGCTGATAAAAACAAAAAAAAAAATTATCATCAGGCTTTTTTTTTCAACAAATAAAATTATTGAATCATTCAATGACTTAATTAAATGTATGATCTATGTCAAAACAACGCGAGAATTTAAAAAAAAGTATGATAATATTTTGGTTTTCACCAGCATACCCGGTCACACATCATTTTTCCATCTCTAGTTGCACCCAAAATGACATGACAAACAGTTAAATTGTTCTATAGGAAATGAAAAAAAAAAATAGAAAAACTACCACCACAAGTAAATTATTTTCACAAGTTAAATTAACCAATAAATGACCTGCCACAATCTCTCGATACATGCACTCACTCGTATGGAAAAACGAGTGCGAGTGAGTGAGACTGGCGTGGAAAAGTTAAAAAGACACCATCACATCACAAAGGAATGTATGTATGTATGTAGTTTTTGGCAAACATTTTACGTTTTTTTCTCTTTGCATTCAACATTTCAGTTTACGATCACTTCCACTTTTTTGGAATCTCTGTTGGAATCAGCTCAGACTCTGCATACTCGTACATGTGAATTCTTGTAGTTGTATGTCACTACTACATTCGTGTGTTTAGTAAGTCCTTGTAAAACATTGCATTAAAAATAAAACACCACCCCTAAATTTGGTAGCAAATGAGGGTGAGTTTCTACAATTCCTGCTCATAAATTTTTGGTATAAATACCAGCGGCCGATGTGCAACAGGCATACACTACAAGTGCATCATTACCAGCTGTAACATCGTATTATTTCTCGCAAAGTTTTATTTATATAACAAAAATACTCGGCAACAATCAAAACAACATCTTTGTCCTTTAACGAGAAACACTAGCCTCCAGTGACGATGTATTTCTTGCCTTTGAAGATAGCAGCCAACCTGTACCGAACGAACACCTCTAATCAGCAACGTCAAAAAAAAACCCCCCGCAGCCTAGATAATTTTACTACCGGCTGGAGCGAAGAAAGGCCTGTTGATTTTCCATAAAATCCCGACTTCTCAAATCAGCACTTTTTGGTTCCAGTTTAACAACAGGAAAAGGTTTGTGTGTGGTTTCGTTGAAACATCCTTAAACAAAACGTTGTAAAATAATTTTGTTTAAACTTAAATCGAAAAGCTTTAAATTTTGAAATGTGTGTAATTTTGCTTGTAACTGAAATGTGATTTGTTTCAATAAGTATTCATAGTTTTAATTAAAAAAAAAAAACAATCATTGTCTTCCTCCTTAATAAATTGTCATCATTTTAGTTTTAATTTTTTAAGAACTTGTCTTCCGGTTTGTTTGTTTTGCTCTAATTTAAGTTTAATTTTTAAGTAACTTTTTAAGCATTTATCTTCCTGTAAATAAAAATAAATAAATGTTTAAAAAACGGCCCTAAAAATTTGTTTGTATTAATTTCTTTTAGATATTTTTAGAGAAAAATAGTGAAACAATTTTGCAAGATTTTTAGAAAATTTTCATAAGAATCTGTTTTTTTTGTTAAGAAGAAAAAAAACATTTAAAGAAACCTGCTTTAGTTAAAAATTTTTAAAAAAGCATACATTTCTTTAAGAAAATATTGAAAACAATTGGAAAATTGTTAGAAAGTGATATTTTTTTTTCCTAAAAATTAAAAATTTGCTAGAAATCAGTGTACTCGTATGTACGAGTATTAATATTGAAAAACTAAAAATATTTTTTGAAGAAAGTCATTTAATTAAAAAAATATATAAAAAAAAAATTTATTTCCTTAAAGAAAAAAATGATCAAGAAATAGTTTTTACACAGAAGTGCTTTTTGTTTAAATGAAATTGATTTTTTCTTGTGTATTTTATAATGTGCGTGAAGATTGTTTTAAAGAAAAAAGTCGCATGTGATAAATTTTTTTCTCATGCTGAATTTCAGCCTTTTACTAAAACTGCCACTGTGGCCAAAGTCTTCTTTCTCAGCGAACAAAACCTTTTGAAAATGAAAATAACTAACAGAACTATCAAATCACGTTTGTAGAATATCTGGGAGCAAATTATCGCATGCAACATCGAACAAAATTTCAAGATATTTCCATTTAAATTCCATTGAAATATTTTTTAAATTTCGTTTAATATCGAATGCCGTAGAAAATCTTAATATATATAAAAATGAAAAACACGTTTATTTGTTAGGGGTGAACTCTTCAATGCCCTAACAGATTTTCGCCTTCCACCCCACAAAATATTTGTAAAAGACCGGTGCGTGTTTTTATATATATTCTACCCCGGTAAATGCTACGCCCTTTTCAGAAATAGTGATTTTAATAATATAAGTTAATCTATGATATAAAAATGAATCGCTGAATGTGTTGCTAAGCGCAAATCTTGAGAACAGCTGGAACAATTTCGCCAATTCTGTTTTTATAATATTTCTTGAAGTACGAGGAGGGTTCTTACGGAGAGAAAATTTTAAAACTATGACCAGGACCGCGATAGGGGGGAAATTTCTGCCCCTCTGAAACGTCCAAACCGAGTTTAATGAAATTTAGAACATAGATAGATCTGCGTCCAAAAAGTCACATAGGCCATGTACATTTTTAAAATTAGGACCAGGAGGGCGATAGGGGGAAATTTCTGTCCCTCCAAAAAGTTCAAACCGATTTTAATGAAGTTTAGAACATAGATAGATTTCCATCTAAAAATTCGCATGGTCTATGTACATTTTTCGAACAAGGACCAGTAGGGCGAGGGGGGCGGGATTGCAGTCCCTCCGAAACATTCGAACCGATTTTAATGAAATTTAGAACATAGATAGATCTGCGTCTAAAAAGTTACATATGCTATGTACATTTTTAAAACTAGGATCAAGAGGGCGATAGAGGAAAATTTCTCTCCCTCCGAAACTTTAAAAATCAATCAAATTACTGAAAATTAATTAAATATTTGTGTAATGTCTTTCCTTCAAATTTATTTTAGTTGTTGGCGTATCAACGCGCGCAGGGTACAGCTAGTGTTAAATAAACTATTAAGCGTGATTTAAAAGCCCTCTTAGTTGGTTTCATTTCACAACAGATTAGATACGCTCTAGAATAAGCTTTCACTCACTGTGATTGTTTTTGTAAAAGAAAGGCAGTGATTTAGTGGGAAGTTCTTATAATTTATAAGAGGAAATGATTATTGCATGAGATATTCCCCCTTATCGTGATTGGCGTATTTTGACTTCGACTACGACGTTTTTGTAATAGATTAAAGAAGACTTCAACAGTTTTTCTTTAATCTAGTGCCAAACGGTCGTAATCGAATCAATGTGAAATACGCCAACCACGATAAGGCAGATTTTTTTTAAATCCTATTTAACTTGACACATGCAGCCATAAGTCTGAACTTAATGACTGGCATTCAATTCACAATATTGATTATTAATTATTTAAAGAAACCCATCAGGTCTGACTGACGAGAGTTGCATCGAATCCACAATGTCTATTATAAATTTTTTTTTTAAACTGAGCTAATCGTATTAACAGCACGTTGTGCTAATCGTTACGAACTCTTATTTGTTTGAATATTTTGACCGTTTTATGATTAATACTCACAAAGCGGATCGATATTAATCTCGGTACAAATCTTCGGCATGTCCTTCACTCCGTTTTCACAGCTGTTGTTGCATTGAAGTCCTCTTTTTATTGTTTCCACAGCCCGAAGGCGAGTTAAAGATATGCCGAAGAGCTTTTCGACATGGCCCAGCTTCAGGTTGTGTGGCACTCAACTTTCTTGCTTTTGTTTGCATGAGTTCTTTAAGTATGTGCAAAATTTTGATTGTCCTAATCCCAACGACTCAACTGCACAAGTTTCTTGTGTTTGTCATAAATATTAATCCTATTAAAGCGCCCAATTTTTCATTTTATTGAAAATATATTTTAGAAATAAGGACTGAATTCAATTCTTGCAGGAGTACTGAAGATAATTTTAACAAAAGTACGTAAAGTAATTTTTTCAAAAAAGTACTAAAAGTATTTTATTTGATAGTAACAGCATTAATTTTTTTAAAAAGACAATAAATGTTATAAAAAGAGTAATTTCTTTAAAGCAAATACAGTAATTTTGTAAAGAATTTTTTTTTAAATACTTCAAAAAAAGTACTAAATTTGTGACTTGAAAATGTACTAAAAATTCGTAACTTGCAAAAGTACTAAAGATATTTTTTTTTTAGAAAAGTACTAAATATAAATTTATCTAAAGTAAATTCGTTACAAAAAAATAATGAAAGCAATTTCTTTAAGAAATGCATGTACAATAATTTTATAAAAAAAAAATGTAAAAAATATCTTTTTTTAAGTACTAAATTCGTAACTTGAAAAAAAAACTTGAAAAAGTACTGATTTCGTAACTTGAAAAAGTTTTTTTTTTTAGAAAAGTAGAAAACATAAATTTCTTTAAAGTGAATTAAATGTAACGAACGAAATTTCTTTAAGAAAAGTAACAATAATTTTGTAAAGAAAATTAAAAAAAAAATATTTTTTTAAAGTACTAAATTCGTAACTTGAAAAAGTACTAAATTCGTAACTTGAAAAAGTACTAAAACTTTTTTAGAAAAGTAAAAAAAAAAATTTCTTTAAAGGGAATTAAATGTAACGAAAGCAATTTCTTTAAGAAAAGTAACAATAATTTTGTAAAGAAAATTAAAAAAAATATCTTTTTAAAGTGCTAAATTCGTAACTTGAAAAAGTACTAAATTCGTAACTTGAAAAAGTACTAAAGTCGTAACTTGAAAAAGTACTGAAATCGTAACTTGAAAAAGTACTAAACGTTTTTTTAAGTACTAAAAATAAATTTATTTGAAGTGAATTAAATGTAACGTACTCAATTTTTTTTTTAAGAAAAGTGCCATAATTTTATAAAGAAATATTTAAAAATAATTTTTAGTACTAAAATCGTAATTTGAAAAAGTACTAAAATTATTTCTGTGAAAAGTACTAAAAATAATTTTCTTTAAAGTGTATTAAAAGTACTTTTTTAAAGCATTAAGTACTAAATACACTTTACACAAAACAAGGTGCGAAAAGTAAGTTTTCCAAAATCGTACTAAATTTTAAAATTTGTTAAAAAAAAGTACTAAAATTAAATTTTTTTTTAAACAAATGTATTTCTTGGGAAAAAGAAGAAACTAAATTAAAGTATTATAAAAAAAGTGCTACAAATATTGTTTAGAAAAAAGTATGTGCTAAAATTATATGAATAAAATACCTTCAATCTCTGCAAGTCGATTCTGTGCTATTTTTATATTCCAAAAATAATATCGATGCAACTAAAATTTTATGACAAGCACACTGCAGTTTTTTTTTCATTTAATTTTAAAACTAAACTTACACTTCAATTTTAATTTTACAGGCAAAAAAAAATTTTTTTATTTGAAATTCGTGCGGAAAATAAATATTTTTTCCCCCCACTTTTAACAGTTTTGCTATAAAAATTGAAAGTTGCAATACTTCAGCTTTAATTTTTCAGTAATTTTAACGTGTGAACTAAAATGAAGAATAACGGTATGTAAGCTCTTCTTAAATATCAGAATTCGTTCTTAAACTCGAAAATTTATTTTTGTTATAAAATTTCAATGGCTGCGAAACGTTTTTATTTGTTGTATAAAAATACTTTTCAAGGATTTGTTATTTTGTTTTCACACCACTTATCTATTTGCAGCTACACTATGAAGACTTGCTTTTATTTTGTGTTTCTTATTATGTTAAATATTTTGGCGTTAACCTCATGTAAAGAACCAGATAAATTGGTATCCAAATTAAGATTTTTACCTTGTGATGACGCTCGTAAAGGGATACCTGATATAAATGGAAACCGCTTACCCAGCGCATTCGGAGGATATTTAGGCGGCTACCCACAGTAATCGTACAACAGCGAGTTGCGTGAGGAGTTTCTTTTTTAGTTCTAGAGTAACGGACAGAAATGAAATATGCAACTATTTAAATAAATTTGTGTTTACTATTAATTGAAATTTGAAATATTTTTATTGCTTGATTTCTAATAGTTTGTGTGACATTGAATTTCTTATGGACTTAAGGCTCAGTTAGCCCACTGTAATGTAATGTAACTGCAACAGTAGGAAACAGCTGATCGATATTGTTATGTGAAAATGTTAATGGAAATGGTTATAGAGATGTAATGTAACGTAACCTACTTTTCATATAAAAATAGGGATCAGCTGTTTCCTACATTGCAGTTACATTACATTACCGTCGGCTAACTGAGCCTTTATGCAGGGCTTCAGATGTATCGTCTCTCACTCTCACTCTCTCTCTCCCTGTGTCTCTCGAATTATTTAGGGTGACAACACAGGGAAAATGACTCTTATTAATAAATCTTTGAAAAGTTTACTCAAATAACTATTATATTTGAATAATAGGCAGATTTTGTAAAAAAAAAAATTCTAAACTTTTCTAATTTGTATGAAAAATAAAGAAAATTCTTTTCAAAAAATATATTTTTCATACAAGCTCCCGTCTTTCCTATAAAGAGCATATGGCCTCAGAGAATATAAAAAAAAAGTTGTGGCGCCCTGAAAAATATTCTTAAGCAGATATGAAAAAAAAAAATACTTCTAAGCGCAAAAAATAATCTAGAAATGAATTCAATATTATTCACAAATTTTCATCATTCAATATGATACTGGGCAAATGACTTGCACAAATTACTTTTCCAATTAATCCAATCTTTAATTAAAAAAAACAAATATTTGTAAATCATCAATTGAAAATTTAGTTTTTTGTTTAAAAATTCAATTGATTAAAAATTTGGTTAAAAATTTAAATTACAAATTTAATCGATTAGAAGTTAGATTACAAATTTAATTGATTAAAAGTTTAATTAAAAAATTAATTGATTAAAAGCTTGATTAAAAATTTAATTGATTAAAAGTTAAACTAAACATTTTTTAATTGAGTAAATAAAAAGTTTAATTGAAAATTTCAAGCATTAAAATTTTAATTAAAAATTTCATTCAGTCAAACAGAAGTTGATTTAAAATTTTTTTATTAACTAAAATATTTAATTGGCACAATTAATTTTTTAATATATTTTTGGCTTTTTTTCAATTAAATATTATATAATAACGTATAATGCCGTCGTTTTTTTTCTTCTAAAAATAAGGGCAACCTATTTGGACTGCTCAAATAGATTTAGATAGATTTCATGTTCATTATGAAGTGAACATTTATTATTCACGTAAAATATATGGGAAAACATTTATTTTATAAATTAACACCAGTACTTTGATTTGATAAGTCTTTCATTTATTAAAAATCAAAAATTATATAAGTAAACAAATTTGACTCTTGAAGAAAGCACAGTGATAGGCATCAGCCTAAAAACACACCAAAACCAGGCATAAATTTCAAAAAACCACTTCCTAAGCCATGTATCATGCCCACTGTGCTCTCTGCTCCTTCTTCTACGGCATCAGGCATTGCGCGAATAGGTAAATCATTGACCATGAGGGCCGACACATAGTGCAATAGCGAAATCATGGCAATAAAGCAAATTATATTATTCATAGTAAAACTGAAAGGTAAACATTTAAATGATTTAAAATACAAATACAAAAACAAACAAAAGCTTTGCCTACCCCTAATTTACTTTCTTGGCGTTACGAGTATATTTTAATTGAAGTGACGAAAAGTTTTAGTATTTATTGCAAAACTGTAGTAAATTTTTTTGCTTAAAATACAATTATCTTTAAACACGAGCTTCATTATTTCAGTTTAAATAATTGAGATAAGAAAGGAAAACCCATAAACTTTCATTCGTGTTAATAAAATTCTATTTATAATTGATTTCGCTTAATAACCCCCCCCCCCCCCCGCACTTGCTTTCTAAATTTTTTGTAATATTATTTTCTTTCTCAAAAACTTTTTTATACAAGTTCGTTCACTAAGTAAGACTTACTATGAGTAGTTTCCACAATGCAAGCAAGCGACTTGTCTAGAAAAAATATCTGAGTGATTCCTATAGAAACGTTCTAGACAAGTCGCTTGATTGTATTGAGGAAACTACACAATAATATTTGCAAGACGATCGTGTTGCTATCTACAGGGTTTCTGGTAGCAGTTTTATATTTTCAAACTTAAATAAAAAAAAACGTAATAATTGACACAAAGTTTTATTCAGAGCCATTGAACGATAGAATGGAAATGCGGATTTAATTTTTTAAAGAGTATGTCATCCAGATGACTTCCATCGAGTTGAACACACTGTTCAAAATGAAGCCTTGTGTTCTGTGCCACACGCTGCTTGGTTCAATTGAGCTGATTTCCCGACGAATATTTTCATTTAAAACCACAAGAGATTGTAGATTGTCATTAAAACCCTCTCCTTGAGATAGCCCCATAAAAAAGACAATCCATGGGAGTTAGATCGGCGACCTCGGTGGCCATGGGATGTTCCCAAAGCGACTGATCAGTTTTTGGGGGGAAATTTTCCAGAAGCAAATTCGTAGAAGCTCTGGCTGTGTATGCAGTAGCCCCATCCTGTTGAAACCACGTGTGTAAAGATTACGATGGATGAGCTCGCAGGTTTGGCTAAAATATAAGGTTTCTGTAGAATTTTGGGCATTGCGACAAATTTTCTATAAAAATATTAATAATGTAGTAACTTTCATGTAGAAAAATTATTACTGTGATAAAGTTCTTATAGAAAATTATCACTGTCTTTATTAGAAAATATGTCACTTTGGTAATTTGCTAAGTTCTTGTGCAAAATTTTGTTAAGAAAAAATCTGCAAAACAATAAAAAAAAACAAAAATTGCGAACACAGAAAATCATTTAAACAAAAAACTTTCAGAATGAAATTATCGCCTAACAGCCAAACCATTGTTTTTTAATTGTCTAACTGATGTTCCACGCGCAATGCTTCTTTTCAAGGTCTTGAGTTTGATAAAGAGCAGAGGAAAGAGCTCACATTCTCTTGTCACTTTTCTCATACAACCTTAAGACTTTGCAATGTAAACTTTCCGTGCGGAAAAAACGTATTTTTTTTTAAATATTTATTGCACATTTTGAAAAAAAAAATTCATTCATTTGTAAAAAATACTCATTTTTTATTTTATATTATATTATTATATAGGGTGTTTTTTTTAGAGGTATAGAACTTCGAATTGAAATAAAACACAAGAAAATCGTTTTAATGTCTATCAATTTGGCTTTATTGGAAGGATAATTTTATGCCATTAACGTTTAAATATGATTTCGGGCATGTGGCCGCCGCGGCTGGCTCGAATAAAGCCAATTCTACAGGTCCAATTTTCAACCACTTTTTCGAGCATATGGGGCCGTATGTTGGCAATAACGCCACGAATGTTGGCTTCCAAGTCCCCTAACGTTTCTGGTTTGTTGGCGTAGACGAGCGACTTCACATATCCCCAAAGAAAATAATCCAATGGTGTCAAATCACACGATCTTGGTGGCCAATTGACAGGTTAACCGAATTAATTGCTCTGATGGACGATTATGTCGACCATAAAATGGACGGGGCTTGCGGTAAACTTCGCGAACTGAACCATTATTTTCGAAATAAATTTGCACGATTTGCAAGCGTTGTTCTTTTGTCAACCTGTTCATGATGAAATGGCAAACCAAACTAAATATTAATCACTTGACAGCTGACAAAATGGCCGCCAGTTAAAAAAGTGATACCAACTTAAAGTTCTATACCTCAATAAAAAAACACCCTATATTTAATAAAGTGTTTTCTTCTACCGAACTAATTTTCTTCTCTATCCCACTTTGCCCGCCTCTCTTTTACCCTTTTAAAAATTTGTTCTTCTGTAGAAAATTTTCTTTTGCATTGTGACACCTTCCATCAACTAAGTGCTGAAAATTTTCATTAACCAATGCCATGACGCCCTCGAAAACCAGTTAACGGAAGATCCCTGCTGAGTTTAAATAAAG
Organism: Nowickia ferox; assembly: GCA_936439885.1. Classification (NCBI taxonomy): domain Eukaryota; kingdom Metazoa; phylum Arthropoda; class Insecta; order Diptera; family Tachinidae; genus Nowickia; species Nowickia ferox. The sequence goes on along the minus strand of OW387024.1, from coordinate 18,300,236 downwards.
CAGGCTACAGGTACAAAAAAAACCCACGCAAGTATAAACAGAAATATTAGTTAAAGATTATAAAACTAGAAAGACCTTGGGGAAAAACAATATAATTCTCAGAAAAATTGTCTGTCCGCTCTTAGCAAATGAAAAAAAAAAAAATAATTATGTACATGCAAAAGAAACAAACTGTTTTTTCAGTGTTGCCGGAATCCAAATTCAATTTTACACAAACGTAAGTTCAAAATTGTCCAACATTTTAAAAAGCACATAAAAAAATTGCAAACAAAGAATCATCACCCAAAACTTGTTTGAGAAAAGTTTTTTTGTCCCAGTTTTGCATAATTAATTACACAGTTTTTGATTAATACAAAATGCAAAATCTCTCAAACCAACCAGACACAATATAATCCACAGGATAAATAAGTGGATAAAATGTTACTGCAAAGATCAGCAGTGGCTCTCACACTCTTGATAACTGTTAAATCGAGGCAATTGCTTAGTGTGGACAACAATCAATATAGCAGCATTATTTTATAGCTAAGCTCTGAATCTAAGTGAAATTAAGGCGAATCCGTAATTTCTGTTGGCAACACGGCATAATCGGTTAGCGTAGACAACACACTTGACTTTTGCTGCTAGTGAATTCGCCGAATTACATTAGTCTAGACGAAATCCCTATTTATTTGTTTTTTTTTAATGCTGACTACTGCAAAGGCGAAGGTTAATTTGGAGTTTGTTTTATTCATTGGATCATAAGTTAGCTGGGTTAGCAGAACTTTTGTGGGATAATATTTATAAAGGTTGTAGACTTTGCTAAAATGTCGATAAGACTGAATGAATTAAAAAATGACGCCCATAAAAAAAATGCAACAATTCCATTTGAAAAATTTTTTTTAAATAAACAAGTGACAATAATATACATATTTATGTATGTATGCATGTATGTATATTAGAATTGTTTCATTTTGGTCTGAATCTATAGTTTAAGTACTGAGTAGTTTTATGGCATGTTTTATGAAAATAGTTACAAAAATTTCAATATATACACATAACAAATAATCAAACATACATATGTATGTATGTAAGTATGTTTGGAATAAAATTTAGTTCCAGTAAATAAATTTTAATTTCGCAGTAAATAGTTTGTTACAATTTTGCTTTAAGCAAAACAAAAACTGTTTAGAGTGAAAAATTATAATACATACAATTAATATAAAGTAACATTTGTAACAAGATTGCTTAGAGAAGATTTTTGTTCAAATATGGAAATGGCATATTGAACAATTTATTTGTTTGGTTTGTTGTTTTATTTTAGAAAAAAAATTTATTGATTCAGACAATTTATCGATTCAAAAAATCTGAGTTTTTTTCAAACAAATTATTACAAATTTTTGCATTTGAATTTACAAATTTCTTTGTAGGAGCTAAATTGAAAAAAAAATAATATTTGATTCAGAGAATTTTGTGTTTGAATTGGAAAATTAGTCTTTTTTTCGGGCAGAATTTTTTTAAGTAAAAAAATTAAAAAACTCGAACTCAAATTGCAATCGCATATTAAGGCATAAACTAGAGTTACGGAATAAATGTGTTATTCCCTCTGTAATACATATTAGGACAATTTTTTAAAAATTATTAAACCAACAACTTGCCACTGGCGCCACAACAAGCCCATGATTTTTTGTGTATTTATTTCCCCCCCCCCCTGATTTTCAATAAATAAAAAAAAAATTAAAAATAAACTTTTAAGAAAATCTTACGACGACAAGAAGTTTAAGAAAACTTTTAAAAGAAATAAACTCATTTGCTCCAGCTGTAAAAAAAAACTAATTACTTCTTTTCAGCAAATTCTTGAAAAAAAACTTACCTTAAATTTCATTAAAAAATCCCATATTCCCCTTTATAATTATTTCACAAAGAAATTTCATCATGTTTCTGCAATAAACTTATTCCTTTGCCCATAACATTTTGGTCTTAATTGAAATATCTACAAAAAAAGTCAATCAAAAATAAATTTTTTTGCTCTCTTTAATATAAAGCACTGGTATGTACAAATAAATACACACATGAGCATGCACTTCACAGTTCAAAGGGGCCCAAAAAAGTAAAAGACTTAAGCAAGAAGAGCCATATATGAAATTGGAAAATGATGTTGCAGTTCCTTCGTGTCAAACAACTTAAGCATATACTCGTACGCACTTCCATACATGCGCGCTCACAATTCCGCTTTAAAAAAGTAAAAAAGTAATCGATTTTTGCCTTTTGTTTTCTTTTTTGCTTAATTTTCAATTATTACAACGAGCAGCAATTGCTGATTTTTTCAAGACAAAAATTACTGAAAAAGTAAAATAAATAAAATAAAAATTTGTCAATAAAAATTAATTGCAATTTTATTGCAACGCACTACAACCGCGGAATACAAAGTATGTACTTTTTTTTCTTAACAACAAAGACATTTGCTTAATGTTGTTGCTGTTGTCAAAATCTTCTGCTTGTTTCCAAACAATTTACTGTTTGGTGGTGGTGGCTTGCTTTGTGTTGCTGCTATTGCCGTTAACAATCATCAATACAACTTAACAATTGTTATGATTTAACACACAGTTTAAAAATTCAAAGAAAAGAAGAGGAAAATAAAACAATCACAAGAAACAACAATAAAAGCTGCTGTAGAATACAATAACAAAACAAAAAAATATATCTCACTGACCCAAATTTCATGAGTGTGTGGCATAAAAGCAGCAACCAACCAACTGATGACCGACCATACGGCGGACAAAGTGAGAATTCTACAGGAAAAAACAAAATCCCAAGTCTTATAAAATTAATTCACTTTCCTTTAAGGAAAATATCTTAAAGATGCTGCGAAAAAAAAAATCTGGTTTAAATTTAAAAGCACATTAATTTTTTTTTAGTTTTTGGTGCTGGGTCAACGAATTCATTCTTCTTATTTATTTTTTGGTCGGCAATGGTTTGAACGAAATTTAAATTAACAACACGTGCGCTCATAAAATTTACAACAACTTAAAAATATAGCATCTTCAAAATGCAACAACAATTTGCAGGTTTTAAGCAAAAGCCAAAAAATAATTTATATTGGGTTCAGTTTCCTGCAAAGTGAGAGCAGCGGATTTGCTTAAACGATATTAAATGATGTCAGTCAGCATCGCATTAATTGGGTCTACAAATAAAAAAGATTAGGGCGTATTAGACTTTAGAAAGACGCTCGCAAGTGGTCTACTCTTATCCTGCGCATCATTGCAGGAATTATAAGTGTTATTCCAAGACTAGATTTTAATACTTAAACTAGAGCCTTATACTAAGACGAGTCTTACTTAAACTATAGTAAGACATGAGAGTCTTGTTCTGAGATTAGAGTCATCTATTCTCAGCTAGTGTCTTGTACTCAGATTGGAATCTTGTGATAAGACTTGAGTCTTATACTGCGGCTAGTGTCTTATACTAGGACTAAAGTCTTATATTGGGACTACAATCCTATACTGGAATTGGAGTCTTATACTAAGACTAGAGTCTTATACTAAGACTAGAGTCTTATACTAAGACTAGAGTCTTATACTAAGACTAGAGTCTTATACCAACACTAGATTCTTATACTAAGACCACAGTCTTATACAAGACTAGAGTCTTATACTAAGACTAGGGTCTTATACTAAGACTAGAGTCTTATACTAAGACTAGAGTCTTATACTAAGACTAGAGTCTTATACTAAGACTACAGTCTTATACTAAGACTACAGTCTTATACTAAGACTACAGTCTTGTACTAAGACAAGAGTAAGACTAGAGTTTATACTAAGACTAGAGCCTAATACTTAGACTAGAACTTACACTAAGACTAGAGTCTTATACTAAGACCACAGTCTTATACTAAGACTACAGTCTTATACTAAGACCACAGTCTTATACTAAGACTATAGTCTTATACTGAGACCACAGTCTTATACTAAGACTAGAGTCTTATACTGAGACAAGAGTACTATACTAAATGCATACAGTTATACTAAAACGAAGTCTTATAATAGAATAAAGGTCTAGTACAGAGTCTTATACTCAGACCACAGTTTAATACTAGGAATATATTTCTATAATAAAACTAAAGTATTATGTTAAAACAAAATCGTATATAAAAATTAAAGTCTTATACTTAGATCAAACTCATATACTAAGGTGAAAGTCATATACTAATATCAAAGTCTTATACCAAGATTAAAATATGTTAGTAAGACTCAAAGTCCTATACTAATTCTAAAGTTTTAAGCTAAAACTAAAGTCTTATACTAAGACTACTCAAACTAAAGTCTTATACTAAGACTAAAGCCTTGTACTAAGACTAAAGACTTATACTAAGACTAAAGTCTTATACTAAGACTACAGTAAGACTAGAGTCTTATACCAACACTAGAGTCTTATACTAAGACAACAGTCTTATACTAAGACTAGAGTCTTATACTAAGACTAGAGTAAGACTAGAGTCTTATACCAACACTAGAGTCTCATACCACAGTCTTTTACTAAGACTAGAGTCTTATACTAATTCTAAAGTTTTAAGCTAAAACTAAAGTCTTATACTAAGACTACTAGGACTAAAGTCTTATACTAAGACTAAAGTCTTATACTAAGACTAAAGTCTTATACTAAGACCTAATACTACATTTTTATATTAATACAAAAGTCTTACATTAAGATTATTATTAAATAGAAACAATGATCTTATAAAATCTACATCTTCTACGGTGTTATACTGAGACTTATTGTCTTATGACTAAAACTAGTCTTATTTTCTAAGACTGTCCCTAAAATAATTAACTTAATTAATAACATAATATAATCTACCATGTATTTTGTAGGGTACTTGCATACTTGCAATCCATGCATATATTTTAACGTCGAAAATTTGCACAACCTCATTTTAAAAATCATCATGCTTACATTTTTCCTTCCAACATCATTGTTGCTCATGTACATGAAAATATTTTGTATATGTAGCTGTTGTTGAGCATCTTTTATCCTTTAACTTATTCATATAATTAAGTGCCAAAATGTTGAACCTTAAAGGCATTTTGTTTTAATTTGCTCGATGTTGTAGTCGATATTGTTGCTTCCAAAATTAATGTTATAATTCACTTTTTGTTTCAAGAGAGATAAACACCAGAAAAAAGAACCGGCCACTGGTACTTAAGCCACCAAAAGATCATTAATTATTTGAAAAGGAAATGAAAAGCAAAATTAGCTGAAAACAAAACTTACTGAACTGGTAACTAAACTACTCTACACTACACCAACAATAATATAAAATATTGTTTTTAACTCCTTTATTTTGTTTAATTTCATATACACTAATAATTTGCTCTAAAATGATATTTTTCCTCAGTTAAGAAAGAAATTTTTTTGGATGCTTGGTATCGATATGATTTATATTTTGGGTTGTTACCTTAAAAGGTATATTAAGTCTTGTTTCACATTTAATTTAATGGCGGTGGGAGGGCGGTGGCCGCTATTGTTCATACCAGCACCAGCAACAGCCTCCATACATTTTTCATTTCCCATTAACAGCTTAAGATATTTTTTGTAGTATTTAAAGAAGAAAAGAAAAAACGTTAATATACGATATATTGTTTCGTTTTTTCTTTTGCTTATACAGAATATGTATTGGAGAAATTTTTTGTAATTTTTGTTATCGTTGCAGTGCAAGTATGAAAGTTTTATATTTTAGTTTTGTGGCTTTTTATGCAGTCTCATAAATCATTGGAAATTGGAGTACGTACTGTTGGTATGCAGGAGTTTAGACACTTAAAAATATTAATTACCAGAGGTTTTAACCTTAAAACAGAGAGTTTTCTAAACAGATCGTTTTGTCTGTTGCAAAGCATAAAGCAAAGCATGAAAGAGTCAAGTTTGAATGAAAACATTTGTTTTGTATGCTTGTGTATAAAATCTTTTATTTGACTTGACTTGAAAGTGAGAAAATTTGAAGTGAAATCTAGTTAATTTGAAGAAAATAAAATGAATTTTATGGTTCCTTGTGAAGTAAATTTATTATAGATTGTGATCTTTGCACAATTTCAATATGTATTTATTTCCTTGGTATTTTCTTAGCTGCTACAAAATCCTTGAACACGAAAGTTTTTAACAAATTAGTTGCGAGATCATGTCCTTAGGAAAACATATTAGGAGTTGAAGCATTATTTGAGGAAAAAGTGGTTTAAATTCTGAGGTAAATGGTTGGAAAAATGGTAAAATCTTAGACTCAAACAGATGCTTTAATGAGTCCTATATAGAGTATAAGACTTTATACCAAGGCAATGTTTTAATGCAAATATTTGATGTCTTCTCCATTATTGAAAAGTGGCTCTTTATAAAATCTCACTTTTATGCTGAGCATAAAGACTTTATACTTAGATATTAAGACGTTTCTCTAAGTCTACAACTAAGTACAATGGAAAGAAATAAAAATAAAAAATAATCTTGCACAATATCATTGATTCTCATAAGGTCTTATACTAAGTATAAGACTCTTTATTAAGACCTGCAAAGTGGGTCAAAAACTTGCTCTTTCGTACAAACGATGACTTAAAACGAATAAATGAATTTTTTTACTTTTTAATCAGTTTTCTACGGAGTATAAGACAATGTTAAGACATGTTGGGAGTAAAAGTTATGTCTTTTTTGCGCAAACACTAAATGTTAGAATATAAATAAAATATCTAAAAGATCATCACAAAAGTCTCATAAAGTCTTATACACTTCATACTAAGACTTCGCTCTAAATCAAATATATACTTGACATTTTGCAAAAACGATGACTTTAAAAAAGTAAATGAATCTTTTACTTTTTATTGAGACTTATACTGAGTATAAGAGTTTATATAACGACAATGCTCTTAGTAAAAGTTATGCTCTTTGCACTTCGGAAATAAGTTACTGAGTATAAGACTTTAGACTTGGACAGTTACCTCAGTAAAAGTTGTAGTCTTTTGCTTAAAAAAATAAGTTACTGAGTATAAGATTTTAGACTAAGACAGTTCCTTGAGTCAAAGTTGTAGTCTTTTGCTTAAAAATATAAGTGAAATTTATATTTGAATTTTTTATTTTTTAAATGGTCTTATACTGACTTTAGACTTAAATGGTGCCCGGACTTGAAGTTGTAGTTTCTGGCTTAATCAATGACTATACGAAGATAACTAAATTTTGTGCTATAAAATTGATTTTTGTTAACTCTTATATTGAGTATAAGACTTAATAGTTCGATGGTACTCTGAATCAAAGTTGTAGACTTTGGCTGAAACAACTTTAAGCAGACGGCTGAATATTGTGCTATGAAATGAATTTTTCTTTAGTCTTATACTGAGTATAAGACTTTATATTTATACGGTACTTTGAGCCAAAGTTCTAGTCTATTGTTTACACAATGAATATAAGAAGGCAACTGCATCTTGTGCTGGAAAACTGATTTTTATTAAGTCTTATACTGAGTTTATCTTTTTTTTAGCAATTCTTATACTGAGTGTAAGACTCCATTAAAATCTAGCCTTTAGCATACGTAATGGAGATATTATATTAAGTGTAGTATACGATTTTGTTAACAGGATACAATCAACATGTTCTTATACTAAAATATTGAAATTTAATTAATGTAGAGACGTGACGTACACGTAGCAAACAGGAAAAGAGATGCTGAAAGTTTTGTTTTTATTGTACATAAATACCATACGGTCTTAAGGCGAGGATTTACTATCCTACACAATCGTCTGACATTTGAGAAAATACGAGTACAATCCTGGCATGAGGGAGTTTATGAAAATTTTCAAAAGACAACAAGAATTCATTAGATCACGGTTATATTTGGGAGTCCTGGCTTTTATTATTGACTTATAGTGTTATATCAATATGATATGTCTTATATTTAGACGGTTTTCTTATACTTAAACGTTTTTCTGGTAAAAAATCAGCTGTTGCGCGTTCGTGTACCATGTTTTGATATTAAGAAAGTAATTTTATTTAAAGCTTTTCATATAAAAAATTTTAAACTGAAAATTCTTTTAATACGATTTAGATTTAGTTGATAGTAGTGAGTTTCGATATTTAGCCTAAAGTAGTTTTTGTTTCTTATAAAACTCTCGCAAAATCATTGAACTTGCACTCACTTCAAACAGGTAACTTGAAAGTTTGAACCTGTCAAACACAAAGACTTTAGCGACAACATTTTGTTAAGCTGAACTACAAATACATGTCTAAAAGCTGCTTAGCAAGTGACAGTTTTGTACAACACAAAAAAAAAAAAAACTTGAAACAATTATGTCATAAAATTTTAATTATTTTTTAATACTTAAAACCCAGTTTTAAGCTGAACATGGAAACATTGTTATAGATTTTTTTTTAAATTCTTACCGCTACTGTTTTACTTAACAATCCAAAGGAACAGCAGACCACCTAAAGTGATGTAACCTACAAATGTCGACTTACTCTACTCACAGTGCAAACAAAAACAATAACTGAAAAAGAGGCTTTATAAAAAACTTAACATTTGAAATTCAATATTATTTGATTTACAAAAAAAAAAAAAAAAAAAAATAATCTTTCCGTTTTCATTTTAAACACTAGCATGAGCTTAAATATTGTGTATACTCGTATAAAAGTATTTATATTATAGAAATTGAACATTGTCACAGCCATAGACTTGAGAATAAATATGTGAAATGTTCCGAATTGAAAATACATTTAAAGCGAAAAAAAAATTTAACATATCACAAATTATAAATAAAATATTTCGTCCGATAATATAGAGAGCAGGGCTTCTCTATATGCAATTCGAAACGAAAGCAAATGCTTTCGAATTGCAATGTTAATAAGCAGGGAAACCACAAATATGCTCTAAAAAAAAGTGTTTTATGTATAAGAGTCCTATTAGATGATAAGTTTTTGCATTTTTTAATTGAGTATCCAAGACCAGATATGGTTTGCAAGAAAGTAACATTGTACCCTGTTCAACACAACTACACAATTCTTAATTTTAATGGCGAAAACAGCGTGGCATCAACAACATCATTCTGCAGGAAGCTGGTACATTCTACATGCGCACAGCAACTCCATTCGGGTGGTCGTGCATATTGCACTTCTCGGTCTTCCCATCTTGAGTCGGTGACAATAGTTGATGAGGGTGTTGTAATTGTAAATGATGACATCTTTACTGTAAAAACAGATGATGACATAGAGACGACCATCACGGGCACATTTCTACTGACTTTCAGTGGAGAAGTAAAAATTAATGAAACCCTATACAGAAATCACAAAAGTATAGTAACCAAATTACCGGAGTCACCGATAATTGCCCTACTTAATGTTACAAGTCATGAAAACATACTGAGTCTACCATACCTTCAGAGGTTAAATGCTGAAAACTTGCGACATATAGAGGGCCTAAAAAACCAAGTGATTTCTGGTGCTTTGTTGTCTACTGCTACTCTTCTTGTATTGCTGACTTTGGCATTCTGTTGCTTCAAGTTTCACTAGAAGCTTAGAAAAAACCGTCAGCAACGTGCTCTGGAATCTGCGGTTGAGAGATTGAAGAAGTCCGGGGACGTCCTTCATTTAGGCAAGGGAGGAGTTAGCACAACTCAGAATTTCAATACGGATGTTGAAATACATAAAAGTCAACAACCATCTGCGTCAGCTATTTGTTCTACAATTGCAAAAGAATGATAAGAAACTTAAAAACAAAGAAAATGCTAGACGCAAACTCAGCGTTTTTTGGGTACAATGTTGGTTGGTTGAAATGAATTATTGTTTTTGAAGCCAGGGCAGATCATATTTGGAAGTAAACGAATAAAGTTCATTTTTATATAATTTTATTTTAATTTCATTTATATTTTAATAAAAACTTTACAAAAACTAAGACCCTGTTTTTTGTTAACTGGCACTAAAAATTTGAAAATATGCCCTAAAAACCCAAAAATATGCTCGTAAAAAAATTAATTGGTTTATTTGTAAATGAAAACATATTTTGATTCAAACATTCAACATGTGCATACAAAATTAGATGAAAATAAAATAAAGAAAAAAGGGAATTAATGAAAAAAATTAACAAAGAATAACCCCCCTGTTTCCACAACACGGACGGTCGACTTGAGTAGACAATTTATATGAAAAGCACTCAGTTTTTTTTAGTGATTTTCATACAAATTTTCTAGACGAGTCGCCTGCCTGACTTGCTGACTTGTGGGAACAGGGATAAATGCCGAATTAAAATAATAATTTGAGTTTGCCATAAAATTTTTTTTCTAAAGCAAATAATACCAATTATTATTATTTTTTTTTTTGATACTTCCATAAAAATTTAATCTCAACTTCAAAAGAGATCATGATATCAGAGTTAAAACTTTAGAACTATAGTTTGGATAGACAAGCTTTTTCTCCATAATTTTTTTATTGCAATAAACAACAAAATATTGCCGCCCGAGATTTTCAAATAAAAATCATTGCCTGTGGCATCTAAACAAACTTTTATACATAGAAAATGTTCCTTCACAAATATCAAAACAAAATTTTTAATAACTGCGTAATATATAAGAAAAACTTATACCCTACATGAAACATTGGAAATGAGACTTAGATGGAGAAAAAAAATATTTTTTTTTCCAACAGATAAAATAAAAAAATTGTATAAATTATCAAAATATGCCTTAAAATCATAAATTTTGCTCTACACACAAAAATCAATTAAATATCAATTGAAATATTTGTAATATCAATTAAAAAATTAATTAAATTTTCACCTATAAGTTTTCCACTCAAATTAATTAATACAATTAAAAATTTAATTGAATCAATTAAATTCTTAATTGAAAACTTTAATTGGTGAACACTTTTTTCTGTGTATAAATTCGAAAATATGTTAAAAATATAAGTGTAGGACTGAAATATGCAAAAACATGCTTTAAAAGCTAAAATATGCACAAATATGCACTAACAAATCGCTGCCAAAATTCATAAAAAGTTCTGAAACGTATAAATATCTTATCTTATCTAAATATCTGGAATTCGAAAGCACTTCTTTTTCGTTTCGAACTACAGAGTACACCCACAAAAAGTTACAAAGTTTATTAAATTTAAGTAAAAATAAAAAATAAAAATAAAACATTTCCTTTATGTACATAATGCTGATGAAGCATTTCAGAGGCCTTTGCCATTTCTCGCCTTAACGCTTTCATTGTGTTTTTATCAGCAGCAACTTATGCTTAGAAGTTAAAAAAAAAGATTTCTTATAAAATTTTTTTTTCCGATTTTTTCACTTTTTCATCTTCTTTTGATTATACTTTTTGCAACATTTACAAACAATGAAATTCAATGCAATCATTTAAAATTCAATTGAATTTTAAGTAGTTGGTTTGCTGGAGTCACACACACACACACACACACACACACACACAGTTATCGAGAGACAAATAAATAAAACTTATGGATTTGTAAAACGAAATGAAATAAATAATAGGAATTTTTTTGTTTTTTTTATATGCATAAGAAAAGTGTTAGTGTATGTGTGTGTGTGTGTGTGTGTGGCAGGTTATAAATGGTTTTTATTGCAGTAGAAAACTTTTCTAAAAACAAAGAAAAAACGAGTTGAACCGACTTTGAAAATACTTACTTACAAAATTAAACAAATAATTTAGTTTCTGTTAAATAACGAATTATATTTTATGTCTTTCCCAAACTGCCAGAGCAACATTGCAGGTAATGCATACTCGTATAATAATTTTTTTTATTATTTTTAATTAGCATTTTCCCGCATCCAGAAAGAACTGCGAAAATAGCGTTACTTAACATATGAATGGCTTCTAATTACTTAAGTGCTTAAGATGTATTCCAGGTTACGTATGGATTGGCCGATAGCCATTACGTAAAATATTTTGCTTAATTTAAAGGGCGCTAACCACTTTTTCAAACAAAAGATCTCATAATTATTGATTGCAGCTTCGCAAAATTCTCTTGAATAGAACTACCATGTGCCATGCCATGTGATCTAAAACTTTAAAGGGAGGTCACCTTCCGCTTGTTCAAGCAACAAATTATGTCTTTAAGGGATTTTAAAGTGTTTTACACAATTTTTGTAACAATAGTTCAAATAGAAGTAGCTGAAATATGAATTAAATTTTAATAAGCCTGGCCTCTCACTTTTCTTTGGAAGGGCAATAATATTGTGTCCATTACAAAAGGCCAAGTTGAGCGCCAGTTTTTGTAAAAATTATTTGGCTGAAAGCAACAGAAAGGGAATATTAAATTGTAAAGGGCATGACATGCCCCCTTTTTTTAAACTGTTGATTGTATCATGAAACGTAAACAAAAAAAAATCTTCACATTTTATAGCTGTTTTCAATATAAATGTTCAGTTGAAAGTTTTCTTTCAATATCGTGAAACAGGCCATAAGTCCTAATTTACACTATGCAAGTCTTATTGCTAAGCTGATTAGTTTGTTAGGAAAGAGATACGAGGGGAAAAGAAACGTTACTGTTCCCCTCGTCTCTCTCTCCTTCAAACTAATCAGCTTAGCAATAAGACTTGCATAGTGAAAATATGGACTAATACACTTTTAAATTTTTAAGAAAAGCTGTTTGATAGAAGGATATAAAAATTAATATATAATTTTAATATAAAGAAAATAAATTTTTTTTCGTAGTTATGAATGAAATAGTAAATTAAAAAAAAATATATATACCGAGCAGGGCAGCTCCTCTTTTTTTGGGTCGCTAAAAATTTGAAAGCATGCGTTTGCATCTAGAGCCGGCATCGCGAAAATCACTTCAAACTTATTCTCAACTATACGTTTAATTTGTACGAAATTTTCTCCCGTATCGTGGTTGGCATAATTTTGACTTTGGCTACGACGTTTATGTAATAGATTGAATAAGACCACAGGACCAAACTGTCGTAGACTCAAACGAAACACGCCAACCACGATATGGTCCATTACTCGTATTAGAGTAATTTCCAATTGCAAAGTTTTAAGGTTGGCTGGTGCAGAGAGAAATTGCCTGTGTAAAATTGTAGTGTATCAAGAACTTAATGTATGTTAAATGTCTCACAGTACTTAAAAACCACTCAGTAAAAAATTTTCATGTTTTTTGAAGCCATAAGGCAATAAAGCGCATCATAACTCGCTTTAAAATATGAGCTGTTTAGAAGCAGTGCACATATATGAAGCAAACTATAGAAAAAAAGGTGATTTAACAGCGCCACAATAATGCAGGCTTTAAAGCCAGAAATTTTGCTAATGTAATCTTGAAAAGCGCTTTTTACATAAGTAAATACGTTTATATTATTAATCCTTTAAAGAGCGCTTGAGATAACTGCTATATTTGCATGTTTTATTATATTCAAAAAAAGCGCATTTGTGAGCAAAAAAAATGTAGTACTTCCAAACCGGGAACTCGCCATACAAAAATCAGCAGCGATATCAGCAGGTTTGTCAGCTCTACTTTTGCTCTCTCATAGTAAAAACCTGCTTTATTTGAAGCAATGTTTTTGCTGGGCAATGTTATTATTGTGTGGGCGTGGTACTGCCCACTTTTCTAATTGTTAGGTTATTTATTAACAGCTGAAAAGTTTCAAAAGGATGCTTTTTCGAAAATTTTATCATAGTGGGCGTGGCACTGTTTACTTTGCTAAATGTTAACTAAAAGTGCAGTCCATCTGTGTGCCAAATTTCAATATGAGTTTGTTATGATTGAGTAAGAAACTTGCAATATCGAGCCACAACAGCGAAAAAAGCTCAAGCGACACATTTTTTGGAATTGGGTTTTTTCATGAAAATAAATTATTATTAAGTTATTAAGTTTGAAAATTATGTGCCTTAAGCTTTTTTGGCGATTACGGCACGATATAAGTTATAGGAAATTTTAACAATTTAAGACCTGCTTCGAGTTTTTTTGGCTGCTGTGGCAAATAGCGTTTTTTTTTTGCTATTTTTTTAAAACTCTTTTTTAGTTTTGCTCCAGTATTTTTGTTTTGAAAAACAAAATGCTTCAATTATAACAAACTAAAATATTTAATGGCTGCAATAAAATAATTTTATTTTGTTATTTTCGAAATTTCTTCAAAAGTATGGCAGAAATGTTGAATCATTTTAAACTAATTAAACATATTTCTTGTATAATTATAAAAATTATGTCGTCTAAAAAACTTCAGCAACTTTAAATAGTTTTGTATGCTGGCAGTTTGAGAGCAAAATCTTTGTGACAACTTAAATATTTTGCGCAAGTAATCCACTCTTGCGATTGCAAGAAAAATAATACATACATACATACATACATACTCGTACATATATACATACATACACACACATGTATAATCAATTGAAATGAATGTATATTGATAGCAAATTATGATTGCATTAAACTAATTATCAATGTCAGCAACGATTGTCTTAAATGATGATGACAAGTTGTCATTTTAAACTGTTAAAACAAAAGACTTAAGACACAAACTCTGTTTCCTAGTTGTAAGCGAAATGTAAAATTAAACTCACATAAACATGTTGCCCGACATGTTTAACATTTCACACACACACACACACACACACACAGGCGCGCACACGATAACTTTTATAGTTAATCGATTTTGGAAAAATTGATATTGATCTTTAAGTAATTCCAGTTTGCCATTTATATTTTGTTGATCTGTATTAATGTTGGAAAGTTTGTTTGTTGCTTTTGTTAAATTGCAGACTGTGGCATGATTTAATCTTTTAATCTTGTGCTTGCCCGGCTTTTGCTGATGTTTGCATGTGTGTATGTGCTGTAAGGGGCTTGAACAATGCTGTAATATAGATTTGCGCATCCATGATGCTTATGTTGCATTTTAAATGCAACAGTGTTTATATCAAACAGAGACAAACACGCCCCCTGAGACCATTCAAATAGGTGGAAAAAAATCTATGCGAACATGCATATAACGTACATATACATTAAAAAAACTATTTAAAAATTAAAAAAAAAAGAAAAAAACAACAACAATTATTTGTCGTCGAGCTTGATGAAAACAAATGTTACCTTTACATAAAAACTTGTATATATTGTAGACTGAACTTCAATTGTATTAGTTAGAAAAACAGTTTTCTTGCTTGGTTTTGCTCCTTACCTACCTGCTGCTTATACATAAATTTATTTATTCAGTTTGTTCTGCTGCTAGCCAGCAGCAATTGCAGATGAATTTGAAACAACATGTTGTTTTGCTTGTGCCTGTTTGTTCGCCAAGATGTTTAACAAATGATAGACTTTAGCAATCATTTTATTGGTGTCGCTGATAATCATCTTCGCATACATAATATAACAAATCAAATTGTACCATGTTGAAGCGCAGCCCGACAATACGAGTAACATTAAAATAAAAAAAACACGTATAAATATGTGTTAATGTATTAGTTGTAATATTTTTTTTTTCTGCTTCCATAAATTCACTTTTAACCATGTGGCCATATTGTTTTATATGACTTGAAAATTTTTTTTTCTTTTCTTAGTTGTTGGCTACAAATCATTATTAGAAAGAGAGAAGCTGCATTTGACAGGTATAACATGCATATTGATGCAGTTTTTGTTTTGTTTTAAACTAAAATCTATTGCTTGTGCATTAAGAGATACAGCATGTGTTTGGCAGCTTTGGGTAAAATCTTAAGAAAAATATTTTTGCGAAATATTTTAACACCCTAGATTAGAAAAGGGGGAAGATCTGGTCCAAAGACCGGCACTGCGACACCTGCTGGATCTTTTGTGCCATTAACAACCTAAGTCTTCTCCATAAGGGAGCAAAATGCACCCTTGGACAGAGATGTAATGGGCTGAAATATTAAACAAAAATATTTGCTTCAAAAATTCTTTTATACAGGGTGTTTTTTTAGAGGTATAGAACTTCGAATTGAAATAAAACACAAGAAAATCGTTTTAATGTCCATCAATTTGGCTTTATTGGAAGGATAATTTTATGCCATTAACGTTTAAATATGATTTCGGGCATGTGGCCGCCGCGGCTGGCTCGAATAAAGCCAATTCTACAGGTCCAATTTTCAACCACTTTTTCGAGCATATGGGGCCGTATGTTGGCAATAACGCCACGAATGTTGGCTTCCAAGTCCCCTAACGTTTCTGGTTTGTTGGCGTAGACGAGCGACTTCACATATCCCCAAAGAAAATAATCCAATGGTGTCAAATCACACGATCTTGGTGGCCAATTGACAGGTCCATTCCGCGAAATTATGCGCTCATCGAATGTTTCCTTCAATAAATCGATTGTGACGTGCGCTGTGTGGCATGTAGCGCCGTCTTGTTGGAACCACAACTCATCCACATTCATGCCATCCAATTCGGGAACAAAATAGTCGGTTATCATGGCTCTATACCGGTCTCCATTAACGGTAACTGACTCTCCAGCATTATTTCGGAAGAAATATGGCCCAATGACTCCACCAGCCCATAGAGCACACCAAACAGTCAGTTTTTGTGGATGTAATGGCGTCTCAAGGGTCTCATGTGGATTCTCTTCACTCCAAATGCGGCAATTTTGCTTGTTGACGTAGCCATTCAACCAAAAATGAGCCTCATCACTGAACAAAATTTTGCGATGAAAATCAGCATCGAGATCAATCTCATTTTCGGCCCATACACCAAAATCACGACGCATTGCATGGTCTCGCGGCTTTAATTCTTGCACAAGCTGGATCTTGTAAGGTCGCAAGCCAAGATCTTTGCGCAAAATCTTCCATAAAGTTGATGGACAAAGCTCCAATTGCTGTGCACGGTGGCGAATCGATTCATTCGGGTCCTCTTCAACACTTTGCTCTACAGCGGCAATTGTTTCTTCGGTGCGCACTGTTCGACGTCTCTGCGGATGCGTATTATCACATAGAGTAAACGTAGTGCGAAAACGATCCATGGTTAACCGAATTAATTGCTCTGATGGACGATTATGTCGACCATAAAATGGACGGAGCTTGCGGTAAACTTCGCGAACTGAACCATTATTTTCGAAATAAATTTGCACGATTTGCAAGCGTTGTTCTTTTGTCAACCTGTTCATGATGAAATGGCAAACCAAACTAAATATTAATCACTTGACAGCTGACAAAATGGCCGCCAGTTAAAAAAGTGATGCCAACTTAAAGTTCTATACCTCAATAAAAAACACCCAATATATTTCCGCAGACAGCGTTTTAAATTGAACTTAAATGATAAAAATGAGTCAAAAGCTGATAATGCGTTTGAGGGTTAATTAGATATTAATTCACATCTGTTATTAAGGAATAAAATATGTAGGCAAACGTTTTTGTGGAATATTTTAACCCTGTAACTCTACTCGGTATGGCTCTTTCTCGTCCCTTTAGTAAAATGGGGTCAAATAAGTACCCTTCAGGCAAATACAAATTAAGCTGTTCTACAAAAATATTTGCCAAGAAATTTTACTTAAAGTCTCTAAACACATTACAATTAAAAATTTATTTTAATCAGTACAAATAAGTAATAACTGTAAAATTCGTTTAAGGGTTAATTTAGTATTTATTTACATTTAACTTTTAGGCATCAGATGTGTTCAACGTAAAATTTTTACGTAAAATCTTATGAGAAACATTTTTGTGGAACGTATTAACCCTATAACTATACCCCGTAAGGAAAATTTTTTAGAGGGTTATCTAATGAAAAGGGGTCAACTAAGTACGCTTAAACGAGGCTGGAAAGGGTCTGAATGTTCTACAAAAATATTTAACCTAAAAGTTTATTAACTGCCAGTTCATAGAAGTCATGTAAAAATTCTCGTCTGCCTATTTATATTGAAAACAAAAACAAAGCACTCAAAATTTGTTTTTGTTTTCAATGTAAATAGCCCGACGAGAATGTTTACATGGCTTCTATGAACTGGCTGGCAGTAAGAGTCTCTGAGTACAGCCAAAATAAAAAATTATTTGAAACAGCAGAAATAACATAAAATGCCTTTAATGGTTAATTAACTTATTGATCAAATTTTCATTTTTAAGTTTAGGATTTGTGCAGCATTTCTGTATAAAATCAAACGAGGAAAATCTTAACCTTCAAAATCATTGTATGGGCCTTTTTGTACCTTTCAAAATAAGGGGTCACATAAGTACCCTTAAATGAAAATATAAATGGTTTAAATGTTCTGCAAAGAATATTCGCTATTCCTCCGAATACGCCAGACTTCGAGACTCAACTTAAACCTGAAAAAAAAAATTATAACTTAAATTTCATATTGGGGTTAATTTAAGTTTTGGACTGTTTGTGGTGTTAAGGTTGTTCAATGGCTAGCTTTGCTATATTCTGGGGAAAATTTTATCCCTTAGCTTCTAGCTACTTTTAAAGTTACTTAAAGGCCCATAAACAGTTATGGGGTTAATAAAACTAGTTTCTTGGCAAGATTCAATATAAAAGCATTTTAAAATTTTTATGACTCAAAATAGAGGAAAATCTAAAATCGAAAATTATGACAACACTACATACGAGTACAAGATTGTGTATCTGCAGTGAACTCTAGCCATTCCATCATATTGCATTAATACGTATTGTTGTGGCAGTAAACATTTTTGATTTTTTGTTTGTTCATAAAACAAACACAAACTGTCATTTTGACTTAAAGTTGCTCAAATACAGGCAGTAGGGATAATAAATATTGACAATATTTACAGAAGAATAATGCCAACTCTTTGTTTTTTTTTATGAAAAATGATTTATAGACATTAAAATGGAATAGAGGTTTTATAATGTTTGAAAATCAATAGAATATGACATGTGATGATATTGAAAGTTGAGTATGATATATGGCCAGCATAAGCTAATATGAATTATACATACATTTATAAATAATATTACAAAAAATACAAAGTTCAGCAAAAAAAAAAAATAATTAATTAAAATATAGAGAAGATAATCTAGAGAATAATGATTTTTTTATTTAAGTAATTTTCTATAGACTTACATAAGATTTTGATTTATAGCACTTTAAGTTTTGCATATTTCTCTAAGAATAGTCCTGCCGTAGTCTTATGGCTAACTTAACTTACCTTGTTTACCCAATTTTTGAAAGTCCTTAATCCTTAAATTATTATTTTTTTTTCAAACAATTTGATTTTATTAAATTATTTATCTAGTGCTCTTCTTTTTTGTTTCTTTTGCTAAATTACATAAAATAGTTTCTTATAATAAAATAAAAAAGAAATTTTAATAAATAAGTCTGCAATAATATCATATTGTAAAACATAAAAAACAAACATTTTATCATCATTTATTATAATAATAATTTTATTTTAACTAAAAATAAAAAACAATAAAAATTCAAACTAAACAATAATTATATTTCTGAAAAAAAAAAAAAAATAATTCAACTAAAAATTAAAAAAAAAACATCGTTCAAGGTATTTTAAGCTGAAAAAATTTGCATAAAATGGCTGATAATCTTGCCTGTTCTGTAAATCGAGTCGCTTTAAAAATGCTCGATTTAGAAAAATTAAATCCACTAAGAGCAAATTTTTTCAGACTTTTTTGTAGTTTCCTTTTTGTTAGAGCTTGAAATATTATTTCCGAAATTAATTTAGTATGTATGATTTTAAACACATTAATGGGGCCATTATTCGGATTCGGTTTACAGAACATGGCCGAATATCTTAAAAAAAACTTCTAAAAAATAGTACCTCTTACAAAAGACAATTATTAAAAAAAAGTCCCTTTTAAACAAGGTAAATTTTAAATAAATGTCTTTTAGAGAAGTACTTATTTTTTTAAAAGCATTTAAAAAACGTACTTATAAAGAATAGAAAAAAAAAAGATTTTTTTTTTAAAAATATCATTTAAGAAATTAGAAAAGTAACTTTTTACAAAAAGTACCTAATTAAAAAAGTACTTTTTAAAAAAAGTACCCTTTTCCAAATGATCCTTTTTTAAAAGTACATTTTAAAAAGTACATTTCTATAAAAGTCCCTTTTTAAAAAAGTACCTTTTTGAAAAAGTACCTTTCAAAAAAAGTACCTTTTTTAAAAAAACTATCTTTTTTAAAAAAATACCTTTTTTAAAAAAACTACCTTTTTTAAAAAAAGTACCTTTTTTAAAAAAACTATCTTTTTTTAAAAAAAGTACCTTTTTTTAAAAAAAGTACCCTTTTTAAAAATAGTATCATTTTAACAAAGTACCTTTTTTTAACAAAGTACCTTTTTAAAAAAGTACCTTTTTTAAATTCCCTTTTTTTAAAATTTACCTTTTTAAAAAAGAACTGAAAAAAGTACGTTTGTACAATAGTACTTTTTTTACTCTTAGAAAAAATTACTTTTTAGAACAAGTACGTTTTGATTCAAAAATAGATTTTTTTTTCTCAAATCATTCAATATTTTCAGCCATTCTATATTTTTGTTTTCCGTTTATTAAAGTTTTGTAAATTTTATGTGTGCTTTATCTGGCACCATTTTGTCGTAGTCTTCGCTACTTTAAGCTTTATACCAAATATCACTTCGAGACTTAATTGCAAAGCTTATGGCACAAATGGGAATTCCCAGGTGTCAAGTGCAGTAGTATATACAAGATTTTGCATTTTTTTTTTCTTGAATAATTTTAAATTTAAATTAAAAAAAAAGAAAAAAAAAATATGATAACAACATACAAATAAAATTATGCTAAGAAAACCATTTGTGTAAATAGTAGGGTGATCGACTCGGTTTTTCAACAGGTTTTAAAACCCGGATTATTCACAATACGGTTGTCGGTTTTTTCGAATGTCGAATAGTCCGTTTTTTTACAATTTAAAAACCGGCTGAGTCGAATACTTTTCGATTTGTATATTTTGCAATAAACTTAGTTTTTACATGTTAAAACTTAGACCAACGTGTTCTGTTGATTTTCCTAAGTAATTTTTTTTTCAGTGTAAGCGTTTTTAGACCATGGCAACACTTAATGAAACATCAAATTCAAGCGAAATTATTTTATGAGCTGGTATTTACATGAACCGTTGACACTTTTTTTTTTAAATAAAGCAATTTAAAGTATAATAATTTTGTATAATAATTTTCTTAAAAAAAACCGGTTGACCGGTTTTTCTTGAGTTGTAAAAACCGAAACCGGGTTTTTCATAAATTCAAATATTCAAACCACTCGAAAACCGGTTTCTGGAAAAAGTCGAATAATCGATCACCCTTGTAAATAGCGAACATACAAGAAGAAAAAAAAACATTAAATAAGATTTACTTAATATTAGCTAAAAATTTAGTTTAATTTAACTAAAAACACTGGGCTTTAAATTTTTGGATTATAAAGTAATTAAGTTAATGACAAAAATACTGGTTTTGAACTAAATATATGCTAAAGAAAACTGTTTCAAATATGTTCCGCTTGACTGAAAATTTGGAGTATATTTTTAGGCCTTAAATATGGTTATTTATTACAGTATACTTTTAGTAGCAATTTTAATATTTTTTCACCCCGTCAACGTTTGCGTTGTTCTTACCAAAGTCAAATCCAAAGGTGACGTTTTAGTTAAAACATTGGCAGGTTCGTTGCTGGTTTCTTTTAATGCCGGACTCAAACTTTTTCTTAAACTCTGCGGTGTATGACTGTGTCTGGGCTTAACAGACAAATCTATGGGCTCCTCTTGCGAGTCGTCTTGCTTGTGCAGACTTTCGTTAGTGGGTAGCATAAAGTTTGGCGGTGTCCCCGCTAGAGCAGCAGGCGGTGGCGGCGGTAGTTGTGTGAAATGAAACGGGGCAAAAGGACTTAGTGGCTCAGAATGACTACGAAATATTTGTAAAAATTGCTGTCTTCTACGTTCTCGTTCATCAGAATCTTCGTCTCCATTACTCTCATTTAAAGACTGATGTGCTGAACTGCAGTTACGTTCGGTTTTCAAAGCGCTCAGCGAATGGCGATGGTGCTGTCGTATACTATTATTGCTGGTGCATTCATCGGTCGGGTCGCCAGCCGAGGAGGCTCCCGAATCACTGGGCGTATCACTTAGGCGGGATTCGTTCGTTTTGTGGGTGGCTGCATCACTGCCGTTAAAATATTTGACAGGATTAAGAAAATTCGTCAAACTATTTGGTGTTACGGCATTCGAGGCTGATACCGTAATAGTGTTAGCCTGTTGTTGGCCTATGGCGGATTTTATGCAGGGATTTGTTTTATCTTGATAAGTCTGCCGTGCATGGATTTGGTGTAGTCGGGCCAGTTGCTCTAAGTTGCTGGCGTTGCCGCTTTGCGGAGAATTGCCAGTATTCGTTTGTTGCTCTTGAAGCAGGCAATGAATTTTGAACCAATTGGAGCGTCTGCCATAGCGTGAACCACTTTTCGACATGCCCACGAGTAGACATTTTCGCAGACGACATGCTTTGCAGGCAGTACGATTCTTTTTATTAATCACACAGTCACCGTTGTTTTTGCAACCAGCAATAGCGGAGATATTATTGTAGGTGCGGCCAAAGAAGGACTACGAAGAAGAAAGCAATTTAAGTAAAAATTTGTTAGTGAGTAGAAAAATATATTCGTTAGAAAAAAAAAATATCGCTGATGTGACCATAATAGAATTTCCTCCTAGCGGAATATTAAAAATTTTCTCTTAGCGCAATAAAAGTCATTCGCATGAATGCGAATAAATTTTTTCAATTATTTTAAAGCACAAAAACTTAAATTCTATTCGATTTTTTTTTAGGAAAACAAGTAACCCTTATTCCGATGGATTGAACGAGCAACGAACAGAAATGTTATTATATTACAAGAGCAAATAACGAGTGAAAGTTTTCATCGAATTTTTAATTTATTGACAACACTGCATTATTCCAATACACGTATAAAACCTTTGGTACATTATTAGCATCTTAAAAAAATTAATTATTATTCGACTATTCGAATAATCAACCATGAGAAAATTTATTCGATAACCTAAGCAAACGAATAATTTTTTTCGATCTTTGAATAAACAACGAAAAAATACTCATACGATTATTCGAATAAATAGCGAATAAAAATTTTATTCGAATAAATAACGAATACAAATTTTATTCGAATAAATAATAAATTAAAATTTTATTCGAATAATAAATGGATTAAATTTTATTCGAATAAATAACGAATAACAATTTTTTTCGAATAAATAACGAATAAAAACTTTAATAGTATGTTTCACTTATTAGAAATGCTCAATTAGTCGAGCTAACAAACAGCAAATAAGTTTAGTTCGATTATTCAAATCAATAACAAATCAAAATGTTTGTTATCTTATTTCAATGAAAAAAAAATATAATTAATTTTATTTTCTTATAAAAAAAAAAATAAAATATTGAAATTAAATAAATAAAAAATCAATTACAATATCATAAAAAATACGACCTTAAACATAAAAAATTTAACAAAAATAAAATTATATTTTCGCTTCATTATTCGAAAATATTTTTGATTATTCGAATAAAATATTTTATTCGATTTCCGAATAAATAAAAAGTAAACATTCTATTGGAATCATAGATATGCTAACAATGTTCGAATAGTCAAGCAATATATAATTGAAATAACAACAAATACATTTTTTCTGTTGGTCGAATCAAAAATAAATCAAAATTTTTATTCGATTATTCACAAAAAATTTAGTCGATTATCGACAAAAAAAAATATTTTAATTTTCGTTATATGAATTAATAGGGAATCATTTATTTTCCTTTTATTCGAATAACTAAAGAAAAAAAAATTATTATTCGGTTAATGGACTAAATAACTAAAAACTAAAAATTAAAATTTAAAAAACCCCCGAATATATCTGGTAAAAATGTGATATCTTCTAAACAACGGCTGGACCGGTTTTCTTAAAATATAGCTAAGAACACTCCCGATCAAGTCATCTTTCAAACAGATCAATCAAAATCGGTCCAGCTGTTTGGTCTGTACGTGGACACGGACTATTTTTATTAAACAATTTAATAATTATAAATTTTATTTGTTTTAAAATTTTTAATCGCAAATGATTTATTCGACACAAATAATTTAATCGTAAGTAGTACACTTGTGCAGATTTGTAACCATGTCTTCTCTGTTATAACTTTCTTTTAAGCATTTATTATTTTCTTAAAAAAAAAAATAAGTTAAAAATACTAATCCTTTCCTTTTATTAGTTTTACACTAAATTGCTGTTTAATTGTAGTCTTCTTTGCCAGCAAAGAAACAACAATAATATGTGAAACACTTTTAGCTTAAAAATCTTTTGAGCTTCTTACAAAGAAATAGAGCACATCACCTTTCAAAAGGCCATTAATTATTTCGCACTTAAGCCAAAAATAAAAAATAAAAGAGAAATAAAATTACAATTTAAAAACCAAAATTATCTTTCTTCATTCCCAGCACACTTTATTTCCCATTACGAGTATCTATAATTCTATTATAATTACATGGACCAAGCCATTGTAAAAGCAAAACAGTAAACCATTTTCTTTTTGCTACTAAAGGTTAAAAGCCATTTAATAGGCTGTTTAAATAAATTGTAATTACAAATAATTATCTATACTTTCCAGCTGAAAGCTGTAAAAGTTGCTTTTAGTTTTTTAGCTCTAAAGCAAATACTAAATTGCTTTAAGTGGTAAAAGAATCGCTACTATTACAAAGCAATCATTAGAATAAAAACACCCTTGCATTACTAACTCTCCTTTTTGTTTAAATGCAAAAGCTTAATGTTAGTATAAAATTAAAAACGTTTTGTTTGGAAAAACAAAAATAAATAAACAAAGATTTACAAGTGTTAACATTTGCATAAATTTGCATTAAATTTACAATTTTTAAAAATTAATTAAATTTAATTACAATTTTGTTTTTTGCTTTAAACCATTCCAATCTTAACTAAATAATTATTTATATAGAGAACATATTTAAGCAAACTGCTAGAGGAGATACAAAAACAAGCTTTAAATCTTTAGCTAAACAGCCAGCAGCTGGCTGCTGCTTAGTTAACTTAATGTTCTTTCCAACTCATCTCGTGTAGCAAAATGATAATGATCATCATGCTCATCTTCATTATTTAGATAATGTTTAACATTTGGGGAGTGTTGTAGCAAATAATAAATTAAATAATCTAATAAAGATCTTACGACAAGCAAGAGATTTCATAAACTACAGCTGCTAGAACAGGGGCCTCCAACATTCTTTCGCTTTCAGTGCATTAAACAGTTGAAGCGTGAAGTGCGGGAGGAGTAGAGACAGTAACGTTAAAGCTTTATTTCTATTTTAACTACCATTGCTTATTTTATTTTATTTTATATTTATTAACAATAATTTTTGCATAACAATGACAACATATCTGGCTTTAATAGTCAGCATCTTCCATTATCTTTGAAGCCAAAGCTTTAGAGTGTAATTGAGTGACTATAAAATGACCTTGACTTTTTTCATATGCATATTCCATATAATATAATCGTAACTTAGCATCTTTACATTAAAGTAAGATCTTTTTTTATTTGATTTCTTAACTAATATTATTATTCATTCTTTGGCTTTAAGGTATAATGAAAAATTTGTTATGGTTACTTGTTCAGCATATGCAATAGACACACACACACACACACACACACACACACACACACACAAGTGCAGGTGAATCTGTTCTTTTAAGTCACAGAGATTCTAAAGATTTTGTATAAAAACGTACAAAAATTGGTCACGTATCAAATTAAAAACTTCTTTATCTATAGTTTTTGGCACTATAATTCCAAAACAGCTTTAAAGTACAAAAATGATTTTCACAAATAGCCACCTGTGTAAAAATCAAGAGGCTTATTCTGAATTGCGATGCGAAAATCAATGCGATGCGCAAATGAAATGCGATGCGAATAGAAAATTGGTATTCTGTTAGACTTTCGCAATCGCATTCGCAATTTATTTGAAATCGTGGCAACGCTGCTCAAATAAACGTCAGTGTCAACAAACGTCAAATTAAAAATAAATAAATAGTTTGTGTTTGGCTGCGAAAATTGTTTATACAATTTATTTAGGAAATTCTGTAAGAAAAAAAATAATAAAAATGGATTATGTGGCACTGTGGTTCGACGACGAAGAAGGGCATGAGCAAAATGAAAGGATACAGAGAAGATTGCTTAGAAGCAAATCCGATATTCTAAGCTTGAATGGAAAAATATAATTTATTTTGATGCTTGCGAAAAATAAACGTTTACTTATGCAGAATATTTCTTTTTTCAGCTTTATAAAAAATTTTAGATTAAATAAAGAAGCATTTGTATATGTCTTAAATAATATTAGCTCGGAATGCAATACTACGAAATCAAGTGCAATTCCGCCAATTAGCAAATTAGCGGCTGCGTTAAAATTTCTTGGTCAAGGTGGCTACCAACACCTCCTCTAAGGGAGACAGTGGATTACATCTTGATGGGTCACCGCCAGTGCCGCCAATGTCGGTTTTATTTCGTCTAAGCTTCTGTTTGGTGTGTACTTTAAAATCGGCCCAAACCTATTAAAATTAAAGTTGAAGTCAAATATTTTTGAACTGGTTTATATATTTCATACTTTTTTCTCTAATAGGTGGTCCATTGATATTTAGTTCTTCAGTTAACGTTTGCCACAAAGTATTTGCCGACTGACGTGCATTTGGTGTTTTCAAATGGCCTTTTGCCAATTGGCTGTGCTTATTCATAAATTCTATCATTATTTCAAATTGACGCGGTTTGGTGGTCTTATTGCTTGCTTCCCTGAATTAAATAATAAATATATGATGAATAAATAAATAAAATATTATCTTTCACTTACATGTTTGTACTTTGCGAATGCTATTTTGTTGTCGAATAAATTTTGCGAATTTGACATGTGTTTGACATTTGTTTTCGCAATGTAGAATACCGACTTGCCACCTTTTCGCATTTGAAATGTGATTAAAAAAGAACTTTGCGAATAACGCAATACAGAATAGCAATTGTTCGCATTTATGTATTTTCGCATTGCATTGATTTTCGCATCGCAATTCAGAATAAGCCTCCAAATTTTTTTTGGATAGGGTTCAGATTAGTGAGAAAGAAAAACAATTTACAGGAATTGCACATCAATAGTTTGAAATCAATAAAAAATGGAGTTAAGCAGCTTTTCATCACAACTGCAGGATTTCGACCACATGCTAAGAAATCGACTTGAAAACACTTTCTAATCTTTGCATTATTAACAACGATACCTTCAAAAAAATAAAAAAACTTAAGCAACGAACTTGTTTTTCTTTTAAATTTTCTTCAGAAACAAGCTCTTGTATTTATTGAGGGGGCTCTTGTTAAAAAAAACCAAATCAAGCAAAATATTGTAACATATATCAATAACTGAAACGCCAAGCTCCCTAACTAACATTTTCATAATATCACAGAAATAGGAAAAAACATGTTAAAATGTAAAATATTGAGATTTTTAATGCTAATTTTTGCAATGCAATAAAATATACAAAATCGCTATATATGTTTGCTCAGATTATCTTCCTTATTCATAAAAAATATTTCAGGTTTATTAAGCGCTTATTTGACATATTTCTATGGGAAATTTGTCAAATAAACCTGTAATAAACCTAAAATATTTTTTATGAATTAGACCCTATATATATTTTGTAGCGATTATATTGATGAAATATCACGGCAATTTTATATAAAAATTTCGATTTTAAATTTGTTGTCACTGTAACGATATGTATGTATATGTGCACTTGTTGTTAGTGCTTGTTTTAATTAAAAAAAAAAAAAATAGTTATCAGTTCAAGTTATTTCGAAAAATTTTTACACTGTGGCAATTAACAAGCAATTTGAGATTAAAAATCAAAATACACAGAAATGGACTTGCGCCGATTTTCATGGAAATTGCAGCTTTCCAAGCACATTTAGCGGTGTGGCTGAAAATCCACTTAAATACATCCCAAATAGCAATTTACTGATTCATCCTCTTTAGAAAATCAAAAGACTTAAACAACAAACTTGTTTGCAAATTTCCGTCAAAATACATATTTCGTGTGCTTTTGTATTAAAAAAGTTTAGCTAACGAATTTATTTAAAGCAGCAGCCATACAAACAGAAAACTTTTCGAACATATCGTTAGCATAAGCTCTTCATTGTGTTTAGCTATTCGTTTATTCGACTGCGACTCTTTGAATTTTCCGAAGCATAAATATGAGCAGTAGCAAAAGAAACTGCACAAATGAGGCAATTTAAAACGCTGTCATTTACTTATAATTACTATACGAAATACCTATAGCGATTTTATATAAATTACTCAAAATCTTAATAAAGTTGACTTATGCGGTTGTTAACGAAAACCGGAAAATTCTAAAATTCTCGAGCACATTAGGCCTCAACGCAAGAAATCAATTTGTAAACTCATAAGCAACAATGCTCTTCACTGTTGGTTGGTGATTTCGCAAACAATAAACAAACAGACTTAAAGAACGAACACTTGCTGGCTGTAGCATTTAAATTTACAACATATTTGGGAAACTCTGTTGTTCTGCCCCCATACGGAAAGAACCTTGAGTTTAATGGCATATCTAAGCGGCTTATTTGGCGTTTTTTGCCTTCAATTGTTAGCTCCAGTAGTCAGTTACGAATTTAATTTAGTAAGCCATTTGATTTTATGGGTCCACTAAATAATGTATAAATTTTATGCAATTTTCTTTTTGCTTCTTTACTTTTTTCAAGCTAGAATTTTTCTTTTTAAAATTATCGGAAATAATATTTATAGAAAATATTTGACTCATGCTCAACACTTGCGGCAATTTTTCTCATCATCAACGTTAATAAATAACGATTTTAATTGCAAGCTTAAAAATCTAAAATTACTGCGAATATGAAACAAATTGTTAAGAAATATTTTAATGTAAATGAAACTAAAAATGCTTTAGAAAGTGTAAAAAAAGCTTGTTCTTCTCCATGAAAATTAAAAAAAAAAAAAATAGTAAAAAATGATTAAAATAAGTAAATATGACATAGAGTTGCTACGGAAAAATATTAAATTTAAATAAATGTTCTGTATACAACCTTGGCAAAGCGTTACTTCATGTACATTTACTGCTCTATTTGCCATTTAATTTTCTAGTTTCTTTTTAAATTTTTTCCTTTTATGTATATTAAAGTTTTTCTAATAAATAATTTTTTCTTGTTGTCTTTCAGGTAAGTGTTCCAATTCTTAAGAAAATATAGTTTCCTTGAATAGAAGCATAAAAAGTAAGTTGAAAATTCTTTTTTTTTTTTGTTATAAATTCAGTAAATATGCTATTAAGGATGAAATGTGTAAAAATGTAATTTCAGGAGGGAAATAATTTCTTAAATTTACCATTATGCAAAAATATACCTTGAAGGTTAATATATTAAAGGGTCCGCCAGATAATTTTTTTTTCTCAAAAACAGGGCGCAAAACATGGAGTGTAGCTTCGGCTGTGTGGCAAGTAGCGCCGTCCTGCTGAAACCCAATTTTGCCAATATCCTCTTCTTCAATTTTTGTGAACAAAAATTCGTTCAACATGGCCCGATAACGATCGCCATTGACTGTAACGGCTACTCCTTGCTGATTTTCGAAAAAAAAAAAATGGCCCCATTATGCCTCTGGACCAAAATCCGCAACAAACAGTGACTCGTTTTGGGTGCGTCGGCTTTTCAATGTAAGCGCGCGGGTTTTCTGTGCCCCAAAGGCGACATTTTTGCTTGTTTACATACCCGCCAAGATCAAAATGAGCTCCATCTGAAAATATGATTTTTTTTTTGGCAAAATCGGCATCTTCTGTAAGTCGATCACAGGCAATATTTCCCAGCGTTCTTCAAGCGTATACACAACCATATTCGTTAAGCGGAAGGATAAAACTAATTATCTGTCAAATCAGACATGAGCTATTTGTTACCATTCACGAAATAAGCACTAGTTGAAAAAAAAAATGTTAGATGGCGGACCCTTTATATACGAGTATACTCGTATTTAACCAATCAAAATGCAGTTGTACTCAAGATTTAAAGATGCTCTTCTAAATCAGTGCCAATATTAATTCATAATGATAATTAATTTTTTTTTTCTCTATTTTAGAATCTCACATATTTTTCAAACATTTTCCCACACTAGTTATTAAAATTATATGTGTAGCTAAAAAGCTTATAATAGATACTTTGGCTAAAATCTGAAATTCACAAAGAAAAAAAAAAACGTTAAGTCACTAATAATTGTGCCAAAAGATTGTTCAGACTCTCACTTATTTATTGTATTCGTAGTATATTTTTTCTAATAACCAAGAAAACTATTTGTTGATTTTTAACAATAGATTGACTTTGTGTGATAGACAAAAGCTAAGAAAAAAAATATATATAAATCGATATTTAATTAACCTGTAGCACAAAGCAAAAATATAACTTATCAAATGATGGGAAAAAATTCACATTCGAAAATATTAGCCTCCGTATGATATTTATGCAAATACTTTGTTGTATTTATTAATGAAGTTAACAAAAGAAAACTTCAACTAGATACGTCAGTACGCCTGGCTGTCTGTCCATCAAAGTGCTAGAGTCTTGAATGAAAGTGTATTATCTCTATACAGACAGTGATTTTTCATTAGAAAACTGCAGTCAATCACTAAAATACTAAATGCGTATGTTAGATGATTTGGCAAATAAAATGGCACACAAAGACTTGTAAAAGAAAGCACAGCAGTCTCCCAAAAAGAAGAAAAAAATTAAAATATTTCAATTCGAGTTCAAGCTCAACATGAGTTGGCAAAAATTTATTTAAAATTTATAATTTTTTGATTAACTCTTAAAATCACAAAAAGAAAAAGACACAAATTGCTAAATAAAAAATTCTTCGTTATGAATTTCTAACAATGAAATTTCAAATAAGTTACGCACATTTTGTAACTGAAGCTGAAATCGTTTTATTGATGTTTTTTTTTATTACTATGGATTTATATTGAAGCTTTAGCGTTAATTTGTTCCCGTTTTATTTTTTTTATATAACAGAGCCAGTAGCTATAATTTGTTGCTAAATTGGTAAGGCCTGTCTGTGTGCTTTTGTTTTTCATCTATCTGTAGCCTAAGGGCCATATTTATTTGCTTAAGCTGTTAATATAGACAGCAGTTGTGTCTAAAATACTTGAAAATAAATAAAGATAAAAGCTAAACGCGTTCACATATTCTGCGTTCTTAAAACTAAACCACTTAATATAACATCAAAAGCCTTTAAGTGTTATGAAAATGAATAAAATTTTTATTTTTAATTAAGCAAAGATATTTTATACTCGTATTCTTTTTGAGTTAGACATTGATTTGATTACCTTTAAAAAATTTCATCAAAATATAGAAATTAAATTTTTTATGCTTTAGCCAATATACGTATGATTTTTAATGGTTCAATAAACTTAAAAACCAGCAAACTAAAACTTTTAAGGCGCTTATAGCTTTTAAATAATCATTATGTTGTGCTTGCATTTTACTATATTGATTTTTTTTGTATTAAATAAATTTCATTCAATTATTTAATTTGTCTATCATAAAATTACGAGTACTCACCTTACAGCCCTCACAGGTGAAGGCGCCGAAATGAAAACCAGCCGCTGGTTCGCCGCAGACTTTGCACAGCTGGTTCATCTGCAATAGAAAAAAGCATAAATTTATATTTAAGTTATTAAATTGTGAGAGACGCAAAGTAAAATGATTCGCCATTAAGTATTATTGCAAGTCTCTGCATGCAGCAAAGTTTGAAATTTAATTTAAAATCCAAAAGTTAAACGAAACTTGAAAAGCAGCGTTAAAGGGTTCATTTTGTACTTATACCCTATTTGCTTTATGCATTTATTTAAAATAAAATTTCATGAAATATAGCAGCGCTATAAGAGAGATTGATTTATAAAACTCTGTAATCTCTGAAGTAGTTTTGGCGATCTATTTAAAAAAAAAAAAAAAATTCATGCATCTATTTTCATGAAAAAAAAAAAATAAAATAAAATGCACACAGAAAAAAGTATTCACCAATTAATGTTTTCAATTAATAATTTAATTGATTCAATTAAATTTTTAATTGTATTAATTAATTTGAGTGAAAAAACTTAATTGATATTATCAAATTGTTTATAATTGAAAATTTAATTAATTTTTTAATTAATATTACAAATATTTTAATTAATATTACAAACTCATTCATATTACTTTTCTGTGTGCACTTGAGTTTTAGCGAGCGTTTTTGTTCAGGATTTTTATGTAAAATCCTGCGGTTAATGTGCTTGTGGAATATTTGAAAGGCTCTCGCTAACTGTGCTTCGTAAGATTAATTTTTATCCCTTTTGAAAAACTTGTCCAACCAATAAGTATCGTTTAAAGGGGATTTAATGAGTTGAAATGTTTTTTAAATTCATTTGCCAGGCAATTCTATTCAATTCAGCGGAATTCGAACTTTCACTAAAACAATGAAAATTAATAAAATTTTCAAGTGCTTTAGAGGGTTAATTTTATACTCATTCACATTAACACTTTAAGGAACGAACGGGTTTAGAACTTTTGTGAGGGAAAAATGAACCATCAATTGAAGAGTTAGAGGGTTAATTTTGTTTGTAAATATGTGGCTTATAAGATTTAACATAAAATTGCTAAACGCTTGCTTTATAATTTCTTTTTTCGGGGCGGGGCCCTCCTTCAATCGCCTTACACAACGCCGCATAGTGGGACCAACGGCCCTTTTTTCGCGGAGCAATTCATATCACAATTACAATAGGGTGAGGGTTACCAAATTTTACATTTCCAGCTCTTAGAATAAACTGCATATTCAAACAAAATCTTGGTGGTATCGGAAAGGGGAGAGAAGTACCCCTCATATAAGGTAATTATTATTTTTCCTATATCTTCAGAACTAGAATTGTTAGGCACACTAAATTTGATGTGGATAACTCTTAAAACATTCTGTATATTCCACCAAAATCGTGTGTTTATAGAACGGGCAGGGGGGAGGTATCACACATACAAAGTAATTACACTGTACAACAAATGAAATTTTTTTCAAAATAATAATGTTCTTGCAGAATGGATTAAAAAAGATATGTATACGTGTATCGGTTCAAAATCAACTAATATTTGCCAGGCTGCTTTAAAAAAAAGTATTATTTGTAAAACAAGTATTTTAAGCTATAATTTTTAATATATAAGCATTCCTCCAGCTTTAGCTTTTCACTTTTCTTAAGTACAAATTTATTTTTATATACAGTAGAATCCCGATAGTTTGTAATCGTAAGGCACCAGCTATTTTTTAAGAAAAAATTCGAATTGACGGGATTTATTCGATTTATTTTATGCATACTCTCATTTGAAATGATATTTTTTAAATCAAATAACTGATAAAAAATTCGTTTTCTATCACCCATATTGTGTATGTCAAGTCTAAATATTCGTCTATGAGAAGTTTGCCCTAAATAAAAAAGAAAACTTTTACACATTTAACATGCATACATAATTAAGTACATTATTTTTTAACTAATGATTTTTTTTTGCGTTTGCATTAAAGATTGGAAGATGTTATGTCATTAACAGCCAATTTCGATTGGTAAGATGTTTTAAAAAGTAACAAAGTTATCGAATTCTAACGATTTAGCGCGATTTTTTTTTTAAAGGACCAGCAGTCAGCTACTGCGATGTTCGATTTAACGTGATATGAATTATCGGGACT
Source organism: Nowickia ferox (assembly GCA_936439885.1). Lineage (NCBI taxonomy): Eukaryota > Metazoa > Arthropoda > Insecta > Diptera > Tachinidae > Nowickia > Nowickia ferox. Next base: position 18,266,567 of record OW387024.1, on the reverse strand, counting down.
CTATTGTATTTCCTAGGAAACAAATTTTTTCCATTTCCATATCTTAAAAAAAAAAAAAAAATTAAATCTTATTGCGTACTTTTATTTTCTTCATTACCTCTAAAAGCTCTTCAAGTTTTTGCATAATTAAACCCATAAACTTAAAAGAGGAAAATCTCTGGAAAAAAATGTGTAATAAAATTTTGCAAAAAAATTTGTAAAACGCAAATTAAAACTGTGTAAAGTAGGTGGCGTCATTTGCTGTTTCGTTATGTTTTTCCCTCTTCTTTGCTACTAACGACTGCTTTAAAACAAAAACAAAACAAAAATAACACCACACCACAGGGAAGTCTAGGCCAAACTCTGTTTTGTGTGTGTACGCGCATCTCTGGTAAACAGAAAAAAGAAGACTATTAAAAGACGTAATATTACGAAATTTAATTTTCCTCTAACGCAATTTTTTGTTTGTTTTTTTTTTTGTTTGCATTTATTGTTTGCTTCTGCAAAACCGTTAAATATAAATAAAAGAAATGTAAACCCGCAGCAGCAGGCCTTAAGGAATTTGTCAATAACGTTTGTGGCACCTTGTTTATGGCCGTTTGCTTACAATAGGGAAATACAGCCGCCGCATTTTTCATATGTGAAAAACAATAAACATTAAAATGGAAAAAATCTATTTTCGTTTTATGGCCTTTAACAATAAAAAACTGTTTTAAGTACGTCTGTAAAAAAAACAAAAACACATTTTCGCTAAAATGCAAATGCGTGTTAAACACTTTTGCATACACAAAGCAAATTTGACTGCTGTGCGGTAAGTTGATTTCAATTTATTGTGTACACATTGTGCTGTTGTAAATACTTCTGGGTTTTAATGTTTTAAGAACTTAATAAATTTCAATGGATTTCGTTTAGTCAGAGAGCTGAACTTATTTTGAAAATAACATTTTTAAATTTAAATAAGAATTTTTGCTCAGGAAGTTTGGGTCTTAAATCTTTCGTTTGAAAATTTTGCCACAAAATTAATGAGAATCAGTAGGAAACAAATGTACAATTTTATAGGTGTAAGACGTAATAAAACATCAGCGAACTTCATTTTGCATAAAGTAAAAAATATGTTTTATATAATATGTATGTATTTCAAAATGTCATTAAGCGTCTTTTGGGAACATAAAAATAGTCTCTACTCTCTCTCTCTCTCTCTCTCTATCTCTTAAACTTTTGCAATTGTGAATGTGTCCGTTAATAGCATGCATTTTACATAACTTAGCGTCATTATTACTGGCATTGTAGTTCTATTTACCGCATAATAAGATCCATCAGGCACCCAACAGCCTATTCCAGCAAATGTCATTTGGTTCGAAGGACCCCAAACAAATCACAATCCTTAATTGTATGCATTATAATTAGATACCAGCAAAATATGGTGTATATTATTCCCAAGTTATCTTAAACCTGTATTATATATTTTTGCACTTATCAACTCTGCTCTCCACCATTGATTGATATTTCTTCATATTTGCTTTGCAGTTTTTCTTAAAATATTTTTACAAAAACTTATTAACCCCGCTTTAACTAAAATCTTTGATTAACATAACCTTTAGTTTTGTGTTATTGTCAAAGTCTTGGGAAAATTTATAGAAAATCTTTTCTTCCTTCTTCAAAAAGTATTTCCTTTCTGTTTTGTAAGATCTCAGACAACAAATAAGCAAACAGCCAAAAAAAAATTGGCAATAAATTTATAAATTTATCAACAGCATTCTAAATTAGTGTCATCCTTGGTAAGCAGAACGAAAAATTCTTTTGTAAAAAGTAATAACAAGTGTTTAATTCTTAACGCCTTTTAGCCTTCAAACACTTTATGCTTGGTTAAGGAAAGAGAAAAAAGAAACAGCAACAACACAACAACAAATAATAATAAGCTTTAACCATGAATGGCTTTCCATGATTATAGAGAAGGAGGTTTGTTCATTGGTTTGTAGATACTCGTATGTGTTCATATATTTTTTGTGAGTGTGCCAGTGTGTGAGTGTGTTTGTGTACGTAAGCAAACTCAACTAAATGCTTGCAATTTTGCAAAGACTAGTCAGTAGGTCAAAAACGTTGAATTGAGGTAAGAAGGCAAAACTAAAAATTTTGCAAAAAAAAAAAAAAAAAAATACAAACCACAAAAATAACTTTAAAAAAAGAAGAAGAAGATGTTGCAGAAATGAACTTACAATTGAATGATTATTTCTAAAGGGTACAACTTTTGCTGTTCGGTTTTAAAGTGCAGTTTTTTTACATTGGAAATAAATTTATTTTTAGGTTGTTGAAAGAAAACGAGATTTATCGATAACGAAAAGTGGAATAACCGATAGCTTGAACAGTAAATAAACTTATCGAAAATATTTCTACAAAAAAGCTAGTTCTACTTTTTTGCAGAAAAGTTTTCTGTACCAAATTTAAATTTTCGATACTTTTGCTAGAGCAAAGTAAACAATTTCATCACTCTTATAGCAAAGTAAGCTTATCGATAACTTTCTTTTTTATAAAAAATTAAAGTTATAGACTTCTTTTCTACAGAATGGCAAACTTATCGATAAAATATCTAAAGAAAAAAGTTTTCGATAATATATTAACAGAAAACTAAGGTTATCGATAACATTTCGATAAAAAGATAAAGTCATATATAAAAAAGTAAAGGTGTCCATAACTTTTCTATAGAAAAGTAAAGTCATCGATAACTTTTTCATAAAAAAAGTAAAAACTTATCGATAATTCTGTTTTAGAAAAATTTATTTATCGATAACTTTTCTATAAGAAATTAAAGTTATCGATAAAATTTCTAAAGAAAACTAAAGTTATCGATAGCTTTTCTTTTTTTTTATAGAAAACTACAATTGTCGATAACTTTTCTATAGAAAACAACTAAAGTTCTCGATAGCTTTTCTGTAGAAAATTAAAGTTCTCGATCATTTTTCTATAGAAAATTAAAGTTCTCAATAACTTTTCTATAGAAAATTAAATTGCTCGATAACTTTCCGATAGAAAAATAAAGTTAGAGATAATTTTTTTTATAGAAAAGTTAAGTTGTCGATGAATTTGTTATAAAAAAGTAAATGTATCGATAACTCCTCTACAGAAAAGTAAAGTAATGTATAACTTTTCTGTAGAAAAGTAAAATTATGGATATTTTTTCTATAGAGAGTAAAGTTATCGATAGCTTTTCTAAAGAAAAGTATAGCTATCGATAACTTTTCTATAGAAAAGTGTTTATGGATAACTTTTCTATAGAAAATTAGTTATGGATAACTTTTCTATAGAAAATTGGTTATGGATAACTTTTCTATAGAAAAGTAACGTTGTGGATAACCTTTCTATCGAAAAGTATGTTTGTCGAACGCTTTTCTATGGAAAAAGTTAAGTTATCCATAACTTTTCTATAGAAAAATAAAGTTACCGATAACTTTTCTCTAGAAAGTAAAGTTATCGATAACTTTTTGCTAGAAAAGTAAAGTTATCAATAACTTTTTATAGAAAAGTATCGATTAAATTTTTTCTAGATAATTAAAGCTATCGATAACTTTTCTATGGAAATGTAAAGTTGTCGATAACTTTTCTATAGAAAAGTAAGGCAGTCAAGAAATTTGTATTAAAAAGGGGATTTCGATTACTTGTCTATAGAAAATTAGAGTTGATAGTAAAGTTATCGATAACTTTTATATTAAAAATTATATTTATTCAATTAATCGCTTGGATTTGTATTCAACAGTTAACAACTTAAGTAATTTTGTAATATATATTCTTTTTTTGGTTTTGTTGGAAAACCAAACCCATAAAAATCACCTTAAATATGAATCTTAGTTATGGCCAATACAATTTGAACTCTCTCCATATCGTCTTCGATTCAAAGTAATTTTGGTTTGGTGTGTTAAGTTTGCATTGGCTTGGTTTATTTGTTTGGTAAATTGTTGTTGTTAAATTGAAGAAGAAACTCAAATATATGTATAAGAAAAATTATACACCCAATATACTATACAAAAAAAAGATAAATAATAAAAAATAAAAATCTGAAGAACTTGTAACTGTGTGAATATTTTTCCTTCTTAAGCCATTATAACTTTTAACTTTGTTTTGAATTGCTAAATCCTTTGACAGTGAATTTCTTTTATACTATAGAAATATCTTTACAATTTTTTTGTGTTAGACATCTACAACAATTGGTGTAATGACCCGCTGCTTTTTGGGCTGCCGTTAAAGGCGAATAAAAAAGTCAAATAAAATCTTTGAGATTTTAATATTTTTTTTCTTTTCGTTTAAATTTGCAACCGGTTTTTATGATTTCCCAGTTAAATTTGACTAGAATAAATACTCGTGCTCATACCGGCAAATCAACCAACGCCTGCCTGCCAGCTTTACTGGCTTCATGGGAATCTTTGAGAAATTTCTATATATTCATTTAATATCAAATGCTTTTTTTTCGTTAGCCTTTATGATGGCTATTTCTCACATACACTACATATACTTGCGGGTTCTAAAAGATAGCGAAAAAAAAAAAAAAGAAATTGAAAAACCTGGCTTTTAATGTGTGTTTGTTAAGCTGCTCATAGTGGTTAAGTCAACCAAAGTAAGACCAAATTATAAGTTTAAATTAAATTTTGAGCTATTCGAACTTTCTTAAGAATGTTGGTTTGATTTGTAGAAATGACTTGAGACAATCATGAGCCAACTAGCTTTAATTGGTAGTGAACATTTTGCAATTCATATGTTGTATGAGAAGTTTGTTATATTAAATAAAAATATTTGAAAATTGTCTGATTAAATATGTTTTTTTAACTTGTGGGTACGCCAGGTAAAACGTTTAATGTGAAATTATATGTAGTTGTATGCACAGATTAAATTTTATTTCTTATACAATTAAAAAAAATCAACTAATATTTTTACTAAATAAATAGGACCTAGCAGCACAGAATTCGTAAAACAAGATACAAAAATTCGTAAAAATTTAATAGAATGAAAAACAATCAAACGAAATACAGACCATAATAAAACTTCAAATCAATTTCGAAAACATTTTAATTAAAAATAAAATCTGTTGTAATTTTTTCTGCGTGAAGTCAAAACTTCCAAAAATCACCTCTCTACTTAAGTGGAGAGTCGACTTAAGCGATTATTCCGTATTGCCATATAAAGCTTTAATTGAAGGAACACTGTTTATGGATTTTGTTAAAAAAAAATGTTTTATGTAACTGTGTCATTGCCAAGCTTTCTTATGGGGCATTTACACCAGCCTAAAATCCAGCAGATTTCAGTTCAAATCTATATGAAAATCCATACCGTTTACACCAAGTTTTTTTTGACATTTATAACGATTTTTTTTATCCATGACAAAAACCTTTGACTGAAAATGTTCCTAAACTACAACCAATGTAATGTTAGTAGCTAATTCACGCATCTTTTTAAGTACAGAGGTTTACTTTTCAGTACAATTATGAAAGCAGCCATGGTTGCATCACTACCTTCTACTAGATTTTAAGTTGATTTCTACAAAATCTAGTGACGAAGTAGATTTGGTTTTGTATGGGAAATCTACTAGAATTTGCCTGAAATCTCGCAAGTACTAGATTTTGCTCAAATGTAAACGATTTATTATAGATTTTTATAAATATGATTTGTAAAATCACAATTAATTAAAGTTTTTTGTACAATAATTAATTAGCATTTACAGATAAAATTGATATCAGCTCAGCTTTAACGAACTGTTGTGCTATAATTTCTTATAGTTTTGTATTCAAACTCCTCTTTATATTTCATATACGTAGATGTGAACAATATTAGTGGTGTCCTCCTCAATAATCATCATAATCATAAGCAGCACTTAAACGAAACGACAAAGAGTTTAGTTGCGAATTGCAGTTGGAGTTGAGTAGTTGTCGTAGTCTCTTCACAGTCGTAGTCATCATTCACATCATCGACCTCATCAACACTTCTTCACGAACCAATTCCATTAAAGAATCTCACGATTTACTTGCTACAACTGCAATATAATCAAACAGCAAAAAATAAACTAACAACAGCTTTTGAAGCAAGCAATAACAAAAACAAAGATATGATTTGATACAACAACAACAAAAACTGCAACAACAACAACAACAATACTAACTAAAAGCGAAAAGTCAACGGGGCTGTTTCCTTTCGTTCAATCGTTGGCCATTTATTTCACTTTACCAAAAATGCCCCCAAAAAATAAGCAGCAAACATTTATACCACATCCCTCTACCACCACTTCCAATGCAGCACCAGGCCTTCGAAATGGTGAGAATTTTGTTACTCATTTTCACTTAAATCGAACTGAAAAATGCAACACAAAAATCTTCAGCATAAAAAGAGAGGACAAAAATAAAAAAAGATAAACAAAACAATGAATTGTAAAAATAAAAATCTTAAAATGAGCTTTAAATTTTTTATTTTTTATTTTTTTGCTTGCTGGCTGACGAGGGTTTTGTTGTGTTTTTTGTTAGTTTGATAGCGGTGCTGCTGCTACTGCTTAACAATAATAATTCAAATGATTGTCAATTTAAGTTGGTTGACTTTTTGATTTGTATTATTCTTTTTTTTTCTCTTCTGGCAGTTTAGGGAAGCCTTAGTTGGCTAAAAGTTTCATAAAATTGCCTGTTAGTGTTTAATCTAGATCAGCCCAGAGCTGAAAAAAAAATATATATAAATAAAATATAAAATGGAATAGAATGTCATATAATTTTCATTTTAAAGTATTAACACAAAAGAAAATTAAATGTAATGTCACACGAAAAAAAATTTAATAGTGCGTTTACAACCGAGCAAAAGCTGGGACGTACGAAATTTCGAACAAAATCTAGTAGATTTCCCATATAAAACCAAATCTAATTCATCACTAGATTTTGTCGAAATCTACTTAAAATCTAGTTTAATTTATAGTGCGTTTACATCTGAACAAAATATAGTTCTAAAATTAATGTAATGTTATGAGGAAAAGGAATATTAGTGCGCTTACATCTGCGCGAAATCTGGAACTTACCAGATTTCGACCCAAATCTAGTATATTTCCCATACAAAACAAAATTTACTTCGTCACTAGATTTTGTCGAAATCTACTTAAAATCTAGTAGAAGTTAGTCATACAACTATTAGTGTTTCCAAAATAGTACTAAAAAATAAACCGCTTTACTTAAAAAGGTGTGTGGATTAGATATATATGTTGTTTGGTTTTAGAAAAAAACCCCAGTCAATGGTTTTTGTTTGAGATACGAAATCTTGATAAAGGGAAATACTTGGTGTAGAGGGTATAGATTTGGTAATTAAAATCAGCTAGGTTTCTTGAAGGTGTAAATGTGATAATAGTGATGCAAGTATGTTTTTTTTAATTGTACTAAAAAATAAATTGATTTACTTAAAAAAAGTGTGTGAATTAGCTAAATTGCAGTTGTTTGGTTATAGTTTGGGATTAATGTCATACAATGGTTTTGGTTTGAATAATAAATCTTGATAAATTTTAAGCAAAAACCTTTTGTAAATGCTATAAATTTTTTTAATTTTTTTTTAAATAGTTTTTTTAATAAGAAGTAACACTCAGGCTATGGATGGCTACTACTATTACTGGGTATTACATTTTTTTTGGAAACGGATAGTAATAAAGCAGAAAGTGGTGAAGGAAGATATAGAGGGAAGCTTCATTGTTTTACAACTCTGCCTTTGCTTGATTTATTTAAGGCTGTTTTGGTTGCAGCACCTCTGATATCATTAAAGCTCAATAAATTTTGCGAAACTGTGTTTAGTAGCCACTGTATTAGATATTTAACTTCGCCGATGTACGTAATACAAATGAAGGAGGGTGCTCTGATGTTACATTAGGATTAGATTTTGATAAAGATTTTAACTCAAATCATTTGGATTTCGTGCCCTAAAATATGTTGAAAATTTTTTGCAAAAACTTTATTTTCTATTAAATATATATTTCTTACAGCCATACCTGAACAGGAGCGTCAACGTTGTATAATGAACGCTAATGTTAACTTATCTTGTTTAATAAAACCCACAATAAATATAAAATATAGAAATTAAACCGCTAGATTTTCCTCAAAATAGCCAAAATGTTATTACTTTTTAGCAATAAAAAATAAATAACAAACAGACAACAACAACAAAACAGTTTTTTTTTGCAGCCAACTTCACTTACCTCATAGAAATTTCGGAGTGACTTTCATATTTTACACGAGTAGCCTGCCTGAATTGTGAAAAATTAATATTAATCCTCACATTGTTATTCCTATTGTGTAAAAATTTCATACAAATATCTTGTATACTGAAATCTGGAGAGAAATTTTTTTTTTTTTTTTTTTTTTTTTTTTTTTTTCATGCGTATGTTTATTTATTGTATCTTCAAAAAATGAACTAACAATAAGTTTTCAAATCTTAAATCTAGATATAATAATTAGGCCCAACCAGTGTCAGGCATAAACTTAGTGATAGTAATCAATAATACATAAATATCGTATTAAGCACAAAAATATTTTCAAGCTGTTTCATCTGGAGTGTTGAGTATTAGAGCCATAGTGTCCCTCTTTTTTAAGCGGATGTGTCCAGTAAAATTCAAGATGTTACGAGCAAGTGGATTAGGATGAGATTCGAGTTTTGTTAAGTATTTGCCTGCGTATTTTTTAATTTCTTCAGTCACTAGTGGCATATTTAAATCACGATGTAAATTTGAATTTTTGATGTACCATGGAGCCGATGTTATTAGTCTTAAAATCTTGTTTTGCCTTCGTTGGATTCTCTCTATATTGGAAGCTGAAGCAGTGCCCCATAGCTGTATTCCGTAGCACCATATGGGTTTCAAAAGCGACTTGTATATTAAAAGTTTACAATCTAGACTGAGTGTTGAGTTTCTACCAATCAGCCAATGTATCTGAGTTAATTTAAGTTTCATTTGTGTTAGCTTTGAGTCAATATGGTGTTTCCATGTAAGCCGTCGATCAAGGTGTATACCAAGGTATTTTACATGTGAATGATGAGGAACAACTTGATTGTTGATTCGAATTGGGGAACAAGTATCTCTTCGCAGGGTAAATGTTAGCTGAACACACTTTTGTTCGTTAACTTTAATTCTCCATAAGTTTAACCATAGTTGCAGCTGTGTAATATATTCTTGTAGATATCGGGAAGCCTCGTAAGGGTTTTCGTGCATACTAAGGCAGGCTGTATCATCGGCAAATGTAGATGTATGGATATTGCTGCTCAAAGGCATATCACAAGTATAAATCAAATACAACACTGGCCCCAATATGCTCCCCTGTGGCACACCGGATGATATAGATTCGGGCACACTCATGAAGTCACCTTCAACAACCGTGAACTGCCGGGTAGTAATATAACTTTCCAATAGCTTCAGAAAATTTATTGGTAGATATGATTTCAATTTTAAAATAAGGCCTTCATGCCATACTTTATCAAATGCCTGAGAAACATCAATGAAGAGGGCAGAACAATATTTCTTTTCTTCAAAAGTTTTTCGTATAAATTGAACCAATCTATGAGTTTGTTCAATGGTGCTATGCTGACTTCTAAAACCAAATTGATGGTCCGGTATGCACTCATTATCAGTTAGAATTGGGGACAATTTTATCATGAGTAACTTTTCAAAGAGCTTTGACATTGTTGACAGTAAACTTATTGGCCTATATGACTCAGCCTTGGTAAGATCTTTGCCCGGCTTTGGTATCATTTTAACCTTGGCAAGCTTCCAGCTGTTTGGATAATACTCCAGACGTAAAATGGCATTAAAAATGAATAACAGGATTCTAATTGCAATACGAGGCAACTTCATCAGCATCTGGTTACTAATTTCATCAATACCCGGAGCTTTTTTCGGGTTGAGTTCAGCAATTAGTTTTTGTACATCACGCGTCTTAAATTTTATGGGTCGAGGGGGTAGCGCAACTACACTCGGCAAATCAACAGCACCAGAACATGAGTTTGGGGTAAATACGGATTTTAAATGCTCAGCAAATAATTTACCTTTTTCAGAGTCGCTTCTTGCCCAACCTCCGGTAGATGTGCGCAGAGGTGGTTTAAACTCGACGGGTGTTTTAAGCTTTCTAGCAGCGCGCCACAAAGAGTAATTAGATGCTGGTGTGACATCAAAACCTTCCAGATAATTTTTAAGAGATGCAGTTTTTTCAAATGCAAGCAACTCTTGGAGTCGTTTAGTGCACTCTTTAAACCTAGTCTTATGTTGAGGTGATCTGTGCTGTTGCCATTCCCTTCTAGCTCTTCTTTTTTCACACACGAGACGTTCAATATCAGTAGAATAAATTCTATTAAACCCAGTCTGCGGATGGGAGGTAGTGGCATGTTCAGCAGCCTGTTTAATATTTTCATTAAGGTTGGTAATGTTAGATTCAATATCATCGGGTGTTCTTAGCGTAATATTTTCTGTGCAATGACTACTAAGATATTTTTTGAATCCCAGCCAATTAACACGATTTATCATCTTCACATAAGGATGAGGTAAGTCACTTCTTAATGGGCTACAAATTGAAACGATCGTGGGAGAGTGGTCGGACGAGAGATCTAGAGAAGCTTCAACTTAAATTAAATCCCTAGAGATATAAAAATAAACAAATTTGTGTGTAATTTGAAAACTTTAAACGCGTTTTCTGGCAAACTAGTTTTTTTTTGAGATATGATGTTGTTTTAGCAAATGAGCGATATATTTGGGGTATTCCAATGGTAGTTTTAAATTAATAACACGAAAAAATATGACTGCTAAAGACCATGACTCACTATCATACAAAGTCGTGCGATCTACGAAAAAGTACAACCCTGGTGTGATGAATTGTTATTGTCCTTTGAAAATTTTCATAAACTCCATCATACTAGGGTTGTAGTTTTTCGTAGATCGCACGACTTTGTATGATAGTGTATCACGGCCTTAAATAAATATTGTTTTTACTCTCTCTCTCTCTCTCTCTCTCTCTCTCAATTTCTTTGGTAAACTCTCTCATATTTCGACGTGTAGTCATGACAAAAAAAAACATAGTTCAGAAAGTCATATTATTTTATGACTTTTTTCTTTGAGCCACAACAACAATTTCTTAAACTATGTTAAAATATTCAGACATTATGACACTTAAGACTACCGTTTGAATACCCCAATTATTTCTTAATACGAGGTATGATAAACATTTGATATGATAAATTATGATAAATTTTTTTCAAAAAGTATTTATTTATTCATCAATAACTATCTTGGCCCCTTCAAAGTAATCCCCCTCAGATATAATACACTTATGCCAGCGTTTTTTCCAATCCTCGAAGCACTTCTGAAACGCGCTTTTTTGTATCGCCAACAGCTCCTGTTTCGATGTTTCTTTTATCTCCTCAATCGTAGCAAAACGCTTTCCTTTCATCGGTGTCTTCAGTTTTGGGAAGAGGAAAAAGTCAGCGGGGGCCAAGTCCGGTGAATACGGTGATTGAGGCATGGTAACGGTTTTGTTTTTGGCCAAAAACTCATGCACAAGCATCGATGTGTGAGCTGGTGCGTTATCATGGTGCCAAATCCATGATTGTTTTTTCCACAATTCTGTGGTGCGTTTCTGACGTATTGATTCGCGCAAACGGCACATAACTTCAAGGTAGTATACCTTATTGAGCGTACGACCTTGTGGCAAGAATTCATGATGCACCATTCCATTGCAGTCGACTAAAACAGTGAGCAAAACCTTCACATTTGACCGAACTTGACGTGCTTTTTTCGGTCTTGGCTCTTCTGGACGCTTCCATTGGGATGATTGGGCTTTGGTTTCAATGTCATAGCCATACACCCATGATTCGTCACCAGTAAGGTTTTTCTTTTCCCGGACTTTTTCATTTCCCTGGAAAGCGGGAACGACTTTTCAGTTTCCCGGGAATTCCCGCCCAGTGCAAAACTATACAAAATATTTTTTAATTTAATTTAATACGACAAAAAACAAATAACAATAACGTTTTATAAACACATTAGTCGAAAAACTAATATAATTTCAGTTCTTTATATAATAGGAATGCATAAATACCAATATTATATGTAAATGGAAAGTCAAGTGCATTGATATAACGCAAAAAAAAAAAAAAACAAATTACATTATTAAAAAAATATTACAAAATCTTGCTTTGAAAATAGGACTTTAGTACATAGAAAGTATTAATAGAATCTTTCGACAGCCTATTTCTAATTTTATTTAAAAAAAAACTCCTGTTAATGGAAAAATACGTGCACTTTCTACAGATGTTGGCCTTATATTCAGAAGAGCATTATATAATCTCTGGACCCTTTTTTGTTTTTTCACCACTTCCTTCAAAAAATTTCAATTCCTTTTTTAAGGAAAATGATTTTCCTTGAATCGAAACAGCGTTTTCTTTACTACAAAATCAACACAATATAAGTTGTTGTTGTAAAATTTTAACTATTGTGCTAGTACCATCACCTTATTATTGCACCATCACCTTCATAAGTGAATAACGACACTCATCAAGGAATGTGTACATACTCGTATGAACTAAAGTTGTCATAATAAAATCAAAACAAAAAAAATCCCGGTAGTTCCCGCAAATAATATATCCCGGGATTTCTTTCCCGGAAATTGTGCGGGATCCCGGGAAATTTTTCCCGGGAAATCCCGTATGACCTTTTTGAGGAAATCTGGATCGTCGTTGACGATGTTCAACAGCTCCTGAGCGATTTCCATGCGACGTTGTTTTTGCTCAAAATTTAGTAAAAAATCGAAGAGCACACCAAAACACCACTAACCTTTTTATCTGTCAAAAACAAACTGATAATCCAAAATGGCTGATATTGCCAACATATATAACAGACATGTGTACCAACATAACAGAAAAAAATAATGTGAAAATCGAACATACGTAACTCACGAAATTTGAAAATAACGTTGATTTTTTATCAGACCTCGTATAAATCCTTTTTTTAACATTTTTAAAAAGATTTTTCGATATCAAAAGCAGTTATTTCCACATAAAAAATTTTTCGTATAAAATTTGTGGCTGAAAAAATTTAAAAAAAAATTTTAAATTTATCGCTGGATTTTTTATTTTTTTTTGAAAAAATTTGTCCAAATTTTGCAAAAAGTATTTTAAGCCGAAATTAATCAATAGAAAAAAATTTTTTTTATTTTTTTTTATAGAAATTTTATTTAAAAAAGTGTTCTCTTTTAAATTTGTCGCTAAAAATCCTTTCTCAGAAAAATTCATTAATAAAAATCTTATTCATAAGAAGTTTTTAGAAACATTAAATCTTTTAGGAAATTTTTTAGTGAAAATAAGAATATCGTGAACTTTATGAATAAAAGACATTTTTAAGAATTATTATTAAAATGTTGAAATTTTCTTGGCTTCTTTCTTTCCCAAAAAAAAAAAGATCGTTTCTATAAATTTCGATATTTGCAGTCGAATATTGTTCGCTTGACTCAGTTTTACAGCCATCTGTCTAATACTTTTCCTTATTGGATGCCATTTCTGGGGTGTGTGTGTGTGGCGGTGTGTTTGTGTCTATCTGAGTATTTTAATACATTTTTGCAATTTTTGTTTTCTGCTGTTTAAGTTGTGTTGTTGCTTATATATATTTTATGACCAAGAATGAGTGACGTTTGCATAAAGCGACACTGATTGGTGTGAGCATGCTCGGCCATAACATAACGAATTGCTTGGCAAGTAAATTTAAGAAAATCTGGAAATTGTAGCAGAAAAATGAATATACCGAAAATGGCTGATTTGGAAAAAGAAACCGTAGCAAAAATCGTCAAATTAAAACACTTTTGTTTTGTTACGTTTACGATTGCTGTCTGGCTGGCCTGCTAAGCTTTGCTGTGTGATTGTTTGGTCATGAAGTCATAAATCAAGATGGCAATTTTTTGATATTTTCAAACTTGGCTTCTTAGTCAAGCCACAACATTTGAAACGAAAATGGGATTATGTTCTTTTTTATTTTGTTTAAGTTCGATTTTGATTTTTTTTTTTTTACAATTTTTTTTTATTTATTTGAAAGCTGCAGCTCTTTTGCATAAATAGTCTGCCACCATTTAAGCAAAGTGATTTTCTTTTGCACCTTTGTAAATATATAAAAAGGATAAATTTCGTTTGTAGTCGTTTTCAAGCATTCAAAATTTCAAAATGATTTTCTTTGACGTTTGATCGATTTCTTTGGTGACTCTCTTTTTGCACTTCTTTGACTTTGGCTTTTTAAGGTTGTTTAACATGGTGTCGTTATGACCAGAGGTGTGAATTTATGTTTAACATGAGCTTTAGAAGAACCCAAGAAGAAAAAAAAATAAGAGATCTAAAATCTTTTGTTAACCATTTTTTTTTGCTGTATAAAGTTTTTCTATTTTGTTATTTATTAGATTGGCAGGTCATGAGAATATTTGTGTCTGTAAAAAATATTTGAGTAGACAAAAAAAAATCACTAAATATGAAGCAATGTCGTGAAAATTATTTTCCAAATATTGCTGCTCATGATGTTGGCTGATGCTGATGATGATGATGATGATGATGACGACGACGTTTGAAGTTGATGAGGATTTTTTTTTTGAAATTGAAAAACGTCAGCATTAAATTTTTTGTTCAGAGTTTGCAAATCATTTAAATTGAAATCATAACCATGGCAAAAGGCGTGCAATAGCCTTAAGGCTTAATATGATGTTTTGTATTTTGCAATTTGATTGTTGTCTTTTTAATAACCTGAAATATAAAGAAACTATAATAATGCAGCAGTTAAGGAACAAAAGGCTAAAAACTCAACAATAATATCTCTAATATACAAAAAAATAAAACTTGTTAAAAGACATCAATATAAACAGTTTATTGGACAGTCAGGAATGTAAATCATATTCTGTTCAAGCAAAATAATAAAGATGGGAATTTTTGAAAATTGAATAATATTCAAATAAATAGTAAAAGAGGTAGAAGATAATAAAGCTCTTTGGCATAGAATAATGATTTTTTCCTAGTTAGATTTTTAATAAATAAATTAAAAAAAAAAAAAACATATTTTAAAAAAGCATAAACTTTTGAAAGCTTGTATGACTTAAAATTCTTAAAGAAAATATTTTAGAAAAAATTTTTGCAATCTTAAACACATATGGGAGCCTTTTCTTGCATTTAAATAAATATTGGTATCGCAAATTTTTTTTTGTAATAAAATCAAACCATACTATTGAAATGTCTAATAAGACTTTCTATCAATTTTTATGTGCTTTAATTTTTTTTGGGAATTAATAAAATTTTTTTGAATTTAAACATACATTGGCCCCTCATGCTACCTGCACATAATTTGTAACCTTTTTTTTCTCTTTATTTTGGCAGTTTATTTGCCAAATTTAAAAATAATGTTAACACAGCAGGTGTTGCTATAGTAAAGGCAGCCACAACATTAGCATTTCAAAAAACGTTTAACTGTAATAATGTTCACACCGTGATGCCAATACCAACACCATTTACCAGGCACTTTGCATAAAATTTAGTTTAACAACAAGTTGAAGGAAAGGAAACAAAAAAAAAAAGAGCTCAACAGAAAACACACTAATGCTGCAAAGATATCTTAAGGTTGACACTAAAGTTGTGTTAAAATTGACAAACAGTTTTAGGGAAACGAAAAAAAAATGGAATGAGCAACATTGCCAGAATTTTTCAAAAGCAAAAAGCGTGACACAGAGTTTTCACTTTGTTTTCTTTTTTTTTTGTTGTTGTAAGACAGTGAAAATAAATGGAAATAGTTTAGCTTTTAAAAAGACAAGATTTATATCTTTGAAATGAGTTAAACGTGTCAGTTTAAGGTTTCTTATGAGGCTTCTTTGCTTTCTTTTCTTTTGATTCTTAATATTTTGTGTTCATTTGGCACATTATTAAAAAGAAATGTGGGTGTTGTGTTTTAGGAGGCTTAAAGAAATATTTACTGCTGGTGTCAAATAAAAAAAAAAAAACAAAAATAGCCTAAGGCAACCAGACAGTAAATAGTGTAAATCTATGTTATAAATACCTCATTTGAGGGCTGTTTCAAAATTATTTAGTCAAGCATAAGCAACGGCTTACTTCTCCACTCAATAACATATAATATAGATAATATTTTAAATAGGCTTTAGTATAGCTTTTGTTTTTGTTTTTCAATTATATTTTTTTCATTTAATATAATTATAAGTGAAATTAATAAATTTCACTTATAATATAATTATGACAATATGTCGAATAATAAATTTCTTGAATGTTTAATATAATTATCTAAATAGTTCTAGTGCCACCCTCGTATTTATGCCAAACAATAGAAATGTTAACAGAAACCAATTAGTTTCTTTTCCAAACTGGAAAAAATAAGTTAACGAATGTTTCTTTACAAATTTTTTTTTATGTACTTGTAATAAAATTTACACTTTAAAAAATATGGCCATAACTATAGATATGGCAAAGAAGGCCTCCACAGCCAGAGCTTGAATATTTATTGCCAAACACTGCTATAAAAGAAGAAGAAGAAGAAGAAACAAAAACAACAAATCGAAAAATATAAAAAATCATGTTAAGACCACCCACTGTAATTAGACGCCATTTTTTCCTAGAATAACTCAACTTTTAAATGTGAAATATATATATTTTCATAGCAAAAAAAGCAATAAAAATATCAAAATGTAAATAACATGCATAACACTTACTCTTACACAAGCGTGATCCCAACACATACGCACCTTCTTACATTAACACTAACATTTATTTATTTGTGTGTGTGTGCATGGGTCTCTAAAATAGGTCTACATGTTTAAAGAAGCACGTATTTATTACTTCAACAGAATAAGTAACTAATAAAAACTGAAATATATGTATTAAGAAAAAAAAACTCTTCTTTTTTAACTCACATTACTTAGTGAACAGCCCATTGTGATAAGAGAAACTCAAAAAAAAAAAATGCGGCAAGGTGTTACAGCTAAATAAATGTTAATGGTGTAAATTTGTAGGAAAGAAATTATTTAAGTAAAAGAAAATTTTTTTTTAGAAAATTTTTTATAAAATATTTAATAGCAACATACATATTTCTTTAAAATGTTTGTCAATAGCAAATATTTGCTAGAAAAATTTGTTTTCAATGAAAAAATATTTTTCCCAATTTTTTTTTTAAATATTATTTGTCAATAGCAATGAAATTTCAAATATATTATATCGTTGATAGCAAAAATTTTCTTATGAAATATATTCACCCTTATTCTAGTTGTCGACATCGACGTCACATTAGCACAATACCAAAAAAAAATTGGGGCTTAATTACTCGCTCTCGAGAATAATTTTGTGCTGCTGACAATCTATTTCCGTTCCCTTAGGTTTAGAAAATAGCATAAACCTGTCAACAGGAATCACACAATTCTCAATTTTTTGGTATTGTGTTAAAGTGACGTCGATGACGACAACTGGAATAAGGGTGATTGATCTCAGATAACTTGTTTTGAAAAAAAAATTGTTATGGAAAAATTTTCTGTAGACAATACTTGCTGGTAATAAAGTTTTTATAATTTCTTGTAAATATTTATCTAGTACACGATAAATCTTAAAACAAATATACAAAATTTATTAATAGCAAATATTTTCTACAGAAAATTTTTCGTTAGCAATTTTTTTTTTGATAAAAATTTTATAGTTAATTTTAATTATTAAGTTTGTCTTAAGTAGAACAAAAATAAGCAAATTAAATAAAACATTTGCATAATTAGTAAAGCACAAACGTTAATGGCAAGACTGTTGTAAATTTAGAGTTGGTAAAAATGAGCTTTCATTACAAAAAAAAAAGCTTTCAGCAAATTGTAATGCGATGAATTAAAACAATTCACATATTACATTTCCAATGAAAACTTGAGTGTATAAAGCAGAAATCTGCATCCACACATAGTGGACCAAACACAAAGAACTGCCGATGATGAAGGTGTATTGGCCTTCGAAAATAGCCGGTTGTTCCGTTCTGCTAGTGTTTGTCAGAATACTTAGAACTAACTTTGGTGTTATTTCTTCATTAATAATTATCACATGTAATTTGGCTTACAAAGCGATACGAACTTTAGTTTGATCAAATTATAAATAAAATTTTATACATATTTAGTTACCAAATGTGTCAAAGAACTACAGTGGAAAGCATAAATATATCAAAAGTTTATCGTACAATATTTTTTCAATAGCAAAACTTTTTCAATGTTATTTTATCAATAGTAACAAACAAATATCTAAACTTTGTTGTTCTTAGACAGTTTTTACACACAATTTATTGATAACCAATATTTTGTTTAGGTAAGATATAAATAGCAAAACATTTTTACAGAAAATTAAGCTTTAGGAAGTTTTTTCTTCAAAAATTTGTCAGTAGCAAAATATTTCCATTTAAAGTTTTGTCAATAACAAAAATTGTCTTATTGATATTGAAAATATGTCAAAGCGTTTTCTTTTTTTTCTTTAAGAAAATTTGCCAATAGCAAATTTTTTTAAATGATAATTTAGTCAACTGCAAAAATTTGTTATTAAAAATATATCGATTTCAAAGAATTTCTTACGAAAATTTTCAGATTGGATACATTTTCTATAGAGATATGCATTCTCAAAAACTCAAAAAAAAAAAAATAAAATTTTCGATAGCAAAGATTGTCTTTACGGATGTTGCACAGTTATAGTAAAGATTTCGTAGTATCATTCTTAGATAAAATCTGGCATTGGCAAAACATTTTATAAACTAATTTTAGCAATAGCAAAATTTCAGATTTCACAATATTTTCTAGATAAAGTATGTCGATAGCAAAAATTCAAATTAGTTTTTGAATTGCAACAATTTTCTTATAAAATCTATTCCTATAATAAGGATCATTTGTCGATAGCAAAAATCTGTTCTTATGAAGACTTTTTGTCGCTAGCAAATATATTAAATTGAACACTTGTTAGTAGTAAAAATTTTAGTTAAAACAAATTTTTGAAAGCAAAAAAAATTTGTATGAATACTAAGACGAATTCTCTTTTCAATTCTTTTTACAAATTTATAAATAGCAGACATTTTCGATGAACATTTATTTAATAGCAAAACTATTTATGGAAAATTTGGGGATAGCAATATATTTTTCATTAAAAATTAGACCAATAGCAAACATTTTCTATAGAAATTTTGTTGATAACGAAAATTGTCTGTACAAAATCAGTCGATAGCAAACGTGTTTTTTGGGGACTATTTCTCGAAAGCAAATATTTAAAAAAAGAAATAAAATATATATATATAATAAAAAATATATTGATAGCAAAAATTAAAGACAATTTGAAGATAGCAAAAATTATTCTTAGAAAATTATCGAATAGCAAACATTTTTTATAGAAATTTTGTTGATAACAAACGAAAAAAACGAAAGCAAATCTTTTTTAAAAAGAAAATATAATAAAAAGTATGTATATTGATAGCAAAAATTATGCTTAAACATTTTTTCAAATAGCAAACATTTTTATAAAAAATTTTGTTAATAGCAAAACGTTTCAAAGACAATTTGAAGATAGCAAAAATTATTCTTAGAAAATTATCGAATAGCAAACATTTTTTATAGAAATTTTGTTGATAACGAAAATTGTCTGTACAAAATCAGTCGATAGCAAACGAAAAAAACGAAAGCAAATATTTTTTAAAAAGAAAATATAATAGAAAGTATATTGATAGCAAACATTATGCTTAAACATTTTTTCAAATAGCAAACATTTTTATAAAAAATTTTGTTAATAGCAAAACGTTTCAAAGACAATTTGAGGATAGCAAAAATTATTCTTAGAAAATTATCGAATAGCAAAAATGATTTTATAGAAATTTTTTTGATAACAAACACTCTTGGTGTCAAAAAGCCTATAGCAAATGGTTTTTTTAATATAATATATTTGTTAATACGAAACTTATTTCATTTTTATTTTGGAAATGTGCATTTTATTAGAAGATATATTGGTAGCAAATTCTTTTTAAAAATTTGTCAAGTAACAAAAATTACAATTTTGCTAATAACAAAATCTTTGTAAGAAAATTTTTATTGTAGCAAACATCTTTCTTACAAAATTTACCAATAGCAAGATTTTTCTATAGAACATTTGTCGATGACGAACATTTTCTATGCAAGTCGATAGTAATTTTTTTTATGGAACCAAATAATTTTTTTATTTTTTATTTTTGTGAAATACGACTAGCGAACAGTTTTTCTAGAAAATATTTTTATGGAAAAAATTATCTTTAAATTTTTTGCAAGTAGCAAACATTTTTTATGAAAATCTTGCAAGTAGCAAAAATTTTTTATGAAAATTTTGCAAGTAGCAAACATTTTTTATAAAAATTTTGCAAGTAGCAAACATTTTTTATGAAAATTTTGTTAATAGCAATATATTTTGTAGATAATTTAAATTAGTAAAATTTTTTTTTGAAAAGTTGCTAAAAGCAAACATTTTCTATAGAAATTTTTTTGATAACAAAAACTTTTTGTGCAAAATATATAAAACCTGTTAATACGAAATATTTTTTTTTAGAAAATACGACTATAGCAAGAACGTTTTGTGGAAAATAAATTTGTTGCAAACATTTTCTACTAAAATTTGTCTAATAGCAAAATATTTCATAAAAAATTCGTGGAGTGAGAAGCTCTCGAGAACAGCTTTGTGCTACTGACAATCTTTTTCCATTTCCTACGGTCTAGAAAATGGCATAAGTCTGCAACAGGAGTCAGTTGTTTTCTACAACAGGTACACAGTCCCAATTTTGGGTATCGTGGTGTTAAAGTGACAACTGTAATTTTTAAGTTATTCCCTTGATTAAAAACTTCTTATAAAAATTTGGAAAACAATTGATAAGAAAAATGTTTAAAGTATATTACTATTTATTTCTATTATTTTTATTATTATTTTTTAAATTTCTATAGCAAGTTAAAGCCCCATTGTGCAAAGGCAAACGTTGTGAATGCTTATAAATGCTTTTCAGAACGTTTACTTCTACTAAACTTGAAGATAAAATAATGATAATTAATGCTGAGAATTAACGTTTAGCAAACAAAAAGAAAAAAAAACCAATAGAGAAAAAAGCAACGTTAATACTATAGAGAAATAAAATTTATTAATTAAAGGCGCCATTATAGAAATAGTAAAACATTTCAATGAATAAAAATCGCATACACTTCACACTATTATTTTCCTTATAATATAATTGTGCAAAAAAAAAAAAACGACTAATAAAATTAAAAACTTATAAAACAAATCAATAGCTAAGTTTAATAGAAAAATCGGCAAAATAAAATCATTAGTATGTCTTTTTGTGTGTGTGTATATTAAGTTTAATCAAACATAAAGATAGGCGTGACTTGAGCCGGACTTTTCATTAAATTTTTTTAAGAACATCTTTTGAAAAGGAAAATCTTTTTTGCACAGACATGGGGTGGATGATAAAATAAATTTGAATTTTTCTAACAAATAAAAAAGTATATTTTGAACATGGTAATTATGGTTTGGATGAAGAATGATGATGGGGCGTTGTATCAAACAGGTGTTGGATTTTTTTTTTTTATATTAAATAATATTAATCTGATCGGCTTACTTGCATGTAAATTGAATATACACTCGTGTGTATGAAATGAAAATAAGTTAAATAAAAAGAAATAAAAAATTAAAATTCTACGAAATTTTTTTTTTACATCGTCAGCCCAGTATTCACACAAAAAAGTAATATGCATGAGTTTGTAATATTAACTAAAATATTTGTAACATTAATTAAAAAATTAATTAAATTTTCACCTAATTAATTTTCACTCAAATTAATTAATACAATTAAAAATTTAATTAAATCAATTAAATTATTAATTGAAAACATTAATTTGTGAATACTTTTTTCTGTGTTGGTTTGGAGCATATGCCAAAAAGTCAGTTTACATGAAGTTTTTTTTTTTTTCATTTTCACTATTGCTTCGGGCACATGTTTGGAAGAAATGTGTAAATTTTAGTGAACTTGCACGATTAAAGTTAGAAGTTAATATTACTTTATTGTAAAAGTAAAAATATGTTTTGTGCCGCATATAGCACTTTTCTTAATTTATTTTCAAAAAGTAGCTTTTTGTGCAACATACGTATACTTTACTGCTGTGAAGCTGTGAATTGAGAAATTTTTTGTTTTGTTTGTTTTGTCGATTGTTTAAAGCCTACCAAGAAGCCGCCGCCTTAATATTTTTAACTTTCGATGCGCTTACACACTTACACAAGAAAAAGAAGTAATTGAAGTGTATTTAATATAAAGGATGAAATTAAATGATTTCTGTTATACTCAAACATGCATAATTAAGGTTTCTTTTATATTATTTTAGTGTTTAATAAGTTTATATTAAAACATTTTATTGGTGGGGCTGCGTCTGGGTGATGATGTTTTTACTTAACAGTTGCCGTTGAATTTTTCTTACTGCACCTTGTGTTTTTATTTATTTATTTATTTATTTATTTATTTCAGTCTATGGACAAAAAATCCTTACAGACTAAGATAACAAAATACATATAATTATATTCTATAAATATCTAAATTAACAATGAGGTATGTGCAAAACCTACATACACAGAAAAAAGTATTTACCAATTAATGTTTTCAATTAATAATTTAATTGATTTAATTAAATTTTTAATTGTATTAATTAATTTGAGTGGAAATACTTAATTGATATTATCAAATTGTTTATAGGTGAAAATTTAATTAATTTTTTAATTAATATTACAAATATTTTAATGAATATTACAAACTCATTCATATTACTTTTTTGTGTGTATATACAAAATTATCTTACAGTTTATAAATAACAGCTAATTATTATACTTAAAACAGTTATTTTATTAAACTAAAAAGTAGCAGTTTAAACTCAGATTTCTCAGTGCCGAATTCAATAAAAGATTGAGAAACTTTTTGTAAATTGAAGTTAATGTCATTGAGCTGAACAAAGGCACGTGTTAAAGTACCATTACGTGCATAATTAGTCCTATGGAAGGGAACATCAAATAGCTTAACCAACCTAAGATTTCTAGGAGGCATATAAAACGGTACCATATAAAGCAAATCTGGGCCATCAATAGAACCATTGATAATATCATACACAAATAGAGCCGATTGAACTATTCTACGTGCTTCTAGAGTACGTAAGCCTATAAACAAGCATTTAGACTCATACGGAACGGAGGATAAGTAAGGTAGTGAGCGTGAGGCAAATTTAATAAAAACACGTTGAAGTCTTTCAACACGAGTAATCAGATTAGATACGTGAGGACTCCAAATAACAGAAGCATATTCTACCTTAGATCTTACATACAAACGATGTATAGATAAGCTTGGGTGTATATGGGTCTACAAATTCACAACAACTTCTTTTCAAAAAACCAAACATTTTATATGCCTTGGGAAGTATGTAATCAACGAGCTGTCGAACATCACCCCTAAAACCAACTTAGAGTTTGACCTGTTCAAATTTATACCATTAATATTGAAGACAAGCACAGTGGGAGTCAGAGACCTATGAAAGGAGACATGTAAACATTTATTAATGTTTAGACTCAGACTCTATTAAGCCGGCGCCAATCACTTAGATTATTAAACTCAATTTGCAGAATATGCGCATCATTAATTGATTCCAATTTCATAAAGAATTTCAAATCATCGGCATATAAAAGATACTTCGATTTCACAAAACAGCTAGCAATGTCATTAATGAACAAGTTAAATAACAATGGACCAAGAATGCTTCCCTGGAATACACCCGACGTTTGCAGATAAGGGTTAGATCTAAAACCTTCAATACTCACAGAGCAAATTCTATTGGATAAATAGGACTTAATCCAAACCAGGAAATTAGAATGGAAGCCCATTAATCTCAATTTCGATATAAGCATATGGATGGACTGCGATAACTTATCAAAAGCTTTTGAGAAGTCAGTATAAATTACTTCCATTTGGGAACCACGTTCCAGCGCATCTAAGCAATATTCGCTGAAAAGAGTCAAATTTGTTGTGGTAGACCTTCCAGAATAAAAATCATGCTGATAGGGAGAAATCCATGGCTTGGAAAGGAAAGGAAAAACTATTTTTTGTGAACGATGTATTCAAAAGTCTTTGAAATACATGATAACTTAGAAATAGGCCTACAACAACTAACATCGTCTCTCTTACCTTCCTTAAAAATAGGAGAAACTGTAGCAACCTTCCACCTGTCAATAAATTCACCCTCCTGAAGCGACAAATTGAAAATAAATGTAAGAGCAGGTACGAGGGGTTTTGATGCTTTCTTTAACAGATGCGTACATAAGCCATCACAGTCAGTCTTGAATGAGTTTTTTACCTCAATAATTGCTTCCGATACATCAGCCTCGGACAGGACTAGTTGAAATGGAAATTAATTTCGCGAAACATGTTTTGGGTTCAGAAAGGAGATATTCGAAATTTATATACCCCATACCTAACTCATTTTTTTTTTCAAAATGCTCGGTGGGTCAAACCAATAATGGGCTGACGAAATATTTTTTGTCACTTTTACTGTTGCAGCTGGTTGGTAAATTTATTTATTGTTTGTTAGTTTGTCAGTTTTTACATACTCAGTTCTTAATTTTAATGTTTATTTCAAAAACTTTAATTTCACCAACAATGATTAATAATATTTTCTTTTTTTTAATTTCTTTTAGGTAAGTGCTCACATTGCTCTGACAAACTGAATAAATATGTGTACTCGTACAAGTAAGTTTTACTTATTTCTTTTTATCTACAAGTGTGTATCTTACAGGTCTTGTGCATAAAAAATATTTTTTTTTTTTATAAAAGTTTTAAAAAACAAAATAATTTTTTGTAAATAAGTCAGTTAGTTAGTTGGTTTTTCTCCAAAATTTTTTTCAATTTGTCTTTACTTTAGTACACAGTTTTATTTCATTTATTCGTACCGATGTGTATTTGAGCAGCTCTAGCTACAGCTTGTTAACGAATTATTATTTATAATTAACCATTCAATCAGCTCTTACTTCCACCACAAATACTTAATATAAAATGAGACAAAAAAAAAAAAAAACAGTTCACTTTATTCCACTTTATGCATGACAGCTCATCTTGAAGCATCCGTTTTAATGTTACACTCGCTAAACGTTATTGTTTTATAAATTAGTAGAAGCCCCAGCAAAGATAAATCGGTAGCAAGGTTGTCAAATGTCAACTTGTGAATAAAAAAAAAAACTAACAAACAAGATTTAAAAGAAGCACATAAAAGTACATTTTGTTAAAACACTGACGTTATATTTATTTTTATTTAAAAATAAAAAATTTCGTTTACGTAGTTTTGGTTTTTTTTTTTCTCTAAGCAGCCTTAAATAATTCATTTTACTGCCTACATGACAGTTATTAATAATTGTTATTAATTTTGTTATTTTTTTAAACTGGATTATTATAAAATGTGCCATAATTCATCATAAAACTTAGCTGCGTCTAAACGCAAACCAATGCTAAATATACAAGCATTTTGGTTTATTCACATTCATATTCAAATTCAAATTAAATTCTTTTTTGTCATACACAATAAGTTAGAATATCTGGTTTAAAGATTAATTTATAAGTTCATATTTGTTGAATTTAAATTCAAATTTTATTATAATTTTTCTACTTGTATTGAAATTCTAAATAAAGTTGGTTTCTTTATTTATTTTTATTTTTTTGGTTCATCTGAAGGTTTGGACCTTAAGTCTTTGTTTTTGTTTTTTTCAACTTTTACTTCTTCCGTATATTTAATTCTCTAAAAGATTTTATTTAAATTATGTTTCTATAAAACTGAAAATAAAATCACAATTTTAAAAAATGCCGAAGAAGCAACAAGAAAAACGAAAAAAAAAAAAAATAGTTGGCAGGAGGGTGAAAAACTGGCACCCAAAACATGGTACAAATCAAGTTTAAAAGTCACGAAGCCAAGGTAAAATTGTGACAGCAATAATAGCAACAACAAACATTTTTTTTAATAAAAATAAAACAACAATAATAACAACATCATTTAATAGAAGAAGAACAGCAGCAGCAGCAGCAGCAGCAACAGCAACAGCACAAAAACATTAAGCTACAAAGCAACCAAACCCACGATTTGTTTATTTTTTTTTTTTTCAAGAGTGCAGGTAACAGAATGAAATGAAATGTTTTAAAATGCGAGGGTAATTAAAATTGTTTTATAGGGAGACACTTTCAAACTTTTCACTTTTACGGACAAGAAAAGTTAAAACAGCCGAAAATTGCCAACATTTTGCTAAATATTTCTCTACAAAGAAAAACACCCTGTCACACGACACATCACATGACTGGTTCCCAAAGACTAGCAACCAGTTCGAGTTCCGGAACTTTATATGACAAGGATCTGTGGCCAAAATCAAGTCCCTGCACTGAATAAAGTTTAGTGTATCAGAGAGCATAAACTCTAGTTACAGCAGCAGATTTTCGATGCATTGCGATGATAATTGTAGACAAAAAGTAATTTTTATAATTAAGGATGTACGACATGTCTGGTACTTGTTAGAATAAAACTAAGCTTCTACATAAACCACAACATTTCAGATATAATTATGATTTTATAATAAAATATAATTTACCAAGTTAAAAATATGTCCTTGCATAGACTGGATTTATGAGGAAGCTTAAATAAATAATTTAAAAAAAAAATTGTTTTTATAATTAAGGATATGTAGGAGAAGGAAATGCCCTTGATCATATATTGATCAAGGCAATTTTATTACTTAAGCAATAGTGACTAGTTTCTACTGCCATCTGGCTGTAAGTTTTGCTGAAATAATAATCTTAAAATAAAGGATATATGGGAGGCATGCAAATCCTTGCCCCTATTAATGTGAAATTCACTGACGTTATTGTACCTATAATTATGCAAATATCTACAAATTTTTTTTGCATTTCGATCATAATTGCTGCTGAACACAAATTTTTAAAAATTAAAGGATATATGCAGGCTCAGCATGTTTTTGCACCGATTGAAGCGAAATTTGCCAGGGATCTTACCTAAGTAATTCTGCAAGTAGTTACAAGGTTTCCATACATTTCGAATATAGTTTTTGCTTAAATTAAATTTTTACAATAAAAGATATATGAGAACTATGTTTACCTTCCAAACCCATTAATGCAAAAATAACTAGAAATCTTATCCCGGTAATTTTTAAGATGATAACAAGTTTTACTTCTGCCTTTTCATCATAATTGTTGATGAAATTCAATTTTAAAAATAAGGGACATATGACAGATATGTACATATGTGCTGGCTTATGTTCTAATGCCAATTTCACCGAAAGCTAAACAATATAATTCGTAAACGATTTTTAAGATTAATATATGTACATATGTAAGATTTTGTAAAATTCAATTTTTAAAATAAAGGATATATGGCGAGCATGTAAATGTTTGGACCGATTTATGTAAAATTACCTACAAAGATTACTGATCTTATGTATCAAATAGTAACAAGTTTTTTTTCTCAATTTTACCATAATTATTCAATTTATGAAATAAAGGATATACATGAGGCTTGCAAATCCTTCAACTTAAACTCAGCAGAAATGTTTTTTCTGTAAATCTAGAAATTTTTACTAGTTTTCTATACGTTTCGATCGTAAGTTTTTTGCGAAAATTCTTTTTTCCAAATAAAGGATATATGGAAGGCATGCACATCTTTGCACTGACTGATGTGAAATTCTATGGAAAGTTCACTAAAGTAATGTATAAAACTTGCTGCTAGCCTTAGCCACACACACAACAATTATTTGCAGAATTTTTGCTGAAACTCAATTTTGAAAAAAGGATATAAGGAATAAATGTAAATCCTTGCAGAGATTGATGTAAAACTTGCTGAAAAGGTGACTTCTGTAATTCCAAAAGTTGATTCCATCTTTCCTCGCATTCTGTAGGTAGTTGTTGCTGAAATTCAATTTTTCAAATAAAGGATATATGGGAGGTGTGCATATCCTTTCGCCGAATAATGTAAAATTCGCTAGAAAGCTTACTAATGTAATTTGTAAAATTTTCTGCGAGCTTTCCCCCCATACAATTATGAGCAGGATTATTGCTGAAACTCAATTTTTTTAAAAAAGGATATAAGGAAGCAATGTACATCCTTGCAGCGATTGCTGTAAAACTCCCTAGAAAGCTTACTGCAGTAATTCTTAATATTGCTTCCAGCTTTCGTGTTGCTGAAATTAAATTTTTTAAAAAAAGGATATGTGGAAGGACATGCATAATCTTGCAGCAACTTGCCGTAAAGTTTACTAAAAAGGTTATCAATGTAATTCTAAAAGTAGTTACAACATTTGTTAGCATTTTTGTAAAAATTTAATTTTTAAAATAAAGCACGTACAGAAGTCAGGTATTTATATCCTTGCGTTAATTTTACGCAAGCTTAAAGTTTTTTTCTTTTTCTTTTTTGTCAAATGTGTATCTGCCTTTCTAGTTAGACAGCAAGCTTTAGATTTGGCTTGCATTAACCACCCTCGTTTGTATAAACACAAACAAACAAAAGAAATGAATAAAAACTTAATTTTTTCATCTTAATGCAACTGCTGAAGATGAGGATGACGATGATGATGATGATGTTTTTGTTGCTGTTACTTAGACATTTGGCTACCAACTCCCGCATATACATGTACATATTTAAGGCAGCACAATAACTACTTCTAAAACAACAATAATACTCGTAATATTTGAAATGCACAACAAGTGTAGAGCAGCATATGATTGCTAAGCTCGTATTTAAGCCCAGTTAAGGTACAATCAGGCGAGGAGCTTATAAAGCAGGTATGGGTTATTGTTTTAATATTGCTTTGTCGTAACGTGAACTCAGTAGAGACTGGGAGTTGGAAAATATAAGTGTAGTAGTAACTGTAGTGGTGAAGTAGTTTGTTGTTGTTGCTGTTGTTGTCATGTTTTAACATTTTAATGTTTATTTAATTCGTAACATTAACTGTTCATTTATTTCACATGCAGATTTGCAAATAGAAGACTAAACTAGAAGGAAATTCTGTGTTTGAGATTTTAGATGCGCTTGATGTGGTGGTCATGATGACGATGATCATGTTGTTTAACTATTTTGCTGGCAACCTTTGTTGTTTCAGCCTCATTTGATATGCACAATTTGGCCCTTTTCGTTGTGGTTGTGGTTCGTTTTTTGTTTGTTTTATTTTTTACTTCATTCCATTTAGCTGCTGTTTTCCGCCAGTACTGTGGGATCATTTTTATTGTTTTTAACTGTTTAAGGAGTATAGTTGAGTTTGATGCAGGCTGTTTGATTTTTTGGAAGAAACCTTGTGTGTTGACTTTATGATTGTGGTATTGAACTTCTGGTTTTGAAATCTTTTTCTTTTATATAGTTTTATATATATATTTTTTTTTGTGTGGCAAATTTCCTTAAAAACAAACAAAATATCGTGTGCATTGTTTTGTAGGTCGTTCTTTGGGTTCAAAAATCATGCTTGTAATTTTGTCATGGTTTTGCTTCTTTTTTCCTTTGATTTTTTTTTGCATTTCTTTTACCATTAAATTGTATATCTTTTTTAAAGTTAAAACGGTAATTTACCATTAAATTTAGAGCACTTATTGTGGGAATATTGCAAAGGAATAATGGAAACAGAAGCTGCAGCTATTAAGTTTTTTTTTCGTTTTTTTTTTTTGCAAAATTAAGTTATAAAAATTTGCTATAGGAATTTTCCTTAAATCAAGCAAAAAAAAAAAAAAAAATGCAATCAAAATAATGTTATAATTTCGTGATTTAGTTTTGGTTTTGTCTAGATTTTGATCTTAAGTTAAGATAGTAAAAGAAAATCTGTGACATTCCTGGAAATCTAAATGTTCATCTATGGTTTTAATTAATTTGGTACAAGGATTAGAGTGGGAATAAGACTTTCTTTTGAATGATAACAGCTGAAATTATAGTTAAAGAAATGCGACATTATTGTATGTATTTATTTTTCTAGATAAGAATTCCTTCTCAGTATTGAAAAAAAAATCTAAATCAATTGAGTTTCTTAGAGTTGCAAAAGCAAATCATAAAATTAACCAATTGAACTGAAAAAAATTACAGCTGGAATTTGAAGCAAAATGATGTTTATTTAGTGTAGAATTTCAAGATAAAGCAAATGTGAAAGAAGAAAAGTCTTCAGGTTTTCTTAACAATTATTTTACTTTTATGATTCCAATAAAGTAAAGACTTGTACAATCATATACATGTAAGGTTTTTGCTAAATTTCAGTTTTGTACGAGCAAGGACATGCCCACCTCCCGTATATCCTTTATTTAAAAAAACTTAAAATTTAGCTTCGAGTGCAAACCGGGCAAAATCGACTAGAATGCCGGCAAAGGCGGTAACTATTTCCTGATTTATGCAGTTAAGATACCTTAAAAATTTCAGCTCAAAATATGCAAGGACTAGCCTGCCCACCATATGTCCTTAATCTAAAAAATTGAATTTAAGTTATATTTATGATCAGAACGCACTAAAAATTAGTAACTATTTGTGAAACTATGCAGATAAGGTTTCTAAAAAATTTCAGTTTAAACTTTCAAAGGACATGCCTACTTCCCTTGTATCCTTTTTTCTAAGAAATTTAAAATTCAAATACAACTGCGATTAAATTCAGCCGAAGTTGCTAGTTGGCCTCAAAATTATGTATTTAATATTTCTAGTGGGTTTCAGCTCAATCTGTGCAAGGATTCGCTTACCTCCTATATATCCTTTTTATACAAAATTTCCATAACAAATACAACTGTAACCAGATTTCTATAAAAATTAATAATTACGTTAAGAGCTATACATTTGATATAACTGGTAAATTATAGTTCAATCGGTGCAAGGATATGCCTACTTGCGATATATCCTTAATTTGAAAAATTAAATATCAGCTTACTTATTGCTTACTGTTTCCAATATAAAGCATTTAAGCTCTCTAATAAATTTCAGTTTAATTCGAAGAAGGACACGCCTGCCTTCCATGTGTCCTTTTTCTAAAAAAAATTAAATTTTCGGCTGCAATTGTAAATTGAATGCACCAAGCACTTGTAGTTGTTTTGAGAATTATGTACTTAAAATTTCTGTTAAATTTCAGTTTAATGCGTGTAAGGATTCGCTTATCTCCTGTATATCCTTTATATAAGAAATTGCATATCCACTACAACTGAATTCTATAGAAATTAATAATTGTGCTTAAAGTTAGATACATGATAGTTTTGGAAAATTTCAATTGAATCGGTGCAAGGACATGTCTACCTGCTATATATCCTTAATATGAAAAATCAAATATCAGCTACAATTAAAACAAAAATGCAGAAGAAATTGGTAACTGTCTCTAGAATGAAGCTGTTAAGCTCTGTAATAAATATCAGTTTAATCAGCACAAAGCCATGCCTATGTATCACATGTTCTTAATATAAAAACTTGACTTGAAACAGAATTGTGCGAAAACTAGTTATTATTCCAAGAAATACACGGACAAGGACTCGGATAAATAACGTTTCAGTCAGTGGAAGGATATGACTAACTCCCATAGTTTTCTGAAATGAAAAATTTTATTTAAAAATACATATGTATATAGAATCATGCAATGAAACTCTCTGTTAAATTTAAATTTAAACCGATCAAAGACTGAGCTATCTCCCATACATCCTTAATATTAGAGGTTTTATTTTTGATACATTTATGATATGACACAGCAATGAAAAGTTGTAACTATTTCTAGAATTACACACATAATCTCTCTGATAAATTTTAACTCTATCGGTACAAGGACACTTCTGCCTGCCGAATATCCTTTATTTTAAAATTTAATCAAGTGCTACAATTACAAATAAAGTGCTGGGGAAATTTCTAGATGCTTAGGAAATTAAACACAACATCTGTGAGAAATATAATGCCAACTGAGATAAAGATATGACCAGGACCAATATATCCTTTATATGAAAAAATTTAAGTTAAGCCTAAATTTTTGTTTAGAATGCTTAAAAAATTAATAACTGTTCTCATAATTATGCAACTAAGCTCTCTGTTAAATTTCTGTTCAATCAGTATCCTTATACGTGTCTGCATCCCATATATCCCTAATATAAAAAATTTGGTTTCTATCATAATTATAAACAAAAAGTAAGGATATTTCGTAATTACAATTTCTAAAATTATATTCTTAAACTGTCTGATAAATTTAGTTAAAATCGGTGCAAGGACATCCGTACCTGCCATATATCCTTTATATTAAATATTTCATTTTTGCTAAATTTATGCTCAAAATGGCTTGAAACTAATTGGCCTTAAAATTGTAAACATAGGGAATTAAATTTCAATAATTGCAAGGACACGCCTACCTACTGTAAATCCTTAATTTTGAAAATTTAATTTTATATAGAACTTTATCAGGATAAGTATGAGATAGTTAAAAAAAATAAAATAAAAGGCTACTTATGTCTTTTACGGTAACGGTCTTCATTACTAAGCGGTGTTTTTAGCTTTGCCATTAACATATTTTAGGGCGAAAAAATCATGAGATTTATTTATAAATTTCTGACCTAAATAGATGTATAAAATCGATTCAAATTTTTATTTTCAACTAGTGGATTACAATCAAGCTCACACACAGTTTTTAATATTATAAGCAAGCTATGAATCACTTTAGCAGTAAATTTCCCATTAAAGCTTTTATTTGCAGTTTTTTTATATCTGTTAGTTTTTTTTTTACCACATTTTTACTGCTCTCATGAATAAATAAATAAACAAAAATAAACACAATATGGCCTGAAGCTATTTTATTGCGGTGCGTATTGCTGTTAATAAATTTAGATCACATTGTTATGACACAATTTAATCAGGCAAATAAAATGAGAAATCGTTCAATTTCAAATAAATTTTAATACAATTGAGTGTAATGTTGTTAACATTGTCAAGCTACTCTTATTTGCATTTCAATTTCAAGTGTCATAAATGTATAAAACATACAGAGAAAAAAAATATACAAATCAAACAATAGCCAGCAATAAATGAACAAGTGTTCTGTCACAAATGTTCGAAACGGGCAGAATATGAATAAATTTGAATTAGGAAAACAAAATGTGTATGGTACAAGTCATTGTATACGAGTTTTTCTATTCAAAGTAAAGTAATTGCAATTCAAATTTATTTCAAATTCTTAGATTTGATATGGACAAGTGATGAGAAAATAAAGGAATCAAACTATGAAATATAAGTATTTAGTTAAGGAAATATGTATAAGAGAACCTTTAGAAACATTAAAGCAGAGTTTTTAAAATATAGAAAGAATTTTAAGGTTTTTGGCTTAAGTCTTTTGTTTGACTAACTCATTGTTTTTCTTATTAAACTCCAACTAACGGGTTTTTTTATATTGAAACGACTTCTGACATAAACATAATTCATTGTTTAACCTAAAACCTTAAAAAAATAAATAAAAAAATTAAATTACTTTTCAATAATAATTGAAAAATTCGAATATCACTAAACAAATTTTATGATGCGCTCATACACACTCAGCCACACACACACACAACCTTTTATTTACAATTGCACACCTGACTTTATAACCTCAAAGACAGGATATTAAAAATTGACTTATTATTATTTTCATTTATATTTTTTAAGTAGCAGCAACATTAGTACCCACACATTTCAACATTAAAATTTAAATTGAGCTCACAACAACTCTGCAGTGGATACAAAAAAAAAAAAAAAAAACTATACACTAGCAAGCAGCAAAGCTGTATGTAGTTGCAGTGATTCAAATGTCATTAGTATTTCCGTTTCTTCTATACAACAAAAATAACAAGCAGCCAGAATAACAGCAATTTAGTTAAGAGCCGCATTCATATAAATTGCATTAAGTATTGTTACCAACCAACAATCCTATTTAATATGCAACATAAGCTTTGTGTTATAAAACAAACAGCATTTACATAAATTGTACATAAAAAACAAACAAAAATATTATCAGGAAAAAAAATATTTTTATAAAAAAAAAAGAACAACAGAACAGGACAGACTGACTGCTTTACTGCCAGAGTGCTGCAGTAAATGTAGTAAGAAAAATTACCAAATATATCTACATGAATGAAAATACTAAAGACAACAGAAATGACAAATAAGAACAAAAAAATAAAAAATCATGCATATAACGTGTTAATAATAAAGTTCTAGTCATAATTTGACTCAAACTTTGTTTGGGTCTTTGAGGTGTTTCGCAACGTATTTTTAATATTGCTACATGTCACTTTAGAATTAAGACTAATGTTGCATAAAGGAAATTGCAAATGAACGTATTTGTATACTAGGGTTAATTTAAATTTTGTTTTATTTATTTACATTGGGGAATTTTAAGCTGCCTTGTATTAAGACAAAAAAGCCTTATACACAGTCGAGACGAGTTGGGAATGTTCCACAAACATTTTTGGATTTCATATAAAACTGTTGAAACACATCTTATACCTGACAGGCAATTGTGAAAAAGTACAAAATTAACCCTTATACGTATTTCAGGTTTTAAGCTAATTTGCCAGCCTTGACATGTTCCAGAGAGTTTTAGTTGACTTTTACGGCAAATATTTTTATTCCAGATATTATATTTAAATAAATTTTATATCATCCTTTAAAGCAAAATTTTGTGACCCTTTGTCATGGTAAAAATTAACTGTGTGGAGAAGTTATGAGGGTAAAATGGTTTGGAAATGTTTCTCGTATGAATGCATGTAAAATAGCCCAACATATCTTATAACTAAAATGCAGGCGTTTCAGCTTAAAATATGCCCCCAAATCGAACAAATCGTTCTTGAGTTCTGATGAAATATATTAGCGGGATCGCCCTATTTTGAACGTAATAGTCTTCACACCTATTGAACAATTTCTGCACGTGATAGAGGAAACCTGTGAACAGGGTTTAACTTAATTTACATATTCCACATATTTCCATTTAAAGTATAAGTTTTGTGTAGACCAATGCAATTGTTCTTTTCACCACAACTCGGCTGCAGCTCACAAAACCATCGCTGGCTGGAAACCCATCGGTCTTGATATGAAACTCTCGTCACTTTTATTTCTTCACCACAATGGCCACCTCAGAAATGTTTATTGATGCTCTATTTTACTATAAAAAAATTTAAACTCGAGTGGTCGATTTCTGTTGTCTTTTTTATTACAATTTAAAGTTTGTGTCTTAAATCTTTTGTTTTTAGTGGTTGACTTTTTTTTTAAATAAACACAATTATTTTTAATTAATTTAATTATTATTATTCGAACTGCATTTGTTTCTATATTTAATGAATTGAACAGGCTAATGTTCGTATCACCTTTTAAGCCAAATTACATGTGATAATTATTAATGAACAAACAACATCAAAGTTAGTTTCCGTTCAACTATGTGTTGTCAGAATATTTACAACTAACTTTGATGTTGTTTGTTCATTAATAATTATCACATGTAATTTGGCTTAAAAGGTGATACGAACATTAGCCTGTGCAATTCATTAAATATAGAACACAATTATTATTTTTTTTTTTGATTCACTTGTAATCCTCCCTGGCAAGCAAAACAAAACCACAGTATTACAATTTCAGGTTTGTGCCTTAAGTCTTTCGTTTATACTGTATCACTCTTTTCTTTATATCAAGATATTTTTTTTTCCAAATATTTTAGTTAAAATTCAAGTTTACCTCTTAAGTCTTTTGATTGACTTGTGGTCCTCCTCCCTGGCAATAAAAAACAAGCAAATTGATAAAATATTTAGAAACTGTCCCACGATGTCAACAATGTTCGACTTATCGCACACTTCCATTCAAAACAAAAGCAAATTTTAAAATATTTGTTTTTGTTTCAAATGTGTGCGACAAGTCGAACGTTGTCGGCATCGTGGGACATTCCCTTAGTCCGAATTTTCAAGTTTTATCATTTTTTTTTTGTACTGATCATCGTGACGTTTATGAAAGAAAACTCCATAAATGGCCACAATATTTTAAAGACTTGATAAACTCTTTCATTTGATACATTGTGCAGGTCAAACTATTTTTGAAATATGTAGTGTATAAAAAGAAAAGACTTAAGCCTGAAGTTAAGTATATTAGGCTACAGAATAACAATAACAATTAAAAATTTTATGTTCTGAACAACTACTACATATCGCTCATAACTCAAAAAATTTAATTTTTGAGTTCATGCTGCAGGATTAAAACTCATATCGTTCTGCATATTGTGTAAAAATTTTATACAAACATCTTGTATACTCAACTCTTGAAAGCGAAATAAAATTTTCTTTTCCCACTAAATTTAGAAACTTCAAACGCGCGTCTGGCAAACTTGGTTTTTTTTTTTGAGTTATGACGTTCTTTGAGTAAATGTGCAATATGTAGTTACATTTGTAAAATATCAATGGCCAGTTTTACTTCAAAAAATTTAAGCTCGAGTAGCCTTTTTTATTTAAAATTCAAGTTTGTGTCTTCAGTCTTTTGTTTATACGGGTATGCTGTTGTTTTTTTTAATTTAAACTATTTTATTCGAATGATTTTATTTTTAATTTCAATCCTAAATCTCAATGCTCTTGTTTTACTTGTGGTTCCTGGCAGCAAAAACAAAATTTTCTAAATTTATAAAAAATTGTTTTATTAATATTATTAATTCACATAATCATAGAAATTGTATATGCTGAAAAAATATTAGATTCAAAAAAAATTTAAGCTCGGAAGGTCGATATTTGTGCTCTTTGTTTGTGTCTTGAGTCTTTTGTATATGCTGGTTGAGTGTTGATTTGTTTGAATTAAAAGTAATTTTTTTTAATTAAAAATTTTTTTTTAAACAAATTTTAAACTACGAAGCCGGTAAATTTTTAAATCCGTTCCACACTTTTGCTGTATATTTGAGTAAAATCGGGAGATTCGTTCGACTGATATTGTTAACGAAATAATTTTGATAAAATAATTTATTTTTTAATACATAATTTCACAAGTCTTCTTAAATAGATCTTAGATATTCACTGATTTTTATAGACTTAAAAAGTGTATCGAGTGCCGCAAACTAAAAGCTGTAGTTTAGCGGGCAGTTTCAGGGATGGCCTGCAAGGACAACCTTATCTTTTTTTTTAAATTTTTGATCTAATCCATTTTAAAAGAAATTTCATGAACTTAACTTAAATGATGCTTTAGAAATTGTTCTTCACCGAGGCGCACAGTATACAAAGGCTGCTATAGCCGACTTGATCCTATCATCTACTCTAAATGTGGGTACAACGAATAGTAACAAATTTTTAACCTTTTAAATTGAAATTGCAAAAATTACAAAATTTTTTTAATAAACCGTTTTAAAAATATTAGTCTTCTATTTTACCTTGAAACATTTTAATTCGAATGGTCAATTTCTGTAGTCTTGTATATCAATTTCAGGTTGGTCTTCTATGTTTTTTTTGTTTTTCCTGGCTGACTTTGGCAATAAAACGCAAAATCGTTTATTGTTTGAATTGCAGGTATGTAGCTATGTTCATTGAAATATGTATTTGAATTTAAATTTAAATTTAAGGTTTGTGTCTTAAGTCTTTTGTTTTTCGCTTAATATTTATTTGGCTTCAAAAAGTGGGTTCTGGACGCACACAAGAATTTATGCTTTTAAAACTGGAGTATACAGAAATAAAGGCGAAGTACATTAAAATAAGTCTTAAAGGCTAAAATAGAATTTAAAGGATTAAATTTGTAAAACTATAATTTAAAGACTAGAATATGCCAAAATAAGCTTTCAAGCCTTAAGTGCTTAAAAAGTTCTTATAGGCTAAATAATTAATTAATAGCTTTTAAATTCAAAATATGGTTGGATGATCGAAATATGCTACAAATGCTGAAATATATTACAAATGCTAAAATATGCTACAAATTCTAAAAATAGCTTATACGACTTCTAACAATTTAGTTATGTGGCAAAAACTGTGATTTTCTTTTAAAAGTATTTTTTATTCATACATAAAAATTTAAATGAGTTTGCGTATTTTTTACGAGGAATGATTTAAAAAAAAAGAAGTTTTTTTAAATCTAATTCCAAATTATATTCATGCTTAAAATAAAATATTGCGTATTCATTATATTTTTGCCAAATCAAACTTAACTTATTTAACATTTTAATAACGTCATTTGATTTCTTTTATCTTCTAAATGCGGTCGTTTTAAGTGTCAATTTTTATCTAAGCTATAAATTAAAAATTTAGTGACCGGTTTTTTTTTATTTATTTTGCTAGACAAACATTATTAAATAGAAGCTCGATTTTTGAAAACAGGCAACAAAAATGTATCAAAACATTAATCTTATTTTGGAGTTTTTAATGGCTTTTGCATTAATTTTGTTGATTTTAGATATAAAATATCATTCAGTTTTAGGTTAATTTTCTATTTTAGTTGGCATATAAAATATGTCATTTAAAGCAATAAAAAAAACTAATCAATTTAAAAGAAATCTCAGAAGATTATCAAAAAAAAAAAAAAAAATGTCACATTTAACCAGCCTTATTTGCCATAATACTTTTAATGCTCGTAGTAAATCAATGTAAATGTTATTTTAGTTTTGTTATTTATGTGTGATTTGCTGTTCCAATTTCTAATAGCACTTGTAACTTTTTAGGACTTTTCACTCTTGTTTTTTTAAGTGTGTGTTTTCGTTTTATATGTCAACTTGGGCCAACACATAAATTTGCTGCTTTTAAATAATAGTCCATAATTGTGGGCCTCTAACAGTTTACAGGCAATGTTACTTTTTTGCTTTTTTGTTATTTTTTTTTTTTTAATCTAATATCTTATTTTATTACCTAAGTTTGTAAATATATCTTTATATAAAAACCATGTTGGAGTTGTGTTATAAAATTGTAACAAATTGTTTTACAAATTGCTAACATAACATGACGTTGGACAAATTGCATTGACCACACATGTACTTGTTACACATTTTTTCAAGTACCACTTATATGTTTGTTAGTGTGCCTGCGTGTTTCCACTACAAATTTGGCTAGAACAACAAGTCCAAGACATGTGTTTTTGTGATAGCAACCAACTAACAAACAAAAACTATTCCACCACAAAATTTAAGCAACTATTAAAGTATATATTCGTTTTGGCTAAAAGTAATAGACTTTCAATTGCATTTAAATTAAAATAGTTCCCTAAAAAAGATATTGAAAAAAAAACTAATTTTTTATACTGCCAGATAAGCAAACAAAAGACTTAAGATGTAAACATGAAATTTAAGTTAAAAAAACCTGGTAAAAATATTTTTAATTCAAAAAAATTTAGCTATTTTATTTTTCAATCAGGAAAAGCAAAAGACTTAAGACACAAACTTGAAATTGAAACGCAAAAGAATACAGAATTGAACACTTGAGCCTAATTTGTTTTTTTTAATAAAATGTTACACTGATTTTGAAAATTTCTTCAGCAATGGAAGGCTACATTACCAGCGTCAAACATAACATATTTTTTATCCGGTTTGGAACCGGATTTTTCCGTAAACATATTTTTTTGGGGGCTGGTTAGGGTAATTTTCGTTTCGGGTTTGATTATTTAACCAGTTTTGAAACTGGTTTTTAATTAATTTTTAAACATATCAATGCGAGCGGAGCCGCGTGTATAAGCTAGTATAATATAAAATAAAATGACTCAACTTCCTAAATTTGAATATTTTGTCATATCATAACAACACTTGCACTTTCAGCGTGAATGATAGCATCGAGTCGGCTAGATAATCCTTCAAAAACAGCCCACGAATGTTCTCTGATGATATTTTGCCCCCACTCTCCATTAATATAAATTTTTAAATTATTGGTTCTCGCATATTTTTAGTTGATAACTTGGCATCCTAAATCGATCAAACGAAAGCGTCGACTGGCCGTATCTTGTCGGAATATGGTGGCCATTTTTGCAAAAACAAAAATGAGGCAGGAAAGTTTTTCCGTAAAAAAAGTTTTACCTGGTTCATGAGGTGGTGGCGAGTTTTATTGAAAGCAGGGATTATTTACGTGACCAAAATACGCAGAAAATATAAAAAATATTAAATTAAATTTTTAAATCGCGCTTAAGTTCAGTATTTTCAATTCTCATTGAATGAAATATTTTATTAGTTAATGAGATTTTCTCCAAAAAAGAGAAGAAAAGTGAAACAATACTTTTTTGTGTTTTGCTAGAGATCGCAATTCAAACAAAAGCCTTGAAAGTTAAATCCAAATACTTCAAAACCCAAAAGAATCAACCAGGGAAAAACAAAAGACTTAAGACACAACCTTAAAATTTAGATACAAAAAACTACAGAAGTTGATCACTCGGTATTAAATTTTCTAAAATAAAAGCGAGTAATAATATATTGTGAATTTGATGCTGAGTACACAACTGGCATTTCTGGTGTTGTCATTTTCAAAATGTGTGTGTGTGTGCAAAGCCGTTCGCATTATGTATGTTTGTTATATGGAAAGCAATGTCACACAATGAAAAATAGCGGAAATGACAAGCGTTGCCGCTAGTACAAACTATTGCGATGTCACAAAATGCCATTAAGCGTACTCGGCATAATATATGTTATGTGATAATTCTTTAAATTATAGTGAAATTCTGTGACTTTCAATTTCATAAAAACATTGCCAGCTGTATGAGAAATTTCTTATTGTTTTATCCACTTTTTAAGTCTCAGCAAATGAGAAGAGTCCATCAGTATCAGGCAAAAGATTCAGACAATAACCAATTAAGTGAAAACTTTTTTGGATTGCATTAACGTTAAATCGAAGAATAGTTGCTTAATAAGAATGAATGTCCTGTTCATCGGGATAGAATAAAGTGTGAATCGGATGAATTGTTTGATATTATTTTTAGTGTGTTTTAGTGCGTCTTTTTGAAGCCACTACGTTGTTTCTGTGCCTTGTGAGAAGTTTACGCATTGAGAAAAATTAAATAATTGTAATGGTTGCCCTGTTATACTCAGGGCTTTAATAACTTGAAAAAAAAAACTCACAAAAATATACGCAAATAGAGTTTTTTCTTACACATCCTGTGTTTCACAAGTTGATAACAATTTGTTCGACTCGAAACGTTTTCACATTCGTTATTTTACGCTCAATACTCATTTCATATATTTCTGTAATTTTTATTAGCGCTTCGAAATGTCTTAAAATAGTTGTTGTGTTTCGAGCGATAAGTCCAGTTTCTGAAATGATGGTTTCGTGGTTCCACCCCTTACTACACGAATGAGCGAGGCAAAGAAAAGTATTGAGGGCAATCATGAATAAAATTCCGCAGGAAATTTTTCCCGTGGAACAATTTCAAACACTAGCAAGTATTAGGGAAAACACGAAAATTCTAATTGGAAAAGGTGAAAATTCCTCGTGGAATTTTATTCATGATTGCCCTGATTGCGTTTATCAGAGTATGTATGTATGCATGTGTGTTCCATTGCGCTTTCCTATAAACCTAACGCGTACACCGATTTTCATGATTCTTACATCAATCGATTTGTCTTAATCCTGGGCGTGTCACTAAAGACATGACGATCTAAGAAAAATTCCCTAAAAAGCAAGACTATTTTAGTTCTCATGAAATATGCCAGTCAAAAATCGCTGTCATATTTTATCAAAATTGTAGCAACGCACAAAATTCTATGTGCAACAGATGTAAAAATATGCAAAAACAAGTACAAATATATATTCAGAGATCGAGGAAAGGTTTCCTAAAAATCTTTCCCAGCTATAATAGTTTTTTTTACCTCTCAGAAAAACATGTGCAAAAAATATGCAGAAATATGCCCTGGACAAATCGCTGCCATAAAATGCCTTTATACTTTTCAGCCAAACTAAGGCAAAAAATATGCCAAACATATGTAAAAATATGCAAACATATACAACATATGCTTTGATATTTTTTGAACTCCCAGAAAATATGTGAACAAATATGCCAAAATATGCACAAATATGCCCCCACAAAACGCAGCAATAATATATCAACATATTAAAAAACGTAAGTTTGTTCTACTTTTAAGAAAAACTTGAAAAAATATGCAAAAACGGTTAGAAAAATATATGTTAAAATATTTATAATTAGCTTTGCCATCTATGAATATTTATCCTGAACTTTTTAAAAAAAATAAGCAAACATATGCAAAAAATACAAAAATATGCAAATACGATTAAAAAAATACTAATTACCAGATCGATGAAAAGTTTCATAAAAAGTTTTGTAAACTGTAAATATTCAGTCTAAACATATTCTTTACTTCCAAATGAAGATATGCAAAAAAATATGCCAAGCATATGCAAAAATATTCTCTCATAAATCGCTCCCATAATTACTAAAGTTCTTAAAAACGCATAAATATCCTCTACGTGGTACTATACTTCTAAAAAATTTTTTTGCCTAATATATGCAAAAATATGCAAAAAAAAAAAATAAAAATATGCTTTTATTAGATCGCTGAGAAGTTCCCTAAAAAAATTTCAAGCTTTAAATGCCCAATCTAAAATTTTTCTAGCTCTTAGAACCACATACCCATAAATATGCCGTCACGAGTCGTTGGCATAATTCTTGAGGATTTAAAAAAAAAAACTTAAATATATTTACGTGTCTTCATGCTCTTCTGAGGAGAATAAAAATGCAATTGCTTATGTGTTTCTAATTTTCCTTTTTAGGATGACTACAACATCATTTTCGTTTGTATGTATATCCAATTTTATGTCGATCTTAGTCCGCTTGATTATGTGGCAGGTTTTGAAAACAAATTTTGAGAAAATTTTTTTTCTTGCCTGTTAAATTCCTGCAAGTAGGAAACGTTTTATTCAACAGTTAGCAGGCAGTTTGAGGTTATCACGCACGTCATAATCTTTCTAGAGGAATCAATATTAGTATTGAGTATGTATTGCACTTGTGCCTCTTTGGTTCTCAACTCGTTAACTAAATATATATCATTGAGACAGAGTAACGCCATTTTTTCCCCTATTTTTATAACCGTGTCAATGATTAATTTTGCACTATTAGATTTAAAAAAAGAATATGTGCAAATAACTTTTAAATCAGGTAACAATAACGTAAAAGCAAAATCACACCTAGCTACTACCTTCCTAGAGATGAAGGTATTTTTACTACTCACTTTCATTGAGCATGGAAACATGGTCATGATTGTAAACGTGCTCACTCACCTCTTATTTAAGCACATATCGTTTTGAGTATAATAAATTATAATAATGGCTTTTTCGATTCAACTTTTTTAAGTTTATTGCATATTCTAATATATATAAAATAATTATTTAAATATTCAGTTGAATATTTATTTTTAGGAATTTAACAGCTCATAAAAAAAAGTCGTAAAATATTTTAAGCAAACAACTTACCGTATCAGAATATCTGCATAAATCCAATAATTTTATTCTATTCTATTCAAATATATTTATATTCACCGTTATAACTTGAACTATTTTTTTATATTTTTTTTGTTTTTTTTTACAAAATTTTAGTTAAAAAATGATTTATTTGACTTGATGTTTTGCTACTTTACTTTGTTGATTATTGCTTTTTTTGTATTTCAAATATAATGCACATACAAAAAAAAAATTTATTAAAATTTTCTTATTGGCAACCAGCTTGCAAAGAAAAGACTATTTTTAAACAGCAGTAATTATGACTTAAGAACTATTTAAAAAAGAAAACAAACGTTTGCTATAGCAAAATCCGAAAATAACTTCTAACATAAATATCTGCATTATCGCGCATTTTATTTAAAATGTTAAGGGTCCATAAAAAAAGTTCAAATATCTTTCTTTAATGGAAAAACACTCCCTGCCGCCTTATGACAAAAAGCCATAAAGCATGGCTTTAAATTTTCTTAAACATTTCTTTACGTTTACGTTTTGTTAATAAAGCGGCGGCTTTAAATAAATTTTTGTTGCAAAAAAAAGTTTTTTCTTTCACTTGAGTACTGAAGCTGTTAGTAAAA
Source organism: Nowickia ferox (assembly GCA_936439885.1). Classification (NCBI taxonomy): domain Eukaryota; kingdom Metazoa; phylum Arthropoda; class Insecta; order Diptera; family Tachinidae; genus Nowickia; species Nowickia ferox. The sequence goes on along the minus strand of OW387024.1, from coordinate 18,222,554 downwards.
GAAACGTTGTTATTTTAGAGTTATAAAAAATTTACACTTTTTTTCTTCAATGAACGAACCACTTAACACACACTTCTCCGCAGCATCCAAAAAATTAACGTCATATTTTTGCTCTAGTATTTTATTTTTATTTTGTTTAGGTGCAACAAAAAAAAAACAAAACGCGTTACACTTTTGAGAAGATGTTTTAACGAAAAGCGCCCATAACAGACTAAAGACTTGACACAGAGATAAAGTAAAAACGCCACAAAAACAATACCAATACAAATGCTGCCCAGAAGAAAAGGTAGAAAACACACACAGAAAAACAAATAAATGATAAACATTAAAACCGGTGATCGAGCCACCAAAGCGAACATAAATGGAACGAACTTAACAACAGCATGGTGGCATTTACAGTTGCTTTAGTTTTAACAGTTTTCACAGAAATGTTAAAATTAACAGTGCGCTAGAAATTTTAATAACAGCAAGAGGTCCACTTGGAAATCGTACGTTGAAAAGTATCAATCTCTTAGAGTATATGCTTTTCGAAAAAAAAGCAAGTAATTTTATAAATATGGCAAATTTAACTTCAATGATAAATAAAATATTATAATATTTTACACTTCAAACAATTCTGCTTGCAACAGAAGTCCAGTTGGAAGTACTACGTAGAAGTATCAATCTTTTAGAGCATATTCTTTAAGTGGTAAAGCTGAACATGATCTTAAAGAGTTTTGCCGTAAAACTTTACATTAAAAATCATGCTAGGACTTAGTAGTGGGTTAAAACTACTAAAAATGCACCCATTTTTAATATCAAATTGTCACTTATGCTAATTTCATGCCAATTTTTTCTTAAACATAAGGCCTTAAATATTTATTTAATATTATATTTATATATATATATTTTTCGAAATATTCTGCGTAAGGGAATTTAAGGTGTCATTCCTAAAACTTGTTTAGAAAATAAGTGTATACGCATAAAAAATAATTTAGGCTTACAGCAGGTTTTTTTTTAAACAAAATTTCAATAAAAATTCCTTAAGTAAACCCTTTGTAAACCAAGATTATTTTTATGACGACAACAGTAAAGCTTGAAACTTAATTTAAGCACCAGAACCGAGTCAAAATTTAAAACACTTTTTTTTGTACTCCTGCACAGTTGCATTTCAGTTCTCTTTTATGTTTAGCACTTTTAAAATTTTACCAGCAAAATTTTCGTATATAACGTTCTCTAATTCGACTCTATGTTACTTTTTACAATTGAAAGTTCTATCGTCTAAGTCCCTGAAGACAGCAAAGTTTGAAATTTAACTTAAACGCCAGGAACTAAAAAAAAATTGAAGCGCGTTCAATGGTTAATTTCGTACTTATTCCACGCACCTTATTGATCTATGATATTATTAGTATGTGTATGTACTATAAAATCGTACGACTTACATCTTTGCGAAACTCCTTAACCCGCTATATTTCTGCTCCGTAGGGGTCGTTATAAAATCTTCTACAAGAATCAGGGCAATCATGAATAACATTTCGCCTGAAATTTCTCCCTTTCCCAATTAGAATTTTTTGTTTTCCCTATTACTTGCTATTAGTTGGAATTGTTCCCAGGAAAAAATTTCACGCGGAATTTTATTCATGATTGTCCTGCATGTTTTCGGCAGAATCTTACACGCAATTAATCGACACATTTTTACCTAAAATGAAATTAATGCTTCATCGCATTCCAATTTTGGAGTTATGTTTGGTGTTAAAATTAAATTACGAGTTTTTCTTCATTGAACAGCTTTTAGCAGATTTTTTTTTCTAAGCTTTTGAGTGCATACGATATAAATTTTTCAGAGCATATTTTGGCATATTTTTTGCATATCTTTTCCTAAAGGAATTTGGAAGGATTTTATAAAATACATATTAATATAATTCATTACTTTGTTTAGTGTTTTAGCAGCAATTTGGCTGAGCATATTTATTGCATATCATTTCCTAAAGGAATTCGAAAGGCCTACACATAATAATAACTTCTTACTTTTTTTTAGCAGCATTTGGTCTGAGCATAGTTTTGCATATTTATTGCATATTTATTGCATATCATTTCCTAAAAGATTTTGGAAGGCTTATACATATGTTATATTAACACAAATGATTCCTTTTTTTTAGTATTTTAGCAGCAATTTGGCTGAGCATGTTTTTGCATATTTTGTACATATTTATTGCATATCTTTTCCTAAAGGATTCCTAAAGGAATTTGGAAGGCCTACCTATAATAATAACACAAATCATTACTTTTTTAGCAGCATTTTGTCTGAGCTTTTTTTGCATATATATTGCATATCGTTTCCTAAAGGATTTTGAAAGGCTTATATGTTATATTAACACAAATGATTACTTTGTTTTTAGTTTTTAGCAGCACGTAGCTGAGCATATTTTTGCATATTTTGTGCATATCTTTTCCTAACGGATTTTGGAAGGCTTATAATTTGGATGAGCATATTTGTCCATATTTATTGCATATCTTTTCCTAATGGAATTTGGAATCCTTATACATATATACATATTACTATTTGGCTGAGCATATTCTGTGCATATTTATGCATACTTGGTAGGCAATTATGGCTAAATCATATTGTTCAGATTTCTACAAAGGTAACATTTTTTTATTTAATTCCTAAAGGAATTTGAAAAGCTTGGTGTTATAATAATACGAGTATAATTCCTTAATTTTTCAATGTTTCAGCAGCAATTTGGCTAAGCATATTTTTGCATATTTTGCACATATTTAACTACCATATGTCTAATTTGATTAATTAAAACATAACATTTTGTTCAGATTACTACAAATTTAACATTCCTCTTGATCTTTTTTTTTTACATTATGCTGATCTTATGTTAAAAATTCTTATTCAACTTTAATTGTAAAATAATATTTTCCGTCATGTTGCAACTTGCCATCGTTAGGTTTGATCAAACCTTTTTAACAGATCGACTAACTAACTGTTGTTGTAGTAGATTTTGTTTTTGTTTTTAACAAAATAATTTTTTTTTGGTGTCGTTCAAATGCTTGTGAAAAACGTTGTTCTGCTTTTAGTGGTGGTGGTTTTTGTTTATATTTTTCCCCCATTTCGCTTTGTAAAATATTTATTGCTTTTGCTCTTTTTACACAGTATTTCATGTTAAAGATTGTTGTTTTTGTATTAACGTATTTCAAATTCATTTTGTTTTCATTGTATACATATGAACATATGTAAGTATGTGTGTATATGTAAGTGATGTTGTATATTTTGTGTTGTAGTTATTGCTGTATTTTCTCTAACAATTTTGCTCTGTTTTGGTTGGCTGTTCGCTTTGAAATTATAATTTTCCGTTGGTGTTGCTTTTATTTAGATGGTTTTGTTATTGTTGGTATTAGTTTGTTGTTGTTGGTGGTGGTGGTTTCGGTTTTGTAGTTGCTTTTATTACACACAATACAGTTATGTTTGTTATAACATTTGAGGCCGTAGTAGTTATTGGCTTTAAAAATGCGTTTTTTTGTTTGTGTTTGTAAATGTATTTAAATCTAAAGTACAAACTTACATACATACAAACATTCATATAGAAATATGTACATACATATATACGATTATGTGTGTATGAATGTACCGGTTCATATTTATGTATGTATATGTATGCACATCCATGCATACATCTGAGCAGAAATGTATGTATAGCTATGTAAATATGTCGGTATTTATGTCTGTATTTATGTATAACAATTGTATATAAGGTGTATTTGCCAGCATTAGCTTTTCGCTTCAGATTGTGTATTGGTTTCGTGTTAGCATATAAAAAACTAACGAGGAGGAGTTTAAACTGATTTTTTATACGATTTGATATTAATTCGTTTTGCTTTTTTCATACCAAAAGCTAGATAAATTTTAGTTTTCGATTAAATTTATTATGGCGTTTATTAAAATTTATTCAAAAACTAGTTTTAATTTTTTTTGCTTGGCTTGCTCATATTTTAAATGTTGTTGTTGTATTGTAAACGAAAGACTTAAGGCACATACTTTAAAAAGCTAGCGTTTGGCTTCGTTATTTTAATATTAAATCAATAAAATAAATAAATAACTCAATTATTGAAAACCGTTAGGAATTTTGCAGATTCTTGATAGTTTCAAAATCTTAAAATTCAGCAATAAAATACATAATTTACAAAACATATTGTGCCATAACCGCCGAAAAAGCTTAATCGATATAATTTTTGAACCAGAATTTTTTTTTAAATGTGCCAAAATCTTTTTGAAAAATTTATGTATATTTTTTATCAAAAATATTTTTTTTTTTAATAATAATAATTTTCTTTTTCTCCTTTTCTTTATTAATTGCAATCTATTTTATGATAATAAGCAATCTTTTTTATCACATTTTTAATAATATCTACTAATTTGACGTTAAGTACATTACATCAGCATGTAATGCCACTATATAAAATAAATAAGAAGTATTTATACATCACTAAATAATTTTTTATAAATAATATATACATACATATGTATATATTGGTAGATCAAGCACATGACGTCTCTTCAGCCTTCTTTCTTTTAGACTATCATCCAATAGGAATATAGCCAATATGTTTTGGTGATTGCTACGTCTGCGCATGTATTTATCCGGGAATCGTTTTTTTCGTTTTTTATTCTACGTATATTCAGATCATTGTGTATTATTTTTTTTTTTGTGACAAACCATGGGGAATCGAGTATAGTACGTAATGTTTTAGATTGAAACCTTTGTAATATTTCGATTTTGCAATTTTTTACTGTTACCCATATATAATAAAATTTTTTTTTCAATACTTTGTTTTGATGTTGGACGACAAAGCCAGTATAATTTTTTGAATTTATAGTTGAGTTGTTGCCTCGTTTTTACTATATGATTTTTTCAGCTGAGTCTTCGATCAAGATATATACCGAGATATTTAATACAATTTGTGTGAGGGATAGTTTCGTTATTTATTTGAACAGTTGAGTTGAGTCCTCAATGCGAACGTAATATGTTGAGATTTGCTACAATTTATCTTTATGTTCCATTTAATTTACCAATTTACTAAATAAGCTGCTTCAAAGGTAAAATTTCCAACATCCAATATGGCTGTGTCATCAGCATATGTGAAGCGCAAAATAGAAAGGGACCTAAGGGTAAAAACCGGTTTTGTTCAGGAGAGCCATTTTAAAGATTTAAATACGTGTATCTTTGGTGTATTTCGATTTCATAAAATGCGCATATCTCTGAGAGGGAACACTTTTGGGGCATGGGATCGGTCTCATTCGATGCTCAGATGTTGTCCACATCAAAAAAAAAAAAAAAAAGTGAAAATTGATTTTTTTACCCTTAGGTCCCTTTCTCTATGCGCTGTCACATATGTTGCCACTAAACAGTTATTGCTTGTTGGAAGATCGGATGTGTATGGTACAGGGGCCTGTTTCTCAAAGCTACAAATTACAAATCTACAAGTAAAATACACACGAAACAACAAAACTTTTAAAAGTTTTATTGTTGTTTTGTGTGTATTTTACTTGTAATTTGTAACTTTGGGAAACGAGCCCCAAGTCCTAGTACACTATCCTATGGTACTCCGGATTTGATATGAAGAATGTCTGAGAAAGTATTGTTATGTTTAACAAAAAAAAAAAATCGATCTGACAAATATTACCTAAGAAGCAGATAATACGGTGTTGACAAAATTTTATACAAAAATCCGGGATGCCCACACACGATCGAAGGCCTGCTGAACATCCAAAAATACTGCGGAATAGTATTTTTTGTTCTCAGGACTTCTGTGATATATTGTACCATATTATGGCATTACTTAGGTGTTCCATGTTCGTGGCGAAACCCGAACTGGTGGTCTGGATTTATGTTCACTTTTTCAATCAGACGCGCTAGTCTACTTAGAAACATTCTTTCAAATATTTGAAAGAAAGTTACCAATAAGCTGATTGGCCGGCCTATAAGATGAAACCAAATTTTCAAGCTTATTTGGTTTCAATAACATTATTATCATTGCACACTTCCATTGCGACGGGATATAACTTAGTCTTAGTATTGCATTATAAATATAATTTAAGAATAAAACTGCTCTTTTTGCAGGATGCTTCAGCATATGGCTTTTTATTCCATCATAACCGGGAGATTTTTTTGTATTAAGATTAGTTATTTCCTTTTGTATTTCTTTCGGAATTATTGGGGTTTTATTGGAAGGTCTGTGGATAAGGTAAGAGGTTTTGTGACTGTTCAGAAGTTGTGGTTGAAGTCTACTGATGATTTGGTTGAAACGCCAATGAAATGCGTATATAGACATGCTTAACCACCAGCAAAATAAATTCTGACAATATGTCAAAAAATTATTTTCTTCAAAGTTGGCAGAAATATTTATGTGAAAAATTTAAACAAACATTTTAAATTTCAAAATTTTAATAATCCCCCTTATTGTGAATGGCGTCGTCGACGTCACATTAAGACGAAAGTGAAAAAAGATCTAAAAAATGTATGTAAAAATATTTTAAAAAGAAATTATTTAAGATTTATTCCCTCTTATTGTGAATGGCGTCGTCGACGTCACACCAAAACTAAAGTAAAAATTGTCACTTGTCTACTCTTTATCGGCAATAATTGGATCTTATTGATAATCTCTTACTAATCTTGAAGGCTTTGTAAATTAATGGAACATGTTAATAGTAGTCGATTGTTGTCGACAAAAAGTAGACAAGTGACAATTTTTACTTTAGTTTTGGTGTGACGTCGACGACGCCATTCACAATAAGAGGGAATAAATCTTAAATAATTTCTTTTTAAAATTTTTTTTACAGAAATTTTTTAGATCTTTTTTCCAAGAGTTTGCAAAATTATTTATGTAAAAAAAATTAAAATTAAAATTTTAAATTAAAATTTTAACAATAAATCTAAAATAATTTCTTTTCAAAAATGTTTAACAAATTTTTTTTAGGGTTTTTTTACAAAAGCTTGCAAAATTATTTATGTAAAAAATAAATAAAAAATTTTTAGAAAGTTTTTATATATATATTTTTTAAATTAATAAACAACAATTGTATCAAAAACACACTAAACCCCTTTAAAGTATTCTCAAAAATTATTATAAAAAATCACAACATATGTATGTAGGTACGTGTAAACAAAGTAGGAAAATTTTGTGTGCAAAATTTATTTGATTTAATTTTGTTTTGTATGCTATAAAAAAATTAAAATAAAAAAAATTTTTTTTATAAAAAATTGCTAATAAAAAACTTATTAAAAAATAAAAAAAAATCTAATTCTAAAACTCTTTATATATCCTTTATTTCTTCCTCTTCATATTGCGCATGTTTGAGAACTTCTGCCTCGCACAAATTTCTTGCATTAATTTCATTGCAATTGCAATTCCAAAAATAAAATTTTAACCATATTTTATGCTTAAAACGATCTAGATTGCTTAAGACGACCTCTCTTCTATCTTACATCATGTTTTAAATTATTCTTCAACTACCTTAAATCAAACCGCTTAAAGGAAAGAACTCATAAAAAAATAAAAAAAAAATACTCTGAAAATCATTTTAAATCAAAAACAATTTTCAATTTTATTTCAGGCACATGTCAATGTTAAAGTATCAGATATTTTGCACAAAATGTCAGCTCATATTGCATCTTCAGTAGTCTGTTTGTTTAACTTAGCATCCGTCCGTCCGTTTGTCCATTCGTCTATCTAACCTACCAGCCAAGTAAACATACATACATACATACATACATGCATGCATACATGCAACCATACAATGTCCTCTCCTTTATGTTCTTGTGTGTTGTACTTGTGTTTGTTTATATATTTTGTAAGATTGTCGTTGTTTTTATTATTGATTGTACTTGTGTGTAGATATCTCTACACACATTTATAACAATTTCAATTGATTGTCATACAATCAACATATGAATAATTCAATTGCAACAACAACAACAATAGCCGAACAGCAGCAGAAACAAAAGCAATAGTAGTAACAAACTGCAGTTGCAGCAACAACAGTACGAGTACGAGTACTCGTACTTGTGGCATAAGTTAACATAAAACTTGCGTATATTGTTGTTATTTTTATTGCTTTTTTTTTTGCTGCTTATAATTTTTATTTATATTTATTTTTAAGTTATGAAATGGGCAAAGCATGATTGCAATTGTTTATAAAATATTGAATTGAAGAAATATACTCGTACAAATGATAAAGTCGTGAGTAGTTTTTTTTTATTGATATGAAATTGAAATAAAATTCATAAAGTTGTTGGGAGAATACATAGAACAAATATCTAATATTGTGAAATATCTGAAAATTAAAGAGAGTCAATAAATAAGGTGGTAAAAATATGGGCCCTAGAAAATCAAGCAAAACAGAAAAGTATTTGAAATTGATTTTTGAGAAATATTGGCAATTTACATACAAAAAAATGTGGGGCAAAGTTCATTTTAACGAAAATTTAGAAAAGGATTTTTTGTTGAATTTTCTTTAGAAAATTTTCGCAGTATAATTTTTATAAAGATTTTTTTTTAAATCAATAATTTAAAAAGTTTTTTGGTTAATATACAAATTATCAAGATTTTTTATTTCAAAACTTAATTTGTAGTACTAAAAGGCGATAACAGCAGGAGTCGACTTAAAGCAACATTTAATTATTTATGTATGTATGCCACGAAGCTTCGAATTTAGTGAAGTGAAGCTTGCTTTAAAGATATAAACAAAACAACATTGTCCTAAAAAAGTTCAATAAAACTACCTTTTCATATAATCTGGGGTCTGTATTTTAATACAATAATTTTTTTAATTTATCCATTCTAATATTGTCGAAATTTTTACATGTGGTTAAAGTGTTTTTTTCTCGAAACTTTTTACGACTTGTGACCACAGAAATATTGTTAAAAAAAATGTTTCCATATATTTTTAAAATATTTAAAAAAAAATGTTTCCATATATTTTTGGAATGAACTACTCTGCCATATATAAACAAAAACTTTCGATATTTTTTCGGCAATTTTTTTTTATTTTTTGGTAAAATATTTTTATAAGTACAGGCAAATCCGGGTATAACGAACGATATCATGTCAGGCCCATTCGTTATACCGAAAAATTCGTTATATCGCAAAGTTTTTCTTCAAGTGTTATTTTAATTATTATTATTGTAGACATGATACAATACAATAAAAAGAATGAGGGCAATTTGTTTCCAAATAAGCAACCAAATACAAGCTAACGGTATCACATTTTTTTTGCATTTACACTGCTGCGGTAGATTTTGTTTAATATTTTTTTGCCGTTCGTTATACAGAGCACACATTTAACAAAATATTCGCTGTATAAAGAAGAACTAAATTTTAGAAATATGTTTCTCGCAAGTTTTTGTTTTTTTATTTTGCGATTTTTTCTTCATCATTCGTTATATCCAGTATAAAATTAGGATATTATTCGCTATATAAGGTAGTTAGTGTAAAAAATCTGGACGTTCGTTTTATTACATTTTCGTTAAAGCGAGATTCGTTATACCGAGATTTGCCTGTATTTTCAAAAAATTTTTGTAAATTTTTTTTTTTTTTTTGTTTTTTTTTTTTTTTTTGCTATTGAAAGTATGTTAACAATAATTTTTTAATGCAAAATTTTTGGTAGCAAAAGTAAATTGAAAAGAAAATCAACACTTTTTTGATGAAATTTTTTTTTTTTTTTAGAAAAAGCTTGTTGACAACAATTATTAGAAAACTTTTAAATTCTTGTGACATCGTAATAGTGTGTACTAGTGGCAATGCCTGTCATTTCCGATATTTTTCGTTGTTAGGCATTGCTTTCCACATAAAAAGCATAATGTGAAAGGCGTTGCACACATTTTCAAACAAGAAATGCCAGATGTGTACTCGGCATTAGGAAAAATTAAAAAAATTTAATATTAAAAAAATTGGCAACATTTATTGCTGAAGTATAAAAAAATGTTCCTCTAAATGAAAATAAAATTTTTTGATTGACATTCGGTGAAGTATTTTTGAAAAAATATTTAAATAAATAAATACTTATATGAGAAAAAATGTTTGCTTAAGTTTTTATAGAAATATCGCAAATTAAATTCGTTGAAATTTTTTGAAAAACCTTTTATTTTCGGTTAAATATTTACTGCCTTATTCATAAAAAATATTTCTGTTTAATAAGGGGCTTATGAAACAAATTTTCTATGAAAATTTTATTAATAAACCTAATATTTTGTATGAATTAAAATTTAAAATTTTACTTAAAAGTGTAAGCGATTTTTTTTTATCAAATATTGTTGAAAAATTTTATGCGAACATTTTTTTTGGCAAACTTGGTAAATTTTTAAATAAAATTTTTTGTAAAATTTTTTTAGGAAAAATTTTTGTGACTTGTTTTTAGAATAAATTTTTGTGAACTTTTTTTTAAGAAATGTTTTTTGAAATTTTTTAAAAAAAAATTTTTTTGGAAATTTTTATAGAAAAAAAAAATTAACGGCCTGGCCCACGATGTCGACAAGAAAGTTTCTTTCGCTAACTTACATTGAAAACAAAAACAAATTCTCTTGTTTTGTTTTTGTGTTCAATGTAAGTAAGCGAAAGAAACTTTCTTGTCGACATCGTGGGCCAGGCAGTAAATTTTTGTAGGAAAAAATTTGTTTTAATTTTTTTTTAGAAAATAATCACTCACTTTCAAGTTATTTTAGAAAAAAGTTCCTTGTAAATTTAAAAAAAAAAATTTTTTTTGTGAAGTTTGGGATTTTTTTTCATAATGGATAAATTTTTTTGTTATAGGTTTTTATTAAAAGTTGTACAAAAACATTTTTTTTATTTTAGAAAATTTTTGCTGCAATAATTTCTTTGGAAAAATTTTTTTTTCTTAAATATTGTTTAAGAAGGTTTGTAAAAACAAATTTGTAAATATTTTGTAAAACAAATATCGTAAAATATTTTTTAGCAAAATTTAGGTAAAATATATAGTTTTTAGAAAAGTTTTTGTAAACTTTTTCTTATGAAACTATATTTTTTAAAATCTTTTTATATACATAAAAGTATATAAATGTATGTATTTATGTATAAAAAAAATTTTTTTAATTTATTGTGAACTTTTTTTGAATTTTTTTTTCAAGAAAAAAATGTTTCTGGCCAAACAGCTTTTAAAAATGGTTTATTTTTAATATTACAACATGCTGTTTTCGATATTGTGTTTCTTATCTCTTTATTTTTGAACACTGCGCTTTGGATAGCCTATTTGAGATTCCCTGCCTTTAGATCACAATTGCCTGCAATTGTTTATTTGCCAGATCAACATCAACATCAACAACAACCATTTATCAAATTGCCCTTTAAATAAAAATCTAAGAACAGATACAAAACGTTATGATAACTTTTTATTTATGTAGGTCTGTCTGTCTGATCCTTTCGTAGGAAAGAGAACACAAAAACCAGATCACTTAATAATAAATGATTTAAATATGTTAAATACCTAATGACAATAATAATTGTTTTCATTGAATGTCCTGCTTGTAGACTTCTCTAAAAACTTTAGGGGTTGTTATTTTAGAAAAAGGATGGTAAATTAATGAACTGTTTGCCTGTAGCAGGGGAAAAAAAAGAGACGCGTACAAACACTTAATAAAAGTGTCAGCACTTGTGGAAAATGTGCACGATAAAAGTCGAAAGTTTTTTCTGTGCCTTTAAGTGTTTTTAATTTAATTTGTGCATTGTCACAGACAGCCTAAATACAGACTTCTGCCTAAATGCTCCCTTTTTATGCTTTTTAAGTACGAATTCATAACTTTGGCTATTCTGCTTAAATTATTTCATTTATCATTATTTAAATGTGGTGTGTACTCGTATGTTCTTTTTGTGTCAGGAAACCAGTCAAATTTGCATATTTGCATCATCTTGAAAATCTGTTCTTGAAAATGACAAAACAATTTGTTACGCTTAAGCATCTTGTTGTTCGTTGGTTTGCAGAGAATTCTTCTTATGTTGCTCGTTTCGATGACTTGTGTTTAAGTAGATTTTGTATAGATTTTTAACTCGTTTCCAGAAATCTTAATGTGTTTACGTGCTTTCTTTAGATTTCATGGGATAGTTTGCTGCTTTTTTTGGGTTTGTCTCTCTTTTTCTTTTGTTTTTTTTTTTTTGTTCTAAAGCGACACATATAGAAATATGGATAAATGGATTTGACTTATTTGGTTTTTCTCATTTTTGTATACATACAAACGTACATAGTTTTTTTTTGTTGTGGATGGTGATAAATGTTATTTATTGTTAATAAGCTTGACGAATGCTTGTCAAGGACTCTCTTCGTTATGCTTTTGCTATTGCTCTATCTATCTCTTTACTAAGAAGGTATTTGTGTGATAATAAGTTTGCTTATTATAACGGAAATTAATAGATTAAGTGTGGAGAGACCAAAGTGGAAAATCGTTAGTTTATTTCTCTAATACAGCCTTTATATTTTTTTTTTTAAATTAAAGCAACTGGATATGCATTTGCGAGTTGAAGTAATTTTATGTTTCAGCTTGCAACAATTTCTAGACGTTAGATTTTGAGCTTTGCTCCAGTATCCAGAATTGATGGTAATAAAAATGTTCTTATTTTACTATAATACGATCTAGTAGTTGAAAAATTGGGCAGTGCCACGCCCATAGCAAAATTACATCATGCATTATGTTGTTCTACAGCACTGTATTTATTACACTTAATAAATATATAATACTTTATTTAACAAATTCTTTTATCTAATTTTTCGACCTTTTTCAATATATTCAATTAAACTAATTTTTTGAGCTTTAGGTCAATGTTTATTATTATTTTAGTACTTCTTTTAGTATTTCGTTAACCTTTTGTTAACTTCTTCAGGATATTTTTTTATATTTGAAATTAAATAACAATTTAAAGGTTTTTTTTGTAATTGAAAGGAGAAAAAAGAAGAAAAGAAAAATTTAATTTCAAATATAAAAAAAAATATCCTGAAGAAGTTAACCAAAGGTTAACGAAATATCGAAGTACTAAAATAATAATAAACATTGACCTAAAGCTCAAAAAATTAGTTTAATTGAATACTTTATTTAACTAAAATTCAAATTTGTTAAGCGACCTAGTGCTAATTTAGTTTATGGTTCTTCAAATTGAGCTTTTGGCTTTCCAAGATTGTTCAAAACTTAAAACTTTTTTCAATTTCTAATGTCAATTAAATAAACATTTGCTTGGAAATTATACACTAATGAAGATAAATGAATGTAATTAGCAGAGACAAAAACCCAAAGTCTTATCAGAGTCTGCTTTGCAGTTAACAGCGTACTGTTAACCATTTAACAGTTGTAGAAAATTAATGAAAATTTATCATTTCGCAGGAGCAATCTAGGAATGAGGTCTAGGACTATAATCACCAATGAATGGAAAATGTAGTCCGTGTTATGATTAATGAAATTATAGCAATGGACTATAGTGCATATGCATAAATAATACAGAAACATAATTTATAAAAGGCACTCTTTCAGCATGATTAGCAGTGGCCATTGTGGGAAACTGAGGAGTTCTGCAGATATATTTTTATATAGAAATGGTACTAATGATGGATCGTTAAAGAGCACATTTAAAAGCGTTTTGGAAATAATTTTAGAACTTTAGAAAAATTAACCCTTTCAGTATATTGTATCCATATGGATACATGCATTTTTAAACTTGTTTTGTAAGACCCAGGACATATAATTAAGTTGAACTCTTATTGAGTATATTACCTGAAGGTCTTTTCTTTTGTTTAAAGAAAATTTTCTTTCGCTTGGTTTTGTTTAAAAAAAAAATTATGCGTTTTTAAAAACCTCATTTGCATTAATTTTTTTTTTTTTGATCAAAAAGTGGGTTTAAGATTCCACTAATTTTGTCAACCAATATAATTTTTTATGTCATAAATACACAGAAAATCCTTTACCTCAGCATTTTGCATTAATTTTTTTTTATTAAAATAATTGTTAAAGTTGTGGGATTTTTTTCAAAACTCATGTATCCATATGGATACAAATTTTAGTTGTGGATATGTTTTTACGTAAACTTTGTATAGAAAGGTAGGTAGAACAGTGTGTTTTATGTTTTTATGCTTGATTTGTACAGAAGAAGTAGCATAATAGACGATTTTAGAAAAAAGGATATATAGAAGTTATATTAAAGCCATATACGCCAAAAAAAACATAAAATAAAATGTTTTTTTTCTGTAGTGTCAGAGTAATGACTTACAACTTTGAAGTCTGCTAGAGCAGAGTAATAGTTCTTACTGCTTTCCGAGCTTTTGCTAGATAGTTATACAACTTTCAAGAACTATTCCTGAGCAAAACAACCACACGCTATTTTAAAAATTACTTTACAACTTTAAGTTGTAGAAAGGGATCGGATCACAGGAAGAGTTAAAGGAAATATATTTGTTAAAATTTACCTAAAGTTGGAAAATTAATTCAAAAAAGAAGGTCATGGAAACTTCGACTACTGCATAAAAAGGTGAGACTACAGTCCAACTAGTTTCTACTATACAGGGTCATAAACCAATGAATGTATTGGCTAGATTTTGCGGTGAACAGAAGAAAAATTTAGATATTTCGTAACCAAACGTAGTTGCACCATTGAAAAAGTCGACAAAGTGGATTTTGTTCTATCATTGTATAGAATTTCCATAATATCTAGAAAGTGTGTTTTAAAAATGTTTAATAATTTGATTTATTTTATTGTAATTCGTGGCTAGAATATAAGTTGAACTAACAATAACAACAAATTCATGGACTTGCTGGATTTTCGTAATAACGTAGTCAATGGACGGTTTTATGTACTCGATGACGATTTGACCGAAATCGACATTGGCCGGAAAATTAAGCAGATTCAAACATGGAGGATGCAAGGGACAAATGCGACTCAAATCAAAAGGAATATTATTATAAAGAAATTATTGGTTTTTCATTTATAAAATATATATAGCAAATTACATAATTTAATATCAATTGGTGGAGTTTAATTTGGCATCTGAATTATATAATTTTATATTTTCTCTTAAATTTTTTAGATTATTACTGCCTTATTCATAAAAAGTAACTTTTATGAACAGGGGCCTTAATAATTAATTATATTTTACAGAACTTTTCTTTTATGTAAGTAAAAAAGTTGAAAAACTAATATAAATTTAAATATAAACGAACATAAAATCAAAGCATTTTTCTATACCATTAAGTAAATTTATATCCATATGGATACATTTCAAAAAGCAGCTTTGGAGTTGCAAATTTGTAAAACAAATTATTGATTATTGTTTCCAAGCCCAATAGTAGTAATAATCCAAAAAATTTGATTTTTTGGACCATTCAGTTAAAACTTGTAGCGAAAGGGTTAATTTTAAAAAAATCTTATTTTTTGGTAGTCATTATGGAAATTAGGAGAATTCTACGAATATCTCACTATATAGAAATAGTGCTCTTTATGGCTTTTTAAAGAGAGGGGTCTGCCCTTGAATTCGAAACGAAAGCAAATTCTTTCGAATTTGTTTGTAATTAATATACAAATTCAAATTCGAAAGCATTTTCTTTCGATTCGAATTACAGAGTAGTTTACACCCCCAAATGTAGTGGAGTTTTTGGAAAAATTTTGAAACTTTCGAAAAATTAGCTTTAAAAGCAAAATTTTATGAGAAGAAGCATGCGAAAAATACTAAACTTGAGCGCGATTAATGCCCTAATTGTGTTTTCTACAATTGTTCATTATATCCAACATATATTATTTCATATATTTTTTAAACTGTCTGTATTTGCATTTTTCATTCTCAAAGACAACAAAAATCTTTGAGGAAAATGATTTATGCTGCATTTACATTTATTTGCACTTTAAATTTATATTGTGTCGAAATCTAGCAGATTCGATTTAAAATCTTTATCGAAATCCATATAGTTTACATTAAGCTTGTTTGATATTTTACAAGATTTCGTATCCAAGACAAAATTCTTGGTCTAAAAATTTCATTTCATTCACACATCTTCAATAGAAAATTTTGCATAAAGTAGCTTACCTTTTCTATAAATATGTTGTACAGAGTACTAAAAAATTAATAAAAATGTTACATTTTAAGTAGATTTGCTACAAATCTACTGACAAATTAGATTTTGTTATGCATATAATGAATCTAGTAAAAAAAAAAACTAGATTCTGCTCAAAATCTTACGAGACAATCGGTCATGTTCTGTAAAACGAATCCGAGTAAATGTCTCGTTTTCCAAAAGCAAATAATGGCCCCATTGATGTGTGCTTAAAGCATACTTACTAAATTAATTTCAGATATGATATCTCAAGCTCTAAAAAATAGAAAACTACAAAAAATTCGGAAAAAAAATTCGCTATTAGTGGATTTAATTTTTCTAAATCGAGCGTTTTTAAATAGACTCGATTTACAGAACAGGCAGGAATGCAACTGCCTTATTGGAGAATTAAAAAAACAAGGTCTCAAAAATATTTTCACGCAAAAGTTACCTTAAATCTTCTTGCTGAATTAGGGCATAAGATATTATTCCTAGCTTAAGAATTTATTATTTATTTATTAAAATAATAAGTACGAGTATTATAATTGCCTTGACTAACTTAAATATATTGGTTCTGCTTTTGATCTAATACTTATTATTATTTCTTATTCCTAAGCTTTTCAAAATTTCTACGAATATCCTGCACTTTAAAAAAAAGAAATTCCTTTTATAAATTTTAATATTTTAATGCGTATAATAATTTAATTAAAATTTTTGTTCAACATGCAAATTTTTAAAGCCATAAATTAATCCATACAAACATAAATATTACATGAAATTATAAATAGAAATCATAATAAAAGTTTTGCTTTGCTGTTAACCTCTTGTAACAGACCCAAATTACTCTATAAAGCTTTAAGCCAAAATGTAGGAAAATTAAGAAGAAGAGAGAGAAGAAAAGAAAAAAAAAAACACACACACACTCGAAAAGAAAATGATTTAAATACTAAAATCCCCCCATATAACAATTTTATTTTCTAACGAATTAAATTAAATCATTTCATCAAGTTGGACGTATAAACATGAATGTTAGATAGTGTTGGTTTATTGCTCGTGTGCTCGCATCGCTTCGCATCGCATCGCACCGAGCGGAGTGAGTGAATGAGTATTGTGTGCTACATTCCTTGAATTCACAAAGTGTAAGAAATTAATAAAATAAAGCACTTGGCATTTATGTGTCTTCACATATCACATCTAAATGACTGACTGAATGACTAACTAAAGCACTCACTCACTCACTCACTCGCTCACACTGTGGCTCGTAAATATTCAAACACCGAGATATGAAATGAAATGATTTGTGTTTTAAAGCTTAACAAATACAAACCGCCTGACGACACGCTTACTCGTACATACAGAAATGCGGGTAATTTGGCGGGCGGTGGAAAATGTGGTAAAATATCTTCCTTTATATTTTCTTTTCGCTTTTTTGCTGTATCTTGAAATTGTGATGATGATGATTTCATTTTAATAACACCCTGTCTTCACAAAAAAAAAAAAAAAAGCAGCAGAAAATCAGACAACACTACTCCAGTCTACTCTACTTTACTTTACATACGGCTATTAAACATAAAAATGTCTGGACAGACATAAAGACAGTTGGAATTATAGTTGAAGTATGTCCTCATATTATTCGCATTCGTAACTGGGAAGCCTTAAATGCTAAAATTCACGGTAATATATCAGTCAACTTAAGAGTTTTATTGCTATGCATATGCTAGCTAGCTAGCTGGCTAGCAAAGACATAGACATAATACTCTTTAACTCTAGTCGACACTCCAACTCAACTCAACGCAACCCAGCTCAGCTCAGCTCGGCTCAATTCATATCCAACTTGAACTCTTCTTGTCCAGTCAAGTCCATCCAGCAACAGCAGCCGCAATGCTAGACAAGCGATCTCATCAAGAAAGAATGATTTTTTTTTTTTTTTATTTGGCTACACATGTTTTACTGTATGTACATATTTACTCGTACATGTGTATGTTTGCTGTAAATAACTGAAAAGTAAGTACGAATTTATATGACTTTTTCAGTTAAATCTAAGCAATTTTTGTTATGATTTTAATTAAGTTTATGAATTATGATTGCTTAGTTTCTGTATGTTTGATGTCCGACTGTATATAAGTGATGATATTTAAATATGATTTAAATTGGGTTAGAGCAAAAGGTTATTCTGTATGTGTATGGAAATATTTTTATAACAAGATATCCTTTATCAAAGCTGCTGTTTTTGAATATAAAGAAATTTAACCTTAAATACTAAAGATACCTTCACACATTTGCAACACTATTGCTCAATAATTTATATTGTACAATAAAATTGCTTGTGTATAGTATATGATACTGGTATATGGCATAATGTATAGGATAAAATTAAAAATCCTTTGATTTATGTATATTGGGCAACAAAAAATATTTTGTAATGTGTTGATGACTACACACAGAAATATTTAGTTATATTAAAATCTGCGAAAGCGATTTCTAGTTATCTTTGCAGAAAACTTTTCCTTTTGAAATAACTTCATTTTGTGTTGATTTAACAACATTTTAGTAATGCTAAATCAAAATGAAGAAAGCATATTGAATCAAAGTTGTTTGAAGTTAAATTAACGCGAATGTGGTACTGAAATAACACGAAGAAACCATGTTGAATCAAAGTGATTTCAAGTTGAAACAACATTTAATTTAATTACCTTAATGTAGTCATTTTATTTTATTAATTAAATATATGACTTATATGATTGTATGTATTGGCGCAGGCATCAGGAAAATATGTGTAGAGGATAGTTTACTTCTCCGTGCGATTTGGTTCTATTTTTTCTATATGAAGTCTCTATGTCCTTTAATAATTACGTGTAGTTTCCACAATGCAAGCAAGCGACTTGAATTGCAGAAATATATGATAAACACTCAAATTTTTGAGTGATTCCTATAAAAATTTTCTAGACAAGTCGCTTGCTTGCATTATGGAAACTATACTTTAATTTTTTATTTTTATTTTTTCTATAAGAGAATTTTTACTCCAGCTATACATGCCTACTACTATTACTAGGTGTTACCTTTTGTAGGAAAGGGATAGTGATAGAGGGTGAAGGAAGAGATAGAGGAAAGCTTTCTTCTGCTTTCTGCACCTTTTTACTAAGGCAGTGTTGCAGCGCCTCTGGTGACAATGAGGCGTATTAAATCGTCGAAACTGTGCTTAGTAGCCATTTTATTAGTTATTTTATTTTGCCGATGATTCTGTGCACAATAGATTAGGATTAGTATCCGCTGAAGCCGTTGTAGTATGTATGCATGTTTTAAAGTTAATAGAAATTGATTGGATAGTTTCAGGGAGCCAGAAATTGTCTCCTGACTGCCCTCTTGGTTCAAGTTTTTAAAATGTTTGAACCCTGTGTCCTTTTCGACGTTTATCTTTCTATGGTTTCAGTTTCATCAAAATCCGTTAAATAGTTATGGAGGGCAGCTCTTACACCCTGAGCCCTCGTTGTCCCTTTATTAAACACTACAGAGCCTGTGTGTTCTATTTATGCTCCAAATTTTACCCAATCGGTTCAGCTGCTGCTTAACCAATAAAGCGTAACAAGTCGTCAGTTGGTTATTGGTTTGCTGCAGGCATAATGTATTTTAAATATACTGTGCCGCAAACCAACAAACAAACCGACGAAATTACAATTATTATAATAATTTTAAATCTGGAATGGAATGACAGCATTCAAAGTTTCCATACAAACACAACTAAAATTGTGTGAAAATTTATTCGATATCGCATACCGTAATGTGTCCCCTGGCTGAGGGAGGCTTACAGCCTCAAGTTTTTGATATTGTATTGACATGACTTCAATGTTAACAACTGGCATAAGGGTGAATATAATTTCGTATAAAGATTTGAAAAATGTTTATTAAATGCGCTAAGAAAAATGTGGCGATAAATTTATGAACTTTTAATTGAACCTCTGGCTTACATTTTTTTTTTAAATATTTTATGACAATTTTGAGTATCTTTGAAGAAATTTCCTTTTCCTCCCACCCATATTATGATCATAATAATTTTTACACGCATATTTTTCTTGCTGATGTTCATATTTATATCTAAAGTGAACTCGTTTTGATAATGTTACAGGTTGCATGCCATTTGAATGCTTAACTTTGTGGCTGAATTATTTGCTAGATGACTAACTGACTGAGTGGCTCGCTGATTGTATATAGTTGGCTATTTTTATTTTATTACCATAAGCTGTTGCTTTTAATACACCACTGACAGTGATGAGTTGCTGCATTAATGTTGATGATTTCTAACAATTTATTAGAGCACGCATGCGTGTGTATCTTGAAGAAAGGAGAAGAGAAATAAAAACACTAACGTTAAAGTCAACAGCCTTGTACTACGAGTACAACACTTGTAATTGTCTCTAAACAGCGTTGTCATAATCTAGATTGAAAGCAAGAGAAAAAAAAAAATGCAAAGTCATAAGCAATTTAATTTGTTTTCTTCTGTTTTTAATCATTTTAGACTTGAACTGGAATTTAGTAGTTTTATTTGAATGTTTTGTTTTGAAAAAAAAAATTGTTTTTTTTTGTGTTAGTAATGACTTTATTAATAATCAAAGAGAATGTTGACTTAAATCCTCGTTTTATATTCTTTAAAAAAAAATAAAGTTTGCTGCTCAAGTCTTTCGTTTTGTATACAAATATTTTAATAAACTGCGATTATTCTGTTAGCTTTGATTCAGGCCTGCAATTGTTATTTAAATTTATTAAAAATTATTTAGTTAATTGAAATAGATTTCAAATTATTTATTAAAAAAAGCAATTTTTTGTTAATTTTATTTTGACATTGAACTACTAACAAACATCTGCAAATTAAATTTTAATGCTTGATTTCTTTGAAGCCTTTCATCATTTCTATTTATTAAATTATAATGCAGTTGTTGGTGTTTGCTTCTGTAATTTTATTTGTCTGCTTTTAAAATTAATCCTTTTAAGATTTGCTAGCTTTTTTTAGCATTTTTTTTTTGCACACACTTTCACTTTTAATTGCATTAGTTTTTGCATCACTTTTCACAAGTGTTTTTAGATGGCAACATGAAAGCATAGCAAAATCTAATCCAACCTTTGGTGGTTGATTTTTATACTCTTATTGGTTGAAAACTTGAAATGACTCTGCTGTTACAAAACATAAATTCAACAAAAATATAAATAAAATCAAAATATTAGCATCCCACATTTACAAAAAAATAAAAATAAAAAAAAAAATAAACAGGTGCTTGCATTAAATTGTGAACGCAACAAGTCTTTATGAATAATATTAAAATAAAAACAAACTGGCAGCCAATAAAAAATTAAAAAAAAAAAATATAAAATCAACAAACAAACTTATGCAAACATTTTTATAGTAAGAAAAAAAAAAGCGTAGACACCATTTTTAGAAAAACAAATGGACAACAAATTTGCATACCAAATACAAGAAAGAGCCAGAGCCAATAGGGGCAAGTGGCAAGTGCTTATTGCAGCAACTGCAAGAAAACTTTTGAAACACTACATAAATTTAATTTAAAGCACAATTAATCAGATATTGGTGGCTTCCATTTTTTTTTACTATCGTACATATTTGTATTTTTTTTTCATATTTGTTATTGAGCCAGGTATGACTTCATAGATGACTTACATACACTTTACATAAGTTGTAATTAATTTTTGCATATTTTGCTACTGCGGCATATATTTGCATATTTTGGGCTTAGGAATATAATTGCTGCGGGTATTTACATATTTCATGATTTCTTGTTACAAATTTTGATAAAGTTCCTTTCGTGCATATTTTCACAAATTTTCGCATAGTGGACCAGCGGGTCCAGGCTTGCAATTTTTGTAGCAGCAGCTTTTTATTTATTTTTATTTTTTGGTGATAACGAGCGAGAGAAGAGACACAAAATGTGTGTATATATTTCTATTTCAATACTCTATGACATATTTTAAGAATTGTTTTAATTTCAGTATTTATTTTTGTTACCTTTAAAGTGCATATTTTTGCTTATTATTTTTTATTTTGCATATTTTCATATAACCTTATATTATTGCATATATTTATGTTAATAACATGTTTGTTAAAGTTAAATATATATATGGGTAATTCCATGGTGACGGATGTGACCATGATACTCACATTTTTTGCATTATAATTCAAATATATACAATTTTTAATTTAAAAAAAGGTGCGGTTCGCAAGAATGTAAATCTTAAAAATATTTAATAATATGTAGTTACTAAAAAAAACACTATTTGTGCTCAGAATGGCCACCAAAAGGATGTGAATGCACAAATCTGTTTTTTTTTATAGAATTATTACTTTTTATCGGGAATAAAGGGCGAACATTTTGTTCACCTAAAATACTTGAAGTGAACAAAAAATTGTGGTAAAGTACAGAAAACAACAAAGCAAACATTGGCAATTACAATTTTAGGAAAATTAAACATTTCACGTGAACTTTTATTTTCGATAAGGTGTATTTATTATTATTTTTTTTTTTTGACATATACAACCCACGAAGCGATTGACTTGTCTGCGGAAAACACCCAGGGTCTATGGCGGGAATCGAACCCACGAACTCTGGACGGAGAGGCTAGCACCGCTACCACTGGGCCACAGGAACATTTTTTTAAATTTTTATAAACATAATAAATTATGTAAATAAAAAGAGGAAAGTCAGGTGCTAGCAACAAAGATTTCCGACCTAAATTTATGTGTTGCAAATCGTTCAAAGTCCATTTAATTATATTAAATTTTTGCTACCTAAAGAAGCAATTTTTCTTAAAAAAAAAACTATTTCGAAGATGTGACATATGTCACCTGTTATGTGATGTGGTTCAATGACACACCCCAGCCAGATTTTTGTGCTTACTGGAGGCACCAGATGTCCTGAAGGAACCTATTTAAAAAGTTCCTCAATAACAGCAATTTTTTTTTAAGATTTAAGATTTTTTTTTAAGTTTTCACGAATTTTTGCATTTGTATAATGCAGCATATTTCTTTTCTTGTTATACTCGTATTTTGATGATATTATCTTTATATGTTTTTGCATATTTGGTTATTAAGAATTTATTTCCATATATTTTATTAAATATTGCTTTGAAATTCTTAGTGCATATAGTTGCATATTGTTTTGAGAGGCTCATATGCACGCAATAAAAAAAATTCTTACACGTTTCAGAAATTTTTTAAATCTTTTTTTTTTAAATTTATCACTGCATATTTTTACATATTTTTTTTTTAATACTGCCATATATGTTGTATTTTTAATTATGCTATTTATTAGGATTCTTTTTTTTTAATGCTTAAAACCTTTTAGGAATTTTCTTGGCAACGTATCCAAAGAAAGACCGGCTAAATTGTTGTTTTTAAGCTACAACAAACAGCCAACTTTTGTTAGCAAAGTTGTATGGAAATTATCCAAAAACTTTAGAAATTTCTTAACATGTTTCCTGTTAATAAAGTGGAAACTATTTACAAGCTTTGTGCATACTTTTGCGGGCATATTTTTGCATATTTAAGTCATAAGATTATTTCTCATAATATATCTATATATGTAAGTATTTTGTAGCTTTCCCAGGATTTTGAAATTGTCTTTTGATTGCATATATTTGCATATTTGGTTAGCATATTTTTATAATAAAATGTTTCTGCATATATACATACATATTTATTGAATATGCTTATGCAATTAAAATGTTTTTTTTTTGCGATCTTTTTGTATTTAGGAGCTTATATGCCGTAGAAATATTCCTGCTACCGAACTAATTAAGAAGTTTTTCATCGTTTATTGAGTGCATATTTTTGCATATTTTTGCATATTTTCGTATTATTATGCTCTGATTAGCTCTACTTTAACCTTAAAATCGTTTTTGCTTTTAAATAAAAATATTTTAATAAAATACCTGATCTTGTAGATCTTTCACTTCGACCTACATATTTGTGCATAGTTTGAAAAATTTTGGCTTAATTTTGCATATTGAATTATTACTATTTGTTAGAATGAAGTGCCTGTCTGTCCTTAGACAGTGCACTACAGAAAAGTTTATGTGAATTGTGAATCCCAGAACATGTGTATAGTCAATAATTCTGTATTAAGTGCAATAGGAGTTACAAGGAAAAGGAATGCGATTTTTTTGCTGTTAATCCTGTACCTGGATGAAGTATCGCTAT
The DNA here is from genome assembly GCA_936439885.1 of Nowickia ferox. Lineage (NCBI taxonomy): Eukaryota > Metazoa > Arthropoda > Insecta > Diptera > Tachinidae > Nowickia > Nowickia ferox. The sequence goes on along the minus strand of OW387024.1, from coordinate 18,198,290 downwards.
AATAAATGTAACAAAAATTTATCGACTTTGCTATTAAGTAACATATTTTAACGATATTCGCTGTCGGTTAAAGAAAAAAAATAAATCACAAAATCAAATTCATTTATATTTTTTTTTCATTCATTCTATTTTTTTTGTGTGCTTTTCGCTTATTTTGACATTTTCTATACAGAAATATTACATGATATTAGGTTAGGTTAGGTTAGTCTGGTTGGTCAGGGACCTCGCATAGACCAGTATTGATCCTTAGCGATACCAGCAGATGACAAGAAACCTGTAAGTATGGCAGCCTAGTTCGTGCTGCCTGTATCGAATGACTTCCACACAGATTTAACAAACCTTAGCAGTCAACACATTTCCATTCCCGATACAAGTTCAAGACTTCGAAAAGTGTGATCACCAAGACAGTCAAATCTAGTGCGGCTTAGAGCCGGACAGTGGCACAGTAGATGTTCTACTGTCTCTAATACTCCGTGCTCCCTACATTTCCTGCAGCTACCTTCAAGTATCTGTCCTATTTTGACGGCATACGAAGCCGTCCAGCAGTGTGCATTTAATACCCCCACTAGAAGTCTACATTCGCTTCTGGTTAGTGATAAAAGGAATTTAGTCGATTTAGGATCATAGCTTAGAAGTTTTGCAAGTTTTCGTCGCACGCCAACTTTCCTCCGCTTCTTCCTTCATCTTAGAGTCTATGATCCATTTCAGGTATTGAATTGCTTTCCGGACATATACCGTTTCTTCCACAGGTAATTGGGTCCCCCTTTTTGCCAGTATATCGGCCATTTCTAATACTTGTCTACCAGCACATAAAATATTTAGGGCCTTTTTACACATGAGCACAACCGAGGAGTAGTTGCAGTCTGCTGAGATTGCCTTAATTGCTGCTTGACTGTCTATATATCGGAGCAATTATGAATAAAATTCCGTGTGAAATTTTTCCCTGGAAACGATTCAAACTATAGGGTGTTTTTTTTTAGAGGTATAGAACTTCGAATTGAAATAAAACACAAGAAAATCGTTTTAATGTACATCAATTTGGCTTTATTGGAAGGATAATTTTATGCCATTAACGTTTAAATATGATTTCGGGCATGTGGCCGCCGCGGCTGGCTCGAATAAAGCCAATTCTACAGGTCCAATTTTCAACCACTTTTTCGAGCATATGGGGCCGTATGTTGGCAATAACGCCACGATTGTTGGCTTCCAAGTCCCCTAACGTTTCTAGTTTGTTGGCGTAGACGAGCGACTTCACATATCCCCAAAGAAAATAATCCAATGGTGTCAAATCACACGATCTTGGTGGCCAATTGACCGGTTAACCGAATTAATTGCTCTGATGGACGATTATGTCGACCATAAAATGGACGGAGCTTGCGGTAAACTTCGCGAACTGAACCATTATTTTCGAAATAAATTTGCACGATTTGCAAGCGTTGTTCTTTTGTCAACCTGTTCATGATGAAATGGCAAACCAAACTAAATATTAATCACTTGACAGCTGACAAAATGGCCGCCAGTTAAAAAAGTGATGCCAACTTAAAGTTCTATACCTCAATAAAAAACACCCTATAATAGCAAGTAATATGGAAAATAATAAATTCTAATTGGAAAAGGGAGAAATTTCATGCGGAATTTTATTCATGATTGCCCTGTATATATTCACACGCGCATTTATGGTTTACATGATAGTGAAATAAATGGTGGTTAAAACACAGATGGAGACTATCGCAACGTTACCTCCAATGAATAAATAAGTCGATAAATAGTACAATTTGCGGTTCGGCAAAAGTTACAGAATCCTGGTACTGGAATCTTAATGTGTGATCAGAAGCATATTATGAAATCTATAAAAGTCATTTTTATAGCATATTGCTAGTGCATGACTTAGACCTGAAAATGAAAAATTCTTAAAATCCTACTCTTTGCAAATCCCAATATACCACCCATATTGATTAACAATGCGTTTGTTGGTTTTCTTTTTTGCTGCAGAAACGGTCCAAATAAATATTTTAGCACATCTTGGAATTATTTATTATTATTTGGCTTGCAACTGACAAATACAATGGACATTTTTGTAAATGAAATATCAAAGAAAAACTAACTCGATGCTTTGAATAAACATGGCAAATATTTACAAATGTTGGCTAAAATAAATGCAATACAAAACCAAAAAATAACAAACAAACAAACAAACGAAACATTGCGAAAAATAAAACAAAAATCTTACAAACTATTAACACAATTGATTGACAGCTCAAAAGGAGTTGCTGGTTTTTTTTTTCTTTCTTATTTGCTTCTCTAAAGTCTTTCTTAAACTGCTGCGTTAGTGATACAGCTGATGTTTTAAGGAAAAAAAAGGCGAAACGAAGAAGATGTCGTAAAACTGTTAACATTATTTAACAAAAATTGAAAATGTTGACAACCTTTGGCGTATATTTTTCTTTTAAAGTTTTACTGTTAAATTTAGAAAAGCAAAAAAAAAAAAAAAAAAGAAACGACTACAAAAAATGTTTTGCGTTTTAAGAAAATGGTGTGCTGTCTTTAAAGAGACATCACGTGCTTATCAAAAAAAAAAAAAAAATATGTATACACCAAAAACCACACACAACCACAGGAGGTCAAATATGTTTATAAGTCAAATGAAAAGAAAGAAGAAGATATGTAAGCCTTGCAAACCCAGTTTTACTTTATATCTACTCGTATGTATGTTTTTTTTCCCTCTAGCTACTTTGATATATGAGCATATGAGTAATAGAAAGTTACTGCTGGTGTCGCTGGGGACGTTTTTATAGAAAAACAAATTGCGTATGAGATTTTAATCTGTTTGGTTGCGAAAAAGCAACGCACCTACTATTTAAGAAATTTTTGTGATTTTCGTGTTATAGATGAGTGAGTGTGTTTGCCAATCCCTTAATGTTATACATTCATAACTTTACCAACAAATTAAACTCATTTTGACATTTTTGCCTTGTGATGTCATGCGCTTAAATTTGTTTTTATTACTTTTGCACACTTTGCTGTTGGTTGTACAATTAATACATATTTCATTTAAAAAAATATATACATATATACATATATATCAAATTATGATTCAGTTTCTTTTTGTTTCTCTTCTTTTTATTTTTGTTAATGCCTCAAAAAAAATTTAACGCGTGCCTTAATTTGTTTAAGCCGCGGCGCATCATTATTATTATTATTATAACTAAGAGACCGCTAACACAAATGGGAGGGTATTGTTGGTTGTTGTTGGCTGGTTTTCATATAATAAAATTATTTTTGTTCTTGCTGATATAAATATTTTTTCTCAAGCTTAGCTCTATGACTGTTACCGAATTAATGAATTTGGCATATAAAATCGGTAACTGCTTCAATTTAATGTCAAAAGATTATCAGCTTTTTCATCACAACACAAAAAAAACTATTCACCAATTAATGTTTTCAATTAATAATTTAATTGATTCAATTAAATTTTTAATTGTATTAATTAGTTTGAGTGGAAAAACTTAATTGATATTATCAAATTGTTTATAGGTGAAAATTTAATTAATTTTTTTAATTAATATTACAAATATTTTAATTAATATTACAAACTCATTCATATTACTTTTTTGTGTTAATATGAACAACAATATGAAGAATAGTTTTGCAGAATTAACTCATTAATTCCGTATTTTTGAGTTATGACGTTGTTTTAGTAAATGAGCGATACTTATTATACAGGATGTCTGGTGGCAAATTTATATTTTTAAATACGATTATTTTAAAAAGCAATAAACGTTGCGGAGGGAGGCTGGCGCCTTTGGAATTATCCATTGTGCGGATTTGTTAGTCACGATGTTGCAGTGAGCAGAGCATCGCGCGTGCGCTGTGCAGAAATTTTTTAAGATTAATGATTCTTACGTAATTTCTCAACGACAATTTTGTTCAAAGTTCGGTATTCGGCGCATACGTGATGGACCGACTGTAAATTTAAATCGTTCGTGGGTGCAGAGATTGCGCGCAACTGCTTCGGCTAAGAATGTCACACGACCAGGGCTTACTCCATCTTCAAGGACTCCCGAAAACATTGAACTGGTTGAAAGCAGTTTACGTGAAAATCCGCGACTTTCAATACGCAAAAGAGCAGCCTCACTGGGACTTCCAAGAGCGATTATTCTTGAAATTTTTAAAAAGCATCTGAGTTCCATCCTTTTAAAATTCAAATCATTCAAGAACTGAAAGAAAGTGACTTTGATTTGCGGAAAATTTTTTATGAAACTGTGTTGAAGTGTTTACGCACTGTAAATCCCATTTTTTGGAGCGACGAGGCTCATTTTCACTTCAACGGCCACGTCAACAAGCAAAACTACCGTTACTGGTCTCCAAGAACCCACAAACCTCAATTAAAACATCAAAAACCATTGCATTGTCCCAGGGTAACTGTTTGGTGTGCCTTATCCACACATGAGATAATTGGACCATTTTTTTTTCGAAAATTCTCGAGTCCAGGCGGCGAATGTCAATTCTTTTTGCCAAACCTGCGAGCTCAGCCATCGAACTCTTTACGCGCGTGGTTTCAACAGGATGGGGCTACTGCACACACAGCCAGAGCTTCGATGAATTTGCTTCGGAAAAATTTCCCCCAAAAACGGTTCAGTCGCTTTAGAGACATCCCATGGCCATCGAGGTCGCCCTATCTAACTCCTATGGAGGTTTTTATGGGGCTACCTCAAAGAGAGAGTTTATAATGACAATCCCCAATCTCTTGTGGCTTTAAAGAAAAATATTCGTCGAGAAATCAGCTCAATTGAACCAAGTTCACTGCAGAGTGTGGTGCTGCGTGGTGGCACAAAAAATTTCTACATTTCCTCCGGCTAAAATCTTTTTTATTTAATTTTTCAAATCTTTTTTAGAAAATCACATTCATTAATAAAAAATAATGCATTCTATAAGAATTAAAAATATTGAATTTAAATCCGATTTAAATTTTGAAAACACTGATATTATTTGCCTAAAAATTTTCTTTGCACATATTTTTTTCGAGTACAAATTTTATAAATAATTTTACCAAAAAAAAAATTTATTGTTTATTTGAACTTTTTTGTATTGAAAATTTATTAAATTTAAAATATTTTTCGTTTTGAGCAAAATTTTGAAACGAATAATTTTTTTTCCACTATTATTTTTTATTTGGTTAATTGAATATTTATTTTCTAGATGAGATGAATGTTTGTTTAAAATCAATTAAAATATCTTTTTATTCACAAAAATTTTTCTTATTCGATTATTTTAACGAATTAATTTTTCAGTCTTGAATATGTGTTATAATTCAAAGTTTTTTCTTTTGAGTAAAATTGTATATTATTCGATTACATGTTTTTATTCGATTAATTTTATAAACAAAATTTATTTGATTATTTGAGCGACATGTTGTTTGTATTATAAATGTGTATTATAAATTAATTTTTTTTTTTAGTTTTGAGCTAAATTTTTTTGCGAATAAATTTTATTTTAGAGTATTTGAATAATTTTTTTTATTCGATCAATTGTAAAAAAATTGTTATTCAATTATATAAAGGACACTTTGCTTGGCTTGAATGTGTGTGTTATAGATTAAAGTATTTTCGTTTGGAGCTAACTTCTTGCGAACAAATTTTGTTTAGATTATTCGAATACATGTTTTTATCCGATTAATTTTATAAAAAAAAATTGTTTGATTATTTGAGCGACACGTTTGTATTGAAACTTTGTCGTTTTGAACTAATTGTTTTGAATAAACTTTTTAAAAAAAAAAAATTTTTATTTAATCCTTTAATTCTTAGAAGAAACATAGATTATTCGAATAAATTTTTTTATTCGATTAATTTTATAAAAAAATTTTTCGATTATTTTACGTTTCGTTTTGACTAAATATTTTTTTTAAATAAATTTTTTTTCGATTTTTCGAATAGATGAATGAAGTGAATTAATGACTTAAAAAAATAAGTACCGTCTTAGTGTAGCGTAATATATATTCATCACTTATCTTTTATTCCAAATTGTGCACTGGCACACAAATCAAATTTGAATTCGCCTCGGAATTTTTAGACGACTTTGTCGGCTTTTGTAACTTTTGATGTCTTTTAAATCTGCTTTAAAAAATCTCTACCTTAAATAACACCAGCGCTATTAAAAGCACCAACTAACACACAAAAAGGTGAAAGATTTATGATAACATATTAAAACCGTTGAAAAATGAGAGCATTTAAAACGAAATGACAAATAAATTATGGAATGTTTTGGCAAAAAAATTAATAAAAAAAATTTGTGTATGAAAAAGATTGTTTAATCTTTTTGGTATGGTTTCTTCCTTGATGAGATTTTTATTTATCTTTTTTTTTGGCTAACAGTTACTAATAATTTGAGCTAATTTCTCTGCATCTTTTTCTATTTAATATTTTACAAATTAAACATTCATTTGTTTAACGAATTTCTATTAAAATTTTACATTTGCATTTTTAACCTCAAGGCTGTAAAATTGTATTAAATTATTTTTTCTTCTCCGGTTTTATAGTTTTTTTTTTGGTGTGTGTGTGTTGTGGCAACTTAAAAAAGAAATAATAATTTAAAGAAAATATGAATTTTATTGCTAAGAAAAATGCAAATATATTCATCTTTCATCTTCACACTCGCACACATGAGCACTGGAACGTACAAAACTTTTTGTAATATAATCATGCATGTTGTTTGGTTTTTGCTGCATGCTACCTCTACATGTTGCAACGCACACAATAATGCCTAAAAAAATTAGTGTGGGAAACAGCGCTAAAGTATGAAGAAAAAAACTTGAAAAATAAAATAGAATAAAGAGTGTGACTGACGGACAGACAGTTGGACTAAAAGCAATGTGGGCCATCTAATATTTAGGATTATGAATTGCATTTTGTATTTCATGTTTTGCGTCTGCCTAACAGACAGCCCGATGAAGAACATGTGCATGGAATTTTTGATTATTTTAATTTACACATATTTTCTACATAGTGGGAAAATTAATATTTGAATTATAAAACACTTAAGGCATTAATTTATTACACTGTTCACATTTGAAGTGAGCTTAATTCAAGGGACTAGAAAATTCTTCGTTTTGAATCGAAGCTTTAGTAAAGGTTTCACAAGTTTTTCGATTTGCCTCGGTAGCTACATGGGTACTTTGCCAAATCCAAAAAGAGTGGTTATGCAGTGGAAATCTGCATTGATTGCACAAATATGAAAATATTTATGAAAATTATTTATTGTAAAATTATATTAGCGCAAGTTTCTTACAGAAAATTTTATCTTATTTCTTGGCCTTGTAAAATGCCAAGAACATTCTGAATATTCTTAAAAATGTTTAGAAAAAGACTCCAAGTTTTTTTAAAATGTTTATATAGGGTGTTTTTTATTGAGGTATAGAACTTTAAGTTGGCATCACTTTTTTAACTGGCGGCCATTTTGTCAGCTGTCAAGTGATTAATATTTAGTTTGGTTTGCCATTTCATCATGAACAGGTTGACAAAAGAACAACGCTTGCAAATCGTGCAAATTTATTTCGAAAATAATGGTTCAGTTCGCGAAGTTTACCGCAAGCTCCGTCCATTTTATGGTCGACATAATCGTCTATCAGAGCAATTAATTCGGTTAACCGGTCAATTGGCCACCAAGATCGTGTGATTTGACACCATTGGATTATTTTCTTTGGGGATATGTGAAGTCGCTCGTCTACGCCAACAAACCAGAAACGTTAGGGGACTTGGAAGCCAACATTCGTGGCGTTATTGCCAACATACGGCCCCATATGCTCGAAAAAGTGGTTGAAAATTGGACCTGTAGAATTGGCTTTATTCGAGCCAGCCGCGGCGGCCACATGCCCGAAATCATATTTAAACGTTAATGGCATAAAATTATCCTTCCAATAAAGCCAAATTGATGGACATTAAAACAATTTTCTTGTGTTTTATTTCAATTCGAAGTTCTATACCTCTAAAAAAACACCCTATATAATAAATGGACGCCAAATATTTGAAAGATTCCGCAGCACGGGAAATATCCTTATCAAATCTCTTTTCCAGACTAAAATATTTTGAGCCCAAGAAACTCTAAGCTTAAATTGCAACAGGGCACTCTTTGGGAAAACAAAAGTCTTCAGAATTAAGCTTAATTTTTTTTGTCAGAAAATTTGCGTACCTTTTTTGATTTACTCGTACTTTAGACTTTAAATTTATTTTATTTATAATTTTTCTCTTGCTTTTCTTAGGACCAATTTGTATTTCCTGTTTGCATTGTGGCTTATTGCCAAATAAGGTGGCTGTGTGGCTGGTCACACAATTTAAAATGATTTCTTTATTTCGTTTTTTTTTTGTCACTTTCAACAACTAAATCCTTTCATAATGTTTATTGTTTTAGTGTAAGGCATTTACTTTTTTTTTTTCATAAAATAGTCCTCTTTTCCTGGTGGACGCTATGAGCGTAGGTTTTGCTATTGCTTATGGAGTTAAAGCGTGTTGGAAATGAAAACAAATTACAAAATTTATTGCAGCTTATAAAGAATTTACACCATTCTATGTGCGTGAATGTATGGTCTAGGTGTTATAGATTTATTACCATTAGATATAACATAGTTTGTTGCAATGCAGCTGAAACAAAAGTTTTACTAATTTCATTGTAATTTAGCGATTGGTTGCTGTTGTGTACGAATATCAAAATATGCAACCACAAAACCTTTAAAATAACAGTCATACATTTGCAAGCTGCAAGTAAGAAAAAAATCGGTGGCTCATAATCGATGTTTTAGTTTTCTAAAGCAATTTTCATTTCCCCCAAGTGTCAATTAAAATTCAAATCTCGTCTTAACCTTTTAACAAGTGTACTCGTGTGTGATTACAGACATCAATTAATTACTTATTATTGTCGTCATATCGCATTTCCTTCAAACTTTTAAACTGTTTTCATGCTGACTCATGTTTGTGTTATGTATGTGCGCTTGTTGCCTAAGTCTTTTGTTTTGTTCCCACCGCATAATTATGACTAATTATTATTAAATTCTATGAATATTTTTTCCATGCTACTATATATGGCATCTTGATTATGTTGCATTAAATTTCCTTTCTCTCTATTTGGTGGCTTTAAAATATTGTCGTCGTGTTGTTGTTGTTGTTGCTGTTGTGTTCGTTATTTACTTCAAACAAAGTATCATTTACTTTCATAATTAGAATTCTTTAAATGTGCTTTGTGCTTTTTCTTTACACATATAAATTTTCTTATTTTGATTGATACTCTTAATAAGCAATATAAAATAGCAACTATGAGTATGACTATGAGTAAATTATGCTAACAAATAGTAGTAGCAGCTCAATGTTGGCGCCGCTTTAACTTTTCTATTAAAGTTCCTTCTTAGCGAATAGAGAGGAGTATGAAAATAAAACAATGCTAGCACTCATTAGTGCAAAACAATTCGAGATCATGATTTTATTTGAAATATTCTAAATTCTTTTAAACGCTTTTATTACAGGTATTAAACGTTAATACCAAATTGTAAATGAGTGAGCGAGCAGCTGAAGTGCAAGAAAGAGGGACTCACTCGCATGACAATGACAACCATTTAAACGTTATTTAGTGATGACTACGACAATGATGCGGATAATAATGATGAGTTGCTTGTTCTTGTTGTTGTCGAAGTGTGTTTTTTTTTCTTCCTTTGCTCAGCTAGTTAATAAATAAATTGTAATTGGGTTTTAAAAATAAATTAAGGAATGCGTTTGTTTTTCAGGCATTTTATGTAAAGAATTTAATTTAATTAAATATATGAAGCACAAAAGTGAAAGATGGATGGTTGGGTGATTGTAAGTGGAGGATTTTGTAGTATCAATGAGTCATATGGCAGTTATTTTTTCGAATTACATTTCAACTTTAAAAATCAACTGTTTTGAAAAAAATATATAAAGGCCAGAAAAATTAATCAAACAAGCTTGTAAATGCTCGCCTTACTCCATATCTAATGGTAGCGCATACAAAATAAAGATTCTGAGCCATACCTAGTTCAAACATCTCTAATAATGCAAATAATAAAAAAAGTGGAAATTTCAACGGTAAAGCTGCAGCTTACAAAATTGCTAAAACATGCGGTAAGAAATTTTTCAACAACATATCGTGCCGTAACCGCCAAAAAAAGCTTAACCGACACAATTTTGGGAGCTCGTTTTTTAACGAAAATAGATTATTTACGATCGCAAGCAATCAGTTTTGATAAAAACATCAAGTTCGAAAATTATAAGCGACCTATGATATCGTAAATAATTTTCAAATTTAATTTTTTGACCAAAATCTACTATTTGCAATCGTAAAGAATCTATTTTCGTTAAAAAAAAAATGAAGGCCAAAAAATGTGTAGCTCAAGTTTTTTTTTAGCGGTTGAATGAATGAATGCATCAATTCCTATAATCAGTAACAGAATAGTTGAGCTAAGATAAGAGGTACTTTATGTTCCTTGGAACCAAAAATTATTTGTCTTTCCAACTAGAATTTTTCAGCTCTTCAAATCATAATTCCTTTAGACAGATTTTCATGGTCCTTCGAACCAACTAATTGTCTATGTTTTATATTCAAAACAGCTGCTTAAAATTTTTCGAAATGGCATGGAATCTTTATTTGCTTCACAATTACATATGAAATTAAATTATTTGTGAAAAATTGTTACACAACAATATTATGAAAAAAAAACTATTTGTTAAAAAACAATTAAACACATTTCGACAAAAAGTAAAATTATATATGCCTAAAGTTATTTCCTTCCCTGAACTCAATTTTCGAAGTCATATATCTTGTAAGCAGATATTTGTGGTCTTTCAAACTAATCATTTATACAATTCTTCTGGCCGAAAATTTGTTATACTGCGACAAGAATTTTTTTTTCGCTTATTTATATTGACAACGAAAACAAAATAAGAAAATTTACTTTTGTTTTCAATATAAATAAGCGAAAGAAAATTTCTTGTTGACATCGTGAGCCAGGACGTTAATTTAAATAATGATGGTCCTTCGAATTATTTCTTTATTGAAACTCTAACTTTAATAATAGATTCACAGCTTAACATATATGATCTTAATTAGATATTTTTGGTTCCGCGGAAAATTTTTTAAATTAATACTTCCGCCCTCTCGGAACCTTATGGTCATTCAAGCCACATACTAAATGTTCTTCGAATGCGATATTTACGGTACTTGGAAATAGATAGTTTTGGTATTCCAAAAAAAAAATATTTGTAGTCCTTCTCACCTGGCACGTAACGCTATTTTCGGATTTTTATCCCTCCCGCCCCTTTTTACAAAAATTTCAGTATAACTTTTCTTTCTATTTCCATTTATTTACATATATTTAAATTTCATTGAATTTAAGCACATCTAACCTTTTCCTTATTGCATTCTAATTACAAATATATGGTCCTTCGAATCTATCTTTATGTCATATTGCGAGTGACAGTTTGAACTCCAACGTAAGGCTGACAACAGAATCAACGCCGTTTGTGGGGAGGGGGGGGGGGGACAGTCTTGTGTAATTCGAAACGGAAAAAAATGCTTTGGAATTTGCATGTTATTAATATTTTTTTTTTAGTTTTGAATAATAAAGTAGTCAAAAACTCTGCTCTGAATCCTGCGGACTTAGTAGACATCAAATATATTTTGCAATTGCATTTTTTTTTTGCTCCAACAATTCATTTATACTTTATTTGACAACATTTTTCAAAGTAATAGAATCATCAAGCATTTGTGCTGAATGTGAAAATAGAAATGTTTGTTCCTCAAACGAATCAGCAGATAAAATAAGAAACATGTTGTACGTACTCCATAAATGTTGACGATTATGACACATTTGTTGAAATCATAATCATAATAAAGTGTATTTTTTCTCTTTCATCTTTTTTTGTCAAGTTTTTTGTTTTGAGTTTTTGCACGAACTCTCATGACAGAAAGATATCTTTATAAGAATTCTTCTAACAAATAAATTCTGTAGGTTTTTGTTGTTGTTGTAAGTAAGTATTTAGCAATTTGTTTTATCTCAATTCCTGCCTAACGTTTGCAATTAATCATTTAAAAAGGAAAGTTGTGTTTCTTTTTTTGCTAAGACAAGTCAACAGGTTAAATAGTTTTCTACTAAATTTTAAAGTAATTATTTAAATTTTTTTTTTCTTTAAATCTTAAACTTGACCTCTGTGTGTTCAAAATATGAACAAGTTGGAGTGTAGTTAATATTTTTTTAAAAACATAATTATATATTTTCTTTTTAATTTATTTGTTTCATTTTTCAATTAAGAAAAATTGATGTTCTTCGTTAGTTTCGTTTTATGATTGATTTACTATAGATTGGCAATTGATTTTGATAAATGGTCGACGAGGTCTTATTGAATTATTATCATATGAAAAATGAAGAAATTTATTGAATTTAAGTTTTAATTCTGTTGGTGGAAATAAGGCTTTGGAGTAGAGAAGTTAAAAAAAAGATATGGCTCCAAATTTTTAGGAAACATTTCCAATAACCTCAGCGAGTTAGATAAAGAAAAAATCAAGACTCTTTAATAGAGATTTCTGATAGATAGGAAAAAGTGTTTTCTATTAGAATAGTGTGCGCCTTTTCCATAAACAAAATGTGCCGTGATAATACGAGAAGTATCCTGTAATGACATTGTCGACTTTTGTACAAGAAAAATTTACTGTAATCTTACAGTTCACTTTTCTATAAGAAAAAACATGCTGTGATGACACTGTCGATTTTTCCATAAGGAAATTGTGACACACTCGACTTCTCTATAAGAATAGTGTGGCGTTATTAAATACATATGAAATATTTATTAATGTAACATTTTTATTATTGAAAAAAAATTCATTAATACATCTGTTAGAAGCCAGGAAATGTCGTTCCTTCAGAAATTATTTTGAATCATCAGATTGCCCTTCTATTTTTAGGGTTCCGTACACCAAATGTGAAAAGGAACCCTATTGTTTTTGCTACGATGTACGTCCGCCCGTCTGTCTGTCCGTCTAGCTATCTGTCACAGGCTATTTGCTCGAGAACCGTAAAAGCACACAGAGTAAGTAAAACTTTGGCCGCTACAGCAACAAATATATGACAGTTAAAAATTAAAGGGTGTTCTAAAGCGAGCAACGAAAAATTTTGAAATCCTAACAAAACATACAGACACTTATATTTGAAATTTTTAAAGCTAGTGTATTTTTATGCAGACTACAGCTATTAACACTGAAATCGGAAAAGTCCAAATTAAAGGGTAGGCTATCAGTTAATGTAATTTTGACAACTTGCTGTATCTGAGAAACCGTAAAGGGCAAACTGTTGAAATTTTCAAAAACGCTAAAAAGAAAAAAATCTAAAAATTAAAAGAATGTTACAACAAAAAATCGCCAAAATGTAAAAACGCTTAAATGAAAAATATCGCCAACTATTAAATAAATTGCTGTAATGTAAAAAAATCACGACAAATAAAAAGTTGGCAAAAAAACCATAAAAAAAATTGTCAAAAACCGAAAAAAACATCAAAGCTACAAAAAATCGCTAAGTCTAAAAAGCGAAAAATCGCTGAAATGAAAAAAACCACTTAAATGAAAAATATTACGAAAAAAAAATAAAAATAAAATAAATCGCTAAAATGTAAATTAATTATCACTACCAGCGTGAGAAAGTTTAAATCAAATGTCCACAGACACTACTTCCTCTATCCTCCTTCCATATAACGTATTTATAGGGTAGAGGTTATCCCCTGAGTGCTGGTCTTATTAAAAAAAAGGTCACAATAAAACTAAAAAATCGCAAAAAACTGAAAAACGCCAAAACTAAAAAAATCGCTAAAACTTAAAATAACGGAACGAAAAATTGCTAAAATGAAAAAAGGCGCTTAAATGAAAAATATTACCGTAAGTAAAATAAATCGCTAAAATGTAAATTAATTACCAAAAACAAAAAGATCACAATAAAACTAAAAAAAAAATCGCAAAAAATTTAAAAAAAAATTCAAAAACTAAAAAAAACGCTAAAACTATTAATATAACGGAACGAAAATCGCTAAAATAAAAAAAAGCGCCTAAATGAAAAATATTACAAAAATAAAATAAATCGCTAAAACATATAAAAAAAAACAAAAAAAAAACTAAAAAAATTTTTAAAACTGAAAAAAACTAAAAAAATCGCTAAAACTATTAATATAACGGAACAAAAATCGCTAAAATAAAAAAAGCGCCTAAATGAAAAATATTACAAAAATAAAATAAATCGCTAAAACATATAAAAAAAAAACAAAAAAAAAACTAAAAAAAATTTTAAAACTGAAAAAAACTAAAACAATCGCTAAAACTATTAATATAACGGAACGAAAATCGCTAAAATAAAAAAAAGCGCCTAAATGAAAAATATTACAAAAAATAAAATAAATCGCTAAAACATATAAAAAAAATCAAAAAAAAAAAAAACTAAAAAAATTTTTACAACTGAAAAAAAATCGCTAAGTGAAAAATTTGTATGGATTTAAAAGAAATAAAAAAAATAGTCAAAAACCGAAAAGATCATCAAAACGGAAAAAACACCAAAACTGGAAGAGAGATAATAAAAAAAAAACCAAAATCGATTATTTGATATAATAATAAATAAATAAAATCGATAAGTAAATCGATTAATAAAATCGATAAATAAATAATCGATTTGCGTCGAAAAAAAGGAGGTCCAAGAAATGTGTCAATTAAGCTTTTTAAACGGTTATGGGTCGTTATGTAGTGTCCGTAAAGAACACTTCATGTGGGAGTCAAAGTCGCATTTTACTTGTTTTTTTTTTCTGAGCTATAATTCTTTCAAACTGCTACATCTAATATCAAAAATTTAATTTTTCCAAAACACTTTATACAAGTTAATTTAAGCTAGGCTTAGACAAATATATGTTAAAAACAATTTGATTAAAAGATTTGGATTTTATAGACTTTTCTAAGCCTTGAGTTTTACAACAAGCTGTTACTTTTAACTTTCATTCAGTACGCAGAACAGTTTCGCAATAAGGTCTTCTCTTAAGACTCTGTTTCTCTGAATAAATTTTGAATTGAGGATAAATTTAAAACTTATTCAAACCCCTTTTGGCCTTTTGAAAGAAAAGGAGAATCTCCTTTTCACTTTTATACCCCCCAAACAGGAACTACATTTTCACGACCAAACTGAGTAGAAGAAAAAAAAAAAAAAGGAAATTTCTATGTCGTTGTTGTTGTTAATTTTAAAAGTAAACTCCAGCCCGGTCCTCCATACATACCGCACACTTAAAAACATTGCCAAGACAATTGTTGTTGTGTGTGGAAACGAAATGGACAAAAATACAAAACATTTCACCTGTCAGTGCAAACATTTCATTTATGCCATTATTTAGACATACATACAAACAAATGGAGGAAAAAAATCGCTTAAAAAAACAAACAACTGCTAGAGCTAGCAAATGATGACCACATGAAGTCTGACATAGAGTGGCTGGTGTGGTATGAGAAGATACATATAAAGACATAGATGGAGACGCTGTGTGATGTACGTATTAAATAAATGTTAACATATGATGTGAAGACAGAAAAATAAAACATTGATGAATGTTTCAGTTTGCCTGTTAGTTTTCCTTTAACATGTTCTCTTACCATTTCTGCTCCTTTTACTAAGGAGAGTTGCAACATAATAATAATAATAATAATAATAACAATAATAAAGCAGTTTGCTTTTTAAAAATGTTACACGAGACACACACACACACACACACACATACACATACACATAGTTGTAATAAGTTTTGTGATTTTAAGCTGAAATGATTAGTATGATGACTATAAATACTTGCTGGCAACTAGAAAAAGTGAAGGCTGTTCGTTAGCCCGCAATGAGCTGAGAGCCGTAGTTTAAGAATACCAACCAATCAACCACTGTGTGTGTTGGCTATAACGAACAAGAAGAAGAAGAAGAAGAGGGAGCTGATGATGACAATATCAATAAGCAGAGTGATAGTAATTGTTATGTTTTTGCTACTAGTGTTAAGTGCAAATTGTTTTAGCGTTTATAACTGCAGGCCATAATCAAACAGCCAACAGTTGTATGTTGTTAAGAAAAATTGCCTGTAGGCTTAAAATGGAAATCCAAAATTAAAAAAAAAAGTATATATACACATACATACACCTATGTTTATGTATATAAAGAAATATTAGCATGTGTTTATTAATTTATGATTTGTTTTTAATTATATGTATAACACCAGCTTGTCTTAGTTATAACGAAGCTTATATTTATTTATTTAATTTCATAGAACCAGCAACAACAGCATAACAGAAATATCTTCTTTTTTTTACAAATAGTTGTTGTGAAGAAAATTACTTTTTAATTTGAGTCTCTTTAAAATACCAGCTTAACATGAAAGAAAAAAGACTAGAAATAATATGTCTGTATAATAAATATTTATTTATTTGCCTGCCGCAGAATATTTAAATCTTTTTAACTATTTTAATAGTGACTTTAATTTTTTTCTCTCTTATTTTTATTTCCAACCAACAAACAACGATTGTAAAGCATAATAACAATAAACTGTTTTATAAAAAAAAAAAGAAACGTCAACTAACTAATTTAAATTCTTTATGGAGTATTTGTATGCCAAAACAAATTAGGAATAAATGAATGAGAATTTCAAATAAGAATACGAACGAATTGTTATGAACAGGAATTGAAAAATTTTGTAAATTGAAATTATTATTGACTCAAATATAGGCAAACAAATGTGCTTTATACTCTAACTTTTATGTAGATATAAAATTATAAATTTAACCTCTGTAGAGCAATTATCTATATCGCAAGACTTTGATCTTGATAGAGCAACAAATAATAATGGTAGCATGTTGCCCATACACACACACACACACATAAATATTTGCAGTCAGCAGTAACATTCCGCCAAAACATTCTCTGAGCAAGCAAATGCTTACTGTGCAATTGGTGCAAGGACATCTACAACGACTTTATAGGAGCCCTTTAATTCCACTCAAATGCACTGAAAGCAATTGCTAAAGCAAAACTGCTTTTGTCAGCTTAAAAAAAATTTACTTTTTATTAAGTCTTATTAATCCTTTAAATGTTATCGATCTGCGTGTTATACTTAGAGACTCTTAGTAAAAATTTATGGCAAATAAATATTTTTGTAGAATATTTTTAGATATCCATTCTAGGGCAATGTCGGTTTTTTTTCAAAAAGGGAACAAAACGTACTATAAAGTGCAGAATTAGTGAGTTAAATTGTTCTATAAAAGTGTTTCTCGCAGGATTTTACATCGAACTGCCAAACATACTTTATGCCTAAAATGAAAGGGAAATATAAATAAATTTAGTAAGATGCGACTTTAACTCGCACGCGAAGGCTGCTTTAAGGCACGGAATTTTTTTAGTTTTCGGCGATTTTTTTAGTACTGGCGCTTTTTTAGTTTTGCCGTTTTTTTTCGTTTTGGCCCCTTTAAGGGTACTTTTGATCCCTTTAAATGAAGGCAAGAAAAAAGAAGTATGTATGAGGAAACGAGTTAGCAGGTTAGGGAGTAATAACCCTGCAGTCGGCGTAGCTAGCGAATGTCTGGCTTTTTCCTTAACTACCAATCGTTACCACTAACTACCAGCCTAACTACTAGCAATGCAAAACACTGATGATTTTAACATGGGAATGAGATTGACGGTAGTTAATTGCCACCATAAGCATAACCCTTCGTCAGTGATTTCGCTAATGAATACAATTAATTTTTCCACTGATAAAACAAATAATTATTCACCCTTATGGGGAATAAAAGGCGAACATTTTGTATTTTGTTCACGTGAAATATTTTGCGTGGACAAAAAATGGTGAACAAAATTATAGAATAATAACGCAAACATTGGCGATCACAATTTTAGGGAAAGGGAACACATTTTACGTGAACTTTTATCCCCGATAAAAGTGATTAATACATTTTTCAATTAATTGTAATTTTTTGTTTTATGCAACGTTTTAATTTACTTCTGCTGCTCATTTTAACTTTATAAAAGAAAAGCATTTTTTTTTTCACTAAAAATTACACTTTCACTGACCACGAACTTCTAATTCTAACTGACGCCATCACAAAATCAAAATAATTGTGTACTTCAAATAATTTTTTTCTTATTGATTTTCTTTGGAATAACAGCATAGTTTTTTTTCCACTAGCAAAAAAAATTTCTTTGATGTTAAAGGCATTAACATATCCATGAGTGAGAGAGTCAAAAGAAGAACTATTGCACTACTTGTGGCTAGTGTACTAGCTGGTCGATTTTTCGTTAGGGAATTTGTACTTTTAAAACTGGAGGGAACTTAAAATCACTTTAAGTCCCATAACAAACTGAAGAAAGTTTCAATAAATTTACGATATTTTGCCTGCATCAAATGTCTGCTATTCAAGTCATTAAATTTCCCTTTGTAGCGCACCAAGTATTCAAAGAAAATTAAAGTTCTATTTGACTTAAATCCTATTTGCAAATATCCTATGCAGCGGCATTTTGTGTTCTCTATAAAAGAGTACGAGTATAACGACACAGGCAACAGCAGCGAATGGCAGCAGCAACAGTTGCTGCCAAAGACAACCTTGCATATAGACAAAAATAAATATAACAAAGAAAAAAAAAGCAAAATGTTTTAAAACAAAAGTATGAAAATAGAAGAAGATGAAAGCAAGTAGGAAAAAAAAACAAAAATGAAAATTTTTCGTACTAGCTTTTGTAGTTAAGCCGACAAAGGTTTGAAATGAAGAATTTTCCAGTATAATATACGTGCCTACATACATATATATATATTTTTTTTCGTTTCATTTAAAAGCTCAAAGTCAGGCTTCCTCTACTCACAAGACACACAGACAGACAGACACACTGAGCGACAGACAAAACAGCAGCATGTTTTGTGGTTTTAGTGTTGATATCCCACCTCTCCAAGAAATGTTGGCCAAGGTAATTCTTCTTTTTTTTTTGTTTGGTAAATCGCGTCGTGTTTGCATTACAACCCAAAAACGCTCCCAATTCTTTAAGGAAGTTGTTTGTTGTCGTCTTCTTCTACCTCATTTTTACTTTAGTTCATCGTGCTATTTATTAAAAAAAAAGCTATATGTAACGAATGAATCATACTTTTTATACAATGAGCTTTAAGTAATTTTGGTTTCGTTAAAAAAAAATCCATTAACTAGGAGAGCCAGTTTTTTATATTTTTTTATTTTTTTTTTAAACTCTATAGTGTAGGCACTCGCAGTTTGTAAAAAAAAACCCTTGCATAAAATTATTTCTCATACGTTTTCCCCGCCCTTCAGATTTGACTGACTGGCTTGTGCCTTAAAAATTGCTGTAGCTTTTCGGGCTTTTGTGTGTATTTACTCAAAAATTTTATACAGTAGCGGCATTTTGTATTCAAAAATAAAAACAAAACCGCAAATAATGGTTTTGACCGCAACACAAAAATTTAAATTTGCCCGCAAAAAAAGCAGATCAAACAAATTAAGTTTAGTTTTTTAGATTTCAATATTAGCATTGCATTTCATCTTCGTCTTAATATATTTCTTTTTTTTTCCTGAATTGCAGTTAATACCAGAAACCTTTTGGTATATTGAGCGCAGCAGAGCAAATAAGACAAAATTAGGGAAAACGTGAGCAAAAGTGTTGGTTTTTTTCATTATGCTAATGATTTTTGTTGTTTGGACTGGAAGTTAGTAGCAGCATGATTAATTTTTAAATTAATGTAACTTGTTTGTTGTTGTCGCTTTTCATGTTACGAGTTTGTTTTACTAAAGACTTAGAGGACTGCTAATACAAGAACTTCATATTTAAGGCAAAATATTTTACTGTATGGAAGGAAATTGTGAGCAGATTTCTTAAAACTTTCTTCTATGAAATTTGATTGTGAATTCAATTCTGTACCTAAATAGTTAATTTTTCTTCATATACTGAAGGTCTTAATAAAGTTTGTAGCTTAAGTTATCTTGTTATGCATAATAATTCAAGACTTTTCAAGGCATATTATAAAATAATTTAACGCTAATGTCATTAAGTTCATTATCATATAGAGTGATAATTTAAGTGCTAGTTAATAAGAGAAAAAGAGTTTAAAAAGCGAATAGCATACATATGCTGTTTAGGCTTTTATAAAAAAAAAAAAAAAAAAAAATAACAATAATAATTATATCGTTACCTTAATATTAAAAGGACTTAACCCTCTTTTTTTTAATCGATATTTTCGTATATTTCGATAGAAGAACATCTAATTTATCGAAAAATGCAAAAATCTCGATTTCCAAAAAAATAATGAGTTAGGACCTTTCCATATTAAGGCAACGATATATGTTATAGATTTATTCACATGTATGTATTTCATACATACATAAATATAATATGGAAATTTATCGAAAACTTAAAAGAACGAAGTATTTTTTACATAATTTGGGCAAAACTTTATTTTTAAAATAAAGGATATATGGGACGTGGGAATGTCCTTGCACCGACAGAAGCAAAATTTACCACACGCTTGCATTTCATAGTTCTACAAATTGTTACAAATTCAATTTTTTAATTCGATTAATGTTTTTAATGTAATGGAGGTAGGCGACGCCTTGCACTGATTTTACATATGAAATTTTAAACGTACCTAAAATTGTTCGCTATGTATTGCTTATCATTGCAATTGAACGGCATTGTTAGTGAAAACATTGGCTTTAAAAACAAAAATAATGCCCTTGCTTGAATTGTTAAAAAAAATCATCGACAAGCTTTACAGTATAAATTTACAGTGTTGCTAAATTTTGCTAATAATTTAAAATTTTTATTTTTAAGAACAAAAATGGAAGTGTGGTTGATCCTATACCGAGCAAGCTGCATTTCATGCTTAAGCTTAAGTGTATGCTTTCATAAATAATTACTAATTTAAGCTCCTTCTAAATTCAACTACATATAGCTCAAACTAAATTTTTTAAAAGAAAGATGTGTGAATGGCAGGAATGTCCTTGCCACGATCAAACTAAAAATTTTCAGAGATTTTAGCTGTATAATTCCATATGTGTTCAAAAATTAATTGTTCTTTCTAACCATGATTCTAAGCTGAAAATTTATTTCTCATAGAAAGGATACATGAAAGGCAGGCTTGAACCTTTAATGCATATAATGAACCTATCATAACAACTACCTGCGTAATGTTGAAAATAAGAATACAATTATTATGATTATAATTTTTTTTAATAAAGGATATATGGGTGGCTGGCTTGTTCTTGTGCCGACTTAGCTTAGTTTTATGACTTTTTGTATTGTTATGCATTTTCAGTAAATTCCTTTCTTGCTTGTAGCTGCAATTTGATTTTTCAGTTTAAGGATATATGAGAGTGAGGTGTGTCCTTGCACTGAATTAGACTTAAATTTATCAAGAGGTTTATCTGCATAGTTTTAACTGCATTATGTGTAAAATGATAGAAAAAAAGGATATATGGGAGGCTGGCCTGTTTTAAGACCGATTTACTTGAAATTTTCTGGACAACTTAGTTTCAAAACTTTTTAAATAGTTAAAGACTTTCAATAAATTTCACTGCTCGTTGCAGCTGAAATTCGATTTTTCAGATCAAAGATATATAAAAACTGCGTGTGTCCTTGCACTGAATTGGACTTAAAGTTATCGGGAGCCTTATCTGCATAGTAAGTAAGTAAGTAAGTAAGTAAGTAAGTAAGTAAGTAAGTAATATGTAAAATTCAAGTTTTCAAATAAAGGATATATGGGTGGCTGGCTTGTTCTTAGACAGATTTACTTGAAGTTTGTTAGAGAGCTTAGTTTTATGACTTACGAAATAGTTATGCATTTTCAATAAATTTTTTCTTGATTGTAGCTGAAATTTGAGTTTTCAAATCAAGGATACATGAGAGTTACGTGTGTCCTTGCACTAAATTAGACCAAAATTCATCCGAAGGCTTAACTGAATATTTTTTTGGGCATTTTGCTCATAAATGTAAGGAAAACTAAACTTTTGAAAAAAAGGATATATGGGTAGCTGGCTTGTTCTTAGACAGATTTACTTGAAATTTTTTAGAGAGCTTAGTTTTATGACACGAAATACTTGTCTATTTTCAATAAATTCCTTTTTTGATTGTAGATGAAATTTGAGTTTTCAAATCAAGGATATAAGGGAGCTAATTCTGTCCTTGCACTAAATTAGACTAAAATTTATCAGGAGGTTTATTTGCATAGTTTTAAATGCATTCTGCTTAAAATAAAAAATAAAATTCAAGTTTTCAAAAAAAGGATATATGGTGGGTGGCTGGCTTGTTCTAAGACCGATTTACTTGAAATTTTTTAGAGAGCTTAGTTTTAGCACTTACGAAATAGTTATGTATTTTCAATAAATTTTTTCTTGATTGTAGCTGAAATTTGAGTTTTCAAATCAAGGATACATGAGAGTTAGATGTGTCCTTGCACTGAATTACACCAAAATTCATTCAGAGGCTTAACTGAATATTTTTTGGGAAATTTGCTTATAAATATAAGGAAAATTCAACTTTTGAAAAAAAGGATATATGGGAGGCTGTCTTGTTCTTGAAGTCATCAAACTGAAATTTAGTATGAAACTCAGACATATAATTTTCTAAATAGTAGTGCAGTTTCGCTGTATTTTGATTTTTATTTTTGCTTGCAATTAAATTTTGTATAGTGAGGATATATGGGAGATAGTAGTAAGTCCTCACCGATCCCGATTAATTTTATTAGATAGCTTTGTTGTAAAATTATCGAGAGTTAGGCAGTGTTTCGTTGAGTTTGAAGCTTGATTGCAGCTCAAATTGAATTTTTAAATTTCAAAGGATTATGCCAGGATGCATCGAGTTTTGCTGAAACCTTGGAAATTTTGTTAATATTGATTTCAAGCACTATTTCAAAGTTGTAAAGCTATGACTTTATTATTAAATAATAAATCTTATTAACTAATATTAATTCTTTGTAGACAACTACAATGTTAATTTTCCTCTTAATAGGAATTTAAAAATGATTTATAAATCATTTACTTAGATATTAAATATTTTTTTTTTTCACTTTGAAATGACCGCTTACTCATTTTCAACTCACATTGCAGTATGAAACTGTTAAGTCATATGATTACATCAAGCCTTTTTCATGCGGTTATTTTGAATTTCAAAAATTTATATTACCAAATCAAAGTATATGAAAAATGTGTGTTTTGAAAAAAGTGTTACAATTTTGTTTGTCACTTGATTTGATTACGTGGCCATAAGTAAAACAATTTCAAGCACTTGATTTTACTTGAATACCAACTTGAATTCTAATGGCAATTTTACATTTCTTAAAGCAGTTTCATTTCATTATATTACAAGGTTCGATTTTGCGTCAAACATTTTTTCAGCATTTTTTAAACCAACTTTGCATTTAAAATTCTTAGCCTTTCTAAGTTAGTACTTGTTGTTTTTTTTTTTCAAATAATTTTATTTTGATTTACAATTTAAATTGCAAAATTATCTTAATGTGTTTTGACAAGAAATCAGAGAAAAACAAAAAAAGCAATCTGAGAAAAATAAAACAAAACAACCTAAAACTATAACAAATTTGGAAAACTTCACAGGCCAACAAGTAAACGATTTATAATATAAAAAAAAAAACAAACAAATATTTAGCAAAAAAGAAAAAACCTTACCACACCTTTTACAGAAGACCCAAAACGGACATGGAGACCAAAACTGTCAGCACTTAAAATAAGATTATACCATAAAAAGACAAACATACTACAACACACACTAAAACTGCAAAAAACAATTTCAAACTGATTTAGTTTTTAAATTCATTTTAAGTTTTTTTATTTTATTTTAATATGTATTTTTTTTTTGTAGCAATTTTAACGAGGCCCAGCCACAGAATTATTAGAAAACAAAAAATAACAAATATGTATTTATTTTTGCTTTATAAAATACAATTTACTTTCAATAATTTTCTTAGTGTTAACAAAGTCCTTTAGTTTCTGCTTAAAGCTTGACAGCCACCCTCGTATTTTTACCTGTAAGAAAAAAAAAAGTGAAACAATAGGGGAGTTGGCTGGCAGTTGAGGCTGTTGAAGCATGTAATACATCTAAGTCAGTAGCCAACAAACAGCAAATCAAACAAAAATTGTAAGCAGCGATACAAAAATATAAAAAAAGTCAAGTAAATGTGAAGCTTAAATTCAATCATGTACCAGCAATTTTAAAACAATTTTCAACTTACTGACAGTTTGGCTACTGTGCCAACTTTAGTTTGAGATGGTTTTTTTGTTGCTTGTTTTTGTGTGATTGCAATTTTTTTCCGTTTTAATTTTTTTCTTTCTTTGTAAGCCAGTGTTCAGTCTCGATGACGTTTTATATATGATAGTGGTATGATCTTTTAAGAAAATTATACATACATACTTACAGATCTGCTGCTGCTAAAGTATTCGTATGTATACAATGACTTTGGTACCAATCTGTCCATCATCATTACCATCAAAATGCAATATATATGCGCTGAAACAAAACAAACGTAATAAAATATAAAAAAAGCTCTCTAAGCTTAAATAGTGAATAAAAAAAAAATAGATCTACAGAATCAATATACTAAGTTAAAGTTGCTTAAATTGAATATTGAAGATAAAAAGCAAACAAAAAAAAAGTATAAGAATAAAACAATCAATCGATAAAGTGGTTATTTTTAAAGGACAGACAGTCGTATTAATAAAATACAGGGGAAGGTTGGAAAAAATGATCAAAAGCAAGTCATATTTATTATGCTTTCAAATTTCATATCCTTATCTTAATATAGAAAGGACCTAACTCATTATTTCTGTGAAATAGAGATTTTTAAATTTTTCGCTACATTAGCTGCTCTTCTATCGCATCATGAAAAAACTCGATTTTAAACAGATAATGAGTTAAAGTTTTTCTATATTAAATAAGCGACATACAGTCGAGATAAGCTCACAGAAAAAAGTATTCACCAATTAATGTTTTCAATTAATAGTTTAATTGATTCAATTAAATTTTTAATTGTATTAATTAATTTGAGTGGAAAAACTTAATTGATATTATCAAATTGTTTATAGGTGAAAATTTAATTAATTTTTTAATTAATATTACAAATATTTTAATTAATATTACAAACACATTCATATTTCTTTTTTTTTTCATACCCAAAAGTACGTCTAAGTAAAATTTCAATTATTTTAAGGGATTTTTCAGGAAGTTATAGCGCAATAACTTGCTGCTTGGCCTTTTTCGACTTATGCATACAGGTTCTCTGGTGGCAAATTTATATTTTTAAATACGATTATTTTAAAAAGCAATAAACGGTGCGGATGGTGGCGCCTTTGGTATTTGTAAATCACGATCTCGTAGTGGTCGAGTGAGCATCGCGCGTTCGCTGTGGAGACATTTTGTAAGAGTACTGATTCTTATGTAATTGCTCATCGACAATTTGCTCAAATTCTGTATTCGGCGAATGCCTGATGGACCGACAGTAAATTTAATTTGTTCGTGGGTGCAGATATTACGCTCAACGGCTTTAGCTATGAATGTTCCACGGCCAGGGCCCAGTCGATCTTCAAGCATTGAACTGGTTGAAAGCAGTTTACGTGAAAAGCCGCGACTTTCAATACGCAAAAGAGCAGCCTTACTGCAACTTCCAAGAGCGATTATTCATGCAATTTTAAAAAAGTATGTGAAGTTCCATCCTTTTAAAATTCAAATTGTTCAAGAACTGAAAGAAAATGACTTTGATTTAGGCAGAAATTTTTATGAAACGATGTTGGAGCGTTTGCGCACATTAACGGCCTGGCCCACGATGTCGACAAGAAAGTTGCTTTCGCTTACTCACATTGAAAACAAAATCCAATTCTCTTATTTTGTTTTTGTTTTAAATATAAGCAAGCGAAAGAAACTTTCTTGTCGACATCGTGGGCCAGGCTGTAAATCCCACTTTTGGGAGCGACGAGGCTCATTTTCACTTCAACCGCCACGTTGCCACAAGCAAAACCCGCAACCCTCGATTGAAACATCAAAAACCATTGCATTGCCCTTGCCCTAAGGTAACTGTTTGGTGGTGTGCCTTATCCACGCATGAGTTAATTGGACCTTCGAAAATTCTCGACATCAGGCGACGAATGTCAGCGGTAAAATTATTGACGCATGAATACAGAATTATTTTTGCCACACCTGCGTGCTCATTCATTGTACTCTTCACACATGTGGTTTCAACAGGATGGGGCAACTGCACACACAGCCAGAGCTTCGAATGTATCCAAATTTGCCTTAAAACTAGATTTCATATTTCAAATTTACATCTATCCGACTCTACTGCCTACCACTGTAAGCTAAAGCAAAACGCTTTCCTTTTATTCTTTACTTGTTGTTATTTTTGTTCTTGAAATTTTTTTGCCCCGTTTTCTGTTCATGATACTCGTAGTTATTGAAGTAGTGGGTATTAAGCATGAAATATCAGTGTATCAACTAGTAATCATTGAACACCCAGTAGCTGCTGCAACAATCTAATAAAGCGCCTCTACTATACGAGTACGTAGTCTTAATGTCCAAACAGCAGCTCTAGGTGCTGTTGCTGGTCTGGTTGCTGCTGACCAAAGTAAAGTATAGCAAAAGTGTATGTGGTAGTTGGTGTAAAAGTATAACCATCTATAACTATATATTTATTTTAATGGAAGAAAAAAAATAAATAAAATAATAATAATAATACTTTAAGTGTAGATGCCAAGGCAATTACTTCGTAATTTAAGTTATTGATTGCCATGCTGTTGCTTTGCGTTTCTTGCTGAAAATTTAAAGAGTCTCAGTTTACTTTAGCTACCAGTATTCTGCGCCCAAATCGGTTGCTGGTGTTAACTCACACTGCCAGCCTACTGTAGAGTTAATCTCAAGATTATTTCATTACAATTTTCAATTTACTATTTATTATTATTTGGAGGGGGAAAAAATCATCAACAAATAATAATATGTTATTTAGTTAATTATATGGGTGGTTCCATAGAATCTGGTTAATGTTGTTATAATTTATAAATAGTCTTTTAGTTAGTTATTTTTGGATGGTAATAAGCCACAAATATTATAGAGTTCAAAAAGATTATAAAAGATAAATCAAGCACAAGCACTACATTTGGCTAGAGCTATTATTTTTTTCTTGGCCGTTGCCATTCTGTGGAAACTTACTTACATTTTTAATGAGACCCTGAAGAAGCACAGAATTTTCTTAAAGTGTGAACTAGTTATTTGATTAATATTAATGCCATATCCTACATCTACAAAGATTGTATGTTGCATGCTTTACTTAATAAGTAACAAATCTATATACATATATAAAATATAATCAATTTTTTTTAACACAGCATCAAATTAAGAAACTTGCGCAGATCAGGATAAAACGAAAGTTGTGCGTTTGGTATTTTTTCTGCTTTTGATAAGATTGGTGTAAATACAGTTTAAAGTCTACTCAGTTTCTTTCTGCATGCGAACGAAGTTAAAGATACAAACTAGTTAATGCAGTGTTTTTTATTATTATTATTATTATTGGCCCTTATCGTGGCTGTCAATATACGTGACTTCGACTACGACCGTTTGGTACGAGATTAAAGAAAAAAATGTTGCATTGTTCTCTAGTATGTTAAAAAAACCTCGAAGTCGAAATGCACGACCCACGATAAAGGTGAATATTTTTCATAATAATGAGAATAATTAAAAATAGGCTGTTAACTAGATTTTAAAATTGTAGTTCTTGCGCAAGCATTTCTTTAGCCATGAAATTTCTTTACAATCTAGTGTTTAAATTTCCAAATAACACCTGGGGGGTTACTCTCTATTGCGATGCGAAAGCACTTACGATACGAAAGCTAAATGCGATGAGATGCCAATTTGGTACTCTCTATTACTTTCGCAAATCCTTTCGCAAAATTCTTTGCTAAAGTGGCAGCACTGACTTTGCAAAAGGAAGTATGGCAAAGATTGACAGTAATGAAATGCCAAAATATTTAAAAAACGTCTTTTCAGAAAAGGAAAGTTAGGAAAAAGTGAAGTGTAACAGTTTTTAATTGAAAGTAAAATAGTGTTTGATGAGGAAAACGACCTTGTAGGACGCGTCTTAAGAGATATGTAAGTCCAATATACTCTATTCAAAATTTCCGTTTGAATAAGGAAGCGTTTCTGTATGTTCTAAACGCTATTCAACACGAGCTAAAAGTTTTAAAGAGATACAGAACAATTCCAACTATTATAAAACTATCGCTGCAGTCTCACATTGCTTCGAGGTCTGCTCGGCATTGAAAGAATACTACGTTCCAACCATATCAAATTTGATTTATGATGATTTTGATGGTTAGATCGGCCAAAAACAATCACTTATACTTCAACACAAAATTGCAAGACAGTATGAATGCTATGGTTTGGTTAATTATATTTCACCTTGATTTTACATTTTTAGATATATATGCACAAAATGTAATGTAATTTTTTTTCTCTAAAAATAACAATTTTAATATCAAATATAAATATTTTTTCAATATGTGAGTATGTTTTTCTCCCTTTGCGTTTGGTATTTACCTATCGCCAGATATTGACAGACGCAAGATTTTGACAGACGCTTTCGTATTACAGAGTGCGGTGATATCAGGCTTGCGAAAGAAAAGAAAAATAGATGCGGAAACCAAATGCGCAAACGCATTAGAGTGTACCAATCGTTCGATTTCGTAGCATTTTTCTTTCGCATCGCAATAGAGAGTAACCCCCCTGTATAATAAAAGTTTTGATAATATTACTAATACTCTTTTTCTCTCTTCTCTTTCCAGGTAAGTAAGTCTTCAGTCAATCCATTCAAAAATCTGTTGAACATCTCTTTAATTATGTAAGTACTTATCTCTGACAACATTTGTTAGCAAAATTAAAAAAAAGTCGGCATGTAAAACTTTGTTATCTGATTTTAATTGACTTTAGTGTGCTGAGTCCAAATCCGTTCACCGAGTGATTCCATCAACTCATACAACAATATTTTGTTTAACTGAATCTAGATTATTTTAAAATTTTTAGTGCTTAAATAAGAAGTCGGTTTAAGCTTTTTTTTTAAGCATTTTTATTTTAAAATTTTTAGTAACAATTTTATATATCTAGGGGCGGCACCACTTGGCAAATATTAGTGTCCCGCCCCTTTTCTAAACATTTTCTAACAACTCAAGGTGTGTAAAAAAATTCGCAAAAATCCCTCAGATAGAAGCACGTGAAATGTAATATTAATCTGAAATGGGCATGGCCCCGCCCCACTTCTTTAACCACAAATTTTTTTTTAATCTAAGAGGCGAAACTCTTTGCCAAGTTTCGTAGGAATAGAATAAGTAGAAGTTCATATAGTTAATTATTAAGCTTTCATGGGCGTGGCGCCGCCCATTTTTTTAAACACAATATTAAGTAGTTTTCAGAGCTCAAGGTGTGTGCCATGTTTGGTTGAAATAGTTAAAGTAGAAGCACATACAACAATAACATTAAAATTTCATGGGCGTGGCTCTGCTCCTTTTTTTAATGCAAGATTGTGTCTTTTTCAAAGTTTAAAGGAGCGTGGCCAATTTTATAAAAATCAGTTAAATACAAGCACGCGAAATATAATATTAAATTTTAATAAGCGTGGCCTTGCCTATTTTTTTAAAAGCAGTATTGTGGGTTTTTTTAGAGTTTGGGGTGTATGTCAAGTTTTGCAAAAATCGGTCTAATAATCACGTCAAATATAACATTAGGTTTTAACGGGCGTGTCACCGCCCATTTTTTTAACTTCCTGATTGTGTCGCTACAAGAGCCTAATGTGTTTGTTAAGTTTCGTAGCAATCGGAGAAGTAAGATATCATAAAATCTAAGAAAAAATTAGTGGGCGTATTCCCGCCCACATTTTTTACAATGGACCCAAATGGAAGCTAAAGCCTCTCAGATAAAAAATTAATTTTTAAAATCGGTCTAAAAGGCAACGAAATAATCAAAACAAATTAATAAACGACAAAAGAATTGATAACCTCCTTCTCCCGTTTTTTTTTTCTGAAGTCGCTTAAAAATTAAGGATTTAAGATTTTGTCGGACGGATAAATGGCTTAGCACTATAAAACTTTCATTTATTATTTTTTTATCCATTACATATTATTATTATTTATAATAGTAACAAACAAAAATTGAAGTTGTAATAATGCAAAGCTTTTTATCCGGTAGACAAAATCCTGGCTTTAAATGTGGGCAAATTGTAATAATGGCTTTAAGTGGTGTTGCAAATTCGTTATCACCTTATCAATAAAGACAAGTTCTTTAGTTCTTTTCTACAATTTGTATTGCAAGTCATTTCAAAAACTCTAATCCAGATCTTGCCTTTCAACACTTTACAAACAGTTTGTCTGCGTTTATTTGGTTTTACAAGTATTTCTTAGCTTCTGACATTTATGGTTAAATTCAATTTAATTCTATGGATCGGTTTTATAACATTCATTACGCTTGTGTGTGTGTGTGTGTGTGTGTGTGTGTATGTGCAATTGTGTGTTTTAAAATTTTATTTTTATTTATTTGACTGGTAGCTAGAATGTGAAGAGGCACATGAGTTAGTTTTATACTGTATAATAGTTAATTTATTTATTATTATACTTTTAAATTTCTATGCAATTTTTGTATGAGGGTATTTGCTTAGTTTTATTACCTTAAGTTGTTTTCTGATTGATTTTTCCAATTTTTATAGCAATACCTGTTTTTTGTTTTGCTGTTTTTGCTTATATTTTTTATAGTTTTTATGCAATTTTTTATGTGTTTGTTGTTTTTTCTCCTTCTTGTAAAATTAAATTAAATAATTGGTTTCACACATGCATTGAGGAGGTAAAAGAAAAAAAAACACAATAATAAACAACAAAACTAAGCATCGCATAAAAAACATGTGTTGTTTGAAATTGTTTTTTTCTTCTTCTGTTCCTCAACAAGTCATAAAAGGTTTGAAAATTTAAAACTCGTCTGGTGTTGGTTGTTTATTTGTTTTTGAGTATAACAAAAATTTCAAATGATTTTATTTTATTTCATTTTTGTTTGGTTATCGTTTGTCTGACTTCATTTTTGGCCAGCGAAAAGTTGTTGAAAATCATGTTTAATGTTATAGCACAATACCATAAATTCTTAAAAGTGATATTAATATGATTAGACAAGTCGTTTAATATAGAATGTTGAGATTCTTGTTAAGTAAAACTTTGCTAGTCGAATGAAATTTTAAATTTAGTCATTTGGAAAAGATGTTGTACTTTATGGTAATGAAATGAATTGAATTAAAAAAAAAAAAAATAAGGAGTTGAATGATATAGGCTTTTAAAGGAAAGCAAGCAACAACATAATTATAAGAGTGTGTGTGCTATGCAATTGTAGCAAATCATTTTGCACAAGAAAGTTGCATAAGCTTAAGAATGATAGATAAATATTCATATCTCTTATTTCCATGCAAAAGTATATATGTCATTATTATATGATAGAACACAGTGCGAACATTTTTGTTGAAATAAAAAACACTACATATTTTTCTAGGTACAGTATCTATCAATAATTCTTAGTGGTATACACTTTTGTGTATTGAACGTTACTTTTATTTAATGATAAATCTTCTGAACTTTTTCAAAATTTTTCTGATGAAAACAATTCCGTAATCGTTTAAGGATTATTTAAAAAAAAAATTATTAAACGTTACCCACACCTTATCACAATGAACCCAACTTGGCCACCGAGTGGAGGTGCCAAGTTGGGTTAACCTATCCACACCTTTTCCAAAAAAAAAATATATATACTAAAAATTCTTGCTTTGTCATTGATGGCTACGCACCGTCGTCTTCATGCATTTCGTTCCTGCTTAAGGAACTCAGCAGTAAATTTCAAAACCAAATTAAAAAAAACTGTCATATGTTTTATCAATCAAATCAAATGACACAGGTTCTTTGCTCAATTTTTTTAATAGGTAAAAATCGAAGACGAACCAAAGCACGTGCAAGCAAAGCAGCTGTCAACAATTAACTGAACATTACGAAATTGTCGGCATAAGTAAGAGACATCAGTACCAACATAACGCGACATTCGAATATACGTAACCCGCAAAAATTCAAAATTCGCGATATGTTTTGAACAAAACTCCTATATTGCACTTTAGTTCTTAAAAAAATCTATTGAGCGTTACCCATTTTTCAAAACGATTAAAAATATTTTAAACGTTACTCGTAGTCAAAAAATGTATTAAACTATCATTGTCTATATTAAGAAATGTATTGAATGTTACCTGTAGTTTGAAGAAAATATGTAATCCTTCTTCTAATGTGTTTCAATACGAGACTTGTTTAATAATTGCTCATAAATTCCTAAAGTATATGTTGATAAAATATATAATTGATGGAAAAATGTATTGGCCATTACTTGCGCCAAATGCTTATATAAGATTGCGAACAATTCAATTCGCATGTTCCTCTCAAAATCATTAACATTTTATCTATCCTTTCTCCAAAAAAATACACTTTTATTTGAGTTTGAGATATGAAATGATATGAAAATAACAAAAAAACCAAAAAAAATTGCATTTGCTGGAAATTTGTAAATTTTAAGTTAACCTCGCTTAGAGGAACTACAATTGTATGTTTAAAAAAAAAAATATAAAATATTTTATCTTTTACTAATAATATGTGCAAAATGTTTTTTTGCAAAACATATTGTTACGTTTTTACCTTAAAAAAAAGTTATTTTGAAAGGTTCGAAAATTTGTAATTGAATAAAAAAAAAAACACCATACAGCTGTAAGCAAATAAGAACACTTTATTTACCAAACACATATTGATGGGTTTTTAACACACAATGTTAGATAATTCACAGCAGGAATACCACGATGTTAACTTTGATGTTGTTGTTTACATAAGACTTACTTCTGTACTTCAATGTACAATGCTAACTCTGACCTTCACTGTTAACACAGCAATAATCGTTAAGCGGATACTTTGCCCTTTTTGTACTTAAAACAAAGCTGCCGGAAGAATTTTAGCAACGTTTAGAGAAAATCTTAGCGCATTCAATAGTTTCGTAATACAAGTTTTCGATCTCGTCATTAGTTGATGTTTCTGTTGGTATGTGTACGTTGTTGTTTGTGGCTGCCGTCAGCATTAGCTTCTGCGTTAGTGTGTTGTTGTCTCCCTTCTGCGTCGTATATGGCCGTGTGCTTGTACATTTTACTACTTAACATTAATCATTATTTTTGTCTGCAAAAGGAAAATATTTGTATTAGGTCAGTTTCATAATAATTTCCGTAAAAATATGAGATTGCTAAAGATATTTAGCAAATAATAGTAAACTCCTAAGAAATGCATTAAGTGTTACTTTGACTAAATTCCTATATGCATAAATCTTGGTGTAAACATGTTAAAAAGAAAGCTCAGGCTATCTAAAGTCCGTCAAAATGTGTTTCTTTTTAAAAAAAAGTAAGACTAGAAAAAAAATTAATTTTTAATTATTATTGTTCGAACATTCATTTTATTTATATATTTATGATTTAATCAGGCTAAAGTTCGTATCGCTTTGTAAGCCAAATTACATGTGATAAAAATTAATTTTTATAAAAATTTTATTCTGATTTAGAGAACTGCAAATGAGCAAAAACTGTCACACAAAAATTTTCACCGAAAACATAACATTTAATAAAAAATAAAAATAAAAAAATTAAATTTTGTACACAAACTTTTAATAGATTTAATTAAAAATTTAATTGAGTTAATAAAAAGTTTAATTAATTCAAATAAAAATTTAATTGATTCAATAAAAAATTTAATTGATTCAATATGATTGTTTTCATTAAAAAGCCTTAATTGATTAAAAGTGGTTATAAATTTCCTCATATTATTTGCCTTTAAGTCCTTAATCGATAAAAACTCTTCAGAAAAATCTAATTTTCTTACATACACACAAAAAAGTAATATAAATGAGTTTGTAATATTAATTAAAATATTTGTAATATTAATTAAAAAATTAATTAAATTTTCACCTATAAACAATTTTATAATATCAATTAAGTTTTTCCACTCAAATTAATTAATACAATTAAACATTTAATTGAATCAATTAAATTATTAATTGAAAACATTAATTGGTGAATACTTTTTTCTGTGTATGTGTATAATTAAAATATAAGCTTTAAGCTTACCCTTTAAAAGCTTTCAATTCTCTTATTCCTTTCCTTTCAAATCATCCACTCTCATGTTAAATATTGTAATATACTCGTATACTTTATTTAATTATCTTTCACTTTGCCGCCAGCCATACATCAAATATTTCCCACATTCATTGTTACAATCACTTAAATAATTCCTGGTGTATATTGTTGTTAATTTCTGAAACAGCTTCTAGCTGCGACTGACAAATCATCAAAGGATAACAACAGCGTTTGTGATACAAAACATTTCAGAATAACATAAATATATAATTTGTTTTTCTATTAGAAAGCTGGCATTGATTAAAACAAATTAACTGCCATATTAATGAAATGTTGTCGGCTAAACATGCAAAAGCTGTTAAAGTTAATGAAGTCATTTGAAGAATACATTATTTTTCAAGTTTTTGCTCTAAATCTAAATATAAATATTCATAGCAATGGGCAATTGAAGTATAGGGTGTTTTTTTAGAGGTATAGAACTTCGAATTGAAATAAAACACAAGAAAATCGTTTTAATGTCCATCAATTTGGCTTTATTGGAAGGATAATTTTATGCCATTAACGTTTAAATATGATTTCGGGCATGTGGCCGCCGCGGCTGGCTCGAATAAAGCCAATTCTACAGGTCCAATTTTCAACCACTTTTTCGAGCATATGGGGCCGTATGTTGGCAATAACGCCACGAATGTTGGCTTCCAAGTCCCCTAACGTTTCTGGTTTGTTGGCGTAGCCGAGCGACTTCACATATCCCCAAAGAAAATAATCCAATGGTGTCAAATCACACGATCTTGGTGGCCAATTGAAAGGTCCATTCCGCGAAATTATGCGCTCATCGAATGTTTCCTTCAATAAATCGATTGTGACGTGCGCTGTGTGGCATGTAGCGCCGTCTTGTTGGAACCACAACTCATCCACATTCATGCCATCCAATTCGGGAACAAAATAGTCGGTAGGTGGCGAATCGATTCATTCGGGCCCTCTTCAACACTTTGCTCTACAGCGGCAATTGTTTCTTCGGTGCGCACTGTTCGACGTCTCTGCGGATGCGTATTATCACATAGAGTAAACGTAGTGCGAAAACGATCCATGGTTAACCCAATTAATTGCTCTGATGGACGATTATGTCGACCATAAAATGGACGGAGCTTGCGGTAAACTTCGCGAACTGAACCATTATTTTCGAAATAAATTTGCACGATTTGCAAGCGTTGTTCTTTTGTCAACCTGTTCATGATGAAATGGCAAACCAAACTAAATATTAATCACTTGACAGCTGACAAAATGGCCGCCAGTTAAAAAAGTGATGCCAACTTAAAGTTCTATACCTCAATAAAAAACACCCTATAGAAAGCTAACAAAAACATTGCATTGAAAATGGGAAGGTTATCTCATGAACGCAAAAGAATTTAATAGAAAAAAAAAATTCTCTAAACATTCAATAGACCTCTTAAACAATTTTAAATGCTTAAAAAACTTATTTCATTAAAAAAATTTAATTTTCCTTAAGCTTTTGCTTGGGCTACCTTCCCCTTTTTTTGTTGCGTTAACAGCAATACTTTAATATTTCATTCGCTGGAGTTTAATGAAATAAATTAAAACAAAAATACCAACACTTTGTTATTGGTAACAACTGAAGCTTAACAACTGCGCAACAAAAAAAAAAAAACAAACAACAACTCCCAACTAAACCACATCACATCACAATGGAATGCCTACAAGCTTCTCTAGCATTTATGCCGAAGAAATATTAAATAATTCCATGCTTCTGCACAAATTGGCCATACCTCGAGGTGGAAACAAAAGCACCAACTTTCCTGCTAATAAAACAAGAAAAGGTGTCTGCATAAAAGTGTGATTTTTGTAGCAAACTGAACTT
The DNA here is from genome assembly GCA_936439885.1 of Nowickia ferox. Classification (NCBI taxonomy): domain Eukaryota; kingdom Metazoa; phylum Arthropoda; class Insecta; order Diptera; family Tachinidae; genus Nowickia; species Nowickia ferox. The sequence goes on along the minus strand of OW387024.1, from coordinate 18,162,161 downwards.
GTTGTTGTTCAAGTTGTTGTCTCAATTAAATGCTAAATTATGATTATTTTTTTTTTGTACTCTCCTTTAATTTTGTGCAGTCTTTGCTACACTGTCTGCTTTTTAAATTGTGTGACATTTTTATAGTTATGCTCGACATTATGAAAATTTAAAAGAGCATCTAAATGGTAAGAAAAAAAAAAATTAAATGTCTAATGTTAAGTTATGAGGTGCTTTTTGTCTGGACATATTACAGGCATCATCTCGAGATAAATAGTTGTAAAAAAGTAAAGTTACAAAAACATTTTACATACATAAACATGAATATGGCCAATTGCTGAATTTGACAAATGAATGATAAAAAAGGCAAAGCGAAGAAATCAATATATGCTTTCAAAATTTTTACATAAGAAAAAAAAATGCTGTATGAAGTAGAATTTTATGAATGAAACGTTTTTTAAAATTTTTATAGTTTTTACAAAAAAGTACCTGTTTTTCAAAAAGTACTTTTTTCAAGAAAGTACTTTTTCATATTAAAAAAGTACATATTTATTTATAGTATCAAATAGAATCTCTAAAAAAAAATTGGCTTAATCAGCTTATTAAAAAAGTACCTTTCAAAAAGTACTTAAGAAAAGTGCCACTTTAAAAAAACTGATTTTAAACACGTTTGTTATTTAAAAACGTGTCTTTTGACAAAAGTACCTTTTAAACTATACTAAAAAAAATATGTAAAAAAAGTCTCTTGTAATAGCAGCGACCCTCTTGAAAATCTTAATTTAAAAATACGTAGACTTTTAACAAAGCTACCTTTCAAAAAAAGTATCCTCTTAAAAAGTATTTTTGCTTAAAAAAGTAAATTTTAACTAAAAATATGTGTTTTAAAAAAAGTACATTAAAAATATCTGTTTCAAAATTATCTTTCTTACAAAAGTTCCTTTCTAACAAAAGTACTACATATGTGACCACGAAAAGGGTGATTCTTATAGGAAAAAAACGCTCTTTCAAATGCCGCAAACCGCAAGTTTCTATGTCTTTTAGTTTTTTTACAAATCACCTTTAATGATGAACATAATAAATGAAAAAATTTAAAAATGTGATATAAACAGATAATATATATAATATTTGAAATTTAAAAAAAGTCCCTTTTCGTGGAGCAGGTCACATATAATATCTGTTTATAGCACATTTTTAAATTTTTTCATTTATTATGTTCATCATTACAGGTGATTTGTAAAAAAACTAAAAGACATAGAAACTTGCGGTTTGCTGTTTGCTGCATTTGAAAGAGCGTTTTTTTTTCTATAAGAATCACTGAAAAAGTAAAATAAATTTTTTCGGCGCAGAGGTCCCTTTTCGTGGAGCAGGTCACATATATGAAAAAATACTGTTCAAAAAGGTTCCTTTTGAAAAAAAAGTACATTCTTGGAAAAAGTACCTTCTTGAAAAAAGTACTTTCCTGAAAAAAGTATTTTCCTGAAAAAGTATTTTTTTTTTTGGAAAAGGTACTTTCTTGAAAAAAGTACTTTCCTGAAAAAAGTATTTACCTGTTAAAATTATTTTCTTAAAAATGTACTTTCCTTAAAAAAAATACTTTCTTGAAAAAAGTACTTTACTGGAAAAAGTACTTTTCTGAAAAGAGTACTTTCCTGAAAACAGTACTTTCCTGAATAAAGCACCTTTTTAAAACAGGATGTCAAAAAATACCTTTTAAAGAGGTTACTTTTTTAAACAGATCTTAACAAAGCAAACAAGAAGTACTTTTTATGTACCTTTTTGAACTAGTTAGTACCTTTAAAAGAATTCCTTTTGAGAAAATTATTAAAAAAAAAACATTTTTAAAAAGGTAGTTGTTGAAAAAGAACATATAAAAAAATATCTTTTAAAAAAGTACTTTCTTCCAAATTATGTTACAAAAAAACGTTTTAGGAAAGGTCCCTTTTAAAGAAAAATTTCATAACAAAAGTACTTTTTTAAGTACTTTTTTTAAACAAGTGCTTTTGACGGACTTTTTTAAATGAATGTCTTTTGGGAAAAATTACTTTAAAACGGCATTTAACGATAATGTACGTGTTAAAAAAGTATTTGTCAAAAATAGTACGACTCAAAAAAATCTTTTAAAAAAATACTTTCTTCAAAAAAGTTTTTTTTTAATTATATTAAAAAATACCTTTTAAAATTTATCCTTTTTTTAAACAAAACTTTTTTTATAGTATTTTTTTAAGTATATTTTATAAAAAAGTAGTTGTTAAAAAAACGTTTTACAAAAGTATCTTTTAAATATAGTACTTTTGAAAAAAGTATCTTATTTGAAAAAATCCTTTTGAAAAAAAGTACGTTTAAAAAGTACCTTTTGACAAAAGTACTCTTTGAAAAAAGTCTTGCCTGCACTCAACTGATCTTGATTTGGTACTCTTCCGTCGCCTTATTTGCCGGCCACTTTGCATAGACTTCTTTTGTTCTCAGGTACGATTAAAACTACTTTTGTTTAGCACTATTTTAGAAACAAATAAATAGCAATAAATAACTTTTACAGTTTCTGCCACTAAAACTAATTGCAAATTTTCTAAGAATATTATGTTTCTTCACATTAGACAGTCATTAATTAGCATTTAATATCTTGCTGCGATCGGTGAAATCAACTGGAAAATCAACCAGTGATCTAAAAATGCCAACACAATATAATGCTCTACGAAATGTTTGATCTTAAAATAGTTGCTCAAACGTTCTTTCATTTCGATTGCATGCGGCATCAAATTAAATTAAAACGAATATGGTCATTTTAAATACTACTTGCCTCAAAACGAGACTCATAACAAACTTCATCATCGCCAACATAATAGATGTAATTATTATCATTGAATAGATATTTTATAAATGCAACACCACAACTATGAACAAACATGTGTAACAAGATGTGAAAGAAACTAATATTGTAACAGTTTGTTTGTTATTTTGTTAGAAAAACGAATATTAAACAAAACGCACAACAAACATTTAATTATCACTTGAACTAAATGAAAAGAAAAAGAAAAAGACAAAAAAAAATGGCAAAATAAATAAATAAAATATAGTGCGTAAAACATTAAAAAAGGAAGGCTGGCTGGTTGGTGTGTAAAATGTTTGGTATGTTACAGACGGACGACCGCGTCTGACTGACTGTATTCTATAAGTCAGGCAGCAGCAATCATCATGTTTGAAATGACGACACTAATTAGTAAAGTAACAAAGTTAACACATGACAAGGATTCATAAAGTTGCAGGTAATTGCCACATTAAAAATAACTTAACAGAAGCATTTAAAACTTTTGTACAAACCAGAGACAGACAATGGTGGGGTGGGCAAGTTGAAATGGTGTTGTTGATAAAAGTGAGAGGATTTAATTATTGGTAAAAACAATCCTTAAAAGGTTATTAGAAGACATAGACACACTTGAGATTTATGATAAATAAAACAAAAGCAATCACATGTACAAGCAGAATAGTGCGGCAATGGCAATACTGATGATGATAATGATGATGATGATGATGCTGCTGCTGCAACGACAGTTTAAATATTATAATCAAGGCCATGTAAACGAATGCCGACAATTATTACACTGTAATTAAAGTAACGGAGCAACTAAATTGGAAATGAATTAAATTAAAATTAAATGCTGTTTTTATGCTTCAGTTTTTCTCGGCCATGGCTAAAAGAGTTGCAGAAACATTGTTGTGTGTTGTCGGGCTGTTATAAATGGAGAGCGGAAAAATTTTTAAAATTTAAAAGAATGCATTTAAGCTTTTAAATGGAGAACATTTTTAAAAGAAACAAAAGATCTTTGAAAGTATAATAGAGTAGTAAAGAATTTACAAAATATATATTTTCTCAGAAGCATTTCTCTTATTTTTAAACCTTTAAACAGTTCAAAAGAAGCATGTACAATCGAACACTAAATTTTAGTGGGCGTGGCCCTGCCCACTTGGCCAAATGCGAGATCGTATCGTTATAATAGCCCTAAGTGTTAATTTATTAAAATTTCTGTCAAGAAGTTTATAAAATATACAACCTTATCGGAAATAAAAGATCACATGAAATGTGTTCCCATTCCCCAAAATTGTAATCTCCAATATTGGCGTTCTTGTTATTTCAATATAATTTGTTCTAATTTTGTTCACAATTTTTTGTTTATGGCAAATATTTCACGCTTATGTTCGCTTCTTATTACCGATGAAAGTTATAGAATTTAGTGGGACTAACCCCGCCCACTTTTCCAAATCCGAGATAGTTTTGTTATTATAGTCCAAAGTGCTTGCCACATTTCATTAAAATGATCTGGTAAGAAATAAATTAAATATAGAATTTAACTTTAGTGGGCGCAACCCCGCCCGCTTTTTAAAATAAAATATCGAAACGTCGTAACAGCTCAAAGTCATGTGTATGGGCGTGGCGTCGCCTACTTTTCTGAAGGCTAAGTGTGCTAAGTTTCATTACAGTCGTTGACGTGAAATGACATCAAATAATATGGAAAGTTTTATTGGATGCGGCCCCTTCTACATTTTTAGATGCGGGATTGCCTAAACATGTGCCAAGAGAAATTAAATTAACTTCTAAACGTCGTGGTTTTGGCCTCTTTTGCAAACACAAGATTTTGTCATGACAAAAACAAAGTCTGTGCAAAGTTTAGAAGAAGGCATTTGCAGAAAAGTATATGTAAGATGCCGTTAAAGGGTGATGGGCGTTATCGCGCCCACTTTTGTTAAAATAGGTTGAATTACTTAAAAAAAACTAAGTTTGTGCATTACTGAGCGTCAAAGGTACATATGTGCGAAATATCGTAGGAATCGTTCGAGCAGAAGTACTTGTAAATTTGGATTCCATTTTAGTGGGCGTGGCTCTGTCTAGTTTTTTCAATAGAAATGAAACGGCAGTTATATACTGTCAGATCAATCAATCAGTTAATAAATAAAGAAGCTGTAAAATACAACTGCCATTGCTTACTTCTTTTCTAAGTGCGGCGAAAAAGGATGTGTTGGCTTTTGCTAAGGCATAGACTATCTAAAATCTTTTTTTTTTAGGAAAATCTTTTCCATTACTCTTATACTTTGGGGCTTAAGAAATAAAATATGTCCTTGTGAATTGAACGAGCCAGAAAATTTAAATTGTGTGTATGCAAATGTTATCAATAAATGACAAATTGTTTTGAATGCAAGTACTAAGTAGTTTAAGTTAATAAAAACTCCGATAGCAGTTATCGAGTGATAAACACTTGAGTTGAAAATGAATTACTTTTCAACAAAACACTTGAGTGCAGTTACAAGCAGGCGTTAGAAAAGAGACCGCACGAAGATCTGGAAAACAAAACCAGCTTACGAAAACCATACAAACAGCCTCAAAAGCCACATTATGTAAAGCGATATAAGCTACTAAGACCTTAACTCTAAAGTGAAATAGAAGCGCAGTAGTCAGGCAATGTGAGTAAACCAGCGACAAAGATCACAAGAAAACTGTGTGGAAAATTAATGGTTTGCATGTTGGTCATTTGTCTTCATTTGAGGCTGTTATACATTCTCATGCGGCTGCAAATATTTGTATTAAACATGCAATTTTAAGTCCTTTGCAATATATGTACATATATTTTGTGTCAAGCATTGAAAAGAAATTAATTACATTTTAAAGGAAAACCTTTTATTTTAAATGACTTATTAAGCAATTACATGCGATTTAACACTACAATCTTTACTGCAAATTAAACATTTAAAACTTTTTCTCTGGCCTTTGAGTGTTTGCTTGTCAGCCGACTGTTAAAAAGTGTGAGAGATGTCACACTTATGCCTGATGTTTTTTTTTTGTGTTTAAGAAAATAATGTGCCAAATGCTTTAAAATTAACAATGAGAATTGTGTCAAATTCTTAAGCTGCTTTTCCCAAAGAATTTTTAGGTGCTTCTTGTAAACTACATGTGTTTTTTTTTGTTAAACCTATAACACATCTCCTCATCATCATCAACATCATTATCATGGCCATCGTCATTGTCATCATGGCCATGCCACTTTTGCATTAAAAGCCAGTAGTAAAACTGCAGGCATGTTTTTGTTTCTTTTGTTTTTTTTTTGTTTTGTCGATTTGTTTTAGTAAAAATAACATTGTTTTCTTAGAAATTTAACTTTCTACTATATAAATCTCACTACAATGACAAAATATTTGCAAATCGTATGGACGTTTGATATAAGTTTGTTGGTTTGTTTTCTTTCTTTCTTTCTTTGTTATTTTAAATGTGACTTTAAAGCTCCGGGTAGTAAAAGAGCCGCCTGGCGATACAAATCTATACTAGCAAAGCAAAAAGTAGCAAAAAGAAAATCTCAAAAAAAATTTGCTACTCTATAAAGGGAACATTAGGTAAATTATTTGATTTCGTAAGTTGGAAAAAGCTGAACGATATTTAATCAAAATGTGGCTGAGAAATATTTTATAGAGTGTAAAAAATTTGAACTTGCTCCGATAAATCGATTATTATAAAGTTTTGCAATACAATTTTATGTTTAGGATATATTCCTAATTTCCATCTTATACTTTTAACACAAAGTTCTTTCTCTGTGTCATAATTTTTTGATCAAAATAATGGACGGTACCGCGCTCATATAAAAATATTGTTGTTTATTGAAATTTATTTGCTGGTAGTTTAGCATGTCTATATACGTATTTTATTGAGTTCACCTGAATATAAATTATTTGCTGGGTTTTTTATCAGTTTCAAAGCCTACTAAGCTTATTCTTTCTTTTGTGATTTTCAAAAGTATTATTATTTTATGAATTCTCATATAGTTTGTGACTGTTTAAAATTTGTAGTTGAAGTCTACTGATGATTTGGTTGAAGCGCCACTGAAATACGTATATAGACATGCTAAACTACCAGCAAATAAATTTCAAAAATGTTATGTACACTTCTGACAATATGTCAAATAATAAATTTTCTTTAATATTGTTATTTTTTAAGTTTTCAACTCAACAAGCTCCTGTGAGGGCTGGTACCTACAACAAGAAACTACTTATATACTATATCGCTTTTATATTATGAGTATCAATTAAGTATGAAATAAATTTAAAATTGATATTTCGCCAACAATATAAAATGTCAAAGTAGAAAACAATAAAACTGTAATATTAACAACACGGAATAAATCGTAAAAATTAAAAAAAAAAATCGCCAATGCAAAAAATCTGAAATACGAAAAAAATCTTTAAAGCAAAAAACTGGAAAATATCTCCCGAACAAAAAAAAAAATACAATGAAAAAAAATATACAAAAACGAAAAAAATGAAAAAAAACGCTCAAACAAAAAACGCTTAAACGAAAAAACGCTAAAAAATCGCTAAAAAATATCTGAAAAATGTTTACAAAAGAAATAAAATCACTTAACTGCAATATTACCAACACGAAATAAATCGTCAAATTTAAAAAAAAATCGCCAATGCAAAAATTTAAAAAACGAAAAAACTTCTTAAATCCAAATAAAAACTGAAAAATATATCCCAAAGAGAAAAAATAGTTACGATAAAAAAATAGAAAAAAAAAACAAAACATAGCTGCAATAAAAGAAATACAAAACCGAAAAAAACTCTTAAAAAAATGCTAAAAAATATCTGAGAAATAAATGCTTATAAAAGAAAATAAAATCACTTAACTGCAATATTACCAACACGGAATAAATCAGTCGTCAAATTAAAAAAAAAAAATCGCCAATGCCAAAAATTTAAAAACTAAAAAATTCTTAAAATCAAAAAAAAAAACTAAAAATATGTACTGCCCGAATAGAAAAAAAATACGATAAAAAAATTTAGAAAAAAAATATAAATTTAAGCTCTAAACAAAAAATGCTAAAAAGATTTTAAACTCTTGCTTGCAATAATTTAGTGCTTTTTTTAATTTTATTGTTACAATAATTTCCATTTTTTATATTCAGCCCAATTCTAAACAATAATTCCGAGGGAATTAATTTTTTTTATGCAAATAAAAAACGGCTGGCTATAGAAATAAAAAGTTAGAGAGAATGTAAAGTTGTCAAAAAATAGTTATTTTGTTTCCAGTTGTTTTATTTTGTTTGAAAGGTTGCCAATAATTTTTTAAAATTATTGAACAAGAAAAATAGAAAAAAAAAACACTGCAAGGAAGTGGGACTGCTTAATTATTGAAATGGGCTTTTCTTAGAAAATTTTTTAGCAAAATATTTAAAAAAAATTTAATTTTATTAACAAAATAAGAAATGTACATAACTATTACTGTTCTTAGTTACGAATAATAAACCTCTTCTTTCCTAAGTATTGAAGTTGCTTTTTATAAAGTCTCTTAAATTCGTTTTGTATTATATTGCTAACACCTTAATTCTTCACTTCAACTTTGCATTTCCACTTCACTGCCAAATACTGAGAGAGCAAAAAGGAAATTGTAACACAAAAAAAAAATACCTTAAACTTTTTTCTAGTTCAGTGATCCTCAACCAATTTGTTTGTCGCGAAACTCTAGAAGTGTGCCGCTAAATTTTAGATATATTATTATGTTCATACTTTTACAAAAATGTGTACGAACAAGGCAATCTTTTCTATAAAACCATCAATAAGATAAGCAGCTCATACACGTTTCAATCCAATTGGCAACTGAGACGATTTTTGTGCCAATCAAGGCGTGTATGGCACAGAGTGCTGCGGTGGCTGAGTGGTAGCGATATTATCTGCTCTACGCGGGTGCGGGTAGTGTTTGTTAAAAATTTTTTTATTAGTTTGGCTGGACAACTGCCTGACAACTGTTGGTTGAAGAAAAAATCAATAGATTTGGATTTTTTCAAGTTGACTAGTAAGTCTTTCAATTCGATTGTGCTGTCCGTGTTCGAGTCTCTTGATCAGCTGTCAAAATTTATGTTTGTAGTTTTATTTTGTAAAGAAAACGCTAAGCATTTTTAAAAGTGTCTTTAATTTGAGTTGAATTGAATTGAATAAAAAATAATAAAAAATCTTTCAATACAATTTATGAAGTGTGTGGCCAAGAATGAATTTAATTGAGAGACTCAATTATTGACAGTTGAATTTAAATGTGTAAGGGGTGCCTTACAGAAAAAAAAACATCAAGTTCACATTCATTCTTATTATTATCTTGTTATTAATCCTTGAATAAATGTTCTATTATTTTTGTAGTACACATTTTATTTTATTTCGCAATGTGTTAAAGTTAAGTAAATAATTTTTAAACTTATGTTCTTTGTATGCCGCCAAATTTTAAAATCGTTAAAAGTGCGTCGCAACAAAACACAAAAGGTTGAGCATCACTGGTCTAGTTAAATTCAAAATTGTATAAGGCCAAGGCGAGACAACAGCTTCTGCTGGTTGCATAGAACAAAATGCCTCAGAACACATACACACACACACACACACACACTTATACGTTCTTCTTATTCAAATAACTCCCTGGGGATTAAAGCCAAAAACTTACTTTAGGTTTAATTTTTTTGAGTTATAACCTCATTGCTGGTCTTTTGCGCCTGTTCTATTTTTTTTTTATTTATTTATTTATTTTTTGTTTTTTTTTTGTTTGTTTTCTTTCGTTTGCATACAAATTGTTGTACTTACAACCTAAAATTTATTACTCTAAGTCGTTATGTGTTTTATTTTCTGTTTAGCTGCTTCCATCCTTGAAAGCACTGAAGCTTGCATTTAAGTCACACATTATGGAGCATCATTGAATTTGTTTGTTACAATAATACCACCATTTGCAACATTGCCACTACTGCTTCCAACTGTTTGGTTGTTCACGCTTGCTGCCTGAGAGTCAAGTATGCACACACGCACTCACTTGCAATGGTGCAGTGGTGGTAAAATAAGTTTTGCATTTCCTTTAAGCTGCTGCTACTTTACGTGCAGATATCGATATTTCTTTCGGTTTGTTTGTTTTGTTGCGAAAATTTCACATATTTATCAAAATATTGTTACATTTATGTTGTTTTTAGGAAAATTTATGTGTGTGCGCCTGTATTTTATTTATTTTATATTTCATTGATGTTGTTGGCCTCTTCTTTTATAAGACATTATAAATGTAAAATAGTACTTTTGGTTTTTGGCTTCTCAACTGTATTTTGCATTTTATTGTAACATGATGATCTATAACGGTTTCATTTTTATGGTTGTGGCCAAAAAGAGCTGAAAACAAATAATGCATTTTATGGTGGTTCATTGTCATAGAATAGAGTCACATAAATTAAATTATACTATTTTTGTTTGTTGTGTTGTTGTTAGAATGTATTGATATTTTAGTTTTTTAAGCTTATGGAAACGTTTTAGCTTAAGGAAAATGGTAACAAAGCATGACGAAGAGTGCAAGTATTGTTTAAGTAGATTTACTGGATCAATAATTTTAGCTATAACTATGCATATTTATTAAGTTGAGGATTATTGATGGCTAAATTTTTATTGTTAAAATAAATCGGCAAATTTTCTAAAAGATTTTCTGTTCTTTCCAGTGGAATAAGATGAAAAATTTATATATTTTCAATTTATGCCGCCGAAAAAGATTAGTTCTTAAATGACTTCAAAAAAGTAAGAGGTTCCATATCGTTACCTTAATGTACATAGAAGGGCCCTAAATTATTTTTTTTTAAATCGAGATTTTTTCATCTTTCGATGCAAGTACATTAGTTGGTCTTCTATCCAAATATACAAAAAACTCGTTGAAAAAAAAATAATGAGTTAGGGCCTTTCTATATTAAAATAACGATATTCACTCATATTTTCAAAATTTCGCTTTCATAAAGAGGAATTTTTTTACTTCACCCATATATTAGAAAATCGAGTTTTCATTAGACTTAGACATTTTGAGGCCTGGGGAATCTAGTCTGGCTACTTTTGCCATGATGGCCGTCATATGGAATGAATTTATATACATATGTACCCTGTCGAAGAATGTGTGGTTGACTACAAAAATAGTTAACTTATAGTTAATGTCATCCAAAACAAATCCAAAATTAATTCTTAAGTTGAGTACGTAATCGAATTTGGTGAGAGCCAACAAATTTAATCTCAGCTACTTTGAAACTCATGTCAGTTTTATATTAACATTTTGCTGTTATTATTTTGGATGGTACCTTGGTTGGGTAGTTAGAGCGTTGAGTACACAACGTGTGATGATACATGTTCGAAACCCAGAAAATTTTGTTTAATTCACTCCCCACCAGGTGATTTAAAAAAACCAACTTTAGTGATGATGAAAGTAATGCAGAGTGAGACAATTGACTAGACTACCGCCTAGGACATCGCAATGTCAGTTGGTTTACATTGCAAAGTACTCCAAATGTCAGTCAGTACTAGTTGCGAAATAGTTAGCTAAAAGTTAGTTTATAGTTAGCGGAATTTCCGACAGGGTATGTATGGATTTGTGTGTATGTGTCCATGTATTTACGAAAACTTATCCTAACTTGGGAGTGACTTAAGCGATTGTAAGCCGATTTGCGGCATTCTAAAAACATTAGACTCAGACTTCGTGAGTTATTGAATTAAAAAAAATTAAATTATGTGATTAATTCTTATTTGCCAATTTCCTTAAACACAAGATCTGTCTTTTTTTAAGTTTTTATTAAACTACTAGCTCTTTCCGAGGCTCCGCTCGCGTTGAACTGATATTTTGGAAGCTATATTTAAAATTTATGAATGTTTTATTATTTGTTACTCACTGATAATGTTAAAAAAAAATTATATAAAAATAAAAAAACAAACCCGGCTTTAAAACTGTTTAAACAATCAAACCTGAAACGAAAATTGCCGTAACCAGCCCAAAAATTTGTTTTTCGAAAAAAAAAACTAAAACTAAAGAACTGCAGGAACCATTGAAATGTGTCCGTTCAAGGGGGTTGTCCGGTCAAAAGAAAACTACACATTTAAATGAGTAAAATTATTCTAAGATTGTTGTTTTTATTTAAAAATATTTTTATTAAAAAAATAAAATATTCAATTTCCGCTGGCGGGATCTGACAAAAGTGTCCGTCTAAAAAGGGTGTCCGCCTATAGGAAGTGTCCGTTAAGTTAGATTCCACTGTTAATATAAAAAACCGGGTTCGAAACGGATAAAAAATAGACGATGTTTGCCGCCGGTAATGTACTCGTAGCTTTCCATTGAAGAACGAATTTGAAAAATCGTTTAGGTGGTTTGAAAATTCGTGCCAAATAAAAAAAAACCGGCTCCGACCCGGATAGACTATATATGATGCTGGCAATGTAGCTTTCTACTGGTGAAAGAATTTTAAAAATCGGTTTAGTGGCTTGGGCTTGAGAGAGTAGCAAACAAATAAACAAACTCACTGTCACATTTATAATATTAGTAATGATAAACAATTAAAAAATTCTCGTATTCTTTTTTATGTCCAATATTTCAGGGATTTTTAAACAAACAATTATCCATAAAATGTATTTTTTTAACCGACTTCAAAAAAAGGAGGATGTTATTAATTCGTCTGTATTTTTTTTTGGACATTGTTACGTTTCAGACCGATTGTAAATTCTTTTTTATATTTTTTTGTTTTGTGGTTAATGCGAAACTTAGCAAACGCCTTCGGTTCTTGTAATTACACAATTTAAAAGTTTAAAAAATGGGCGGGGTTATGCCCATTAAAATTTATTGGTATATATTACGCGGTTCTACTTAACCGATTTTTACAAAACTTAGCACACACCTTGAGCTTTACAATAGACACAATCTTCCATTTTGAAAAATGGGCGTAGTCATTCCCATTAAAATTTTATATATTATTATATGTGGTTCTACTTTACCGTTATTTGCAAAACTTAACACACGCCCTGAGCTCTGAAAAATACACAATCTTGCATTTAAAAAAAATGGGTGGAGTCACGTTTATTAAAATTGAATTTTGTACATCACGATGACGATGAGTCTTCCAAAGTCTTTGTCAAGTAAATTTATTTTGGTTCATTTGAAATTTTCAACGTAAAAAATGTGCTGATTAATAATGTAAATTTGATCTGAATAGACTAAAAAGTTGAAGGAATATTGTTGTAAAAAAAATTTTTTTGCAAAAACATTTTCTTAATAAAAACTTTCAAAGCAATTTTCAAGGGTGCAGTTACTTTCTTCGAATGGGAACCATGAGTCTCAAAAATATGAACTGATGCAGAGTGTATTAATTTGCGATTGCGTAAAGGGAATTTCCGCTGCAAATAATTTTCCTTTATCTACACAAAATAACTGAGTCAATTAAACTTTCATTCAAAAATTTAATTAATCGAAAGTTTAATTGACACAATCATACTTTTAATTGATTTCAGCCACAAGCATTTTAATTTAATCTAATACTGGTATTTTATATACACACTGCTGTTTAAACGATTCTGGTGCGAGAAATTCAGATTTTATTGAAAAGGGGTGGGAACCCGCCTATTAAATTTTAATGTTAAGTACCAATAACAAAGTGTTGCACAAAAGATTGAAAAATTAACCAAGTTTCTGTCTTAAGTTTTTTTTTAGAATAATTTTTTACCCTCGAGCCTTCTTCCTGCTTTTTTTTATTACGAAAAAATTTTTTTTTTTTCAATAATACAATGAAGAAGAATAACTTGGAAACTAGTTTTATTTTAATCTGTATTACTTGGTTTGAGAAGTTTTTTTTTTAAATTTATATTTATTGGCAATAACTTTTATCTTAATTGAATTAATTTACAATCAATTAACAACTATTGAATCGTCTAAATGTTTTCCTGTTTTTACTAACAAGTTTTTAACATCAATTAATTAATCTTAATATTTTTTTTTATTATTAAATCTTAAACAAATTACATATCTAAACGTTGGCAAAACTAATACTTTAATTGCTAACAACAAATAACTGCAATCGTATAGAATAGAAATCAATCGACAGAATAGAAAAAAATGAATAAATAAAACTCAAATATAAATCATGCCACTTACAGATGTCTAAATGTAATTTGCAGTGTTGTTGTTTGCCTTTTTTTCTTCTCTTCATACTCGTACATACTTTTTTTCTGTTAAGATCAACATCAATCTTATTTAATCCGACTATTATCAATGACAAATCTTTAAACATTTTCACACAATATGTCGCCAACACAACACTCGAAACACAAAGTGAAATAACAGCAATAACTACCAGCAATAGGCGAAAACAAAAAATATAATACACGAAACACGGGAGGCTAAACAAAAGGAATAAGTGAAAAAAAAACTTGCAACAATTAATAGACCACCTTAGTTAGACTGACTAAAAGAGAGAATGAGCAGACAAAAACAAAAAAGCTGCTTAAAAAAAAAGAAGTGAACATAGAATGATTTTAACAACATTTTGTCGCCATTAGCGTCGGTTGCAAAATAAAAATCAATATAAACATAGAAACGACAACAAATGACAATCAACTGGAAGCCACTAAACAACAAACAACAGCAGCGCAGAGAACTTGCTGTCGTCGCTTAAAGCCAGGGAGCTTGAACATATAAAACAATATCATATGTAATGTGTGAAACAAAGCGATCAAATTGCCAATAACAAATGATCGATTAAAATGAAAATCTCAACAACTGCAACTACAACTACAAATAAATACGGCTACAGCAACAGTATAAACGAAAAAAAAAATTAAAAAAAAAAACATAAATGATGACGATCACTATCTAAAACGATAATAAAATGCATTGAAATCAATAAGATCAAAGCTGAGATTGAGTGACATTTAAACAACCACAAGAATTACAAATAATGAAATAAAAAAACACAACAGAACAAAACTGTTTTCTTTAAAATCTTTAGACAAGCAACAGATAGTGAGTGCGAGAGAGAGAGAGGGGTGGGCAGGTGGTGGCAAGAAAACCTACAAGCGAGCGAACGAACGTACGTTATGTTGACATGCGTCAATGGAAGAGTGTAATGTCATTTGTATGCAACAATAACAAGACTTTGTTGTTTCCAAAGCAAAAATGAAATCAACCAAATGTCCAGTCATGATTACCCCGTTCGAGTAGTTGGTACAACCGTTTTACACGATCTCCTTAGACTACTTTCAAAGCATTTTGCAGTTGATAATCCCCCAAAGACTAGAAATGACTAGTTGGCCGGCCGCTGTTCCAAAAGCCTTTGACCAGGCAGCCAACATAAGGCAGGATAACAACAACCCACCGCAGTTAAAAACAATTGCCGATTACGAGTAAACTAAATATTTTGCAAAGTTGTTTTCAGCTTCCTGTGAGCCCATGCGCAGCTCCTTCAATGCTTAATTCAAAAATTTAAAGCATAAAAAAAAAATTTCCTCAAGCCTCAATCTTGAAACAATGACAACATTGCTCGCTTATAGAGCTTCACTGGCCAACAATGACGTTGCTCTGATGATCATCAAAAATATGTTGCTGACTCCGTTAAAAGGTTTGTTTTAATTACATTTGCTGCATATACATGCATGCAACATGTAATTGCAAATTGCCAGAGTCTGCTGCTACCACGGTAAAGCTGGAGCGGTCTCTGTTTGTTTGTTTTGTGTATTCTATTCTCGCATTTTACTTTTTTTTTTGTCAATATGCACTTCTCTTTGCTGGTTATTGTTTAGCTAACAAAATGTACTCGAGGGTATTGAATGGAAACAGATCCCAAAAAGTAGATGAGCCTCATCACCAGCCAACAGCCATGATAGGTAGTTTCAGTAGTTGCAGCCTTTCAAGAAGATGGGTAAATTTTTATCGAAATAGTACGAGTAGTCAGTCGTCAGTTGAAGAACTTTTCGAAATACATAATAACAACAATAAAACCTTTATCAAAAGTTTGTTAAGTAATTGTTTGCGGTTTGTTTTTCCTCTAGTGCGGTATTTAAGGCTGCTAAGAGGTCTGTAGGAAATTGATAAAATTTTTAACTTGAAAAAAATTAAAAAAATTACACTTTTACAAAAGTTTATTTTCACCAAAGTAGAAAAGTAGCTTTTTAAGAAATGACATTTTTATAAATGTTCATTTTTAAAAAAGTATCTTTAAAAAGTACTTTTGAAAAAAATATATATAAAAAAACAGCGCTTAAAAAGGTGCCTTTTTTACAAATCTACTTTTTCAAAACAGTAACTTTTAATAAGTACCTTTTAGAAAAGGTAATAAAGAATGTTCTTGCAAAAAAGTACTTTTAAAAAAGTACCAGCTAAAAAACCATTTTTTACAAAAAACCTTATTACAAAAATTTCTTTCAAAAATGCATTTTTAAAAAAGTACCTTTACAAAAAATTTTCTAATTAAAAACGACTTTTGTTAAAAGACTATTTTTTTTAAAAACGACTTTTGTTAAAAAACAATTTTTTTAAAAAACTTTTTTAAAATACCTTTTTTCAAAAAGTACATTTGCAAAAAAGGATCTTCTTAGACAAGTACAAAGTAATTTTTTAAAAAAGTACATTTTTAAAAAAGTACCTCTTTAAAAAAGTACCTCTTTAAAAAAGTACCTTTTGGAAAAGTACATTTAAAAAAATACCCTTTTAAAAAAGTACATTTTTAAAAAAGTACCTCTTTAAAAAAGTACCTTTTGAAAGAAGTACCTCTTTAAAAAAGTATATTTTTTTTGAAGTACATAAATTTTTAAAAAAGTACTTCTTAAAAAAATTACCTCTTTAAAAAAGTACCTTTTTGAAAAAGTACATTTTTGAAACAGTAACTTTTTTAAAAAAGTACTTTTTTGAAAAAGTACTTTTTTCAAAAAGTAACTTTTTTGTACAAAGTACCTTTTAAAAACAGTACGTAAGTCCTTAAAAAAATAACTTTTAAAATTTTTTTTAATAAAGTACCTTTTTAAAACAGTTACTTATTTTTAAAAAAGTTCCACCTTTCACAAGTACCTTCTAAAAAGAATATCTCTGTAAAAAAGTACCTTGTTTTTTTTAAAAAAGTTCCACCTTTCACAAGTACCTTCTAAAAAGAATATCTCTGTAAAAAAGTACCTTGTTTTTTTAATAAAGTAAATACCTTTTTACAAAAGTAGTTTTTCAGAAAAGTAGCGCTTTTCTAAAGTACCTTTTTTATACAAAGTACCTTTTTGAAAAAGCACATTAAAAAAGTACCTTTTAAAATAACCTTATTAAAATGTATATTTTTAAAAAAATACCTTCTTAAAGAAGTTTCTCTTTTCAAAAGTATTTTTTATCCAAGAGTACCTTCTTAAAATAGTACCTTTTTGAAAAAGTAACTCTTTTTCAAAAGCACATTTATACAAACGTAACTTTTTACAAAAGTACATTTGTATCAATGCGCCTTTTTTTTAAGTATCCTTTCAAAAAAGTACTTTGAAAAAAGTACCTTGCAGAAGAAATAGCTTTTAAAAAAGTACCTTTTAGAAAAACTAACTTCTAAAAAATTATCTCTTAAAAAACTATTTTTTCAAAAAGTACCTTTTAAGTATGTGCTAAGAAAGTAGCTTAAAAAAAGTAACTTTTAAGAAAAAAGTTATTTTTAAGAAAAGTACCTTTCAAAAAAAAAATTGTTTTTCTAACAATTTTTTAAAATTTTTTTTTTCAAAATACAAACTTTTTGTTTTAAACAATTTCTTTTAACGCATTTCAAATTCCTACTGAGCTCTGCTGGGTCACATGCCTGTTGTGGCCGCTGCCAACTTAGATAATAGCTTCAATTGCTTCAACTGTCGTTTATACAAAAATTACTTTGGTGGACATTTCGGCTAGAGATGATTCTTAACATTTAAGCTATAAAAGATCAAATAAAAGTAAAATAAAAACGCTTTGTATTTTTCTACGAGTACCACGGGCTTTTTTTTTTGTTGTACTTTATCTTCTGCTTTTGTGGCGTTTTAATAATAAAAAAAAAAAAATACAGACAGACAGACTTGAAAAGGTTTTGAAAACTAAAGACAGCATAAAAAGTCAAATACAATGACGCCAATATGTTCTAAATGTTGAGCAGCGGCAAATTGGGTGCAGCGTCAGTTAAATAAACACCGGCAAGAAAAGTTTTATTTTTCTGCCACAAAAAGGCGGCAAAGATTTCTTTGATCCATATAAATATTCTTTGTTTCTTTTGCTTCGTCTACTTACTAACTTGCTTTTACTACTGCTACTATTAGTAAAGTTGCATTTTATATTAAAGAGGGTTAACAAATTTCCCTTAGTTTGTTGTTAGCAAGATTACCCCTCCCTCCAACCACTCACCAAACACTCTCTTCCCCTTGCCTTTCCTTGCTATGCAGTTTGTTTGGTTTGACTTTAGTTTAGTTGCTGTGTTATTGGCCATGTACAACTAATGCTGTCATCTTTTGTCTTCTTTGGCACTTTAGTTTTGCCGCAGCGGTCATGCTGGCGACTCAGCTGGCAGTTGTGCGACAATTCACGTTTCTTCTTTTCCATTTGCTGGTGATTTTGCTTACAAATGTAGTTTTGGCTGCTTGCGTTTTGTTGTTTTTTTTTCTTCTATTTGTTTGTTACACTGTGGCTACTGCGCGAGCTCATTTTTATATGGTGACGTTAAATGTCAGTTGGCCTAGTCAAAAGATCTTCAATGCGAGTGGAAAATTGCTTTGGTTTTCATTTGATTTTAGTAGTCTGTAATTGTAGTTACAATTGTAGTTTTGTGTTGTGTTGTTGTTGTTTGCTGTTGTTATTGTTGTTGGGTTTTGTTAGATTCTTTTTTCTTGAGCTTCTTTTTGCTGATTTTAAATGGCGCTTAATGTTAATTGTTGTTTTACAATTACCAGCAATTTTTAAGCCATGTTCAATTGATTGCAAGCAACCAACGTAACCCAAGTAAACAGGCAGGCAACCAACCATTAAGCCAACTTTCCACCCCGCTGGTGTTCGTTCCTACGGATTACACTCTGACCAACCAATTTTACGAGAGTGTGTGTGTGTGTATGTGTCTGTTTGTATGTGTGTCTGGCCACAAGTATGTACTCGTATGTGTTGTTCAAACTTCTAATAGTTGTTATTTCGATTTTGTCTCTTTGATTACTATACCCTACACATTGCGCTTAGTATAAATTAATTATTGATTAACCATTTGAAGAAAAGTGAAAGACTATTTATTATCAAGTCTTAGCGTTGAAGAAACTCAAATCAAGAAACCCCTTTAATGATGTAAATTGTGTTGCTTGCAAAAACTATTTTTTAAATTAGCTTAGCATACACAGAAAAAAGTATTCACCAATCAATGTTTTCAATTAATAATTTAATTGATTCAATTAAATTTTTAATTGTATTAATTAATTTGAGTGGGAAAGCTTAATTGATATCAAATTGTTTATAGCTGAAAATTTAATTAATTTTTTAATTAATATTACAAATATTTTAATTAATATTACAAACTCATTCATATTACATTTTTGTGTGTACGAGTACAAGTTCAAACATCATCATGCTATTTCCCCTGTGCGGTATAAAGCAGGCCCGGATCAAGGATTTAAAATCCCAGTATTCAGTAAAAATAATTTTTGATCTATTATAAATATATATTACATACATTGAAGAAGTTAGGCCCAATTATTATTATTATTTTTTTCATAAAAAAATTAAATTTGTGATGTTTGTTTAAAGTTGCTTCATAGTGCACAACAAAGTCGCCTTAATTTTCATAATATTTAATTCTTTTATTTGTTTTCTTTTCTTGTTGTTGTTGCTGTGTTTTTTTTTTTTTTTTTTGGTGTCGAGGCTCATGTGTATAATTTGAGTTTTAGCCTGATGTGCGATTTGTATTGATTGGCGGCTAATTGTCGAGTTAAGTTGTTGCATTTTTTAGATTTTTTTTTTGTTTTCGGTGTTGGCTCCTTTTCATTTCAATTTAATTCATTAGTTTTGTGGATTCCTTTGGCTTTTGTTTGCTTGTATCCATTTAGTTTCTTTTACACTATCTAACATTGTTACTTTATTTATTTTTTTTTCCAGTAAAGTGTTTTGTGCCTTTTCTTTTATTTTTTATTTTTTTCAACTTTAAATCATAAAGCAACTAAAAGTGCATGTTTTGCTGGGAGTGGATTCGTCTTAACAGTTGTATTTTGTTTATATTTAACGCATGTCGCCAAGACAATTAGAGTAATCCAAACCGTGCAACGGCGGGATATTGAAAAATTGCACAAGTAAAATGCTTGAACTGGAAACAACTGTTTCATACACAATGTTTAATGTTCTTTTAGAAAAAGTAAAAAAAAAGCAGTAGAAAAAGTTTAAATAAATAAAAAGTTTATATAAAATTGAAATTAGACTTTTCGCTCTTTGTACTCTTGAATTTTTTTTAACAAACTTTTAATTGATTGTTACAACACTGTGCAACAAAAATTGCCATATTGCTGAATAAAATACTGTAACAGCTGAGAAAAATATATGTGTCCAATCAACACCTTTAATTCCAATTGAAAAAAAAATCAATTAAAATTAATTATATCAATTTAATTTCTTATTGTCAACCAAATTTTTAAACAAAAACTTTAATTGACTGAATTAAATTTGTAAACAAACTTTAAATCAGTTAAACTCTTAAACAAAAGTTTAATTGACTCAATTAAATTTTTAATTTATACTTTTAATCAATTTCATTTTTAATTAAACTTTTAATCAATTAAAATTTTAAACAAAAGTTTAATTGACTCGATGAAATTTTTTAACAAAATTCAATTTTTAATTAAACTTTAACTTTATTAAATTTTTAAACAAAAATTTTTATTGACTCAATTAAATTTTTAATTAAAATTTTAAGTAATAAAGTTTTTAAACAAAAGTTTAATTGACTCAATTAAATGGTTAAACAAAAGTTTAGTTGACCCAATTAAATTTTTAATTAAACTTTTTAAACTTTTGAAACAAAAGTTTAATTCATTATAATTAAACTTTTAATCAATCAAATTTTTAAACAACAGTTCACTCAGTTGACTCAATTAAATTTTTAATTAATTTTATAATCAATAAATTTTTGAAGTTCAAGTTTTACTCAATTAAATTTTTGATTAAACTTTTAACCAATTCAATTTATAAACAAAAGTTAATTTTTTAATCAGTTATTTGTATTTTTGTTTTTTTTTTCGATTAAACGTATTAATGGGGGTAAAAAAAAATTTTGTGTGAGACCGTATCTGACCTTTGAAATTTTACCTCTGAATATTTTATAAAAGTGGGGTTGCAGTTGATTGAAGTTTAAGCTTATTTTGATATTAAATCGACAAAAGTTACCATGAAATTTCAGCGTTTTTAATAGGGGGCCAGTTCATTTTTATTAAATCGAATAAAGTTAGAAGTTTTAAAAATATCTTAACCCTCTAACTCTTGTTTGTATGGAAATTTTTTGTCTCTTGCGAAAAAGGAGATTGAAAAATTGCTCTTAACCCGTTAGATAACCAGTAAAAAATTTCTACAAATATATTTGCCATACGTTTTTTGTTATACATCAAAACCTGAAATGTGAGCGGAAATACATTTAAGGATTAATTTTATAGTTATTCATCAACAGCATTTTAGGTAAAGAATGCACGAGTATGCAGCATTTTTATGCCAAAAACCCATAACGAGGATTTTTGTAGAACATTTGAACGCTCTTTCTTCTCTCCGTGTGTCCCGTTTTTGCCTTTTTTAGCTAGAGACGAAATAAGTGCCCTTAAACGGGGATTTAACAGGTTAAAATGTAAAAAAACTTGCCATGAAGCTGTACTGTAATTCTTTTAATTTTCCAAGGGAACTCAAACAAAGCCGCTACGGAAAAGATTTTTAGGATAAAAATGTTCCTCGTAAAATTTTACATAGAAACACTTTCTTGGCTTAAGCCTCCATGGTTTCATAATTTTTGCGTTAAACAGACTTCGATGTCGACAGCAGGAATAAGGTTCATTAAAAAACTTTATACGAATAATCGAAAAATAAAATATTCGTTTAAACCAAACTGAAAACCAAACAAATCTTTTAAATGTAATAAATGTTCAATAAAAAAAGTGTCGTTCAAATAATCGATTAAAAAAATGTGTAAAATTATGTATAAAATTTTTTGTAATTACAATATTTTATTGCAATAATCGAATAAAAACTTCACTAGAAAAAAATATATTTTCAAGTAAAATTTTTAGACGAATAAAATCAAATGTTTTCAAAATCTTAATCGGGCTTATGTTCAGTATTTTCAATTCTTATAGAATGTAATATTTTTATTAAATAATGTAAAGAAGAAAAATTAAACTAGACTTTAGCTGGGGGAAATACCGTAATTTTTCTCAGTGTAGTATTTAATAAATTCATCAAACGTTCAAATATTAAGACATTTGTTTTATAAATTCAATATGAATAATTAGCAAATACTATTGTCCTTGTAGTGCAATAGCTCTATGTCCTTTGTCTAATATTCCAGGGAGTTCTATCTTTATCAAATTACTAAATCTAATAGTCTTTGCTATATTGATCTCTTTATGTCATCAGCATCATAAAAATTGAAATGTTAACTATTCTCTTTGGCTTTAAGAAAAATAAAGAAAGAAAGAAAAGAAAAAACTTAATGTCAATTTAAACATTTCCGCAACAAGTTCATCATCAGCAGGACGGCACCAAAAATGGTTCTACAAATAATGTACGTTTTTGGTCAAATAGAAATCAACCATCAAAGAAAATTTTCTAATGCAATGGAAAACATTTAGCAAAAACTCAAATACGTGCTACGGAAAAAAATGACATCAAATTAGATCGGATTTTTATAACGATAAAATCTATTCGTAAATTCTAAAGGAAACTATAAAGCATGAAGGCTACAAAGCAAAAAATCCATTCAAAGAGAGTGAATGTTTTATATCTGTAGACTTTTTTTCAAGTCTTATTGTTTGCGTTATTTAATCATAATGTCAAGATTTATGTTTAGCCTTTATTGATTTATAAATCATATGAGGGATTTTGCTTTGGCTATTTTTGGGTTTGTTCTCGAATTAAAATAAGGAGTAGTTGTGTTTTTTTTAAAGGTATAGATATTTAAGCTATTTGTGTATGTTAAATGATTCTTAAAAAAAAGCCTTTGAAGATTGCTGTGATCGCTTTTTTGTTTGTCTAGTTTACGATTGTATGTTTCATTTGGCTTGTATGGTTCATATGGGAACAGTGGCCTGAAAGTGTTGTATGAGAGGAGAAAACTAAATGCTGTAAAGGTAAAATCAAATTTGCTAATCATGACTTTGGATGTTGTGATTTCGATATCTTAACTAAGTGTTAATATTATTTTAAACGATTTTCCGTGATTCCAAGTCAATAATTGGGTTCCGGGTTTCTCTTGAATATTAAATCGTTTTTTTTTTAATATTCTTCGTGCAACTTTTTATCACGTTTTTTGTGGCGGGTTAGATCGCTGCTGGCCACTGCGAGAAATGTATTCCTGTATGTGTATTCATTTCTATAAGAAGCCGATTGAAGCTCAGCACTCTGAAGCCATTTTGGCCGGTAATGGTTTCGATATATTTGTATCTATCTCGGCATCCCGGTGTTTTTCTCTATATTTATTTTTCGTTATTGTATGTTTTAAACTTTTTTCTTTGATTTCATCTCTTAGACAGTGGATTTGTCAGCATTTGGTTTCGAAGTTATTTACTCCTTCTATATCATGAAGAGTTGACTGGAAATTTGAAAATTCAGCATCAACGAAGGACCGAATTCTTTGTTCACTTTCAGCGATAATCTTTTAATGCAGTCAAAGTACAAGTTTGACTTTGCACTTATTTGCCGTGTTAATAAAAAGTAGTCTAGGTTTACAAAACGTTTAATAAGCAAATTTCCATACAAACTTCATTTTGTAAACCTTTTGTAAACCAAATTTATTTTTTATGAATACACCAGTGGATGCCTATTACTTTTTTTTAATATTTTTGATTTTTATTTAATTATGTTGAGAAATTAAAAAGAATTTGTAAATTTTATTTTGTTTAATGTTTATTTCTATATTTCGTTTTGGTAATAGTGCGTTTACTGTAATTACTGGCAGTGCAGTTTTAAATTGATAACACAGTATACATCAATGAAACGAAATGGGTAATGCTGTTCTTTAAGCAGTAGCTTATAAAAAGTCTAGCTGAATTGCAAGTGTTACGCGAAGAAGAAGCATCAGACTTCCATTTTATAAGCATTTTTGAGTGAATTGGCAAAATTTGTGACATTCCAGTGATAATTTTTAATTTTAATTTCTAATTTACATGTTTTTATAATTAAGTGATTGAAAATGAACATTTAGTAATGTTTGCCGGCTTCAGAGACACTTGTTTAAGATCAATGGTAAAGAATTTCATAAGATTGGGATAATTTTTTTTCTGAAGCAAAAGGGACGAAGCACCCATGAAACACAACAACTTGTAAGCTAAAATTTCAATTATATTCATAAATAAGAGTGCCTCAATATCAAAATATGAAAAAAATAAACAAACATATTCATATTCTTAAACAAAAAATTAATTTAAAACCCAAAAGAGGCAGACGTACAATGTTACACATGCAAAAACTTAACCTCAAAATTAAATACTTATGTATGTACAAAAATTCTCTGAAAATTCTAACAAGTACAGAATTCCTTATTCCTGTTCTTGGCGTTTGTAACTATTACTTCCCGCCAGATGTATCGCTAGGGCGAAATCGGTAACTTCTCAATAAAATGCTATGATTTTAAATTAGCTTGGGTACTTTTCATTATTGCTTAATTAAATTTTGTCTGTTCAAACCACTGTACGTACAGTGCAGCTTAGCTTATTGCTTCGAAGGCTTACTCTATTCTGAAGAGGAAAAAAAAATGCAAAAAGAAACGTTCAACTACAAATCACGTTCACATATGATGCTGCAACATGTGCAGCTAGCTCATCGCCAAAAAGTAAGCAAATCCAAAATGAATTTATCCAAATAAAATTGAAAAAAAAAAATGCATCGATTGCATCTATAAAGTTAAAGCTTTCAACATTATTTAAGCCATAAAGTGTAACCGACCATATTACAGGTTGTTGGGGCAAGTTTTTTTTCTTAAGTCTTAAAAAAATTTTTGAAGGCGTTTGTTTTCAATACCCTACAGCAAAAAGAAATGTACCTCTAATGTATCTTTAAGCTCAAAGACGAAAGAAACTTGATTTATTTATTATTTATTATTTATTTAGCTAAACTTAAAACTTCCGTTCTTTAAACCTTCCATTACAAATCAATCAAATATTTTACAAAAACAATTATTTATTTAATTAAATATACATATAAACTTATAAAAGAAATCTATATTGTAGTAGGGTATTTACGAAACAATTAAATGTTCTCGCTTTTTTTTTCTTGGTGACTAATAGTGGGGTTAAAACTTCCTTATTTATGTACTCGTATCTATATTTGTTGTTGTTTCTTATACTTTTATTATGTGGCGATCAGTTTGTTTCATCGTTGTTAAGCTCTGCGTGATTTTCCACCTCCTCTTATGAATATGATTTCTTAGTTTTGATATCAATTTTTGCACGTTTTGTTAGATTTTCAAAACATATTTACATGCTAATGTCTACAGCGCTTAGATTGTTATTTGAAAAATTGTTTTACAAACAAACAAAAAAAGAACATTATCAGCCTCACACTCGGTTTACAACACAGGCATACATACATACACACATACATACACATACATCGTATGTGCGTTTGTTTGATTTTTTTTTTTGCTTTCTGTATGATATCAGCCAACCACATCAGAACATTAAGGGGCCTCTACAATCTTTAATATTAAAAGTTTGTCTAATGTTGGGTGTATATGTACATATATATATAAGAAAGATCTCCGCCATCGCTTCAAACGTAATGGGGTTCCATTAAATACAAAAAACCAATTTGCATATCGCTTAAATAATGTTGATAACCTGATTGCTGTGTGTAAAAGATAGTCGACGTTTTAGTACTCTTTTTTTATTTACACACAGAGTGTGTGCTATAACTAACGAAGAAGAAAAACGAAACTATAATAAAACAGGGTGGGTGGCAGGGGGAAAGCGGGTTTCTTTTTGGCTTAATGGTCTAACGCGATGGTGGTGGTGTGTTGCCTTTGAGTGCCTGTGCCACATCGGTCATATACACTGGTAATATGTAGATTTATATGCTACTAAAGGTGCGAAAATGATAACAATCTACAACACTCAGCTATAAAGATACATAAGTACGTTTAGCCAAACGCTGTTTGTAATGTTTGGCTGGTTATTTGTTTCTTGGCAGAGTTACATACCTGTTGGATGAATATCATGCGGTGCTCATGTGAATTAATTTGTTTTTATTTAATTTATTTCACCTTTTGTTTTTGTAATGTTTTTTTTTCTTCCTTTCCTAGTAGTCAAAGACCACTTCTTTAACACACGAATTACGTTTTTACACAAAAGTTGAATATTTTTTTACAAAAAAAAAAAATATTAAAATTAATAATAATAATAAAAATAAAATAAAATCAATAACTAAACTTATTATCTATAGAAGTAAATCACAAAAACAGCTAATAAATTGTCAAAAATAGTAGTAAAAAGACCTTTTTATCTGTAAAAATATGTATTTTATAAAGGTACGTTTGGTACTTTTTTCATGGAAAGGTACCTTTCACAAAATCACCTTTGGAAAAATAGATTTTGACAAAATTGCTTTGGAATCAAAATATTTTTGTGTTCTTGTGCTCTTGAAAAAAAAAATACTTTAAACAAAAACTTTTTTACTTAAAAAAGTAGATTCACAAAAAGAGTATTTTTGAAAAAAAGTATCTTTGAAAAAAAAGATTTAAAAAAGTACCTTTATACAAAAAGTACTTCAAAAAAGTACCTTTACACAAAAAGTCCTTAACAAATGCCTTTACACCAAAAGTACTTTAAAAAAGTACCTTTGCATAAAAAGTACTTTAAAAAAAGTACCTTTACAGAAAAAGTATTTTAAGAAAAGTACATTATGAGAAAGTTCTTTAAAAAGAGTACCTTATGAAAAAGTACCTTGTGAAAAAACTTTTGCAAAAAATCAACCCAAACATACCTTTTGAAAAAAAGTCCTTTTTTAATTATTTTAAATAAAGTACGTTCAAAAAATGTATATTAAAAAGTATTTATAAATCTAAAAAAGATACATAAATTAATTTAAAGAAAGTGTTTCTTGAAAAATGTCAAAAAGGGAATAATCTAGAAACTACTTGAATGTCTGACTCAAGCGAGCAGCCACGTAAACATACCAACCTTTAAAAAAAAAGTATATACTAAAAAAAATATATCTTTAAAACAAGCAAAAAGAAGTCATTTACAAGAAAAGTACCTTCGTAAAAATACATTTTTTCAGAAAAGTACCTTCGTAAAAAAAGTATGTATGTGCATCTAAAAAAAGTACCTTAAAAAATATATTAAGTAAGTAAAGTACCTTAAAAAATTTCATTTAAAAAGTACTTTTCCATAATGTGTTTTTTAAAAAAGTACCTCTTAGTATTATCCTTAAGAAAAGGAACCCCTTAAAAAATGCAGCTCTTAAAAGTATCTTTTTAAAAATACATTTAAAAAAAATACTTATTAAAAAGTACCTTTTAACAAAGTACTTTTTAAAAGCGTGCCTATTAAAAAGTACCTTTTAACAAAGTACCTTTTAAACGGGCGCCTGTTAAAAAAAGTACCTCCTTTAAATTTACCTTTTAAAAATGGAGCTTTTTAAAATAACTTTTAAAAATGTACCTTAAAAAACAACTTTTAGAAAAGGTTTCGTTACGTTTTAAGCAAATTATTTTTTAAAGTGATTGCCTTATATACAAAACACTCTTTATAAAGTTTCCATAAAAAGCCAGAACTTTTTAGTAGGGCAACTGTTTTTTATAAAAAGATAATTTATACCAAAAGGTTACTTCCCGCAAAAACTAAAAATTTATTTGCAACAACTTCCTTTCATAACTGAAACCGACCTTTGCAGTAAACTAGTTACTTTTTGCACAATTGGTCTTTTTTTTAGTTTTCCACTAAAGGATTAAAAAGTGAATTCCTTTGGGCATTTCATGAACATTTGCCGCCATCTTTTGAAATATTCCGCTCTGCGGCGGTGTTAATTTTTAAATGCTTACTAAAATGAAAATACTATTTTCCTGTGTGTGAAATACTAAACTGCCCTGACATTTTGCTTAAAAATCCATATATAGTATGTAAATAAAATCTCAGAACTTTCTAAATTTTATTAATTCTCTTGTCCATCTTGGACATTAATTGTCATAATAGCTGGCGCTCAATATCCCCAATTGATGCAGATACTCGCAAAGAAACAAACGACTACTACTAAATGACATTTCAATCTACATAGCTGCTTCCCCTTTCCTGCCTTTCAGCTAACTCTTTAACTTTGCCACTCATATTAATAATTTTTACTACACATTTCTAAAGCCTTTTTTAAACACAAACAAACCGCACATA
This sequence comes from Nowickia ferox, assembly GCA_936439885.1. Taxonomy (NCBI): domain Eukaryota; kingdom Metazoa; phylum Arthropoda; class Insecta; order Diptera; family Tachinidae; genus Nowickia; species Nowickia ferox. Next base: position 18,133,817 of record OW387024.1, on the reverse strand, counting down.
AACCGCAGAATTTCTCAGCTAGATATCAACGACTATATATCCCAAAAACGTCTTAAATAGCTACAAAGAAAAACATCATCTAATCAATAAATCAACTTTACCAAATAGTTGTGCGCCAAAGACGACAATTGTATGGAGGAAATTCAAAGCAAATCAAACTGTGATATTTTTCAATTTTGTAAAACATATACATACATACATAAGTATGTACATATGTACGTATATTTTTCTGCTTCTCTCCTATAAATTTAAGTTCGCATTGCGGCTTGTAAGAGCTCTAATACTATTACTACCATAATTTTTTTTTACTCTAAGTACTAATTTGGTCATTAATTGCATCTGTGTTGAGAGTACTCACGATTAAATTCTTGAAATACCCAAAAGGCATACCAAAAGCTCATAAATAATACGCCACACAATTCCACTTGAGAGGCCAGCGAATGCATAAGAAGATGATGGGGAGCAATAAAAAAAATATAAATAATATAAATTGAAACTTATCCAGCAACGATCGATTTTTAATAAATGTGCCAAAACAAGACATACATAGATGGTTAAGACTACAATGACGGTGTCTATGATGCTGATGACGGCCGATGATCATATGTTGATGGGGATCATCAGCAGTTTACTGGGAAAGAGACAAAAAAAAACATGTTTAAATTGTATTGGAGCAGGCTAGAACGAAGCTCATGACTATCTCTTTAGCATTTCTCTTAGGAAATTATATCTAAAACTAATTTTTAAATAAATTGCCCCAGATGGGTCTTTTGCAACATTTTCAAGAGAGAGAGAGAGAGAGAAGCACCCAAATTGGGGACCTCATTCATTTTTTAATTTGGTTCACAATATGTTAAATCTATTCAAAAAAGCAGGCTTTAGCAAAATGGATTGAACAACACAATCTTAGAATCGAAGTCTGAAAAACCGTAAAGAAATTATTTACTGAAAAAATTCTTTTGACAAAATTTTTTATCATAAAGAGAGAGAGAGAGAGAAGCACCCAAATTGGGGACCTCATTCATTTTTTAATTTGGTTCACAATATGTTAGATCTATTCAAAAAAGCAGGCTTTAGCAAAATGGATTGAACAACACAATCTTAGAATCTAAATCTGGAAAACCGTAAAGAAATTATTTGCTGAAAAAATCCGTCTGACAAAATTTTTTGTTGGAAATTTGTCTCTGATTTTCTTAATAAATTAACCTGCAGTTTCCACAACCCACACGGTTGACATGAGTAGCAAATTTATATGAAATGCACAAGTCTTTTTTTCGACTGCGTCCTGTCTTGTTGAAATAGGAAGTAAACAGTTTTGTGTGAAAATCGCCTTAAATGAGAAGATACATAATCCCATAAGCCCATTTCATCTGAAATCTATATAAATCCCTTAGGTTGACTTGATTTGAGAAACCCAATGCTAACTCTCTACTCCTAATTTGTCGAAACATTTTACGAAATTGGATTTCTTTCACTTACACCCTAAACCATATCTCTCATTTACTTAAACAACATCATAACTTAAAAAATTATATTCCTGAGTTAGTGATACAGAATTAATCCTCATATTGTTCTTCATATTGTGTAAAAATTTCACACAAATATCTTGTTTACTTAACTCAGGCAATAGAGAAAAAATAAAATTTCCTTTTTCCATTAAGTTGTGGGTAAATAAATAACTTTAAACTAGTTTTCTGGTAAACTGATTTTTTTTTGAGTTATGACGTTCACTGAGTAAATGAGCGATATGTATTTTGATTTTGCTAAATTAAGCTGCCAAATTAAACATGATCCTTTCGAGCAAAGAGAAATTTATGTATTTATACCTAATGGCAACACTCATACACTCCAAAAGCTCTTTCGTTGTACGCATATTAGTCACAATAAGAAATTATTTAAGCCGACTGAGTATTAGTTCACATAAAGATCACACAAGAAGAACATTAAAAAACAGTGATTACTTAAGAAAGAAAAGACATATGTATGTACATACATACATACTTATGTATGTACATAGTACATACTATTGAATTGTGGTAAAAGACTCAATAAAAAATCATAAAATTATTAAAGTAATTGTGCATTAGGCAAAACTAGAGTGAAAAACAATTGTTCGAAGGTGTATGCGGGTGTGAAAACTGCATAGAATATCTTTTGTATACATACATACATACAAACACACATCCGTACATACATACTTGTGTATGTATGTTTGTTTATAAAACTTCATCAATTGAAACCTGTAAGTAAAGCAGCAATTTCTGTAAAACAAATTATATACATATGTACATACATACTTGCATACATAATTACTGGCGGTATGAAAGTATGCATGCACATATGTGTGTATGTATGTAGATTACTTAAACATTTTTCTAAATGTATGTACATACATACATACAAACATATGTATATATGTATTTATGTATGTACATACATATGTATGTATGTGCATAAGTATGTCCATCCACGAAATTCTTGTATGCATTCATAAAAATTACCTTAAAATTATCTACATAAATTACATCCATACATATGTATGTATGTATATATGTATGTATATTCGTACTCATATATTTGCATACAAAATACATACATACATACATGCATACATACATGCATACATACATACCACTGCCGCTAAATTAAAATAATCTTTAAATCAGAATTTTGATATTAAAAACAGCAACAAAACACTAGCAAAAATAAAACCGCAATCTACACGCGATTTATTGTTGTAAAAGAGAGAAAAAAAAACACAAGTTAAAAATCATCACAGTTTTACAAATGTAAGAGAACGTTAATAACTGAAGTGTAACAGATTTCTCATTATCATATAAAACCAGCGTTGCCGCTAGTGGAACAAAAAGTTACACAGGTGCAAGCATAATATAAATACGAGTATAGAAGGTAATTTGTTAAAATTACCCACAAGAGCAATAATTTTTATCAAAAATTACCTGATTCGCAAAACTTACTAAAATTTGCAAATAAGTTCCAAAACCTTTAAAATTTTATAAGGATAAATGCTCGAAAAACTTTTGTTTTACATATTGCAAAAATTACAGAAATTCGCAAATAATTTTGTATTTCGTACCAAATATTATTTTATTTTTGTTATATTTTTCTTCTTGCTTATGTTTCAACTAAGGCTGAGTTTACATGTGGCATTTCTTGTGTACCACGTGCCCAAAAAAGCGGGACCACTAATTACTAATGAAAAACTGTTTGATTCAGACATGTATTTATTGATTTAAACTGTTTCCAATCATGTTGGATGCTATAAAATTGTCTATTAGTTATGTATAGAACTGTTTAACTTAATAAATACGCGTTTGAATCAAACAGTTTTTCATTAGTAATTAGTGGTTACGTTTTTTTACGCGCGTGTGGCACATGGCACACAGATGTAAACCCGACCTAACACTCTAAAATATGAGGGGTTGCTCACAGCAGTCATATTTTAAAATAGTTTAGGACATTATTACTTTAACACTACCGTTTGAATATCCCAATTATATATATGTATGTATGTAATATAATATAAAATTAAAAATTAATTACATATGTGACGCGCAAAATAGAAAGGGACCTAAGGGTAAAAACCGGTTTTGTTCAGGAGAGCCATTTTAAAGATTTAAATACGTGTATCTTTGGTGTAACATCACTGAATAAAACGCGCATATCTCTGGGAGGGAACACTTTTGGGTCATGGGATCGGTCTCATTCGATGCTCAGATGTTGTCCACATCAAAAAAAAAAAAAAAGTGAAAATTGATTTTTTTTACCCTTAGGTCCCTTTCTCTATGTGCTGTCACATATATACGCATGTACATATCGCTCATTTACTCAAAACAAGTCATAATTTAAAGTATATAATTTTTGAGTCAAGGATGCAGAATTACTCCTCTTATCATTCTAAATTTTGTGTAACAATTTCATACAAATATCAAAATAAAATAAAATTTTCTTTTTACCTTGAGTTTTGTGTAAATTGAAAACTTCAAACTCGTTTTCTGGCGAACTGGGTTTTTTGAGTTATGACTTTGTTTGAGTAAATTAGCAATATGTACATACATGCATATGTATACACCCAGAGAAAAAACAGCTTAAAATTAATAAAAACCATATTGAGTTAATAAGAAACATTAACGAAAGTCCAGTAATGTTGAAGTTTCTTATTTCAATATGGAAAAATATTAATTTACAGCATTTATTTATTAATTTTATTTATTTTTAAGCATTTCAATATACATTTTCTATTATATTGAAAGTTATTGAATTAATGTGAGGTGTTCTTATTTTTAAGTTGCTGCTTTTCCCTGAGTGTACATATGTAGATAAACAAATTAAAAAAAATCTGAAATATATATTTTTATGATATGGCAAACATTAAAAAATCGTTTTGAAGTTCTAATCTTATATAGCCTAACTTAAAGCTTTTTTCTTAATCTAAAATTTAGATTCTAAATAATAGATTTTTATACGAGTATCGGCAAAAGTATAAGCACTTATTTTTATAGTGCGCTGTGTGTTATTTAAGCATAAACGGTGCATTAAACATTTTAATAAAACTCTACATTTGGTAGGATTAAGTATGCAGTAAACAAAAAGGCTTCTAACCAAATAAATATTTATTTATTTATGTACATATGTATGTATTTATTTATTTTATATTTATATAAGGCCGGCAATCACAAGTCGAGCAAACGTTCTTGTGTTTTTTGTTTTTCTTCTTGGCAAATGTCTTCTATGTAGTTGAGGAGAGTTTTTTTTTATTTCATCTATTTTATTTGCCAGCCATATTGTCAAAACATTAGATGTCAACTTATCATTATAAATATGGTCATGCGCTGGTGTTTTTTAAACATTTCTACAAAGTAATCAAATACATGCAACCACCAGAAGATACAACAAGCAAACGCTCAAATACTCTTAACTTTTAAGCTACACGCACAGTTTGTAACCATTTTTGCTGAAAATGATCGATGATGAGGCTGCTTTTAGTATTTGGCTTCTATGTCTAGCGTTATTTTGAAGGCAGCAAAAAATAGCAGACACACACACACACTCGCAAAAGCGACTGGCTACTGTTCTCTAGTCCTATTGAATGTTGAATTTGGTACCGCGTTTGGTTTTATTTTTTAAAGTTTTTTTCTTTCTACTCTTGGCTTATTTTGTATGTACGAGTATGTGCTGTAGTTTTATATTGGCCAATTGACTTTTTGAATATGCAGCACATGTTGCAATCAAATTGCTGTAAAGCGTCAAATCTTTTACTTTTTTTTTTGTGTCATCTTCTTATTTATGATCATGTCTTTTCAAATGTGACATTTTATTTAGAAGACAAAAAAAAATTGCATGTGGTAAAAGAAAGCAAAAAGAAAGAAACAGTTCAGTATTTGTATTGTTATTTTGTGTTTAAAACATTATTAAAATGAAATTGCAAATGAAATAAAATGATTGGTAAAAGTCCGACAAACGGAAGTGAATGTATGTCAAGATGAAGAAAGATGAAGACTAAATATGTATGGATTAAGGTTTAAAATTATATATATATATATAATTAATATTTTCAATTAAAAATTTAATTTATTTAATTAATTTTTAATTGCTTTACTCAACTCGTGTGGAAAAACTTAATTGATATTATCAAATTGTTTACAGAAGTGAAAATTTAACTAAATTTTTCAATTGATAATTGAAATTACAAAATTTTATTTATATTCATTTGATATAAACTACCATCATATATATTAAACTATTTCTTCTAGAAAACAAAAAACAACAAACAAATACAAAAGTTTTAATTGAAATTACAAATTTTTTTTCTGTGTAGATAAGTCCTTTTTGTCTTTCTTTTAACTTTAGGTCTAAATATGATTTATTAGTCAATTACTCTGTACAACAAAATAAATTTTTTTTTAAATGACAACAAGAAAAGTTTAGTCTTTAGGACTTCATAGCTAATGAGAACAAAATCAAAACTTATATTTATCAGCATCTGAAAATTTGACGCCTGAGCATATTATAAAAAGTGCCTGGATGTCCCTCCCTTTTTGCATAATGTTGCCGACAATCGGCTGAGCTAAATTATTATTGAATTTTAGGTAAAAGGTATATGCAGCAGTTTTATGTAAAATACTCTGGGGAACATGTTAACCCTCTAGCTTTCCTCTGAAGGAGATAAGTGCCCTTAAACGGCGATATAATGGACTAAATAATATGCTTAACAAAAATACTTTGAATACAGCAAAAATCTAAATTTGATTTTAACAACAGAAATTAGGCCAAACATGAAGAGCGTTTAAGGGTTAATCCTAGACTTTTAGGTATAGTCATACCGAGATGAGGTATGCTCTAACCCGCAAATGATTATTAAACTATATCATGCATGCGCGGAGAACGAGTACAAAATACAGGGTGTTTTTTTAGATGTATAGAACTTCGAATTGAAATAAAACACAAGAAAATCGTTTTAATGTCCATCAATTTGGCTTTATTGGAAGGATAATTTTATGCCATTAACGTTTAAATATGATTTCGGGCATGTGGCCGCAGCGGCTGGCTCGAATAAAGCCAATTCTACAGGTCCAATTTTCAACCACTTTTTCGAGCATATGGGGCCGTATGTTGGCAATAACGCCACGAATGTTGGCTTCCAAGTCCCCTAACGTTTCTGGTTTGTTGGCGTAGACGAGCGACTTCACATATCCCCAAAGAAAATAATCCAATGGTGTCAAATCACACGATCTTGGTGGCCAATTGACAGGTCCATTCCGCGAAATTATGCGCTCATCGAATGTTTCCTTCAATAAATCGATTGTGACGTGCGCTGTGTGGCATGTAGCGCCGTCTTGTTGGAACCACAACTCATCCACATTCATGCCATCCAATTCGGGAACAAAATAGTCGGTAGGTTGCGAATCGATTCATTCGGGCCCTCTTCAACACTTTGCTCTACAGCGGCAATTGTTTCTTCGGTTCGCACTGTTCGACGTCTCTGCGGATGCGTATTATCACATAGAGTAAACGTAGTGCGAAAACGATCCATGGTTAACCATGATGGACGATTATGTCGACCATAAAATGGACGGAGCTTGCGGTAAACTTCGCGAACTGAACCATTATTTTCGAAATAAATTTGCACGATTTGCAAGCGTTGTTCTTTTGTCAACCTGTTCATGATGAAATGGCAAACCAAACTAAATATTAATCACTTGACAGCTGACAAAATGGCCGCCAGTTAAAAAAGTGATGCCAACTTAAAGTTCTATACCTCAATAAAAAACACCCAATATAACAACATTACCTGTGTCATTGTCCAGCATATAGTTGGACCGGACTTGAAATATACTACTGAATCCGATTGGAACGAACTAAGAGAATAATTAGAACAGACTGGGCTCAAATCTTCACATCCGTGATCGTATGGACAATCGTACGAAATTAAGTGATCAATCGTACCAGCTGAATATGGTTCCAGTACATTCATGTATGTCATAATCCGAAAATAGTGTTTTTACGTTACGTGCTATACGTTCGCGGATGTGACGATTCGACCACTGGTTTTTTGAAGTGACCAATTTATCGAATAAATATTTATGGGCAGATATATATATATATATATATTTTGGGGGGTTACCCCGCATCATCGGATAGGACGCAAAATATGCCGGCTTGGCCATAATTGTTATTCTGTATGGGATTGGGCCCCTCTTTTCATCCTTACCTAGGTAGAACATGCGTAACTACGAGTAACATTTTCGTGAAGAGTTTTAACCCTTGGGCCTATATTTGCTCCTTTCATAAAAGGGATCAAATAAGAATCCTTAAATGGGTTTAAAAGTACTGTCTATAAAATTCTCTTATTACATTTACACCAAAATAGTCAGAACTTTAAATCCGTCTGAAGGTTAATTTCATACTTCGTGACATTTAAACTTTATTAAAAAAAAATCTGTGCAGAAAAAAAATTTATGTTAGATTTTAATCTACTAGTAGAACTCTTCTCTGTGTGAGTACTCTTTGTTTTCTATTAGGATAAAAGAGGTTTAACAAGCGCCTTAAATAATGGAAATAACGTGTCGTTTCATGTTCCGTAAAAATATGCGTCAGAAAATTACACTTAAAGGTCTGAAATATTTCAGAGATCGATAGGCGTGTACATATAAGAATTTTTTTAAAATAAAGTTCCATATATTTTGGTATAATTTTCTATACTTCTGCAACACTTTAAAGAGCTGAATTAACCTTGAGGGATTTGTTAAAAAAAATTTTAAAGCTTTTTGTTAAAATAAGGTAAAAAATAAATAACGGCTCAAAGGACCACAAACAAGTTGTGTTGACGAAAAGCTGATTATTCCAAACATCGAAATGCATGTATAGAAATTTTGTCAAACTAAAGTTTGATGATTTATCAAAAAACATCCCAAGATTTTTGTGATAAAGTCAAAAGAGCACCATAGCACCATTTCCGTGCCAAAAAAAACCTGTTCGAAGGGCCACCAACAAGTTCAGCTCAAGAAGAACAGTTTTTATTACTTAAGCAAAGTTTGCACCTGCAATCGCTGGGCTATTTTTTTATATTCCGTGAAAATAAATAATATTTTAAAATACTACATTCATATTTGTTTTATACTCTTATGCCTTTTGCTTCAAGGAAAACAAATGCATAGAAAAAATTGATAAAACAAGCAAACAAAATTATAATATAAGAGAGCACAAAATAACATTGCTACCGTATATGCTCTGCTTAGCTGTCAAATAGAAATTGATCGATTGCAAGAAAATGCCTTCATTGATAAATACACAATAAATCATTGTGTAATTTATAGTTGCTACGCGCAAATAGCAGTAAACGACATTTAAGGTGACTTACCATAATTTCACGCTCCAAAACAGCAATAATAATCATAACAACAGTAACAAGAACAACAACAACAACAACAACTGCAGCAACAGAAAAGGTACAACGGCAACAAAACACAAATCACATCATACTGCAAGCATGCAGAGATTGCCAGCAACATTGTTTAGGCATTAGATAACGATCGTCATCGAAATCTCAGCAGCATTACGAACATCATCGTAACCATCAAGATCAGCAGTAGAAACAACAAGTGACGCCAAAATTGTTTTTAAATGATTGCGTTTTTGTTGTTGTTTTGTTTTAGATGCATATCGATCGTTTCGATTGAATGCAAACATTTCATATTGCATGGCAAATGAAAATTGTTGCATGAAAAAGGAACCTTTAACATGAGCTGAAGTTTTTGTTTTTTTTTTTGCTGACGTTCCAGGCACATATGTGTGTATGTGTGTAATTTTTTTTGAGTACTTAAGCAATTATTTGTTTGCTTGCTTGTACCAGTAGTGGCAATTTATTTGTCCATCGCGGACAGAAAATTTTTTTTAAATAAAAACCTAAGTACACAAATCGCTTATAGCTTTTCAAACCCATCACACTCTCACCAGCTCTATGGCAGTTAGTTAAGCATATTTCGTTGCTCGTAAGGTTTGACCGTGTGCAGAGAGTAAAATAAAATAAAGCAAGCTTTAATTACCAAAAAAAAAATTAAGAAGAAGAAATGGACTAACCAAAATGTTAAATCAAATAACCGAATAAAATTTGGGTTCTATTGTTTGTAGCGAATAACTCCCAAATTGTTTTTATAACAATTAAAAAGATTTTTATTTCTATTATGAACGAAATTTATATAAAATGTTTGTTGAAATATTTTTTGACTCTTTCTAAAAAATACTAAAAATCGTACGTTTCGATTAATCGAATAAATTTTGTTTGAATCCAGATCCTAATATATATATATAAATATATATATATATACATAATATATATTATATATATATAGCGAATCATGCTTTTGTTGCTTTTTTCCTGAAGTTGTTTGTTTCCGTTTTGGAATATTTTTCTACAAATTCTATTTGCAGCGTCAACTAATATTCCAAATTACCGTTTCTAACACTCTCACTTGTTGCTCTAATCGATGGTTTTTATTGTTTGATTTTTCTTCTATTTTTGTCGTTGTTGTTGTTGTTTTTAGTCTTTAAGTTTTTCACCAAACTTAAACTAAATCGAAGTGACATTTGACGTGACAGTAATCAACAACGTGTCAAAATTAAATAACTGTCAGTTTAAATATGGCCACAAGAATTAGCGTCATACATAGTGATATTGTCTATGTAACTATTGATGATGATGGTGTTGGTTAGAGCCTGTGCAAGTCCAGCCAAATTGCTTGCCAGCAACGTCATCATCATAAAACATTGCTGTGCCATCACCATTACCTTCATCGTGATCATCAAGCAACAGCAGCAGTAGCAGCAGCACCACATTGCTGTGGATGCGGCAACATTTTCGCTGCGTTATCATCATGCAACAAATGGTCACTGCAATATTAGGAATGTTATAATTTATTTAAACAAACCGAATATATACAAAAAATATGCAAGACTTTTTGTTGTTGTTGTGCGCCTTTTTTCTCTCTCTTACAAATACTGGAATGTTTAGAAGCTTAAGCATTAGCTTTTGCTGCTGCTACTAATAATAACAGCAACAAAAACAACAGCAAAAACAATAACAACATAATAATACACCGTAATAAAAGGAGACCTCTGGGGAGAGAGCGAGAGGAGAGGTGGAGCTAAAAAAAGAAAGTGTGGGAAAAATTTGTTAGTAAAATTTTATTTAACGTTTTGCTACTTTTTAATCTTCTAAATATGAATATTTCTCGTTTGGTTGAGTGGCTGCTTTATGGCCGGGTTAGTGTTTCTATTTGCAAAGCCTGTTTACATTCAAAATTTTGCAATCGATATGTAATTGCAACTTGCAACTTGTACAATTTTGGTAGCTTTACTAGACTATTGAGGCAACTGAAAATGCTGTGCAATTTTGTATTTTTTTTTTCTTCTTCTCGAGATATTATGAAGAGAAACAAGAGCATTACAAATCAGCATGCGTAAGCACGTTTATGGTCACCGATTAGTCAATGTCATCATACATTCATGTTGCACATTACTAATGTTGCTGGTTGGCTACAAGCATAAAGTCTAGTTTTATGCAAAAAAATAAATTTTGTTACTTCTTTTTTTATTCTTCGTATAATACTTAACATTCTCCTCTACATATTTTATTCTGAATGTGTGTTTGTTTGTGCTTTATGGTTTTGTGGCATGAATGAGGCTTTTCACATTATGTTTAGTTTTATTTGTACGAGTTTAATATGAATGAGTGGCACATGCAACAATTCTTTTAATGTTTAAATTGAATTGTACATGTTGGCATTTGAAATGGTCTTAAATTGTAATTGTTCTGGTTTTTTTCTGCCATAATCTTTTGCGTTGACTCTTTCGTTTGGAAGATGCAAATAGAGAGCTTTTATTTTGTCATGCCTCATGCAGATCTGTGTGTGATATGCAAGATTTTATGGCGGTAGAGAGTAATTTGTATGAAATTTCATATAACGTTGCAAGCAACGAAATATTGTAAGACAATAACTAAAAAATTACAACTAAACCTTAAAAGATATCTTGCAAGGTCTCAAGTGTTATTGCTTGATATTTTCTATGACTTCAATTAAGTTATTAATTCTTAAAATAAAGATTTTAATTTTTTTGTAAGTGGCACTTGTTTTTTCATACTCTTCATCAAATATTGTAAGGGCATAGGTTTGTCATTCTGTGTGTAATTTCCACAATATTCATGTGTGACGTCATAAGGCACGGGTACCTAAATAAAGAAACGCCCTAACTCATTATTTTTTTCAAATTGAGTTTTTTGCGTATTTCGATTTCATTTGTCGAAATATGCAGAAAAGTCGGTTTAAAAAAATAATGCTTTAAATCGTTTTTAATTAAAGGTAGCGATATATTCTGGATCCTTAAGAATAGGGTACGCGAATAAGCGATGTTCGTGTGTCCATCTAAAGACTAAAGCTAAGGACTTAGGTAATGTTCTGGTGTTTTAATTTTTTTTTTTATAAATAGAATGATATTGAAAATGAGGACAATTAAAAAGACGGATCCAGGGCTGGAAAATTGAAAAAAAATTTAAGTATTTAAAAGTAACCAAGTAAAACTATTTTTTTATTAATTTTTAACGAATTTCACTTCAGTTCCGGTTTTATTTTTAATAAAAGTTGCAGACGAAGATGTACTCGGTTAGTCGAATAAATTTTATTCAAGTTAAAAATTATTCGAAAAAATAAATAAATGAATACAAAAGTAATTTAACAAACCATTTCCGAACTTGAGAATAATAAAATCAAAATAGGAAAAACTTTCAAATAATCGAAAAAAGTTATTCGAGCTTAAAATTATTTGACTTCAAATTTATTAAAAATATTCTTCAAATAGAAATAGCAAAAGCGAATTAACTCGGGTAATCGATTAAAATTTGTTCGAGTTTAAAATTATTCGAATAAAGTCGAACGATTCCAAAAGTAACTAGACACAATTTTTTCAAACTCAAAAATATTAAAATAAAATTTGGAAAAATACTCCCGTATAGTCGGAAAAAATTATACGTGCTTAAAATTTTTCGTAGAAAATCAAACAGGAATTTTTTGATTTCAAGTTTAGTAGATATAATAAAAAAAAACTCAGTTGACGAAACGAATAGATTTGAATTTAATAAATAAAAATTAAATTGCAAATGGAAAGTTATTCCGTTAATCGAATCGAGTTTATTAAAGTTCGAAGTTAGGCGAACAAAAATAGAAAAAATCAAATTTGAAACCATTTGATTAAAATTTGAGAAAAATGTTCTCCCAACAGTCGCAAGAATTTTGTTCGAGTCGAAAATTATTCGAATAAGCTTAATATTTTTTCTTTGTTAGATTTATTATAATTTAAATTGTAATGAACAAATACAAACTCACTGGCACTAGTTATGGCTTATAAGTGATATTTTAATTGTTTTTAAGAATTTTGAAATTAAATTTTACTTTATGATGGCGAATTTAACAAGTTAATATTTTATTAAAATTATAGGCTTAAGCTTTGGTCTCAGAGCCTTTAAATGCAAATGATGCACTTAGAAAAATTTCAACTTAAAATCTACGTCAACAAGGTTTATTTAACTATTTTCGGCAATGGTTCTGCTTCATATGTGTTTCATGTTAATTCAACATGATTTACAGTAATCTTCAAAGAAAATTTCTCTTTTTGAAATAGCTATATTTCATGTTAATTTAACATTACCGTACTTTTGAATCAAAATGAAGAATCATGTTGAATTAAAGTTATTACAAGTTGGGACAACGTAAGTTCGATACTTAAATAACACCATAAGAACCATGTTGAATCAAAGTTATTTTAAGTTGAAACAATATGAATTTAATTTAATGTAGTCATTGTATTTTCTTAATTATTTAGCTTTAACGGCATCAAACAATTTTTTGTATTTGTCTATATAATTGGGTTTTCCGGCCAAGATTTGAACTGGGAACTCATCACGCTCTTACCGCTGCAGCCACAACAACCTTAAATATTTGGCTTACAAAGCGATACAAACTTTAGCCTGATCAAATCATAAATATAGAAACAAATGAAGTTCGAATAATAATAATTAAATTTAACTAATCTTAAATATTCTTTAGCTACACACCAAATATTTGTATACCATCATAATTTAAACTTTAATTCTACATGATTTATTATGCTTTCAAATCAAAATTTTTGCATGTTGATTTTACATTGGTATTTGATCGAACATGTATATTAAAAAAAAACAACTCACATTTGAGTTTGTTTCCAATATTAATATTCAATCGAAACTTTTGTTTGCCCTTAGAGTTTTCCATTTACTCTCTCACATTAGTTCTGGGCGATATAAAATCATAGTGGCCGTAACGTTATACCTTGGAAAAGCAAGAGCCAGCAAAAAATTAAAATTAAAAATAGATTGGACTATCAAACTCTGTTTGCCTGTATAAAAAAAGCCACTCCTATTGTTTCCAAATGATTAAACACCAGCCAGTTTAATGCTTAAAATTGCATTACTGCTCGTGAGACAATTAACTAAACATCTGCCAGGATCATATAAAAGTACGAATACTCACACTTAATCTTTTTAAACTTCATACGTTATGTATGTGTTTTATTTTATTCATTTAAGTGTTTTGACAACAAAAGAAGGTGCTAAATGGGCAGTTGAGCGCGCAAATACTTGAAAAGTGCTGACTGTGGCCTAATGTATCCTTTAGAATTTTGTTCAAGGACCTTTTCATAATTTCATACAACAAAGTAGTTCATTATATTGTTGCTAATAAAATAGTTTATTTTTTCCATTTATAACGATTATTGTTGTTACTATTAACACCTCTTTTAATCAAAAGGACTCTTTTTGTCCTTGTTATTGTTGTGAGTAAATAAACAAGCACACAAGCACACACACGCACACACACACACACACGCACGCTACACCGATTCTTTTGTTACTTACACAGTTATGTGCAGTTTGTTTTGCGGTATGTAGACCATTTGCTCTGCCAAAAGAAAATTTTTTTATATTCACGATTGTGAGTGAGATTGTTGGCAGATAGATTTTTGCTGTATGACTAAATGTATGTATTGTGTTGTATTATACGAGTAGTTGCTGTAGCCGTGTGTTGTATTTGTTTGTTGACATTAAAACAAATTTATTGATTAATGTATTTTGAAATGGCATTATCATTTTTAACTATTGTATTGTTTATTTTGTTAAACTAGTTGGAAAAACTCATAAATTATCAGTCAGCCAAAAAAAAAACAAGCAACAGCAGCAGTCTTTTTCCTTTCGTTTTAATTTTATTTATTTTTGTTTTGTTTCCTTTTCATCGTCTATACATATGTATGTATGTATGTATGTGCATATGTGTGTTAGAAATGTTGTACAAATATTGAAAGTGAAAATAAATCTAGGGTTACAAGATCATATTTTATCGATTTTGATTTTACTGTTCATCTTTCATGCTGCTGCTGCCGCCTTTGTATATTGTCTGTTGTTGTACTGGCTGCCACTCAACAGCTGTAACGAATTGTCAACAATATTATGATCATTATTTTGCTATAAATTTCAAATATTTTCTTTCATACAAAGAGCCCAAAAAAATATATACATATATATAAATTATTATGTGCAAATATATTTTAAATTTGTTAAGGCTCTAGGGAGGGAGTAGTGTGAAAATTTTAATTTTTTATGCCTTGCAAAATTTTATTTAAAAGGATTTTAAAAACGTATTTAGTTTGTTTTTATGTTTTTTTTCTATAACCCAGACTGTCGATTTGAACATGAAGTTTATATGGAAAGCACTAATTTTTTTGAGTGACTTTTATTCAAAGTCGTCTGCCTGACTTGCGAAAACAAGGCTGGCTTACGGTAATTAAAGAGTCCATTTTTGGAGGGAAGAGTGAAATTTATTTCCATGAAAAGCATTTTAATATGTTGGTAAAAAAGCTTTCTCATAAATGGCCTTATTTGAATGCAAGCTTCCACCAGGAAACTTGACAATGTGTGGGAGCTAAGCAGCATTAGAGTTTTGTTTTATTTAGAATATTTATCTAAAAATTTCATAAAATTGCCGAAAGTTTTACATAACTATTTCTTATTTTATAAGAGCTTTTCTTCAATTAAAAAGCTATACAACTTTTACTTTGCATTAATTAGATCATTATTGTCACGATTTAAGTTATAAAAGCATGACACATGACAAGTAGAAATTAAGCCTTTCACAAAAATGGAACGATAAACGCTTCAGCGTAATTTTTAAAACTCATTAAATCATAAGATTTTAATGCATGTGCCAAAATTTTCTTTATACGAGGGCTATTATTTATATTTCGGGAATAGCAAATAATAACAAACATTTTTAAATGATAATGGCTGTATTGTCTTTCGAAATATTCCCCTTGATGATCAATATTTGTCATAGCAGTTTTTCCATTTCTCTTGAGACACCTGCAAAATATGACTTTTGAACGCTTCAACTGCTTCTTCGGCGCTCGTAAATCGTTGACCACGCAGTTTAACTTTGATATTCGGGAACAAGAGGAAGTTATTGGATGCCAAGACAGCACGGTATGGAGGATGAGTCATCAATTCATTGTTTTCAATGCTCAAAAATTCACTTGCTTGACCAGATGTGTTTGTGAGAGCTGGCATTGTCATGATGAAGAATGATTCGTCTTCGCGGGGTTAGTTTTACGAATTTCTCCGAAGACTTCCGGCAAACAGAATTGACAGTTCTATGTTCTATGTTGCTCAAGCGAATTAATGGTCACATGATCCATTAGGGCGAAGAAACAGGCGACCATTTGCTTCACTGTGCTTGTGCCACGCACACCTTTTGTTGGATTTAGCTCGTTTGGGAATACCCACATGGTCGATTGCTGTTTTTTCCGGCTTATAAGCATATATCCATGGTTCGTCACCTGTCACGATTTTATACACGTCATTTGAAGCACCACAGTTGAACTTTTTTTGAAAGATTGATACATTATGTATGGAGTATCAAACGAGAACATTTTTGGCAACTGAGTGTTGTATTAAAGTTTAACTAATGTGCAAGGATGCCTCTATCTCGAAATATGTCACATGACGATCTTGCATTATCAGTTCACACACTGCATCGATGTTTTTTGGTACAACAACCGATTTTGGAGGACCTTCACGGAATTCGTCAGCTACGGAATTACGACCACGATTGAATTAACTATACCAGCAATACGATTATACTGTGGTTTTTGATGGTGCTTTATCGCCATACAAAAAACTGAGTTTATCGACACATTCTCTTGTCAATATAATTTACATCGAAAGTTGTGAAAAATAATCCAACGAAAACTTTCTCTTAAAATTGTCAAATTGATTTTCTGAACTCACTGTAGACAAAACAAATATCACTTGTACATTAAAACCTTGTGAGTACGTTTACGCTAAAAAACTTCAAACTTTATTATGGTGTTGCCAGATCTTACCTGTTGACATTAGTGTTGCCAGCTCTCGAAATATAAACAGTAGCGTCGTAATGAGAGAGAGAGAGAGAGAGCCTTTCTTTTTGCTAAATTTTTCTTTCTTTTTGTGAAATTTTGTGTAACTCTCTATAAATGGTGAAACATATAACTCTCATACAATTTAAAACTTAAAAAAAAGTTAACTCTTCTTCTCTCTGCCGTCACAGTAATTATTTTCTTATGGTTATTAAAATTTTCTTTAAGGAAAATTTAATTTTGAAGGAGAGCAAAAAACAAACAACGAACAACGTAATTCCTAAACTTATTATTGACTTATGCGTCGCAGGAGTTTACGCTTTTTCATTATGTGCGGACATCAAAAATGTCAGTATAATTGTCAATGTTGAATCTGCGCAAAAATAGTACCGCTATTAAAATATCAACTGAAAGTGTTTAATTTTTTATTTGTTTGCTGTGTTACTCTTAGTTCGTTTGCCATATTAGTCAGTTTTTAAAAAGACACCTAGAGCAAAGATGTTAAACCATTTTTGTCATATTTAACACCAATGATCATAACCATATCGGTGCTGTGCTAAGATATCAGCTTAAAGCTAAAAAAAAAATAATAGTGAAATGTCGCGATAGCAATCAGCAATATAATGGTTTTACTCGTATCTGATTTACGCACTTCTTATTGTTGCAATACACAGTTAATTAATACATCTCTCGTTTAAGCTAAAATGCAATAACATTTTGCAGTGGACTGTTTGTGTGTGTGTTACTTAAATATATTTTGAGGTAAAAAAAATTAAAGATACGAGTATTATTTACTAAAGCTTAGAACGACTAGAATAGAGCGCTACATGAAATGTTTAAGCATATTTAAATGATAAACTAGTGGCTGTTCTATTATTCTGGCTGTGCTAGAGTCCTGTTCCTCTAAATACAAACGATTTGTTTTTTTTTTATTGCAATATTAATATTATTCGATCGAAACGTTAGTTCGCAGTTCGAAGAGCAGACTTAAATACTTTCTTCTGAACTTTAAAGAGGTTGTTGAAAATATTTTAATCTATGTACCTTCGTACATCTACCATGAGCCAATAATTTGGTAAACAATTTGAAATTTGAAAGGTATAGAAATTATGCTTATTTTCCTTAATTAATAAAATATGCTAAAATATGCTGTAAATGTTTAAAAATGCAAAAATAAGGCAAAGTATATGGCACAAAAATTTTACTAGTTGTGGCAAAGCCACTATATGGACCATACCGTTCCCTGAAGTAAGAGATGCACTAGAAAGTAACTTGCTTGTATCGTAGAAAGTCGCAGAATATGGAAATACATACATATATCAAATATATGCAAATTTATGTGAAATACATGCAAATATGTAAAAAAATATGCCAAAACTCTTCAACAAATATCAAAATCGTATAAATTTCTTGAGAAAGTGTGCCCTCAAAATTAAGAAATATAAAAGTTTAGCAAAATATTAAAATATGCAAAAATATGCAATATTAAACGTATTAGTAATTCGCTAAATGTTTAAAATTTCATAGCAAATAGCGAATAAGAAAGTAAATGCAATTATGTATATGCTTTTACAAATTGATGCCAGGATTATTGAAAAGTCTACAAAATATACCTTTTAGGCCAAAATATGCAAACTTGTATCATCATATGGAAATATGCAAAAATATGTAGGAACAATTTCATGAAAATTTTTGGAATTTCCAAATATTCTCATTAAGCACTTTTTTAAAATAACGTACAAAAATAAATTTTTAAACCAAAATATGCAACAAAAATATTAAAAAGTTTGTACATATGATGAAAAAATCAATTACAAATTTATTACAATTTTGTGATATAAATAAATATGTTAGTTAAATACGGCTATAAAATTAATTACTTAAAAATATGCACAAATATGCAAAAATATAAACACATATATTTATGCAGTCAAAATTGGTGTCGAACTTTTAGAAATTCTCCAATGCACAAAAACATGGTTTTACGTTAAAAATATGCACAAACAATGCGATTTCAAAAAATACATTAAAAATATGCTCTGATATTAAAATATGCAAAATATATGCAATAATATGCAAAAATTTTTATTCAAAATACAACGCCAAAGCTTCCGAAATTCTCTGAAAATTGTGATGTGAATTCATTAGTTATGCTTTGAACATTTAAATGTACAAAATTAAGTCGTAACATAAAAATATGAAAAAATATGCAAAAATATGCTCTTAAAAATTTATAAAAAAAATTTTTAAAAATTACAACGAACTTTAGAAAACTTACTTTTAGACCAATAGCATGAAATAAATCTATAATACAAAAAAAAATATGCAAAAAAAATATGCTTTGATATTAAAAAATGCCAAACCTATAAAAAAATTTGCATTAAAAATTTGTAGGAAAAGCTTGTGAAATTTTCTGCAAATTGCAATTGTATTTATGAAACGCTAAAATGTGAAAAAATATGCATCTTTACATTTATGAGAAAATCTTTTAAAAGTATTTAAAACTTCAGAAAATTTATTTATACAAGAGTATGCAATGATTCCTAAAATATGCAAAAATATGCAGAAATATGCTTCGCCATATATATGGATATAAAATTTTCTCAAAAGTTTAAAAACGCATAACTGTCTTGCGAAAAATTGCTTTTGCGACTAAAACATGCAAAAATAGACTTCCAGATTAAAGTGTTAAAATATGCTTCAATAAATGTGGTTTAAAAATTTCACAAAAAATGCTTTATAGTGAGTTTACATTTGAGCAAAATCTAGTACTTACAAGATTTAGATTAGATAAGGTAGATTTTTAGTATATTTTCGATACTTGATCACTAGATTGATTTGGTCGAAATCTACATTAAATCTAGTAAAACTTAGCGGTGCAATTATGTTTTTTTTTCTCGAAATTGCACTAAAAAACAAGCTGGCGTACTTAAGAAGGTGTGTGAATTAGCACTTTTTTTTTTCTTTAGGAAAAATTTCAATCAATGGTTTTTGTTTGGGATACGAAATCTTGACAAATGCCAAAAAAACTTGGTGTAAACGATAAAGATTTTAATAAAGATTTCAATTGAAATCGGAATTACTTTCGCCCGGGAGCCTACTCCTTAAATCCTTATTAACACTTCAATTCGAAAGTTTTTCCTCAAATAAAAAATGTATAAATGGTAGAACGATACAAACCAAATGAATATTGTAAATGTCACTTTTGTAACATTTATGGTGAAGAGCACAAATTTAATAAAACTAAATGCATAAATAAGGTGGTGTTGGTGGTTATGGTCAAGCGCAATTTTGCTGTCTTCGTTCGTGGCTGGTGTTTGCTTTTTTTTGTCTCTATAAACATATTGTTATTTTCTTAGATTTTAACAAGAAAAATAGTAACAGAAAGCTGTGAAAATTGTTTGTTGTTTGCTGTTATAACAAAACTAGCTAATCTTGGCAATACACGTACATACAAATATATAGATATATTTTGTGTCATTTCTATATAACTTTTCAATATAAAGACAAACAGTACGCCTGTCTGCCTGCCTGCCTGCCTGTTTGTATTATTTTAGAAATTGGTTCGTGTCTGTTTGCCACATTGTGTTACAAATATTAAACAAAAAAAAAAAAGCAAAAACACACACCAACAGTATTTACAGCAGCAGCAGCAGCAGCAGGACAAGCAACTTCACTCTATGTAAGACTCAAGAGAAAAATGAAAAACAAAAATAAAAATTATTATTTTTACTTTAAAGTGTTGCGCGCTCTGCATAAATTAATGTAATCGTTTGTTACCATTTTCAGTTATTGCTCGACATTTTTAGTTAATACGCGTGCTTTTTGAAGTTTTGTTTGTTCTTCACGTCCTCGTAGCAGTTTGATTTTCATTTCTGTCTTAGGGGGGTTACTCTAGAGTATTGTTTGTTAATATGTTGTCGACTTTTACGGCTGGCAAATGTTGCGGTATTCTGCGTGTTTTCTTATATTTTTTTTATATTTTCCTCTGGTTGCTTTTATTTATTTTTTTTTTGGTCTAAAGTCTTTGACTTATGCCCACTTTGGTCTACACATAGTTTATGGTAACGTATGAGACAAAAAAAAAAACGAAAAAAGACTTAAACAACTAGCAAATCTGTAAATGTCTTAAAAGTATAATTACATTAAAGCTGAAAGTTAGCGAACCTAAAGCGAACGTGTTGTAATGACAAATGAACTGAATTGCATTCGGTTTTTTTTTCTTTTGTAAAAGAAACACAAATGATTCACAAACTATAAATGAACTTAATGAAAACTAAACTGCTTATGGTGTTCTGAATTGTATAAATAGGACACAAGAGGTTAAATAAAACACAAATTTAATTAAAAAATTTTTTTAATTACCATATACATATTTAATTTAAGAAAATACATTTTTCTTTTTGTTAGATAAGAGAGTGGCTTAGGAAAATGAAATGAAATATTGTATCTTTAAGCGATTTTTTTCGTCTTCTATCGCCAAATGAAAAAAAAAACGTTTTATGAACTTATTTTATGAAAAGTCGCATTTTGTGAGTTTAAATATTTTCACGTTGTTTAATTTTGTTGTTGCCCTCTATGAGAGCAAATTAATTAGAATTTCAATAAAATTCTTTTATATGTATATTATGTTACTTATTCTGTGTGAAGCGCAAATTCATAAAGTTTGCTTAAAAAGCAGGAAAAACATTTCCATAAAGCAAGAAAAAAATCTTCAAAAACTTCTACTGAAAAAACAATTTAATATTTGTACATAGGCTGTTATTATTGAAACCCACAGATAGGTTTTTGTGATTAAAATTTGCAAAATTATTGCAGCATTCTATTTAAAAATAATAGAGAATAAACTAGCAAAAACAAACCAGTGTCAAAATGCCTAAAAAGCATTACTGGCTCCCATACGAAGTGATCCCCAACCAAGCCGAATTTACCTATAGATGGCGCCAGTAGTTTTAAAACAAATTAATTTGGTGAAATATGGCAGCCTTGTAAAACATGTGTTTTGATTCTAGGAACACAACCGGGACCAACGACGATTTTTGTTCATGTCGACGAATTCGTCGATAAGAGTTCGCTGCGTAAATTCGTCATGTGAAGCAGAACAATGATAAATTTACTCAGGGAATTCCTCTCTTATAATTGATATAATTGGTTATTGTGTGTTCAAAGAGAGAGAGAGAGAAAATTCCTCTGCATGCAAAATAGAAATAAAACTATCTCAGAGTTCGTCACGCACGACGAATTTCGTTCGACGGCGGTGTTGTGTTCATTTTCATATGCACAAATGTGCTTTATTTTTTATGACGAAAGTTCGCACCGAAAAATTCGTCGTTCATCCCAGTTGTGTTTCCAGCATAAGTCTCACGTTGCCACGTTGTTTAGTATCCTTTTTTTTTTTTTTTTTCTTTGAGCCATCGAAATAAATGTTTACGAATTTCAAAATAAAAAAGCACTCAATTCTATAATTCAGATTTCTCACAAAAAAAGAAAATCACTTAAAATCATTTTTTTTCCAAATAAAACTTTTTAAAATTGCACTTCTTAACTCCTGACTAATTATATATAATTTTCTCTTAATTTCTTTTCAGACTAAATACTCGCCTTGCAGTGTCGCTACTAGAGATGGGCACTGCTCGCGTGATTAACATTAAATGCCTATTATCATGATGTAATAATCTTGAACCTAGGTATTTGTTTTTTGATTACGTGAGAGTGCATTAAACTGTTAAACTCAAAACAAAAAACTAGACGTAAGTAAGCGTCAACAGTAGAATAACTGTAGAAAAGTGAAAGTGAAACGAGGACAGTTTTGAGTTAGCGTGAGTGTTTAACCGTAATCAGCAGTACATCGAGAGTGAGAGTGATAAATATATATATATATATATATATATATAAATCGTTGTCAATGAAAAAAATTAAAAAAAAAAAAAGCATGCTCAGAAAAAAAAAATAAAAAAATGCGGTTGCTTAAAAAAATAAAAATAAAAAAGCTCGATTATCGAAAAATAGCAAAAAAAAAGTGCTACGAAAGCTTGAAAAAAATCATATAAATAAATAAAAAAAAGTCGTGTGTGAGCTTTAAAAAAAATAAAAAAATCATTGTCAATGATGTCAATGTCATGCTCAGAAAATGTGAAATAAAAAAATCCCGGCTATCAAAAAAAAAAAAAAAAAATGCAAAAAGAATGCAAAAAAAAAAAAATAAAAAAATGCAAAGAAATATAAAAAATAAAAAAATGCAAAGAAATATAAAAAATTAAAAAAAAAATAAAAAAATTAAAAAAAAAATCATCTTCGTGAGTGCTTAAAAAAAAATTCGTGAATAAGTAAGTAAGGGCGCGTTTTTGGAAAAAAAAAAAATCATTGTCAAGTTCAAATAAAATTGGCTTGAATTTAAAAATAAATTCGTAGGTGCTTAAAAAAATAAATACGCGCTATGAAATAGCAAGAAAAAATCGTCGTGAGTGCGCTTGCTTGAAAAAAAAGAAATCTTTCTGAATAAAAGTAAAAAAAAAATCAGAGTTAAAAAAAATCAGGAAAGCATAAAAATTCGTGAGTGAGCGTG
Organism: Nowickia ferox; assembly: GCA_936439885.1. Taxonomy (NCBI): domain Eukaryota; kingdom Metazoa; phylum Arthropoda; class Insecta; order Diptera; family Tachinidae; genus Nowickia; species Nowickia ferox. The sequence goes on along the minus strand of OW387024.1, from coordinate 18,110,260 downwards.
TTTGAAAGAAAAAATCGTTGCCAAAGCATAAATAAAATTGGCACGATCTTAAAAAATAAATTCGCGAGTGTTTAAAAAAATCCTTGATTTCAAATAGCAAAAAAAAAAAAATCGTCGCGAGTGAGAGTGTTAAAAAAAAATCGTTGCAAATGAAAGAAAGCTTCAAGCTTCATCTAAGTTCATTTGAATGTAAAAAGCAAAGAAAAAAATTCGTCGCGAGTGATAGTGAATACGAAGGGCCATCTCTAGTCACTGCAATAAAGAACTTCTTGACTGCGCAAATATTATACCTAAGAAAAATTTTATGGCGAGTGACTGTTTTCTCCAAGACTATCGTTCGAAATAAAGAAATTTTCGTGAGTGTTTTGTGAGTGCATGCAAGATGTCATCTCTTATTATTGCAACTACAGCTACAACTACGGCGATAACAATATCTACAACTGCTTCTTCAACTTAATTTGTTCCGGTAAGTGTTTTGGCTCACTTTTGCTTTGTATTGAAATTTCTTTTTTTATATTAATTTTGTGCAAACAAATTTTTAATTAATTTAATTTAATATGAAAGAAAACATTATCTTAATTAAATAACTTATTGCTATAATAAACTACAACATCTTTTTATGTAGCGTTTAATTGTTTTACACAATATTTTTTCTCTTATTATAAAGTCAAATTTAAAGGAAGGGTTACTAGAATCAGTACCATAAAAATAACTTCACTTTTGCACTAATAACAACTCAATAAATAATAAAACAACAAGCAACAGCAGCAACAACAACAGACAACATGTTGGCAACAAACAACACTCCAGACCATGTTAAAACAATATCGTAAAACAAAAACATGTTACACATTCACCAGCAAAAAAATAAAATAAAGTAAAATAAAAGGAGAACACCATATAAATACATGCATACATGGTGCAAGTACATGCTACTACTATTTTTGACGCTACTGCTGCACAGTTCCGTATGCTGTTTGCCACATATGTGTGTGTGTGTCAAAATTATGTTCAATACTAGTTAGTTCCCACAAACTTGTAACATATTCAAACCAGGCATGTGCACTGCGAATGTGCAACAGAACATCAATGGCAACCATAAATATACGATTTGTAACAAACTATAATTTTTATGAACTTGCAACAATATGTTACGGGGGCAATAGGGAATAGTGCGGGTAAAGTGAGTAGTTTTAAACACTCACTAAACCTTTTTTTTTTGCCGAGTGGAAAAAAGAAAACTGAAGAGTCCCAAAAAAAAACATGCAGCAATTTAAAGTAACGGAAAAAAATTTAAATTGACGAAATTAAAAAAAAAATTATAAACAAAGTGACTTTTAAATCGCGTTTGTGATAAACTTTATCCACATGAAGAGCAATGTTTCCTTCTTTTTCAATATTTTTTAAGAATCTATTTCCTAGTGGAATGGATGTCTTAAACCCACCTTTTTTATTTCTGCTTCAATTTTTAGAAATAATGCAAGTTCAGTTGTAATAATGCATGATTCACGCCCATCTCTAATATGCCGCGAATATTAAGACATAGTAATCAGCCTTTTTTTCTTCCTGTCATATCTGCACAACCTACAAAATGGTAAATAAACCCCAGTGAAATATTTAGCACTGAAATTCAAGCAAATCCTCCATACAAATGTTTTATAAAAAAAATTTCTCTTTACCAAAACTTTTGCTGGGTTACCGTATTCACACCATCTTCAGCAGCCTTAAAATTAAGGCAAAGGAGAAAGAAATTTGCATTGACAAAGCAAAAAAAAAAAAAAAAGAAACTTTGCACAAATTTATGCTAATGTTGAACAAAACCAACATGTTACACATTTTTTCTTTAACGATCATGATCAAGATATTAAAGAAAGTGATCTGCTCAAGTGTGTAGAGTAGGGTAGAGTAGATTAAATTGAAATTTAATGCAACTACAAAAGGATAATGATGACTTTTTTTTGTTCCAACTTCAAAAATAAAAAGAAGCTCTTGCCAAGAACACAAGTACGAGTATTAAGGCGTTAACTTGAAAATTATTGTGCCATGTGAAAATTGGTAGTTTTGCATGATAGTCGGACTAGTAGTAGTATTGAACTGAGACTGATATTGAGAATACAAAGTTCTCATTACATACAACATGGTATGGACTTTTGCAGTAGCAGTGTATTTTTTTTTTGTGCATTTCCACATAGAAAGAATACATTTGAAGCTAAAAAAGTGGTAACTAATAAGTAAAACAATATTTTTTTGTTTGAAATAAAAGTACTGAATGAAACTAATACATACAAATATTGGGCAGAAGTATGAGATTTACAAACAAAATTATAGAAATCATTTAACTTTTTTTTAGTTTTAGTCTTAAAAATCATCGATTGCTATAAATCTGAAGTAAAAAGGAAAAATTGCTAAAGTCGAGATAAGCTAATTTTAAGTTATTGGTGTACCCCTGTAATCTCCATATTAAAAAAAAAAGAAAATTTTAGTTATTCTGTGTGATTTTTCAGGAAGTTATAGCGCAATGACTTGCTTCTTATTTTTTTGGGGGTTTCGTACACCAAAGGTGAAAAAGGACCCCTATTGCTAGAGCCTGTGAACATTAAAGTTATGGACCTGAAATTTTTACAGAATATTTACAACGTTGGCTGCTTCAAGAACAACAAACATATGACAGTTAAAAAGTAATGGGTGTTCTGAAGCGAGCATCAAAAAATGTTGAAATCCGAATGTAATATACGGAAAATTATATCGTGCCATAACCTCAAAAAAAAAAAGAAAAAAAAGCGACAAAATTTTTGAACTTCACTTATCTCTTAGAATGTAGCGCACATTTATTTGAAAAAGCAGCGTACAGAGTTGTAAATCTTAGAAAGTGTTATCGTTTGAATAAATATTGATATTGTTGGCAGCAATTTACGTTAAACAAGCAACAAGTAAGCATTTACTTTACATAAATAATTTCTTTATTATTTTCTTCCAACAACTCTCAAGAACAAACATACTGCATAATGCAACGAAATTTTTTAACAAAAAATAAAAATAAAACCTAAAACTTCTATACAGGAGACTATCACTATACACTGTCCATATGTTTGTTATGTGTATCAGGTGGTAAATTGCAAATAACTTGTTTATAGTTAAGATAGTTGTTTTTATTATTTAGTTGTTGTTGGCCTTGTTGCAAGTGTTAATATTTATTTCTTTAGAAAATATTACTCCGGAAAAACTTGTCTGGTGTTTGTGTAGGACTTTTTGTTGCTTAATTCTTCCCTTTGAAGGTGTGGCCGGCTGGCTTAAGTCGTCCAATGTATGGTAGTTTTTGCTTTGGCTTGTAACTCTTTAATTTTGTTTTATATTAAAATTTTTTTTTTTCTTGAATTTCATATTCTTTTTATGAAGCTGTTCGTAAAAGAAAAAGGAGGTGTTATAAATGGCAAATTATTTAATGTTGTCAATTAAGGTGTAAACACGACGGTTTGTGCCCAGGGTTGGTTTATGCGGCTGCCTACTACACGCAGGCATTCAAGTAGAATCTGGGTTAGAAATATTAAAATTTAACTTCCACTTATTGCGATATTTTTTTTATTTATTTAATCATATTTACAACATTAATTAAATTTTATTTCGAATATCAATTAAATATTTTTAAAAGTACATTTTTCAAATGTTATTTTAGTTTGATTTTAATAACTTTATCTTAGCATTAGCACTATATACTAACGACAATGTGTTTAAATTCTTAAGTCTCCTTTTAAGCATGACAAGCTAAACTTCATTTTAAATTCATTATGAATTTTCATGTGTCTAGTAAAATTTGCTAAAGCGAACTCATGCGTTTTCAAGCCGTACAGTGCACTGTTACACAGTGTACAGTAAGTAATTAGCTCACCATATAAGCGTAAGGTTTAATTAAAATGAAATCAGTGGCATCACTACAAATATACAAAAGCAGACGGGCAGCTAAATATTTCAGCTGTGAGACTGCAATTGCTCCAAATCTCTCTCTGTGTGTGTTTATGTGTGGAAAATGTGGTGGTGAACAAACAAATGTTGAATGTGAATCTATATAGTGTATGTTGGAAACAAAAAATTAGTAACACTAGTCAACTAAAATGTCTAACTAAGAAGGATTAAAAATTTATTAAAGAAAAGTAAGCAAAAAAAAAAAAAAAAAACACACAAACAAACAAATCTAGTGCCTTGCTTGATTGTTTGGTTGCTGGCTTTTGTGCACTTGTTAGTTTAAGACATAGATTTTCTTTTGCTCCAGGATGATAATTCTAGTAAAGTCTTGCGATGCTGATGCGAATGCTGATGCGAATGCTGATGGTAATGGTGATGTTGATGACGATGACTTTGCTTAGTGGCTTTGGCGTATCTTTTTGGTTTGTTTGTTTGTTTTGTATGTTTGATTATCATTTTTATTTTGAGTTAAGAGAGATGGCCATGGGAAGTAGTGTAGCCTTATCGCCTTGTCTGTATATTGCTTTCTTCAGACGCACGTAGTCGTTTCGTTGCATGTGGCGATTAAAATTGGCATTTTGACAGACGTATAATTAGTGCAGCTGCCTTGCTTAAAATACACATTTTGTTGCTGTATTTTTTTAGTTATAATTCTTTGTATTAATATGTGTCTATCGAAGAGATTTGGGAAAATTTATATGCTATGCAAAGCTATTTTCAGCTTTTATTTGATTAACATTTGACATGAAATGCAATTGGTTGCAGAAAACAGGGACGACATTTATAAAAGATAAATTACGGCCTACAGGGTTGGTTGTTTGTGTTTTTTATTATATTCTTATAGAAACTGTTAATAATAATTTTTGGTTAGTTAACAAAATGTGTCTTTTTGGAAATTTCTCGTACAATAAGGTTCCGTACACCAGAGATGAAAAGGAACCCTATTGTTTTCGCTACTCTGACCGTCTGTCTGTCACAGGCTGTTTTCTAGAGAACCGTAAGAGCTACGGACCTGAAATTATGACAGAATATTTAGAATTTGGGCCGCTACAACAAAAAAATTTATGACAGTTAAAAATTATAGGGTATCCTAAAGCGAGCAACGAAACATTTTGAAATCCTAATTTAATATACAGAAAATTATATAAAGACAGTTGAAATTTACAAGGTTAGTCACCCTTATCGGGAATAGAAATTCACGTGAAATTTGTTTCCCTTCCCTAAAATTGTGATCGCCAATGTTTGCATTGTTATTGTTGTTGTTGTTGTTGTTTCAACATAATATTTTTTAATTTTGTTCGCCATTTTTCGTTCACGAGAAATATTTCACGTGAGCAAAATGTTCGCCTTTTATTCCCGATAAGGGTGAGTGTATTTTTATGCAGACTACACTAAATTATACTAAAATTAATTTAAAAATAAAATAAAATTAAAGTGTATTCTATCAGTTAATGTAATTTTGACAGCTTGCTGTATCTTGGAAACCGTAAGAGGCAAACGCTTGAAATTTTCAAGAACGCTTAAATTAAAAAATTTCAAAATGAAAAAATCGCCCAACTGAAGCAGATCGCCGAACCGGAAAAAAATCGCCGAAAACCGAAAAAAAATTGCCAAACGAAAAAAAGCGCCAAACTTAAAAAATCTATAAAACTAAACATAAATCGCTAAAACCAACAAAATCCTCGAAAAGAAAAAAACGCCAAAAGTAAAAAAACGCCAAAACTAGAAAAAGCCAAAAGTAAAAAAATCCCAAAACCCGAATAAAAATCTTAAAAGCGAAAAAGTGCCAAAAATAAGAAAAACCGCCAAAACTAGAAAAATCTAAAAAACCGGAAACAAAGTTTACCGGGTACTTAATTTTTTTTTTACATCAGGTAAGATATTTTATTATATAGACTGAAGTTCGTATAATATTACATGCATATGAGTGCAATGTCCGTAGGGAACCCTCCAAGTGCGAGTCACAGTCGCATTTTACTGATTTTTTTTTGAATGCAGCAAATTTTATGTATATGAAAAAATTTAAATTACAAAAACCAAACATATATAAAATTTGTCAAAGCTTACGGTTTTGTTTTACAAAATAAGGCCCAATGTGTCACAATTTCTTTCCCACAAGCTTCTTTGTGTGGTAAATTTGCCAAAATGCTTGTGTCTTAAGTCTTTTGTTTTCCCTTGTTGCTGCAGTCCATCCATTTTTTTATTATGTTTCTAATTAAATTTTAATTTTTAGTGGCGTTTAATTCAATTAACAAAATTACAAATTTTCGAAATGTCAACAATTATCTTTCTATTGTTTTCTTGCTTCTTCTAATTTAATCCTTTAGTTTTCACCTAATGAAATGTTTGTCAACAATTTGAAAAATTCTTTAAGGAATTCAAACGCTACATCATTTTTTATGTCTTAAATAATGGCTTGAGCGTAATATGCGTTAATCTGTTTGTTTGTTAACGTTTAATGTTGTACCGACATTTATAACATTCACTTGTACTGTGTTCGTTCGTTCGCACAGAAGGAGCAACAGCAAAAAAAAAAAAAAAAAAACATTGCCAAAAATGATTAACGTTCACCCAACAGAAACAAGAAACCTCTCTACACATGACTGTAATAAAGGTATGATTACTATAAGATAATACTAAAATACAAAGTATCATTTATAGTCATGGTGTTATATTACACGTGTGTCACCGCAACTGCAGGCAGCAACTGCCAGCAAGTGTTCGAACACAACTCAAGTGTGGTATAAAGGGTATCACATGTATAATTTAATGCTTAATTAAGCTTGTAATTAATTGAATGATGTTTAGTGGCTTGGGAATTACCCTGAATTAAATTGACATTTAAACACGCTCGTAGCTTTATCGTGTTGTTTCTTTTAGGTATTATTTCTCTATGAAAAAAAAAACCCTTATAAGGCAACTGGTATCTATTGCAGAAAACAATAATAAATAATGCGTTATTGCTTAGCAGCAGAATTTGTTGTTGAGTGCCTTAAGAACTATAAACTAGATTTGGTTTCTTCTTCCAGCTGATGCAGTTATATAAAATCGTATTACTCTATATATGGATTTGCTGTGAATCTCAAGTTCGACTCTATAAAAACAAAAGAGAGTAACCTTTAATTTACAGCCAGCAAACAAACAAACTTTTGCTTTTCTTAAGCACATTCATTTGGCTGTGAAGGAATCTTATGATTATCTACTTGTATTTCATTTACGTTTTTATTGCCATATTTTAAGCCATAAATCATTATGGTCTATTTAAATTGAATTTTAATTATTTGAAAATTTTCTGGTAATAAAATTTATGAAGCAAATCATTGAAGGCGAAGTGTAGGCACCGTACGTAAAGTTATAAAGACTATAATAAAATAAATAGTTATACAAAACTCTAGACAATACTGAACTAGATTACACTAATATACAACAGAATAGACTATTGTAGACAAAAAAAGCTAAAGTAGAATGGAATACGTAAGTGTAGACCAAAACAGCTGGTGTAGAATTTATACTGTTCGTTAGTATCGTGAAACAAAGCGATTTTTAGGTTTCCATATAGATGCCAAAGGTGAAAAGGAACCCTATTGTTTCGCTAGGATGTTCGTCCGTGTGTCTGTATGTCTGTCACTGATTGTTTTCTCGAGAACCGTAAGTGCTACGGAGCTGAAATTTTCACAGAATATGTAAAACGTTGGCCGCTCCCAGAACAACAGTTAAAAATTAAAAGGTTTTCTAAAGCGAGCAACGAAGAATGTTGAAATCCTCATGTAATATACAGACAGTTATATCGTGCCATACCTGCCAAAAAAGCTTAAGCGACATAATTTCCGAACTTAATTTTTTTATGAAAATCGATTACTTGCGATCGTAAATATTCGATCATCGCCAAAAAATTATGTAAGAAAATAATATTGCTTAAGCTTTTGTTTTTGCGGTTATGGGAAATGTTCAAAGTTATTTTTATACATACACCATTTAACACTGAAATTTAAGAAAATCTAAAGTAAAGGGTTTTTTTATCAGTTAATGTAATTTTGACTATGTAACTTCGACAACTTGCTGTTTCTGGGAATCCGTAAGAGGCAAACTCTTGAAATTTTAAAAAACGCTAAAACTAATAATCCCAAAATTAAAAAATTGTCAAACCGAAAAAAATCGCCAAAACGGAAAAAACGCGAAATTAAAAAAAACTAAAACCAGAACAAATCGTCAAAAACCAAAAAAAAAAGTCACCACAATAAAAAAAACGCTAAAACTAAAAAAGCCCAAATTAAAAAAATGCCGAAACCAAAAATCGCCAAAATGAAAAAAGCGCTTAAATGAAAGTATATATTACCAAACAAAATAAATCGTTAAAGTGAAAAAAAAAACACCGAAAGTAAAAAAGGTCGCCAAAAAAGCTAAAAAAAATCGTCAAAACTAAAAAAAGCTTAAACTAAAAAATTGCTAAAACTAAAGATATGTCTAAAAAAAATTAAAGAAATCGTTAAAGAACCAAAAGAAATCGCCAAAACGAAAAAAATCGCCAAAACCTGGAAAAGCGCATCAAATTAAATCAAAATAAGCGCTTGTACAAAAAATTGCCAAAAACAAAAAAAAAAGTCGCTCAAACTAAAAAATCGCTAAAGCTTAAAATATGTATGTATTGTAAAAAAAAATTGCCAAAAACCGTAAAAACGCAAAAAAAAAATAAGAAAAGCGCCAAAACTAAAAAATCGCTTAAAATTAATATATGTATTCTTCAAAGACAACAAAAACCTCAAAACCCGAAAAAAAATCTTCAAATCGAAAAAAGCGTCAATACTAAAAAATCTCCAAAAACCGAGAGAATCGTCAAAACGAATGAACTTCCGTAAGGATCCCTCCGTGTGCGAGTCAAGGTCGCACTTTATTCAGTTTAATATTTGAAATTTGTAATTGAATAAAAATTACTTATTTTTCTGTGTATAACGGATTAGCTTAGCAGCGAATAGAACAGTGTAAATAGAATAGAGACTAGTAGAGTAAACAGTAGATTAGATTGCAACCAAATAGGCTAGTGTGCACCAGCCGCCGTATTCTGTAACTCGCCAAATCTAAAGCTAAATTCAGTCTCTTAAATGTTGAACAAATGCAAGATTAACAAATTTTGGCAATACACGTTTGAAAATTGTATTGCGAGCCGAAAATCGATAAATTGACTTTTTAGCGATAGAGGCTTAACTTAAGCGAAGACAGAACAAGCTGTCTAGTATAACAAAGAAAAAAAAAACACTAAAAAAATTTGTTACTCTAAATTAGAACAGAAAAGAATCAACCACCATACTAGAATAGAATTGATTATAGTAGATCAGCAAAAATAATCACATGTGTATATGAACTAGCGTACTCGTATACCCCAACTCAAGTTGTTATCTATTCTACTCTTGCACGATGTAGGGTACACCATTATACTTTGCAAAAATAAAGCGGAAAAATAGTTTATAACCTTTGAAATTATAGCAATTTGTAAGCAACTTTGTTAACATTTATGTGAGGTTTTCAATAATGCTACGTTTAGTCTCTTTAAAATTTCGCAGTTCAGCTATGATATTCTTTTTAATTTTTTCCAAAAGTCTAGTAAAACAGCGCCATAATACAGGAAATTATAGTTTAACAGACAATTTGTAAAGCTGTAATCTGTAAATAATGTTTAGCCATAATTTTTTAAAGCAAAGTCTTAAGTATCTCTAAAGCGATATAGAAAAATTTTGAAATTATGTTGAATAAACAAGCATTAAACTTCTTTTAAAATTTGTTTTTTCTGCAAATATTTATAGGTCTCTTACACTTTAGGTAATGAAAACAACTTTTAGCAAGCGCAAATATTTTGCGGCAACAGCTACAGTTTCTTGTAGCAAATAAACTACAAATTATTAGCTATTAATAGATAATAAAAATGCAATGACTCTTAAAATTTTTTAATAAAACTTTAAAGTACTAAAAAATGTAAAGCACAAGTGTGCATAAATAAACCTGCTTTAGTTTGCTTAACTATTTTCCTTTTTTTCTTTTTTTTTTGGTATTGGGTCTCATGAGAGTTTGCCAGAAACTAAGGTTTAGTTTTAAAGCCTTTTTCTTTAACCAACAAATGCTCTAAATTTGGTTTTAATAATAAAAATATGTATTGTTGTTTTTTTATGAACTCAAAGAAAAGTTTACAATTTAGTCTATCTTTCCATCTTCTAGTAGTTTAGTTTAATGTCGATTTCATTTCAAGATCTATTTTAGTTTTTATGTTTATTATTTTTTTTTTGGACATTTGCTGTCAGTGTCATCCTATTAGGGCATAATAGATTTTAATAAGGTTTCTTTTTAGCATTAAGTTTAAACTGATATTGATGCCACTAAATTCATAAAAGGTTAATTTTACCACAAGACAGCTTAAAATAGATTAACAATGGCATTATGCCTACAAACGTTAGTACTCGTATGTATGTATGTACGTTTAATATGGCCAAACTTGTGACAGTTTTAAGGAAATTATTATTATATATTTATATATTTTTTGCTGCAGATATAATATAATGTAATGGCAAGAGATCTGGATAAAGTTTGTGCTTTATTTTAGAAATTTGTGTGGGTAAAACAAAAGATTTAAGACACAAACATTTTGAGGGCAGTTTTATTAAAGTGGTCATAAATAGAATAAAAAAAAAACAGAGAGCATTTTAAGGAATGTGACACTAAGTAAAAGCAAAGTACAAACAACACTAACTTAGCACGTAGTCCAGGACCCCCCCCCCCCCCCCCCCCTTATAAGTGGAAGTTGTTAAATGGAAATGGATTTATGTCTGACTTACGACAGACACTTTTTGAATTACTGTTTGAAATATATTTCTGCCCTAGAAACAAAAAACTTATGACATGAATTTTTTTAAATCACTGTGAAAAAGATATCTCTGTCATAAAAACAAGACTTGAGACATAAACTTTTCAAAGCACTGTTTGAAATAGATTTCTGGCCTTATAACAAAAGACTTAGCACCCAAACCTTTTTTATGTCAGTATTTGAAATGAATGTCTAGCATAAAACAAAAGACTTAAGAGTGAAACTTTTTAAATGTCTGAAATAGGTTTCTCCTTTAAAATCGAAAAACTTTTGGACCGAAACTGTTTATATCAGTATTTGAAATGGATTTCTGTCATAAAAACAGAAGACTTAAGAGAGAAACTTTTTCAGCACTTATAAAATAATTTTTAGCCCTTAAAACATAAGACCGAAACTTTTTTTAGTTGTAATGGATATCTGTCATAATACCAAAAGACTTAGGACAGAAACTTTTTAAATCTGTTTGAAATAGATTTTTGAGATAAAATCGAAAAACTTATGCCGAGTACACACTATGGCATTTTGTGAAACCGTAACATAATATGAAAATGACACCACAAGAAATGCCAGATGGGTACTCCGAATTAGGAAATAAACTTCTTTTAATCATTGTTTGAAATTTATTTCTGCCATATAAAACAGAAGATTCCAGAAATGGAAATGGATTTGGAATTGGAAATGGATTCCTGTCATAAAAATAAAAGACTCGGAGTATAATTTTTTTTAAATCATTATTTGTAATTCTTGTCTGTCCTAAAAACTAAAAACTTAGCACAGCAGCTTTTCATAAATCACTAAAATAGATTACTGCCATAAAAACAAAAGACTTAAGGCAAAAACTTTTTCTGACAAAAACTTCCCATATTCAAATTGAATCTTTCATTAGCAATTACTGTTCATTTTTCCACAATATTTGCCAATATTATTATGTATTTTGCGGTTTAATATTTTAAAACATTATTTGTTTTGACTTAATTTCATGTCAATTACTTGATAAACTATTTACGGTATGTTTTCTTAATGTCGACTTCACTGCTATGCCACAAATAAACAAACAACCAAACAGCAACATCTTAACCATGTGAATGTCGTATGCTACATATTTACTTGCAATAATGTTGTTTGCTCCAACAGTTGATTCCTTGAAGTATTTTTTACTGCATTTCTTTTTTTTTTTTTTTGCTCAGCAGTTTTTTGTTGTGGTATTTGCTAAATGGGTAGGCAGCATAACAAATGTTCATTTATGTTCATCTCAGATTTTAGCATACGTTGTTTGTTTTGTTGAGACTTTGTTGAGCAAGAAGATATAAAAACATAAAACATTTCCATTTACTGTCATTATGTTTAAAGCAATTACACTTGCTAGTTTGTTAAAGATGAAATGACCAACCAATATACTTGGCTCTGATACATTTAAAAGATACTGTTGTTACAGACATAATTTTCAAATTATTCCCATGACAAGTGTAGACATTTAGTTTTAATAAAAAAAGGCAATAAAAAGTTTTCTTTCATTTTTCTTGTTTTTGTATAAGTGGCACTTTGAATGGTTATATTTTGTCTATTTAACATGAAGTGCTAGGAAAAAGAGGAGAAGGTTATTAAGGAAAATTATTTGCACGAGTGATAATTTTTGTATTAAAAAAGAAAGAGTTTTGCATGTTTGCAATTGCAAAATTTAAAGTTACTGGGGGATTTAAAGTTACTGGGAGAAATATGGTATTATTTAAAAATAATATGTTGTCCCTAAGCCGGTTAAAACCTTCTTTCAGCTCTTTTCAACACTTGAAACAAAGACCACAAATAAAAACAAACACAACCTAAGGGATAAAACTGACTCATTTGAAATCATACAAACTATTTGAAGTGCGAACCAATTTTCTTTTAAGATCCATATCATTCACGACAAAAGCCGCCTGTAACAACAAAATCTTCTAAAGGAAAGAACTCCACCTTTAACTCTACCGCCTCCACCACCTTCTTATAATGCTTTTCGATCTTGTTTTTTTTCCTGGCTGCAAATACCGATAGATATAAAACTACAAAAAAACATAAACAAAATGCCTTGAATATTCCAGTGAGGAAAACAAACATTGCCAAACTAACCATGATCGTGTGCAACAGCTAAATTAACATAAAAAACAATTAAGGCTATCATCAACAACTTCAGCAAAAAAAGGGGGCAAACACATACAGATGAAATCAATTTTTTTTCTTGAAGAAAAAAAGCCACTGCTTGCAGTTATTGCACCATGGGCTGATATATAACAATAAGTTATTATTTAAACATAAATTATATTACCACAGTTTTTGTTTAACTCCAGCCCATTGTGCTTACTTTGCAAATAACGAAAATTCTAACTGATTTTGGTGTTTATGTTGTTGTTGCTGCTGCTGGTGCTTTGTGTTGTGCTGCTGTTGTTTATGTTGTTATGCACATTCGGCGAGAGATAGCTAAATTCCAATACCACCAATATTTTGCCAACTTTATTAGCTCATGCAAAAATTCAAGTAGTTTTTTCGTTGTATTACAATTTTGTATTTTCGTTAAAATTTTTATAAATTTTTTTCCCTTGTTGTCTCTTTATTTTACCTGGACTAATGTTGTTGCTGCTGCTGCTGCTGCCGCCGCTTTTGCTGTTTTTTAGTTGTTTTATCAAGATAGTCTAGAAAATCCTTTAGAACAATTTTGTTTGTGGTATCAACCCAAGAAGGCGTTTTATTTTGTAAATTGAAAATAAAAGAAAAACGTATACATTTTTTTTATCAAAATATTCGCATCTTTTTGTGTTTTAAAGGAAGCTGAAAGGCAAAATGTATTACATGTTTATAAAAGAATTTGTTATAAGGTGCTTAAAATGTAAGCAAACTTAACCATTGGCCATAAAGACCAAACACCCCAGCAGCATGCTGGTCTTGCACAGTTAACTAAAATAACAAGTCTATAAATTTTGGTATTCATTGAGTCTGTATTGCGAAAAAGTGTTAAAATTATATAAATTGTCTTAACATGTAATTAAAATGAAATAAATAAATAATTATTAAAACACCATTTTTTTTAAATAAAGATCAAATGCAAGTAAGAGTAGTATTAATAAAAAAAAATAATTCTTGAAATCATTTAATAAAATGCTAACTAGACGTAAGTCGATCAAGTTCACTAGTTCTTTTTTGAAAAAAAAAAACTGATCATTTCAAGTTTCTTTGTTACTATGTTCATCAGAATAACTTGCTATATAATTTTTGTTTTTTGGTATTTGTAACATTAAATAATTAATATAACAAGTAAAAATTTAGAAAAAATCAAAAATCAACTTTAAACCGTTAAAAATCCTCAGTGGTCATTCGAAGTGAAAAATCATAAGAGATTTTCAAATACCTGTCGAATAATACCCATTTTGATATAGTTCGCCGACTTTTTATTTTTTCATATTCACAAAATGGCGTCTGCTGGCCGCCATATTGAATTTTGACTGCTGTCATATCTTTAGTGACCCTGATATACACCATAGCCTTGCTTCAATTTTTCAAAAATAAAATACAATTTGCTTTTAGGGTTCTGTACACCTACACCAAAGGTTAAGAGGAACACAGGCTGTTTTCTCAAGAACTTTTCATAGAATATGTAACACTTTGGACGCTACAACAACAATTATGTTAAAAATTAAAGGGCATTCTAAAGTGAGCAGTGAAAAATTTTGGCATCCTAATGCAATATATAGACACTTCAAATTTTAAAAAATTGTTTATTTTTATGCAGACTACAACAATCAAGAAATTTATTATTCGACATATTGTCATAATTATATTGTAAGTGAAATTTATTTGCTGGTGGTTAAGAAAGGTCTATATGCATTTCATTGTTGCTTTAACAAATCGTCAGTAGACTTCAACCACACATTTTGAACAGTCACATAAGATAAGAGGCTTGTGACTGTTCAAAATGTGTGGTTGAAGTCTACTGAGAATTTGTTAAAGCAACAATGAAATGCATATAGACATCGCTTAACCACAAGCAAATAAATTTCAGACTACAACAATGAACACTGAAATTTATAAAATCAAAATTAAAGGGTATTCTATCAGTTAATGTAACTTTGACAACTTGCTGTATCTTGGAAACGGTAAAAGGCAAACTCTAAAACTAAAAAATCCCAAAATCAAAAAATCGCCAAATCGGAAAATTCGCCAAAACCCGAAATAAATCGCTAAAACGAAAAAAAAATTAAAATCCCAATCTCTAAAACTAAAAGCGCGAATAACCGAAAAACCGCCAAGACTAAAAAATCGCCAAAAACCGAAAAAATCGCTTAAACGAAAAAAGTGCCAGGCCTTAAAAAACCGCCAAAATTAACAAAATCGACAAAACTAAACTAAAGCGAAAAAAACTGAAAAAGTCGCCAAAAGTAAAATAAATTGCCATAACTAAAAAAATCGCCAAAAACAGGAAAAACTCGCCAGAAAGAAACAAAAAGCGCCAAAACTCAAAAAATCGCCAAAAACTAAAAAATCGCCAAAAACTGAAAAAATTGCTAAAACGAAAAAAAGTTCTATAAATTAAAGATTGGGGTTCTAAAACTAAAACTAATAGAAATCGTCAAAACTTAACTAAACCGCCAAAAAAAAACGGCAAAACTAAAAAATTAACAAAAAAAACGCTAAAGCTAAAAAATCGCCAAAAACTGGAAAAACTTTCCTAAAAGGAATAAAAAACGTCAAAACTCAAAACTCGCTAAAACTAAAATAAGTCGCCAAAACTAAACAAAAAGCGCCAAGACTAAAAACTCGCCAAAAACGTCAAAATTAAAATATCGCCAAATAGAAACAAAAAGCGCCAGAACTAAAACAATCGCTTAAACTAACATAAATTGCCAAAACTAAACAAAAATCGCCAAAACTATTAAAAAAAAACGCAGAAACTTAAAAAATCGCCAGAACGAAAAAACGCTAAATCTTAAAAAAATGGGCAAAATCGAAAAAAGTTTAGTGGGTATTTAAATTTTTTTTTAATATCTGCATCAAATATCAGATATTTGAATAAATACATACATACATATCTAGTGTCCCTACGGATCCCTTCGTGTGCGAGTCAAAGTCCCTTTTTTACTGAATTTATTTAAAATCATGAGTGCCTATTTAATATTTATGTACCTGCATTATTCAACTTTTGAAATTGAGTGGTAGAAAATTTGCATTTTTTACACCAAAATCCCACTGTGTCGGGGTATACGAAATCGGCTTGATTCGTTTTTGGCCTCAGAAAATGAGCGCAAAATCTGCAAGTCGCTAGAAAGATAGGGAAAGTTCATAGCTTTGAAGAAATTGATATTGAATACAAGTCCTTAATTCTTAATGCTTAATCCTTATCCTTAGTCCTTAAACCTTAATAATATTATAAATGTGAAAGTGAGTTTGTTTGTTTGTTACGCTTTCATGCCCAAACCGCTAAACCGATTTGGAAAATTATTTCAACAATGTCAAGTTACATTACCTGCGTCCAATGAAGCATATTTTTTATCCGCGTCGGAACCGGATTTTTTTTTATTTTAGGTACGGATTTTTTTCGAAAAACATCTTTGAGCTGGGGGGTTACTATGTAACTCGATTCGAAAGTATAAACAGCTCGAAAGTTGTATTCGATCCGAATTTAAACTCTTACCATGTAACAGTTTCGGATCGAGCGAAAGGTGCTGCCACATATTGAAATAATTTTGGCACTACTTTCGAATGTATTATTCAACATTGGCAGCATTTATTACGCAAAATGTCAAAACAATAAAAATAATAATAAAAAAAGTAAACAAAAAATATTTGTGCGATATAAAAATGGATACGGTTGCCCTTTGGATGGAAAATGAAAAATGAAAAAAAATGAGCGCCAATGAGATCAATAATTGAACGTGTGTTTGGTGTGCTAAAGGGAAGATTTCGTTGTTTGCTCGCAGCACGAAAATTACATTATGTACAGGAAAAGGTCGCACAAATATTGAATGTATGCTGTTCATTACACAATATTTGCTTAGAGCATAATGTCGAACTCCCTCCAGAAATAGTGAATAATGAAGAAGAAATGGAATTGGCCCCAACAACTGCTTTAGATTCTCAAGATAGAAATCAGTTCTTAGCCTTAGCCCAAGCTTTAAGAGATCAAATAAAAGACAATTTATAAAATATTCATTCATTTATTTCCACTGAAGTTTTTACTAATTCATTTATAGTGGTTTTAGGAAAGATAAAAAAGCTTAAAGTTTAATATAACATACTTACATACTAGAAAACAATGGTAGATATAACTTATAAATTTCGATTTCTTTCAATTTCTAGCATCTCTCTCTTTAAATCAAGTTTTGCAAGTTTAAGTTTTTGATTTTCTATGCTCAACTTCATTTCATGGTCGAATTTTCTTTTTGCAAGCTTATAATTTTTTTCTGCTATATCCACTTGTCTTCTTTTGTATCTAACTAAAGATTTTAAATTGCTGTTGACCTCTTCCAAGAGTGATATGGAGCGCTTGTGGTACTCCATTTGACCATTCACTTGCTTTTCCAGCAATGTTTTTTTGGCACAGCGCGATTGAATGGTGATCGTCGTATGATGGGCGTGCGCGCAGCTGACGAACAACGCGGTGGGGAAGGAGCAGGCACCAATTCATCCGTCTCCCTCAGATCATTTGTTATGCAGTTGAGCATATGTGCAACATCTTGCTCGACGTTGTTACTGCTTGTGGCCGTACCAATGTCGTCGCTGGTTGAGGGGGTACTGTTGCTTACACCAAATTTCCGGACCCCATTCATGCCATTAACCGCCTCCTTCATTTCAAGCAAATCAATTACACCTTCTTCGAGTGCGGTAAATGAACACATTTTTGCCGGGCCACCGCCTGTGCCCGAAAAATTATTGCGGTTCTTCCGCAATTGGGCCTTAAGATGGGTCTTATGATCTGCCCAAACCTAAGCAAAAAAAATTTATTTCCATTTATGGGTAAACTATATATTATCTACTTTTTTCCAACCTACCACTTCCCGCATTGGCGGACCGGCTGCATTCAGATCTTCTGCCAATCGTTTCCATAAATTGTTGGTGGCTTGTTTGGCGTCCGGAGCTTTTATATAGCCCTTAGCCAACTGCGGATGCTCTGTCATAAAGTTGAGCATAATTTCAAATTGCCTTTGCTTCGTATTTATATGTTTTGTAGCATTTTCCCTATTGAAAAAGATTTTTATCTACTAATATATGTACATAAATTTAACAAATACATACATTTTCAGCGTTCGGTGTCGATGTTTTGATTTATTTAAGTTTTTTTATATTTTATCCGTTAGCTCAAAATCAAACGAGTACAAATGCCAACTTTCGAGCGACTTTGACATCTACATTCGAAGTACATAGTAATGCACATCCGAAAGTAGAGTACGAATATCCGATAATCGGATACGGCAACCCGAAAGTATCAAATGTATCTACGAATTCGAGTTAGTTGGTAGGAAAAATCCGTATCCGTAATATTTAACTTTCGAATCGAGTTACATAGTAACCCCCTGGTCAGGGTAATTTTCGCTTCGGGTTTGATTGTTTAACCAGTTTAAAACGCGATTTTTATGTATATGTTCAACTGAAGAATGCAAGCAAAGGCGCGAGTAGAAGCTGGTATTATAATAAATATTAAATGTAATCAATTTCAATATCTAATTTTTTTATAAAATATGATGAAATTTGTTGCATTTTTGGCAACTTTTTTGATCTGATTTTCTGCTCCAGGGCTCTTTTCATGCAAGTATTTTTATGAAAAAATGCTTAAATGTTAATTAGGTATAACTCAATTTATATGAAATTTTTTTGCATTCAATTTTTGTTCCTTAGATTTTCGAGAAGAGATTTGTTAAAAAATTTCATTGATTAAAGGAGAATTAAAAAAGAAATGCACGAAAAAATTTGATGCCATAAATTTAGTCTTAGTGTGTAAATTTTTAATGGGCTCAAAGCTTTTTTAATAGTATCATCAAAGCTTTTAGCCAAAGTATGCATCTTAGTCCTTGTGATTGCATTTTTATGATTATTGACGAAAAAATGATGGCAAATTTTTACTTCTTTTATGGGACATTTTGATGACAAAGTTGTTAAAGTGAATATTTTTTTTTTTTTTTTTTTTGAATAGTGCTTGATAAAGTAGTTGTAAATTCAATTAAATTTATTTTTATTTGTGCTGTTAGCAAGTGTCATAATAAAAAATATCCCATTCTCTCTTTCGAAAAAAAAACAAAAATCAAAGCATAAACATTATATTAGTTTACAAAATCTGATTTGGTAAAGCTATTGTGGTCTATAGAAAAAAAAATTCAAAAAAAAAAAATTAACACGATTTTTGCATTTGCTTTAAATTTAGACTTTGTTGCTGTTAATGCTGGCATTAATGGCATTAAAGTAACGCACTTCTTTCTTTTTTCTATTTCTTGCAATTACAATTTTAATGACTCAGAAATTAAATGCGGGTAAACTGAGTCGACCGACATGTTCAAAAAAATAAAACGAGAACTAATCGCCTGAACATGAACACTTCCACATACAATTTTGCCTGTGCTTCACTTTTCTCAGTCTGCTGCATTTGTTTGCCGGTGTTACATGATTTGAACAAACACTTAATGTAAATGTTGCAAATTTAGTTTGGTTGTTGTTCGTAAGTTAAGCAGAAATTAGCTGAAAGCTGCTTAAGCATTTGACCGAAAAAATGTGTACGGTGTGTAAAGAAAGCGTTCATCTTCTAATGGTTTTCAAATGATATTTGCCTTTTGTGTAAATGTGTACGTGTGTGTGTGTGTTTTTTCTTTATAGCGAATTAGTAAATAATGTTGTTGTTGTTGTTTTTTTTTTGCTGTTACAGCAAATTATGCTGGCACTGACATGAAATGGCTGCTTTTAACAATTTAAAACAAAACTAAAACCAAATTTTACACACACCAAAAAAAAAAAAGAATACATATTAGTGCTCGCTATTTTTATTTTTTTTTATTATTTTATTTTACATTAGTATGAAAATATTGCTTACATTTTTGTTTAAACTAATGTTAAGCTTTAGAAAGGTAGCAATTGCTTTTCTGCCAGCTACTTACCCTCACAATTTGTTACGCCGATTTTTTCTTCTTGGTGTGTTTTTTTTTTTTTTTTTTTTTTTGCAATATAAAATTAAAATCAGAACGTGAGACACTTAAGATAAATTGACTTTCGCCCGAAAACTATTCTGGCTTAAGTTTTACAGGCACAAACAAATAACCATCATCATCATTCTTATGGACATTTTGTTGAAGTGAAGTTTTTTGTTTTGTATGTTTTTGTTAATTTTGTTTGCCGTTGTTCGTTCTTGCACTTTATTTTAACTACTTTGTCTGTTTGTTTGCTTGCAGTTACAGTTGTCTTCAGCCGTGTTATTTTGACCATCATAAAATCATTATAAGGAAGCTCAATTGTTTTGTTGTTTACATGCATTTCAAACAAAAGCCGTTACTCGTTCACCTGCATATTGAGAAAATCAAAATGTGTGCATATCTTTAGTTGTAGTTCTAAATATTGTGAATAGCAGAAAATTCATTTAATGGGAAATAATAAAATATATTTTTAGAAAATATTTTTTGCTTTTGGTGAAAAATTTTCTCTGTTACAGCAAAAGTCTGCGAAAAATTTTTCCAATATATACAGTAGTTTCCGCTTGGCTGATCTAGCCTTAATTTAGAAAACAACCGACTGCGTTATGATCTGACCAAGTGATTGCATCCAAAAAACAGGAATTTAAACAAAAAAATACTCAAGTGGAAATAACTCCAATTTTTTTGTTACTATATTAGTGTATTTTCAAATTTGTTGTAGTGAATACAATCACCCGTTTTGCCTATGTCGAGTCGAATAGTCGTCTACGAGAATTTCGTACTAGACTAAAGCAAAAGTATACAAGTTTTCTTTACGCTAGGTCAAAACTCTCTTAGACGAATATTCGACTCGGCATAAGCAAAACGGGTGAATAAATATGTAGATTTCTGCTAATTTCAAGTAATCAAAAGAGTAATACGAGCCCTAACCACTATTAATTCGTACACCAAGCATTTTTGGACAAGTCATCATTCAAAGCTAGATGTTTCAAAAAATAATATTGACTGCGACTCAAACGTTTAATTTTCTGAACAATTGTTTTATTATCCTTAAATCTATAAAAAAAAAATTTACATTTTAGGCTAAATGTTTTAAAACAAAAACAAAAAATAAAGTTCACTATTTTTATAAATACATATTTGACCACTATTAATTCGTACAGTGGTTACTTTTGTTATTTAAAACTGCGTTACTCCTCCCTTGCTTTTCATAACAGCGTCTAATCGTTTTGGTATTGTAGTTATCAAATTGTTGCACTGTTCAGGGGTTATTGAGTCCCATATTTCCTGGATTTTGGCTTTCAGTGCGCTTACAGTACGTTGTGGGTCATTTCGCAACTTCCTTTTCATTAGTGCCCAAAGATTTTCTATCGAATTAAGGTCTGGGCTTGACGATGGTCAATCCAATACATATATTCCATTTTCTAACAGCCATTTTTTAGTTATTTTTGCTGTGTGGGAAGATGCACCATCATGTTGGAATATATATTTGCCACAGTCGCCCAGTTTTGATACCGATGGAAGGAGATTTTCTCGTAATATATTAATATATTTTACAGCATTTACTATTCCATCGATAAAGTGAAGCTGTCCAACACCCTTGGACGACATGCATCCCCACACCATGAGGCTAGCTGGGAACTTAACAGTGCGCTTTAGACAGTCTTTATTATATGCCTCTGTACTTTTACGAATAACCCTTTTTCGGGCATCACCGACACATACGTCAAACTTTGATTCATCGCTAAAAATAATGGTATCCCATTGCCTTTGTACCCAAGAACGTTTTTCTTTTACCCATAATAAACGTTTTTTCGTTTGAAGTGCTGTAAGTAAGGGCTTTTCTTTGGCCTAAAAAATTAATGTAATGAAATGCTCTTTGCGACATCGAATGTAACTAACCTTATAAAAACCATAACCTATATTTTTCATTTGCTGGCGCGTCCATTCACGTTTTACGGGTTTTCCTATTGTTTCATACCACTTTGAAGCTACGTCTCTAACAGTGCTCCGACGATTTTCTTTAATTATAGCCGCTAAAGCTCTTTTGTCGCGAGACGTAATTTTGGAGACCCGTCCTCTGTTTGCAACGTTATTGCTAAAATTTTTATTTTGTTCATATATTTTAACGATGCTTTGCACTGTTGATCTGGGAAGATTGAGATCAGTCGATATATCGCCATAGCTCTTGCCCGATTTGAATTTATTAACAATTAGGACTCGAATTTCTTCACAAACTGGCTTACCACGCACCATTGCATAACAAAATTAAAATAAAACAAGATAAATGTGCCTCTTTCTTGCTCTCTGACCTTTCTCTACATTTATTATAACGGTATATTTTCATTTTATGTTTATGATATTATTTTTCTTGCTTTTTTATGAATAATTTATACACTGTACGAATTAATAGTGGTCAAATATATTTTTACAAAAATAGTGAACTTTATTTTTTGTGTTTGTCTTAAAACATTTAGCCTAAAATGAAATTTTTTTTTGTATATTTAACGATAATAAAACAATTGTCCAGAAAATTAAACGTTTGAGTCGTAGTCAATATTATTTTTTGAAACATCTAGCTTTGAATGATGACTTGTCGGAAAATGCTTGGTGTACGAATTAATAGTGGTTAGGGCTCGTAAAAAAAATCCAAATTTTAAAGAACGATATCTGCCGTTTTATATCAGGTTTCCGGTACTCGCCACAGCTTTTCAATCAATTGTTTTTAATCACATTTGCAGCAGTCGACGTTGTTGTTTTTTTTTAGTTAAACAGCTGATTAGGTGTTTACAATTTGTTTGGAAAAACCTTACGAGAATTCTTAAAATCTAACTTATCGTATCGTTTCATTATACAGTGCACTCGCGTTATTGTAAACTAATTAAAATGGCGGAGTGTTCACATTTGTGAATTGTGCACCTTTTCAAATACTAAAAATAGCTGAACAAAATTGTAAAAAAATGTTGAACTCATTCAGGCTGATTTGAAACTTTTGTAGTTGAAGTTCCTAAGACGTCTTAAATTTGTTTGCTTTATACAAGGTTTACAAAACAATTCTTCTATAGAAATTTGATTAATAAACCATTTATGAAACCAAAATATTTATTTTTTATGAATAAGGCCAAGAAATTAATAAGGCTTAGTAAATGGTTTATAAAAACCTGATTTCAATACAAAATCTTGCTTATTAAGTCTTTGTAAAGCCTTCATAAGACAGTAAAAGTTCTTAGTAGTCATGGCACCAAAAAGACATTGAACTCTCTTGGCTTCTGTTACAATTTCCATCATTATTTAATCTTTGGGCCATAATTTCCTAAAAAAAAAATTATGTTACCGTCATTTGTCTTTCTTTTATTTATTTATTTTTTTTATATAAAACTGTCATTAAATAACTATTCAAATGTCGGAAATTGTTTTTGTTTCAGTTGCCATTTTAAACATTTTTACAATGCCTTGGAGCAGCAACATGAAATTAATGCGACAGTTTAATTTGCCAAAGCCTTATAAATACTTTGTTTCTATTGGTTAAACCATACTCAAAGCTTTAGGCTAAAAATATTAGTAAAATACAAAACAGAAAAAGAGCAGAAAAAAACACCTCCTTCTCCAAAAAAAAAAATACAAAAATAATATATTTTCTTTTTTTCGGCTCACAACAGCAACATCTTCAATTCATTTTATAGATATTTTATTACAGATAACACTATTGGCTTATATTAGTTGACAAGCCACCTAAATATTTTTATAGCAAAAAGCTCAAATGGTTTTTTGTGTTTTTTTTTTCAAAAAAGCCGCCAACATCATGTATTACAGCTATTTGCCAAAATGTTGGGAAATATTCGCCAAAATTGCTGCGAATAAGGAAAAAACAAACTATTCAAATTGTAATACCACCTTTGGAAGTATGTTGAAATTGATGGTTATAAAATAAAGTTTTTATGCTTTTTTCCTCTCTTCTTTGATATTTATCAATTGCGTTTTGGCTTGTAATAAAAAACATTAGTTTTATTTTTTGTATCTCTTACTGATGACAATTGCTTGATAATTTGCAGCAAGTAATAAATTTTTAAATGTTTTTTTTAAATAAATTTTCCGCAATTTTCTTTGTTACTTAAGTGCAATTTTTAAAATTCATATTCACAAGAATAGCATAAAGTATATGGTTTTTGTAAAGGCGTGGCACTTCCTAGTCTTCTTAAAAATAATTTTAGTATCATATATATTCAATATATTACTAAAGTTTCGTAAGAATTGTTTAAGTAGGGGAAAGTGTTTCTCCCTTATCGTGGTTGGCGTATTTTGACTTCGTCTCCGACAGACATATTTTTTTTATCTATGACCAAATTATCGTAGTCGCAGGCGAAATGCGCCAAACACGATAAGGCTCATTATATGGAAGTTTCACTGAACAGAGGAAAAAATACTTTCGAAAATTATCAGCTAAAGATTGTTAAGATTGTAGGAATACCTTTTTTCTCTTTCATTAGGGATTTTTCTTAGTCGTTTTTTGTTTTTTTTTCTTTCTTACGATTAATCCTTCTTATTTTAAACTTTTTGTTCTTTATTTGATTATTATTATTATTATTTGAACCGAACGTTATTGTTTTGAGAAATTTCGTTCTTAATTCCTTTTTGAATTGGCAAATTTCCTTTTTGAATTGGCAAATTTTCTTTTTCTAACGCTCTTGGCCACTTTCACTTCTAGAATTGAGAACAAAAGTTGCCAAATAAATTAGGATTACTCATTCGTTTTATTTTTATACCATCAGTTGACAATATTTCAAATCCATTTTTTCTCTCGTGTGTCCACAGTTTTCAATCGATTTTAAAATTTAGGAATATGTTCTCAAATTCGTTTGAATTTTTACTTAATACTTTTGTTATTCATTAAAATTTCATTATTTTCTATTCTATTAGAATACATATGCCATTTTATAGACTTGTAAATAAAATGGGCGCGACACCCCCACTAGCAATCGATACATAAATGTATACCCGCACTAGTACCCTATCGATTTACATAAAACTTAATACGTATTTCAAGTTCTTGCAAAGGTAAAATTAAGCATAACGTAAAAAGGTCGGGGCCACACCCATTATTATATATATAAAATCCTAAACTTCCGCCCAAACCATGTCTATGGTATTCTGGCGCACATATGACGTCTGTATTTTGTTTTATTAAAATTTACTTTTGATATTACTATAAAACCTGACAAAACAATTTTGTATTTTAAAAACTGAGCCTAACTTCACTTAATAAAGTGAAATATTATATTTAATTTAGTTACAGTGAACTGATTTTAATGAAACTTTGCACAGATAAAAAACTATAGCTGTGAAAAAATCTTTACTTGTAGGAAAGTGGGACTTACCATGCCCACGAAAAATTTTCATAGCATATATGTGATTTTTTACTTAACAGATTCATTAAAACATGCATGTTTTTGTCACCTGCTCTAACACAATCTCGCATTTGAAAAGTGGGCGGGGTCATGCCCACAAATAAATTTCATAGCATAGATATGCTTTTCTACTCAACAGATTCATTACAAAATTTGTTGCATGCTTTTGTCGCTTGTCCTAACACAACAAAGCATTTGAAAAGTGGGCGGGGACATGCCCATTAAAATTTAGTACTATATTTATTATACCTCTATTCTATACATTTCAAAGTAACTTTGCACTTAACTTGTTATCTTGTAATGATACGATTACAAAAATTGGGGCGGTAATACGCCCCATCAAATTTAAAACTTTTTATGCTTTTCTACTAAACAGTTTCGTTAAAAAGTGGGCGTGGCTATGTCAATCAAAATTTATTTTAATATTTCCTATGCCTTTACTCCATACATTTCAAAGGAACTTTGCACCCAACATGATTTATAAAAGTGGGCGTTAACACAACCCTTAAAATTTTGAAATTTATAATGCTTTTCTACTAAACAGATTTATTAGAAATGGACACCCACCAAAATTTAGTTTTAAATTTCTCATATGTGTATACACCATCAATTTCCAAAGAAAAAGTGGGCGGTAGCACGCCCCTTCAAAATTAATATGTACATTAAAAGTAGTTAAACGAAAACGATTTCTAAGAAATCAGTTTTGATTTTGGTATAAATTTTAAATAAAAAATAAAGTGCAGTGGGCGTGTGGTCTTTGAAATCTTAACGGTGTTGCCAGACTTATTTTTCAACAATTTTATTAACTTCACTGAAACTGAGAATTTATTTAAATGTAAAATTGTATTATTATGGAAATTTGTATAAAAGGTCACAAGAGTTTTTTTGCGCATGTAAGTAAGTGCAGCGTGAATGTGTGTCCGGAATGTTGCCAGACTGATTTATTAACTATTTTATTAAGTTCTTTAGTTTTAATGTAAAATTGTATTTCTGTTCAAAGTAAACAAATTTCAATAAAACAAGTTCTTTGAGTTAAAACTCTTTGATTTTAAAAAGGCTTGACTTGTTTCAGTTTAGGGCTACTAACGGCAGTTGCGGTTGCAGCAATCCGAAGGACCATACTTAAAGACTTAGTGTTAAATAGCAACTTTATATTTTTGTTTTATGTTTGCATAATATCAAATAATTAGCAAAAGGATAAGGACTCACATCAATTATCAAAACTACGAGTACATGGCTTTGAAATCTATTCGTATGTCAATATCCTCTTTATAGTTTTATTACCTCCGCTGCTACAAACAACATTCATCCCACCCGATAAATTTTTATTTTTTATTTCTTCTAATATATTTTATTTCTTAATATTCAATTAACTCTGCTCATTACATGTTATAAATTACCACCATCTATTATCACATCAACACTTGAATGTTTTGAAATGAAAATCACTGCACTTTTCCACTTTAAGGAATATTAGCATGCAACAAATCGTATTGATTGCATACTGCTCATATTGTAATTAGCCACAAGCAAAGTTAAGACAACGGCAACAAACCATTCATTATTTGAAAAGCCAACTGCACATGGCACACACACAGACCGTACAAACTGCTGTCTAGAGTTGGTGCTCTAAATCAATTTCAATGTAACAACAAATTGCGTGTTGTTGCAACAAACCGTCGTCGTTGTCGTTCACTTCATTGAAGTAGCAGCAGCAACAGCAGCAGTATGTTAGCATCAAAGTCTTGTTGCGGGGAAAAAAGCCACACAAAAAAAATCGAAATGAAAATGAAAGAAACGATAAGATGTCGTTTGAAAACCACAATAACATCATTATTATCATCAACAACACACAGCGACACAGCACACCAAGCAAATGCATATCATGTTGCAAATATATAGCTCCGGCTACTGCAACAACTGATCTCAAGCTTTTTTTTTCTTTCTTTTAGCGAAACAGCACTGGCTTTAAAATTTTGAGGAGACACTTACAACAAACTCTGTGCTACAATTGTGCTGTGGCAACAACACTAACAGTAACATTAATACTAAACTGATGGTGGCGGCATGCATAAATATCAATTTTCTGTTGATTTGCCACCTCTTGTTCAACAACAACTTTGCTCTAGAACAACTCTATTGGCATGTTATAAAAAATTTATTGTATCACTGGTATATTGGCTAAATGTGTGTGCATTTTGTTATGCTTTACTTTTGCATGAGTTTGGGAAAAAGAAAATCAACTAAGAAGAGAGTCATGTAAACGACTTGCCACAGCAAATGTTTTTGCAACGAAGCAGCAAAAATAATGTTTATAGTTGAGGTGGCAGTTAATTTAATTTACTCAAGTTAATATAACTTGTTTAACATGGTCATTTTGAGGCAAGCAACACACACACACACACACACGCACACTCATACAAGGAGACAGGCAATCAACTTAACAATATCGACAACTAAGCAAACATCATGATGTGGCAAGTAATTGATTTTAAGATGTGGTTAAGGAAAATTGCCACCACAAATGTAACAATTCAAATATATTGCTGCAGCAGCCGCCGCCATCATTTTATATTATAAATCATTTTTCTTACAGCATTAAAGAATCAAAACGAGAAAAAAAGAAATCATATGAAATCATAAAAATAGTTTTAATGACTTGTTTAACTCTAATAAAACTGTAAGAATAACTCGCTAATGAAGGCCATGTTGGTGTTATAATTTATACTATAGAAGCCATAAAGCAGACAGTTTGGTCTTGAAAATATAAATATTTTGGCCAGTCACACGTTTTTATAGCTGGCTAATAAAAAAAAAGCTTCCAAAGCTGATGATGATGATGATGATGGTGATGGGCAAACAATCTTTTCATGACGATTTCGTTTTATATTTTTTTTCTCTCTATTGGATTTTCTTTGTAATTATTAGAGGCAAAAGCATAACTTGTATTATTAACTATTAAAAACTATTGTCGTTGTTGTGGCCTTAGAAGTCAAGTAAAACCAAAGAAAATAAAAACAATCTTTAAGCGCATGTCCACCCTCCACAACTGCCAGCTAAACTTAAACTCGTATTTTAAGATAATAAAAAAAAAATAATATTTTAAAAGGCAACGAAATTTTAAAGCCCTATAACAATATTTTTGTAGTGAAGTATTAAATTCCAAAGTTCTAACTCGTATGAAGTTTTTCTTGTAACGCCTTAAAGGATATATTTATTAGTCTTATACTAATGATTTGTACTAAATCTACGCATAAGACTTTAATCGGGTACTATTTTCTTATATGGAGCTCTTATAATTAATTTAAAGTCTTAGACTCCAGCTATTGTTCTATGCAGAGACTATTATATTATACAGCTATTAAAGTATTATACTAAAACTAAACTCTTATACATATAACACAATTCACTTTAACTAGATTATAGTGTGATATTGTGATACTTTATACAGAGAAGACCAAAGTCTTATACTGAAACAAAATTCTGCTACAGTCGAACTTCTCTTGATTCAACATGGCTGTTTGTGTTATTTCAGCATCGAATTTACGTGGTTCCAACTTGAAATAAATTTGATGCAACATGATTCCTGATTTTGATTTAAAAGTAGGGTAATGTTAAATCAACATGAAATAAAGTTATTTCAAAAGGAAAAATTTTCTTTGAAGATTACTGTAAATCATGTTGAATTAACATGAAATAAATATGCAGCAAAATCATTGTCGAAAATAGTTAAATAAACTTTAGTTACGTAGATTTTTAGTTGAAATTTTTCTGTGTGTGCAAAAGTTCAATATAAAATCTTGGCTTATGGCTCGTATGTATGTTTAAATTAATTTTAACACCTTTCCTTGCTGCGTTGCTAAAGTTATTCCTTTTATCTTAAGAATCATAATTTCTCGCTTATCTTTTACAACATGTAGCCAACCATATCATTAAATTAAATGACCAAACCTTATCCATTTCAGCTACATTATCTCTGCCACAAAAGCATTAACAATTCGATTACCCATTACCATTCATTATAATTTATCAACATCGAGCGCTGAAATGCTCGTAATTCAACACTTTAAGCCATTAGTGGAAGCAACAGGCAACATGGAGAGAGCAACATCAGAATCTAAGCATGCGATATTTTTATTTTTTTTTTCTAGTAAGAAAAAATATTATTATTTTTTTCTTACGCTGATGTCCAAAAAAGATTATACACCAGCATTAATATATACCACAGCTTTGGAAGCACACTTACCCAGCAACTACAAAAAAAATAAAATAAAATAAAAATAAAACGATTTGAAACAATTGAAAATCTTTTAAATTATGAAAGAAATAGAAAATGAAGCGGAATAAGAAATACAGAAATGAAAAATGTTTTGGTGAAACCATTTAAGTGGTAAATAATTTTGGCACGATTTGTTCTGATTCCCACGTTTCAAGTGCAGCAAATGCATTAGACTGGTTGGCTGTTTAACTCACTAAGTCACTAACTAACTAACGGGCTGACTGAGTGGTAGTGGTGGTATGCCTGCCTTAACTTGGCTAAATCAAGCAATTCCAACATTGTTAGTCATTCTCTCTTAGAAGTTTTACTAAAACTGATGATGCCAGTATAAAACACTCACTGCAAGTCTTAAATGAATTTTTCCTTGCCTGCTTTTTTTGTTTATTTTTTATTATTATTTGGTGGGGTAGCTGTTGGTGCCATAAATTGATTTAAAAGAATTGATAATGATGACAATATAACCCAGCTGCCACAGGAAAATAATATCTCAAATAAATTGTAAATAGGTTTACACTTTTACAATGACACTCGTAAATCATCATGAAGAGGATCAGTAAATTTAATTTAAGTTTTAAGCTTTAAGTGCAATTAAAATTATTTAGAGCATCTTTCCATTCATGCCTCTTTAAATTAAATATTTATGCCACCAATTTGTAGAGTTCCTGCGGAAGTATCTAAACCTTTAACATAAATTTCTTTTCATAGGTCTATTAATATGTCTCGATATGCAAACGTAATAATGTTAAATATTATATTGTTTACTGGCAACCACCACTGCCATTATTACTGCCGCCTGCAAATTATGTTAAACCTACAAATAATCCCAGTCACTATAAAGTTTGGCAGTTATAGTGCTGACAAATTTATATTTTATTGGCTTGACCGCGCAACGGCGCAGACTGTTCGTTAAAAAATAAAAACAAAATTTATATAAAATAAACCGCCACTAAATTCAAATAACAAAGACCGCCATGACCAGCATTAACAACGCCACCACCATCGCCAATAAGAGCATATTGGAATATGTTGCATCTTTAGAAAAGAAAAATAATATTGAATGATCAATAATTTTGCTTGTTGAGGAAACAGTGGTTGGGATGGATGAAATGTAGGAAATAAGAACGTTTTTATCGAGCAAGATTTAAATCATGCGAGAAAACCGTGCACACAGAAAAAAATAACAACGTAAAATGGACATGCAAAAATGTTGATTGCATTACCAGCGATAACTTCCTCTAATAAGCAGTGCAATTACCCAAGTTAAACTTATAATAAAATACAATGTTTACATTAAATTGAATTCATGTTGTTTCAACTTGCAATAATACTGATTCAACATGATTCTTCGTGTTGTTTTAGTAACAAATTTACGTGGTTGCAACATGAAATAACTTTGATTCAACATAATTCTTCATTTTTAATTTACCATTACTGGAATGTTAAATCAAGATGAAACAAAGTTGTGTCAACAGGAAAAATTGTCTTTGAAGATTACTGTAAATCATGTTAGATTAACATGAAACACATATCAAGCAAAATTATTGCTGAAAAATATTAAATTAACCTTGTTTACCTGCGGCCTTATTTGTAAAAATTATTAAAGCTTTTTAAAAGGTTTTTAAAACAAATTTTCATGAACAATTTTTCTTACTAAACCTTTATAAAGCCTTAATAATTTTTAAGAATAAGGCTGCTAAATTTTAATGTGAAATTTTTCTTCGTATGAGAATATCTTGTCTTTTAGGTAGAAAATGTGCTCTGTACTTTTATAAGTGAAATTTATTTGCTAGTGGTTAAGCGATGTCTATATGCATTTCATTGTTGCTTTCACAAATCGTCAGTAGACTTCAACTACACAATTTGAACAGTCACAAACCTCTTATCTTATGCACAGACTTTCACAAACTATTTGAGAATTCACAAATATTAATATTTTTGAAAATCACAAAAGAAAAATATGCATAGAAATATTTTTATAAATCGGTTTAATAAGAGTATTTTTTATTTAATTTTTTAACAGTATAACAAATTAAAATGTCGTACAAAAACATTTTTTTGGCGTATTTGAAATTTTGTGGAAAATATTTTTAAGGATGATTTTAGTACGCAATTTTTTTTTCTTTAAGTCCCACAATTTGTCCCTTTTTTTTAGTTAGGAAAAAAGCAAGAGGGTTAAAATGTTACAAAAAAAAAATATGTTCCTCCAGAAATTTTACACAAATATGCTGCAGACATTTGAAGCCTAAAAAGGAAAATTTTAATGATTGCTTAAAGATTGAAGAGCATAACTTCAACTCCCTTTTTATAATAATCTTAGACATAAACAACAAATGACAGTATTTGTCAGTCGTATATGTTTACGATTTGTATCATAGGACAGTGCTACGAAACCTGTAACTGAGCATGCGGGTGAAGATACACGATGTGTAATTGTATTGTTTTTATGGTCCTTCGTACCGTATTTTGTGCAAGAGGATCTTAGAAGTGACATATGCACGCCTGGAATATGAATTGTAACAAAAAATATGGCTTGTATAAGTGCAGATAAGCCAAGGCTATTTGTCAGATTTTTTTCACCAAATATGCTTAGTATCTTCTATACGGTATTTAGGCCTTAAAGCAGTACAGGCTCATATACATATATCGTTTACTATAGGAACTGGAGTGATTGAATGAAGTAACAATATTATAGTGAAATTAGTATACTCGTATATCCCTCCTTGCTGAAGGCTGTCATTTTTTTTCTTTAATCGAATTTTAACTAATGGCAAGAACACTC
This sequence comes from Nowickia ferox, assembly GCA_936439885.1. Taxonomy (NCBI): domain Eukaryota; kingdom Metazoa; phylum Arthropoda; class Insecta; order Diptera; family Tachinidae; genus Nowickia; species Nowickia ferox. Next base: position 18,077,850 of record OW387024.1, on the reverse strand, counting down.
TAGCCCACTGTGCCACTACATCAATAACCAAAAACCTATTGTTCTGTTAAAATGCACTGGCATACTAATATCGCCACCGCCACCGCCGCCAACTACAACAGCGCATGATCATACGAGCTCATAAGTTACTAACTTCAACTTCCTTAGACGCTTGAGATTCTTTTGCTGAATTAAAAATGAAAAATGAAAAAGAAGAAAAAACGTAAAAGGAAACTACTCGGTATGGAAAAAAGGTTTCGCATAATCCCAACATTATTGGCATTAGTTGTGTCCATTGTTTTTGTTGTAATATTTTGTTGCCAACATGCATATGAAAGGAAAGCGTCCGTTTGCAATAATGCAGCATATTGGTCTCTGCCAATTTAAGCATTGTTGCAATTTAAACATAATTTTCATATATTCGCATAAATGTTCAACATACTTGTATGCTGCTACATGTTGCTCAAATGTTTGCAGTTCGTTAGTTGGTGCAAAGAAAAAAATATATATATGTAGAAACGAAAATGTTTAGTTTTAGCTACTGCTTAACGCAATGTTACCAATATACTAGTGTTGTTGTTGTTGTTAGCAGCAACAACACCATTTTGCAAACATATTATTAGGCCTGGCTGAGCAAGGATACATTTTTAATTTGTTTTATTTTATAAAATAAATAAGCTGAGCCAAAAGAAAAAGAAATTGCAATGATTTCACTTTGATTCAAGTGAACAGAAAACCAAAAAAAAAACCAAGAAAGAGAAGCGAAAAAATGTAGAGAAACATTTCTTTTATTGCACGCACTTTCTGCGTAAAACATCAGCCTGTGTAGCAAGTAGCAGTTATTACTGTTGTTGTGCGTACTCGAATGTTTGCTTAAGTAAAGTGCAACATATTGTAGTAAAACATACTAGACAATAACAGGCAACAAATAATAAAATGTATAATTGGCGGCTATAAACATCCTTATGGTGATGTTGTTAATGTTTTTTTTTTGGGAAATATTTTTTTTATTCTCAGAAATATTTTCTTCAAAAAAAAAAAGAAAAATTTGTTTTTAATGTTGGTGTTTGCTGCCGAAACTGGCTGCTACTGATGATGACCAGTAATATTTGTTGCTGCGCTACAGAGTGTTGTGGGAAGAGCAGTATTTGGTCCTCAAAGCGAAACTGCTTGAAACTAAAAAAGTATCTTACACAGAAAAATTGTTTCTCCAATTAACATCTTTAATTGAAAAAATACAAATAATCAATTAAAAATTTAATTGAATCAATTAAACTTTTATTTAAAAATTTAACTAATTAAAAGTTTCATTAAACATTTAATTGAGTCATAAACTTTAATTTAAAAATTTAATTGATTAAAAGTTAAATTAACAAATTTAATTGAGTCTAATAAAATTTTATTTAAAAATTTAATTGAGTCTAATAAAATTTTATTTAAAAGTTTAATTAAAAAATTTAATTGAGTCTTATAAATTTATTTATTATTTAAAAACTGAATTGATTAAAAGTTCAATTAAAAGATGTAATTGAGTCAATTAAATTAAACGTTTGCTTAAAAGTTTAATTTAGTCAATTAAACTTTTGTTTAAAAATTTAATTGAGTAAATTAAAGTACTATTATCAAATTGAATTGATTAAAATTTTAATTAAAAAGTTTAATTGAGTCAATTAAATATTTGTTTGACAATATAATTACGTACAAAATTTGATTGGCACAATAAAATTTTTATTTGATTATAAAAATAGTCCGTCTATGAAGTATCGATGATTGAAACATAAATCTTAATTCTTTAGAAATAAACATAAATTAAGCTCAAAAAAAAATACAAGACAAAAAAGAAAAGATCAGCCGTAGAGGTAAAAAGCTCGATGAAAATGCCAATAGCCGTGCCACTACATCAGGATACAATTTTTAATTTAAATACCATTTTCTTGGTTATTTCCCAATGATTTGAAATTATTACATAACTTTTGTCAAAACTCTATTTTAATTCGTTTTGTTTTTTTTTTTGTAGAGGGTGCAAGAAATATAAAAAATTGCCTAATGTTGCTGCTGTTTGTTACATGTAAATATTGTTGTTGTTGTTGCAGTTTTTTGTATATTTTTTTTTGGTGTTTAGTTGCTTTGTGGTGATTATAAATTATAGTGTTTTTTTTTTTTGATTTTCTTATAAAAATATTTGTTTAATTTATAGATTTAATGATCTTTAACACAAATGGTAGTTAAATGTTGTCTAAAAAGTCCACATATTTTTGCAATAAGAGGTTAATGGTATGAGAAAAGTTTAATAATCCTAAATAATAATTGAGTCATTTGTGTTTAGTTTAATTAAGATTGCTTTGGGACAATTTTTTACAAAAAAAATTTGATAGTAAATTTATAAATTTAAAAAATTTTTAATCAAGTATGAAAAATTTTGAAGTAATAGGTAAATGAAAAAAGAGTAGTGAAAGACATCGTTAAATGGAGCATCAATAGAGTAATATATTTCTCACGTTACATTTTTACGGCCAGAGGATGAAGCCGATACTGCGGGCCTGCTCTGTAATTTGAAGCGAAAATTAACATACAAATTCGAAAGTATTTTATTTCGTTTCGAACTACAAGTCGACTTGCGCGGCAGCTGACAAATAAATCAGCCGGCAGCTGGTGTATGTCGGCTAATGTCAACAAAGTCTTGAAGCTACCATTTATATCAGAAGCGGGCATATAATTTTCCGTTTAAAAAGGGAGGCATGAAAATTTTGTTTGTTTTTATGGTTAAGCGATTGTCTATATGCATTTCGTTCCCGCTTAACCATAAAAACAAGCAAAATTTTCAAATTAAATAAATAAAGACTTTATGTCAAATAAATATACTTCGGTATTTCATGTATAAAAGGGAGGCATGTTTTGAAAAAAATGTTTTTTTTTTTAAAGCGGTTAAGCTGAAACCGAAAATTAGCCGCAGAGGTCGGTGGCTGCTGATACTTTTCAAAAACTGCCGGTGGCGTCTGTTAGCCGATTCCCTGCCGATCAGCTTCGTTCAGTGCAATAAAAAATCGTAATAATTAAATTATACAAAACTAAAGCTTTCGAAAAAAAAAGTTGAAATTAACCCATTTTCAAATAAATTAAAAAAGATTAAAAATAATTTTTTTGTTTGTTAATTAAAAGTTTATAGCAAGCCACAGTGCTGTTTAAAGTCGGTGTCTTGAAAACTTGATAATATTTTCTTCAACTTAAAGGGAAGAAAAAAATTGCTCTAATTAAAATTGTATAAATTCCTTAAATACTTTTGATTAAACTTTTGCTACTTTGTTGCCATTTAAAATATAAATTGAAATGGTGATTTATTTTCTCACAACATCAAGACTATTCAATGTGTCATCAGGTCAGCTTGTGCTTGTGTTTTAAATTAACACTACTACCAGCCGCTTTTAGTATTTGCTTCTAACTTCTAACAAACCTAGGACTCAGACGATGGCAGTTAAAGCCATAAATAAAATCAAAATAGATCGATCGATCAACACATTTGGTAATAAAATATTTTCACAGATCGTTTCAGTAATTGCCAGCCTTTAAGGCAGACAGGAAGCTGAGAAAGAAAAAAGAAAACATTAAAATAAATGTAGCCCAAGATAAAAACTAAACTACTCTTGAACAGAAGTGTAGTAAAGGAAACCAACCGCAAAAGATTGATCAATGGATTTTTTTAAACCAACCTACAGGCAGCCAGCAGCAGTAGCTGCAAATACGTGTAATAGCAGATCACAAATGTCCCTTTTGAAACACGAAAGTGTAAATGAATTGCACAAGATAGTATGTGTAATGTTAAATAAACTTGGCTTTGAGATAAATGGCCATTTGAGTGTTATAAAAAAGAAGAGAAGACAAAAATCTAGGGTGACGATTGATCAGCTATAGCGAAACTATAATTTATCTTAATAACAATTGTCCACAGGCAGAAATCTTTAAAACAAAATCGGTAGTCAAAAACACATTAGTTTCTGTTTTATTTTTTTTTTTGTCTTAGACTCTGGCTTATTCACTGCAATTCGATTTACTAGTACTGCAGTAGCTTAACACTACTGTTTTTTTTTCTTTCTTTTTTTGTAATCATGCTTTTGGCAAAATATCAAAAACAGCAAGCCGCATTTTTGAAAATATTCGCCAAAGTAAAAAGTAATTGTTTTAACAAATAGTGATGCTGATTGCGATGGTAAAGTATTAATGTAACTCTTCTATTTACTACTATTCACTTAAAGCGACAAATAGTTGTCTTTTTACACCTGAATCAAATAGCTTTTATCTATCTAAATAAAATAAAAACTATCCATTTCTCACATCTTGTCGCTTACTTAAGACAAACACTCTCAAAAAAGAAAGGGTTACTCCTCAGCAGTTTTTACTTACAGCGTTTAATAAAAAATTAAATTTCTTTAAGGAGACCCCTAAGCCAATGTGGCAAATTTTTTTATACAAAATAAAAAAAATCTACTGCTTCTAAGAGGTGCTATTGTTAGGATCATTAATCGATCACACATGAAAACATTGAGTGGAATGGACGGACAGATGGCGGTGGTACTGACAAACAAACTTCAAGATGTTGCCGCTTTTGGTTGTAAGGAATCATCAAACACAATTCATCGTATGTACAACATAAATCCTTCAAATGTTTGAAATTCAAACAACTAGTGATGTGATGTTAATGTTGCAATTGTTTTACTAAGATTTTTTCTCTTAATTTTTTTTATTTTTATTTTCTTCTAAGATATAGAAATACTTCTTGTGGCGGCGTTGTTGTATTTGTTGTATTTTAAGGAGTCTACGACGACAACGTTTTAAGTTTGTTTGGCTATTGTGTTGCTTTTTCGCCAAGTGATTTCCCACTACCACAAATGGCAGCTAATTATGTCACGAACCTGATAAATTATGCTGTAAAACAAAGCCAAGATATTGTAATACGAAGCTGAAATAAGTTTGTAATGCTTTTTTTTTTCTTATTATTATTATTTTGTTATTGGCTAATGCAAGTTATAAAGTTGTAAGTCAACGCAAAATTACTGCAACTACATGAACAGTTTTGCGAATTTAAGTGTGTGTGCTTTTTATATTGAAAAAAAAGAAAATGGTTGCGATTTCATGGAATATTTATAAATGAAAGGCTTAAATTGAGGGTATAGAAAATTAATAATTATTAATAATTATTTTCTATGATACAAAACAAAAACGCTATGCAAAATTTTCAGTCAGAGATTAAAGATAAAGATCAGAGCAATTAAAGATAAAATAGAAAAGTCATCACAAATTAGAATAAAAATAATTCTGCAAAAAAAACCGACTTCAATGCAAAGATCTGATAGAGCAAGATAAGAAGAAGTGCGTGAAATATAAAATTAAATTTTAATGGGCGCCCCTCTGCCCATTTTTCAAATGCAAGATTGTGTGTTTTTCAGAGCTCAGGATGTGTGTTAAGTTTCGTAAAAATCGTTTAAGTGGAACCACTTAAAATAAGATATTAAATTTTAAGGGGCGTGACTCCGCCCATATTTTTAAATGGAGAATTGTGCCTATTTTAGAACTCAAGGTGTGTGGTAAGTCTCGTAAAAATCGGTTAAGTAGAACTACGTGAAATATTATGATAAATTTTAATGGGCGCAGCCTCGCCCATTTTTTCAACTTTCAAATTGTGTGAAATTACAAGAACCAAAGGTATTTTCTAGGTTTCACAGCAATCAAATAAGTAGAATATCAAAAATTAACAAAAAAACAAATTGTGGGCGTGTCCCCGCCCATTTGTTTTACAATGGGACCAATTGGAAGCTATACCCTTTTAGACAAAAAAAAAAATTTACAATCAGTCTAAAATGAACTGAGTTGTTAAGTAAAAATGTCAAAAAAGAATACCGATGAATTGATAACCTCCCTTTTTTTTGAAGTCGGTTAAATATTAGTTGAATTGGAAAATAACAACTAGGCCCAAACCTAACAAAAATTCTTACTTTCATGAAAATTTAATTGCTGTTATTTGCATTAGATTGAAAGAAGGCCTCACAGCATAATCACATTTAAGGCCGTGATGCACTATCCTACACAAATCGCAGGATTTACTAAAATCACAACCCTGTTATGATGAAGTCAATAAAACTTTTCAAAATACAATAACAATTTATCAGATCAGGATTGTATTTATGAAAGACAAATCAAATGTCTCCCAAATTATCTGAAACACTTGTACGAACGGTGAAGAATTTGTATGAAAAACATAAGCAATTTTTTTTTAAATTTTTTAAGCTCTATTTTTTAACATAATTTATCATTTTTTTATACGATTAGGCACTGACTCTTGTTTCAAAAATATTAATATATTTTTTCTCTACTTTTCTTGCAGGTAAGTGCTGAAATTGTTTCTAAAAATTCAATTATGTATTGTATTCTTCTTACAAGTAAGTTTTACATATTTTTAATTTCAAGTATGTATCTTAAGTAGGGTGATCGATTATTCGACATTTTCCAAAAACCGGTTTTCGAATAGTTCGAATATTTGAAATTATGAAAAACCCGGTCTTCTTGAATAGTATAAGATATGGTTACGCTTGTTCTTGTGTTACATACTTGCGTCATTTGTACATTATCAACAGTTTTTTGCCACTTCTGAACATCTGAACACTTTTTTTTGACATCCATTGAACTTAATTCGCCTCTACTACCACCTCACAAAATTGCTTTAATTTCATGTTGCAGTAAGTTTTGCCATACCAAAAAAAAAAACGGCTAAAACGTTTACTCTAGAAAGCAAATACTTAGGAAAATCAACAGAAAACGTTCGTCTAAGTTTTAATATAGTGAAAACTTATATTATTGCAAAATCTACAAATCGAGAAGTATTCGACTGACCGGTCAATTCGACATTCGAAAAATCAACATTGTGAAAAAACCGACAACATTGTGAAAAGAACCGGCTTTTGAAACCGTTTGGAAAACCGAGTCGAACATCCTAAGCTTAAGTCTTTTGTTTGTTAATTTCAAGTATGCTTCTTAAGTCTTTTGTTTATTTTATATATCCCAAATTTTTTTTTTATTTAGTATTTAAACTGATTTTAAATGAACTTATTTTATTTTAAAAATTTGTTGTTGTTTTGAATGCAAGTGTGCGACAAGTCGAACGTTGTCGACATCGTGGGACGGGCCCTTAGTTTAAATTTCATTAATATATTTAATTTTGGCTACCATCGTGTTGAGATTTAATTTTTAAAGATGATGAAAAATATTTCTGCTAATAAACTAAACAATAGTTGTACAATGGCCAGCCTGGACTTACACATTGCTTTATAGAACACTTTAAGCTTTGCACTACTTCGACCGTCATCATTCCGCTATCTTTTTAATTAATTCAAACGTTAAGTATTTTTATGACTCTGTCAAGAATTATAAAAATTTGCCATAAATAGACATTGACATTATTGGGTGTTAATGCCGCCTTACAAGCCATTTGATATGGAAATAACACAAAAAATGCCAGCCACACTAGTAAATGCCCACAATCCCTGTTACATGCTCGTTTCTTAAATAAACAAAGCCAAGTATTAGTATTTAGTATTATAAATATTAGAGCAGCCCAGAGAACAGAATAAGCAAAACAAAAGCAACAACTGAACAAAACATGCCGCTATCTCGGGTTGTCTGTACTCGTATAAAGAGGTTGCTGCAATATATATTTTTTTCGTTTTCCTAAAAAAAAATTAAAGCAAAAAAAAGTAGTACTACTGTTCAATGGTTTTGCTGGGCATGAAATGTACGTGCCTTAAAACAATTAAAAAACAAACCATACGAGAAAGAGAAAAAAAACAACCAGAAGAAAACTAAAACGACACCTCGTGTTAAAAAGGCCGTTTCAATGCAATTTTTGCCAAGTTACGTTTGGTTTTTTTTTCTTTCTTAAAGCTACTGGTGTTTTTTATTTCTTATTGCGAAATATATATACTTAAATTTTTCTTCAAAGAAGCTGCTGCTGTTAAGCCTAAGAATGATCGAAACCGATCGCATGTCTAAGATAACAAACATTTTTCACTTAGGCTGGCAATACACAACAGTTTAGCTGCTTTGATTGTTGTTGTTGTTGTTTTTTTTTGGCAAACATTCGATTTGCTTTTTAGAGTATCTCCAGGAGTTTAGCAAGGAGAGTAATGAAACAAAAAAAAAAAAGCTTGAGTCTGGCAGCTAAATAACAGCATATCTTAACACGGTAGCTAACATGCTTAAGTTTAATTAATGATAAGAAATCTGTATCTAAAGCTGTTGTTTGTTGTCTTGTAATGAGCCAATTCACTACAGCTTAAGAATTTTTACTGCAAAATTAAATTCAGGCAAGGTTTTCTTCTCACTTTATTTTTGCTTTGAACTCCTCCCTCCTCTATAAGGTGAGGAAGTTTGCGGCATTTCAATAACATGTAGCGTTGTTGGCTAATGTTTTCTTTTAGTTAATAAAAGCCATAGCAAAATAAAAACAAAAATGCATAAAATGCGTGCATAACTTTTAACTTTGCTCAGCTTTAATTTGTTAGCTTAAATTCATACTTTACAGATTTTGTTTGCTTTTAGCAAACGCATTGCTACACGCTTTCAGTTCACAAAGATTTATTTACAATATTATGCCATTAATTAGTAACATTTAGTTTTTGGCCTTCTTAGATTTGAATCAATATCACATTTAAAACTTAAGGCTTAAGCATTCAGATTTAAGTGATGAAAAAAAGAATAAAAAAATAAATAAATGGAATTGAATTTTTTTTTTAATCTTGTTTTTAAATTTAAAGAAGTTTGCTGCCAATTTTTGCTTTTATAAAAAATAAGAAAGCACAAACTAACTCATGAGCTTAGTCCTTATATCTTATTTACTTACAGCGAGCTTTTTTTTCATAAAATTAGTTTATTGAAATTTTTTTTTAATTTGTCAAAAGGAGGCCTGTAGTAAAAAAATGAGATTAAAAAAGAAACGTAGAACAGAGAATACAGAGAGAAGAGTATCGTTTTAAGTACTTTTTCAGCATTGGCGGTCGAACAATTATGAATGCACACGCATTAATTTTAAACCGAACTACGTATGTATAACTATAAACATCCAACAATTATGCTCATATACGTTTTTTAAATTACGCAGCACAAACAAACACAAATATAACTAAAATTTATAGACTCAATGAGCTAAAATCATATGCGTGAGTATAAAAATACTCTGAATATTAAACGGCTGCACATGCGTATATGCAGGGCTATATTATTTTCACACTCTTATAAACCATGTTTTCAAATGATCAAAACATGTTTTTCATTCCATTTTATATACATACCTAAATGTATGTATACTTTTGGCGAATAATGAATAAATATCCCGAGTATTATACATATAATTTTTCTTTCCGACTAAATATCCATACTCCGACTATAAGTATGACAGAGAGCCAATACGCTGGACACGCCTGTGCCTTTTTATTTTTTTGTTGTAGCGTATTTTATTTGTTCGCATTAGCGTAGTAGAGATGCTTTTGTATGTTGGAATCGGCTATAGTTATAGTAGCTTGACAGAAAATATGTGAGCGTACAAATTGTTTTCGCTAAAATTAGGATTACAAGCACTTACTAAAATTAAGACTTAATACTTACGTACTGAGCATTCATTGTCATTCTCTGATGTACAATTGCTACTGTCTTAACTCTTTTAAATAGAAGATTTTTGGACTACTGTGTAACAATTAATTTTATGACATATACTGCTTTTTTTACGAGTGCCATGTAGTGGCAAATTCAAGCTTCGTTTGATTTTTATGATGTTTTCTTACTGTCAAGCTTGCTTCTTAAGTCTTTTGTTTTTTTATAAATGCAGTAGAATGCATTTTTTAATAGTAAAATTTAGGGATTTTTTTTCCAATTTTTAGCAAAATGAAAATATTTTCAATAGATCTGCCAAAAATAACTGACTTCAAGACAAAGATCTGATAAAACATTTTCGAAAAAAATGTATGGGACCAAACTGGTAGTAAATTCTTTCAAACGAAAAACATTATTTTGAAAATCTGTTGGTTAAGAAGACGTACGTCAAATTTAAAATTATTTTTTAATGGGCGTACTTCCGCCCATTTTTTTAAATGCAAGATTGTGCGTTTTTTGGAGCTCAGAATGTGTGTTAAGTTTTGTAAAAAGCGGTCAAGTAGATTCACGTAAAATATAATATTAAATAATAATGGGCGTGACTCCTGCCATTTTTTTAAAAGAAGATTGTGTATTTTTTAGAGCTCAAGGTGTATAGAAAGTTTCGTAAAAATCGGGTAACTAGAACCATGTGAAATGTAATAATAAATTTTAATAGGCGTAACCCCGCCCATGTTTTCAACTTTAAAATTGTGTAATTCAAGAACTAAACGTGTTTGAGAGGTTTCACAGCAATTATAAATAAGTAAAATATCATAAAATAAAATAATAATAAAATTGTGGGCGTGTCTCCACCTTTTTTACAATGGAAAGCTATTCCTTCTGAAACAAAAAAAATTTTTACAATAGGTCTAAAATGTACCGAGTTATCAAGTAATCAAATCAAAGAAAAAACGAATTGATAACCTCGTCCCTTTTTTGAAGTCGGTTAAAAAGGAAATTAATGTTTTTAAAGCTTTTCCACCAATTTTGTTTATTATGCAAAATCATTTAAATTGTGTAAAGTTAAATTTTATAATCAATAACCCTGGACACAAACTTTGAGCTCTAACAGCGGGCCTACTCTGTAATTCGAAACGAAGGAAAATACTTTCGACTTTGCATGTAATAAACATACAAATTCGAAAGTATTTGCTTACGTTTCGAATTGCAGAGTAGACACGCTGATGTGTTATTAAAAAAAATCTGATGAAAATCATAATATTATTGCGCACATCCAGCCATTTTGTTTAAGAACCCAACCAGAATTAAATATAAATGTTTTTTCCTTTCTTTAAGACAACAAAAATTTGCTTCTTAGTGATTTTAAGATTTGAAAATTTTTTAGTTCAAATAACTGCTTATTTATTCTTTTTATATTTCAAATGATTTTAAAGGAGAGTGATATTTATATTAAAGGAACTCAAAAGATTTATTTCTAAATTAACAATCAGTTGCTTGTTTGACCCCCTTTTTAGCGTGAAAAACTTTTTAAGCAAATACATATATTAAACACAAATATTTGGGTTACATAAAATAACACTTATTTTCTTTTAGTGTTTTTTTTTTCTTTCTAACACAAACATACCCATTTTCTTTAATTTTATAATCAAATTAGATGTTTGTTTTTTATAACCAAGAAAAAAAAACTGTTGTTAATAAAAATTTTCTCTCCTCATTACGATGATCATGACAACAATTTTTAACAGCACGATATTGACATCACCACCAGTACATAAAAAAATATGTATGTTGAGGAAAAATAAAAAAATTTAGTATACGTACTTATAACACAGACAAATATTGAAACATTCATACCTGCAATAGATATTAGCAGGTGTATGCATATTTTATTAACAAATTTTTTAGGCTCTTTCAAAAAATCATTTTTATTTTTTTGCGTGTTTAAATAAATGACCAACTTAACAAAATAATATGAAAATTTTATTGAGAAAATTTTTGCAGGGTTAAAACGAATTTTGTGGCAAGCTATTTGTTATATTCATTGCGATGGGATAAATTTGATAAAAAATCTAGAAGAATACAAAATAGCATTTAGTTGAACTTTTGAGAATAAATAATTCTAAATTTTGTTTGTTCACAAATTTTCAAATATTTTTATATTGTCAGCTCAAATACAATAAATTCGAAGACGCATTTTTATTTAAATGTTGGGTATTACATCGAAACACATTTTACCACAACTTTTCAAAACTTTATTGCCGAATTAAAAATTAAAATAAAGAAGCATACATTCAGTCACTTGAATAATTTTGTTTGGTTTTTCTGTTTCCTATAAAATTTAAAAAAGTTACGTGATCTTGCATTTCACGATATCTTTTTTGAATAATTCTTTCTGGTTGCTTGTACTGACCGTTTGGTAGCACATGATCTTTTGAAGGCAGCCGTCTGTCTGCAGCCGTCATATGCTTTATTGCGACACACTGCGCAATCAAATAGAGGTCTTACCATCTAAGGGATGTCACAGTGCTCCTCCACCAGGCCTTCGAAAAAATTCTAATTTTTAAAATAAATAGTTTTTCGAAGAAGCGTTCATACCTATATGAGCTCTTTGGGTGACGGTTGTTGATGCCATGGCATCTAGGAATAAACGCTGTGGATGCTCGATTGATTGATTTCCAGTCTTTCCAGCCGCTAACTGAAGGCAACTTCAGATATAGTTTGTATACCTTTTTTATATTCTCGTACAGAACATCATAATTGTAATTGTTCCAAAACCGTCATTATATTAAACCTTCATTGAGTAAAACTAAAAAATTTTCAAATTTGTAGGCTATTGAAACATGAAATAAATATTACTAGTTATTTCTCAGCAAAGCACTATGGGAACTTTTACCCTTTTGGTGGCCATAATTAATTGCATCGAAATGGCTAAACCGATTTAAATAATGTTTTTTGAATCAAACTTCGAAAGTCTCCCTCTGAACGTCCTTAAAATTTTTACCATTTAATCTGACGAAGAAACATTTTTTTTTATTACTCACGCTCACGTCTTCTCACGCGTGACAATTTTAATTTTTACTATAAAATCCGTCATTATTTTAAATCACTTTATCAAGTGTGGGTGGGTGTGATAAAGTGACAGTTAATCAAAATTTTTAAAAGTTAGAAAAAAAATTAATTTTTTTTTGTATGAAAGCAAAAAAAAGTTTTTTTTGACTCACGCTCACGCACTCTTACGCGTGACAATTTTTAAACAGTTCTTTTTTTTAGAGCTTTTAACTTTTATTTTAAACTGGACTTTAGAAAAAATTTATTTTCTATTTCTATATGTATGATTTTATTAGGCTAAAGTTCTGTAGGACCATTCAAAAATTTTAAAAATCGTGCGATTTAAAATAAACTCTATTTACAGAACAAGGCCTAATATTTTTTAAGGGTAGTGGCCGCGTCCACTTCACAAAGTACGAGTTTGCGCTGCCAAGCTTCCCAAAACCCTGTTGAATTGAAATACTTCAAATACTCGTATACTATTACATTTCATTGGTCTTAATTCTCGGTAGTTTATTTTATTGCAAACGCTTCAAATGTCTGGGGAATTTTAGTAGGCATCGACTGTGCAGAAGTATAGAAAACAAAATACGAAACTGAAGAGGACTTGGCCCCCACGCCCCTTTTTTATAATAATGACGAAGTTTAAAAAAAGTAAACGTAACAATATTTAAAGAAATACATGCGAAACCAAAGATCTTCAATTTTCTCATAAATTGTTAAAAAAAAAAATAATTCCCTGAAATAAAGTAGAATTAGACATTTTCCTATTAATTTCTTTAGAATTAATTTAACGCGTGTCCAACCACATGGATACGAAATTAAAAAACTTATTATTTGTTGTTGGTTGACTTTTCTATAAGCTTTTGTGAATTGTAATTGAAGTCTACGAATGTCGTGGTATAACGAAAATCGATTATTTACAATCGCAAATAATCGATTTTGGTCATAAAATTAATTTCGAAAATTATGTCGCTCAAGCTTTTTTGGCGGTTATTTCGCGATGTGTTGCTTCAGCAGCAACGAAATGCATCTAGACGTGTTTAACCAACAAAAAAAAATAATTTTTTTTAATTCATCTTAGAGTCATAGAGAAATCAAAATGAATTTATTTTTGATGTTACAAATGAATGGAGTAAATAAATAAATCTATCCCGCGAAAAGAAAGAAATCATGCAAACCTCAAGAAGAGAGACAACAAACTGCAGCTAAAAAAAAAATTATACACAATTTTAGCCATAAGAAGCACAAAGGTCGTGAATGCGTATTGCCTAACAACAAAAACAACAGCAACAACAATAATAGTAATAATAACAAAAATCACAGACACAACAAGCCGTAATGCAGATGATGTGGGGATCATTGGAAGAGGATGATGAAGAAGCCACCTTCTTCATCAACTACTCGTACATACAACTAAATACTTCTTTTGCAACAGATCCATAGTTACAGGTTTTTCTCTCCAACTACCAATTTTAATGCATGACGTGTAGGCCTGTCCGTCTGTCCGTCCGTCCATCGGCATAAGTATCGATATTTTTGTCTTTAGCTATAGATCTGTCCCGCCAAAAATAGTGGACAATCGACATGCAGCCGCTGACGCAGCATCGCCAGCACCAGCAGCAGTAAGAGCAACAATAAAATTGAACAAAACGCCATAAGACTTGGGCGATCAATTGATTGTTTAGTCACAAAAACTAACGGTCCTTTAGTGGCCAACATCATTTTCGTACACACAGGTGTGTGTAAATATCTGAAGGTACATGTGCGCATACACGTACATGTGTGCATGTGCTGGTGTGTTAAAGTGTGCGAATGTTCGATACTAACTAAGCTTTAGCTAGAGTGTGTCTGCATAAACTTTACAGGCCTCATCTTCATCTGCATTTTTTGGATTGCATTCCTAAAACAAAAAATTTATATGTGTATTCTTATTATCATAAACCAAAAAAATAAAAATAAAAATAAAAAATTGGGTAAATCTTAGCCAAAACCATGCCACGCCACGCCACAGCACTAAAGTCTATTTGTACACCTTACTTAGGCCATACTACGAATAGAATACCTACGATGCCACACCAGGCCGTATTACGACTACAATACAACCACATCTACATTTTAAACTTAACTTTGGTGCATCTCTAATAAAGCCACGTACTCGTTTACTTTGTAAACTTACTCTCATGTCATATAGTGCAGGTTGCTGTTATTGTTGCTTGTCGTTGTTTTTATTATTATTATTTTCTTGTTTTTTTTTTTTTTTTTTTTTTTTTGACGGGACACACACACACTCACACTTACTCAGCTTACATTCTTCAACTCGCATGCAATTTTATTAGTTTTTTTCTCTTGTCAGTTTTTTTTTTAAGATTTTTGCCTACATTTCTGTGTGACCGACCCATTATGGCGGTTACACATAGTTCAAACTTAATAATACTTTATTTACAGCAACAAAAATAATATTAACAGCGACAGCAGCAATTACAACAAGAAGAAATGAAAGAAAAACCAAATTCAGCTGAGTATTAAAACCTAAAAGAAATTTGCGCATTTCTTTCCCATTAGATTGCAGTGAAGTTAAAGTTAGTTGTTTTTGATTAGCTCTCGATGTTGTTGGTAAGTGTATTAGGTTTTTTTTAGTGCCTTAATAAAATTCGACATTAGAATATTAAAGTTACTTCAGTTATAAAAGATCAATGCATTAAAAAAAATATATGTATCTATACGAGACATAAAAAAATCAAAAGATTTACCAAAATACAAAGCAACAAAATATTAAGGGCCATATGCCTACACCATCCATTCAAAAGTCGCAGGTTGTGATTAGGCATGCTATAGGGAACTATAATACATATTAATACGAAAATAAAAATTTTAGACGAAAATAAAGTTTTATGGCTTCATAAATTTTTTTTATTCGTTTATTAAATCAAAAAAAAAAATGTGAATACGTGCCATTATTTTTATCTATTTTATTCGCTTGTTATTCGAATTTTATTAGTTTTTTCGAGTTTTATTCGTTTTTTCGAGTTTTATTCGTTTTTTATTCGTATTTTATTCGTTTTTTTTACGAATTTTATTCGTTTTTTGTTCTAATTTTATTTGTTTTTTATTCGAATAAAATGTTATTTGCTTCTTATTCGAATAAAATTTTATTTTTTTATGGCTCTATAAAAATTTGCTTTTGAATGTTAATACGAAGTAAATTTTTATTCGAATAAACTTTCATGCACGTTAGTTATTCGAAGAAAATTTTTTTATTCGTTTCAGATTTATATAAAATTTATTAGTCTGTTTTAAGTCAATTAAATAAAAAATTGTTGTTTGTTTTTTGGTATTGCAAGGAATTTATTATTCATTAACTTTTCGAACAAAAATTATAACTTCATATACTCTAAAATTTTTTTTCTGTTTAATCGATGCTTATATATTGGGTATATAAACAAATCAATTTCAAAAAAAAATTTATTCGATATTTCAACGAAGACAATTTGCCACAAGTTAATCGGGTATGTTCTGTATTCCACGCGAAATTAAATCGTTCGGAGTTGCCATAACATTGTTGTTATAAATTCCCATTTCCAACAACAAGTTTATGGCAATTTCGGACGTTTTAATTTCACGTGGAATTCTGTATTTCATACCCGAGTATGCTAGAACAATTTTTATTCGAATAAAATTTTATTCAATATTTATTCGAACTAAACTTTATTACCCTAATATTCAATTAAAAATTGTTTTAAATTATTGATTTGTAGTAAATTTATATTCGAATAAACTTTTATATACGTTAATTATTGGAATACAATTTCTTATTCGTTTTTGAATATATTTCAATTTAATTAAAATATTTTTAGCTTCTTTTTTTTGTATTGAAACAAGTGCAATTTATTGTTCCTTAACTAATTGAAGAAAAATTATAGATTCATCTTGTAATATTCGAATACATTTTTTTTAATTAAAATTTTCAATCAATTTGTCTCTAAGCAAAAAAAAATTCGGAGAAAATTTTACTTCCTGTTTACACGAATTAATTTGCCATAAGTTAATTTGGTAAAAAATGAGTTATTCAAATAAAATTATTTGAATTTTAAATTCTGCTTCAACGTTAATATATTTCATTATTTAATTTGCCAAATATCGTTAAAAAAATTTTAATTCAGTAAAAATATTCGTTAATTATTCGATTAAAATTTTATATCTCTACATGATCATTTATTAATATTTTATCAATCGTTCTTATATTCGATAAAATCTATTGTTATAGTAATGAAATTTTTATGCTTAATTATTCGCATCAGATATTTTTATTCGTTCATATAAAAATGTTAAGTCGCTTTTTGGTGATTAAATATTGGAACAAAGTTAACTGTTATGCATTTGAATATAAATAAAATTTATTCGAATAATTTTTTTTTTCTTTTAGATATAAAGGAAATTTTATGTAAAATTTATTTTTTATTTGTATTAATTATTTAGATAATATTTTACACACGCTATAGACTCATATAATTTATTTTAATCGATTTTTATTTGAATGAAATTTACCTTCTTGCTAGTGAAACGAATTAAATCATATTTTTGAATTAATTCCATGGCACAATACTCCAGTATATCTTTATTTATTCGAAGAAATTTTTGTTTTTTGCAAATTATTCGAATGAAATTTTATTATATAATTATTTATTCGAATAAATTTTTTATTCGAATAATTTTTTTTATCCAATTTTTAAATTTTTTGATAATACTTTTTTTAATACAGGAGCTCAGAATAGGGATAATATGTCTTATAGCTTTGTGTAGACAATATCTTCAAGCATAGATTTGTTATAGTTTTTCGAAAAACTAAAAAAATATTTTAAGAAAACGAAAATAGTATCTAAATTTTATGTAAAAATCATTTTAAATAGTGACACATGCCAAGAGAGATTTAGGCTCAATATGCAAAATTTCGAGCGAAAAATTATTGTAAATATACGCCCTCCCCCCCCCCCCCCCTCGGGTTCTGTAAACGAAATCGATTTGCAATCGCACGATTTTAGAAAACTAACTCTGATAATAGCAATATTTTTTGGGATTTGTTTTTATTATAGATTCTCAAATATCAAATATTAAACGGTTTTAAACACGTCTGCAGAAATCGTACGATACGTACAGAACAGGGCCGATAATCTTTAACTGCCTTCAATAATTCGTTTGTTGCTTATATTTTACAAATAATTTTCCATATTAAATTAAATGACGCCATAAAAATTATTAAATTAATTTTACTATAAATAATTTCAGATATGCTTTCATATGATCTTCTCCTTTTACTTGTTTTTTTTTATTTTTCTTTAAATAAATAGCTGCAACCAAATTCGTTGCTTTCCATTAACATCATTATTTCTTCAAATTCCCCTGAAAATATTATTTTTGTTTTTATTTTTTATTATTGTAATTATAATTGGAAATGGCACTCATGAGATGAGTGCAGACAAAAAATAAAAAGCATAAAAAAAATCATGCTTCAAATTACCACCACCATTGTAGATACCAGCGCATTCTATAAGCAGGCGTTGGTTAGTTGGCAGCTTTGCTGGTTCTTGTTGAATAAAAGCGAAGAAACGCATTGATCTAACGGTTTAATTGCAGGAATTTCACCATATAGCGTTTGCATTTGTGCTTGGTATAAAGCAGGGATTAAAGCGGTGAAGAAATTTTTTGGATTATCTTTTTTTTTTTTTTTAATAGGTTACCGGGATATAAATTGAATTGGGTGGGTGGGAAGGCAAGGAAAAATTTAAAAGGAATTTTTTTGCTTCAAAACAACTTATAAAACCATTGACACACGAATTTTTTGGAAAGAGTAACAGTACTTTAAAACACAAAAGACTTAAGAGACGAACTTTATTACAAATATGTTTTTCGATTAATGGGGAAGGAGAAATGGCTTAAAAGAAACTACAAGGAAAATACAGAAAATATAAACATAAATATTTCTCAAAGTAGAAGTTGAAAATATGTATTTATAAGATTTTTTTTTTGAAAAAAAAAGTGATATTAGTTTGTAAAGTTTTATTGCAAACTTTTCTTTAACAACTTTCCTTTGTAAGACTTCTGATAATATTAAAATCTACCGGCCTTTTTTATAAAAATTATTATGGCTTTATAAAAGGATTTTAAAAAAATTTTCATACAAAATTTTTCTTATTTAGCCTAAGGCTTTAATAATTTTTATATTTTTTTATGTTGTTTTTTGGTTGCCTTTATGTGTTAAAAAAAATTTCTTATATTATTAGTTTAATCGTATTACACTCTCTTTAGATCCACTTTAATTGTTTTTGTTTTCATAAATTATTTTTTTTTATACAGGACCTGTTCTTTTATATTCCCCATAATTTGTTTTACCCATTCATTAGGATATAATTCCCACGCTTGTTAATTCAAATAATGTGCCTTAATCTTCTTGGCAAACAACGATTCACTTCCATAATAAATTGCCCCACACTCAGATAATATAGTCGTAGTCATCGTTGTGGCTTACGCGAAACTGGCAGACAAAATTAAGTCAAAACATTGAAAACTTAATAACAATGTTGGAAGGCAACGTTGTACAAAATTAAGTTAACAGAAATTGTAAAGCAATTTACACCCACCACCACAATGTACCAATCAAATTTAAGTGAGTTACTAAAACAAGGTTGTGGCACAACAAGAGTTTTGTTTTAAAACTAAAGCAGTATCAGTGGAAGGAAATTGCTTTTGTGTTGGAAACTAATAAAAATATTGAGTGTTAAAAAAGTACCTTATATTTGCTACAAAAAATAATCTGGCAAATAAATGAGAATTTTTTTGAATTTTTAATATTTTTTTATATAATATTTGTTGTATTTTTTTTTTGCAAAATATATTTTGGTGTAGGGAGTAGTATATAACCTAAAGGTAACTAAAATTTTATATAATAAAGACCTGATTTAAAAAATTATTAAGAATTTATAAGAATAATTTTGTTTGAAAATCTGTTTTATAAAGTCTTAACAATTTTTATAAATAAATGGTGTATTTGTATAACAGTTAAAATAGCGACTTCCTAAGGCTACGTTGCACTCCAAAGTCAAAATATCAACAACAATAATATTATTAAAGTCTACACTTTATGCTAAACTCAAAGCAAACTTTTACTTGTTGGCAAACTTGATGATACTAATGATGACAACATTATTTAGAGATAATTACATGATCGATTTTAAATAACTCAACGCAGCCATAAATCTTGTTTGCCAAAATAAAGCAAGCAATAAGCGCAATACACTTTAAAGTACGACAAAAGAAAAACTAAAAAGCTTAAGGCCTTGAAAAACGATTTACTTTAAATTTAAATTTAAGCCATCACGATTTTGTTTAACTTTCTATAAGACTTTTTTTTTTGTTAATATAAAACTAAACTTGATATTCTTAACATACAGAATCATTTATTTACACCAATAACAGTCCCTCAACGCCAGCCGTTATCTAACAGTTACTTAACATTTTGCTATAATTTTGCTTGCTGTGAAAGTTGTGCATTTAACATTTATGCGTGTTGGTGTGCGTAATAATTCTGTTTTGAAATCTCAGTTAAACATCTCTTGTTTTTTAAGCTACCGCCTGAAAGTATACTTTGAAATTGCAACATTCATAATTTTAAGGCGGCTGCTTGTATGAATATGTGGTGTGTCGTAGCTTATCATTGTTTATTTTAAAACGATCTAGTGTAGCAACAAAAGCGCAGCTGTAGAGGGTGCTGGTGTGCGTTTGCCTTTTATTTTACACATTTGAATTTTGAGCTGTTTGTTGGCTCTCTTGCATAAATTATTTTGTTATATTAATTTTTCCATAATTAAATATATTTTCTAGCCTCTTAGCATTAGTTTTGTGTGTTTGTAAGTATATTTTTTTTTGTTTCTCATATATTTGTAACCTATTCGTTTAGCTATTTAAAATGTTAAACAAGTTTTGAATTTTAAAATAATGTTGATTAAATTGGCGCTTGTTTTGTCAGCAAATTGTCAAAGTAATTAATGAAAATTGTATTAAAGGTTTACATATTTGTTTTCATGTATGAATTGTTAATAAAAGGAAATATGTAGTAGTAAAATTAATTAAATGATTGTAATTTGTGTAGGGTTGAATAAAAAATTAATATATTTCCTTTCATAAGAAATTATCAAGAAAATTTTTTACTAAAAGGGTGTAGAAAATATACATATATGTAATATATATATTGTGTACGGAATAATTTTGTGTAAAGATGAAAAATTTCAGAATCATACGTATGTTCGGTTTTATTCGAATTCTTAATGTTAATTAATTTATTTGTTTTGTATTCGAATAAAGTATTTTTTTAATGATTTTGTTTTAATTTTTTTTGTACATGTGTATTCGCTTTTTATTCGAAGAAATTTTTTCGAATAAAATTTGTTAATCGCTTTTTGTTCGACTATCTTTTTAATAATTTTGTTGTAAGAATTGTAGTTTCTTATACGAGTATATGTATGTTTATCAGAAAGAAATGTTTGTTGTATTTTCATTCGCATAAAATATCTATGTTTGTCTTATTTTAAATCATTCGCGTACATTATTTCAAATCATGTTTTATTTATATTCGTTTTTAATTCGAGTTAGACATTTTATTTATTTAATTAATTTTGTATTCGAATAAAATCTTTTTTTGGTCGTTATTATTGATAAGAGGATTTGGGTCCTATTCTTTTTTTTTAAATCGAATAAATTAATATTTGAATGCAAATTATTTCTCTTCTTTTTTGTAAGAATTTAATTTTTTATAATGGAATCGCCTTTTTAATTTTCTTAAACCAAGTTTTATTATTAAATATTCCTTATTGTTGATAAAGGACTTGTTTTTAATTTTTTGTGTAAACAAGATATTTGATAAGCATTTTCCTGATGAATTTTTTTTGCAACAAAATTTTTAATCGGCTTTTATTCAACTATATTGTTTCCCCTTTTTTATAAAGCTGATTTTTGGTTCAAATTATTCGTTTATTTTAAATAATTAAATCATTTTTTATTTATATTGGTTTCTTATATTTTAAAGTGAACATAATTTGTGTTGGCTTTTTAGTTCGAATAAATTTTTAATTATTTAATTAATTGTTGCTTTTTCTTCTCAATTCTTTTTGTAAGAACTGAGTTTTTTTTTGGTTTTTTTACTTTTTTGTGTAAACAAGATTTTTAATCGGTTTTTATTCGACTATTTTTTTTTCTAATTCATAATTCATAAGAGCTGGTTTTTATTTTAAATTATTTGTTTTTTAAATGTTTAAATCATATTTTATTTCTATCTATGTATAGATATGATTCTTATATTTTTATGTGCACAAAATTTCTTTTGGTATTGTTATTAAAAAATTTTATTCGTATAAAATTTTTTATCGTTGTTTGTTCTTCTTATTTTTATTTATTTTTAGTTTTTCTTGTTTTTTTTTGGTAGGAACTGAGTTTTCTTGATTTTTTTTAAATTTTATTCGAATTTTTAATCGGTGTTTATTCGACTATATATTTTTTTTTTATTTTTTATAAGAACTGATGTTTTGCTCAATTATTCTTATTTTAATTTTTATATTATATTTTATTTATATTAGGTTTTTATTTTTCATTGCGAACAAAATTTTCTGTTTGCTTTTTTATTCGAATAAATTTTTATTCGAATTTTATTTTTATATATTTGTAAGAACAGGGGTTTCTTATATATATAGGTTATTAAAAACACCTTTATTCAATTTCATTCGCATAAAATATTTATACATACATACATATATTCATAATCATTTTGAATAAAATCCCGATTCTTCTTGCATTTGAAATTGTTTTGAACAACAGCTGTTAACAATATTGCATTTGTATATAAATTATGTATGTACATATCGTCGCTGTTTTAACTAACTCAACTAACTGAAATTTTTTTTTAAAATTAGTTAAGTCCTTTACTAGACTTTATAAGTCATAATACACCTTGCCTACAATTTTCATTAGAATGAATGTATAAAAGAACCATAAAAGCTGCTCTTATGTTAAATTGTTAAAATGTTAGTTAGGTCAGTTAATTAAATCAGCGACGATATGTGAATAAAATTTACAATATATGTACATATGTAAAATAAAATTTTGTACTCCCTTTTGTATCAGATACAAATTTACATTAATTTTTGTAAAGCCTGATGTCACTAATTTTAGTTATTCGAGTAGATTTAAATTTTTTTTATATCTCTAGTTAATATGTATACATACATGATTTATTTATTTTTTTTCTTTTAAAAACGACACGGACTTTCTTGTAAGTTTAATATTTTTCTACACTAGAAAGGGATGAAATTATCCGTGTTATGTTTTTATGTCATTTTGCACGAAACGTTCATTTTTGTAGCAAGAAGATTATATTTACATTTTCTAAGAACATAATATAAAAAAAATTAAAATTGTTGATTGTTATGCTATAAAATATTAAAACATAATTCAGGGAGATGCTATAACATCAAGAAAATAACAGTAGTAATGTTAAAACGCATGCGCTTAACAGTTGGGAAAAGCTAAATACAGTGCTCTGCTATCTAACATACAGTTGCCTAAAAACAGAAGACTTAAGAAGAAAACATAAAGAAATTTTACGTTTGAGATTTCTTTTTGATGCTAAATTTAAAAAAAAAACAATTTTTAGTGGAATTTTTTAACAGAAACTTTATATTTACATATGCATGTATGTACAGGGACAACAAATCAAAATAAAATTTTAACAGCCTTATAAATAAATAATAAAATAATAAAAATTATTAAGTTTCATTAAAGGCTTAATAAGAAAAATTCTGTACGATAATTTGTTTCAAAAACCCTTTATAAAGCCTTAATAATTTTTCTAAATAAGGCTTTAAATATTTGTAGAATATAATTTCATAAATAGTCCGAGAAAAACTAAAAATAAAAAAAAATAAATTAATGGTATGGCATACATAAATCCAATTTAAGTCATATAAAAATTGTTTAATATTTATTTTTTTTACATTCAGTGTAATTTTATTACTTGACACAGTTATTTTATGCATTGTACATAAAAAAATTTTAAAATTACTTTCAATAAATCTCCTGCGGCAATCATTTAACCATGCTAATCACCTAAAACAAACCAATCAAAGTGTCGCTATTAAAACTAGCAATTCAATTCCTTCTTAACTTCTTCTAACTATTTTTCTCTTTTTTTTTTTTTTTGCAATACCATGAGACAAAATCCTCTAACTCTGTTTAAATAAATAGTAAATACTTTGTGGCATGCTAAATTAAAGGCTATAAATCAATTTCTAAACACAAATCAAACAGACATATCTCAAAGAAACTTGACATAAAAATGGCAGATAAATTGTGGCAAAAATTTCAAAAATTCAAAACATCGAAACAGATTAAAGAAAAATCACTGCGACAAGTGAATGCAAAAGAAAGGAAAAAAAAACTAAAAATGAAGAGAAATTGTCATGCTTTTGTGAGCCATGAAAGAAATGTTAAGCAATAAAATCAAGAATGAAGTTACAGAAAGAAGAAAAAAAAAACAGAAAAACAAAATGTCTACAGCTTGTAAATAATGTTGTTGCTTAATGATAATTTGCTATAGTTGTTGTCGCTTGTTAGAAATGTCATAATAAAAAAATTTATGTCTAATAAAGCAACAATTTAAAGCTTTGAAATGTAAGTGTTCTACATCAATGCAAAAAAAAAACGACATAAAGATATTATTTAGATAAAAAGCAAGAAAAAACATATGGAAAACACATAGAGTTGTAATAAAATAAGTTAAGTAGTGAATACATTTTTGTAGTAGAATAAAAGAAAAAAAGGATTTTTTTTATTAAACAATCCCTTTGTATTATAAACTTAAAAAAAGTTTGATTTTTAGTTAACCAATGTACTTGTCTCCCTCTACAAAAATTTTAAAATTCCTTTAAAACAAACAAGCACTTGTCTTAAGGTCTAATGCATTCCTTCGGTTGAAGTTTCTATTCTATTTGTAACTCTTACTTTTTTTTCTTATTCTTCTTAACAATCTATTACACACTTTGTATGTCATTAAGCTTAGTAATGTTGTTAATATATTTTTTTCCTACATGACTCAATTTATTTCATTTTGCTGTTGTTTTTTGTTCACTATGATAGTTTATTTTAAAACTTCTTCTAGTGCTCTCAAGCCTGATGACAGTTTGTCTTTCATTTCAACTATTTTTCACAATGCAATGTGTCACTTGTTGTAGTTGTATACATTAATTTGTTGTATACAATAATTCTTCCTGTATTTTTTTAATTCATTAAAAATATATTGTACTGTAAAACAAATAGAGAAAAAAAATTATTTAAACATAAGCAATTGTTGTTCAATGGAAATTGATGCGCAATTTGCAACAATTGCTATTGACAGGTAGTCAACAAATTTAACAAATTTTATTTGCTGTTATTGTTTTTTTTTTTTTTTTTGTGATGTGCTCTAAAGTATTATTTATAATTTTAAATAATAATATGAGAGCATCTTTGTTTTAATTTTTTTCTACTTTTAAGTTTTAAAGTAAATAGTTTTTCAAATGAATGTGACAAATTGAAATGGTTTTTTTTTTAATTTATGGAGTAATTTTTATCAACTTTAATGATTGTTTCTTATACAGCTTTTTTTTCTTCCATAGTTACTTTTGAAAGTGATTTCGAATTTTATTAATTATAAGATTTATTGGTAATTACTCTTCACTTTGCTTTATAATTTAAAAGTAATTATTTATTTGTATACAATTTTTTTTTCAATTTACAGCGAGCTGCAGGTGTTAGAAAAATCTTATTTATTTGCCAGGTTTAAGGTTAACTTTATGTTAAATATAATTTTTTATCCTATAATAATAAATTAATGTAACGATAAATTGAATAAAATTAAATATGTATATCGTTAGCTTAATTTAGAAAGGCCCTAATTCATAATATTTTTGAAATCGAGTTTTTTTTTGTAGATTTCGATAATGTATCAAAAAATGCAAAACTCGCGATTAAAAAAAATTATGAGTTGGGACCTTTCTATATTAAGGTGACGATATGTAATTGCATATATGTACATATATTTTAAAATATTATTTAATGCATAAATTTTAATATTTAAAAATTCTTAAAAAAAGTTCGTTTGTTAAGTCTTTTTTTACTTTATTACGTAATTTCATATAGTTAATGTTTCCATGTGCATTGAATTATATATTAAACTAAAAACGCATAAAATAGTGAATAGAAGTGACTGAAGACTCAATAAATGCAATTGAGAACACCAGCTTGCCCAAAGGGATATACCAACTGACTGCCCAGAAATATCAGAAATTGTTGAAGCTATTATGAGCTTGCTAAGCAACAAAAAAAATTCCCTGAAATAAGCTCCAAAGCTTATGTATCAATACTATTCATAGTTTGTGTCTTAAGTCTTTTGTTTGTCTCACCCTGTTTCATACATATTTTTCCCAGAATTTATATAAATCATTTCACTGGTCTTACATAATGACAACAACTGTTATTAAAACCATATTGAAACCTTTAAGCAAACATTATAAATTTTCAAGTACTGGTAGTCATCTAGATGAGGAAGCAGAACAAAAGCAAAACAAAACAAATTGTGTTTATTTAGAAAAAAAAACAAACAAAAAACTCTAAGCAAACTAACATTTCAATTTGTCAATCTTATAGAAAACGCTTAATATGATTACAAAATGCATTAACAGCTCTTGATTTATGTTCTTTTAAAACCAAAATTAAAAAAATAAATAAAAAAAAGAGCGGGAGCAGCAAAAAAATACCATGAAATGGTTAAAGTCATAATTTGTAACGCAGTCCAAATCATTTCAAAATCAGAGATAAGCAAAAAAGTATTTATGGCCACAAGAAAAAAAAAAGAAAAAAAAAAGAAAAAGTTTAACAAAAAGCCAACTACCGGCCTTTGATCTTTAACGTACAACTTCTTTTTCTAAGCCTTTTTGAAAATGTAGCTGTTACTGTTTTTGGTCTTTTGAGACATGAATCAGCTATTTTTTTTTGTCTTCGAGCTTCAACAAAAGAAAAAAACTTCTGGTTTTCTCTCTACAATTGATTTGTTAATTTATTTATTTATTTATTATTATTTTTTCAACTCTAAAAGACTTTGTTTACAAATGATATGAAAAAGCATTTAAAATAATTTTGTGTTCTTTTATTCTCTCATAGAAAAGTGTGAAGTGTAATTTGTTATACATATTTTGTTTGATATAAACATCTCTTAAAGAATCAATTTAGTTTTGGTTTCATTGTTAAATGTAATTACAAAGTGTCTTGGATTTTATTATGACATGAAGATAATAAATCTGGAAGGTTTTTATGGTACATTTATTTTTTAAGAAAAATATGCCAATTCATGTCAAGAATTTGATTTTTTTTTTTTTTTTGTAATAAATAAAAGTGAAACAATTTTTTGGTATTTAAGTACAAGCGGGTGCTTCATCTTGAATAAATTTTATTTTAAAGTAAGTTTTTCGTTTAAAAAAAAAAAAATTACCATGAAGCTGCTAACTGGAAGAGAATTAACAAAAGAAAATACTTATGCTAGAAAAGCTTTTTAAATTCTTTTTTTATTGTCTGCTACTATAATGCTAATCATCCTAAGTGCAAAGTTAGTTTTTCGTTTTAAACAAAAATTTACCCTAAAGCTGATAATTGGAAAAGATTTTGTTTTATTAAGTACTTAAAATCCATTCACATGTTACGTAATGCTATTTTCGGACTTTTTATAGCATGATCAACTCTTTGGAGGTTTGCTAATAAAATGCTAATTATGCAAAAATAATGTGTGTGACCATATTCCTGCAAGTTATCACAGTCATATTCTATATAAACTCTTCAAGTCAGCTAAGAAAATGCAAATTATGCAAAAATATGGACACATACATTCTTTTTGCATAACTAGCAGACTTTGAATGAGTTTTAAGGATTTGCTAGTATTTTTTTTTACGCTATCATGATCATTAGCAAACCCTTAAAACTCTTTCGAAGTCTGCTAATAAAATGCTAATTGTGCAAAAAGAATATATGTGCCTATACTAATGCAAGTTATGTAAGTCATATTCTATATAAACTTTTTCGAAGTATGCTAATAATATGCTAATTATGCAAAAAATATGGACACATATATTCTTTTTGCATAATTAGCATTTATTTAGCAGACCTTGAATGAGTTTTAAGGATTTGCTAGTAATTTTTGGACGCTTTCGAAGTCTGGTAATAAAATGCTAATTGTGCAAAAAGAATGTACATGTGTGCCCATATAACTGCAAGTTATCTAAGTCATATTCTATATAAACTATTTCGAAGTCTGCTAATAAAATGATAATTGTGCAAAAAATATGGGCACATACATTCTTTTTGCATAATTAGCACTTATTTAGCAGACTTCGAAAGAGTTTTAAGGATTTGCTAGTAATTTTTGGACGCTTTCATGATCATTAGCAAACCCTTAAAACTCTTTCGAGGTTTGCTAACAAAATGCTAATTATGCAAAAATAATGTATGTGCCCCCATATCTATGCAAGTTATCTAAGTCATATACTGTACATAAATTTATTGCAAAATATTAAATAAATATTAAATTAGCCCACATAAATATCAACTTTTCATTATTTCAGAGTAATTTGATTCTTAGTGAAAATGTTGCATAATATAAAACTGTTTTGTATCTATTAAAATGAATCTAGAATCCAGAAATAATCGAGTTATACTTCTACATAATTATCGGCATATATTCAGCCTTATCATGAGTGAAATTTCACATGAAAATTTCCGAATTTGAATTTGTTTCCTTTCAAAAGATTTCATGCGATTGTAAAATATTTTTAGAAATTATGAAAAAAAAATTATTCACAAAGATTTCACTGTCGTAAAAGCTAGAAATACTTATGTTAGCTTTCAATTTTCATGGAATTGATGATAATAAATTAAAATCCTTGTAAACGAAAAATTTTATACGGAAACTTTCACTTGTGGAATACATGATAGGGCTGATTGTTAACTCAATGACGCTAGAAATTATTTTTTAGGGATTTACTTTAACAGTACATGCCAGAGTATAATTTAGTACCAGTATGCGTTTTGGGAAATCTGCTAATATAATGCTAATATATTGCTAATATAATAGGGTGAAAAAAATACTCAATTGCAAAAAAAAAAAATGGTGTCATGCATCTTCGGAGCACAAAGTATGTCATTGTTTAGCTTCATTTAGTGATATTTTACTTTAAAACGCGCATTAGCAGAATTTTTTTTTTAATTTGAAATCTTGCTAATTTAATGCTAATGTAAAATAATTACCAATATATAATTTACTGGAACAAAATCACTTCTTTAAGATTTCAAAAATATAAATTTCTGTGACCTAAGCTAGCAAAATTTTTGCAGCACTTTATAATGCTAATAAATTTAGGAGCTTAAGACACCAACACAATTGCAAGATTTGCTATTTCCAAAACTTTTGGCAGATTTTCTTGCTTCATTACAGTAAAAAGAATTTTTTAATTAAACGTTTCATTGAAGAATTTTTACACCCACCTTAGGAAGATTTATATACTCAGCTCAAAATTATCTTTAACCCTTTAGGGAGCAGTGCCCAAAAATTAATTTCTTAAGCAGGTGAGAGCTGCACATTGTTACATACATACATATGTGTATGTAACCAAAATGAAGCAGTTTATTTGTAGTAAAGAAACATTTATTAGTTTGGTTTACTGCAAGTTTGCTTTAACACCAGATCATTGAATATATATGTACCTTTTTGCGTTGTATATGGGTTAACATATTAGTTTCTCAATAACTCACTTGCCATAATTCATAAATGAACATATTTCTTTTCATCATACTCTAGCTCTTATATATATATATATTTTATTGATCTTCTGCCTGTCCATCTAATATATCTGCTCAACAAAAGAAAGTTCAATAGTTTATAGTGCAACAAAAAAAAAAAGAGCTGCTCGTACCACACCAATACACACTTTTGCAGTCAGTTTATATCAAACTCTACATCTGTAAATTATGAAGGCCGGTAAAAACTACAATGTAACTTGTATTAGCCAATTGTAAATCTGTATATGTAGTCTTAGAGACGGTCAAGTCAATAAGGTTTATGGGTTTTAATACAACTTTGGTCTACTAGCTGCAAAGAGAAGAGAATATTGTGTCGGCCTTTTGGCCTTAATAATATTTTAAGCTCATATACAATAAAGTTTTCATATGCTTTCAAACAACAAGTTACATGAATATGAATTGTTTTAGAACTCATCGACACGTTGTTGCATTTTTTGTTTTTATTTTTTATTTTTGATGTTCATACAATATACTACGATGTCATAATTTTTTTTTTTAAATACAAGAGTATAAGTATGACTAAAGTTAATTTTGTTTAGGAATTAGTTGCATGTGGCAAGAGACCAGACAAAATCTTTGTGGCAGAATGAGTATAGTAAATAGTAAAATGGTGTAAATGGTTATAAAGTTTAAGAGTTTATGTGATTTTTCTTTCTTATACACTTGATCTTTGTTCGATAATAAATCATGCTGAGCGACATAAGTCGATTAAAAAGCATGTTCTCTTAGGTTTTTTCTCTCTCCTCTTTTTAATTTGAAGTGCTTTGGAAAATAAATGAAAATTATGGTGGGAGTTTTTCTTTGCGGTTTCTTTTTTTAAAGCAGGCAAGTTGGGGCAACGAATTAAGTGCATCCCAAATATGAAAGACTATTGCTAATTATAAAGAATATATTTTTCAAAGCCCGGACAATTAAAATAAGTTTTTATATGTGGATTTTTAAAATTAACAATTATGTAAGTCGATTAATTTAACTACATATGTGATATATGGTTTAGTAGAATGTTCATTACTAAATTTTGAAAAGCTGCTAATATAATGCTAATCAGATATATAATCATTTAAATTACACAATACAAATGTTTTAAGGCTTTCAGAGTTAGGATAGATGAGCATAGTGTAATTAGGCTTCAATT
Source organism: Nowickia ferox (assembly GCA_936439885.1). Classification (NCBI taxonomy): domain Eukaryota; kingdom Metazoa; phylum Arthropoda; class Insecta; order Diptera; family Tachinidae; genus Nowickia; species Nowickia ferox. The sequence goes on along the minus strand of OW387024.1, from coordinate 18,047,126 downwards.
AAATCCCTTTATGTATCATTTCTAAATATTTTTAAAATTGCTAATATATAGCTAATTTCAGGATAAGTATATATGCTACCCAGACTAGCACATTAGCATTTCGCTTAAGGCCGTGCTAATCGTTATTTATACTTTTATACAATATAAAAATAATAGCAAGAATTTTTAACAGAATGATAACCATCATCAGAGAAACAATGCGTGCAAACCAATAGCTTATATAGCCTCTGTTAGCAGTCCGAAATATTGCAAATAATTAAATAAGGTTTTAATTTGCTTATAACCCTTCTTTTATCCAGATTTATAGTTGTTAGAAATTCTTGAAAAAAAAATCCTTTCTGAGAACTCATTTACTTTATTTTTGGGGAATATTTTTTCAATCGATTTCATCAAAACTCTGTTTTATATTTGAATTTTTAAGACTATTGCATATTTTTTAAGGCTGTGAAAGGGTGCTGATGTACTACTTGTCGTTCGAGAAGAATAAGTTTTAACAAAAATTTAAATAAATTTGTTTTGAAGCTTTCGTTATAAAAAAAATCTGGTACCCAGCATATGATATAATCATTAGTCAAGTATGTTTAAATTTTGCTAATATAATACTAATATAATGCTAATCATAATAAAAGTTAGTTTTTTTTTTGCCATTCTGTCATTCTACCATATTCATTCATTGTGAAGTGGGTGGCATAATAGCATTTCACTTGAAAGTCGTGCTCTTCGGAATTTATTCTCTAATAGTAAATATTTTTAGCAGCTATATCGGTCTGCTTATTTAAAGCTAGATATCAGTAAAAGTTTTCAATATATGTATATTGTGTACAGCAGCTTAATCAGTCTTTTTTTAAATAATGCTAATATAATGCTAATCATCAATCCAGGTATATTATATGGTATTTTTTAAGTTAATGTCTTCCAGAATATGATCTGCAGTCTTGCTAATATCATGATAATCATTAAAGTGGTCCTGACTATATACTCTCTAGCTTAATTAACATTTTTAAAGACTTCGCCATATATTTAATGTAATGCTAATTAAAAAACGAGGAATAAGGACATTATTTTCTTCCTATGCGTGATTTGGAATATTGATGTATTATTTGTAAGAGGTGCTGATTAAAAAATTCTAAAAAATCATTTTTAGAAAGCTGTAAGTTTGCTAATATAATGCTAATAGAAAATAAAATTTTAGTAAGAAATTGGAGTCACTACTTTCTGCGTTTCGTGTTTATCAGTCGAGTATAAATGTTTAATGAAAGGCTTTTAAAATGCTTTTTGAGAGTTGCTAAATTAATGCTAATTATGATAACATAACTAGCAATTTATTTTATAATCTAAAGCAATGTTTTTTTTCTATTCAGTTGTTATATGCAATTTTTAGCATTTAAGAGTTCAATTAGTTTTACGAAACAATTTTGCTAATATTATTCTAATTGTCCAAGGAGGTTAGACTATTAAGCAATTCCAATATTAATTATATTTAAAAAATATTCTTGATTTATTTGCATGTAATATTTCATAAGATATGAGATAGCAAAAACATTAATTGCTTTAGAAAATAGAGAATTTTTCATTTGAATTGCGGGTCTAGACTTTTGTATGTGTGTGAAGTTAAATTTTAAAATTTAAACCCTTGACACAAACCTTGTGCTTTAACAGAGCTCTGTTAGCGTGTTAACAGAGCTCTGTTAAGCTATAAAAATTCGATTGATGTCTTTCCAAAGGACTTTTCTATTGAATGATGCAATCCAGATAGAAAAAATCAATGCAAATTTATAGACAAGGTGTTCCTTGATTATTGTCCATAAAAATATTTCTGAAGAACATGAATAAAAACCAAATATCGTCAAGTTTTCAACTTGACATTTTCTAAGGGTTACGCACTTTTTTTTGGAAAGGAGGCGATGCGGGCGGAAAAAAGTATTGACCTACTATGGACCATATTGTGCTCTAAAAACTTGCATATTCAGAATTTCTGAGAGTTCGAGATTTCAAGAGATTTTTGCAAAACTTTGAATTTTCCCCATCTATATTGACATTTTCCAAAATAACGCCAATTTTTTTTGGGAAAGAGGCGATGCGGGCGGACAAAAGTGGTGGCCTATTATGGATCACATTGTGCTCTAAAAACGTGCTTATTCAGAATTTCGGAGAGTTCGAGTTTTCAGGAGATTTTTGAAAAACTTTAAATTTGTCCAACTACATTAACATTTTCCAAGATCTGACCAAATTTTTTTTAGGAAGGAGGTGATGCGGGCGGACAAAAGTGGTAACCTATTATGGACCACATTGTGCTCTAAAAACGTGCATATTCAGAATTTCTGGAAGTTCGAGTTTTCATGAGATTTTCGAAAAAGTTTAAATTTGCCCAACTATATTAACATTTTCAAAACAAATTTTTTTTTGTGAAAGAGGCGATGCGGGCGGACAAAAGTGGTGGCCTGTTACGAACCACATTGCACTCCAAAAACGTGCATACTCAGAATTTCTGGAAGTTCGAGTTTTCAGCAGATTTTCGAAAATCTTTCAATTTGCCCAACTATGTAAACATTTTCCAAGATGTGACCAAATTTTTTTTGGGAAAGAGGCGATGCGGGCGGACAAAGGTGGTGACCTATTACGGACCACATTGTACTCCAAAAACGTGCATACTCAGAATTTTTGGAAGTTCGAGTTTTCAGGAGATTTTCGAAAAACTTTAAGTTTGCCCAACTATGTAAACATTTTCCAAGATGTGACCAAATTTTTTTTGGGAAAGAGGCAATGCGGGCGGACAAAGGTGGTGGCCTGTTACTGACCACATTGTACTCCAAAAACGTGCATACTCAGAATTTCTGGAAGTTCGAGTTTTCAGGAGATTTTCGAAAATCTTTAAATTTGCCCAACTATGTAAACATTTTCCTAGATCTGACCAAATTTTTTTTGGGAAAGAGGCGATGCGGGCGGACACAGGTGGTGGCCTGTTACTGACCACATTGTACTCCAAAAACGTGCATACACAGAATTTCTGGAAGTTCGAGTTTTCAGGAGATTTTCGAAAATCTTTAAATTTTCCCAACTATGTAAACATTTTCCAAATAATTTCTTTTTGGGAAAGAGGCGATGCGGGCGGACAAAAGTGGTGGCCTATTATGGACCACATTGTAGTCTAAAAACGTGCACACTCCGAATTTCCGGAAGTTCGAATTTTCAGGAGATTTTCGAAAAACTTTAAATTTGCCCAACTATGTAAACATTTTCCAAGATGTGACGAATTTTTTTAGGAAGGAAGCGATGCGGGCGGACAAAGGTGGTATCCTATTACGGACCACATTGTGCTCTAAAAACGTGCATACTCAGAATTTCTGGAAGTTCGAGTTTTCAGGAGATTTTCGAAAATCTTTAAATTTGCCCAACTATGTAAACATTTTCCAAGATGTGACCAAATTTTTTTTGGGAAAGAGGCGATGCGGGCGGACAAAGGTGGTGGCCTGTTACGGACCACATTGTACTCCAAAAACGTGCATACTCAGAATTTCTGGAAGTTCGAGTTTTCAGGAGATTTTCGAAAAACTTTAAATTTGCCCAACTATGTAAACATTTTCCAAGATGTGACCAAATTTTTTTTGGGAAAGAGGCAATGCGGGCGGACAAAGGTGGTGGCTTGTTACGGACCACATTGTGCTCTAAAAACGTGCATACTCAGAATTTCTGGAAGTTCGAGTTTTCAGGAGATTTTCGAAAATCTTTAAATTTGCCCAACTATGTAAACATTTTCCTAGATCTGACCAAATTTTTTTTGGGAAAGAGGCGATGCGGGCGGACAAAGGTGGTGGCCTGTTACGGACCACATTGTACTCCAAAAACGTGCATACTCAGAATTTCTGGAAGTTCGAGTTTTCAGGAGATTTTCGAAAATCTTTAAATTTTCTCAACTATGTAAACATTTTCCAAGATGTGACCAAATGTGACCAAAAAATGTGACCAAAAAACTCGAACTTCCAGAAATTCTGAGTATGCACGTTTTTGGAGTACAATGTGGTCCATAACAGGCCACCACCTTTGTCCGCCCGCATTGCCTCTTTCCCAAAAAAAATTTGGTCACATCTTGGAAAATGTTTACATAGTTGGGCAAATTTAAAGTTTTTCGAAAATCTCCTGAAAACTCGAACTTCCAGAAATTCTGAGTATGCACGTTTTTGGAGTACAATGTGGTCCGTAACAGGCCACCACCTTTGTCCGCCCGCATCGCCTCTTTCCCAAAAAAAATTTGGTCACATCTTGGAAAATGTTTACATAGTTGGGCAAATTTAAAGTTTTTCGAAAATCTCCTGAAAACTCGAACTTCCGGAAATTCGGAGTGTGCACGTTTTTAGACTACAATGTGGTCCATAATAGGCCACCACTTTTGTCCGCCCGCATCGCCTCTTTCCCAAAAAGAAATTATTTGGAAAATGTTTACATAGTTGGGAAAATTTAAAGATTTTCGAAAATCTCCTGAAAACTCGAACTTCCAGAAATTCTGAGTATGCACGTTTTTGGAGTACAATGTGGTCCGTAACAGGCCACCACCTTTGTCCGCCCGCATTGCCTCTTTCCCAAAAAAAATTTGGTCACATCTTGGAAAATGTTTACATAGTTGGGCAAATTTAAAGATTTTCGAAAATCTCCTGAAAACTCGAACTTCCAGAAATTCTGAGTATGCACGTTTTTAGAGCACAATGTGGTCCGTAATAGGATACCACCTTTGTCCGCCCGCATCGCTTCCTTCCTAAAAAAATTCGTCACATCTTGGAAAATGTTTACATAGTTGGGCAAACTTAAAGTTTTTCGAAAATCTCCTGAAAACTCGAACTTCCAAAAATTCTGAGTATGCACGTTTTTGGAGTACAATGTGGTCCGTAATAGGTCACCACCTTTGTCCGCCCGCATCGCCTCTTTCCCAAAAAAAATTTGGTCACATCTTGGAAAATGTTTACATAGTTGGGCAAATTGAAAGATTTTCGAAAATCTGCTGAAAACTCGAACTTCCAGAAATTCTGAGTATGCACGTTTTTGGAGTGCAATGTGGTTCGTAACAGGCCACCACTTTTGTCCGCCCGCATCGCCTCTTTCACAAAAAAAAATTTGTTTTGAAAATGTTAATATAGTTGGGCAAATTTAAACTTTTTCGAAAATCTCATGAAAACTCGAACTTCCAGAAATTCTGAATATGCACGTTTTTAGAGCACAATGTGGTCCATAATAGGTTACCACTTTTGTCCGCCCGCATCACCTCCTTCCTAAAAAAAATTTGGTCAGATCTTGGAAAATGTTAATGTAGTTGGACAAATTTAAAGTTTTTCAAAAATCTCCTGAAAACTCGAACTCTCCGAAATTCTGAATAAGCACGTTTTTAGAGCACAATGTGATCCATAATAGGCCACCACTTTTGTCCGCCCGCATCGCCTCTTTCCCAAAAAAAATTGGCGTTATTTTGGAAAATGTCAATATAGATGGGGAAAATTCAAAGTTTTGCAAAAATCTCTTGAAATCTCGAACTCTCAGAAATTCTGAATATGCAAGTTTTTAGAGCACAATATGGTCCATAGTAGGTCAATACTTTTTTCCGCCCGCATCGCCTCCTTTCCAAAAAAAAGTGCGTAACCCTTAGAAAATGTCAAGTTGAAAACTTGACGATATTTGGTTTTTATTCATGTTCTTCAGAAATATTTTTATGGACAATAATCAAGGAACACCTTGTCTATAAATTTGCATTGATTTTTTCTATCTGGATTGCATCATTCAATAGAAAAGTCCTTTGGAAAGACATCAATCGAATTTTTATAGCTTAACAGAGCTCTGTTAACACGCTAACAGAGCTCTGTTAAAGCACAAGGTTTGTGTCAAGGGTTTAAATTTTAAAATTTAACTTCACACACATGACTTTTGTAACAATTAGCAGCCATATAACAATAAGAAAGGAAATAATAATTTCGCTGACAGGCTCTCATTTACATATGTACTCACTGCCTAAATCACTTCATCAGAGTGATATTTTTATGAAAAAAAAAACAAAAATTTAAAAAAAATTTTAATTTTTTTCTTTGTTATTCATAAACATTTTTCTGCGAAGAAATGCAAGCGAATTCAGGCTTTCCTTGGCCTTTTATAATTTTTAGAATTTGTAAGAAAAACAAAATCAACTTTTCAAAACATTGTTTTTGTTGTAATATATCAGTTCGGTGGCGTTATTTAGACAATTAGTTCTTGATTTCTTTTTTCTTTAAGGAAATTACCATACTGTCTTTAGAACAGACATCGCCCAACCACTGTGGATATATGCTAGACATTTGCTTTAAATTTTGGTTTCTTGATTTATGTCAAATACGATGCATTCGCATTAGCTCCTCTAGACTTGAGTTTAAGTGAGAGCAATCCAAGTAATCAGATTTACAAAATCCCCCAAAAGACTTCAGAAAACAATTTTGATAAATGTTTCTTAATACTTTAGTGTTTTATTTTTATATGAAAAAAAAAATTAAAAACTTAAAACAAACAAAAAATCACGCACGATTATCAAAACAATCGATTTATGTTCAAGTGTAAATTGATATCCTGTCTCAATGTTTCATGTAATCTTTTTATTTTAATTTTTTTTTTGCACTCACTATTAAGACTGTTGTGCTCGCTTGATTTTTCTTGGCCATTATTTATGGTGTTTTAAATGCTCAGAAAAACATCAGCAACAATTTATAAAAACGAACAAGCAGAACAGAACAGAAACTAAAACTAAGCGACATATTTTTTGTGTTCTTGCAACAACGTTGATTTAGTTTTTATTTTCCAGTTGTTGTACAAAAGTATTTCTTTTTGTTTGTTTTTCTCTTCCTTTAACATTTTAAAGAGCCACCAAACCCTTTTTTTGGGGGGGTATCAAACACACACTGTTATAAGGAAAAATATTTTTTTAGACTTCTTTTGCACTAAGAAATTGTCATCCTTCATGGTTGTTTGGATTTTTATTTATTTTTTATTTTTTACTGTGTGCCTTGTGTTAAGCAGTAACATGTTGTGCTCGAATTTCTGTACATGATCTTTAAAGGTCGTGCGTTAACGTGGCATTCATAAGTGTGACTCACATTGTGTTTGGCTTAAAGTTTTACGTTTTTTTTTCTTGCTGTTACTTTTTTTTCTCTTTCGTGTTCTTTTCGTTAATGCTTTGTCAATAACAATTGAAAATTGAACTGAATAACATGTTGTTCAGGAGTTGTGTTTTGTTATGTAATTGTTACAAGCTGAGGTGAAGCTACTGTGTGGTGTTTATAAAAAAGAATTTGGTTCTTCGAAGTGCTTGAGAAAAAGGTTTTAATTTAAAAGAATTTAGTAAGACAAAAAAAAACAAATCAAAGCGTATTGAACTAAGATAATTTTTAAGATTTTAGAAATTTTTTTGTAATTTAGAATATAATAAGGTTTTCAAATCGGTTTTTTCCCCTATAACATTTATGTACTCATATTTAAAAAAAAATAATAATTCTCTGTAGGTGTTGCTACCGTTTGGTCCCACTATATTTTAACATATTGTTTTTTATAATTTTATCCAACTTTATTTAGTAAAAGACTTTGCACATGTAATGGGTTCTTCTGATGATTCAGTTGGGTCAGTGGGCGCAGCTACGCCTATTAAAATAAACATATGACTTCAAGCACCAGCACTAATCAATTCGTACACAATTATGTGTGCCAAACTTTAGGTGCTTGCACTGAAACAAGTTTATGTTTGGAAAAGTGGGTGGGCCTTAAATACCTTAAATTTAAATTTGAAATTTTGCTGACTTTCACCTAAATAATTCCAATGAAAACTTGGATGCACCTTAGTATGTTATGATGACATCTTCTTGTATTTAGAAATGTGGGTGGGGCTACGTCCCTTTAAATTTAATATAAAAATTCACATAATTCTCAGCAGATTTTTATGAAACTTTGCACTCTGGCTATAAAGCCAACTACGAGGAGAAAAAAAGCATAATAAATCTATAATTTTATGCAAACATGCCTTCAGTTTTAACTATTAAAAACTAAATAAAAATTAAATATTTTTCAAATTTTTTCTAATATTTTTTTTTAAATAAAATTTTTCTTCAGTCATAAAACAGTTCTATTTTATAATCTAATATAAAATAATAAAAAAAATCGCATAAAACAACTTTAACTAAATATTTACAAATATTACGTACTTTACAATCATAATTTTGTAGTTTTATTGTTTTCTCTTTCTCTGTCTCTCTCTCTCTCTGGCCCAATAAAAAGCAATCAACTTAAATAGCAAAATATCATTTAATTAACTTAATTCGAATATGCCTGGGCAAATAATAAACATCATACTACTTATAACAGCAGCCAAGCAACTGCTTAAGAGGAAATGAAAGAACAAATTCAAGTTTAAGTGTGGCTTAAGTCTTTTGTTTTTAATATTACATTTTTCCTTTCTCTCACTGCACTGCACTAACTAGTATCTTTAAATTGTTATCAATAAAAACCATAGCATAAAATCTAATATTACACATACACACACCCAAAGAACCCAAAAAAGCAAAAAAAAAAAAGAAAAGCAGAAAAAAGAAACAATTATTGGCAAACCATAAATGTCTGACACAACCAGAGAATGCCATTTATCATATTATTATCATGATCATTGTCAACAGCACACACAACTATCAAAGCCAGCAACCAACTACTAACTACAACACCAACAGTTTCAACACCATCTTTACACAAACTACTGCAAACGTCATGAAGTGTTTGTATGTCAATGTTGAAGTTCAGACAACGCGATATGATTTCTTTTATTATAACTGCTTGCTTGCTCCTTTTTAAAATAAGAAAATTAAAAAAAACGCTTAAAAATTTAGTTCCTTTTAGTTCTCATTTTTTTCTACTTTTCCCTTACGTCTTAAATGAATGTGATCTAAAAAGTTGACAAATACTTAAACAACAGTCATGTTTAAGTATGATTTTGCTGGGAAAAAAAAGTATACAGCAAAAAATAAAACGATAAATGAATAATAAAAAAAAAATAAGAAGAACCTTTTTTATTGCTATTGTTGTTGTATGAACTGTATTCTAAACAAGTACCAGAACAAGTGCCATTCATACACCTGGTACGTTTAAATGTAAGTTTTGTGCAACTCTGCGAAGCTGCTGCAATAGTGTGGCGGAGTAGGATGGTTGTATGAAAGTTTTTTTCCCCCCCTTAAATGTATGTCTGTAGTATGACTTTGTACAAGTGTTTAAATCAGAAAATAGTTCCTCAACAAAAATTGTAAATAAGTAAAGGTAAAAAACGACTGCTAAATCAGCTATTTTAAATACAAAATATTAAAATTAAATAAAAAAATAAACAAATTTTTTTTAAATAACTTACAGTTTTCTGGGCTTAAAATATCTAAGAAAGTATATCAGCTTAATTATAAAATCAGCTGTTTTACTTGCAGATCATTGCCAATCATCACTATTGCCATTTTAGCATTTTCATTGCTAGATCTGGCAATTTCGTTAGTTAAAAAGCATTCAATTTAAAAAAAAATTCTGCTGAATGCTTTCCGGCAGAATTTGTTGAAAATAAAAAATTTTAACTTGTTGAAAAAAAACATCTTCTGTATAGAGGATTTTTCTCATAAATAAAAGGCTAAAGGTTCCCCGATGACCTGGACTAGCAACAGTGAAATGCGCATAGAATCCAGCTAACCCCTCAATAATCAATTTCAATGTATTTTTAATAAAAAAATATTTTACTGAATAAGTAAAATAATAATTTGGAATTATTAGTGCGTTAAAAATATTTTAAACGTAATTGTAACATTTCCAAAAAACACCAATTATCAACTATTTTATGTTTGTATGTCTTATAAAAATACCTTTAAATACTAATAAGTTTGTTTAAACATGAAATTCAAATCTGTCATTATACCTTTCTTTTGTAGAACATTTTAGCATAATTTTTTTCACCGATTTAGCATTTTCTCATCTTCATTTTCTGGCAACACTGCCACTAATTTATTATTTTTAAAATGGAGCAAAAAATAAATAAAATTAATTCAGTAACTCGCACACGAAGGGTGCCGTACTGACACTACATATCGTGCCATAACCGCCAAAAAGCTAAGCGACATAATTTTCGAGCTTAATTTTTTGACTAAAATTGATTATTTGCGTTCGTAATTTGTCGATTTCTATAAAAAAAATTAAGTCCAAAAAAGTGTCGCTTAAGCTGTTTTAGAGGTTATGGCTTGTAATGTAATACTATGCGAACTTAAACCTATATAATCGAATATATTACCTGATGTGGACATTAAAAAAACAAATTTATTCTTTTATTTTGTTTTGCCGATTTTTTTTTGTTTTTAGCTATTTTTTTAGTCTAAGCGATATTTTTTTTTTCGATATGACCCATGTTTTTAATTTTGGCGTTTTTTTTGTTTCAAGCAATTTTGTTTCGGTCGATTTTTAGTTTAAGCGATTTTTTTAGTTTTTTTTGATTTGGCGATTATTTTCGGTTGTTTTTTAGTTTTTGCTATTTTTTTTAGCTTAAGCGTTTTTTTCGTTTTTGCGATTTTTCTGTTTTATGCGATTTTTCCCGGTTGTCTTTTTTAAGTTTTGACGATTTTTTTAGTTATGGCGTTTTTTTCCTGTTGGCGATTTTTCGACCTTACAACTTTTAGTAATTTTTTTGTATTTTAGCGATTCATTTTATTTTTGGTTATATTTATCATTTAAGCGATTTTTTCATATTGGCGATTTTTCGTTGCGAAATTTTTTTAATTTTAGGATTTTTTTAGTTTTAGCGCTTTTGAAAATTTCTAGAGTTTGTCTCTTATGATTTCCCAGATACTGCAAGTTGTCCAATTTACTTAGTGTAGTGGAACTCCCAACTCCGTATATATTTAATATAATCGGAACATTCAACAAAAGGACTGTCCTTTTATAAATATTCACCTTTTAAGCAAAATTTCTGCATTTATCTGGCAGGATTTCTATTTAGTCTTGCTATAATTTCATTTTTTTATTAAACTTTTTATTGAAAATTTGCTAAAAAATGTTTTTTTTTTAATAGAGATTTTATTAAAAATTATTGTATCACCCCTTCCGAGCGTAAATTTTTACTTTAGACAAACGCTGAGTATTATTTTTCTCAATAAAAAGTTAAAAAATCTAAACTTTTTGAATTAGTAAAGACACAAACCATAATATTTAGAGCAGCGCACATTAAAAAAAATAATCGGATGATTTCTTATCAAATTAATACAAAAAAAAACGTGTTTATCAAAGTTTAAAACTTTCTATAAAAATATTCAGAATAAAATTTTCTTATAAAGAAAGAAATAGCCTTTATAAAAAAAACTCAAATCTGTTAAAGAGCATTTTTAATTCGTCTACAGCCAACTGAATGAAGGAAGCCCTGCTCCTTATCATTCCCCATATAAGCGAGAAGAATTCTCTAGTAGAAAATATATCTGAGTAAATTCTTCTTCACCTTCTATTTATTGTTCTTCATCATCATCATCATCAGTTTGTCTTTATTTGTTTTCTCAAGTTCTGGTTGTTTTTCGTTCTTTTTTTTCTCTCTTTAATTGTTCAAAATAATTTTGTTTGTAAGTTGTCGTTAATAATTCATGCACACCCGCTGCGTTAAAGTTGAACACTTCTTCTTTTTCAAAACTTCTGTGATTTTTTTTTCTTGTTCTTGTGCACTTTTTCCTCACAATTATCTTGGCAAGCAAAACTAAAGATGCCAAGAATTTTAAAGTGTGAGTTTGAGAGTGTGTATGTGAAGAGTTTGATGGCTGGTGTGCATCTTGTAGAGAACCCAATTAACGTGTGAGTTAGAGATCGCATTAACAGAGAAATGGAAATATAGATATGGTGGTACTTAAACTATCTGAGATTGGCTTTAAAGTATCTCTTCTGTCATTGCCATAATTATGCTGTATCTTATATTTTATTAAATTTAATTCCATTTATTCATGTTCTAATGTTTACATCTTACTTAATTTTAATATTGTTAATAAAGAGTTCAGGATTATTATTTTTATCTACTGGAATGTAAATTGTTTTATAAAGTTATATGTACATTTTTGATTAGACGATCAACTAAATACGTCAATCAGTGCATATGTACCAGTGTCGTATTCTTATTGCTTAACGGGAGACTTGCAGATAAGCACATCAATCGCCATTTAATTTTTTGCTTCATAGCGCCATATAAACTTTTATTTGTCGGTGTATTTCTTTCTCATTAACACAAATCACAAAGAAACTGACAAATAAATGTCAAGCAGAGTAGGAGATGATCAACTAATCATCAATCAGCCTTCAAAAAAATTTGATTGATGAGTGCATTTGATCGTGTGCAGGGCACTTAAGGCAATAAAACCGTTACAACAGAGAGAGATAAATAATTAAAACTCAGAGAGAGAGACTGAGAGAGAGGAGGAATACAAGAGAGAGAGAAGAGATTAAGGTGGTGATAGAGATAGGGAAAGACAAGGATTGGGCAGAATTTAAAGGAAAAGATAGAGAGAGAGAGAGAGAGAGAGAGGTACAAATTAAGTGCGTGAAAGAGAGGATGTGTGAAACTATCGAATAGATTTTTGCTAAAGCGCCAAAATACGTTTTTATAAACATTTGAGAATCACGTTATTATTTATGATTTTATGCTCGCTGGGTTGTATGGTCTTGTGTGTGTTAAGGCATATTTGTTATTCGCTAAAATGTTGTAAGGTTTTGATTGCTTGTTTGTTTGCTTCCCTTTTTAAGTAGATTTTGGAGACCAATGTGACATATTTGACCACGAACGTGTTTGAGTTTGTTTTATTTACTTTGTTTTTTATGTGTTTTTTTTTGTAATCACTAAACTGAGGAGCATCATGAAAATCATCCTTTATATGCGCTTTTTTTCCTGCTGCTGCTGTTAGTTATTATGGTTGTTCGATGTGTTGCCAAAGCGTAAATTACTACACGGCAGGGTTACTACTGTGTTGAGTTGGCATAAATTATATTTGGCAGCCTAAAGGCTAAGAATTTATATAAATAATATTGTGGTTCTTGTTGTTGTTGTTTTTGATCATATTGTAGTCACTGGCTGCTTCAATTGTCCGTCCAGCTATCTATCTCTCAGTTTCTTGAACATACGTTTGTCTGACCATTTGTGTTGACATTTTGTTTAAATAACTGCCAAAGCCCAAAAACAGGCAAAACCGATTGCAGTCAGAGCAGAACTCTTATATATGTATATATGTTTATAAATTAAAAAAAATATATATAAACGTTAACTGAAAGTGTGCAACACTATCTCAAGCTGAACTAAATGTTGACATGAATTATGGCAAGTTTATAGTAAATGAATTTTAATTTGTGATCAATTTTTTGTTTCTCTCTCCACTTGTTTTAATAAAGAAATGAACATTTAACAAAAAATAATGAAGTCTTTTCCAAAAAAAAAAAAAAAACTGTTGGTGCAAAAATCATTCAAATTCGCTGTGTCTTGTCATAACACACCATTTAAAGTCGTTTTGTAAAGCTCGTTTCCATTTTATGATTTAATTTAGTGTTTTGTTTTATTATTTTAGCTCATATACTTGCTGCTCTTGGGAATTTCTGTTTTGAGCGAATTATTTGCTTTGCTAGCCTCTATAGCTCACGTTTTTACCTTGTTAAACTTTAAATGGTCATAAATCGCACTATTGGGTAAAAAAATTAGTACAGAAATACTTTTTTTTTTAATAGAGCAAACAACAAAAATAGAAAAAAGGACAGTCTTATAAATGGCGTTTAAAAAAAAATTTCCACTTTATACTTCTCTGATGATTCCATATTGCATATCGCTTTCATATTTAACAATAAGCCCGCTGCATATTTCTATATTAAATTCATATTATTGAGTATGTACCTTAGTTTTACGGAATGTTTACCGCAAAACTCCAAAGTTATGCTAATTTGATGCTAATCAACATATAATTATAAGATTCCAGCAATACTACCAAATTTATTATTTTCATTGTAAGTATTCTAACAGATATCTCTGGTCGTAGAGCTATTAGCATGCCTTTCTACTCACGATAGATGTTTGAAGTCTGCTAATAAAATGCTAATTGTCGAAAAATGTTCTTTCACGTTATTTTTTCTATTTAAAGGAATATATTGGAAAGCTTTTGTAAATGCTTTAAAATTATGCTAATTTAGTGCTAATTTATATATATTTATAAGTCACTATTACTATTGTGACATTTATTATCTTCGTTGTTTGATAAGTTTTCGATACTAACAGGCGTCTCAGCATTCTCGTTTTGGTAGTGTGTTTTTTAGCACTTGCATCCCCTTTACCATATCTTTGTAGTAGTTCTGGAAGTTTGAAGTTTGCTAATTAAATGCTAATCATCCTAAAATTTTAGTAAATTTTACGGTTTTCTATTCAAGACTGTCTTTTAGCAAAAGCCTTAGAATTATGCTAATTTTGTGTTAATCAATAAATACTCGTAACTTTATAAGAAAACACTTTTGCCTTATTTATTATAATTTATTATTTTCGTTGTTTGACTTATCAAACTTATCAAACTTTTTGGTCGTAGTGCATATCAGAATTTTGTCAGTGCAATTGATTTTCTAACACTTGAACTTTGCTAATAAAATGCTAATCATGGAAAACTTAGAGTTAATGTTACGTCTTTCTGTTCAAGGATGTCTATTAGCAAATTTTTGTAAAACTTGCAGAGTTATGCTAATTTAGTGCTAATCAATATAAAATCACAAGAAGCCAACACTATTATTATTTTATCTTCATTTGAAGTATGCTAATAAAATGCTAATCATTGAAAAATTTTAGTTAAGATAATGCTTTTCTTTTCCAAGGGTGTCTATTAGCAAACCCTTGTAAAAGATTTAAAATTATGCTAAGTTAGTGATAACCACTCTCTGGACTTGTCCTGGACTTGCAAGAAAGAGAATGACCACAATGGGCACTCTGACGAGCTCTGCTTGGTTCGATGGTGGGGACTTCGCATAAGTCTCCGTGGTATCACAATGGACCAAAACGGTATAAGTGAGTCCGGGCTTCTGACTGCCACCCCTACCTAATCTAACCTAACCTAGTGCTAATTACCATTTACTCGGTAACTAAAAGACACCAACACCTGCCACATTTATTATCAAATATTATTTTCTTCGATTATTAAAGTTTGTTTAGAAACATCAGGTGCAGTATCAATTATTAGAGGAACTGTTTGACCGTATTGCAAATTTGCCGGTCTTTCAACAAAATCCTTTATCTCAGTTACATTTGGAACTTAAACAAAATCCAAATAATGCTACAAAATAATTTTTAACTCTAGATCATGCAAGTCTTGTGAGTTTTCAGTGAAAGTATCAATTACTGCTTTAACCTGTCAATGGCTTCTTTTTGGGTTTGGTGAATGTTGTGTGGGCGATTTCCTTCTATCTGATGCTTAACAAAATTTTACAAGAGTGACGAATAGTCAGCATGGTCTTGCGGCTCTATGTGCTCATTTAATTAACACGGTTTGAGGACTATTTTCATTACAGAGCGTCATTATGTCGGCCCTTTGTTTTGGTTCAAAGGTATAAATCAAAATTTTTTTTACTAAAACAATGATTTAAAAATATATGATTTTAAGCCTTGTTAGTAAATTTTTTAATATTTTCTCGCAGTGATAACTTGGAGTCCTAGAAATTCTTTATATCGAATAAGTTCTTTTCGCTATTTTTTTTCGAAATTTCTGTTCACTCCTGCAGAAATGTTGTAAAAAATTTTTAGCTATAAGAACCCTCAACAAAATGGTTATATTTATTATTAATATATATTTATTTATTTTAAATAGCCGATAAAAATTCAACTAGAGAAACTAAATGCTAATAAAAAAAATCAGCAATTGCCTACCAAACTTAACATGAAATAATTTAGAAATATATTGCTGCTAATGTCCAACTCATTAAACGCTTTTAATGCGATATTTCGCTACAAAATCAATCAATAAACCAAGCAAATTGATTTTTACAATAAAAATGTATGAAAGACTTCTGGAAAAAATAGTAATAATAAAATCAGGTTTATTGAACGCACTAAAATAAAATTTAAATTACTATTGCTGTTGTAGGGGGGTAGACTGAAAATTAAGAAAGTGAAAAATGCATTACTTGGTTAGAAATGTGAAATATGAAATTAATAAAACAAATTAAAATAATATTTTTTGGCGGGGAGGTAACAATTAGGCTTCCTGTCCAAAAAGAATCTTGTAACAATTCATTTAAAGTTGGAATTTTTTTTTAACTATATATTAATGTATAGAGTTTTCTTTAAACAGCCCACCCTCGTTAAAAATAATTACACTTACTTTAATACATAAATACTACGTCTCTCCACATTAAAAAATATTTTTATATTTTCTACATGCAAAAGCCTATTTTTTTAAGACAGTCTCAACAAAGGCTGCCATGTTTTATTTTTCAGTTGTTTTTTCTTTTATTTTCTTTTTTTAATTTATTTTCACTAAAGAGTGTTTTTGTTTATGTGCCTTACAAAAATGATTTAATTTCAATTACGTGTTTTGCAAAACTAAAAGCCCTCATTTATTTGATTCTATATATATTTCTTCATGTTTCGATATTTATCATTATATTCAATCATTACTTATTGTGTAAAGGCTCACACACACACAGGCAGATACTCACTCGTACTACTCCAACTTACACACCTTTAGTAATTTTCGTTCTGTGTTTCAAACTGTCATTTGAAATAAATAAATAAACAAGCAGCAGCAAGCAGTAACTGAAAAAATTAAATTAAATACGAGTATAATAATGAACAACAAATTGATTTGTTGCTTGCATTTTGAACAATATATGAATGATATTTTTATAGTAAATCGTTTATAAATATATTTTTAAATAAATAAAAGAAAAATATTCATACGGGTATTTTTGTATATAAAAGACAATCAATGACTTAGGAATATACATACATATATATATGTATGTATATATATGTTTTGATTTCTTTTTGTTGCTACTTATTTTGAGGGTGTTGTGTATGTATATTTGTTAGAGTGGCTAGATGTATTATTTATATTTCAATGTACTAAACCTGTTGAATACTAATTATTTTCTTTATGCATACATACGTTCAGAATCAGAAGCTTGCCTTGCTTTTATAAGCCACTAACCGATAATATTGTCTATAATAAAACTTTAATAATCAGTTAATCAGAAATCTATTTAAAACAAAGACAAACTGTTAGACAAATTTTAAACACACACACACACATAAAAATAAGCAAACTAAAATCAAATGTTTCAAGTCAGTTTTTCAACAATTGAACACATATTTTATCAGGCAGTCAAGATCAGTAACACAAGAGTATGAAATAGTTGAAAACATAAAAGAAATAAACAATCGATGGTGTTGAACAAATGTTTTGTTAACATTGTCTAATAATAGTGAAAAAACAAAAGACTTAAGACACATGCTGGCATATTCAGTTGTCATAGCAAACGAAACGGTGATAAATGGAGTACGATTTTGATCCCCTTTGCAGAATTTCCTGAAAAATAAACTTTTATTCCTGGGTTTTCAAATTATATAAGATTCAAAAATCCATAACAAAACCTTGTTTGCAATTTACGCTTTGGAAGCATTAAAACTTCACTTGTTTATTTTCTTTATAAAATAACAAAATATTCATTCAAAAATTCCAAAAAAAAAAACGAAAAACATACCTCAAATATGATTAAAAATACTTTAATAAATACTTACTAACAGATTGATGGCAATAAAAGGATCACAATTAAACTCCAGCAAACCGACCAATAAATAATATTATGAGAAGACAAGGGAATGTAAGAAACAGAAATAAAAGAAAAAATCAGTTCAAAACACGATCCCTGAAGAAAAGAAATATTTTCCATAAAACGTGCAAGTTTTACAAATTATGTTTAATTAAAAATTTTTGCTGTATTAAATATGACACAATGTTCTGAATTCCATGAGAATGAATGATCGATTTTTGATTTTTTATTTTTTTTGCTTATATACTAATTCATTAAATTGAAGGATACGAGTTCATATACCAGCAGTATTTTGTTTTAAATTTTATTTAATTTTTTTTTGTAATTTTCTTTGCTTGATTTTTTTTATATTCTGTTTGCTAAAGAGATGTTAAATATAAAACATTTAAGGCAATACCAATAACAGTGGAAAAAAGGAGTTGTGCTGATTTGCGCCTGTTATATTTGCTGCGGACACAAAAAAAAGTGTTTATAAATTCTTTGTTCATGTTTTTATGATTTGCCAACTCCAATTGCCCATATGTGGTATTATGACTTATAAAGGCAGCAATTATGTTTTTTTTCTCCCTCTTCATATTAATGATTGAAAATCATGATTTGATGTTGTCATATTGTCATGTATTTATTGTGGGGAGGGTGCATGTAGGAAGTTTTGGCATAATGAAAATTAATTTAATGTCGTAAAAAAACCTGAAAAACTTGAACAAAATTCCCCAAAGACTTTCTATGCAAAAGTTTCGTATGAAAATAAGTGTCACAAACATTTTTCTATAGAAAAGTGTTTAACCCAAAGTTTTTTTTCACAAAACCCCTTTGCTCTTTGAATTTTTTTATAGAAAAATAATTGTCCCAAAAAAATTTTTTTTTAAATATTGTCCCAAAAGTTTTTTTAAAAATCTGCCTCAAACAATTTTCTGAGAAAATTTATTTTACAGAAGCTTGTTCCCAAAAGACTTTCTATGAAGAAGTTTCATATGGAAATATGTGAGTGTCACAAGAATTTCATTATGGGAAACTGTTTGTCCCAAAAACCGTTCGTCCCTTAAATTTTTCTATTGAAAAAATAATTGTCCAAATTTCTTTTAAATGTTGTCTCTAAAATTTTTCTGTAGAAAAATAATTGTCCAAAAATTTTTTTTAAAACTGTCCCAATTTTTTTTAGTAAAACATTGTCCCAAAAAATATTCCTTTGTAAAAATTATTTTCCGAAAATTTGTTCGTGGAAAATTCTTCTCACAAAAATTCTGCCCCTTAAATTTTGTCCCAAAAAATTTGATATCGGTAAAAGTTTATTGAGTTGAAAAATAATAGTTTTAAAATTTTTTTAAAGCAAAAATTTAAAAAAGTTAGTTTGTTGGTTCGTAAAGCACGTCTATATGAATTTCGTCTGCAAGCAAAATTTAAAAAGGCAAAAAGTTATTAACATTTCCTATTTTTGTAAAAAATTGTACTCTGAAAGCTCTGTGTAAAAATTTGAAAAAATTCGTTCGAAAAATTTTTCAATAGGAAAATTTGCTACCAAATATTTTAATTTAACAGAAATCGGTGCCAAAAATTTTAAAATTAAATTAAAATTCAGTTGGTCGCAAAATTTTTCTACAAAAAAATGCTCCCAAAACTGTTTTGAAAGAAAACATTTGCCATTTAAATATTCTTCTCAAGAAAACTTTGTCCAAAAACTTTATCTGTAAAAATAATTTTATTCCAAACACTTTTTGACTTTTTGTAAAATATGTTTGTCATACACTATTTATTTATAAAAATTTTATCACAAAAAGTTTTCAGAAAAAATTCTCCTTAAATTAAAAAAAAAACTGCTTGTCCAAAAAAACATTTTACCTTGTACAAAAGGTTATTCCAAAAAATATTTCGTAAAACAAGTTTAAATCAAAATTGTATACAAAAATTAATTAAAACGCTTGTCGCAACAGCTTTCAGTTTGTCCAAAATTGTTTTCTTCGAAGAACCCAGCCCAAAAATATTTTACGCAGAAAAATTTTGTGAAAAAAAAACGCTTTTCCTCAAAAAGCTTGTCCCAAAATAGGTGTATTAGTAGAAGTTTGGTACAAAGTAAAGTTTGTCTCAAAATTTTTTAAAGTAAAGCCACTTGTCTGAAAGACTTTTAGTTTGTCTTAGATTATTAGTTTTAAAAAAACACTAACAAATTTTTCAAAAAAGGTTTTTCATAAAATTTTTGTCCAAAAAAAATTTTCTCAGTAAAAATTTTCCCAAAGACTTTTCTATAAGCAAGTTTTATGCCAAAATGTTATCTAAAAAAATTTTGTACCAAAATTTACTTAAAAAAGCCACTTGTCTCAAAATTTTTTAGTTTGTCTAAGATTATTTGCTTTAAAAAAATGTGTGGAAAAAATGTTTATCTAAAAATCATTTGCCGATGGCCTTGGCAGCCAGTGCTATCAATGTATATATTATTGTTATATTTTATATAATTTTAATATCAAGTAAATAAATAAATAAATAAATAATAAAAAAATTTTTCAAAATAATGATAAAATGTATGTCCTACAAATTTGTAACTAGAAAAATGTCCCAATGATTGTAATAAAATTTTTTATCTGTCCCAAAAAAATTTTTAACCGAAATTTTTTTTGGTAAAAACATTGGTGTGGCAAAAATGTTATTCGAAATAATTTCATGCCCAGATGATTGTGCAGAAATTATATGTCTACATATGTATATATGAAAGTATATACAAATATCCAGAACTTTTATCTCCAGCCTCGTTTTTAGCTTTAAAAAGCTTTTCAATGCTAAATATACTTATATTAATAATAACATATGAAATTTTTTACGCTTTTTTAATGGTTTTTCAATAATGTTTAAATGTGCGCTTATGTACAAAGATATATGTACATATACATACATACGTAGATACTAGTATTTGTATGTGTATTTTTGCGCTTAATTAACCCTTTTTAAATTAGCCATAATTATCGCAAGCTTAAACAATGTTGGTTGACTGTGTCTGCTGCCGGTTGTTGTGCTCGTTATGATTTTTCTGACATTTTTTTTTTATCATAAAAGCCTTTAA
Source organism: Nowickia ferox (assembly GCA_936439885.1). Classification (NCBI taxonomy): domain Eukaryota; kingdom Metazoa; phylum Arthropoda; class Insecta; order Diptera; family Tachinidae; genus Nowickia; species Nowickia ferox. The sequence goes on along the minus strand of OW387024.1, from coordinate 18,026,257 downwards.
CCGCTAAGAAATTATGATATTTTTATATGAAAAATTTTTGTGAACATCAAAAAATATGTTCACAAAGGTCTTATTAAAAGTTTTGTGCGCGGATCAGTTGCAAGTTTAAATTGTTAAATATAAAGATTGTAAATGATATATTGTTTGCTTAGTGCTTGAATGGAAAAAAAATAAATATATGTATTAACGATATAATTATATCATTAAGAAATAGTTAAAGAAAAATTTAGAAAAATCTGTAAGCAGAATTTTATAAAATTTTTAAATTATATCTCTGTGCGTTTTCAATATTTCATATGATATTTTATATTGTTATTTTTTTTTCTTTTTATTTATTTTTTCTTGTTTTTTGTTTGTTTTTTTGTTTAAGAGTTGGTATGATATTTTGTATTTGTATTTTGCTTTACCTTAAATGGCAATTTGATAAATATTTCAGATGCTCAGTTTTTGATAAGACAAAAACGAAAATTGAATTGCTGTCTCTGGAGAATAATATTTTATAAATTGAATGAAATTATGTGAATAATTTCATTAAAGATAAAAATATTAAATTCATAACATATTTTTGTAACACTTACAAATATTTTTGATCAAAAAAATTTTTTTTAATATAAACAATGTATTTAATATTAAGATAATTGTTGTATATATTATGAAGAGGCACAATCACTTTGTAAATAAATTTTGTCAAAGATTCTTAAAGAAAAAATATAAAATGGCATAAAAAAGTGATCAAATAAAGGGTCCGCCAGATAACTTTGTTTGTAGCTTCGGCTGTGTGAGACATAGCGCCGTCCTGTTGAAACCAAATGTTGCCAATATCCTCCTATTCAATTTTTGTGAACAAAAATTCGTTCAACATGGCCCGATAACGATCGCCATTGACTGCAACGGCCACTCCTTGCTCATTGGCCCAATATATAGTTTCTTTAGAGGAATGTGAAGCTCAAATAAGACACGAGAGAGATCCACATAAGTCTCTTTGGACCGTTTGCATATTGCTTGGGACAAATAAGACCCATATGGAGAAGGGTTAGAGGGTTAAAATGTTCTAGTTAAAAATTGCTTGTAAGATTCTAAATAAAAGCGCTCCACGTTCATTTTCTTATTTAAACGTTTTTGTTAAATAAGTATTTTGCTGTATGGGACACGAGAAAAGCCTTTTGAACGAGAATAACTCAGATTATTTATCTGTTTATGACAGCAGATTTTATCTGAGCTGATTCTGAATTTAAACTTAAAAAATTTAATTTGAATTTTTTTGTAAGCAATTTTCCCTTGAATTTCCCCTATTTTAAAAGCACAAGACTTAAGACACAAACTTGAATATTAGCAAATTCAATTGCTGTCGTATTAAACCACTAACGGATCTAAATAGATGCACTTAAGAGCACAGGAAAACCCCCAACTTTAATTTATTGCCTGATTTAAATGTTAATTTTTTTTATTATTAATCCGCATCAATATAAATTTTGCTCTAAAAACACCAAACGCTTGAGTACTTAATGGCTCCAAATCGTTTAGTTGCTGTGTAATTACAACAATTAAATGGTTTTTATTTATTATTTTCTTATAGTAAATTTAATTATACCAGTATGATCTTTTAGTGGTTCGTTGTTCTTAACGCTTTTATTGCCATTGATCAACAAGGTTGTAAAAATGTCAAGCCAAGGCTGCAAAATTCCAATTTCGTATTTCCATTAAGAATCATGTCGTCGGCGCTCTGTTCAATAACAAATATAAACCTTACTTTTGATAGTGTGTAAAAAACAGCAACAAAGCTGAAAATAAATTAGCAGAATTTTTATATACATATATTTGTATGGAATGGCATTTAAGAGAATTAAATTTATTGAAATAAAAATAAACATATGTATATATAAAATGTTTAAGTGTTAACTTTTCGGTAACACAAAGAGGGCATTCCAGGCGGCCAGAGCAAGCCATTCCCTTGGCTTTTTAATGAAATTGGCCAGTTAAAGGTTTTAATATTTCTGTTTATAGCATGTACTCCCATGAATAGAAAACTATAACTCAAACTTTTGTAGCACCAATTTATTGATTTGCATGCAAACACAACTAAAACTTAAAGTAATTAAATGCTGCAGCAATGAGTCTTGCACAACTTATCAAAATATTAAACATTTTTATTTCGACAAAGCACAAGCGATAATTTGCCTGTTGGTTGTAAATTAGTAAATTTTATGCTGACATAAAACAGACAATAAAAATTCTGCTTATGCCACAGAAAAATATGTATTAAAGAAAAAACAAGATACATAAATAAAAACTAAAACTATAAGACACAAATATCACAGTTTTAAAACTACATCAATATTTAAAACTAAAGCAAGAGCTGGACGATAACAGGCTGATTAAAGAAAGAACGAGAGAGAGAGAGAAAGAGAGCCTAATATGTTTAAACTTTATTATCACAGTCGCCAACATTATTAAAACAGTTACAATACAAAAGAAAACCAAGTTTGCTTTTAGATCCTGGCACAAAATTATTGTTTCAGTTAGCGAATGCTCTAGACTTTTGCTCCAACTAACCATAAAGCAGTGGGAGTGTATTTAGTTAAACCAGGAAACATTTAGTTTTATGTGTACTCATAGAAATTAACATTAAAGCGGCATTTCTAATGTTTTAATGTCTGGGCTGGGTGGATTGTCAGGTTGTAAAAAATAACTTTATTACCAGTATTCCACTAAAGCAAGCAGTGTAATAAATTTTTCTAAAATTAAGGGATAAAAAAAAACATTAAACAAAATGATCGAGTAGTTACAGGACTTTGCGATAACTAACTAAAACTTGGATTAGTGATAATGAAACAAAATAAAGTTAAGCTTCTAGTTTACAAAGTTTAAAGCTTTTAAAATATGCGATATATATATATATATATATATATATATATATATATATATATATAAAGGGTGTCCCAACAAGAACGCAAGATTTAAATTTGGCGCCATTCGAAGTGTCATTGTTTGACATTTGAACAATTGTTTGCTAGTAGAAGGTACGAGGTTAGTAAAAATGGAGCGCTACACGAATGAGCAACGCATTCTCATTGTGAAATTGTTTTACCAAAATGGTGTAAGTTTTGCAATGAATTTGGGGTCACAATAATGCTCCAAAAGAGTCAACTGTAAAGAGATTAATGGATAAATTTGCCGAAACTGGGTCTGTTAGTGATGTAAAGACAACAACGCGCCTTCAACCAGGTCGATCGACAGAAAATGTCGCAGCTGTACGTGATGATGTCGCTCAAACTCCATCAACCTCAATTCGATACCGAGCTCAGCAAATTGGTGTCTCCAAATCCATTATGCAGCGAATTTTGACGAAAGATTTGCATCTTCATGCATACAAACTTCAATTGACTCAGGAACTGAAGCCAGCTGACCATGGACAGCGAAGGGAGTTCGTTAATTGGGTATTGGAGAGACAACATGAAAATGCTGATTTTGCCGATAAAATCATCTTCAGTGGCGAGGCCCATTTCCATCTTGATGGCTTCGTCAATAGGCAGAATTGTCGCATTTGGGGTGAGCAAAATCCTCGAGTGATTCACGAGAAGCAACAAGAAGCAACTTTTCAACAAGACGGCGCCAAATGTCATACAGCCAGAGAAACAATTCAATTGCTGCATCAGTCATTTCTCGGTCGTGTTATTTCGCGTTTTTGAGACCAGAATTGGCCGCCTAGATCGTGCGATTTAACACCATTAGACTTTTTTCTTTGGGGTTTTTTGAAGTCGATGGTTTACGCGAATAAGCCGATGACGACTCAAGCCTTAAAAGAGGAAATTGCACGCTGTATTAATGAAATACCGCAGCATTTATGCAAAACGGTCATTGAAAATTTCATTAAAAGATCGCGTGTGTGCCAGCGAAGCCGCGGCGGCCATCTGCCCGATATGTTGTTCCACACATAACCTCATTCTCTTTACTTTACGATATAATAAAGTTTCACGATTTTTTTTTTTTAATATCTGTGTTTTATTTAAAATTTAAATCTTGCGTTCTTGTTGGGACACCCTTTATATATTTTGAAGACATCATCATTAATATACATATATTCACTGATGAGACCAAAAGTCTTAAATATAGACAAATATACTTCAAAATCTAAAGCATGTTTCAAAGATCAAAATATGCAAAAATACACCAAAAATAAGCTTTAATAATTTATTTACTGCTAAATCTATTTCAAGTTTTTCCTTATATTAAACTTATTATAGTTAAAATTGAGTATTCAATTTTTTTATTTCATATCTTCTTTGAAATTTTAAATCAAATTAATAATAATTAATGTTTTTTTCTTCTTCTTTTTTCAGGTAAGTCTGCTTGAAAATGTGCGAAAAGTAATACTTGATTAATTAATTCACATGACAAGTAAGTTTTATGTTCTTCTTTTAAAGTATGTGGCTTAAGTCTTTTGATTTGTCTTATTAAAATACGATTTTCATTTGAGCCCCATCAACGATTGACTCAGAGTGCTATGGTCCACTTTCACTGTCATAGTTCCTTAAAGCGTATGATCTGCTGGACAAAAAAGAAAAGTAAATACTCAAATTAATAGAAGCGATACACATTTGACTATTTGGTTTTACGCAGCCTATTGCAGTAAAAATATTTTTTTTTCTGCGTGGTTTAGCAAGAAATAGTAAAAATATATAAAATATATTCCCAATTGAATATTAGACGAAAATCTTTTTATCAGTCTCTTAACGAACTTCTAATTTAATTTAAATCTGAGGCTTAGCAGCTCTTGTTATCGCTAAGACTCAATGGCGGTCTATGCGGGATATTCGACCTCGTCTAGATCTTGTTTTTAGTTGTTGCTCTTATATATTAAAATAACATATATGTAGTTTTGTTCACAAGCTAAACGAAATCCATTTCAAATCTTTAAACTTTCCATTTCCATAAATTTGCAGAAATAGCTCGAATTTTTTAAATACTTAAAATTTGCAAACTCAGCAACTTAATCAAATATTTTTATTTTTATTTTTTTTAACATAATAATAGCTTGTGAAAAATATATAAAACATTAACTAAAGACTTGGCATTAACCTTTTGAACTGAAATCAATACAGGCGCCTTTTGTTTTAACCATTTAAGTTTTTCTCTATTTTTTTTTTTGAATTTCAAGACTCAAATAAGTGCAAACAATAAAGCAAGTGGTCAATATTGTTTGTTTTATTTTTTGTATATTTTTGGTAGTTATAACTTTGTTACTTTTGTTACAAACAACAAAAAAAAAAGGTATTTGTTTATTCAAAAGAATAATAGGAAATATATTTGTTTATTTTTTGGCTACTCAAGCAGCAAAAGCTGCTGTATGAAAAAATACAGTTTTGTTTATTTACTGCGGTTGAACCAGAAATAATGTTTGTAGTCTCTATGTTTCGCCCAGTGGACTTTATTTTAAAGCTTTACAAGTAACACTCAAACTTTAACTGGGAATTGTTTAGATTTTGGCCACATTAAAGCAAAACACATTCTTTTGTATTGTTGAAAAAAAATCTATAAAGTGAAATCTTACAAAAAAAAAAAAAAAAAACATAAACATAAACATCTGAAACAATTGAGATTTGATTTTTTTTAAAGCAAATACTTATTTCTTTAGTGTATTACAATGAACTAAAACAGGCTATTTGCTTAGTAAGTGTTATTCGCTATTCACTGCTGGAATACCGCGATGTTAACTTTGCTGTTCTTTACACAAGACTAATCGCTTTCAGAACTTTTTATTTACTCAGCAGTGATATTTTAGAGCTGTTTAACAAACAATGTTAAGCTATTCACTGCTAGAATACCACGATGTTAACTTTGCTGTTGCTTACGCAAGACTGTTTGCTTTCAAGACACTTGATAAACTAAACACTGATATTTTAGATTTGTTAAACTATACAATGCTGGAATACCACAATGTTAACATTGCTGTTCTTTACACTGGAGTGTTTGCTTTCAGAACAATATATGCTCAACACTGGTATTCTGGAGCTGTTAAACACAAAAGGTTAAACCATCTACTGCTGGTATACCACGATGTTAACTTTGCTGTACTTTACACAATACTGTTTGCTTTCAGAACACTTTATAAACTCAACAGTAATAGTAAGAGTAGTAGGGAACTGGCGGTTCTGGGTCAATTAAAATTGTTAAATTGTGGGCTGAAATTGTTAAATTGTGGCTGAAATTGTTAAATTGTGGGCTGAAATTGTTAAATTGTGGCTGAAATTGTTAAATTGTTGCTGAAATTGTTAAATTTTGGCTGAAATTTTAAAATTCTTGGAAATTTGTGAAATTTGATACCTACGTGTGTGTGTCCGTCCGTCCGTCTGTGTTTTTTGTTTACATTAGGAGTTTTTTGTTTATATTAACTTTTTTTATTTATATTAAGTATATGTATGTATGTATGTATGTATGTATGACCGTGGGAACTTGTGCGTGGAATATTTTGTGGGAATACATTAAGGGGGTTTATAGCTTTAAGATTTTTATATTTGTATGATTTTTCCTAATGCCGACGGGAAAACATCTTTATTTTTTCTAATGCCGACGGGAAAGTTATGATTGTTGTTAGACTGTGGAAATTTGTTGATGTCCGTGATTTGGGCAGGTGAGGCTTTTGTAACATGTAACCGTGGGAATTTGCGGGTGTATCTCTAAGGCAGCCTGTGTTTGGTGGGGGCGGGTGTTGTTGTAATATGTATCCGTGGGAATTTGTGTGCGGAATATTTTGTAGGAATACATTAAGGGGTTTATAGGTTTGAGGCTTTTATATGTGTATGATTTCCTGATGCCAACGGGAAAACATGTTTATTTTATTCAAATGCCGACGGGAAAACATGTTTAGTTTTTTCAAATGCCGACGGGAAAATCATGGAAATGATTTTTCCTAATGCCGACGGAAAATTTGAGGGTATGTCTAGCTGTAGGAATTGAATTCTGGCTGTGATTGGTGAAGGGTGGGGTGTGTCTAGATTGTGAGACCTTAAGACTTACCGTGATTTGGGTAGGTGAGGGTGTTTTGTAATATGTAACCATGAGAATTCGGTGACGTATATGCTTGTTGGAATTTAAATCAAACTGGGCTTCGTGGGGGGCGGGATGTATTTGAGGTAGATCGACTGGTGGAGGGCGGGGAGTTGTTGTAATATGTATCCGTGGGAATCTGTGTACATGTATGTATGTATATATGTATGTCTGTAAGAGTTTAAGGCTGTCTGTGATTTATCAAAGGTGAGGTGAGAGTGTTCATGTAATACGTATCCGTGGGAATCTGTGTATATGTATGTTCGTAGGAGTTTAAGACTGATTGTGATTTGAGGTGGGGGAGGGTCTTGTTGTGATAGATAGATAGAATGTGCCTGTGTGTGTATGTGTATGAATGTATTTATATATAGCAGTTTAAGTCTGTCCTTGATTTGAGGTAGGCGGGGGGTGTTATTGTAATATGTATCTATAGGAATTTGGGAGTTTATATGTTTATAGAAATTTTTGTGTATGTATGTCTGTAGAAGTTTAAGGCTGATCGTGATTTGGCTTGTTCAGATTGAGCGATTGTATGTGACCTTGAGAATTTGTGTATGTATATCTGTAGGAAATTTAAGGCTTATCGTGACTTATGAGGGGCGAAGTGTTCATGAAATATATAACAGCGCAATTTGTGTGTATATCTGTAGGAGTTTAAGGCTGATCATGATTAATGAGAGGTGAGGTGAAGGTGTTCATGTATATGTATACGTATCTGTGTGTATGTATGTCTATATGAGTTTAAGGTTGATCGTGATTTAGGTTGTGAGATTGATAGATTGTATGTTACCTTGAGATTTTGTGTATATATATCTGTAAGAACTTTAGGCTGACTGTGATTTGTGAGGGGAGGGGCGTTGTTGAAATAGGTTTAATTTTTCGTAGATGAATTTTAGTATGTGTGTGTGTGTATGTGATTTTCTCACTCTAGTATTTATATGTACGTTGAAATAAATTATTTCTCATATGAACATTTTTTGCTAGAAAATATTATCATATATCTGAACTTCCCTAATCCTAGTATGTTTTTCAGATTGGAGGATGAGATTGCTTTATATTTTATCAAGCTTAAATTTGTCCAGTGTTAAAGTCTGTCGGTCAGAAATTTGTTTATATTTGTATAAATATTAATTTCAGATTTTGCAAAATTCTTGCGTATGATCGTGGTGATTTTGTGTGTGTGTGTATGTGTGTATGCGCGATACAGTTTGACTGGTCTGTGATAAGTTTGTTTATTTAAGTACATTTGTCTTCTTCGACTTTCGTCTTCAAGCGTCAATAGCTTGGAGAACGGTTTGTATGTTGTCATGATGTAGATATGTAAGTGTGATTGTTAAAATCCAATAAATACTTGAGCATGGGTAAGAAATTTGATAATATGTGTACATATGTACATATGGATCTACAAATTGATTTTATGTATGTATGTATGTACATACAAATAAGTCTGGGGCTCCCTGTTTAAATACATTTTTTTTTGTCATGTGCTGTTGTTGCTGTTGTAAATATTCGCCTGGTGTTTTGTGTATAGATGTGAAATATCTCGATAGTTTTTTTATTTGAAATTAAAAAAACGTTCTTTTAATTTTTAGATGTATTTACTTAAAAGTTTGTGAGAAGTTTCTGTTTTAAGTAAAATTTAATTCCTCTTTAGTTGTAGTAAATATAGTATAAATATTTAATATATTTTATTTCCATTTGTTTAAAGTTGATGTAGCCTATATAGTCAACGTTAGAAATTTTTCGGTGTAAAATTTTTTCCAACTATCATATTTTTTTTCACGTTTTTCATATATTTTAGAACATCTTGCATTGGCTTTAAAAAATGATAAACGCTTTGAAATGAAACTGATCCAGCAGTCCAGCTTTTTTTAACCACTTTGCTTCTCTTTCCTTTTTTATTGATAAACATTTAAAATCAAATGGTGGTTTTATAATGAAATTGTTATACTCATTATTGCTAAAAACATCCGCTACTTTTTTTTGTAATGAAAATCATTCGAAACCTTACTTCATTTATAAGACTTCCAGGACTTTCTATTATTCGATCATTAGTAAAAATGCAGTAGCTGAGATCATTGCTTACTGTTTCATATTAAATTTCTATATCAATTGAGCCGCTATTGAATAAAAGGAACTTTTATCTTAAACTTTAGTGCATTTGGAAGTGTTTGAGATTCTTTCATATAATAGCTTTGTTCGAATCTTAGATACGAGTACATATAATATAGAATTGTATAACGTTTATTTTTAATTTTTATGTTAAGATCATCATCATTTAGATATGAGACTAAATTTAAATGTACTTTTAAATTAGTTAAATCATAATGAGGAAACTTGTTTTCTTCTTGAATAGCGATCAACAGAAAACAAAATCGTTTTCTTACAATTTAGGTCTGGCCTCTCAACGGTTCAGCGTTAAGGGACAATTAAATGTTAAAATTTTAATTCCTCAAATTGTGTTACTTCATACTGATAATATATTTTCATTAATAAGGTATATGTTTATCTTATGAAGGTTACTGCCTATGGCTTTTATTTGATGTTCTAGATGATTTTTTTTCTCATTTTATTAAATTTCAGCGTATTGTGTATATATTTCTGATATTTTTAAGTGTGCTTTATTTACATGTCAGACAAAGTGTACGTATCAGTTGATCACTCATTCTCTCTTTTTAATATTTTTTTTCCTTCTTTTAATGTATCACTACTATTTTTTCAGATTTTACTACTTGAAAAAGAGAATATTTGTATAATTTTTAAACGTATTCATATATAGGTAAATATATGTATGTATGTATAGAGAAATTACTTTATCTACAAAGAAATACATGTTTAATAATCAACTATTCTAGAAAATCTATCTCAAATAATTCAGTTACCTCCACCATAAATTCACCGTCGGTGTTTTCATAGTGTCAGAAACATTAGAATAACTATGTTTGAGAGAATTCTTACATCGAGTTTTTCTACATGAGGTTTGCTGGTTGACCCCCTTGAAGTTATTGTTGACGTAGGCTGGGTTATATCACATTCAGATGTAATCATTTCTCACTTAAAAAAGGTTCTTATCACCTTCTATCAGGTTTTTATATTTTTCTAACATGCATGTCTTAGCATGCTTTTGTCCTTAGTGATGCAAGCGTCCGAGATGTAGTGGTGTTTCAGTTAAAAATCTATACTATTAGAATTTACAATTTCGCTCTTTTTATTCTTTTACAAAGTAGATACATATTTATGTATTTCATTTAGCATAGAATCATAATATTTCTTTACTTACAAAATTATATGACGTGAGGAATTCTTTTAAATTTGCATGCTTCGGCATGCTTTCAATATTTTTTCTGTAAATTTATTTTATACTCATACAGATACAGATATAAAGTAAGATCTGCTGATATTGCATTCTACAATTTCTGTATGCTTCAGCATGATTCCAGTTGATCTCCATATTTATTCAGTAAGTTTGTTTGATACTAATTCATACACATATACATTCTTAAAGATTGGAAATCTAAGTCCAATTTATGTAGTTTGTCTATATTTTCTAAAGATTTGATAGCTATAGAAATGAATAGAGTGAAGATCTATTATAATAGCCCATGAGCATATTTTAAAATTTCGCTTGCTAGAGCTTTCGAAATGGAAAATGTACAATTTTCACTATAAAAAGTGATAATATTATGTGTTACTGAATATTAATTTATTTTGAACGCTTAAGTTTTCACAATATTTCATACAGGCCAATAAGTTTAGAGAATTTCCAGTATATTAAGATAAATATCTTTCTTAAGACCTATCATTCCTAATCATTCCTTCAAAAATACAAACCAAACTAGATTTTTCCTGTTTAATTATATATTTTACTTTCATTAAATTTCAACATTTTGTTCATCTTCAAATTATTATATTTAGGAGCTTTTTCTCATTTGTTAAGTTAACTTTAATCGGAAACATTTAAATAGTGAGATGAGCTTTTATATTGTATACGAGTACATTAAGTAATTCTTTGTATATTTCAATACACTTATATGAACCATCATCACATAATTCCTTTGGATGATCTATTAAATCATTCTACTATTGATGCTTTCATATTAAGTAATGTTAAATATTCTACTTATGCATGAATTTTCCAGTATCTATTAAAAAATTCTTTACAATCATCCATTTGTAAGTTTTTTGGTACTCGTAACATTTCAAAAATATTTTCCACAGCCTAGGTTTTTTCGAGTGCAACTTTTATTTTCAACGGTATTGACCATAGAAACTTTGAGAATGAATCATTTACAGTCTACAATAATCAATAATTTCTATTTTCTGTAGAATAGTTTCCCATTTTACCTAAATCAGCTCCATAAAAGATCAACTATTCCTTTCATTACATATCTACAATGCACAAACAATTTTCGAGATTTATTATAGAGTTCGTCTACTAAATTTCTTTTTAAAGACATTGAGTTATTTTAAAGATTTTTTGGGGAGTGTTGTGATCTACTTGATGCACTTTCAGCTATTTATACTATCATGTAGTTAATTTTCCAATCTATAAATTTTATTGTTCAGCTGTTCAATTTGTTTTTTCAAAAGATGATTTAATTTTTAGTATGTGTTTTTTTTCAATTTTATAACTATCTTCTATCTCTAATTGTATTTCACGTTGTACTCCATCAATTTGCATTTTAATATATTCTTGAATTATATTAATTCCTTAAGCTGTATTATTAATTTGTCCTATAGTTTATCGTTTTGAGTTTCCAGAAACAATTTACTGATAACATCATTCTCCGTCAGTGAATGATGATGATTCTCTATCCATGTATTAGTAGAAATTATATATTTTAAATAGTTTTCAAAATAAAATTTTTCATAGTATTTCCATGTTTTATTATCATTCATTAAAGAAAATAAAGCTACTATTAGAGCCTATATTTGACCATCAACCTGTATTTTATCTTCATTTAGTTTTAGGTTACATCACCAAACTTCCATTCATTATTCAAATCTTAATGTGGGCCATAGTTTGTATCTAATTCAATTCTTCCTTCCAAGACTGATAAATGAGTATAAGTGTCTTCAGAATTGGAAGTCTATGAGTAAAAATCATCTTCATCATCCTCATCATCATTCTCAGTATTAGCATCATTAAATAAGATGATATCATCAAATATTGTTCCTTCTGAAAGTTTCTTCGGTGTACTTGTCTCTATATTGACTGATGGCTTTAAACTTGTATTATTTTCAGCTTCTATCTTGATTTTACTTTCTTCTTTCTTGTGAATTCTTTCAATATTTCTAGAACTATTTATGAATTCTTTGAGAAGTTCTGTTATAGGTTTAAATGTATCTTTTCTAGCTCACATGTATCTATTTCACCAGTTTTTATACTACGAAGCTTTTTCTTCAAGACATTTCTTGTCAACACCAACTGTTTTAAAATGTTCTCATCCATGTTTAGCAAATAAAAGGTGTCAGCTATTAGATCAGGTATCAACTATCAGATCAGGTTATCAGGTAGCTGGTCTGGTTTTCAGATCAGATTATTAGGACCTGGTCTGGTTTTCAGATCAGCTTATCAGGACCTTGTCTGGTTTTCAGATCAGCTTATCAGGACCTGGTCTGGTTTTCAGATCAGCTTATCAGGACCTGGTCTGGTTTTCAGATCAGCTTATCAGAACCTGGTCTGGTTTTCAGATCAGCTTATCAGGACCTGGTCTGATTTTCAGATCAACTTATCTGATTCAGATTGGGTTATCAGTTTACAAGTAGCTGCCTATTTATAACATTTAGATGAATGCAGTTTAAGGTCAGATGAAAAACGAAAAAGTAAACTTTTATGTAGTCAAATTCTCTTTTTTTCTATAACGACCATCATTTAATTCATTATCTGTGCTTATATTCAAAATTCCATATTTATCCTTCCAACATGCATTTTATTTGTCTCATCTTACTTAAACATTATAATTACATTATAATTATCTGGTATAAAATGTTTGGTGATTCTGGTATAAGTTTGACATCAGCAGAATGCATCAACATTCTTATCTCACTCCATACAAAAATATGTTTCTCATATCTAACATCGTTAAATATCATATCGGAATTACTTTTAGCTTTGTTAGGAGAAATAACAGATTCAGTATCTGTAAATGTGTAATATCCCATTCCTTTAATTAATGAAATTATGTAATTTATTTAAGTATCCACATTTAGGTTGATAGAGAGATTTTGAGTATTAATATGTAGATGTTTTAAAATTTTAGTTCATTAAGACTTTTTAGCAAGCCAATCATAACATATTTTTTATTTTATTTTTTTACAATTTGACAGACCAACTATTTTTGCGCAAATAAAATTTGTTAGAAGGGAACTATGACTGGTTTTTGAACTAACGTTTGATGAATCATCAAAAATTTCGTACCATCCTATTTTTAGGTTGTTTTGTCTATGAGTATGCACCAATATTTATGAAATGTGTTTCATAAATATTGTCTCTTATTTAGAAAAAATAAAATAATACAGCTATACGACACCAGAAAATATTTTCTGGTATCGTATAGCTGTATTATTTTATTTTTCCTATATAAGAGATAATGGTCCCTACTCATAGTCAAAACAAAGTATATTTTAAGAGTTTAAAACCAGTATTATAATAAAAATACTGATTTTAAACTCTTACAGTCTTATTTATAAAAATTATTAAGACTTTATAAAGGTTTTTTTTAGACAAATTTTCATAAAAAATTTTTCTAAAAAAGCCTTTATAAAGTCTTAATAATTTTTATAAATAAGACTGTAAGAGTTTAAAATCAGTATTTTTTATGATAATACTGGTTTTAAACTCTTAAAATATACTTTGTTTTGACTATGACTAGGGACCATTATCTCTTATATAGGAAAAATAAAATAATATAGCTATACGATACCAGAAAATATTTTCTGGTGTCGTATAGCTGTATTATTTTATTTTTTCTAAATAAGAGACAATATTTATGAAACACATTTCATAAATATTAGTGCATACTCATAGTCAAAACAACCTAAAAATAGCATTGTACGAATTTTTTGATGATTCATCAAACGTTAGTTCAAAAACAAGTCATAGTTCCCTTCTACCAAATTTTATTTGAGCAAAAATAGTTGGTCTGTCAAATTGTAAAAAATAAAATAAAAAATATGATATGATTGGCTTGCTAAAAAGTCTTAATGAACTAAAATTTTAAAACATCTACATATTAATACTCAAAATCTCTCTATCAACCTAAATATGGATACTTAAAGAAATTACATAATTTCATTAATTAAAGGAATGGGATAATACACATTTACAGATACTGAATCTGTTATTTCTCCTAACAAAGCTAAAAGTAATTCCGATATGATATTTAACGATGTTAGATGTGAGAAACATATTTTTGTATGGAGTGAGTTAAGAATGTTGATGCATTCTGCTGATGTCAAACTTATACCAGAATCACCAAACATTTGATACTAGATAATCATAATGTAATTATAATTTTTAAGTAAGATGAGACAAATATAAAGCATGTTGGAAGGATAAATATGGATTTTGGTTATAAGCAACGATATTGAATTGAACGATGATCGTTATAGAAAAAAAGAGAATTTGACTACATAAAAGTTTACTTTTTCGTTTTTCATCTGACCTTAAACTGCATTCATCTAAATGTTATAAATAGGCAGCTACTTGTAAACTGATAACCCAATCTGAATCAGATAAGTTGATCTGAAAATCAGACCAGGTCCTGATAAGCTGATCTGAAAACCAGACCAGGTTCTGATAAGCTGATCTGAAAACCAGACCAGGTCCTGATAAGCTGATCTGAAAACCAGACCAGGTCCTGATAAGCTGATCTGAAAACCAGACAAGGTCCTGATAAGCTGATCTGAAAACCAGACCAGGTCCTAATAATCTGATCTGAAAACCAGACCAGCTACCTGATAACCTGATCTGATAGTTGATACCTGATCTAATAGCTGACACCTTTTATTTGCTAAACATGGATGAGAACATTTTAAAACAGTTGGTGTTGACAAGAAATGTCTTGAAGAAAAAGCTTCGTAGTATAAAAACTGGTGAAATAGATACATGTGAGCTAGAAAAGATACATTTAAACCTATAACAGAACTTCTCAAAGAATTCATAAATAGTTCTAGAAATATTGAAAGAATTCACAAGAAAGAAGAAAGTAAAATCAAGATAGAAGCTGAAAATAATATAAGTTTAAAGCCATCAGTCAATATAGAGACAAGTACACCGAAGAAACTTTCAGAAGGAACAATATTTGATGATATCATCTTATTTAATGATGCTAATACTGAGAATGATGATGAGGATGATGAAGATGATTTTTACTCATAGACTTCCAATTCTGAAGACACTTATACTCATTTATCAGTCTTGGAAGGAAGAATTGAATTAGATACAAACTATGGCCCACATTAAGATTTGAATAATGAATGGAAGTTTGGTGATGTAACCTAAAACTAAATGAAGATAAAATACAGGTTGATGGTCAAATATAGGCTCTAATAGTAGCTTTATTTTCTTTAATGAATGATAATAAAACATGGAAATACTATGAAAAATTTTATTTTGAAAACTATTTAAAATATATAATTTCTACTAATACATGGATAGAGAATCATCATCATTCACTGACGGAGAATGATGTTATCAGTAAATTGTTTCTGGAAACTCAAAACGATAAACTATAGGACAAATTAATAATACAGCTTAAGGAATTAATATAATTCAAGAATATATTAAAATGCAAATTGATGGAGTACAACGTGAAATACAATTAGAGATAGAAGATAGTTATAAAATTGAAAAAAAACACATACTAAAAATTAAATCATCTTTTGAAAAAACAAATTGAACAGCTGAACAATAAAATTTATAGATTGGAAAATTAACTACATGATAGTATAAATAGCTGAAAGTGCATCAAGTAGATCACAACACTCCCCAAAAAATCTTTAAAATAACTCAATGTCTTTAAAAAGAAATTTAGTAGACGAACTCTATAATAAATCTCGAAAATTGTTTGTGCATTGTAGATATGTAATGAAAGGAATAGTTGATCTTTTATGGAGCTGATTTAGGTAAAATGGGAAACTATTCTACAGAAAATAGAAATTATTGATTATTGTAGACTGTAAATGATTCATTCTCAAAGTTTCTATGGTCAATACCGTTGAAAATAAAAGTTGCACTCGAAAAAACCTAGGCTGTGGAAAATATTTTTGAAATGTTACGAGTACCAAAAAACTTACAAATGGATGATTGTAAAGAATTTTTTAATAGATACTGGAAAATTCATGCATAAGTAGAATATTTAACATTACTTAATATGAAAGCATCAATAGTAGAATGATTTAATAGATCATCCAAAGGAATTATGTGATGATGGTTCATATAAGTGTATTGAAATATACAAAGAATTACTTAATGTACTCGTATACAATATAAAAGCTCATCTCACTATTTAAATGTTTCCGATTAAAGTTAACTTAACAAATGAGAAAAAGCTCCTAAATATAATAATTTGAAGATGAACAAAATGTTGAAATTTAATGAAAGTAAAATATATAATTAAATAGGAAAAATCTAGTTTGGTTTGTATTTTTGAAGGAATGATTAGGAATGATAGGTCTTAAGAAAGATATTTATCTTAATATACTGGAAATTCTCTAAACTTATTGGCCTGTATGAAATATTGTGAAAACTTAAGCGTTCAAAATAAATTAATATTCAGTAACACATAATATTATCACTTTTTATAGTGAAAATTGTACATTTTCCATTTCGAAAGCTCTAGCAAGCGAAATTTTAAAATATGCTCATGGGCTATTATAATAGATCTTCACTCTATTCATTTCTATAGCTATCAAATCTTTAGAAAATATAGACAAACTACATAAATTGGACTTAGATTTCCAATCTTTAAGAATGTATATGTGTATGAATTAGTATCAAACAAACTTACTGAATAAATATGGAGATCAACTGGAATCATGCTGAAGCATACAGAAATTGTAGAATGCAATATCAGCAGATCTTACTTTATATCTGTATCTGTATGAGTATAAAATAAATTTACAGAAAAAATATTGAAAGCATGCCGAAGCATGCAAATTTAAAAGAATTCCTCACGTCATATAATTTTGTAAGTAAAGAAATATTATGATTCTATGCTAAATGAAATACATAAATGTGTATCTACTTTGTAAAAGAATAAAAAGAGCGAAATTGTAAATTCTAATAGTATAGATTTTTAACTGAAACACCACTACATCTCGGACGCTTGCATCACTAAGGACAAAAGCATGCTAAGACATGCATGTTAGAAAAATATAAAAACCTGATAGAAGGTGATAAGAACCTTTTTTAAGTGAGAAATGATTACATCTGAATGTGATATAACCCAGCCTACGTCAACAATAACTTCAAGGGGGTCAACCAGCAAACCTCATGTAGAAAAACTCGATGTAAGAATTCTCTCAAACATAGTTATTCTAATGTTTCTGACACTATGAAAACACCGACGGTGAATTTATGGTGGAGGTAACTGAATTATTTGAGATAGATTTTCTAGAATAGTTGATTATTAAACATGTATTTCTTTGTAGATAAAGTAATTTCTCTATACATACATACATATATTTACCTATATATGAATACGTTTAAAAATTATACAAATATTCTCTTTTTCAAGTAGTAAAATCTGAAAAAATAGTAGTGATACATTAAAAGAAGGAAAAAAAATATTAAAAAGAGAGAATGAGTGATCAACTGATACGTACACTTTGTCTGACATGTAAATAAAGCACACTTAAAAATATCAGAAATATATACACAATACGCTGAAATTTAATAAAATGAGAAAAAAAATCATCTAGAACATCAAATAAAAGCCATAGGCAGTAACCTTCATAAGATAAACATATACCTTATTAATGAAAATATATTATCAGTATGAAGTAACACAATTTGAGGAATTAAAATTTTAACATTTAATTGTCCCTTAACGCTGAACCGTTGAGAGGCCAGACCTAAATTGTAAGAAAACGATTTTGTTTTCTGTTGATCGCTATTCAAGAAGAAAACAAGTTTCCTCATTATGATTTAACTAATTTAAAAGTACATTTAAATTTAGTCTCATATCTAAATGATGATGATCTTAACATAAAAATTAAAAATAAACGTTATACAATTCTATATTATATGTACTCGTATCTAAGATTCGAACAAAGCTATTATATGAAAGAATCTCAAACACTTCCAAATGCACTAAAGTTTAAGATAAAAGTTCCTTTTATTCAATAGCGGCTCAATTGATATAGAAATTTAATATGAAACAGTAAGCAATGATCTCAGCTACTGCATTTTTACTAATGATCGAATAATAGAAAGTCCTGGAAGTCTTATAAATGAAGTAAGGTTTCGAATGATTTTCATTACAAAAAAAAGTAGCGGATGTTTTTAGCAATAATGAGTATAACAATTTCATTATAAAACCACCATTTGATTTTAAATGTTTATCAATAAAAAAGGAAAGAGAAGCAAAGTGGTTAAAAAAAGCTGGACTGCTGGATCAGTTTCATTTCAAAGCGTTTATCATTTTTTAAAGCCAATGCAAGATGTTCTAAAATATATGAAAAACGTGAAAAAAAAATATGATAGTTGGAAAAAATTTTACACCGAAAAATTTCTAACGTTGACTATATAGGCTACATCAACTTTAAACAAATGGAAATAAAATATATTAAATATTTATACTATATTTACTACAACTAAAGAGGAATTAAATTTTACTTAAAACAGAAACTTCTCACAAACTTTTAAGTAAATACATCTAAAAATTAAAAGAACGTTTTTTTAATTTCAAATAAAAAAACTATCGAGATATTTCACATCTATACACAAAACACCAGGCGAATATTTACAACAGCAACAACAGCACATGACAAAAAAAAATGTATTTAAACAGGGAGCCCCAGACTTATTTGTATGTACATACATACATACATAAAATCAATTTGTAGATCCATATGTACATATGTACACATATTATCAAATTTCTTACCCATGCTCAAGTATTTATTGGATTTTAACAATCACACTTACATATCTACATCATGACAACATACAAACCGTTCTCCAAGCTATTGACGCTTGAAGACGAAAGTCGAAGAAGACAAATGTACTTAAATAAACAAACTTATCACAGACCAGTCAAACTGTATCACGCATACACACATACACACACACACAAAATCACCACGATCATACGCAAGAATTTTGCAAAATCTGAAATTAATATTTATACAAATATAAACAAATTTCTGCCCGACAGACTTTAACACTGGACAAATTTAAGCTTGATAAAATATAAAGCAATCTCATCCTCCAATCTGAAAAACATACTAGGATTAGGGAAGTTCAGATATATGATAATATTTTCTAGCAAAAAATGTTCATATGAGAAATAATTTATTTCAACGTACATATAAATACTAGAGTGAGAAAATCACATACACACACACACATACTAAAATTCATCTACGAAAAATTAAACCTATTTCAACAACGCCCCTCCCCTCACAAATCACAGTCAGCCTAAAGTTCTTACAGATATATATACACAAAATCTCAAGGTAACATACAATCTATCAATCTCACAACCTAAATCACGATCAACCTTAAACTCATATAGACATACATACACACAGATACGTATACATATACATGAACACCTTCACCTCACCTCTCATTAATCATGATCAGCCTTAAACTCCTACAGATATACACACAAATTGCGCTGTTATATATTTCATGAACACTTCGCCCCTCATAAGTCACGATAAGCCTTAAATTTCCTACAGATATACATACACAAATTCTCAAGGTCACATACAATCGCTCAATCTGAACAAGCCAAATCACGATCAGCCTTAAACTTCTACAGACATACATACACAAAAATTTCTATAAACATATAAACTCCCAAATTCCTATAGATACATATTACAATAACACCCCCCGCCTACCTCAAATCAAGGACAGACTTAAACTGCTATATATAAATACATTCATACACATACACACACAGGCACATTCTATCTATCTATCACAACAAGACCCTCCCCCACCTCAAATCACAATCAGTCTTAAACTCCTACGAACATACATATACACAGATTCCCACGGATACGTATTACATGAACACTCTCACCTCACCTTTGATAAATCACAGACAGCCTTAAACTCTTACAGACATACATATATACATACATACATGTACACAGATTCCCACGGATACATATTACAACAACTCCCCGCCCTCCACCAGTCGATCTACCTCAAATACATCCCGCCCCCCACGAAGCCCAGTTTGATTTAAATTCCAACAAGCATATACGTCACCGAATTCTCATGGTTACATATTACAAAACACCCTCACCTACCCAAATCACGGTAAGTCTTAAGGTCTCACAATCTAGACACACCCCACCCTTCACCAATCACAGCCAGAATTCAATTCCTACAGCTAGACATACCCTCAAATTTTCCGTCGGCATTAGGAAAAATCATTTCCATGATTTTCCCGTCGGCATTTGAAAAAACTAAACATGTTTTCCCGTCGGCATTTGAATAAAATAAACATGTTTTCCCGTTGGCATCAGGAAATCATACACATATAAAAGCCTCAAACCTATAAACCCCTTAATGTATTCCTACAAAATATTCCGCACACAAATTCCCACGGATACATATTACAACAACACCCGCCCCCACCAAACACAGGCTGCCTTAGAGATACACCCGCAAATTCCCACGGTTACATGTTACAAAAGCCTCACCTGCCCAAATCACGGACATCAACAAATTTCCACAGTCTAACAACAATCATAACTTTCCCGTCGGCATTAGAAAAAATAAAGATGTTTTCCCGTCGGCATTAGGAAAAATCATACAAATATAAAAATCTTAAAGCTATAAACCCCCTTAATGTATTCCCACAAAATATTCCACGCACAAGTTCCCACGGTCATACATACATACATACATACATACATATACTTAATATAAATAAAAAAAGTTAATATAAACAAAAAACTCCTAATGTAAACAAAAAACACAGACGGACGGACGGACACACACACGTAGGTATCAAATTTCACAAATTTCCAAGAATTTTAAAATTTCAGCCAAAATTTAACAATTTCAGCAACAATTTAACAATTTCAGCCACAATTTAACAATTTCAGCCCACAATTTAACAATTTCAGCCACAATTTAACAATTTCAGCCCACAATTTAACAATTTTAATTGACCCAGAACCGCCAGTTCCCTACTACTAGTAAGAGCTGTTAAACACACAATGTTAAACCATCTACTGCTGGTATACCACGGTGTTAACTTTTTTGTTTAGCTGTTTAAGCTAAATTTTATGCTTTTTTGTATTCAAGGACTTGTAACAATATTTAAAGGCATATATTTTTACAGAATTTTTCATGCCCTTATATCTGGGCTCAAAGGCATTTATTACAAAAAAAAACACAATTATTTGTAACACACTGTAACTTTTCACAAAAGCACACAATTCAATATTTTAAGCAGCCCGAGAAACACTTGCCCAACTTCATATTCAAGCTCATCTTCCTTTTGATTTTTTTTCTTTTTTGAGTTCTGTGAAATTCATTGTGTTTGATTCATTTCTGCAATAGTTGCAATAGTTTAAATATTATTTTGTTAAACATTTGTTTAATCGTCATTAGTTTAATGATGAGTATGGTGGGTCTTTTGGACTTTGAAGATGATGATGATGATTATGATGATGTTTGATTTTAACAAAGGGGGTGTAACTTTAACAATAAAAAAATCTTAACTGCAAACATATTTATTTTTTTCAACTTTTGTTGGCTGTTTAATAACAATCAAACATTGGAACAAGTTCGATCAAAAATAACGCCCTGAGGTAAGTTTAAAAAAAAAATAAAGAAATCCAAGCTTAAGATGCAAGTTAACAGGGAGTGTCTCCCTTAACAAAATAATTAAGAAAAATACTGACACCAAATATTTCATGAGAGGAGAAACTCAATCCCCTTAGTTTAGCTTTAAGTAAAATAAAGTTTTTCTTTAATGTTGTATATATTTAATTGTTGTTTAGTGGCATTCTTCCCATTTTTTTTTTATTAGTTTTCATCTCGATTACTATTTGCTCCAAATTTGTGTGGGTGTTGTTTCTTTTATTGAGTTTCTGGTGTTCTTAACTACAGTTTTGAACTCTTAACTTTGTGTTTTATTTTTGTTTTTTTTTTCTCTCAAGAAATTTTATGTAGCAACTATTGCATTCATGATAAAAAAGAAGGTATTTGTAAATACAAAACGATTTCAATAAGCTGTACAAAGTTAAGGGCACCTTTTTGATTTGGTCTTATGTAATTTTTATTAAACATTTGTGCAGCAAACCACTAGAGCAATTTAACATACCGCCTTGTGCTAGTAAGCAACTCCAAACTGATCATGTTTGCTTGTGGCCATTATAATAGGATTTTTCTTTCGTATGTCTGCTGATTTCTTTTGATTTGCTTTATTTGGTTGGTCTTGTTTTATATTCTTCTTCATCACCATCATTATCATCTTCATCATTGCCATCAACTGTATTATCAAAATCTTGTTGTTGTATTGTTTAATTTTTCTGCTTTACAATGACCTTTAACTGTTATAAGTACGGCACGATCATCTTCGATACTGAATTAAACATTCCTTTTTTTATTTTTTTTTTGGTTTTTCTGTTGGCATTCAATGCAATATCAAAATATTTTCTAAATGCAATTGTTGTTTAGCACATGTAGATTGTGGCATTGTTTAGCCATGGGAAATGGTTTAGTTTTTGCTAAATAAAATTTATAATATACAAAAAGCTGAATGAATTCATTTTAATAAATTCCAAAAATTACAAAAAAAAAATATTGCCGTGTGTCATAAACATAATGCATTAATTTTTGCTTGTTCTTTTATTTTAGGCGTTATTTTGAACATCATTTAAATTTAAATTTGCTTTCAAAAAAAGGATGAAATGCTTTTCTTTTTTATTCTACCAAACATTTTTAATAACTTTATGTGGGTGTATCTAAATCGTGGGAAATTTCATCTTGTAAATTGACCACATGCTCTCTCTCTGTTATGCTTAAATATACACACTCCTACACACACATATATTCACATATATTCACACATCCATACTTTAAACTTTTATTTAAACGTAAAAGCATAATGAAAGAATAAAATCCTAAACTTTAATAAGAAATGATTTCGTTTTTTTTTTCTTGTTTGTTTTATAACCGCATCCAGAATAACGCTGACTCCTTAGACTCGTATGGTTTTGTTTGCGGCCTAAACCGTAACGCAATTTTTTCAATACAAGATAAATAGACTTTTCGCTTAAGCTTTATACTACATGTAACGCTGGCCACATATTTGTATGTACTCGTACATGTATGTATATATTGAAATGAAAATCTGCAACATGTTGTAAATGGAATAGTCACTGTATGTGTTTTTTTTTCTCACACGCCCCCATGAGCGACCCGCTTTCATCTTATCTGGTGGTTTTCTTATTTCCCCAAATGCTGCACGCTACACCAAAACCATTAAGCATGCATTATTTTACTAAAAATTTTAGTTCAATAAAAAAATGTATTTCCAATGAATTTAGATAAAAAGACAAAAATAATGTTTAACTGCAGTTTTGATGCGATATATTCAGAAATCGAAGAGATATTTATATTACTTGCAAACTTTTTTTGTATTAAGGCAATTTATTTTGGTGTTTATTTTTCTATATTTTAGCCCTACAAGCAAATGCACAGAAAACATTTGTTTCTCTCAGAAATTTATAAGATTTTTTATAATAATTTTTTAATGCATATTCTGGTATATTTTAGGCATATTTAATATATTAATGTAATATAATTTAATTTAAAAAAATTTGTTTTGTTAAAGGATTTTAGCTGAACATATTTATTAGCTTATTGATATTGGCATATATTTGGCATATTTTAATAATGAGGGATAAAAAGAAAAAACAAAGAACAAAAAATATAAATAAATATAAGAAATATATTTTTAATTGATTTCTATTCGTTTTTTTTTATTCTCAAGATATTCGACTTAGATTTATAAGAGCATATTTTTGCATATTTTTGCATATTTTTGCATATTTAGGTATTATAGTATATTTGGGTTTTAAAAGTATATTTTTATATAGATTTTCTAGCAGTGTAAATTTTTTTCAAGTTTAATACATATTAAGTTAGTAGATAAAAATATTTATTTCCTGTATTTATTTTTAAGAATTTCGACATAATTTTAGTGCATATTTGGCATAATTAAATAATGAACCATATTTTCGTATAGAAAGTATTTTTTTATAATAATTTCTAATCGTTTTTCATCTTCTTTATATTTAAGACTTAGAGTAATTAGAGCATATTTTTGCATATTTCAGTATTGTAGCATATTTTAGTCTGAAAATTATTTTTATATATTCTAATAATATAGAACTGTAAAAGTCTTATATACTGCGTTATAAGATGTCTTTTTAAGAATTTTGAAATAAATTTTTTAGTGCGGATATACGAATATTTTTCAAAATGAGTCATATATTTCTATTCGCTTTTGTTCTCCTCAAGATTTTAGGCTTATATTTATAAAAGCATATTTTTGCATATTTTTTGCATATTTGCATTTTGCAGTATTGTGGCATATTTTAGTCTTAATAGTATAAATATTTTTTAGGATTTTTTAAGAATTTAGGGCTTTTTAATATTTTTAAATATTATGTTTTAAGCTAAATATATTTATAGTTATATTTAAGAATTTAGATATCAATTTGTTAATGCGGATATTGACATATTTTTGGCATATTTTAATAATGAGACATATATTATTGTATAGTACTCGTAAGTATATTTTTCACAGGATTTTAAGCTTGGATTTATAAAAGCATATTTTTGCATATATTTGCATGTTTTAGTATCGGGGCATATTTCAGTCTAAACAATATAAAATTTTTATTATGATTTTCCGAGAACTTAGAACTTACAAATTTCAATTATAAAAGTGTACTTGGGGAAGATATTAGAATCTAATATATAGTTAATTAGAATTTAATAATTAGATTTTAATAAACTATAGAGGTTTTAAAAGACTTATTTTTGATCGACTTGTGGGTGCATATACATACAAGCATGTTTAGTTTTGTATATTTCAATATTATCACATACTTCTTACTATTTTATTATTATAGTATATTTTACTAAATTTATTATTGCGTTTAAGAACTTTTAGATATTTTCACATACACATATATATTTTAATTTTGCTTATTTTTGCATATATTGGTCATTGAAGGCATATTCCTACACTTTTAGTTTTTATTTCTAAACATTTTAAAGCATATTTTGGACTATTTTCTTAGTGCATATATTTGCATATTTTCGCATATTTTGGCATATTTTTATACTGTCACATACTTTTTCTTCTTATTTTTTTTCTAAGAAAGCTTTAGATTAAACTCATTATAAGATTTAAGAAAATTTTCAAACATGTTTGCATTAATTTTTGAGTTGTATATTTTTGCATGTTTTTGCATATTTCAATATTGTGAGATACTTCAACATCTTGTTTATAATAAAACGATTCTAACTAAACTAGTTATAACATTTCTGAATTTTGAAAAAAAAAAAAATTTTATCGGTTTTTGAATGCATATTTTTGCATATTTACGCATGTTTTATGATCGCAGTGCGCTTATACATAAAATACACTTGCTTAAACTATTTATGTATTTCAGAATATTTTAGAAACTAATGTATTGATATGACAGTACATATTTTCTATCATATTTCCATATTAGTTTTTAAATTTTTTTTTTCAGAAATTCCACATTGATATGTCAAAGCATATTTTGCATATTTGTTTTGGCATATTTTTACACTACGGCTTAATTTGCTTATTTTAGTAATTTGAGTATATTTTTGTAATATATTTGTACCTTTTAGAAATTCTTAAAAATTTGCGTTAGCTTTTTTATATTTTGCATGTTTAGTTTAAAGAGCATATTTTCTGTAGACGAACCACAACGCCCCATCTTTGAGAGGGCAAAACTTGTTGCTCTTATTATTAGAAAAGGAACAGCCATTAGTATCCAAAAAAAATATACCTCAATTTGTAATTTCTTTTTTGATAACTTGGGCATATCCTTATCTGCCCATTTTTATACCTTTTTTTGTTTATAGCTATTTTGGAAGAACAATGCCAATTAGTGCTTTGAATTATTCATAAGAAGATAAACCGCAAATATGCAATTGCATGTTTTTTCCTGTGTGACGTATTAATGCGGGGATAAGATATTTGTCCGTTTCAGAACTTTTTATAAATTTTGGCACCGATTTGTTAGTGCATATTTTCGCATATATTTAACATATTTTCGAATTTATAGTGCAAAATTTATGATTTTATGACATATTTTGATAATTTATAAAAAATTTTATTTTATTTGTGAGTAAAAGAATTGTAGGGTATAAATTTTTCTTATATATTACGCAGTTATTAAGGACGTTATTTTCAATAAAAATTTAGTTGTAATATTTGTGAAGGAACATTTTCAATGTATAAAAGTTTATTTAGATGCCACAGGCAACGATTTTTATTTGAAAATCTCGGGCAATATTTTGTTGTTTATTGCAATAAAAAAAATTAAGATAAAGCTTGTCTATCCCAAATACACTTCTAAAGTTTAAATTCCTATCCTGATATCCTGATCTCTTTTGAAGTTGAGGTTAAATTTTTATGGCAGTATCAAAAAAAAAAAAAAAAATTAAAATAATTGGTATTACTTGCTTTAGAAAAAATTTGTATGGCAGTTTTGTTTTAACGTTTACTTCAAACCCAAATTATTATTTTAATTCGGCATTTATTCCTTGTTCATTTTTTTATTGTCTCCTTTTTTTTCATTTTATTTTCGTCTAATTTTTTTATGTGCACATGTTGAATTTTTGAAATTAAAATATGTTTTCATTTACAAATAAACCAATTTATTTTATTTTTACGAGCATATTTTTGATGTTTTAGTGCATATTTTCAAGTTTTTGGTGCATATTGAATGCGCATAAAACCCTTTCTTTAGAGCATATTTGTGGTTTCCCTGGTCATAAAATATTCCTGATTTTTAATCAATAACTAAGTCTATTTTAATACAAAACTAATGCTCTAAACTGGTTTATGTACTCATGA
Source organism: Nowickia ferox (assembly GCA_936439885.1). NCBI lineage: Eukaryota > Metazoa > Arthropoda > Insecta > Diptera > Tachinidae > Nowickia > Nowickia ferox. The sequence goes on along the minus strand of OW387024.1, from coordinate 17,998,877 downwards.
GCTGACAGGCTATCCCAGAGCTTTAGCGAAAATTTTATAAATTTCTTACCCCAAAGTTCCTAATATGCCAAGTTTTAAGGTCTTGAAAGTTCGTTTTGTACCTTGTGTATTTTTGTAATTCCATGTTCACCAAATTATAAATATATACCTTTTGCTGTTTCTGCAGTTTAGTGTTTTTGTTTTGTTCAGTTTGTGTTGCTATTTGTGGCGATGGTGCTGGTTCACATTTATTCAATAACATTCCCTACGGCTATGTTTAGTATAAATTAAAAACACAAAGCAAAACTAAAGCAAAAACAGATTTAGATGCTGCTTGACTATTGTGTCAGCTAGTTGAACTTATGGTCACCTTCATTTAATTCGCTCACCTACGTTTGATTTTAAAATCATTTTGAAAAGTTTTTTTTTTTTATTCTTCATATATAATTTTTTTTCATTGTAAAGAAAAAAATTTTAAAATGTTCTCTTGAGTATTTAGTTGAAGATTTTTTTTTTAGCAAAACTTGTTCAAAACAAAATTAACATAACTTCAAACTGACGAGAAAAAAAAACAATAAGAATCTTTTCAACGAAAGCCAGTTCAATACATCTACCAAAATCAACCTGACCATTATGATTGACCTTTTTCTTTTGTTAAATCTTTCTCTGGCTTGCTTTTGTTTTAAAAAAGTGCAGCTTATACTGGTGATCTCAAACAAACTGGGATTGTGTATTTGGAAGATCTTGTATATCACCTTTTAACGTTGCCCCTTTTAATAAAAAAAACAAAAAAAAAACAAATAATAACTTTTTGTTTGTTAAACAATATCTGTTAAAATAAAACCGCCCATCGCCGCTGAAGATGCTTATTGTTGTTTGTAAAGTCAATGAAAGCATTCACCTTTTATCTATATTTAAATATATATTTTAGGTTGTAAAAATTGCTTACAAACCTTCCCAAAAAATATTAAGAAAAAACAACTGCTTGAATGTGGTCCAGTTAAATCATATGAAAATTATATATTTTTATTTATTTTTTACTTTTTACTAAATGCTCTTATACTTTGTATTAGGCTTTCTTTTTCGGGCATGTAATCACGATTTACAAAAATGTTTTACATAAAATTTCACACAGTCTTTAAAGGTGGGACCTTAAGTTGAAAGTAAACAGAAACGCTATTATAATACTTTCATTGACTTTTTTGTTACAAACAACACAAGGATAAATATAAAGCTATTAAAAATACTTCAGTACATTGGGAGAGAAAATTTTAACTCATGTGTAACCTTAATGTCTCTAAAGGATGCTGAGTATATGTATGTAAGTGTTGTAGAAACAGGAAACTGGAGAAAGTCTGAAGGCAATTGGGAAAAGTACGAAGAGTATTCAGCTTACTTTTGAATACGAAGCTGCTCAAAAAAAAAGTTGAAGGCAACAAGATTGTAAGATAATTATTTTACAGTGTGTCATTTTTGAGAGAGTTTGGTTTATCAAAAAAAAAATTTAAGGTAAAAAAAATTTCGTTTTCGAGAAAAAAGGTATCGCGGGAAAAAATTTCTGCCTGAAAAATTCATGAACAATAAAAATAAAATTTTTAATATAAAATCTTCTCAACATAAACTTTCCCTACAAAAGTTATCGATAACAAAAAATGTTTAATAAGAATTTATAAAAAAAAAATTATGCTGTAACAAAATGTGAAAGCAACATTTTGCCATAAAAAAGCTGCCAAATGTTTTTATAGAAACATTATCACTAAATAATTTTTTTTTTAAAGTTGCCCACAACAAAATTTTTTATTGAAGAAGTATAGATTAAAAATATTTTTCCAAACATAATTCCCGCCAATAACATCTTTGTGGTTGGAAAATTATTACTAAAAAAAATTTTTAATTGCTGAAGAATGCCTTCAATCCAATCTCTTTTATTTAGAAAAATTATCAATGAAAATTTATTTTATATCAAAGCTATCGTTCGCAAAATTTTTCGATAGAAATCTTATCGACGAAAAAAATTCTATGGAAAAATTATTTATGAAGAGCCTTTTTATAGCGGTCGTAAAAATTTTTAATAAAAATTATTTCTATAAAAAATTTTCTATAGAAAAATTATCGATGAAATTTGTTTTTTTTTAAATCAGAGTTATCGGTCACAAAACTTTTCTGAAGAAATTTTTTCGATAAAAAATTTTTATGACTACTTATTTTTTTAGGAAACTGTTGATAAGAAAACATCATTAAAAATTTTTATATATCAGAACATTTCTATAAAAGGCATGTGCATGTGCTTCAATTCAAATAACCTTTTTAAAATAAGTCCCTTGCATTCTTTTCAAATTTAGCTTAAATTCTTTCTAATACTAGTACCTTACTTGTTGTCAGATCTCTACAGTTTATTTCTAATCTAAGATTAAATTTTATTTTTCATTTTAAGCAAAATCAACCTGTGAGGTCCTTGCCTCTATTTTAATTTGCCCATTGCTCTTGTCAACGTTAATTGTTAATAAAAATCAATTTTTAATTTGGACTTAAAACTGTAAGTGGTTTTATATTTTCTTAAACGATTTTCACGTTCATGTTAAGCCAACACTTGTTTGAGTAACTGACTCATGTTGTCAGCAGCAAACAGGTTTAGTGTATATAAATTCAATGAAAAGGGAGAAGCCAGATTATTGGATGACTTGCAAATAATTCCGTTTATAAAATAACCATTAATAGCCAGTTATTTAATTATAAATTATAGACCATAAAGTATAAAGTATGAAGTATAAATTATAAAGTATAAAGTATAAAGTATAAAGTATAAAGTATAAAGTATAAAGTATAAAGTATAAAGTATAAAGTATAAAGTATAAAGTATAAAGTATAAAGTATAAAGTATAAAGTATAAATAATAAAGTATAAAGTATAAAGCATAAAGTATAAAGTATAAAGTATAAAGTATAAAGTATAAAGTATAAAGTATAAAGTATAAAGTATAAAGTATAAAGTATAAAGTATAAAGTATAAAGTATAAAGTATAAAGTATAAAGTATAAAGTATAAAGTATAAAGTATAAAGTATAAAGTATAAAGTATAAAGTATAAAGTATAAAGTATAAAGTATAAAGTATAAAGTATAAAGTATAAAGTATAAAGTATAAAGTACAAAGTATAAAGTATAAAGTATAAAGTATAAAGTATAAAGTATAAAGTATAAAGTATAAAGTATAAAGTATAAAGTATAAAGTATAAAGTATAAAGTATAAAGTATAAAGTATAAAGTATAAAGTATAAAGTAAAAAGTAAAAAGTATAAAGTAAAAAGTAAAAAGTATAAAGTATAAAGTATAAAGTATAAAGTATAAAGTATAAAGTATAAAGTATAAAGTATAAAATATAAAGTATAAAGTAAAAGTATAAAAGTATAAAATATAAAGTATAAAGTATAATGTATAAAGTATAAAGTATAAAGTATAAAGTATAAAGTATAAAGTATAAAGTATAAAGTATAAAGTATAAAGTATAAAGTATAAAGTATAAAGTATAAAGTACAAAGTATAAAGTATAAAGTATAAAGTATAAAGTATAAACTATAAAGTATAAAGTATAAAGTATAAAGTATAAAGTATAAAGTATAAAGTATAATGTATAAAGTATAAAGTATAAAGTTTAAAGTATAAAGTATAAAATATAAAGTATAAAGTAAAAGTATAAAATATAAAGTATATAAAGTATAAAGTATAATGTATAAAGTATAAAGTATAAAGTATAAAGTATAAAGTGCAAAGTACAAAGTACAAAGTATAAAGTATAAAGTATAAAGTATAAAGTATAAAGTATAAAGTATAAAGTATAAAGTATAAAGTATAAAGTATAATGTATAAAGTATAAAGTATAAAGTATAAAGTATAAAGTATAAAGTATAAAGTATAAACTATAAAGTATAAAGTATAAAGTACAAAGTACAAAGTATAAAGTATAATGTATAAAGTATAAAGTATATAGTATATATATATATAGTATATAGTATATAGTATATAGTATAAAGTATTTGTGTCGCATCTCTAGCGGGTAGTCAAAAAATATTTGCATCTTTTCAATATACTCGTACATATACAATATTTCCATTTAAATTATCGAGTTGATTGACAAAAAAATTGGGTGATATTAAGCTTAGTTAGAAGTGCCTACGGGTATGAAAAGCAGGCTTTTTACCCGTAACTCAACATTTTTGGGGGTGTTTGGAAAATATCTACCTACATGTTTCAGGTATTTCGATTTCATTAAAATTTGTCAAACTTGTAGTTGTACGGTTAGAAGTTTATTTGTATTGAAGTGTAAGTGTAGTGGTTAAGCTACTTGGCAGACTATTTGACGAAATTGCAGCAGAAATGAGAAAAGAAAAACTGTGCAGCCACATTTTAAAATTCGAATATGTTTTTTCGTTTATAAAATAAACTTTATGGGCCTACTTTGGTAAATGCGTCTAGAAATGCGTTCAAAGTTTATATGGTGTATTTTGTAAGCCAACAAAATGCAAGCAAGTGACTGTTTCCGAACAGAAGTGTGTGTGTGTGTGCATGTGTGTGAGAGAGAGAAACTTGGCTTAAAACTTTTGCACACGAGTAAAGAAATCCTATCATTGTGTTTGACATTTAGTAGCATTATTTCATGCAAAATCACCTGCAGATTATGTTTATAGGCTCACATTATCGTTACACTTTTATTATAATTTACAAGTTTGAAGAAGTTTTTGAAAGTGCCAGATGAGGAAGATGACGATCACGACGATCATCATGATGCTGAATAACCTGACTTAGCGTTAATTTTTGTTGTGGTGGCCTTATGACGTTTTTGATATGGAGCACAAGTAAATGTGAACTAACTGCTTACGTTCTGTCGTCTGCTTGTTGCTGATTAAAATCCAGGCTGTTTTGTTTTTAAACGAACTCTTAGCACTTGTAGAGGACAAGCATATGTATACGCACATATTTATGTGTACATATGCATGTATGTATGTATGTATATACAAGTATACTCGTATACATACATCGATTTTTTTCAATTAACATTTTTATTTGAAATTATTTTTACAGCTCATTAAGTCAACTGTTAAGCGGCTGTAAATTTTAACAGATTACATAATATTAAGTTTGCATTTTTAATACCGCAGAAGAACTTTTACGTTTCAAGTTTTTGTTCAGCAAACAGGGACCACACACATCGTAATTGTAACATTAAGGTTAAAATCATTTAAAATATTTTTCCTCATTTCTGCTGTTGGGAACAAATGCAGCGTAGTAGTGTAAGAACTGCTTATAAGTGGCAAATAACGTATAGATTTAATGCTTTTAAGCCTCTTATATATTGCAATAAAAGCATATTTTAATGGGCATTCTTTAATTCTCTACATACACGCACAGTGCACAGTTGATAGATGGAAGGAATTTTGCATCAGAAAATTATGAAAGAACTAAACGTCATTTGGGTATGAATATTAAATATAGGATGTAAATATGATGGTAATAATTTAAAGCAAGCTGAAAGTTTTATGATAAACTTTGAAATACTTTAAGGATTTTGTTGGCTTTTTAAGGCCGCTGGAAAAAACTATGGGAGTTAAATGAAACTGGTTAGATTTTTCAAGGAAGTGAATATTTTGTTACTAAAAAATCTAATAACGAAGTTTTAAAATAATATCTTATTAGAATTCTGTTTGGTTGGACAAATTCTAAGGAAATGACATATAGAGGGCGCATTATGTATGTATGTATTTTGTTAAATACTTTGCTTTGGGCTGAAATACAGCTCCCTGTTTTGTTCCTAAACAACTTGTTTGCATAAAACTAAAAATACGAGTATTAATAATTCCCTTTTTTACTAGAAGCAATATTTTTGTTTAGCTATTGAAAAATATTTGTCTCATAAGACTGCCAAACATTTTTTGTGGCGTAAAAAACATCGAGAGAAACTTTCTTCAAAAGAAAACTTATGGTTACAAATATATTTTAACAAAAAATTTATCCATAATAATTCTTTTATCAGAAAAAAATTAAATGAATGTTGATAAAAAATTTCTATATTGAAAAACTGTTTTCCATGGATAAGTTGTCGATAATTTTTTTTTTAGAGAATTCAAGAACATGTACTTGAATATTTAAATAGAAAAATTATTGAAAACAAAATTTTGTTATATGAAAATAATTGATAATAAAATTTATTTGCAGAAACATTTTTAATATAAAATAAAAATTGTATAATTAAAAAAATTTTTGGGCAAAAGTTTTTGTTAAAAGGCAACACATAAATAATAATAATATAACTGCCTGGTAACACTGTCAAATACTCCTGTCGTTATTTTTATTCAAATCGAGTTTTATTAAATAAAATCGACAAAAAGAATTTTCTATTTCCAATAGTTTTCTGTAGCAAAACAACTTTTTTACTCGTAATATATTTGCAGCAAAATTTTAGATTACAAAAATGTTTCGATAACAAGCTTTTTTTCTTAAGAAAAATTGTCGATAACAATACTTTGCCATAAAAAAAATTATGAACTAAAAAATTTTATTGCAGAAAATTAAAATTGTTCTATAGTAATAAAATTGTCTATTAAATTTTTTAGTATGGAAATATCGATAAAAAATAATTTTGTAGAAAAATTTGTGAAATGTTTTTGGTAAAAAATATTTCTGTAGCAATTTTATAGACTTTAATTATTTTGCTAACGTAATTTTTCTCCAACAAATTTTCGATAAAAATATAATATGTACGAGATCAAATTTTTCTTACAGAAAATAATAAAATTTTTTTCCAGCACTTAAATTATCGATAAGAAAACTTTTTATGGAAATATTGATAACAAAATGTATAAAGCAGCTTTGTGACCTCTTTGCTTCTGAAAATTTTTCGATAATGTAATTTTTCTATAAAAGACTTATCGAAAAAAATATTTTTTATAAAAAAAATATGAATTAAAATATTTTTTACAAAAAATAATCTAAATTTTTCTATAGAAAAATTTTCGTTAACAAAATTTTTTTCTATAGAAATATATATCGATAAGAAAATAGTTCTGTAGAAAAAAAATTATACATTTCAAAGCTTGGCTGCTGTAAATTTTTCTTTAACGTAATTTGTCTCTCGAAATATTTTTAATAACAATATTAAAAAAAAATAATGGATTTAACATTTTTTTAAAGAAAATAATCCAAATTTTTCCAGTAGAAAAATTAGCGATAACAGTTTTTTTGATAACAAAATTGTTCTATTAAAAAAGTGATTGATTAAAATTTGCTTGAGGAAATAAGCAAAATTTTTCTCTCGAAAAATAATCGATAACAAATTTTTTTTTCTATGGAAATATTATAATATAACAAAATATTTGTATAGAAAGGTTAACGATAACTTTTTTTGTAATAAAATATTTCTGCAGCAAAATCATTGATATCGAAGCTTTTCTGCAGAAAATTTATCGATAAGATTTTTTTAAACTTATCTATAACAATATTTTTCAAAAAAGAATTATAGTTAACAATTTTTTTTTACAGAAAACAATATAATACAGGGTGTTTTTTAGAGGTATAGAACTTCGAATTGAAATAAAACACAAGAAAATCGTTTTAATGTCCATCAATTTGGCTTTATTGGAAGGATAATTTTATGCCATTAACGTTTAAATATGATTTCGGGCATGTGGCCGCCGCGGCTGGCTCGAATAAAGCCAATTCTACAGGTCCAATTTTCAACCACTTTTTCGAGCATATGGGGCCGTATGTTGGCAATAACGCCACGAATGTTGGCTTCCAAGTCCCCTAACGTTTCTGGTTTGTTGGCGTAGACGAGCGACTTCAGATATCCCCAAAGAAAATAATCCAATGGTGTCAAATCACACGATCTTGGTGGCCAATTGACAGGTCCATTCCGCGAAATTATGCGCTCATCGAATGTTTCCTTCAATAAATCGATTGTGACGTGCGCTGTGTGGCATGTAGCGCCGTCTTGTTGGAACCACAACTCATCCACATTCATGCCATCCAATTCGGGAACAAAATAGTCGGTTATCATGGCTCTATACCGGTCTCCATTAACGGTAACTGACTCTCCAGCATTATTTCGGAAGAAGTATGGCCCAATGACTCCACCAGCCCATAGAGCACACCAAACAGTCAGTTTTTGTGGATGTAATGGCGTCTCAAGGGTCTCATGTGGATTCTCTTCACTCCAAATGCGGCAATTTTGCTTGTTGACGTAGCCATTCAACCAAAAATGAGCCTCATCACTGAACAAAATTTTGCGATGAAAATCAGCATCGAGATCAATCTCATTTTCGGCCCATACACCAAAATCACAACGCATTGCATGGTCTCGCGGCTTTAATTCTTGCACAAGCTGGATCTTGTAAGGTCGCAAGCCAAGATCTTTGCGCAAAATCTTCCATAAAGTTGATGGACAAAGCTCGAATTGCTGTGCACGGTGGCGAATCGATTCATTCGGGTCCTCTTCAACACTTTGCTCTACAGCGGCAATTGTTTCTTCAGTGCGCACTGTTCGACGTCTCTGCGGATGCGTATTATCACATAGAGTAAACGTAGTGCGAAAACGATCCATGGTTAACCGAATTAATTGCTCTGATGGACGATTATGTCGACCATAAAATGGACGGAGCTTGCGGTAAACTTCGCGAACTGAACCATTATTTTCGAAATAAATTTGCACGATTTGCAAGCGTTGTTCTTTTGTCAACCTGTTCATGATGAAATGGCAAACCAAACTAAATATTAATCACTTGACAGCTGACAAAATGGCCGCCAGTTAAAAAAGTGATGCCAACTTAAAGTTCTATACCTCAATAAAAAACACCCTATATTTTGTATAGAACTATCGGTAACCATTTTTTTTAAATATCTTTATCAAAATTTTGTAGAGAAAAGATTACCGATAATTATCGTTTGAATAAAATATTTGCGATAAATTTTTCGATATTAAAATTATCGATAACAATATTTTTCCTAAACTCTTATTGGAGCAAATTTTTGAAAACGTAATTTTTTAATGAAAGAAATATTTTCGATAACAAAATTTAAAAAAAAAAAAATTGATTAAATTCTTTTTTGCAGAAAATAATCAACATTTTTTTCTATGTTAATATCGATAACAGAAAATTTTTAGAGAAAAATTAACAAAAATTTGTTTAAAGAAAATTATCGATAGCAAAGTTTCCTATATGAAACACTGTCGATAATGAAAAAGTTTTAAGGTGATCTTTAAAAAAGTAATTGAATGTAATTTCATTTTTGTCATGCTTGGATTTTCAGAATTTTGTTTCAATTAAAATCCCTCCTGGAAGATCTAAAGCAATCCCGATTTCAAATGGCTTGCATAAATTAAATAAATGTGTCTCTTTTATATACTCCTCACTTAACACCTAGAGTTTTTGATTTTGGCCGCTAATAACACACTTAAATGTTTAATTGCCCAATTACGAACGCATTGGGCTAAAGGCGGCTCAATACAAAGGTTTGTTTTCATGCCTTTACAAAATATTGTGTTCTGCTGCATACAAAAATTAGTTTTCTTTTCTGCTTTGGGTGTCTTGTGGTGACATTTTCATCAAACATTTAGATATATGTAATTAGAAAATTTACATAGAAATTATCCCGTGAGAACATTACACTTTTTTTTTTTAATAAAATACGGCAATTAAAAATTCTGTGTTAATGGAAAAATTTATAAAATATAAGTTTAACGGAAGACTGGCGTCCAAAAAACCATAAAGCATTCACACAGAGCAAACGATTTTGATGGCAGGACTTCAAATACAAGTTAACAAGATCATTAACATAAAATTTAAATATCAAATGGTAAGACTTGGGTGTTGACCGTATAACTAAATGAATGCTAGAATTTCCAGACGTGCTTAAAATGTTTTTCAGCTTATTACAATGGTAACAGACAAATTTTTGTTAAAATGCACAAAATGCTTTAGGCAATTAGTTAAACATAAAAGAAAAAAACACTTGTTTTTCTTTCCTAAACGAAATTGTAAAAATTCATTCATGAATTGAAAGAAATCTAAAATGTAAAATATGTAATAATAATGAATTGAACTGCATTGAATTAATTGCATTCGATAATAGAGAGGATTACGATTTATTTTAAGTTTGCTACTTAAGTCTTTTGTTTTGAGCATAAGTGTGAATGTGGATGTGTGTGTACAATGAGTTAATGTATGGCAGCTATGAGAAATTTACAATTAATAAACAATTAAATTAAACTATTTGGGCGCCAGTCAGACGTTTGAATGCATTATTTTTTCTTTAAATTATAACTAGAGTGTGTTGTGCATTTTTAATTCTAACATTTAATTTATTTTGTGCATTTGAAAAGTTTTGTTCTCTACCTCTCGCTTTTAATCAAGCTTATGCTCTTTACTGTTGTCTAGTGAGGGATATTTGCTATTTTACGAAGGTCTTAGATGACTTTTAATTATGTTTGAAACTATGAGGCCTTTTTAAGATTTTTTTTGTTGTATAATATTGTGTGCTTTATGAAGAGTCTCTTGAGCAAAGCTTACAGCGTTAGATCTAACTGCTAATAAATTTTAGGTGCACCCTCGCATTTTAAAAGTTTCTTGACCTTTTTAGATTTTGTTTAACAAAAAAGAAAAGCGCTGCACAGGAAATGTAGTTACTGTTATTGTTTTATTCTTATAAATAAATAAATAAATGGACTCTCTGCCTCTGCTTGACAATATGACGGAGTGCGTGGATAAAAAAGAAAATTCCTAAACGTTTAATTTTTTTTGTTCTTTCCATCTTTTTTATTTGTTCTTTAATTCAATTTACATTTCATTGAATTTACTACTTGTTGTTTGATTATTTTATGCACTTGTCTTGCTGTTCAACGTGTTTAATTTTTTTATATTTATTTTATTTATGTGCAGTACTTAAACTTTATTTGTTAGTTTTATATATATGTATGTGCGTGTGTGTGGTAAGAGCTTTTTTATGTGTGTACCTCTCTTTCTCTGCATGTTTGCCAGTGTAAACGTGCAACTATTGTTATTAATTGCCTACTGCTGCGTTTGGCTTTTGTTCTTGGCGGTATAAAACGTGTGTCCATCTTTTTGTGGCATCCGTTCATATGCTGCCTGGGCCTTTTTTCTTTGCTTACTTTTTTTTAGAAGCACACTTTATATTTTCTTTTACTTATTTATTTAAAAATTGAGGATAAAGGGTACGACCAAATATGTTCTATACCTGTTTAAATATGTGCGAAATTAACCCTTAAATGCATTTCACGTCTAATTACATTAGTGTTTCTTTCGCTAAACTGCAAATGGCAAATATTTTTGTTTGTGTGCAAGGGATTATTTTTGTATTTTTTTTTTTGGGAAAAGAAAAGCGATCCGTACTAAGAAGAGCATAATAATGTCTTTCGTAAGAATGTAAATAAAATGCAGAATTTTATTGTTTTTTTGTATTGATTAATTATGTATTAATTAATCAACTTAAAATTTTTTGAAATAAGCTTAAAAAAACTTCATATACTTATAGTAATATTCTCAATATGTTATTGAGAAGCATAATATACAAACTTGATAAATTTAAAGCTTTAAACAAAAATTTTTACGAAACAAGCAACTTATGCAATTTTGCAAAAAAAATTTTTTCTATTAAATTTTTTAAATTTTTTGCCGCATTTGGTAACAAGAAAAGCTTTTAAAGGTGGACATAAAAACAAAGGGTTTGGTCCTTGATGTCGACAAAAAACGTTCGATCGACAACTAGTATTGAAAGCAACAATAAAGTAAGAATCGAACGTTTTCTATTGACATCGTGGCCCAGGCTGAGCATATTTTACATAAGAAATAACGAAACATATTTATTTGACAGTTAGTCTTTAATGCAGAATGAAATGCAAATAGACGTTTCTTAACGAAAACAACAAGCAACAATTCCTAATATATTAATATTCATAAAAAAAAATAAAACAAAATGAATTCGAAAGCTAATTTAAGAAAATTTTGTATGAAAAATTTTAAATAATTTACATTTAATTAAATTTTATTTTATATTAAATTAAATATAGTTAATTTTTATAGAAAATGACACCACATATCGCGATTGTCTCGAAAAAGTAATATATGGCCTGTTCGGAAATGCATCACTGCGCTGCAAATGACTCACAAATAAATGTCAAATACGAGGAACAAACATGGCCGCTACTAAAAAATATTATCAGCGAACTGGTATTGAATTTTAAAATAAAGTTTGCTCACATGATGCAAAGCAGTGATGCATTTCCGAAAAGGCCCATACTGCTTGGCTATCGTTATCCGGAACTAACGGTTTGATTTCTAAAATTTGTTTAACGAAATGTAAAAGAGAGTCTCTGAACGGACATGGAGTATTTAATGTTTCCTTAAAAAGCTCTGTATAGGATCACAGGGCAGTAAGCCTCCCATACTCAGAAAATTTTGTATTATCCTTTTAATAGAGTTTTTAGGATTTCGAACTCCAAAGAAACAAACAGAATCCTATTAAAGTGAGTATGATGTTTGTGCGTCCCTTCCATCCATCTGCCCATCAGTTCGTCTGTCGTTTATCCGAATACAAAAGTAACTTTTGTTATGCTTTATCGGCTTAAGAGCTGCACCGATTTTTGATGAAATTTGAAACAAAGATAAATCCTCATGTAGAAGAAAGTATAGCTTTTATATACACATATGTATATTTTTTTAAAGTAAGACCCAGAGGGCCGTTAGGGACAATATCTGCCCTTCGAAATAATCCAGCTAATTTTTATGAAATTCAAAACCTAAATACATCTGCATCTTAGAGGACATATAAGCTTAATATTTTCACAAAACTAGGGCCGGGGGGAAAAAAAAGGGCAAGTTTTAGATCTTCTGTCCTATCCAGCCGATTTTCGTAACTCAAATTATAAATATGTCTGCATGTAAGGACATACAGGTTTCATATTTTTTTTTTTTAACTAGGAGCAAAGTGATGGCAAGGGGTTGATTTTTACCTCACCGATTTTGTGGAAACTTGAGACTTATCGTGCCATAACCGTGCCAATAAGCTGAAGAGATATAATTTTTGAATTTCATTATTTGATTAAAATCGACTATGCACGGTCGTAGGTAATCGATTTTCGCTAAAAAATTAAGTTCAAAAAATATTTCGCTTAAGCTTTTTTTGGCGATTATAACTCGATATGTATGTATATATGTATATATGTATATGTGCGTTTGAAAGAACTCATAGACTCAGTCGCAGAGAATTTTTAGTTGGATTTGTTTTAAATTTAACGATTGATGATGATTTTTGAGAATTAAAGCGTCTTTCAAGCACGATTTGGAAGAATTTGGACAGTCGAACGCACAAACACAACCTGCTTATTGATAAATTTTTTAAAGACACTTGCTCAACTCACAATTTATTGCAAGAGTTGTAATTCGGATATGTGTTGTTGGCAACTTCAATAGAAACATTGTTCATAAACAAATGTTTATATAAAAACTACCAACAATATTTGTACGATCAACGACTGCTCAAATAGGTTGTGAGTTGAGCAAATCAATGTTTAATCAATTTTTAATTTAACTCATATAACATAAAGCCGAGGGCATAGCTAGTGTTAAATAAAATCTTTAGTTTCATATCTATGGATTTTGTCTTAGCAATTAAATAAGCAAAAAGACAGGACTCTCTTTGAAATAAAGAATTATTATATAGGAATTAATTAAATATTAAACATAAATCATCAAATATGATTTATATAATAACTATTTCACAAAAGGATTAATATTTAATAATTTAAAAAAAAGAAATATTACACAAATTATTCTTATTATGCAAATAACAATTAGTTACGAAATGAAAAAATTGCAAAACAAAAGCAATATGCTTAAACAAAATCCCACAGACCTACTCTCCTAGTAGCAGGAAGAGTAGGGTTGTTTTTCCAATCATAACAATTTTGAAGAAGAAAAAAATCTTAAAATATTTATGACAAGACAATAATGATATCAGTCTGCTAATTCAGCACGACCGCATAAATAATAATTATGAAAAATTAATAACTCAATTAGCATTAGAAAAGGAAAGGCTTATATTTTTATAAAAATAATGTTATAAATCATGAATTTTGACTTGAAATAATTTTCCCCTTATAAATCAATTTAAACATTTTCCAGAAAATAAAATAAATTAATTTACAATTCAAGATTTTACAAACAAGATTCAGATTCAAATTCAATACAAATCCACTAACCAGTAAGAGTAAGAAAAAGAAAACAAAAATTAAATCATGATCACAGACAACAACAACAACAACAACAACAACAGCAGCAGCAGCAGCAGCTTAAACCACGACAAAATATTATTACGAGTATTATTAAACGTCATCTGTTTAGGATTTTCATGCTGGAAAACCCCGCCCATAACGGAAGTTGTCATATCTGCTGGCACAAGCAAAATATATACAGTTACCTTATATATACATACGAGTATATACTTATATAATTACAATTGTTTAAGGTGTAAAATACTTGCTGACTTGTGTGATTAGAAACCAAAAGCCAGATTTTCTTAGATTCTATACAAAAACACAATTGGTTTGCTTTACTCACAATTCAGTGCGGTTTTCTGTAATTTTCTTGCTCATATTTCCAACAAAATTCCGATTTGGTTTTGTAACTTGGCTTTTACAAAAACACACAACGTCTAACAAAGAAACGAAAGAGAAAAACCACATCTTGGTGTTTTTCTCATTTTCTTTGAGTTGATCTTAATTAAATCTGAGAAAATATTTCCAGACTTGTTGTGTTTCAAATCCTGTGATTAGTATTTTCCAAATTGCACAAGTTTTCACATGTGTACACCATTACAAATGCATAAGCTGTGGTTAATACTTGTAAATCTGTTGGGATTAGGTTCGTCTTGCGTTCGAGCATGTGAAATATTCAAAATGACCTTTCCAGCCAATGGTTAATAAAATTTTGCTTATCAATTACACGATTTTAAATACTGTGTTGTTCTCTAAAGAGGGAAAGTACGTTTTTGGTGTGGAAATTTCCACTGCTAAGTTTTATTTGGGTAATTTTGTTAAGTAAAGTGTTTTTGTGATGGTCTCGCAAAACCTCTAAGCGGATCGGATTTTATGTCGTTTAAAGTCAAATATATTTTAAAAACTGCAACAATTTTCTTATGGAGGTAATAGGCTTACTTACTTAGTTAAAAATAGCTGAAGCAAACATAAATATTTTTATAGATTAAAGGGAATTCCCCGGAAAAGCACAGAAAACATTTTTCATTGATATTTACTAAGTAATTTTGAGACTTCGGCCATTTTGCTTAAAAATTAATAAATTGAGTAAAAAGTAACTTTTACTCGCACGCGAGGTATTCCTTACGAACACTAGATGTGTAATACTACAAACTTAAGCCTATATAAACGAATATTTTACTTGATGTTGAAATTTTTTTTTTAATTTTTAAGTATCTGGCAAATATTGTTTTGTTTTTCGGTGATTTTTTTTTATTTTGGTGCTTTTTTATTAATTTTGGCGCTGAGCTTCGCTTTTGGATTTTTTTCGTTTATTTTAGTTTTAGCGTTTTTTCGTTTTTGGCGATTTTTTAATTTTTTCGATTTTTTTTGAAGATTTTTAAATTTTAGCGTTTTCTAAATTTTTGGCGATTTTTCGGTTTTAAATTCTCAGCGATTATTTTTAGTTTTGGCGCATTTTCTCGTTTAGGCGATTTTTTTCTATTGTTTTTTAGTTTTGGCTTTTTTTCATTTGGCGATTTTTTAATTTATGGCGATTTATTTTAGCTTTAGCGATTTTGTAGCATTGGAATTTTTTTTAATTTTTTTTTATTTTTAACTTTTTTTTTAAATTTTGGGGTTTTTTTTTGTTTTTTTGGCGATTTATTTTAGGCTTAGCGATTTTTTTTTAGATATGCCTTTTTTTCGGTTTGAAAATTTTTTTGATGTGGAAGTTTTTTCGATTGTTTTTTTTTTTTAATTTTGGCGCTTTTTTCTTTTAACGATTTTTTGGGTTTCGCAATTTCTTTTAATGTAATCGTTTTTTAAGTTTTGGTGCTTTTTCGTTTTTCATATCTTTTTTAAATTTTGAATTTTTTTAATTTTAATTTTTCGATTTTCTTTTACTTAAGCGATTTTTTAGTTTTGCCGCTTTTTTTGGTTCTGGCGATTTTATTGGTTTGGCGATTTTTTAATCTTGGAATTTTTTAATTCGAACGTTTTTGAAATTTTCAAGAGTTTGCCTCTTACGGTTTAGATACACCAAGATGTTGGGAAGAATTTTCCCAACTCATACGTTTAAACGAGTTTAAGATATTAAATACAATTGTTCTTAAGTGGTAACCTGAAGACAAGTTCAAGTGTCTTTTAGGACATTTGGCACCTTTTTGGAGACAATTTTACTGAAATTTTGTAACTCAAATCGCCGTTTTAGCAAATACAAACAAAAAAAAATTACACTTATGACACTTGGCATAAAGCGGATGAAAACAAACGGCAGTGTGCCATTGTGCTTGTCGTTATGTCCTGCTAATTGTACCCCAAATTTTTTTTTTACAAAAATGGCATTTAAGGCATTTTGTATGCACCGCGAAAAAAAATCATAATCGGTTGAGAAATAAAAAATTTTATGAAATTTTGTGCATGTTGCACAGGGAAAATTAATTTGCAATTCGTACTTAAAATTATTGTCTCAGAAATACTAAAATAAAAAGTCTTTTATGGCATTTTGTACGCTTAGGGATTAACATATAATCTTTAATCAGTAATTGATATAACAGTTTCTTTCTTTTTTCTGCCTATACAGCCCATAAAAATTAATTTTAAAAAAGTGTCACTTACGACATTTTGCATTTACACCTGTAAATGGAAGTTAAATTTTATGAAAACCAACTATTCTTGCTCTTTTATTTATACAAAAGTTTGAAAAAAAAAATTACAAAATTGTGACTTACATTTTGCATGCAATGGGGGTAAAAATCAAGTTCGAAATTTTCTAATTTATGTAGACATTTATGACATTTGGTGGGTACCGGAAAAAACCTTGCCTCTATTATCTGCAAATGGAGGACTGAAATTGTTCTTTACGAAAATGTCACTTATGACATTTTGTGTGCACCGCAAAACAAAATTTCTTATCGGTCCAACGAAATGTCGCTATAGATGCCTCAAAAAATTTTCAGCATTCCCAATTGTGATAGTTAGCACAAACTTCAAAACGAACGTCTGCTTTCGCTATCATTGAATCGGCCATTAGTAAAACTACAGATATGACGGTTCGCATGCTTTGGGAAATTTAAACTAAGAAACCTGTTCACTTTTTTTTAATAAAGATTCATGATTTAAGTGAAACAAAAGTGAGTGTTTCGAAAATACGTTTGATATTAATTTTGAGGAGATTTATAAGTTTCGAAACTAATTTTTAAACAAACTCGTCATATTTAATTTTTAAGAATTTATGATGACTAAAGCAAATCATTTAAATATGTATGTATGTATACACGTGTTTGGATCTGTTGTCGTTTAATGAAATAAAATCTAATTAATATTTTTTTGAAGCGTGTTCAAAATAATTTATTTAATTTTTCTGCTTCCAATAACATCATTTTTAACAAATTGTTAAAAAAAAGACAAAAAATCCAAACTAATCATTTTTAAATAATTTTATTTGTATTTTTTTATACAATTAAATGTTTCCATTTTGTAGTTTATGTGTTAAAATTAAAGCACTAAACAATAAAATTCATAATAAAAACCAAAAAATTATTTTCTTGTTGGTTGTTTTTTGTTTGTGTTCATTTTTGTTTGAATGCAGAATACTTCCGCATTGATGAGCATAAATCTTAAGCGCACACATAATAAGCTAAATTATATATATATAAATAAATTATTTAAAACATTTTTTTGACTATTACAAACATATTGTGATGATAATTAGGAAAATTAATAGTCATAATAAAATTTATAAGGAAAGAAGGTTTATACGTTTCACTGACTGACTAATCGATCACAAGTAGGGATCTTGTGTCATAAACAGATTAATGATCGATAGTATTTGGAACCAGTTTTCTAATTTCATTGCTTGCAAGACACACTTTGTTATAGTAACAATTAATTTCTGTAAAATAAATTTGCATATTACAATGACGGCGTTGGTATTTTTCTAGTTTTAGACTTTGAAGCCGCTTTTGGACCAAATTAGTAGCCTCATCTCATCTAAATATAATTTCGTCTTGATATCAAACTTAATAAAACCTTCGAAGTCTGAAGAAACATTTTTCACAATTTAAAATTGCAAACTTTTCTAAATCGAGTAAAGTTTTTCTGTCCTCAAGAATAGCCTGTTCAACTTTTAAAATATTGTAGTTTCGGTTTGGTCTAAGACACGACTATAACAAATCTCTGAGACTATATTCGTCCATACTACAAATACAACAAAAATAAGTAAGAGGCCTATGTTCGGTTCTACTGAATTATATACATATATTCGTCACCTGTGCACTAAAATAAGAATAAATAGTAATAAATCTGTATCTGAAGTAGCATAATTAATAATTCTTCATTGTATGAATGCAAGTTTTCATTAGCTTACTCAAAGTTTTCAGAATATGCATGAAATTCTTCATTAATAAAAATTAATTCTTACGTAAGCCCGTTACGAATGACAAAATTCATTGATCAAATGATGGCTGTCGTTTCAGTGTGAAACTTGCTCTTCGATAATAAAACGTATGAATGTAAAAATCATACAAGAGGATCCGATTTTATGATTTTGTTGATTTTCCAAACCATACTTTTTCATTGTAAAATAATAAATTAAAAGTAGTTTTAGAATTTTCCAGCCCTGTAAACATCTGTTGGATTTTCAAAAACAATATATTTCTTTCTAAAACATTAAATATGTCGTATTAAAAAAAATTACTTTATTAAATTTCTTCTATGTGCCAAAAAAGTAAGAGTTTTCCAGCCCTGCAGCCGACTTTTTAATTTCGCTGATTTACAAAATATAAAATTTGTTTAATTAATAAAAATCATTTGTTTTATTTAGTTACTTCTATATACCAAAAATATTTTAGAATTTTCCAGCTCTGCAACTGACTTTTTGATTTTGCCAATCTATTTTGCTGATTTGCAATACGTATCTTCTGCATTCTAAAACATAAAATATGTTTAATTAATAGTAGAAAAAAATACACAAAAATAAACAGTTTAAATTTTACAGCCCTGCAGTCTACTTTTTGATATTGCTGATTTTCAAAAACTAACTATTTATTGGCAAAATATTAAATAAGTTTTAGCTAGGTGCTGTTATACACCCAAAAAAAAACGAAAAATATTTCAGCCCTGGAACAATATTTTAGATTTTTTTTTTGATTTTCAATACTAATAAGTTTTGTTCTAATATATAAAATATGTTTAATAAATGAAAAAATTTACTTTATTTAGTTACTTAGACATATATAACAAAATAACTTTTCCAGCCCTGGAGCTCTCTTTTTGATTTTGCTGATTTTCATTGCAAATCAATTTCTTTCTAAATTATAAAATATGTTTCATTAATGAAAAAAAAAAATAGTTACAGTTAGTTACTTTATATATAGCAAAGAAAGTTTAAATTTTCCAGCCCTGGAAGCCATTTTGATTTTGCTAATTTTCAATACCAATATTTTCAACACATCACCTCAAGCTCTTCTTGGGACTGCGAAAAATCGATTTCACGTACTGACAGACGTTCAGACCGATTTATTCGACTACCCTATTCATAAGGATCCAGAATAAATACTCGTGTGCTTTATGGGGTTGCATTGGAATACTCGTTTTGTGATAATTACACAGAGAATGACAAACCTATATAGTATATATACATATATGTACATATACCCTTGCCAGATTATTTTTAATAAAACAATTTTTTGAAGGTATAGCAATCAATTGTTCTTGTTTATCGTATCATTAACTCTATATTTTAGATTTATTAATAACAATTTTTTATTTATTTTTGTCTACAAAATCTAGAATTTTTATTCTATTTATAATAATTTGTTATTGATAATAACAATTTGTTTTGCTTGTTGGCAAATTTGCATTGTGTGTATGTGTTTATAATATGTCTTAATAAATGTTTCTCTGCGAATTCTTTCTCTCCATAAATCAGGTTTCTTATAACTTTTTTCTTAAAGAAAAAATATTATTTTTTTTTAATAATGGCTGTTAATGTCATAATTATGTTAAATTTTAAATTTTACAGATTTTAAAGCGATTAGAGACGCTTGTATTATATAGGATTGATGTTATTGTGTATTTGCCATAGAGTTAAATTTTAAAGAAAGAGTTATTCTGGCTGCTTAAATAATTTACGAGGTGTTTAAATAAAGAATTCTCATTTTTTTTTATAATAAAAAGCATTTAAAGATTTTGAGAACACTATAAATATTAATTGAAATCAAATCGTAGCAATCTAAAGTGAGTACAATTAAAGATTTAAAAAGGTTTTTCCCTTCCTTTTTTTATGTTTTATTAAGATTTCGAAACCAATTTCTATCGAAACATAGACCAGACTCACAGATATTTTATAAATTTTTTTTAGAAATTTTTATTTATTTAAACAATTTTGGCATTAAATTAGATTATAATTGGAGATAAAACTGAATTCTTAAAATTAAAGATATATGGGTGGCAGGTAGGTTCTTGCCCCTATTAAAAAACAATTTGCTAGGAGTCTTAGCTGTGCATTTAAAAAAATAGTAGCCAAGATCTTTTCTGCATATATAATACAAATGTTTTTTATTATTATTAAGGATATGTGTATAAGACGAAGCAGTGTCCCTACTGTGATTCAGTTAGAATTCCCAAAAAAAAAAAAACTTAAACATCTATAATTCTAGAAAGAACTTTAGTTTTTTGCTGCATGCTAGTGACAACAGCAGCTGATAAGCAAATTTCAATACTAAGAATATATGGCAAGGAGAAACGTACTTTCCCTGATTGGCATACAATTGAACAGTGAGTTGAAGCGTAGCCGCGAATAACGTTGTAGAAGACAATTTTTATAAAATCAGTTTTTTCACATTTACGGTTAACATTACTCTCTTGCGTTGTTCAAACATCAAACCATCCTAAATTATGCATCTTGTCGTCGTCAAAATACAATTACAATTAGTCAGTCAGTGTAAGAACTTTGTAAGTAATGAAATTGTCGAAAATAATTGATAAATGTAACAGAGGTACAAAGAGAAAAGTTAATGCTAATTAATAATCATTATTTTGAATATGCTAAAAAAAATTAAACGAAAAAAAAACAATCTTCCTTTAAAATACGTTTTTTGGCTCTCCTGAACAATTATTACTTTGTCGCTTACAACATTATTCGCTGCTTACCTTCAGTTAAAGTATACTGTGTTATAATCATTTATAAATTTATAATATTAACGTTTGCAGAATGTTCTGTTGATAAACACAGCCAAAATTAAAATATAAAAATAAAGGATATATGGGAGGCAAGCATGTCCTTGCACCGATTAGGATCAAATTTAATAATGAGCATACCTGAGCAATGCTACAACCTTTTTGCCGTATAATTTCTGCATAAATGGATGTTTTTAAATTAAGGATATCCTTGCATCGATTGAAAAAAATTGTGCAGTTTATACAATTTCAATAATTTTTACAATTTTTTTGTCTATAATTTTTTAACATTTTTACAAAAAGGATATATGGGAGTTAGACATATCATTGCACCTATTAAAATAAAATTCGCCACTAGACATATGTAAATAAATTTTGCAAGCTTTCTGCTTAAAATTTAAACTAAACTTAATTATTTTTAATTAAGTATATATTGGAAATATACATGTCCTTCCTTGCAGCGTTTTTTTTTATGTTAAGATGATTGATTTTTCTTTGCTTTAATCATAAGCACCATGCTGCCAAATTTGATCAATCTCCGACAACTTCTTAGCAAAAAAGTTATTTTCGATATTAAGGATATATTAGATGTGGGCATATCCTTGAAGAGATTGCAATGCAATTTTTTTTCGAGAACACGAACTTGTATAATTTATGGGAATAGTTGAGCATATTTGATGCATTCCGCAGAACAGGGTAGTTGATATTTAATTTATTGAATTAAGGATAAATGGCGGCACATACACATAGTCTGCCTTTGAAACAAAATAATTTATACAAGATATGGGAGTTACAATTACAAGAAAAATTATATTATTATGCATACATATACATATGTATATCATATTATTTAAATAGCATACTGATGATTCCCCAAATTTAATAGTATTCTGATAATAAGTACAGTCGAAATTTAAATACTTAAATAAAGGATATAAGGGAGGCAAGCATATCCTTGCACCGATTATAATAAAATTTGACCTTTAGCATAAGTGAGCAGTTTTGCATCCTTTCTGCTTATAATATATGCAAATATAGATATTTCTAAATTAAGGATATATAAGCAATAAAAATATCCTTGCATTGATTGAAAAACATTGTGCATTTTATTACAATTTTAACAATTTTTAAATGTTTTTGTCAAAAATTTGAATTGAAAATAATATTTTTACAAAAAGGATATATGGGAGTTAGGCATATCCTTGCTCCTATTAGGATGAAATTTCGCCTTGACCATAAATGAGCAATTCTGCAACCTTTCTGTGTATAATTTTTGCAAATATGGATATTTATAAATTAAGGATATATAAGCGATAAAAATATCCTTGCATTGATTGAAAAAAATTTTGCATTTTATTACAATTTTAAAAATTTTTAAATGTTTTTGCCTAAAATTTTTATTGAAAATAATATTTTTACAAAAAGGATATATGGGAGTTAGACATATCCTTGCTCCTATTATGATGAAACTTGGGCTTGAGCATAACTGAGCAATTCTGCAACCTTTCTGTCTTTAATTTATGCAAAAATGGATATTTTTAAATTAAAGATATGTGAAAGCTAGGCATATCCTTGAATCGATTTATAATTTTTTTGACAGTTGCTACACTTTTGGTAATTTTAAAAATTTGTTGCCTAAAATTTTAATTAAAAATATTATTTTTACAAAAAGGATATGTGGAAGTTTGAGATATCCTTGCACCAATTAAAATAATATTTGCCAATATAAACTGTTTAAAACTTTAATTGAAATCCTTGATAATTTTTATTTTTTTATGCACCTCCTAAATTTTATCAATGTGTCTTTTTTTTATCTGCACGAAACAATTTGAACAACATCAAACAAATTTAAAGTTAAATATTTTTTGTTTTTCTTTGATTTTATGTTATGTTAAAGAAGCTCTATAATGCAATTTAAATACTATTAGAATACGGCAAAAATTTTGAGTCATATGAAGTGAATAAATGTCTAATTTCTTCCTTCAAAAGTTTCAATCCTGGTATTTATATAAAAAAATTGAAAATTGAATAGCAATGAATTAACACGCTTGCTATTTTTTAAGATCGATGTAACTTTTTTTTTAAATTTAAATGCATTTGCTTTAAAAAAAAACGCAGAGTTTTTATGAAGATTTTCTTTTGAACAAAAGAATTTAAAAATTTTTTGACTTTTAGCCACATTCATAAAAAATACTAAATAAAATACTAAATAAATGACTTGTTAAATGGCAAAATTTTTTTTATGGAAACGAGACCTTAAAAAACTAACATTCGTTTTTTAACTTCGATTTAATTTTTTTTTGTTAAAATGAAGATTTTTCCAAATTTTTTATGAAAAATTTTTTTTAACAAAAGAGTTTCAAAATTTTTTGACTTTTAGCCGCATTCATAAAAAATACTAAATAAAAAACTAAATGACTTGTTAAATGACAGAAATTATTGGTATGGAAACAAGGCCTTAAAAAACTAACAGCGTTTTTTTAAGAAACTGACGTAAGTTTTTTAGTGAACTGCTCGTCGTCCTTGGAAAGAAATATATGGTACACACAAACGACATTTGGGTCGCCTTGTGTTTTTTTTTAGTAAATATAAATATTTTATTAGTTTTTTAGTAAATTACTCTTTTTCCTTTGAATTTGGTTGTGAATGTTATACAACTGCTTCGTAGGACGTCAAGCAATTTGATCTTTATTTAGTCCTTGGCCATTGTTTTAAACGAAACATCATATACTCTTTTTTTCACGTTGTGCTTGTTCTTGTGCTTACGGGTTAGGAGTCAAGGTTTATTAGCGCACACCGTCTTGCCGTCTTGTGCAGGAGTTGAAGCAACAAAATGTATTGAGTTCTGTATGACTGTTGAAATTTGATGACATGTCATAAAACGCACATTTACACGCAAACACACCCTAAATGATTTTGTTTTTCGCGCGTTCTTTTATTTTATATGGTTCAAAGAAGCTTGTGGCTACCTAAAGTACGTGATTTATTAGCTAATGCTAAGAGATAATCCCAGGATAATAATTATGATACCTGCAGTGTGTTATGTATGAATGTTTGTAACTACATCCTTCCTTGTCTAACGAGTGAACGAGTGTGTATGTTTCTTTTGTCCTCTTTTAACCTGTAACTCTTTAGATTGGGCTGCAGTTTGTGAAGTGACGTCTTGGAAACCAAGTGATCTTTTTTCTTTGTTTTTTTTTTCATTGAATTTTCTGTGCTAATCCTCGGTTAGCAAAAAACTTAATCCTTATTTTAATCCGGCCCTTAGTTGAGAGCCATGAAAAAAAAACATCAACCTTTTCCTTTTAGTTCTATATGCCAGTGTATTGTTTAGTATTTTGTTATTTTTTATAACTACAAAGTAAATGGCTATTAAATTATATGACGCTTAGGAAATTCCGCAAAAAAAATCCACGACACAAAGCCAATAAAACTAAAAAATAAACGACTTATTTTAACGTGCATGTAACCAATTAGTAGGCCTTTTTTAGGGATTCGTTTGCTTTTTTTTAGTATAATTTTTAACCTTTTTAAAGCAGGCTTACATATTTTTTTCGCCATCCGTTAACTTCTTTTTAATCTGTTTGCAATGATTTAACCGTTTGTTGAAAAAAAGGAAAAGTTAATAAATTTAGCGTTGAGTTCATTTAAACTCTTTTGTTTTTTAACGTTTTGAATTTTGTTAGTTACTCTCGAAATTCTAGAAACCTGGCTTTAGAGTCAATCCTTTGTTTTGTATAAACTTAAAATTTTCTAGGAAATTATGAAATATTACAAAATATTATTGAGAAGCGGCAAGAAATGTGGGTGTGTGTGTGTGTGTCCTTTTTTTAGTTTAACCCAAAGGCAGTAAAATTAAAAAATGAAGATATTTCCAAATAATTTTATATATGTATAAAGAAAAAAAGATGTTATTCAGAAGAAGAAAAACAATCATAACTAATTTTTAGTTGTCTAAATGTTTAGAGGTAAATTCAAATTTTTGTTTGCCTTATTAAAATTGTAGTAAAGTCCTTTATTTAATGAAGGATCAAATAGTTTGATGTAAATAGAAATGACATATCAGGTTTACACTTTTGGTAATGAGATAAGGGTAACAAATGTATTTGTTTTTGCCTTAGAATTCAATAAAAATTTATATTCAGTCCCAATCTTTGTTCTCATAGAGTTAGTAAAAATAACCAGCATAAAGTTTCCAGAAAAAAAATTTTATTAAAAAAAAACCAAATCTTTGATAAACCTTAATTTTATGAAGAATTACAACAATATTTGTCTTGAGAATTTACATCTGAATAAAATTTTTTGGAATTTTTAATTATTAACATTAATCATGCAATTTATTTAATTAATATTCAATTATTGAAACACGAGTATAACATCCTATTTAACATTAACACACAAAAAATTCTACTAAAAAAAATTTACAATTTTCCACCTGGATGAAATAAAATAAATAAATCCCCTTATTATACATAAAGTCATTACTAATTTCCTAACTTTAAAAATATTTTAAAATTTTAAGTTTAAAAAAAAACTAAATTATTTTACAGAATTGTACCAAGATGAAAAGCAATTGGCTTTCAATATTAAATAAATTGCAAAAAAATTAAAAATAATAAATAATAGAATAAACGAAACACAAACAATAAACAACCAATTTGAACGGCCCTACTTGGATTGGTATTCAATGAGAGATATTTCTCCTTTTGCTTTCGAATAACTAAAACTACAACAACAAAGTATTTGAAAATTTATACAAATAATGAGAGATTTTAAAATTTATTTTTGAGTCATGGGAACTACAGTATTGAATATTGGAGTAATTTTAAACAGCGAATAAACGAATATGAAGCACACTTAACAGTATTGGAATCACAATGAATATTTTATAGGAATATGCGCATAAACAGTGCAACTTTAATAATCAGATAAATTTTTTTCCATGAATAATAAATTTTTTTTTTCAAATATTCGATTAAAATTTTATTCGAATAGGGATAGTCGAATCAACTTTTACTATGTGAATAATGGACTAATTTTTTTATTTTAAGATTAAGAAAAAATTATTTTTCGAGCAATCGATTAAAATTTTATTCGAATAATTAAAAAAAAATTTGTAACCCTATACGAATTAATGGTAGTATTTGAACAATGAGACTAAATTGTTTATCCCGAGAACGAAAAAATTATTTTCCAAATAATCTACTAAATTTTTATTCGAATAAGTCGATAAAATTTTAATACAGGTAGTTTAATTTTTTAAAATATTTGAATAATATTTTTTTGATTCAAGAATAAGTCGATAAAATTTTAATACAAGTAGTTGAATTTTTTAAACTATTTGAATAATATTTTTTTGATTCAAGAATAAATTTTACTCGAATAATTCAAAAAATATTTTATGGGGATATAAATAAATTGAAAAACTTTTAATAATAATTTTTTTTGAATAATTGATTACAGTTTTATTCGAATAATTTAATAAATATCTTATAGGAATATTCGCATAAATTGTAAAAATAATCGGTTCAACATTTTTTCCAAGAATAATAAAAATTTTTTCTTCAAATAATCGATTACAGTTTTATTCGAATAATTCCATAAACACTTAAAAGGGATAAATGAATAAAAATTTACTATATGAATAATGGATTAATTTTTTATTTGAAGATTAAAAAAAAATTATTTTTCAAACAATCGATAAAATTTTATTCGAATATGTAATAAAAAAATATTTTGTAGCTTTAAACGATTAAATGATACCATTTGAATATTATGAGACTATAATTTTTAATCCCGGAACGAAAAAATTATCTTCCAAATAATCGAATAAATTTTATTCGAATAAGTCGATACCATTTTTATACAGGTAGTCGATTTTTAAACTATTTGAATAAGTTTTTTCTTCCAAGAATAAAATTTTATTCGAACAATTCAATAAAATTTTAATCGAAAGATTCGAATTTCTTTGGCCATTTGAATAATGCCATTAAATCTTTGTTCTAAAAATAGATAAAAAAAAAGCGTAATATTTCTAATAATCCACAAAAAAAAATTTATCCGAATCAAACAATAAAATTTTAATAGAGATAGTTGAATTAATTTTACTTTTCAAATAATTAGATTAAATTTTTTTATTTTAAAAATTAAATAAAAAATTTCGATGAATTGAATAAAGTTTATTCGAATAATTTACTAAAATTTTTCTAGAGATAATAGAAATTATTATACTTTTTTAATATTTCTTCAAATGATCGAATAAAATTTTATTCGAATAATTCAATAAACTTTTAATCGAAGAATGCAATAAAATTTTAATCAAAATAGAAAGTCGACTATTTTACTATGCGAATAATGTGAATACATTTTAAATAACTTTTTAAATGACTTTTTAAATAATGTGAACAAAGTTTTTATTCGAATAATTCAATAAAATTTTAATCGAAATAGAAAGTCGATTATTTATTTAAAATTTTTGTACGTATAGACGAATTAATTGTACCATAAAAATTAACTGTCGAATAATCGGATAAAGTTATTCATTCAAAAACATAATTAACAATTTTTTTTATTGAATTTAATAATAGCATAAGACGAGCAATTGCATGAAATTTGCTATTTCAATAGCAGCTGTTGGCTGAAGTATTAGTGCGTTGGTCTTTTTAAGGGAAATTTCGATCCCTGGACAGACCCGGTCATATCAACATCGAATATATTTTCGACAGGTATTATTGTCTATGCGAATGTACTCGTATATCACAGCGACCTCCTTTGTCGATATTTCTGGCAATTATTGAGGACGAGTATGTATTTTTTACTTTTCTTTAAGAAAATATCTCTTTATTTTTCAAAGCAAATGAAATCGGTAATTTATATAAAATGAATATGAGGGTAAATATAAACTAATAATAGTTATTTGTATATCGAGGTGCTCATAATAAAAATATTCTCCGAACATACTTAGCCCATCCATGGGCAATGGTGGGTTTTGCTTGACTCTATAAAGGCAAAGAGTAATTGGTCCTTTTGCATTTATTAAAGATACTTCGGATTCACTGTATTGATATCATATAACCTCCTCCTTTTTTAAAGTCAGTTAAATAGAGTACTTCTTGCAATGATCAGCCTTTTTAAAAATCATTAGATATTATCTAGATTTGCCCTACATCCGGATCACTAGTTCGGGATCTTGTTGACTTGCTTGGAAGATCTTTTTTACTGGCACATATAAATAGGTTACTCAGACTTAATTTAGATTGTGAAATTGTTCTATGAAATAAAATGCACCATTTTATTTTCAGTTTTGGTAACAAATTTCTTAAAAATATAAATTCGGTATTCGTGATGCCTCGTTTGGGAATCATAACATTCAAAAATACCACAAATATCAGCTGCTGTTTTTTGCTTATAGCGTTTTTCTTCTTATTCTTATTTTTTAACTTGGATTTTTCTTTCTTCTATTTGTAATAATTTATTTAATAATTATAGGGTGTAAAATACTTGAAAACAAGTTTGTATTATGTAAAATTAAATATTTACTATTGCAAGTATTTTTTTTTTTTTACCATAAATCAATATTAAAATAAATTGTGAAAAAGTTATTTAGAAAATGAGCTCTAAATGTTTATATTTTATATTAGTATGTAGAAAAAAAATCAATTTTACGGGTAAAAATAAATAGTTGGAGGCAAGTGCATATAAAAATTATTATTATACATATTTTTTAAATTAACACCAAGAAAAGGGAGGAGTCTCCAGCAGTGACTTAAATTATTCTGTGAACAGTAAAAAACAGTGTAAATATGTCTGCATGCGTGTATTTGTGTGTGTGTGTGCAATGAACCCGTTTGAGTTTTTTTGCTTTAAAATAAAACCAACATTTTGAAAATGTTATTTAATATAACTTTTTATGAGTTTAACTGTTATATAAAATAGTAAGAGAAACTTTTTTTTTAATGTTAAAAGGAATATGTTAAATATTTTAATTGATTTCTAAATGTAATAAAGAAATATATATTTTTTTAAATCTTTTATATAAAAACCCTTTATTAACTCTTTGAGTGTTTAAAGAAGAGTTTACTCATGTTAATCCCGTTACTAAAATAAGATTACATTATAATACTAATCCGTGCTTCCGTTAGAGATAAAAAACAGCCTATATTCATTCATGGTAGAAAAAACTGTTAATTTTATGTGTGTGTGTGTGTATATAAAAGGCTCTCTTTCTGTGGTGTGATCACATTTACTAAGCAGGGGATAACACGGCAAGAGCAGTTACTAATGAGAGTTAAGTTAGACAAGGATAGTTAATGCAAACTTGCATTAGAAAAACAGGGATGGCTGTGGTTACTGTTTTTTTTTGTTTTTCGAAAGAGCAGTCCATTCATAAAATAACTCTCTGCTGGTGTTTACATAATTCTGAGAATTATTTTTTTTAAATTTTAACATTGCTGTTTATGACTGCATGCGTTTGTGCTTGTTGGTATTTAAACTAAAGTAACAACGTTAAGCTGTTTTGTACATTACTAGCAATGAGTAAGGAAACATAAGTATCTTTGTACATAAAAAAGCAATTTTTTATAGCTTTTTTTTTTTTTTTTGTTAACAAAATGTGTAAAAAATAACGCAAGTGTAAAAAACGGGGTATTAAGAATAAAATTGCAAAAAATTATTTAAGAAAATAAAAAGAAAACAGAAAACAGTTTTTGCTCAAGAAAAAAAAAAATAGTTTATTAAAAAAAAAAAAAAAAAATTGTGACAAGTTAAAAAAAGAGAAAATTAATAAAAACTAACAATTAACCGTCGCTAGCTGCCTCAACAGCCCTTATAACTGGGAATATTATTGCACCAAACGGATTTAAATTTTCACACAAGATCTCCAGGTAAGTGTATCAAGACAATTTCCGCCGGCCTGTGCCTCTAATTGTTCATGAAAAAAATCGTAAAAAATGAATTTCTGCTATTTCTAGGAAATTCTGTGAATTCTTAAAAAATTTTCCAAAATTTTGAAAGGTTTTGTTTACACAAACTACTCACGTTTGCAAATTTTATGACTTTTAACTATTTCAGTCAAGGTTTGTTAAGTAAATATTTTGTCAACAAAAAAGAAAGCAAAAAAAAAACAAAAATATTCTACTACCTGGCTGTGTTGAAGTCATAAAAAAGTACATCATGCTTAATTGCATAATGTAAACCGTTTCAGTTTGTTATCCCTAAAACTCATAAACCATTCGTGTAAATCCTTGCAAAAAAATTTCTCAATAGTGAAGTATACAATATAAAGTCTTGTGTTAAAAAACTACAGCCCTCATTTACTTTTTAAATATTGTATAGCAAACATTTTGTTAAAAAAAAATTGGCTCTAAGACAAGACACACACACACTTCTTAAAAATTTTCCCTTGCAATAATGTTCAATATGGTAGGTTTTTATTATATTTAAACGCACAAAAAATTTGATATTAATTGCTGTTTTTTATAACATGTGCAAAAAGCAGTTAATTTTTTTTTTACTTAATCCTTTGCATTTTGTTTTAGATGAATCAAACGTGCAAAGTCTGTGGTGAGCCCGCCGCCGGTTTCCATTTTGGTGCCTTCACTTGTGAGGGTTGTAAGGTAAATATAGCAAAATAACTTAATATAGGTATATAAAAGAAATTATTGCAGTAAAAAAAAATTTCGAAAATAAAATTTTTTCGAACTCGAAAAACTTCGAGCTTCGAAAATTTTTTTTATCCTAGCAATTTCCAAAACACATTATTTCATATAATTCACTCAAAAGTTATGTCAATATTGTAAGAAAAAAAAAAAATAATATCGAAAATTTTCGAACTTAAAAATGTCTTCATATATTTTTTTAACTAAAATAAAATAATTGTTAAGAATGTAATGGACAATAAAAAATTATAAATTCATAAAATTCGAAAAATTTGAGAATTTTTTTCTAATTTCATCAAAAAAGGTTCGAAAATTTTCGAACTTAAATTCAAAAATCAATAAAAATTTTATTAAAATTACAAAACTAGTTAAAAAAATGCTGCTGTGTTCAATAAATATTTCATCTTTAATTTTACTTACATCACCTTCTGATTCCTTATTATTTCAGTCCTTCTTTGGCCGCTCCTACAACAACCTTTCCTCAATAAGCGAGTGCAAGAATAATGGAAAATGTGTGATTGACAAAAAAAATCGCACCACTTGCAAGGCGTGCCGGTTGCGCAAATGTTATACCGTTGGCATGTCCAAAGGTGGGTCACGCTATGGCCGTCGCTCCAATTGGTTTAAAATACATTGCCTTTTGCAAGAACAACAGCAGCAAGCCGTTGAGGCAGCTTCAAAAGCTGCCTCTAATGGTACACTGGTTGGCAATGCAAGTAATTCCTCAGCATTTGGTGATATGGCAGCAGCGGTGGCTGCCCAACAACAATTTTCACAAAGAAATTCTCATTTGGCGGCTGCCGCCGGAGCGCCTCACTTGGGTTACCCCTCTTATTTGCCCGAGATGTCGACCACACCCTTTATGTCTGCCGCAGCCCTACCCTTTTTCAGTATGATGAACTCTTTACCCACCCTAGGAACGGGCTCGCCACCCTCAGCCTTTCAAATGCCGCCACATTTATTGTTTCCTGGTTATCATCCTGCTGCTGCGGCGGCTGCTGCTGATGCTGCTTATCGCACGGAAATGTATAAACACAGGCAGTCTGTAGACTCAGCAGGCTCAGGAGAATCTCAGTCACGTTTCTCACCCGCCAACCATTCACTACACTCGCTGACACACGAGGACAATCAGCATCAGGTGCAACAACAATTACCACACACACAACAACAGCCTCTCTTAGACAGACAATCCCCTGAACTGTGTGTATCTGGTGATGATGATGAACAGGAAGGAAAGTCTCTAAACTTACAACAGTCCTGTACGCCTGAATCTGCGATAAACTCAGCGCAACATTTGCAGCAACAACAAACTCAGCAACCCCATCAGATACACAGTCCCATAGCGGTTAGAGCTTCACCGCCGGAGCAACAAGTCGCTCCAGAAACCTCATTCGCTGCCAAAATTCAATCAATTTCACCCGTCTCCGTGTGTTCCATCAGCCACGAGACCAACGCGCCACCTGCCTGCCAAGACGAGCCCATGAATCAGGATTGTCCCATGGATTTGAGTATGAAAACCTCCAGAAGTTCCGTTAACAGTGACAGCGATGTGCTCAGCGAAAACTCCGAAGAGCAAAATGTGCGACGGAAATTTTATCAATTGGAAACCTCCCCAGAAAACTCAGAAAACTCTTCTGACTCCGAGGCTATAAAAAGACAAAAACTAAACGAAACTGCATACAGCTCCTTTAGCTCGCATCACACCCAAAGAGGTATTGTGTGTGTTTAGTGGAGAAATGCTTGCTAAATTAAAACCAACAATTACCAAAAAGACCTCTCTCTTTTTTTTTGTTTTTGCTCAAAAAAGAGCTAAAAATTAAGCAAATGCTAAAAAAACAGTAACTTAGACCATCCATCCCTTTATAGTCAATGCAAATTTTTATTTTTTTTTATTAATTTTTAGTGTTAAGTTGTACATATTATTATTTAAAACAAAAGCTTGTATCATTTTAATTTTTGTCTTGGAATTCCAAATATTATTTGATAAGCTTTCAGTTAGTTGAATTATTTTCTCTATTAATTTAAGTTTTTATTTTATTCTTTTCTCATACTAATGTTTAGGCTGCAAATAGTTATTAAGGCAATTGTTTCAATTGGCTATTATATTGTTTTCTTTATTGAAGATAATTTTTCTAGAATATTATTGTATATAAAAAGATTTTGATTTTGTAATGCAAAAAAAAAAATTTTCAAATGCTTTAGCGAAAGATTTTTTTCTTAACAACCTGTTTCTACAAACTAGGCAAGCGACTAGTCTAGAAAATTTATATGAAAAGCAATAATTTTGTTTGAGCGATTTTTATAAAAATTTTCTACTAAAGTTGACCGTCCGCATTGTGGAAACAGAAATAAAAGAAATTTATTGTATGTACATATTTATTGAATTTAAAATACCAATGAATTGTATAGTATGTTAAAAAGCCAACAAAGAAATTTTAAAAATATATAAAATAACTTAAAAATAGTAATATGTGTTTTATTTAAAAAAAAATATATATAAACGAAAATCATCAAAATTAAAAAAAAACACGATTTTCTTAAATTTTATTCTCTCGCTTGTGTCTTAAGTCCTTTGAAATTCCAAAAGTTACATATAAAAAGTTATTAAAAAAAGACATTTCTGTGGCAAAAGGAAAAAATTCCTTAAGTAGAGATAAGCACATTTTGAGCTAATGGCGCTTGTTGTAGTCTTCATATTCAAAAGTACATCTGAACAAAATCTCAATTATTTTTTGGCGATTTTTCAGGAAGTTATAGCGCAATAAATTGGTGCTAATCTCTTTTCGACTCATAATCTTGAATGCAACAATAACTTAATTTAGCTTGTTTGTTTGATAGATTTCAAACTGAATGTGTTAGTCACAGTGTGTAGAACGATGTTTTCTTAAATAAAATAAAAGCGAAAACCGAATTTCCCCATTATTCCTTATTGTCGCAGATTTTTTTTATTTTACTCTTTGATTTGAGTCCGAAATGTTTTTGTTTTCACTGGTGTTTGTCTTTGAAATCTTAATTGTGACATATAAAAAATTACTTCAGTGTAAAATAAGGGGATGCTACATACATATATATAATTTTTTTTTTTTTAAATTAATCTAAAGCATGTTTGCTTTCTTTCGTTTTTAACGCCATCTAGCTGCATGCTTCTCGCTCTTTCTCTCTTCTCAACAGAAATTGTCAACGTTTCTGCTTGCATATATTTATATTCCTTACTCTTTCTCTCTGATGTATGAATTGTCCTACAGGGATATACACTATAAAAAATTGGAAATAAGTTTGTAATTAGCATACATATGTGGTTTTCATGAATAACAACATATGTCTATATGTTATATATTTCTCATTTAGAGTTAATGATATAAAATTGTTATATATTAAATTCTTTTTAAAGATATCTAAAAAAAATAATTAAAAAAAAACAACACTTACCTTTTTTTCTGTTTGAGCTTCAAAAAGAACTTTACTTGGCTCTACTGAAAACAATTCGATTTTTTAACATACGCTGCTATTCATGAAAACCACAATTTTCAATTAAATGGAAGATGCGAATTGTTGTTTTTTTTTTGTTTAATTATTTACCGACGGTTAATTAACTAATCAATTCTCGTTTTATATTTCATTTCAGAGTTCAGGTAAAATTCTATTAAATGTATATTTATAGTTTTTCTGCCCTCTTTTTAAAAATTATTAAGAACTTTATGTATAATTATATAAAAATAAGAACAAAGATTATTTAATATAATTTTTTTTCATACAAATTCTTCATCGAAAAAAAAAGGAAACAACTTCGAAAGAAAATGCTTTCAAGTTTGCTCGCTATTATTATACAAATTTGAAATTTGTTTCTTTCGTTCCGAATTACAGCGTAGACCCCCCCCCCCCCAAGGATTTGCTTGAAGTTTTATAGTTATAAGAATTTGTATGAAACAAATTTTAACAATGTAACTTTTGTTTCCATAAAAATATCTCTTTGGTGACTTTATGTAGACAATTAGGTTCTAAATTATGTATTTATAAAAACTAGTGTTTGCTTACCAAAGGCTTTTAAACAAATTTTCGTAAAAAAAATTTGTTTTGCAAACTCTTTTGAATCAAATAATTTTGAAAATATGTATAGTAGCAAATTTTTTATAGGAATGAAAGCGCACGTAGGCGACTTAAAATTAAGAATTTTGTTGCCATGTTGTTGGTTAAGCAACGTCTATTCCAATGTCTCCTTAAGAAACTCATCAGAATCGCAGCGCCTCTGGTGTCAATGAGACGAATTAAATATTGAAGCTGTGTGTAATACGCCCCATTGACACCAGAGGCACTGCATTATTAAAAATGTGCAAAAAAACCAAGTTGTTAAAGAATGAAGCTTTCCTCTATCTCTTCTGTATCACTATCCCTTCCCTATCACCATATCTCACTGGACTCTAAATATAACACTTCGTTACCAGCAGCCTAGCCTGCTAACCTAGCCTAACGTCAGATAAATATACTTCGGTATTTCTAAGTAATAAAATAATGTTATATTCTTCTTTAGAACCTTTTTTTGCCATCAGCCAGAGGAGATTATTCTTATCCCCCGTATTAACATTAATATTATTTGAATTCAACTAAAATGTATTTGTAATATTTTAAGGAATATCGCTACATATTAACTTTAATATAATACCAAAATATTGTATTTGAATTCCTAAGTTTTTACATTATAAAATTAAATTTTTTTACTTTTATATGTGTAATTCTGTGGCGAATATAACATTTATTGAAATATTGTACTATTTAGTGTTAAGGAAGAGTTTGTTTTCTAAAAGTGTTTTTAAACTTTAAATTTGAGAAAAAAAACTTATAAAAACAGCAAAAATTTCCTTTAGAAGAACCCTTTTATTTTTCTCTCTTTCATTTTAAGCTGAGGAATAACATCCCAACTAGCATTTTGTAGCACAAGCGAATTTGCTGGAGGGCAAAAATATTTTCGAGAAATCATTATTTGATTATACAGCTGAACCATAAGTGTATCCTTTTTCGAGTGATAAATCAATTTTTAAGCATCAAAAGTGATCTGGGGAGAATCATATAAGAAGTTTTTAAAAAAATTCATACCCAAATGCCAGCTGGGATTTAATTATAAAACCACAAACTCATACTGTGACAAGTGAAAACTCTTTGGAGTTGTTTGGAATTTATAGTTGAAAAAAAGAGAGAAATACACTCCTAGAGCTCAAGCCATTTTAACCAATACAAACATACAGTGCTTAGCAGTTAACACATTGAAAACCATTTTAATTTTATTTTTTTTTATTTTTTATTTTTGCTTTAACCAGGCCTAAAGCAGGCTGCAACTAGTTAACAAATCAAGTAGGCATAGCTTACTAACATTTAAATAAAACTTCAGACAATACAGCTACTCACGCACACACACATAGAGGCAGGAAATTTTCAACAAAATTTTTTTGCTGCTGGTAGTTAGTGCTGCTGTTTATATGCTGTTGCTATTTGTTTGTTGTTGCTGCTCGTTTAAATGCTGATAATTAAGCGATTAAAATTCCAGCCAACAACACGAATGACTTTTATATGTGTTAATATTAAGTTTATTATTTAAAGCAGCACGTGTTTGTTTTAGGCAAACTTTTGCTGCTGCTGCTGCTGCTGGTGGTGCTGCTGCTTTTATTGTAGTTGTTGCTATTCTTGCTGAAATGTTTTATGTGTCTGTGTTTTGGTATTTTTTTTTTGTGAAGAAAAAAAAACACAATAACAAATCAAATCAAATAAATTAAGTTTTTATTTAATTCTGCTAATAAAAATTTAACTATTAAAGAAACATTACCAAAATAAAAAATAGAAAAAAAAAGAAATGTCTAATAGTTAAAAATTTTTCTTTTACTTAAATTTATAAATATTTCAAACAAATGTCCACTTAATGTTTGACAAATTTTAAAGAAATATTTATTTAACTTGGGCCTACTTCATGCCGCGATTATTAATTACCAAGAAAACCAACAAACAGCAAAAGTAGCACTTATTATAAATCATGAAATAAAATTATGTTGGTATTTAGAAAAATGTGGCAGCTCGTAAAAATTTATAAAATTACACACACCAAAAAAATAAAAATAAAACAAATGCTTTGGGTCAATTTTAAAGCACACAGTCAGAGTCGGTAATAATTGATTAACCTGGATTTGAAATATCAAAGAAATTATTTAATTAATTTATACAATAAAGGAACTTGATTTTTATGGTTCCGTACACCAAAGGAATCCTATTGTTTTCGCTACGCTGTCCGTCTGTACGTCTGTCTGTTACAGGCTGTTCTCTCGAAAACGGTAAGAGCTGCGGACCTGAAATTTTGACAAAATATGTAGAATTTTGAGCGCTATAATAACAAAGCAAATTTTTTTTCGGTGCATTGCAACTAAAAAATAGTAGTATGAAAATTAAACATATAAAAGGTTTTCATGAGAATGTTCAAAAGTCTCGCAAGCTGTGCTATTGTGCATTTTTATACTCTCTTAAATAAAATATGAAAAATTTTATGAAAATTTATTTACAGAAACCTGTTAATTGTGGTTTGGGTGTATATACGTTGACATTATGATATCATTCTGTAGAAGCATTATGGTTGTTGCTGTTTTTTATGTCTTTCGTCTGCAATGGCTGTACATTCCCTAATAACTTGGAGGTACAAGCTTATCGTTGCATTGTTTTTAATGCTTGCGTCACCATCGACTTGTATGTCTGTGCAGTTGTGTTCTTTAGCTAATATCTAGACCATATTTATTGTTTCTGAGATGCATTAGTGTCTATATCTATATAAATATCACAGCGCCCTCTAAAAAAATACGCGTACTTGACACTAGAGGCGCTGCAACAATGTTGCCAGTATACAAGTTAACAGAAAAAAATGTAATGAGTTGTAAAACGCTTAATAATTTAATACTACATCATCTCTCCTCTCTCTCTCTCTCTCTCTCTCTTTCTCTCTCCTACTCCTACTCCTTTCCTTAAGAAAGTATTTATTTAAACTGATTATTTTTATTTGTTTCCACTGTTTATCAACCCAAAATTACTTTTTTTTTTTTTGGTATTTTATTATGAATTATTTTAAAATAAAACCACCAAAAATATTTTGCTTTAAAATTTTACAACGATTTATTTTATAACAATTCATTTTAAATATTTCAGGGTCACAGTGTTGTGTACATTTTATGTGTCACACTATTGTTGTTAAATCGTAAAATTTATGTTAAATTTTTTTTTAGTTGTAATTAAAATTTTATTATTAACGGAAATTGTAAAATTTATAAATATTTTTTTTTGGTTAACAAAATTTACTTCAACACCTAAAGTGTTACGAGTATGTATAAAAATCAAAATTAATTTGTAAGTTAATGAATACCAAAATTAGAAAAAAAAAAAAAACTAAAAGTAAGGGAAATATATAATTATATAATTTCTTTGTGCTGGTTTCAAAATAAATTTACAATAAATTGTTGGGTTTGACAAAAATTGTGGTTTATAATTTTTCTTATTTTTATTTTTCCTTTAAAAATACATTTTTCCTAAGGGTTTCAAAATAAATTTATAATAAATTCAAAGTTTTGGCAAAAACTATAAACCATCATTTAGCCTTGGCAGGCCCACTGTTATTTAAAACAATATGGCGCTTGTAGTTTTCATTTTTGAATTAAATTTTTTACTTTTATTTAAATTTTTATTTGTTTTTTTTTCTAATTCGTTTAAAAACCAATAATCGTAGGATGGTTTCAGCTTCGCACACAAAATATTTTAAAATTCTTTAAATTTATTATAACATTTATTGTTTTTTAACTTAAAATTTCGTTATTGTTATATTGTATGCGAACACATTAACTTGACATTTGTAAAGCGATATCATTTGTTAATATTTCTTGCTGTTGTTCGAACAGATATTGCTTTTGTTTGTTATTTGCTGAATTGCCTTTAACAATAAACTTATGTTGTTCTTTGGGTTATTATTATTACGTTAGTATTGAATTGTGTCGTTGTCAAAAGCACCATATTTGTATATGATAAACGAAATTGTACAAAAATTAAACAAGAACTCAATTATGCTGAGTAGTCAGTGGTGACTGCTTTTGCACAACAAAAGTGACACCAGGAGTTAAAAATATTTTTTTTAACTTAACAATTTTCAGTGAATTTTTTTTCAGAAACAAAATTTTAGATTATTTTTGAAGGAAAAGTTTTTTACTTTTTTAATGAAAAAAATAAATTATATATATTGTTTATTTAAAATTTTTTATTTTTTTTTTAAATAAAATTAAAAAAAAATAAAACTTAATTTTACATGCGACAGGCTTTTTTTAGTCTTATATGAAAGTTATTGCTCCACATTTAACTTTTTATAATAAAAAAAGTTTCGTTCTTAAGTCTTTAATATTTTTTTCACAATGGCCATTAACTCGTGTAGAGTTTACTACGAGTTAATGGTCATTGTGAGTTGAGGTTTGTTGTTTTGTAATGAAGAACAAAGGACTTAAGAAGCGAACTTTTTCTAAACTAACTTAAATAGGGAGCAAGTTTTTTATATACAAATGGCTAAAATGGACCTATTGTACATATGTACGTTAAATAAAATTTTGAAACTTTATAATTTTAATGCTTTTTATCACGAGTTTAAAAAATAAATTTAAAAAAAAATAACAATAAAAATGAAATAAAAAAGTTTGTCTAAGACAAAATTATTTTAGAAAAAAAAATTTTTTTTTGAGAAAAAAATTTTTTTTTGAGAAAAATTTTTTTAGGGAAAAGTTTTTTTAAAAAATATACTTATAGTATCAAACCAAAAAAGTTTGTCTTAAGTAGAACAAAAATAAGAAAATTAACTAACATGTGCATAATTATGTAGTAATAAAAAAACGACAATGGTAAGACTGTTGTAAATATAGTGATGGTAAATTTGGGGCCTTCATTACAAAAACACATTTCAGCAAATTGAAATACGATGAATCAAACCAATTCACATATTCCATTTGCAGAAAAGTTTCGTATATAAGGCAGAAATCTACATCAACTGACACCACACACAGTGGACCAAACACAGAAGAACGCTGATGATGAAGGTTTAGTGGCCTTCGAAAACGGCTGGCTGTTCCGTTCAACTATGTGTTGTCAGAATATTTACAACTAACTTTGATGTTATTTGTTCATTAATAATTATCACATGTAATTTGGCTTACAAAGCGATACGAACTTTAGCCTGATTAAATCATAAAAATATATAAATAAAAATGAAAGTTCGAACAATAATAATTAAAATTAACTGAAAAGTTTTTTTTTAAGAAAAATTTTTTGGAGTAAAATTAAAAAAGAATTTTTTGAGAATAAGTTTTTTAGAGAAAAATTTTTTAGCATTATTTTTAGGTAAACACATTTTGTCGATTTCTTAAATTTTTTGTTATATAAATAGACAATAACTGCCTTATTCATAAAAAATATTTCAGGTTTATTAAGCGCTTATTTGACGTATTGGGAAATTTGTCAAATAAACCTGTAATAAACCTAAAATATTTTTTATGAATTAGACCGTAAATATTTTAGTCACATGCATATGAAAGCTCCACATTTAGCTTTGTTCGTTTCCTAAGTCCTTACTTTTCCTATCTAAACTTTTATATAAGAGAGCAACTTATGGAGTACCTTGTATCATAATATTAATCGAGAGACCTGTGGGCTGTAAATAATATAATGATATAATTCAAACAAAAGACTTGACAAACGAACTTTTTGTATATTCCAGCAAGAAATTTAAGAAAAATTTCAAAGCCTTAATAACTATTAAGCTCTATATCATTTTTCCTACTAAAATGCTAAACTTTTTCCATAAAAATTTATTAAAAGAACTTACTGAAAATATTAAAGTTTCTACACTATTCGTTATGCTGGCCTATTAGGCTTTAAAAAAAATTGCCAGCTAGTACATCAAACGTTTGTTCAAAAGCTATTTGTACAAATTGCTTTGAAAACAAACATTTATTTATATACGTGCTGAGATTTTTAATTAACAATGGCAATAGTTTTTGCTAATCAACGCCTACTTTTTAATAATCTTGTTGTGGCCACCATACATACAAATTTTATAAACGAATCAGTTCAAATAATTCAAAAAATGCTTCGAATATGTCTACAAAGTAATATAAGGTATAGTAATGGAGTGTGGCTTAAATAGAAAAGTAATAGAAAAACATGCAATACATATGTAGACAAAATGAAGAATTGAAAACAACAAAATGGGCTTTGAAAGCAAATAGCTAAGGAACAGTGGGTAAGAAGCAGGAATTTTTTTATCATACAAATATTTAAAGAAAGAAGAAGTTATCTATGTAAAAAAAAAATATTTTGGTTAAAACGAGTTTGTGAGTTTGTTGCACTTTTTTATTAGTTTTTTAAGTAAATAAAGTAAAAAAAATTTCGATTATTTTCATTTTTCATTATTCGAATAACCGAAGACAATTTAAAATATTATCGAATAGTGCAAAATATATTTTCTTAAATGTGAACAAAACTAAATTTTATTTTCTGAAATGTAATTTTTATCCATTATTTAAATAACATTTTTAGTTTTATTTTAAATTTAAAATTTATTCGATTAAATTTTTCATATCTGTTTATTAATTGTATACGTACTAAATTTATTTATTTTTTTTATGCAAATTGCACATCTTTGTTCGTTATTTAAGTGAACAAAATTAAAATTTTTTAATTATTTTTATATCATTATTCGAATAATCGAATAAAATTTTACATATAAGCGATTATTCAAATAGAATTTTTAATTATGTTAAACAGAATGTTCTTTTCTGAAATGTATTTTTCTCCATTATTTTATTAAAATTTTTATGTTTATTGGAAATCAAAAATTTATTCGAATAAATATTTTTTTATATCTGTTAATGAATTGTTAATTTTTTACAGTAAATTGCACATTTCCGTCCGTTATTTAAGCGAATACAATTAAAATTTTAATTAATTTTTCTTTCATTATTCGAATAATCGAATAAAATTTTAAACCTAATCGAATATTGGGATATATATTATTTTAATATACATATATATATATATATATAATCAAATATTGCTTTCTAAAATGTATTTTTATCCACCATTCAAATAAGATTTCAACTTTTATTCTAAATCTAAAATTTATTTTATTATTCGAATAATTTCGTCAGTTCTTTCTATTAATGATATATGAATTAAACACATATTTGTTTATTTTTTTGCAAGTATATTGCACATTTTTGTTCGTTATGTATGTAAGTAAATGAAATGGTTCAAATTTTCATGGTTATTCGAAATTTAAAATTTATTCGATTATTCAAATAATTTTGTTTATGTTTTTGTATTAATGGTATATGCATTTAATACCTAATTGTTTATTTTTTGTAGTATATTACACGAAAAAAAAATTATTTTATTCATTATTTACGCTAATTAAATTAAATTTATTCAATTATTCGAATAAAAGATTTTTGCTAGTTTTTGCATGTTATATCTTAAACAAACTTTACATACTTACCTTAACTGATTAATCGAGTAAATCATAGCTCTATCTCGATCATTCGAGTGAAAATAAACTTTAATTTTATTACTGCAATATTCGATAAAAATGTGAATAATTTAATAAGTTTGCCATATTTTTTATTATTCTAGTAAGTTTAATATTTTTGTGTCACTTTAATCGAAGGAGAAAAATTATGTTCCTGCTGTTATAATATTTTAATAAAAAAATATTTGCTGATATTTATGCGAGTAATCAAATAAAACATACAAATTTATTTTGTTTATTTTGTTCATAATAATCGAGAAAATTATAGTATTCCAATTAAATTTTATTACCGTATAAATTTGTTTATTCGTTATGAGTACATGCCAGTAATTGAATAAATCGTATAAATTTCAATATACGAATAAGTTCGATTAAT
The DNA here is from genome assembly GCA_936439885.1 of Nowickia ferox. Lineage (NCBI taxonomy): Eukaryota > Metazoa > Arthropoda > Insecta > Diptera > Tachinidae > Nowickia > Nowickia ferox. Next base: position 17,955,849 of record OW387024.1, on the reverse strand, counting down.
CGCACAAAGCTCTTATAAGATTTAAATAAGCCAATTATTTTTTTTTTTTAATTTAAAATTTTTCAGTTGTACGAATTATTTCGATTTTAATATTAATCGAGCCATTTTTTTATTGTCCTAATACAATTTTGCTTATGAATTATTTTTTTTATACATTGATATTCATTCGAATAATCGAATAAAATATAATTTTTTTGAATCTTGTGTTTATTCGAATAATTAATTTTTTTTTTTTGCTATTGCAATACATTTTTATTATCCGAATCAATTTTTTATCTATATTTTTGCGTGTTATCAAACGAAATGTTTAATTTATTTCGCTGTTTGAATAAATTCGAATTAAATAATATTCGATTAATGGAAAAGACTTGTTTATACTAAAAAAAATTTATATTAAAAATTTAAGATCTAAAATATGCGAGTAATCGATTAAATGAGTTATATACAATATATTTTTAAAATATTGTATTATATAACTGGGCATATTTTCTTTTCTGTTTTTTTTTTCTAATTCATTTAATCGAATAAACCGTACATATTAAACTATATCAATAATTTTTTACTTAACTTCTTCTCGAATCATATGGACAGTTTAATCAATCACAAAAACATGTTGGCATTAGACAGATTTTCTAATTTATTTTAAATTAACTTCTTTAAAAAAAACCTTAACTTTTTTATATTTGACAATGGTTTCGTAGCCTGCCAACGCATAAAAATCTTTAACTAATGAACTTAATTTGTCAATCAAACTTGGCCCTCTCATATAACGCACGACGCACAATACAAATCATATGATAATTTTAAAATAATTTATTAAACTGTCACAACTTAAACTCATAAAACACAAACACAATCGAGAAAAACTGTAATAAAAATTAGTAATCTAATAAAACATTAAATGGTGTAACAAATAAGTGTATGAAAGGCGCCAAGATCTAAACAATATGCCATCAGAAAGAAGAAAAAAAAATTAACTAAAATACCAAACAATGAGATAAAAAAAGAGAGAGAAAAAAACTAAAACACTAGCTAAAGAAACCGAACAATAATATTGCATTCTATACACAACACAATTAACAAACAACCAAACAAATATAACAATGTTAAAGTCAACAAATAGATGAATGAATGAAGGCAAAATAAAAAGATCTTAACAAAATACACATCAAGCTCAAATTACATTAGTGTCATTTGGCGCCATGAGATTTTTTTTACAAAAAAAAAACAAAAAACTTTAAAAAGCCATTTAGTCAAAAATGAAAAACAGGCCTCTACAGGTATTTTAAGGCCTTCAATCACTTCGTCATATCAACCGATATCAGAGACAAACAAATAAGTGTTACATTAACACAGCTATTTGAGCAGATATTTTGTAAATACGCCAGAGATATTGACACTCTGGCAATAGCAACAATTTGATTTTTTATCTTGGCCATATATTTATGAATTGACAAACAAAACAAAGAATAAAAGCAAAGATTATTAGTTGATGCTTTACTTACCAATCACATAAAAAACTACATTAATATAGGCCAATTTATACGGCATTGAAATTCATATATTTTTGAGGACTTAAAATATTAATAACTTGAAAATAATTTAAAAGAAACTCCAGTTACACTTACTATTTGTTATATTAAAATACATATATCTAAAAAGAAAAAAATACAAATTATGACCAATAAAAATCTTAATAAAGCCAGTGGTGTACCCTAAAAAATATATAAAAAACTACTAAATATAACAGAGACACAAGTACAACACTAAAAGGCAGACATAAGCGTAACACAGTTTGCATACTTAACTATAAACTGGCTGCACTACTTCCCGTAATGTGCATGATAATAAAACAAAATCAACCAAACCATATCAAAACCCGAAAGCCAGTAAAATTTTTTATATAAAAAAAATAATCGAGTGAACACAATTACATTAAAGTGACAACACTTTACACAATAAACAACAAAACGCGAGTGGAAATCAGGCGTCAGACCAACCAAAAGCCAAACAGGCACTTATTAAGAAATGTTGAAAAAAAACTTTATGAATTTTTAAATGGTTTGATAAAAAACACATAAGTAATCTACAAACAATTTCCAAACTCTCAGAGAATTTTTCAACTGAAAATTATTCAGATTTTGAGATTTTATTTCGGTATAAAAAGACTTGGAATTGAAATAAAAGATATCTGGGTTTTGATAGATTTTACGCCAAGAAAAATCGTATGATTCAGAAAGTGCTTTTATAGAAAAAAATTCAGATTACGAGAGATGTTTTCTATAGAAAAATCTTAAGGTTGCGGGAGATTTTTTCTATAGAAAAATCTTCAGCTTCGGATAGATTTTTTCTATAGAAAAATCTTCAGATTCTGAGAGATTTTTTCTATAGAAAAACCCTCAGATTCTGAGATTTTTTTCATAGAAAAATCTTCAGATTTTTAGAGATTTTTTCTATAGAAAAACCTTCAAATTTTGAGAGATTTTTTCTATAGAAAAATCTTAAGATTTTGAGAGATTTTTGCTATAGAAAAATCTTCAGATTCTGAGAGATTTTTTCTATAGAAAAATCTTCAAATTCTGAAAGATTTTTTCTATAGAAAAATCTTCAGATTCTGAGAGATTTTTTCTACAGAAAAATTTTCAGATTCTGAGAGATTTTTTATATAGAAAAATCTTCAGATTCTGAGAGATTTTTTCTATAGAAAAATCTTCAGATTATGAGAGATTTTTTCTATAGAAAAATCTTCAGATTCTGAGAGATTTTTTCTATAGAAAAATTTTCAGATTCTGAGAGATTTTTTCTATAGAAAAATCTTCAGATTCTGAGAGATTTTTTTTTGTATTACTTTCATTTTAGAAAATAAATTATTAGTATATACCAGAGTTTGAATCAAACTATTTAGCGAAAAGAAGTCATGTTCTAAGCAAATGTTGTCACAACATCCGGTTTGATTTAAATATTATTTTTAGACTTTAAATTAATAAAAAAAAGAAATTAATACAAAACTGAACATGTGTCTATGAAGATAAAATAAGACCCAACAAAATAAAAAAAAAAAAAAAAATCGAATAATAAAACACCAGCAACGACATTGTGAAACGTACAAATAGACAAGAAGTGTGTAAAAATATCATGGCGTTGGACTCGATATTGTAAACTGAACTGAAATGCTTGAAAAATTAGTATTCTAAGTTACTTTTACCATTGGGTTTTTTTATTCTTTATTTTATATCATCAATACATATATTTTTATATGTCTTGCATATGCTACTGCATTCATTATTATTTACTTGTAATGAAGAATATACTAAAAGTCATTAACATTCTGTTTTTGTTTAAGGGAAAAATTGTGATTTTTTTTATTTAGTTTTTCCTTAAGAGTTTTTCATTCATAAATTTTATTCTTTGGTTTTATACAATGACAATATGTTTTGTTTTCCATTTCTATAGTTCTTTTATTTCTAACAACGATCTCTACTGGCCATAAATAACTAATGGCTGGTTGCATAGAACTTTTACCACTTTCTGGTGAGTTAAACAACCTGTTGTCATTTCCATATGTTTTTTTTTTTGGTTTTTGTTTTATATTGATATTATAAAAGGAAGTAAAGGAAATTATTATTATATATGAGATTTTTATAGCAATAATTCTATAGAAGTTATTGTAAAAAGAAAAATGGTATCGACATTTCACTTCCGTAATGTTGTCTTTTGGTTTTTTTTGTTTAAAATAGAAATTGAAGTTTCCTAAAGCAAAAAAATATTTTATGTTAGAAAAAAATCTAATGAAAGGAAAAATCCCACCGCTAGGGCATGCATGATGGTCTTAAGTGCAGTACAATAATGATATTTGGTTTTAAGTTTTTTTACCTAATTTCTATAAGGCTTTACAAAAACAGATGACGTCTTCTCTAAAACGAAAGACTTAAGCTGCGAACTCGTGATTTTACACGAGTTTAATGGAGTGAGAGTGTGTATGTGTGTGAGAGAGAGAGTGTGTGATTGAGAGAGAGGAAAAGATATGGCATTTCAATAAAAAAATTTATAAAGCTGAATTTTTATTAAATTACCTGAAAGAAAACTTTGTACTTAAACAAGTAAATTTATATGCTTTCTTCATGTTCAAGAGCACAAAGTATTTAAACTTCACTTGCAACTTACTTCAATACTATTGGCCTTCGCACAAGCTTTAATGTCAATACTTAACATAAACGGTATGTCCGTATTATGTTCTGATTTTATCATGTTTATTTCCAGCATGTTCATCTCTTTTTTGTCAACCGAACTCTACAGCAATAAAACAACAAACAAGGCCTGGAAAGCTTAAATTAAAACATCGTTTTTAAATGTTTTCAAAGTTCAACAACAGGTGTAAAATGTAAAACAATCAATGCACTTCGAATATGTTTACGTAAAGACAACAGCAAAAAAAAAAAAGATATAAAAAATTTTTAAAAACATTTAATGCATTAACATTTTACTTTAGTTTCAATTGTACAGAAGGCGAGTTGCAACTAAAAAATTTATTTACCCCTAAGACCAGCTAAATTGAAAGTGAACAAGCAAAAATTTGCGTACAAGCAGTTGCAAATAGTTTTAGTATTTTAAAATGCTGCGCTAAACATGTTCAATGCATACAGAATACGTAAAAAAAGAAGACGAAAAAAAAAACATTGACAGCAAATTTTTCAAATTATTGCAACTTAACAAGAGTGACAATGTTTCAGGAATTTGAATTGATTTCGTACCGTCAATATCTCAATTTAAATTAAAAAATTTGTAAGCCATGCAGCTTTTAGTTAAGCGAGTATTTAGCAAGTTGTTTTATGTAGGCTAAAGAGTTCAAAAAGGTGATGTCTGCACTAAAGCTGGAAGTGAACTAAACTGCAGTATATTTGTTTGTGAAAAAGCTAAATTAAATGAAATTTTTGTGTAAGACGGCATTTACAACATGTGTCTCTTTTCGTAAAATTGTTTACATAAAGAAAAAGATAAGTTGGCCGAATCTTACCGCATAACAAGGTTAAGTACACCTTTCAAGCGAATAATTTTTCATATATTTTGGTTATTCCGAACTTCTAGCTTTAGATTTCAAACAACCAGGGCGCAAATTAAGGTATTCGATATCGAACGAAATTTTAAAATATTTTCATATAGTACATATGTACATAACTTTTTCATTGAAATATGTAGTTTTAAATTTTTTCTTAAGTACAAAAAATGTCATTACTTGAAGAAAAATATAAAACTAAGCTTCATATCAAAATTCCTCTGCAATCGTTTCAAGAACATGTCATCCTCTTAATATTAAAAAATTTAATATCAACTATAATTGCAACAAAAATCCAGTAAAAATATGTAACAACTTGTAGAATAATACTGCCAAGCTTCCTTAAAAATTTTACAGCGATCGCAGCAAGGATATGACTTCCATTCATATATCCTTTTTTTGAGTTCAAGTTATTTTAAGAATTAAATTAATAAAAATTTAGTAACTACTTCAAACACTACTTCGTTAATCCCCCTTAAAGAATTTCAGCAAATTTCTAGCAAGGACCATTTTTCTGCAAATATATGCTTTATGTCAAATGTTGAATTTATTTTGTAATTATTGTCCACTATTTGTAGAATTAAAAAGTTTGGTTTTTTTTTGGAAGAGTTTATTTATATGGATGCAAGGACATGTATACCTTTCAAATGTTCTTTATATTAAAATTCGAATTAACAGCCGCAAAATCCTATAACCATTTCTTAAATTATAGAGACAAGCTCTCTGTTAAATTTTACATAAATCGGTGCTGGAACCTTCTTAGCTCCCAAATGTCCCTTTTTTAATGCACCTTTTTCCACAATAATGAACAGAGTGATGCAAAACTATGCAGCTACTGCTAGCATTATACAGTTACATTTTCTGATGAATATTTTGTTTAAGCGGTGCAGCGACAAGCCAAGCTCTCATATGTCCTTGATATTAAAAATATACAATTCTGAGCTATAATTATTAGTAAAACAAAGTAATTTTTTTAAGATTGTTTTTCAAATAAAACAGCTACATTTTTTTGGGGAAAATTACTCGATTTTTTGTTGTTGAAGGACATGCTTACGTGTCATATATCCTTAATTTTGAAAACTTAATTATAGCTTTAATTGCAATCCAACGCCAGCGAAAGTTTATTTTTATTTCTAAAATTACGCTTACATCTATGCTTTCTGGCGAGTTTCATTACAATTGGTGCAAAGACATGTGTGGCTCTTTAATATCCTTAATAATCAAATTTGAATGTTAGATACAATTATTGGTAACTACTTCTAAAATTATTAATTTAAAATTCCAAAAAAAAAAAATTAATTCGTTTGGTGAAAGGATATGTCTGCCTCCCACATGTCCTGTATTGCAAAATTTGAATTTCGAGTTAATTTGCTATTGGAATACAACAAAAATTTATAACTATTTCTTATATTACAGCACCAAGCTTCCTGGCTGATTGGAGTGCAATCAGTGGAAGGACTTGGGAAGCTTTTAAATGTCCCTATTATTAAAAATTTAACTTTTGCTACAATCATACGCAAAATAAAATTATAATTATTTGTTTCTATAATAAGGTAGTGAAGTTCTCCAATAAATTTAAGTTTATTACGTGCAAAAACTACTACTACCTCCCGCATGTTCGTGACATAAAAATATTGAATTTCAGCTATGTTTTACAATAAAATAATCGAATAAAAACCAGAGAAACAAATACATAATAAGTTCGAACAAAAATGGAGAACTAACTAAAATAAAGTATTATTTCGTAACTTTTTCTTAAATTTACGGCTAACCTCGCTGTTATATTTTGCTCACCCATTCTTATATTCTTAGTACAAAAAACTATACCCCTTAAAAACTATTATCGTAATACAGCGAAGGTTCATGTTTGTGTTTAAAATTATCCTGCTATGATTCTCATTAAATTTCATAATCATTAGCGCAAGGACTTGTGTGCCTCTCACGTATGCTTTGTAATAAAATGTGAATTTTAACCAGAAAAGCTTGTAACAATTTGTAAAATAGTGCAATCGAACTCTCTAGAAAGTCTTAGGTCAACAGATGCAAGGACATGTCAGCCTTCCATATATCCTTTATTCAAAAATTATATTGTGATTTCATAACTATTTGCAAAATAAAGCATTCAACCTCCCTACTAAGTTTTATGTCCATCGCTGCAAGGACATGCAAGCCCTCCATATATCCTTTATTCAAAAAATTTGAGAAATTATATTTTAGCTGTGATTGTAAGTAAGCAGTAAGGAAATCTTATAGCTATTTGTAAAATAGTGCATTTTAGCTCCCTAGTAAGTTTTATTGCAATCGATGCAAGGACATGTCAGCCTTCCATATATTATTTATTAAAAAATTATATTGTGATTACGACCAGTACGAAAACCTTATAACTATTTGCTAGATAGTACATTCGATCTCCCTACCAAATTTTATTTCAATCGTTGCAAGGACATGCCAGCCCTCGAAATATCATCGATTCGATAAATTACATTTTAGCTGTGATTACGACCTGTCGGCAAATCTCATAACTATTTGCGAAATAGTGCATTTAAGCTACTTTGTAAATTTTATAACAAACGATGCAAGGACATGCGAGCCTTGCATATATCCTTTATTTCAAAAATTATATTTTAACCATGAAATCTCAAAACTATTCGCAAAATAGTGCATTGAAGCTCTCTAGTAAGTTATATGTCTGTTGGTGCAAGGATCTGCCAGCCTTCCATATATCCTTGATTTATAAAATTATTTTTTAGCTGTGATTAGTTTGATTTGCCCTCCAAAAAAACTATTTTAATTGTATTTTATTTAAAATTCGAAGAGAAGAAATTGTAGGGTACATTACATTACATTGAAATGCAGTATAGCTTTTGGCTATAAAAATGAAAATATTTTTGCATTTATTTAACTACTAAATTATTGATAATGTTTTGTTAAATACGACCGTTAATTGGAGTTATAGTTCACGTACTTTGTTAAACACGCTTTTAAACTAACTTTTTTCTTTCATTAACTCGTAATGCAACACACCCTAAATAACGGCATATTGGCATGCTTCCAATATTAAAAAACAAAAAAATATAATATTATAAAAAAACTAAATACAAAAATCATAAAAATCAAAAATTCAAGAAAAAAAAAATATTATTTATGTCCCTTATGGCTAGAGGAGAAATGTTAACAATTTAAACAAATATATACGAGTAGCAACAATAATAAAAAAAAAGTAATAAAAAACCCCAAACCTTAAGGTGTAAAAGAATTTGCACTTGGCACAAGTTCTCAAACAGTTTGTGGTGCTCCGCCCCCCCCCCCCCCCCACACCCACGAGACTTGCACAAAATAATTTCTGATTTAAAAACCGACTACGAGGAAAACAAAACGCGCAAATGACACGCCTTTAGCACGAGTTCAAACTGTATTGTTTTTCGTTTAATATTTCTTTATGATATTTTTTTAATTTCTTTTCTTTTCAAACACACAAAAAGTCCAGCAACTATTTTAGAATGTTTAATCATTCGTACTTAAACTCTACTACACTCGTTTGTATTACTACTGGCTTTGCAGCGTAAAGCAAAACTTCTTAGAAAATTATGGTTTAAAAGCAAAAGAAGGCACAAATTAATTTAAAGCACACGTCATTATTAACATCCCTGAATATTGATAAGTTTGTTGTGGCCCAGCGAAACGCCTGAATGGTGGTTAAATAAAGCGCAAAAATGTTGGCATATGTATAAGACTTTTTTTATGAATACTTTAGCCAACTAATAAAGGAAATCGATAACGTTTCTTGCTACTTCTTTTACATTCTTATTCTTGTGCTTTTTAATATTCGTTTGTTTTTTTTTTGTTTTTCCCCACCAACTCTACATACTAATTAATCAAAAAAAAAAAATAATAAATAAAATAAAACAATAAATACTACTACAGAAATCGGCCTATTACAAGTATTTTGAGCTTCTTATTATTTGCTTGCTGTGTTTTTTTTTTTTGTTATTTCATTAAAATAGAGACACCATCTGCACGTTCAAAAAATCAAAGTATTTTAGCACTTGTTGCTTAAATGCATGTACAAAGAATTTTATTAATATAAACTGCAAGACAAAATGATGGGGCAGGACTATTTAGGCGCGCAATATCAGGCCAGCCTTAATGTAGTTGCCAGACTTAGAGCAGAAGAAAGCCTTTAAGTAGGCTATGAGTGAAAAAAGTATTATTTTAATATTTTCAATTAAAAATTGATTCAATTAAAAATTTAATTGATTTAATTAAAAATTTAATTGATTTAATTAAAAATTTAATTGATTCAATTAAACATTTATTTGATTCCATTTAAAATGTCACGTTTATAATTAAAAATTTAATTGAATCAATTAAACATTTAATTTATTGAATTAAACATTTAATGGATTCAATAAAACCATTCATATATTCATTTAAGCATTTAGTTGATTTAATTAAGCATTGAATTAATATTATTTGATATGACGAATTTGTTATTTCTTTTTGGATTGTTAATTGATATGAAAAAATGTTGTACTCTGTGTATTTGTTTTAATATTTTTTTATCTCTATCTATCTATTTTACTGATTAGTTTAAAAACCTCAATTCGCTGAACAAAAACTAATTTTTATTTTATTTTCCTTCCTTTCAGGTAAGTGTTTTAAATGTTCCACGCATGTGAATTAATGCATTGCCATTGCAAGTAAGTTTTACTTTTCTTATTACAAAGTTGTAAATTTGTGAAGCAGCGTATAATTTTGGTGTTACAAAATTTACAGCTCAAACATGTTTGCCAGACAGGGATGAAAGAAAACTAAAGAAGGAAAGTGTTCTGCTCAAAGATCGCTCTTAAAAATGTTTTTATTCCTTAAATTTGCACTTTGACTGGTATCAGCCAATAGCTTGTCATTAGTAAAGAAGTTCACAATACAACAACATCGCAAAATAATCTAAAAACTTGAGACCTAAATATAAAGAACTACCAAAAAAAAAAAGAGCCTTAGGGCTTTATTTTGTAAAACGCAACGCTAAGCGTTGAAAAAGTTTCCATGTGTTTTGTGCTTGTAATGCAAAAACTTTTTTTAGTATAAAATCTTTCATTGCGCTTTACAATATAAAGCCTTAGGTATCTTTTCTTATTTTATTTATCTTTATTTATATTTTGCCTTCAAGTTCGAGATGTCCCTCACTCTTATGCTAAATTTGACCAAATTTTATTTCATAATAAAAAAATCAACCTTATCATAATGTCGCACAGCTGCATTTCGAGGGTGTAATACTGTTGCTTTTGCATTTAGTATAAAAATGTATTTTTCTTTGCTTAACATTAAATGTTTTAGCAAGTAAGCAGTAGCATAACTAAACAAAAAACAAATACAAAAAAAAAGAAGAAATGGTCAATGGGCTCGGTTGTCGGTGATCAGAAAAAAATCACGCAGAATACACAGAAATAAAATAATGAAAATAAAAATGTGCTTGACGTTTGAGGAAAGAAATGTTAACACGTTTTCGTCAGCACATTTAAGTGACTATGATTCATAGATTTCATGTAAAAGTATCAATAATAAAATTGATGCATTCCAATTGATAGCAAAAAGAGCATTAAGAATTATACGAATAAAATATAAAACATAGACTCGATTAATCGTCTGATAAACAGAATGAAACCGTTTGCTAATTGGTACATATTCAAATAACTGAATAAAACTTAACCGAGTTGAGTATGATTTGAAGATAAACTTTTATTCATCATTTATTCGAATAATCGAATAATATATCATTAGTCTAACAGTTTTTTAACATGTTATTTTTGTATATTCTTTCATTTTATTAAAATAATATATTTGTTCTCTTGTATTTCAATTGATCGAATAAATTACTGTTATAATTTTTTGTTACATACATACTGCCACATTCATAAAAAAATATTTCAGGTTTATTAAGCGTTTGCTTGACGTATTTCTATAAGAAATTTGTCAAATAAACCTGTAATAAACCTAAAATATTTTTTATAAATTAGACCGATAGTGTCTTATTTCATTCTCTATGTAAAGTTTTTTTTTTATTTCTTATCCATTCGTTTAATCGAATAATTTTTTTTTTATTTTTTTTTTTTGATGCCCATGAATTTTTTTAATTAAGTTTCTTACTTTATTACAAAAATAATAATTTTTAATACCTTTTATTTCGATTAATCGAAAAAATTATTATTATGATTATTATTTTATTCGAATAAAAATTTATTCGATTTTTTCTAATTGATATTTTAAAATAAAAATTGAACTAATGTAAAAATGTTTGTATGTTTACGGATTATTCGAAACGAATTTTTTATTCGTTATTTACTAGAACAAACGATTCAAGCTTAAGATTTATTCGTATAAATTTAAAGTTTTTTTTTAAATATAGTTTCTTACTTTGTTATTTAAATAATAACTTTTATTCGCTTTTAATTCGAATAATCGAAAAAATTTATTTTATTTTGTATTCGAATGAATGTTTATTCGAGTAAAAGTTTTATAAAATTGTTTCCAATTGTTATTTTAAATTAAAAATTAAACTAATGTGCAAACTTTTGTGCCTTGATGGATTATTCGAAGCAAATTTTTTATTCGCTATTAACTAGAATAAGCGATTCAAACTTAAGATTTATTCGTATTTCTTTGATTTCTTTTTAATAAGTTTTGTTACGAAATTATTTAAAGAATAATTTTTAATCGCTTTTAATTCGATTAATAGAATTTTTTTTTTCGAATAAAAAGTTATCCGAATAAAAATTTATGTGTTTTTTATATGCTTGAAAATAAAAAAATTTAACTTATAAGCAAATTTGTATGTATTGTAGGATTGTTCGAAACGAGTTTTTTATTCGCTCTGTTCACTAGAATATGTAAATGATTAAAGCTTAGCATTTATTCGTATAACCTTGAGGTTTTTTTTATTTAAATTGTTACTTTATTATTTAAAAAATAAATTTTAATCGCTTTTTTATTAAATTTTTGCTAATTGATATTTTAAAATAAAATAAAATAAAATTTAACAAATATTTAAATTTTTGTGTGTTTAGGAATTATTCGAAAAGAATTTTTTATTCGTTATTTTCTAGATTAAACGATTAAAGCTTTAACTTTATTATTAAAAAATTATTTTTAATCGCTTTTAATTTGATTAATCGAAAAAATTTATTTTATTCGAACAAAAATTTTTTCGAATAAAAATTTATTAGATTTTTTGTTGTATATGCTTCAAAATAAAAAAAAATTAACTAATATGCGAATTTGTGTGCATTGTTGAACTATGCGAAAAGAATTTTTTTCGAATATATTTATTCGATTATTTTTCGATTATCTTATATAGCTTTAATTTTTGTTAATAGAATTATTTGAAACAAATTTTTCAGTTTTATATTAAAAAAAAAAATCATTTCAGTTTTCTGTTTTTGAGAAAATCATAAATTTTAATTTTCAACACCATACATTATTAATTAAATTGTTTATGTAAATTAAATGTATTTAATACATTTTTTTATATAAAATTTTTATTTAACATTAAAATAAAAATATCGATTCAAGTTAAACTTTTTTATGATATTAAACTCAATCACGTTTCTTTCTTTCCACTTTTTACATTAACAAAAAAAGTTAAACAAAGATGCTTTTTATACTAAAAAAATTATATAAACCATACGTGTGTTTTTTTAATATATTTAAAAGAAAAATTTATACATATACTCGTATAAATGAACTCCGAAGTAAAAATATCTGGAAGTTTAAGATTTTTGCATGCTTTACTTTCTGTCTTCTGATTTTCTGGCACAAAAACGTGCCAACGTGCTTTTATGATGCTTCAGCAGTACTCGTATTCACTAAATGTCAATTCAATGAGTGCTCATACGGTTTATGAATATAACAAAAAAAAAAAATATTAAAAAAATATTTAAAGATGCAACAAAAAAAAAATAATAATTTACTTAATACATGAATGTTTGGTGAATGCATCATCATAATCATCTTCGTCTTCGTCATAAGCTTTGCCAGCCAATCCTGCCATCCAGCATGTGAATATGAAAGGGTATGATGATGATTTCTGGTAGCATACTCGTATGTTGGTTTGTGTGCTTGAGAGTATGGATGCATATGAATGCTTTTATATTTGGAGTAATGGATCATTGGCAAAAACGAAGTTTGGCTGTTGCGGGCTTAAGTTGCTCTGTAAGTTTAACTAAGCAAGTGCAAAATCGCATTGGAAATAGAATAGTTTACAGGGAAATTGCTAAAATAGTGTACAAAATGTCTACTCCTCAATATAGAAACAAAAAAATTTGTTTTTTTTTTTTTTTTTGCAATAGCAAATCTGCTTAAAAGTTCTTGCATGCTAACCGAACCTAAGATTGCTTGAAGTTCTTTGGCATATTTCTCTTGTGTCCATTAATACTTGTCCCACTGTAAGCTCTTATATTCAACTATTACCATTTCTATATGCTCTGTACTCATGAGCATCATGCTGCATTATTGATGCCATGAAGTATGCAAGTAGTGCAACTGTTTTTCTTAGCATGATGATGATATGCAGTAAATACGCTTTAAAGTTTATATACGATGTATAAGCAGACTTTGTCGTTTTCTTTGTTGTTGTGGTTTCTCGCTTTTTGGCTGATCTTGAGTTTAGGAGTGTTTGCTTTATAAGTGACATTGACAGTGACATCGTGCAGCTTCTTGGTGGTGCTTTTATATGCATATTTAAATACGAAACATACAAACTCTATCTAAAGGAGTCTAGTTGAAAGATAAAATTTAAACATCTGTGTGCAAAATAATGATAATGACGATGGATGCGACCAAGACGATGAATGAATGAATGAACAGGAGCACCGGGAAAAATGAGAAACGGTTTCACAGCAAAGTTAAACACTTGATAGCTGCTGAAGTAGCTTTTTAATTGTCAAATGCATTAGATGGTTTGGCAAACAGGTTGAGTTATACGATATAGATAAATATTGGTTTTTTTTTCTTTGAGAGGCACACACCACAAAAAAAACTAATATTCTTGGAAAAACACAAAAATCAATATTTATTAAACTAAAAATTTACCCTTTTCTCGTATTTAAATAATAAAAAAAACTTATTTTATTAATTAATGGCCAATTAAATATTTTTCCTAAGAATTAAAATACCAACAAGGTGTTCCTTTTTATTCTATCTCTCATATAATTTCAAACTGACATTCATATCTTAACAGCATGATCTTAATCTTGGAATTTTCTAGATTATATGACTGACCTTTATTTGTTTAATGTTAAGGCTGAATCTATATCACTTATCAAATGTTTATCAATTTAAAAAAAAATTAAATTATGAGCACAAAACAGAGAAAACATCTGTAAAACAAAATTTTATTTTCTAAAAAATAAATAAGGGTTTTGAACATGTTTAATTACGCTCATAATACACACACACACAGAATAGGTTAAAGGAAATCTTTTTAAACTCCTAAATGAGTGTAGTGTGATCATGAAATATCTCCTTTTAGTTCTAGACAAACGAGATAAGCATCACAAATATGGCAGAGTAATCTTAAAGAATTTGTTGGCATTTTTTATTTTCAAACCAACAAACGTAAAATATTACAAATCAGTTGTTTATCTTTTGTCATTAAAAAGAGCAACGAATTGATATCATGTAGTCAAAGAGAAATGTAATAAAATTATTAATGAAAAGAAACATTGAAGCCACAAATTAATTACCAAGTCTGACTAAATAAAACTCGATGTGAGGTCCTATGGCACCCAATAAACGAACAAAACAAAAAAGGAAAAGAAAAACATATGAAAAACATAAATTTTTGCCTCAATATTTGTCTGTATAATAATAAAAATTTATGAGAAATAATAAAGTCGAAAACTAAAACTGGTAGCAAATAATAATATTTGATGGGCCATTTTAATTAGTTGATTTCACTTTCAGTTTTAAACTCTGCACTTTTTCTCTGGAAGCAGTTCTCTTCAATTCTCTTTTGAAACTGCTCGTTTCTAATTAAATTTTTTTTATTGTTTTAATGCAGCGAATGCAATAAAAAAAAAGAATTGAAGTAACTTTTCGGTACAGGCAGGTCCCCCCACCCCTCTCCTTTCTTCTTTCCTCTCTCCACCATAAACTCAGACTTAGTTCAAGAAAAACTGCCGAGTCTAAAACATGACTAAGGAAAAGTAGTAATTCAACTCAATTAATCTGCGATATAAAAATACGGAAAAGAGAAATAGGCTCAGCTTTAAATCGTCCAAACTTCGATTCTGGCCTTGCTTTAAAAAAATTTTGTTTTTATTTTAGAAAATATTTTATTTGAAAACTTAATTTTTTTTCAATCTCCTTTGATTTTCAATTGCCTTCCCAAAGCAAAAAAGAAACAATAAAAAGAATTCAAAAAGATATCCCCACAACTTGTCTTTGAGTTAAACTAATCATTTGAAATAAAATCAGCAACAACAATTAAAATCAATATTTTCAGCCATAAATACTCATCAACATTTCTTATAAATGATAATTTCATTTCATTTGAAATTCCTTAACAGTTTACAAACTTTTATTGACGGACAGTCGTCTTGTTGTGACTGGTCAACAACAATAATAAAAAAAAAGAAAACAACTTGTGCCAAAGAATACTTACAAGTATAAACTCGAAAAGACTTTGTTGCTTTAGCAGATAATCAAAACCCAACGGGTGGCTTGGTTGCTTGGATGTTTTAAATGAAAATAAAAATTTTAAAGCCTTAAAAAAAAGAAATCCCTAAAAACAGCTCAAACAAAAAATAAAAAAAAAACACTTAAAATATTGAATTGCACTTTGATTGGCTGATGATGATAAATGCCATAATTTAATATTTTATGTCAAATAAATGCTACACAATTTCTTTAAATGAATGTTCACAAAAAAAAAAAATAAAACAAGAAAGAAAGCAAAACTTACATTTAAAATTGTATTGGGAAATTTAAAACAAATATCATGGTATAAATTAAAATGGAATGGTAACAGAAATTATGATATTGTTATATAGAAACTGATAAAAATAAAAAACTTAAAGAAAAAGGAAAAAAAACCAAACTGAACGATTTGTATGAGAGATTTACCAAATAAAAAAAAAAACGAAGTAATAAAATTAAACTTGCTGGCAAAAGTGAAGTATGGCATATGCTACTTTTATTAAAGAAAATTATAATTAGGTAGTCCAAAAGTGAGCGAATAATTTAACATTTAAAATTAACTTTTATCTAATCGTTAAAAGTTAATGAATTTATTTATTTATTTATTTATTTGATCAATACAATACAACAAGAACAAGTCTTATATTACAGTATTGGTTAGTAATTTGGCAATTTATACAACAAAAATAAAAAAAATCTATGAAAATTTATTCGATTATTCGAACGGCTTGAAAAATTTTATACGACTTAAAATTATAATTCCAATAAAAATAATAATATATAAAATTTATATTAGAATAAATATATAATGCATAATAAATTTATTCGAATGAATGGAGAACACAAATTTTTATTCGAATACAATTTGAAATATTTTTATATTGCGCATAATTTTAATTCTATGATAAAGATATATATACGTATATTTGAGTATCGGCATAAATAACGATTTTTTTTCTAGTGAGCAGCGTAAAAAAAATTTATTCGATTAATTTTTTTTTTACAAATCAATAACGACTAAAAACTTTAGAACGAATAACAAGCGGCAAAAATTTTTTCACGTGCATAAAAAAATATTTTCGAATAAAATTTAAAATATTTTTATATTCGAATAATTACAATTTTATGATGAGGAAAAAAAGAATTTATATATGATGGAAATAAAAGATTTATTTGTAATAAACTACGAAAAAAAAATTATTCCATAAAAATTTTTTATCCGAATAAACGACTAAAAATTTTTAAAATTATAATAAAAAAAAATAAAAAATTTTAATCAAATTAAATTTAAAATCATAAGCATTAATTAATCATACATAAAATTTCGCATGGAAATTTCTAATGAGATTTTGTTTGTTTCCTTTCAAAAAAAAAACTTCATACAATGGTGAAATATTTTGACAATTTATAAAAAAAAATATTCACAAAGATTTGTCTTGTTTGATTTGGGAAAGGTGGAAATATGTATGTAAGTTTTGATGATACGAAATTTAAATACATATGAAGGAAAAATTGTATTTGGAATTTTTACATGTGCGATTCATGACAAGGCTAAATGGAAATTTTTTTTAATGTTGTACTTACTCATGATAAGAGTGTTTATTAATCGAATAATAAAAATTCTGTAATGGGACTAACTCTAACAAATAAGGGCTAAAACTTTTTACCCGATACAATTTTTATTGAAATAAATCAAGAACAAGTAATTTAATTCGAATAAAATTTATATATATTTTTATTCGAATAATATTTAAGTTTTAGAACAAATAAGGTATGTAATTTCTTTTCGAATAAAATTTTTATTCGAAAACAAAAGATTTTTAATATAATCTAATAAATTTTAAGATCTGTTTTGGTTTTGGGAATGTATAAATAATAATTTTTTTTTTCGATTAAAGTTCAAATAAAAAAGTGAGACTTGAACTGGATAGTGTGAACCAAGTGATAATTGCACTCGAATTGCCAACTAACTAAAAATTTTATTCGATTAAAAAATTGTATTTTAACTACTAACGAATAATAAATTGTTTTCAAAAAAAATTTTATTCGACTAAAAAAATTTTATTCGAATAAAATGATATGATTGTATAAAATTTTATTCGAGGAAAATTTCTTTCTAAATACTAATGAATGCACATTTTATTAAAAAAGAAAACGAAAAATTATATTTTGTTTGAGTTAAAAATTTTAATCGAATAAATGGAATATAAAAACTTATTCTACTAAAAGTTTTTTATTTAATTACTGAAGATTAATACATTTTATTCGGAAAAAAATCGAATAAGAAAATTTTATTTGTATAAAAAATTTTGATCAAATTAAATCGGATAAAAAATATGCAATCGAAAAAATATATAATTTGAATTACTTACACAGTAAATTTTATCAAAAACGACTAATAAATTTTGTTCCCATGCATAACGAATTAAAAAATTATTTTAACATTTATTGAAATGTGAATTTAATTCGAATGAAGAGTTTAAAGTTAATTTGAAAAAATATTGAAATATGACTGCTATCGGAATAAATTCTTTTTTCTATTTTAATTTTCTCTATTATTGATACTAAATTTTCTGTCAGTATATCATTCCTATTTAAAGCACCTAGTTTATTATTTGTACCCTTATGTAATAGATTTTTCGCACTTGTCCATTATTATTATCGAATTGATATAAGAAAGAAATAGATAATAAAAAAATAATTTTTTTAATAATTTTATCTCTAGAAATATTTAACAAAAAATGTTTTCCAAAAAAATCGAATAAAGAAAATTTATTCATATAAAATTGCATTAAAAATTTTATTCGAATAAAATTTAATTAAAAAAATTTTTCGAATAAATTCGAAAATCCAATTGAATTGCTAACGAATAAGAAATTTTATTCGAAAAAAAAAACGATAATAAATTTTAAACAAATTATTAGCGAAAAGTTTTTTTATATTGAAACATAAATTTTATGCGAATAATTTACGCATTAAAAATTTATTTGAAGAAATATCGAAATATGTGTTTTTTTGGAGTATAAAACGTAAAGAAAATATATTGGCATAAATGGCGAATAAAAAGTTCCATTCGAATCAGCAATGAATGCTAAATTGTATTCGAATAAATAGCGAATAAATTTATTTTCTTTTGAAAATTAGACATATTTTTTTTTTTTTAATGAACAACGAATATATCTTCTCCTGAGGAATCAACTTTTTATTTACTTTTCACTTTAACTTCTTTTTATTAAAACATCGAAGAGTTTTATGAGCGTCTAGTGTTTCAAACTACAAATTTAATGAATTTGAAAGTACACTGCGTTTTCTTATTGAGCGATAAGGCTTCAAAAATAAAATGTATTCGAATAATGTTGAATTTTTTTGAAGTAAACTTTGCTAAAAATTATTTGGCAGTTGTAGGGCATTCCGAATTTCATTCCACACTTATTTTATTACAAAGTTTAAAGCCAGCCTTTTTTTGTTTCTTGAAAGTTTTTAACTTTTCGTTTTATGTTGTTTTGTATTTTATTTTCAAAACACATAAAATAAACACTACAAGTTGACCTTTAGGATCAAGTGTAACACAAATTGCAATGAACCTTTGTTTTACAAATCCTTCACTCCTTGCACCACAACTCCCTGCTGCCATTAGCTGATGGCATTGAAGAGCTCTTTGCCAAAGCAGACTATAAAGGCGATGCGTTTTATTTTCACTGCGTGAACGATTTTAACTCTTTCCAGTTCAATGGGAAAAACAAATACAAAACAATTTGTGGTTATACGAGTGTGCATATAGAATGTGATTGACTTTGGGAATACACACTCTCAGATATTATGTTTGTACATATAAACACTGGCCACTAAGGTAAAATGATGATCAACTTTTCATGACTTTAATCAGAGCACTTTAATCGACACGAACATTTTGTATATTTATATATTTTTTTTTTGTTCATCTTATTTCCCCTGGTATGACTCCACACGCAGTTTTTTGTGGGGATTTTTTTTTTTATAAAAAAAAACATTAAAAGAAACTCCCAAGGGTTTTGTTGTTGGAGTTGTAGAATGTTTGTTTTTCGCTAAGACAGATACTTTTGAACTAAATGGACGGACGGACGGACAGCAGTGAGGACAGACTTTTTGAAATTGTGTTGCATGGCTGATCTTTTTTTTCTGTTCTGGTGTATAATTTAAAAGGGTGTGCTTAAATGTAGTTTAAATTAAGGTGGACTATCGTGTGCCCAAGATCACTAATTAGATGAGTTTTTAAGCGCCGGTGTTTTAAGGTTTTTTTTATTTTCATTTCAGATTTTTATGTAGTGATTTTTAGTATTAAATGGTTTTTTCGCTGGAGCTAAAGAAATCTCAACCAAGCGTAAATATTTATAAGCAGACATTGTTTTTAGCAACTTTTACATTAATTTTGGAATATTCAAAAAAATATATATAAAATTAAGACACAATAAATCGAGGTTTTAAGTAAAAAGCTAAAGTAAAATAGAAACCGAAACAACAGCTTTAATATTAATCGACTTGAAAGCAGTTCACGATCGATATTACATTAATTTTTCTTTAAATCTTATTATAAATAGTTATAGAAATAAAGATTCCAAAAAAATTATAATTTTCTAATATTATTTTTATTGTTATAAAAGATATAAAAAAAAAATCCAAAAAAATTATAAAAGTTTTTTTTTTGGCTGATTACATTAGTTAGTGCAATATTTATATACGAAATTATTCCTCTTAAAACGCTCTCGTAACAACTTCAACTTAAGCATTTTGTTTTCTACTTGACCAGTTCAAAGACTCGATAGCTATAATACGTTTTTATTAAAACCAATAAAGCATTAAAACCATAAAGTTTACAAAAGTATAAATAACAGCAAAAAAAAAAAAAAAAGAAATAAAGAAAAGAACGAAACAATGCATTAAAAGATAAAGAAATATCACTTTAATAAAATATGGCTAACTCTCATACAAAAATGCTGTGCACACGCATCAGCTGAGGAGAACGAATGAGATGAACTTTGGAAACTGAAACATGCAACGCAATTGGAAATGATGTTGAAAATGTAAAACACTTGTTCAATAAATTTAAACACTCAGTCCGTCACTTTAGCAATCCAAAAGGAGCCATGAGAAATCTTTTGCTTAAGCAAATTAAACTAGACCGATATTTAAGTGAACCAAACTAATATTCATCGTATCTTAAGCAGACATAAACTTTTAGTGTTCTCGTATGCACAATAATAAAATCTCACTAAAAAAATATCTATAGCAAAAAGCCAATAAATATAACAAAGTGTTATTAAAAAATACAAAACAAAGTGAAGCCCGCTACAACATACTGTAGTCTACGCTGGACACAAGAATTAATATTTTCTTGGTAAGTGGAATTTTTTACAAAAAGTGTTTAAAAAAAAAAATTAAAAGGAATAATATAAAAATAAAAGGTATATGAAGAGTAAAGGTAGTTATTTATTACAACTGGAATAGACACTGAAAGATTTCAGTTATGAAAAGCTTGAGAGTTTGATTTAAATAGACTTAAGACACATACACGAATTAATGTCATCATATTAAGCCACAATTCGGAAATATTATCTTTTTCAGCACATTATTGTTTAATTTCGATTCGTTTTAGTATAAAAAACTTACACGAATATTAGTTTGTTGTTGGTTAAGCAACGCTAAGAAGCGTCCTTAATTTCGCTTCTGCTTAAAAAATCATCAGTAGATTTTGACCAAAAAAATTCTTGAGAAAAGCTAAAACAAAAACTTCGTATGTTTATAGAAAAACTCTCCAAATGTAAAAAAAAAACAAAATTCACAACAAACATATTTGCTCGATTTTGAAGTCTACTGACGTATTTGTTAAGAAGACGCTGCTGAACCAACAACGAAAAAATTTTTTGTTTTCAATTAAAAACCAGTTTAAGGAACTTTTTCTTGAACAATTTTTTTTATCTAGTTCAAAGTTTAACTGCCGTATACAGAAGAAATAATTGTAGTTTACAAAATAAATTTTGTGTGGAAATTTTTTTGTTAAACTTTTTGCAAACCAAAATTATTTTGTCTCAATAACTCCTTAATTGTTTCTATAGTTATTATTTAATTAGGCTAAACTTTTTAGTTCTTGGAAAAAAAAATTAGGGATATTAATGTTGATTAGCTAAATAAGTTCGTTTCTTAAGTCTTTTGTTTACTAAAACACGAGAAGGGAAAAATTAATGGGCGCCTTTGTCGTACTCGCCAATTTGCTTTGTTCTTCGTTCGTTTCTCTTGTTTCGCCTTCGCAAGGTATTAATACTTCGTATTATAGTGAAATATTGTGAAAGTAAACTTTAAAAGTGTGTAAAAGCGAAAGAAAGAAATTTTAAAATACTTTGCATATTTAACTTTGCGGGTGTAAAAGGGGTCTAAAAATATTTACTGAATTGATAATTATAAAATATTTAAACGCAAAATTTTCAAATCTAATAAACAGGATTTAAAATAAAATCTGAAATCTGGTTGATTTGCTAAATAGATAAGTTTGTTTCTTAAGTCTTTTGTTTTTTAAAAATATATAATTATTGAAGTAATAATAAAATTTTTTAAACGCTATTTTTCCCAATATAGTCAAGGGTCTTTTGGAAGTTTGTATGCTGAGAGTTTCCTTTTTCAGCTTTAGAAAAATACGTTTTTTAGATCACTTAATTTTGAAAAATTATTTCTTAAATCTTTTGTTTTTGGTTTTTGTAATAAAAAAAAGCTGATAAACCTGCTAACTCTAGAAAATTTGTTTTCAGAGGGAGGGAGATAACAACATCTTAACATATATGTATGTAGGTTCCATCATATACATATTTATATTTATAAACTCCAAAACCGCACTTTTTGACTTATGATTATGTTGCAATAAAAGAGCCTTATCACACTGCCAGACAGAGAAAAGAAACAAATATTGGAAAAATAAACTAAAAAGCAATACATATGAAATAAATGTTCAGACATTCGGATGGACAATCAGTTTGTGATGCTGCAGCTAATGTAAGTGCAACAAAAATAACAACAACAACCATATACAGATGCAAGGTAATGCAACAAAACCAATATTATCAACCTTTTGTATATGACTTAAGTGTTAAGCATTGTATATAGTTATTTGCTTTATGTACGCGGTATTTGATGCACCGCTGAACAGTGGCTCCGACTGCTGCTAATAATTAGAGAAATTTCCTTAGGCAATCGCACAACATGAAATTGATTTATAAGACACTTGTTTATACATATTCATTAAACCTTACAGGTTGCTTCCATATTACAAATGGGGAAGTTGTCTATAAGTTTTTGTATATATAAAATACTAAAAATAAATAAAAGTACAACAACTGACTGCGACCAACTTTGAACCGTTAAATATCCTAAATAGTCATACGAAATGAAAAATCATAAGAGAAACCCAAAGATGATTTTTGATATATATATTTTGATATATTTTGCCGACTTTTTATTTTTTTCGTATTTACAAAATGTCGTCTGTTGGCCGCCACTTGCATTTGCAAAAGTGGGCATGACGACATGCCAATCAGGTTCGCAAATTTTACATTCATATATTTATACTTCTTATCTTTATTATCGCCCCGATTTCGAAAAGCGCTATAACTAATGCCGAGTACACATTACGGCATTTGTGTATGCTGGTGGCAATGTTTGCCAATTCTAGTATTTTTCGTTGTGTGGCATTCCTTTCCATATGAAAAACATAATGGGAATGACGTTGCACACATTTTGAAAATGACACCACAAAATGACAACACAAGAAATGTAAAATGTGCACTTGGCATAACACAAATAAAAATGTTTTTTTTTTATTTGAATGTAAATTATTTTAAAAATAAGTCGGTTAAGTTTTTTTTAAGTCTTATTTTATTGATTTTTTAATGGAGCTTTTTTGTTGTTCATTAGGAGGCGTATAGAAGCTAATTGAATGAGGAAAATTTCAACTACTTTAAATTCGGTATTAGTTTTTTTTCTTTTGCTTTTGCCCAGCCCACTGTACATGATTCCTTATCTGTGCTTAATGGTCATTGATGTTGGTAAGTGATGCTGTTAATACATTGGGAGGGTAAGTGTGCTTGATTTGTCTTTTAGTTGGATATTCGTGTTGTTGTTGTTGCTGCTGCTGTTGTTGTTGTTGTTGTTGTTGTTGCTGTTTTATATATATCCACATAGACTTTTTGCTGCCAAATGGTCTAAAAGTGCCATTAACCACGTAAACATTAATTTAACATGAAGAAAACATGAAAAAAAAGAATAGAAAAATAAAACATTATTAAAAGACACTTTAATTCTAACAAAATAAAAGTAAGAAGGGCAAAAGGCGTTTGTGTGCCACAACACTTGCATTATGGGGCAGCGAAGTATAATAATTTTTTTTTTGCATTTAAAAATTAAAATTATTCATCTTTTAAGGAATTAATGCCAATTAAAAGATATTTACTGGTAGTGGTAGAAAGTTTTTAAATGGCTTTCACCCAACCTAATGGTTCAAGTGATAGTAAAGGGTTTCCTTTGGTACCCTTGTTTGGTTATTTTTTATTGAAACTGCTAACTTTTTTTTTCTATTCATTTGCATCTTCTCAGTTCTAAGCAACCGCCTGTTCTGCTCTTTACGTCTAGTGTTAAATAAATATTTAAATAATTCTCTAGTTTAATGGCATATGATTTCTAACCTTAACCTCTTTCAGTTTACAGCCTAAACTAATAACAAGCCTGACTTTTAGCACGCTGGCTAATGTTAAATACTCTATTATTACCATTAAACTACTTTCATGTTCATTGAACAAGTTGATTTTATTATTTTTATATTGAATTGCTCTTCTAGACTATTTGTTTTAATAAGACCATTAAATGTTGTTAGTTTTGTCTGTCGTCGGTCGGTGTTTTTTGTTCTAAATTCAAAAGACGTTGTTGTTTTTTCGTTTTCTTTCTCAAAACTTGTGTCTTGTAATGTTTGCCTCCAATTTGGTGTTAGAAAAGGCCGACTTTTGAAAACATTTGCTTAACATAATTTAAAGAAAAATCACGTTACCAGAAATAAATAAAGGCAACAGGCATTTGTGAGATGAGCAAAGGACAGAGCTGGTTTGGGAAATAAGAACAAATTTAAATATTCATCACAAGACAAATAACGAGCGCTAATGTTGAAAGGGTTTAATTGTAACTTAAAGTGTTCAGTACTTTTGTAGAATGAAAAATTTTTAACACCTTAAACAAAATTACAAGTTAAAACAAGAGTTGGAAAATAAAGAATTGAAATTCCAATCAGTGAAATATTTAATGCAAAAGTAGATAAATTCTAAAGGAAAATCATATTAAATAAATAAAGGTTTTTTTTTTTAATAAAAAATTTCCCACGATATTTCTTGGCCCAAACAAAAGCTTAACAGACACATTTTTGGACCTCGTTTTCTTACGAAAATCGTTTATTTGCGATAAATTTTAATTCGAAAATTATGCCGCTTAAGATTTTTTTGACGGTTATGAGTGTTTTAAAATTTTGTCCCAATTTAGTACAACGTTGGCTCGACTTTAAACTTTAATCTTAAATTAATAAATATTTATGTAGCAATAAGGAAAACGTGCTTAAGTCATATTTTACTGTTTTGCAGGAGAGCACTTTTAAGCGTTCCGTTCGATTTTCAGAAATTAATTTCTTTTGCAGTTAAATTAGAAAATTCTCTGCTAACCTTTATTTTATTTATCAAACGTCGTTCTACATACTGTAAATAATACATTTAAGTTGAAATATACCAAAGTATAACCTAAATTAAACTATTATTCCAAATAAGATTAGAAGTGTAAAAAAGATAAGCCGCAAGTCATTTTTTTGCTATAACTTCTTGAAAAATGGCCCAAATTAATTAAGATTTTGCCCAGAGGTACTTTCAAATATGTAGATTACGGAGGCACCATTAACTCAAAATCAGCTTATCTCGACTTAAGCACTTTTTCCTTTTTGCCACAGAGTTTATTTTTGTATTTATTATTTTTAAATAAACCTTGTTTATTTTTAAGATTTAATATTTTTTGAAATAAATTAACACGTATTATCTGTGATTCGTTAGATAAGTTCGTTTCTTAGGTCTTTTGTTTTTTTAATAATATGTTTTTTTAAAGACATATTAATATCTATAAAAAAATTCCTATTTCAAACCTTAACTTAAACAAAACATGTCTGAATCAAACAGTTTTTCATTAGTATTCAGTGATTGCGCTTTCTTGGGCAAATATTTGACAAGTGAGAACATACCTTGACACTTATAAAAAAACTACCAAAAAAATCTTGCTAATACGTAAACTGAAGTCTGTTTAAGAAGTCTCGCTAATTAGAATTAAAAAAAAAATACTTTTGCCAGTTAATTACTTTAGTAAAGATCTTATAATTATGTATTTGGTTTCTAGTTGAAACGCTTTATAAAACATTAAAGTTTGCTCCATTTTGCCATAAAATTAAAAAAAAAGAACTAAAGCAATCGCAACAAAAAGTAAAAGTTTCTTGCTTAAATCTTTTGTTTGCTTAGTTTCCTAAAACAATTAAACCGCCCAAAAAAACACTTCCTTAATAATTTCAGTAACCCAATTCTATAAATGAATTAAATTGCTTACAATTTAATTTCCAGTTCCCATATAACTACTCGTAACTGTTTGCTTAGACAGAATAATAATGTTCAGATTTCAGTTAATGACCAGAAGTTGCAATTAAATAAAGTTTAAATTTTTATTCAAGTTAAGCAGTAAATTTATCTTTTATGACTTATCTGCTTTAGATTTCAATGAAATTTCATTTGAATTTTTAAAAGTAATTTCAAAACAATTAAAACTTAAACTAAACTGAAAACATTAAAAATAAATTTTGTAGCAAAAAAAAACTTATTCATGTCAATTTTTTTTATTGTTTTTTATCTCTACTTTAAGTGGGAATGTTTTTTTTTTTTGTAAATTTTTCTCATCTTCTAAAAAAGATTTCACTTCATTTTCTTATTTTGTTGCTATTTTTTTTTTAAGTTTTGCTTCCAAATATTTTCTTTTGTATGTTAAATTTCCAACTATAATAGTCAAGTTAAAAAAAAAAATTGCTTAACAATTAAAACGTGAGCCATGTTAGTGAATTGATTCCAATTTGTTAAACGTTTTGTTTTTTGTTGACTCCTTAGGCCAGGACTTAAAACCGTATGATTTTGTTTTTAATTTTTTGTTTAACTTTCAAGTGCGTGAGCTTGAGTTAAAAAAGCGCGCTGTGCTTTAAGCCGCAAAAGTATGATTTGAATAAAAACGTGTGTGTTCGAAAAATCTTCTTTTTTCTTTGTCCTTTGTTTCGGCTAGAATTTTATTCAACGAATATGTGTTAGCAAGCTTTTAAGGCACTTCAGACAAATAAAAGAGTTTTTAAATATACATTAGATTTTTCTTCAGCATGCCTTTATTTAAATAAGTTTAAATGGTTCAGGAATTTTTTTTTGATGACAGAGCGTCGTTTTGAATATGATGGGATATCTTGCTTTCAAGAAAATAGTTTTTCATTAAATTTTTTTGTGTTAAACTATCATTTAGCTAACACGTTAAACAAGTGGAAAATGTACTACAAATGATTATCAAATGGGAAAAAGGTAGCCTGCCTTAGAAACGAGAGACTCCTTTTTGATGATTTGAGCCTTTACAAACTTTTCTAACTTGAACTATAAAATTGAAATTGTAGGCTATTTTATTCAAATATGCATAAAAATGCTAAAATATGCAATAACAAAAAAATGCTTAAATTTCTAAAAAGTCTTAAAACTTTTGCAAGATTGCCGAAAATTATCTCTTGAGAGTATAAGATATACTGAATGTTATGCGCTAAAATATCTTTAAAAAAAATAAAATAAGTGTTAAATGATACGCACCGAAAGCGAAATATAAAACATATGCCAATATATCAAAATATGCAAAAATATGCTGAAATATGCATAAACAAATCATTGCTAAATTAGTTGAAAACTACTTCAAAAAACAAATATCTCCAGACTATACGATTCGCAAGCGAAATATGACTAATATATCGGCATATCAAAATATGCAAAAAATATGCGGAAATATGCACAAACAAATATATGCAAAAAATTTTAAAAACATCATTTAATATAGAAATATCTTTTGTTGATACGATCTGCAAGCGAAATATAAAATATATCTCCCACTATATTAAAATATGCAAAAATATGCTTAAACAAAAAACTAAATTTTTCGAAAACTATTTTAGTGTATAAATATCTTTAGCAAATACGATTTACAGTCGAGATATGCACAAATATGGGGTAAAAATAAAATATGCAAAAATATGCAAATTTAATGCAAAATTATTTCAAAACTATTTATTTATTTTGCAAAATGTCTTCGGTAAATATGATGTGCGACCAAAATATTCAAATATATACCATAAAACTAGAATATGCAAAAATATTCAATATACTTAGAAAACCTCTGAAATGTATAAATATCTTCAGGAAATATATTTTCTCGACTTAAATATGGAAAACTATTAGGTGGTATTAACACAGAATCAATTCCAAAAATTTTTAAAAGCTCTGAAATTTATAAATACCATTAGCAAAAATATATTTAATGACAAAGTTCTGGGAATTTTTTTAAGTGTACAAATATATTAAGAACGAGTTTGGTTTGCAATCAATATATGCAAAAAAAGAAATGCAGTAATACTAAAATATGCAACAGAAATCCACGCTTAAAATACTTGAAAGTAATTTTTTTGTATATAAAATTATCTTGAACTAATTTAGTATGCAAGGAAAATAAGCAAAGAAAAAAAAGTATGCTATAGTACAATATGCAACAATATGCAAAAATATGCTTAATAAATACAATGCCAAGCTCCTACATATATATTCGTAATAAGGATATTTTTAAGACACAAAAATCGAAAAATATTTGGGTATATTAAAAAATGTAGAAAAAATATGAAACGTACAAGTATCGTTCAAAAAATGCATACCTACGATTTCAATATACTACATTATGTCATTATTATGTTTTTGTACGTAAAAAAAAATGCAAAAATTGACGGTATGATTAAAATATGCAAAAATATGCACAAGTATGACGTAGCAGTAAAATATGAAAAAATATATAAAATGCACAATAAATTTATGCCTTATCTTTTTTAAACAAAGTTTGAAGCCTATAAATATCTTTACGAGATGCTTGAACGTTTCCTGAATAAATCAGTAGCACTTTCTCCGGAGTAGAATATTTAAAATTATATTATAGTACATACTGCAATATGGAAAAATATGCCAAAATATGCAAAATCTGGCACTCGCAAATCTATAATTTTAATAACGAAATTCTTTAAAAAAAAAACTTCTTACATGTGTAAGTAATTCCATGAAATACATATACATATATTCTTAAGACTCAAATATTTTAAATTATGTTTTGTAAAAATATGCAAAAATATGCGCTCAGGAATTTATATAAAAATTCTTCTTTCTCTACAAAATATTACCTGTTTTTATATGAAAATATGCAAAATTGTATAAAAAACAAAGCAAGAAAGTATCGATCCCAAAAACTCGTAAAATAGTGACACCATAGCGAAAGGCAAAGGTATGTAAGCTGGCCTATAAACAAGAAGCTCATTGTTGCCTTTTCCCGGCTTCAAGTGGAGTTTTTTCTATTTTTTTTTTTGATTTGCTTTTACATTTCTTTTTCATTATGTGAACAGCTTTACAAATATAGTTTCTGTTTACTTTATACATTTTCTAATGCTTTAAAAATAAAAAAACTTAATTAACAAAGTCACCTTCTAAACTGATAAATCAACCAATTAAATTTTAGTTTTTTTTTTATTTCTAACATTTAGTACAAAATATCTCAAATGCTTATTATATCTGTGGCAATAGGGAAAAAGTGCTTAAGTCGAGATAAGCTGATTTTGAGTTAATAGCACTACCGTAATCTGCATATTTTAAAGTAGTGCTGGGCATTATTTCAATTAATTTGTGCGATGGTAAAATGAATTGCGACTTATCTTTTTTAGACTTCTAATCTCATTTGGAATAATAGCTTAATTTAGGTTATACTTTGGTGTATTTCAATCACAATGGACCCATTTGGGTCTCCGAGTGGAGGTGCGGTATAGTACCACCCTTCCTAACATTGGTATATTTCAACCAGTGCTTAAAAGACTTAAGTTGAAAAACCAAAAATCGCGAAATTTTTACTTTCCGTTGCTTTGGCTTTTTCCAACTGCTTTTGCTTGTGCTTATGAAAATCAACAACAGTCGCAGTCGAAGCAGCAAACGATTTATGAACGACGATTTCAAAAGTTTGAATTTGATTTGCTGTTGCTTTTGGTTAGTTTCGGTAGTAAAGACATGAGCAGTCTGTATGCTTTTGTAACTACCAAATATTATAGTCGAAGAAGCAAAAGCTCTTGCTTTTAGAAAGTATCCGCAAGTTCAGTCAACTATATTGTGGTGCTTGTCATGTTTTTATTGTTGTTTTTGCACATCAGACAAGAGGCAAAAACAAAACTATTTAACTGCGATTGCTTATAACTTCTAAAAGCAAGAGTATTTGCCTCTTCGACTGTGACTGTTTGGTACTTACAAAAACATATAGACTGCTTCTGCTTTTACTTGCGATACCAACCAAAAGCAAAAGCAAATCAAATTCAAACTTTTCAAATCGTCGACTGCTGAAAGTACTGCGCAATTGGTCATAAATCGTTTTGTGATTTTGCTTTGACTGAAACTGTTGTATTTTTCAAAAGCGAAAGCAGAAGCAAAATCAAATGAAATGAAAATTATTAGTTTTTTTTGTTGTTATATTTCAACTTGAATATATTATTTACAGTGTGTAGAACGATGTTTGTTAAAATAAAGGTTAATAACAGCATTTTCCAATTTAACTGTAAAAGAAATAAATTTGTGAAAATCGACTTGAAAGCTTAAAAATGCTCTCCAGCAAAACATTCAAATATGACTTAAGCACTTTTGCCTTTTTGCCACAGATATACATATTCAAGCTATAACAATTTTCTTAAAGCAAGTAAATATCATTTTTAAAATTTTCTAATATTAAAACGAATAAGAAACAAATAAATATTAGGCGTTTGTAAAATTTTTATGGAAATAAATTTAAAATTCATTTTCTTACTCAAAAACAGTCCATAAATTCTTTCCTATACTTTAAAAAATTTTTTATCGAACAAATCTTATTGAACATTATTACATTTCAAATAACCTTTGAAAATATGACAAAAATAATTGAAACAAATTTTTCTTAAAACAATATAAACTTAATATGCGATTACACTTACTCATACATTTAAAGAAAAAAAAAAAAAAAGCTTGATTGCACTTTAATGTGGAAGTATTTCTATTTATTTTTGTTTTTTTTTTTTTGCAAATAATGAAGCGCTTGAATACTTTGACGTTAGACTATATATTTTCTTATAATATTTTTTTTTCAAATACAATACATTTTTGTTAACTGATTTCTAACTTCCCTCAAGTGACCTTGAAATATATATTTTCTATAACATTGTATTAACAAACACATGCGAACATATTTAAATACACTTACTCACATACGTTGACTTTTTTTTTTTTAATAGAATATTTTTTTGTAAGCTTTAGTATTTAAGTATTTCAAGTAGTTCAAGCGATTTTCATGTTTATTATTATATCTATGTATTTTTCCATTCTATGAGGTGCAATCATTAACCATTGTTTTATTTAAAGCTAAAGCTAAAGCTTAGTTATTAGAAGAAGTAAGACACAAAAAAAAACACACAGTTGCTGTTTTAATGTTAGATATTGTTGTTAAGTAGTTATAGAAAATGAAAAGAAAAATCTAAATTTGTAATAAAAAAAAAAAAAATAATAAAAAAAGAACACTGAAATTATATATTAAAAAAACAAAAACTAACAATAAACAATTGCGTTTTCTGTGTCACAGAAAATCACACAAGCGACCAATTATAATTAAATGATTGTTGAAAAAATTAATATTTTATTGTTAAGAACTCTGAAGAACTTAAAACAAATAGTTATAATAAAAACAAAAAAAAAAAAAAACAAAAAACGTTAGATAACTTCAATAACAAATTGATGGAGTTAAGACTGAAAACAAAGAGCTATAAATTCTTAATAAACAATAATTGTAATTCTGTTAATAAAAAAAAAGGATTTTATATTAAAAAAATAATAATAAAAAAATTAAAATTCAAATTGATTTAATTGATATTTTGACAATTTTCAATATTTTCATCATTGATTTCAAGGAAAAGCTTTTTCATCTTGTCATAAGCAGCGAGAGAATCTTGCTTAAAGTAAGGTGTGGCAGTCACAATTCCGGGCTTCTTAAAGTGTGCTTAAGTGGACTACACTCATCGTGAATATGCAGCTACTAACCCATTGCAGTTTAACCCTGGCAACATCTGCCTAAGATCGACCATGGTGGCCATTCTCTTTCTGGCAAATGCAGATCAATCGCACAGGAAATATTTTACCTTTTCTTTTTCGTCAACATCTTGGCAAATGCTGCAAAAGTCATTGCATTCGTCTCTTAACCTGTTGGAGACAGTGTCCGATCAATACTCACACGTAAACCGAGATTTGTTTTCTATATCTTGAAATCAAAAAAACAAAAGCAGTAGTTTTATTGAGATGAGTGGTCTGGTGATTAGCGGCCCACTACCTATTTGTTTCTTCCTCGAATGTGTTGAACGTTATTTAGAAAAAATTTATTTTAAGAACCTCTTTCTAGGGCAAAATTTATTTAAAAAAATATTCAAAAAAAATAAAAAATGTATTGAACGTGGGCCTTTCATTTTTTCTAATCAATTTGATCAAAAGCTAAAATGAATGTTATTAATTTTTTTTTTTTATAATTAATTCAACATTTTTTATATTGCTTGATTGAAGGAAATTTAAAATGTTTGAGAGAAAATTGCAAAATTTAATTTAATTTACATTTTAAGTATTTTTTTCATAAAATTTCATGAATTTTTTTGCACGAAATGTTTTCTATTTGCTTTTTTTTTGGCAAATTATTTTAAAAATATTAACCATAAAAAATTTTATATATAAAACAAGTAAGTGAAAATTAAAAAAAAAAAATCAAAAAACCCCGACTGCGTCCATAATTATTAAACCGTTGAAGCTCTTAAAGGGTCATGCGGAAATGAAAAATCATACGAGAAATTTAAAGATGATTTTCAAATACCTGTCGCATGATAACCATTTTGATAAAATTCTCCGACTTTTTATTTGCATATGAAATTCACAAAAGGTTGTCTGTTAGTTGCCATATTGAATATGAATTTCTGCCATATCGTTAGTGACACTTAGGGGATTAAGACAACCACCCAAAATCGACAAAGGAACACACATATAAACATACATATGTACCTACGTGCATATGCACATACATACGTTCCCGCAAGGGTATCCTTTCTCAAGGATAACGGGAGTAACGACCCCGCGGACCCTGAGTTCTTACATGTTGGAGGGCTTACGACATAGATGCCCCAAGAATACTTGCTTGCTACTTAGTGTGGCGCTTCTTAATTGAGACACTACAAGATGGGGTACTTCTCCCGGGAGAGGTAGTAAGGAGTACGATAGGACCTTGAATTCCCCTGTTATTAAACACAGGCACGACTGCACCCATAGTGGTGGGCGGCGAACCATGTTAGGAACGCCGGATTAATGAGGATATTACTCAATATTCTGATAAACCCAATACCCTTCCTAGCGTTACGCACTCGGGTAAAACTATTTAAGGTTTCAATTTTAACATAGTAAAAAGAAGTTGCAGCTGACGAAATGTTGAATTGTTTTGATATTTTTATTATCTAAATATCGACTTGATGTGTGTTCTAGTTGTAACACCACAAAATCTAGGAATTTCTCTTTCGTTTTACCCCCTGGTGGTGCAATATAATTGCAATTGCAACAATTTGTTTTATTTATTTATATTTCACACACTTTTCTTCTAAGATAAATGGTTATAAAACAAGATGTGTTTGAGATAGACAAATAAAACAAAAAAAAACAATAAAAAAACAACAGCTGAATACATAAAGATATCACAAATTTGAAAGCAGTCATTATCACTCTTGTATTTTTTGTTGTAAAATTTACTCTTAAACATGTCCTACAAATCCCTAGCCAAATAAATTGTATTAGAAAAAAAAACATATCAAGAAATACACACAAATAATGTTTATATAAGTTTTATGTGTCCTGCACTATAATTTGGGTCACGTTCAACAAGTGTGGCCCTTGTTAATAGATTTCTGTGTTACTTGCTTTTATATTACTTATTGTGTTACTGTTAGTTTATAAAGAAATATCGAGTTTAAAGAATTAATTTTTTATTTTTATTTTTTTTTTTGAAGCAGACAAGTGGCGCCACTTTTTATAAAACAACAAACGCATTAAACATATCAAATAAATACAAAAAGCCATTGAATATGTTTACAATAATATTAAACAAGTGACAGTTTTGTGGTCACTTTTTTGTTTGTTTTAGTGCCTTTGTTTTTAGGAGTTTTGAACACACAGACAGAAATTCTTTGGTTTGTTCTTTTTTACGGCTGAGTGTTTTTAAGAATTCCTTATGAAACGCTCTATAACACGCTGTGAGGAATATTTAATGTCCTGGGCTTGAGTGATTTTTAACAATTTTATTTTATAAGTTTTTAGAATAAAAATATTGACAACAAAAATGTTTTTTTTCTGTTTAACTGTTGCCCCGTTTTTTAGTTTTATGGTGGTTGGTGTTCCAGAGTTTGGCTCTTGAGTCTTTTGTTTTGTGTGAGAAACTTTTGATTATTTAAAAAATGAGAGCAAATAGGTATGTTTTGCGTTGTTATAAAAAAAAAATCGGAATATAATTTTTGCTCATGTACCTACTTGAATAACATCATAACTTTATATTCATTCATCCTTATTCCACTTGTCAACATCCAAGTCACATCAATACATTACCAAAAAAATTGGGGCTTGTCTAACCGCTCCCGAAAACAATTTCGAGTTATTGACAGTCTATTGCTGTTCCCTAAAGTCAGTCAGTTGTTTTCGACAACGGGTAGACAAATCCCAATTTTTTGGTATTGTATTGACGTGACGTCGATATTGACAACTGGAATAAAAGTAATTATATGCATAAAAACTTCATACAAATATTTTGCATTCTCCACTCTTGAAACAAAAATAAAATTTTCCTGTTCCTATTACATTATGTATAAATTGAACATTTTAATCTAGCTTGCTGTAAAACTAGCTTGTTTTTGAGTTGTGACGTTGTTCAAGTAAATGCGCTACTGAAATCAAAATGGGTATAAAATTTTTGCTTGTTAACATACCTTAAGTATAATAGTTCTTAAGTTCTTTTTTTTAACAATAAGATGTCATCGCTATGGTGTTTCGGTATTCCTAATTTGTACAATTTTAGGGCCAGAAAAGTAGGCAGTGCCCCGCCCTGACATGTAATATTGAATTTCCCTAAACTAAATGTTAAAAGGAACCTTACTATTCTTTTCGCTACAATGTCCGTCTGTCTGTTACAGGCTATTTTTTTCGAGAACGTTAAGAGCTACGGACTTGAAATTTTCACAGTTTATGTAAAACTTTGGTTGCTGTAGCAACAAATATATGACAGTTGAAAAATTAAAAGGTGTTTTAAAGCGAGCAACGAAAAGCTTTTAAATCCTAATGTAATATACAGACAATTATTTATAAATAAGTACTTTAAATTTTCAAAGTAAGTTTAGTTTTATGCAGACAATCAACACACTGAAATATATAAAATAAATTTATTTAAAGGGTATTCTATCATTTAGTGTAGTTTGGACAACTTGCTGTATCTTGGAAACCGTAAGAGGCAATTTCTTGAAATTTAAAAAAAAAACTATAAAACAAAAACAAATTCCAAATAAAAAAAATCGAAAACCGAAAACAATCGCCAAAACGAAAAAAGCGCTTAAATGAAAATTAATACCAAATATAGAACGAATCGGTAAAAGGTAAAAAAAAATCGTCAAAAGTTAAAAGGTCTCTAACAAAACTAAAAAAATCGCCAAAAACTAAAATAAAACGCTTAAACGAAAAAAAATCGCTTAAACAAAAAATATCACTAAGATTTAAAACCAGCCGAAAAAATTGCATAAAACTGAACAAACCCACCAATAAACGCTAAAGCAAAAAAAAAAAAAACAACAGAAAAAATTAAAAAAAAAATATAAATTACCTAACAAAAAAAAAAACGCCAAAACTAAAAAAGAAATCGCTAAAAATTAAGGCAACAGAAAAAAAACAAAATCGAATAAATTTATAAAATCGCTAAAACTAAAAAAATCGTCAAAACGAAAAAAGCGTCAAAGTTAAAAAACGCTAAAACTAAAAAAACAATGGAAAAAAATTTGCCAAATCAAAAAATTTTAAAAAATCGCTAAAACGAAAAAAAACGTCCAAACGAAAAAAACGCCAAAAATAAAAAAAATCGCTAAAAATAAACAAAAACAAATAGAAAAATTTACCAAAATCGATATTGATCAAAACACTAAAATTTAAAAAAAACGTAAAAACGAAAAAAGAGCCAAAAACTAAAAAACAATAGAAAAAAAATTTGCTAAATTGAAAAATTTTATAAAATCGCTAAAACACAAACAAAACTAAAAAAAAAATTGCTAAAACTAACAAAAATTAAAAAAATCGTCAAAAAAAAGCTTTAGAACAAAAACGCTAAAAACAATTTTTTTTATTTTTTACATCAAGTAAGACATTCGATTATATAGACTAAACTTCACATATTATTACATATGTAGTGTTCGTACGGAAGGAACCCTTCGTGTGCGAGTCAAAGTCCCACTTTACTGAGTTTATTTTTTTTTTATGTACCAGCAAACTAATTTTTGATTGTTTTAAGCTATTATCATTTAAATTAATAGAAGAATATTTACTTATTTTGTTTGTCTGTTTATTTTGATTTTTTCTTTTTATTTTTTCCTTTGTCAAGAATATTTCGTAACCGTTTGCATCACTCATGCGTGCATCATATTAATTTTCCGCTAACTTTGAAAATTATGCTAACCTTGACAGCAAAACCAAGCTTAGCTATCATTTTTTTTTTTTCAAAGAAATATGAAAATTAACCAAAAAAATAAATATTAATAATAATAACAACAATAACAATGCATAAATTTTAAATAAGTTTACAAGAAAATTAACCCAGAAATTATAAGTGTTTCGTTGTATTATGACTGTATGTTTGGAAAAGCTGCAATAAAACACACACACACACAACTAAAATAAATTGTCATTTGCTTCTTTTATGATTACAATTTTATACAACAATTATTACACATTATACATGCAATGGCTTTAAGTTCATTGAACAAACTAAAAACTAAGCAAAAAAAAAACAAATGAAGTTTTCAAAGAAATTAGTGTTTATAAATTAAATGACAATCAAAAGCTAATATATAAAGATAACCCACCCACATTTAATAATGGCTGAGGCGAACAAACAAAACGCTAGTTTTCTTCAAACAGAAATTAACATAATTTATTAATGAAGAAAAAATTACAATTCAAGGTTATAAAATATAATATTTCACCTGTAAGTAACAAAAAAAAAAATAGCAGATGACTTCTCTAATAAAAGAGCAACCACCGAAGTTCTGTGCCCCACAAATCCTAGTGGAAGCACAGATTTTGGCAAATACTATGAATCACTCTCACTAACAACACGCTGTGTTAAATTAAAGCCTTTTTTTATAAAAATAAAAAATAAAACAAAACCCAAATTCCAAAAATCATGCTTACTACACCTCTTAAATTCTCATCATAATATTATTACAAAAATCTACATCGTGATCGTACAAAAAAATAAATAACTCATTTATTGCTCTCGATTTTGAAATTCTTTTGAATTATTTATTTATTTAAGCGTTGAATAATAATTCAGCTTAATTATTTTTCTACGAATGTATATTTATCACACACAATAGCCGTACAAACTTAAGCCAGAATCGTTTAAAATACAAAACGAAAGAAAAAAAGTAAAAAAATAATAACAACTTAATGCTTGATTATATTATTGTATTATTATGCCACTGTTATGAACTAATTTGTTATTTCACTTGAACAATCACATGCTAAGTGATTAGTCAGCAGTTTGTTAAAGCTTAACAAAAACATTATAACACACACACACAAAAGTTTTAATTAAACAAATTTATAAGAGGAAATGATAGGATTGTAAAATATTTTTATTTGGCTAAAAAGAAAGAGGAAATACTTTAAGCAACAAGATTTCGTTTTGTTCTTTTCATTTTCATATCTTGAGCAACGCTCTGTTCTAAAATATAATTCTTTTTAACAACACAAATACTTCAAAAAATTCTTACCAACTTGATTCAATTAAAGATTTCCAAAAAAAAATTTGTATTGCAAATAAATATTTAAATTTTTTTAAAGGTATTATGGGCTTTCTAAAGAATTATTTTTATCCATTAGGTCATGGCAAATGTTAATCAAAAATAAAAGATAAAGTAAATTTTTTTTTCTTTAAATTTACCATGCAGTCATAAAAATATTTATTTACATAGCAACTCGTTAAAATAGCAGCACGTGTCCGTTAGTAAGTACCGCTGTATTACCACGTAGTTAAATTACCAATTTGTCCCAAATATATTTAATAATTTTTTCATTCTCCATTTAACCAAGGTTTTTTTCTATTACAACTTATAAAATTATACACTGAAGCTCCCCTGTAAATTTTAGCACAATCAACATAAGGACTCAGACTGTTCCCATATATCCTTTATCTTAAAAACTAAATAGCAGCAAAAATTGTGAACAGAATACAGTCAAAACTTGCAACTGTCTCTACAATTATGTAAGAATTGCCTCTTAACAATATTCATTGCGAAACAATAAAGGCAGTGTAGCCACATGCCTATTTCCCACATATCCTTAACGAAAAAAATTTTATAATTGTAGCTACAATTATAATTGGAAAAGAGCCAAAATCCATTACAACTTGTAAAATTACACACTCAAGTTCTGCTATAAATTTCAGCTCAAAGAACTCAAGGACTTAGTGTGCTCTCATATATCCTTTATTCTATAAATTTAATATCAGCAAAAATTGTTAACAGAATGTAGCCAAAACTTGTACCTGTCTCTCAAATCGTATATAAACTGTTTCTTGTTAATTTAATTTTATTTTAGCTGCAATTATGATCTGAATAGAGCAAAAATCCATTGCAACCTATAAAATTATACACTTGAGTTTTCCTGCAAGTTTCAGCTCAATCCATGTAAAGACTCAGCTTGCGCCCATATATCCTTTATTCTAAACATTTAATATTATTGTGTCTGTCTCTAAAATCGTATATTAACTGTTTCTTGTTAATTTCATTGCAATAGAAAAATATCATGCAGCCATAGGCCTACTTCCCATATATTTGTAATTTTAAAAATTATATTTTAACTACAATTATGATCGGAATACAACAGAAATCTCTTACAACCTGTGCAATTAAATGCTTAAGTTCCCCTGCAAATTTAAGCCTAGTCTATTCAAGGACTATGCTTGCTCCCATATATCCTTTTTCTTAAAAACTCAATATCAGCAAAAATTATTATTAGAATGCAGCCCAAACTTGTAACTTTTTGTAAACTTATTATATCTACCAAATTTCATTGCACTATTGCACACATGTCCGGTGACATACCTATTTTCCATATATCCTTAATGCTAAAAATTTTATTTTTGCTACAATTATGAACGGAATAAAGCAAAAATTTATTACAACTTGTACAATTAAGCACTTTAGTTCTCCTGTAAATATCAGCTCAATCCAAGCAAGGACCCAGATGGCTCTCATATATCCTTTATTCTAAAAATTTAATATCAGTGCCAACTATGAACATAAGGCAGGTAGAACTTGTTAACTGTTTCTTAAATTGTGTATTTATTGACTCTAATATGTTTCAGTTCAATAGCATAAAGGATGTACTTACCACCCATATATTCTTTGTTTAAGTTTTAATATATTCTGATATTGCCCAGTTATGCGTTATAGTCATAGGCACTTGCATTCTAGCCAGTGCAAGGACATGCCTAGCTTGCATGCATCCATGATTTGTAAGAATTGAATTTATGGCTAGAACTACAAACATAATGTAGCAAATACTAATAAGTATTTATAAAATCCCACAAGTAAATTCTGTAGTAAAGTTAAGTTCTTTTACTGCAAGGATTCATTCACGTCTCATATATCCTTTTTTGTAAAAAAAAAAATTTATACAAGCTAATAGTTTCTTAAATTATACCCTGCTTCTCCTCACATAGTTTCTGTTCAATCCGTCTAAGGATATGCCTCTCCATATAACCTTTATTTTGAAAATTTAATCCGAGCTAGAATAATTGGCACTAATTTCAAAGTTTTCTAGCTTAGCTTTACTTAGAGTCGGAGTACATCGAAAACTTTTGCAAAAATTTTGTGTTGTGCAGTTAATATTTAACTGATAGATTTCAAATTAATTAGTCTAAGGAATCGCATGGCTTCCAAATGTCCTTAATATTATTATAGTAAAGTGGAAGCAAAAAACATAAGCACCATGCATCAGAAATATTTTATTATCGCTCGAATTATTAAGTTATGACGTTGGCAATTCATTTCTCTCCTTGTAAGGACATGAATACCTTGCATTAGTTCTTTATTTAAAAAATTGTATTGCTGCTTAAATTTTTAACAAGATACATTTTCTTTTTCTTCTCCTTTGCAACTAATGTAAAGAAACGTTATGTAGGGCACTAAGGCTTCGGCCTATAACTTCCAATCACATTCAAATGTTTTTAACACAAAAATGATTTCCTGTGGTCCTGCAAATCAAACGTATTGATAGTATCAACAATATTCGTTTTCCTCAAGAAAAATTGAAATCGCTGCATAAATACAAATTCTAAGTAAAAATCTTTAACAATAGATTAAAAGGAAGGTAATTGCAAAAAAAAAATATTCTACGAAATTTTCTATATTCCAAGTAAAGTATGTGTCCTAAGTCTTTTGATTTTTCATATCAATTCAAAATCATAATTTTATTAATATATTCTTTGATTTCTTTAATCAATAAATTGTTCATTCATTCATTTTATTCATATATGTATGTATGTATGTGTACAAACGCACATCATAGTAATCACGCTGACGATGATTAACATACACATCCGTTCTTTGTTATTAATACAAAATGTCAATATGACAAAACAAATTTCAACATTAAACTATACACTTTACAGCCTATAATTTTCTTTAAGCAAAGTTCTTAGCAAATCATACAAAAAGTATATTCTACTATACATATGAGCAAAAATTATTCTATTTAATATTCCAAGCACATAATCGAATTTTATCACAAGTAAATAAGAACAGTAGAAGGAAAAGTAATAATAATTTTTGTAAAGGAAAAAAAGAAGAAAAGAACACAAAAACTTATCAAATACAATGAATGGAAAGGAACAATATGAAACATGTCACAAATGCAAAGCAAAATGCATGATTTATTTACCAGTAAAAGAACTACCACGACTACAGTAGCAGTAGCCAAGGCATCCATGTGTGTGTGTGGCTTTGTGTGTTTGCTCAATATTTTATTCTGTTGTAGTTATGGTCGCTTCACAAGGGATACTCGTATTTATACAATGTGTGTACGTTATAAAAATCAAGATATCAATATGATGATTACCACCAAACGTAGTAGTCATAACGGCTACTGAATTTCTTAATAAAGATAAGCTTTACTCACACACATACATTTATACATACATACCAACAAATATCCGTACTTGTACGTGTGCCTGTATCAAGTCATAATCATAATCAAAAGGACATATGGGTTGTGAGTTATTAATAAATAATGAGAACGGAATATTGGATAAGATTTTAAAGAGGCGAACTTAAAACGAATGAAAGTGATTCTACACTATAATATTTCAGTTAACAGAAATTTTAAATCTTGTCATGGAGAGTATTTTTAAATCAAAATTGCATTTTTATTAAAGGTAGAAAAAGTATTTATATTTGAAAAAAATTAAGTTTTTCTTAAACATTTAAATTTTTATAAAACTTTTACCTCTTTTAAAAAAGTGTTTTTCGTATAAAAAGTACTTTTTTTTAAATTATAAGTACCTTTTTTGTAAATAGTACTTCTTGCACAAAAAGTACTTTTTCCCTAAAAATTTACTCAATCATAAAACTGCACAATAAAAAAAATTGTCTCAAAAAATTCTTTTCATAAGAAGAACCTTGAAGAACCCTATCATAAATAGAATTTTTTTTATAAAAAGTACCTTTTTCATGAAGAGTACCTTTTGCATAAAAAGTACATTTTCCATAAAAAGTACTTTTTCCATAAAAACTACATGTTCTGTAAAAAGTACCTTTTCCATAAAAAGTACCTTTTCCATAAAAAGTACCTTTTCCATAAAAAGTACATTTTCCATAAAAAGTACCTTTTCCATAAAAAGTACCTTTTCCATAAAAAGTACCTTTTCCATAAAAAGTTCCTTTTCCATAAAAAGTTCCTTTTCCATAAAAAGTATCTTTTCCATAAAAAGTACCTTATTCATAAAAACTACATGTTCTGTAAAAAGTACCTTTTCCATAAAAAGTACCTTTTCCATAAAAAGTACCTTTTCCATAAAAAGTACCTTTTCCATAAAAAGTACCTTTTCCATAAAAAGTACCTTTTCCATGAAGAGTTCCTTTTCCATAAAAAGTACCTTTTCCATAAAAAGTACCTTATTCATAAAAACTACATGTTCTGTAAAAAGTACCTTTTCCATAAAAAGTACTTTTTCCATAAAAAGTACATTTTCCATAAAAAGTACCTTTTCCATAAAAAATATTTTTTTTAAGAAAGAATTAAATTGTTAGTAAATTTTTCATAAAAATCTTTTTCATAAAATATACCTTTTTCACAATAGTTACATTTTTTTAAAAGAAATACATTTTTCATAAAAAGTACCTTTTGCATAAAAAGTACATTTTTCATAAAAAGTATCTTTTCCATAAACAGTACCTGTTGCAAAAAAGTACATTTTCTATAAAAAAAAACATTTTTTAATAAATAATAATAATAATAATTAATTATAAGTAAATTTTTAATAAAAAATATTTTTCATTAAATATAAATTTTTCACAATAGGTACATTTTTCATAAAAGGTATATTTTCATAATATTTACGTCCTAAAAAAATTTATTCTAGTAAAGGTATTTCTTATAAAAAGGTCCTTTTTTTATAATAAATGACGTTTTGTTTAACATTACTTTGCAGACTTGTACTGAAGTCGTCCCAATGTGCATTGAGTTAACCTTATAACTTGCCTTAAAAGTATCGCTAGCAATATGAATTTGTGATCCAAGGGGGATGTGTTTCCTTTATTTAGTCTTACTACAGTAGTTGCCTTTTAAACATATTTTTATTACCATTTTCTTCACTTTTTCAACAGTTTAGTCACTCTTATAGATGTTGCAAACAAATCACGTATAAAAAAAACACCGTTCACATTTAGAACGTGGTATTGTTTAGAGCTCAGCTGAAGCAAACGAAAATAATCACTTAGACAACTGTACGACGCTTTGCTTTATTTGTTACTAAAGTTGAACAAAAAGAATAAATGTAGTTGTGACGGTTATAAATATTTTTTTTTATATCATAAACATAGACTTCCTTTTTCGATGAAGAAAAAAATTGACTTTAAGTCAAATTTATGAAGACCAGTCAAGATTTTTATTGCTTTGTTTTCTTTATGACAAAATGAGAATATAAAGTATGAGTAGCAATTATTGTTTTATTTAAAAATAAAACTGAACTATAGATGGCTCGTTTTTTGATTTTAAATGACTGCGAGTGTACGTTTGTGCTGAAAGGATATGCGTTTCCTTTTTTTTTGGCATCTTACGTCATAATAATAAATGCATTTTCCGGTTTGTGTCTGCTGTATAAATTGAGCAATTGTGGATTTACATAAGAAGAAGTCCTTTTTTGTATAGTTAAGTAGTTTTTTTTTGGAGTTTAAATGCAATCTTGCAAATAACTGTTAAGCCTGAGAAATTATGATGTATGGTTTTTCTTGACAGCAATTTGTTTTATTGATAACAGTTGAGTCTGTTTGTTTGCTAGCCCTTGATGGTTTCTATTCGCTGTTTAACAAGTTAGCAATGATATTGGCTTCATTCGTATTGATATTGATTGTATATAGATGAAAGAA
The DNA here is from genome assembly GCA_936439885.1 of Nowickia ferox. Taxonomy (NCBI): domain Eukaryota; kingdom Metazoa; phylum Arthropoda; class Insecta; order Diptera; family Tachinidae; genus Nowickia; species Nowickia ferox. The sequence goes on along the minus strand of OW387024.1, from coordinate 17,911,768 downwards.
GAAACAGCACTTCCTTGATCTTATCACTTGATATCAGTCACCCTGCTTTCTTTGAAACACAACAAATGTTTTGTCAAAAATGTAGTCCGGACTATTTCGCAAAATAAAGCCACGCTTGTATTTAGATATTGTCTCAAACTTTTCTTACTTCCTCTTACACGTGCTCACCACCTTTTAACGCCTTAATTTCTTTACACCAATGTACATATAATTAATGATTCTTGTTTAAAAAGATATCTTTCATTTAAAGGAATCCATAGAACCTAATTTTTTATTTCCTTTTTTTTTTGATAAACAATCTTGTGACACACTTTATAAAAATTTGCCTGCCAAATGACACAACACAAACCAACCTAATGAATCCTCATTTTAAGCTGCATTAATGCTTAAAAAGTTTCTGTATCTTATTGCTTTCCCCTAAAAGAAATGAAAACCCAAAAACAAACATATGAAAACAAAAAATAAAATTCCTGGCAGCACTGAGCACTTAAAACCGCCACAATACACGATTAAATAAACAGTAGACGTATTGTGGTTGGTTTTTATGCGATGGTGGTCCATTTGTTTTCGATGATCATTTGTCGCAGTATTTTAAGCAGCGCGTTTAATAAAATTTCTTTTAAAATGCCAAATAAAAGCAAATATATTCAAGCAACTGAAGCGACAACAATAATAACAATTTACTAAAGCCTTCTTACAGGCCACCGCACAAACAAACACAAAAACGAAAATATGACTTAAACATGCTTAAGTTTTTCTTTTTGCTTCTTTTCTGTGGCCTGCGTAACATTTGAGATAGTGAAGTATAAAGGAAGGTGGTCAGTTGAACGGATGGATGGTGTTGCCGTTCTTGAAAAGGAGGTAAAATTTATATACGCAGACAAGCATTATTATTAATAACAATGCAAAAAAGGCCTACATATAAAACTTTGGTGGAAAATATAACTCAAAATAAAAATGTGTGTCCTTCTAAGCTGCACGCTATTTAAAGTTACCACAAACATTGTAAGGAAGTAAATAGATAAAAATGTTTATAAAATATTTATAAAAATGTATTCCGTAAATTTTCTATCGTCAATTTTCCTATAAAAAATGTTGCTATCGCTTATTTTTGTAATGCCAGCCAAACACTAAACAAGTTCTGTGCTCAAGTCTGGCACTGCGGAAACTAAGCTTGTGACACACACTATACAAGTAAACTGTGCAGTTTTTATTTTAATGCTCCATAATGCAAACGACTCTTTGTATAATACTAGGAACTCTGTTCAAAATATTTTTTCGGCACTTATTTCTAGTTTTGAACTCTTAAAAAATCACGACACAACTGAGCGTTTGCAACATACACTACACAAGTTCACTGTACAGTTTTGCAAACTTGAGCAAATATCAAAATCGCTTTAGTGTTTACTCAGTTCACTGCGTAAATAGCACAAACACCCGCATACACTACACAAACGCACTGCACAGTTCCAGACTTGTGTAGTGTATGGCTGGCCTAAGCAAAACAAAATTTTGCTACTACCAATTTTTCGATAGAAGAACTTTGCTATCGTAAGCTTGTGCTGCCCATAAAAAAATATTGCTGTACAAAGGCCTTTTTATTACAGAACACTTCACCTATTCTTTAATCAAAATATCTTGCTATTGCTATTTTTTGTATAGAACAATTTTGTAAGCGTACTATTTTATAGAAAAATTTTATTTTTATAAGAATTTTAAATTATTTGGCCAATACGTTTATGTTTGTGTTCCAATTGTTTGAGCTAATGAGGCCTAAGTTGTTTATAATGTTATTAAAACGACTTTATTACATTTTTTCCCAACGTTTCGTCAATAGTTTGTTGACTTCTTCTTAATTTTTCCAAAGAAGGGGTTGCTTTTAGCAAAAAGTAAATAGAAAAATTTTCATAAAATTATAGAAAAAAAATTTTTTGCCGTTCAGTTTTCTCTAGAAAAATATTGCTATCTTATTTTTTCGGCCAGGCCCACGATGTCGACAAGAAAGATTCTTTCGCTGACTTATATTGAAAACAAAAACAAAATAAGAGAATTTGTTTTTGTTTTCAATGTAAGTAAGCGAAAGAAACTTTTTTGTCGACATCGTGGGCCAGGCCTTTTGTAAACAGAAAAGATGCTACAATTATTTTCTTTTTTGGCTGCAATACATTTTCTTAAAAACTTCTATTACCCTTAATTTTCCGAAAAAAAAATTGCTATTCGTAAATTTTACAAGCTTAAATTAACTTTCATATACGAGGGCAGATCAATAAGTCCGTGACTTTTCGAACTTTCCTCGTAGTTATATGAAATGCAACACTGTTGCCATCAAGTACCACCTGTTAATAGGCTACTGTCAAATTTTGAGCAAGTGTCGTCATTTACTTTGGGTTTAACAGCTGTTCAAAACATGCAACCTCGTGTATTTTTTTAAAAATGGAAAAAAGTGAATTTCGAGTGCTCATTAAACATTATTTTTGCGAAAAAAAAACCGTGAATCAAACCAAGGAAAAGCTCGATAAGTACTATGGGGACTCCCTCTCCCTCGATTTAAATGGTAAAAAAGTAGTTTACTGACTTTCGTTGTGGTCGCACAAGTACAAATGACGCTGAACATTCTGGACGGCCAATTTAAGCTTAAATTAAACGTGACATAGCCATAATGCCATAGCCATAACCAAACCAAAATTGAATTGGTTTCTATGGTGAGAGTTATGACGTTATGGCGAGTCACCTATAATCAAATACAGTGTTGCCCATTAGTTTGGTTCGAACGGCTGTTTTTTATGGTTGTTGTTATGGCACCTCTGATTGAGCCTTCAGGTCAATACACCCGAAAATGTAGAAAATATCCACTATTGACCAATTTTGCTATCGATTATTTTTTCTATAGACAACTTTAGTTTTGATTAATTTTATTATAAAGAAAAACGTTTGTGAATGAATGTGTTTTTAAGAAACATTTAAAAAAAATTATCAAAAAATATCGCTGCTATTGGTAAATTGTTAAAGAAAAAGTTTTTGCTGGCTTTGCTTTGTCTACAGAAACAATTTCCCTAATAAGTGTTTTAAAGAAAAAACTTTTGCTATTTATTTTTATTGAATTTTAAAGCAAAAGTCTTCCTTAACGTAACATTTTCTTCGACGTATTTTTCGAATGTAGTGTTTAGTTGTTTGTCAAAATGAAATTTTTTAATGGTGTCAGCTTTGAAATTAAATCTTTTTCATTTTCCTTCTAAAAACGCACACAATTTTTAAGGTTAAAAAGTATAAGGTAACGTCTTATGGGTGGAATCGCACAAATGTCTCTTAAGGTCAGCCGCCTTAATAGTGACTGAGTGAGTAACTGGTATGAGTAACAAAAATACGATTAGAAAAATAAAAATAAAAATAGCAGTAACAAAAACATAAACGAAAATGTTGCAAATATAATGACAATAATTTTTTATAACATTGTTTGACATCCTTACAAATCGTCTGGGCAAATGCACAGACTCCACTAAGTAGTAAGCAGCTTTTTGTGAAATTATCATCAATGTTTGCTAAGGCTGCTCTTCGACTGCACGAGTAAAATATTTTGTAGAACGTTTACTGTGTGCATATTTAGCATAAAATATGGTTATGAATGGAATTGAAGTTAAAAAAAACAGATATGCACAATTGTTGTTGCTGTTGTTGTTGGTATATTTGAAATGGGTTTTATACATAGTTTGTTTGTGAATTATTTTGGTTTTGTTGTTGTTGTTGTTGCTGATATTGCTGTTTAGGTTTGGCTAATAGTTTAACAAGTTTAAAAATTTGCATTAATTTATCATTGAAATGTTGTGGCTTGTGAGTTTTGGCTTTCAATAGGAATTGCCCGCATATCAGGTGAGTTGCGCGGCTGGTTGTATAAAAATGGGATTACAGGAATCACAAATACTTTACTGCTTGCTATGCTATCAATTTTGAATTTAATAGGGTTTTTTTTGTGGTATATCTAAAGCAAAAATAGTTTCATTTGTTCAGTCTCTGTCAAGGAATTCAGTTTAAAGATAGTTAAGCTAGTTGCGGAATATTTGTTAAAAAATAGTGGGAGCTTTAAAAGTTTTCAATGGTTCATATAAAAATCTTTTTAAATTTAAGCTTATTAAATTAATTATAAATTTTGTTTTTATTTTTTAGTCAATATATTTCTGCCTCCTTACAAAAGCATCACATTAGCATAAAACTGCTTTTGTAGCTTTATGAACAGCAATTATAAACTGAATTTTAATTTTAATTTTAATTGCAATACTCCACTGGCCATAAAATAACTTGTCATTTAATGTATTTGGTTTTACCAGACTCTAGTGAGCTCGTATAAACTATTTGTTCACTTCTATTCACTTTTTGCTTGGCAAGCAGACGTTTTTGCAATAAATATTACAATTTAACCTTTTGATGCTCTGCAGCTTATTACCTGATTGCTAATCCTATAAAATTTATGACATTTAATAATTTTGCTTTAATTTATAATAGTTTTGAATTTTTCCCCTTCATTTTTTATTGCTGCAGCGATAAAACTATTCAGAAATACATGACGTTAATGAATATGTGTAACAACTGATATGAAACAAAAGACTTAAGACACAAGACACTTGTTTTGTTCAACAACAACAAAAAATCACTAGTAGAAATCTTTATTTAGTTTAGTTTAGTTTAGTTTTAATATTTATTAATGATATTAATTTTTATTTATATTTAGCTTAAGCTTCGCTACGAAAGTAATAAATTTGTATGCAATTGCTTAGCAACTTACGTACACTAATAACAGTTCTACTTACATACATGTATGTATATGTATGTACGTACATATGTATTTTTAGATTTGAAACACTATATATTTTAAATATTTAAAAACTCTTAACTAATTAACCAACTATTTGCTGCTACTAACAAAACTAAATATAAAATAGAAATAAAAATTTCCCACTTACTGCATAATTATGACGTAGTCGTCATAAGCCAGTCTAGTCTGCTAAAGGAGCCAATAAGTATGAGAGATTCTGCTGCTTAGTTCCGCTTACATAGTTCATAATATATCAGTAAGCAAATCAATGAAAAATTTTTACAAATCATCTAATGCTTGAACATTAGAAAAAGTTAATGTTCTTTGTATTACTAAAACAAAAATGCAAGCCAAGCAAAAAAAAAAAAAAAGTAATAAATATATATGCCAGCATTAGAATTTCTCACGCTGTCAGTTGTACAGCAATTGCACTACCTCGAGCTTCCAAAAGCTGAGCCAGTGTAGAGAGCTTAGAGTAGCAGCCGGAAATCGCTGTGGTGTAACTAAATAAAAATAATACTCATACTCACTTCGCCACTCGTAATAGAAACTTTTCTCAACAAAAAATAAATAAAAATAAAATAAAACTTATTTTATTAATGAAAATTTTAAAACAAACAAACTTTAAATAAGATTAAAATATGTTTGTGCGAGTATAATGAACACATTAGCAAGAGTAAACAGCAAGAATAAAAAAAAACCACAAACATGTGTAAATTCACACTAACGTCATTTAGCCGTGGGTGATTAGTCATCATCAATATTGTTTTTTTTTTCTACACGTAATGCAAAAACTAATGAAGACAAAACGTTAAGTAATTTTCAATTTTATCTTAATTAAAATAAATAATATTTTATACTTAATTTTATTAATTGCAAGGGCTTTTGAATAATTTCTTAACGACACATGATCTTTTTTTTTCAAAAACACCCACAAACTTTAGTGAATTTTTCGACTTGTGCTCAGTCAACCCAACGCCCTTTAACGGCAGTTCTTCTTATGTACAAAATTTTTTATTACCAATTTTTTCTTTTAAAATAATTTTTTTCACCACTAAATTGTCTTCAGAAAAAATTTGTAATATGTATTTTTTTTAAAGAAACATTTTGCTAACGATAATTTTTTATATTAAAATTTTTTTGTCGTACACAATTTCCTTTTTTAGCAATGCTCTTTAACAATAATCGATAGATTTTCATAAGGAAACAATAATTTCTTCTTAAAATTTTTGTTTTCATCACTGCCTTTTTTTCAAATAAATTTTGAAATACATAATTTTTTTAATAAGTATATTGCTATCGATAATTTTTAATATATCAAACTTTTGTTCAAAGATTTTTCAAACGAAAAAAATTTTATACATAATTTTCCGTATCGATAACTTATTTTCAAGAGATTTAAACAAAAATATTTTTTATAGAAAATTGATTATTGAAAACAAATAAATTTTATTAGAAAATAAAGAGCATAAAAAATTTTTTCACCGCAAATTTTTCTTTTGAAAATTTTTTTTCGCCACTAACTTTTCTTAAGAAATTTTTTGTTAATTTGTCTTTCATAGCGATACGAACTTGGACCTAGTCAAATCATGTTAAACGTAATTTTTTATAAACATAGAAATACTCATATTTTGCTATCGATAACTTTTGTATTAAAAATTTTTTATCGTAAATTTTTTTATAGAAAAAAACTCATCTTTTATCGATAACTTTTTTTTTCAAGAGCTGCGGCGTATTTAATGTGAACAGATTTAGAAAAATTTTTCTTACTAGAAACACGCTCGTTGATAATATTGGTATAGCAAATAATTTTTATTAAAAGAATTTTTTATCGATAGTTTTTAATTCAAAAAATTTTTATTATCGATAGCTTTTATAAAAAAAGCTTTTGTTAAGCTTTTTTAAGCTTTTTTTAAGCTTTTCCTAAAAGCTTTTGTTAAGGTTTTTTAAAAGCTTTTTTAAAGATTTTTCTTAAAAGATTTTTTAAATTTTTTTAAAAGCTTTAAGCTTTTTTTGAAAGGCTTTTGTCTTTAAACAACATTTCTGATCAATAAATTTTATATGGAAATATTTTGTTATTGAATTTTTAAATATACAAATTTGTTAAAAATCGATTTTATTTATCCATAAATTATTTTTTGAAAATTTTGTTATGGTTAATTGAAAAAAAAAATTATTCCATGCTATTTTATGTCCTGCGATGCATTTTTCATAATTTGTATACTGTATTATTTTTTATTATTATCGATAACTTTTGCGCATAAAAAATAGATTTTGAGAATTGATTTTTATATAGAAACATTATTCTATCAATAAATTTTTTTGAAAGCACAAAATGTATTTCATCTAGCCAAATGGAGAGGCTGAGGAAATGGAAAAGAATGATTTTGGTATCTTGTCTTAGCCTAAGATCCCGCTATGGATCAACTGGGGAACTTCGCAGACCATCTTGCAGATCAATTTATGACGGTATTGACTTTGGACGTGTTGATGTTTTTATGACAGGGAATTCAATTGGGTTCCTGGAAGGTCTTGTGATAAGCCACTAGTTCGCCAATTCTCAGTGGCTGGAGACCATTCGGTCGAAAAATTATTTTTCTCCCGCAGCCCTATTGATCCTTAGGAATGGTGGTCTACTTTTTCAAGGTGTATATATTTCATTTTATCATATAAGAATACGAACTGTAGATATTAATAATACAGTGTATTTAACACTTCCCAATAGTTGAATTGTATATAATTCGTTCTTCTTGTTAAGAACGAATTTCATTTTATTTCGTTGCCTTGTTTTAGTCTTAATATTTAGTTTGTGGTTGGTTTTAAAGTTATTTTCTTGTAAGTTTAATTCTAATTGTCTCCTTTTTTTTGATTCGTCTTTTTTGGGACGTTATCCATAATTTTTTCTATATATGTATGTCAAAATGTTGTATACTAAAACTATATTTAATTTTATTTATAATAGAGCAATCTTTGAAAAGTTTTAGAACGTAAGGAATTTTTATGTTTATGATTTGATCAGGCTAAAGTTCGTATCGCCTTGAAAGCCGAATAACATGTGATAATTATTAATGAACAAATAACACCAAAGTTAATTGTAAATATTCTGACAAACACGTAGTAGAACGGAACAACCGGCTGTTTTGGAAGGCCACTACACCTTCATCATCAGCGTTCTTTTGTGTTTGGTCCACTGTATGTGGTGTGAGTTGATATAGAGCTTTATGTACGCAAGTTTTATTGCAAATGAAATATGTGAATTGTTTTAATTCATCGTATTACAATTTGCTGAAAGCTTTTTTTTTTTGTAATGAAAGCTCAATTTTACCATCTCCAAAGGAATTTTTATAAATATTTGAAGCTATAGATAGCTTAATCTAGTTTATTATGTTTCGGAAAAAAGAAATCATCAGCAGTGAATTTTAATAATATAAAGCAAGTGTCGTTGTAATTTTTCACATGATCAGATTGTGTTATTGAGATTTATCTAAAAAAAATTTTGTGACCCTATAATTTTTAATGAAAAAATTTGGCTTTCGATAACATTTATGAAGAAAAAATAGTATAGCAACTAATTTTTCAAAGCCTTGTTCGTTTTTTTTTTTTTTTTTTTTTTCTGTTAAGCAATGTCTACATGCATTTTACTCCTGCTTTACGAAAATTGTCAGTAGACTTTAGCCAAAAATTATTGAAATAAGCTGAAAAACTTCGTATGTTTATAGACTTTCTGTTAAAAACTTTTGCTATTCTAAAAATTTTTTTTGGCTAAAAAAAATCTCTTCTTATAATGTTTAAAAAAACATGTTTTGCTATCTATGATTTTGCTACGAAAAAAATAAGAAAGTTTTGTAAACAGTAAATTTTTTACACAATTAACTTTGATAAATTGGTTTTATCATACTTAATGCTTCAGGAAAAATATTTTGCTATCGTTATTATTTGGATAGAAACTTTTGTTATCCATAATTTTTCGAAAAAATATCTTGTTATGGTGAGTTTTTAAACGATAGTCTTTATTATGTTTAGTTAATATTTTCTTTATTAAATTTAATTATTGATAGTTTCTAATAAAAATTATGATAACGTTTCGTTAATTTTTAGAATATGCAGAGTTAAAGTCAATTAAGCTGGAAGAGCTATTCATTTAATACAGCTTTAGCAAGGCCTTGGTGTAGGTCATTTAAAAGTATTTTTTTTTTGTAAATACTTAAGTGAGTTTTATTATTTCTGATATTTTTTTTATTTTGTTGCTGTAATAACATATTAATAAAAATTGTTGTAAAATTATTGAAATAAATTAAACTTAACGTACATTTGTCTATAATTACGACTTAAGAGTCTTCATTCACATCTTGCACAGTTTTTAGTTACAATCTTTATAAATTTATAGCCAAATACACTGACATTAGCAATTAAAACGGCTCATCATTCTAATTATAGTTAGTCGGGTAATACTGGTATGTAGTAAGTGAGTTAATTTGCGGTGTTTCGTTTTTTTTTATATACAATATGTATATTTATTTTTTATTTCAATCTTATTTAAAGTTAATTATCATAATAAGGCAGTGCTGGCTATTTTTTTTTTTTTTTTTAATACAGACCAGAGATGTTAAAAAAGGTCATCAAGTCTGTGTACGCTGAATGATCGACGAGTAGTTTAAGTGGAACTTGTAAAAGTATAGAGAAACGTTGTTGCTGTAAACAAATACTTTTGGTAGATTTATTAGTGAAGCGAATCGATGATTTTGTGAACGGTTTTAATATATTTTTATTTTTATTTTCTTTGATTAATAATAATAATATACGTATGTGTAATATTTGCTTTTGAATGATGAAAATTAAATCCGGATTTTGCTGCTATTTAAGTTCGTTGCAAGAAATAATATTTGTAATTAAACGAGGGTGGGTAGAAAAAGGTGGTTCTGCTATTTGTGTTAAATGTATTTTTTTTTGTTTTACAAAAAATGAATAAAAATTTATTTAAAACAAATTGTTTGGGAAAATTTTTTATTTTATTGTTTGTTTTTTTTGCACTTTAATTTGTGTTTTCGTTCACGAAAAACAGGAAGCTAGTCTAGTCCAAGTGCATGTTTCTTAAGTCTTTTGTTATGATTTACTGTTTTTTGCTTGAGCTACAATTTTTCATGTGTCTTAAGTCTTTTATTTTGATTTAATTAAATTTAAGCCAGAACATTTTAGAACTCATTTAACTCCACATGCATCGTACATCCCCCTCTTCGTTTTATTTTTCTTGTCTAAAGAAGATGTCTTGTGCAAAGCATGTTTGAGACTCTCCTCTAAAAACGAATCGCTGACAATATGTAAACACATGTAAGTTTAATTATATGCTTGATGTAAGTTAACAAATAAAGTCACAGAAATAAAAAAAAAAAAAACAAATCGTTAATTTGATTTCGTGGTTTTTAAATGTAAAAAAAAATAATATTAAATCTTTATTCTCTGTTTTACGAATTGTTGTTAAAAGTTATAATAATGATAATAAATTTCTTTACAAACTTACAACAACAAGCATATTAAAAAATTAAAATATTGCAACAAATTGAGTTAACAGCAAAGCAGCAAATACACACACACACATACACTCACTTACGTTTGATATTATTCATACGTTTAGACATTTAAACATTTGTATGATTGTATGCCTGCGAGGCATGTCATTTGTGATCAGATAAATAAATTGTTGGTAAGACTGACTGTGTGTGTCTCTATATTTAAATGTTGTTGTAGTATTTATAATATTACTTGAGAGTTGATAAATTAGTTTTTTCATACAATTATGCTGAAAGTAAATGAATATGTGTGTGTGTGTGTGTGTGCATGCTGTTTACAAATTTACAAATAAATTCATTTAAACAAATAGTTTATTGTTGTAATAATTATGGGAATTTTATTTTTGATCACTTGTCAATAAAAATTGTCTTATAAAAATTTTCATAGAAATTTATTGTAAAAAAAAAATGTTTTAATAAAAAAAATAAAACTAAAACCGGAATTTAAAAGAAGGATGTTAATTTCAGTATTTTAGCTATTAAATAAAAATATAACGCTCAGTTACTGCAAGAATGTCATAACTCAAAAACGGAATTTTTGAGTTATTGATGCAGAATTAATTCTCATATCGTTTTTTATATTGTGTTAAAATTTCATACAAATATCTTGTTTGCTCAGCTTCTGCAAGGAAATTAAACTTTTCTTTTTTTCATTAAGTTGTGTGTAAATTGAAAACTTTAAACTCGTTTTCTTTTGAGTTAAGACGTTCTTTGAGTAAGTCCATATTTACACTATGCAAGTCCTATTACTAAGCTGATTAGTTTGAAGGAGAGAGAGACGAGGATGTAAAGTTTCTTTTCCCCTCGTCTCTCTTTCCTAACAAACTAATCAGCTTAGCAATAAGACTTGCATAGTGTAAATATGGACTAAATGAGCAATATATTTACTTTCTTATTAATAAAAAATATTTTTGCTTTATAAAAGTTTTATAAAATAAATTTTATATGGAAATTTGATTAATAAACCTTTTATGAAACCAAATTATTTATTATGAATACGCAAATTATTATATTTAAATTAATGTCCAAAACCAAATAAAAGCTGAAATATAAAAATTTGGAAATCCACTATTTGTAACCGACTTCAAAAAAAGGAGGAGGTTACCAAATCGCCTGTATGTTTTCTTTCTTTTTTTGTTACATTGTTACTTCATAAATCGGTACATTTGAGACCGATTTAAAAAATATTATTATTTTTTTTTTTTGCCTAAGAGGACATAGCTTCCAATTGATCCCATTGTAAAAAAAGTGGGCTGGGACGTGCCCATAATTTTTTTTATTTAATTTTATGATATGCTACTTATAACAAACACCTCTGGTTCTTGTAATTACAGAATTTTAAAGCTGAATAAATGGGCGGGGCAACGCCTACCAAAATTTATTATTATCTTTTGCGTGGTTCTACTTAACCAATGTTTACGAAACTTAACACACAACTTTACCGATTTTTACAGAACTTAAAACACACCCTGATCTCTGAAAGACGCACAATCTTGCATTAAAAAAAGGGCGGTGACACGCCCATTAAAATTTAATTATATAGTTCACATGCTTCTTTACCAACAAATTTAAATTTTTTTTTTAAGAAATTGTTTACTTCCAATTTGGTCTTGTAAATTGTTGTTCGGAAATGTTCTGTCAGATCTTTGCATTGAAGTCGGTTTTTTTGGTAGAACTATTTAAATAAAATTTAAAAGTATGGAATTTTTTTTTTTTATATTTTCTGCACTTGCTAGTAAGAAAAAAATTTACTAACTGATGTCTGGAGGGAAAATTTGTTTTGGAACAAATAATTTTTTTACTCAAAAATAAACTGCAAATACATATTGATTTTTATTTGGTTTTTTTTTAAACACAAACTAAAATATTTACAAAAAATTCCAGTAGCTCACGTTTAACCACTTCATGGTCTTGTAATATTTTTTCTTTTAAGTTGGTTTTCTTCAGCTTTATGCTTAAATAATTTTGTATGAAAAAAAGGGTTTCCTTGATGATTTCAAATGTCTTAAATACATTACAGTAGCAAATTGTTTTTAATACTTAACAACAATGATACTCTTTATACTTTTTTTAGTGTATATTTTTTTTACATAAAAACCATAACAATTGTATTAAAAACCCCCGAAAACAATGACAATCAACTACACAATAATGTCGTGCTCTAAAGACTTGAAAAAAATATAATTTTGCTTGGTTTTGTAAAACAAAAACAAATAAAAGAGAACGAAAGGAATTGATTTTTGTTTTTTTAATGCTAAGAAGAAATGGAATTACAAAAAAAAAAAAATAAAAATTAAATGAAAAAAACTTGCAAAATAAAATTGTACAAATCTTTAAATGTTTTTGGTTGCTTTTTTTTAATATAAACCAATGGCTACTCAAATTAAATACCAATTCATTGAAGTTGATCAAAACAAAAATAAAAATATTTCTGTATAGCAAAAAAAAAAAAAAAAGGAGAAGAAGCTATAAAGGATTTCTGTTAACTTGTTGTACGAATTTTTGTTTTTTTTTTTTGGGAAGTACGTTCGTTTGGTTTGCTTAGCAATTTCGTACGATGACAACATTAACATAAAACAAATTATGCCAACGTGACTTTACCATAAATGCTTAAAAGCAAATACTCCAAAAAGCAGCTTAAACTAAATGCTTAAGCACAGCGCAGACGAAAAAACAAAACAAGCATCAAACGAAGATGTTCTATAATGATTATTTCTCACAACCACCAACAACAACAAAGCCGCTATGTAAACGATCAGAAAAAAATATATAAAAAAATAAAATAAAAGAAGTTTCAATAAAATTGTACCCAACTAGAAATCATTAAGAAATTAACACACACACACACACACAAACAATTGAAAGAAACAAGAAACTAAGGAAAAAATGTTGTCCTGCCTTTACTCCCTGTCATAAGGCAGAGAGCAGCAAAGGAAACAAAAAGTTGGATAAAGTCTTTATAAGTTCTCATAACCTACTTAGAGACAATGTTGCACTAACTGATCGATATGCAAGAGCGCTACATAATGAATGAGCACTGTTGGCTGTAAATTATATTTGTGTTTGAAGTTTTAAGAAGAGGACAAACCACCACCAAGCCACCTTCTATTTCCATCTGACATTGTGTGTGTGTCAAGAGAAACTAAAAAAATAATTTATTTCACAGAACTCTTTTTAACTCGATTATCCTTAATTTTATATGAGTAACTCCTTCAATATAGAGCTCCCAAATAACGCCTTACACCATGCATTTTTTATTTAACTCACAACCTGCAGTGCTGCAAAGTTTTTTCGGTGCCATGATTTAGTAAATATTTTAATATATTTAATCTTTACAATAAAATCACCTTGTGACATGTTATAAGTTATCACGTACGTCACGATATGGGAAGACCTTTTTTTTGCCTTCTTAATATATTTAAGTAACTTTTTGGCTCTTGCTTTTCTTTTATTTAACAACATTTTCTCTAATTTCTAATAAAATTTGTGCTGCAACATCGTCATTTACTCATGTTTTCCAAAACTGTTGTGCAACCAGGTTTTCAATCGTGTTACAGTTACAAAAAACTATATTGCAAATTTAAGTCTAATATGGCAGCATACAAAAACAAAAATTAAAAAACAATTCTCAGGTTAACCAGGTGACGTTGTGTTGTGTGTGACTAAATGTGAGCACAAATCTTAAAACTTTATTTCATTATAAATAGTTGTATACATTAAGCAGTCTACAAAAAAAAAAAAGTATTTCATTATATTTCTATAAAAATTATTTTTCTTCTAAATCACCTTTATAAATCATACTCCATTTATAACAGATAACAATCATTTTAACAATATGATGACAACCACAAACACAATATTTAAATTCATCTAAAATAAATCATATTCTTAGTCTCTCTCTCTCTCTCGCTCTCTCTGTCTTACCCTTCGAGTTTAAGCTATGAATTCGATATTTTAAGACCAAACGATTAAATAAAATATGTGCATATGCTTGAAATCAATAAATCGATAAAATATAAATAAATTAAATTAACCAAAAGAGAGAGAGAAAAATTAAACATAGCAAAGCAGCCAAAAGCAACTTAATTTTCCTATAGGTAAAACAAAATCTTAATATATGATTTATCACACATGGTACAGACCACGAAAAAATATCACAAAAAAATCATTCACTATGGGCATCAAATAATTATTCTGTATTTTTTTTTTAATTTGATTTTGAGAAATTTTTCAGACATCGAAAACTTATCAATAAAAAAAAATGTTATGTAACATAAATTTTTTTACATCGAAAGATTTTTTTGTTGAAAAAAAAATTTTTTTTTTTAATTTTATTTCCAAACATCGAAAGTAACTTTTTAATAAATTTTTAAAAACAATGAAAAACATTTTCTGAAAAATTTGCATAACATCGAAAATAAATTCTATATTTTAGCACATAATGCTTCCATACAATAAACCATTTTTCTTCAAAAAATTTCAATAAAAGTAATATATTTTGCAGCATCATGCAATTTTACTGTAGACATTTTTCGATGACCTCAAAATCTTTAAACAAAAAAATTGCTTAGCCATTTTTCCAAAAACCTTTTTTCTATAATTTAGCAAACAATTTTGCCATAAAGTAGATAAATTTTCTTAAAAAAAATATCAATAAAATTAAATTATTTTGCAGCATCAAAATCTTCTTTAAAAAATTGTTTGTTTTGAAATTTTTTCAAATTTTTTTTTTTACATTTTTTAAAAACATCGAAAATGTCTCATATGAAAGCTTCCAAAAAAATTGTTTTTTTTAATTTTTTCCACCGTTGAAAATAACTTTTTTTAAATTTTTTTCGAAACATCGAAAAATTAAAAAAACAATTTTTATAATATCGAAAATATTTTCCATTATAAATGTTTTTCTAATTTGGTAAAAGCTTTTGTTATAATACAGATAATTGAAAAACATTTCAATAAAATTAAATTATTTTACAGCATCAAATAACTTTATTGTACGAAATTTTCGATGAACTCGAAAGAAATTTTTCAATAACAAATTTTTTACAGAAAAAATTCAACATAATTTATTTTATTTATATATTTATGATTTAATCAGGCTAAAGTTCGTATCGCTTTGTAAGCCAAATTACATGTGATAATTATTAATGAACAAATAACATTAAAGTTAGTTGTAAATATTCTGACAACACATAGTTGAACGGAACAGCCAGCCGTTTTCGAAGGCCACTAAACCTTCATCATCAGCGTTCTTCTGTGTTTGGTCCACTGTGTGTGGTGTCAGTTGATGTAGATTTCTGCCTTATATACGAAACTTTTCTGCAAATGGAATATGTGAATTGGTTTGATTCATCGTATTTCAATTTGCTGAAATGTGTTTTTGTAATGAAGGCCCCAAATTTACCATCACTATATTTACAACAGTCTTACCATTGTCGTTTTTTCATTACTACATAATTATGCACATGTTAGTTAATTTGCTTATTTTTGTTCTACTTAAGACAAACTTTTTTGGTTTGATACTATAAGTATATTTTTTTTTATTTAGTTTTTGCCACTGGCCCATGACTATCTATTTAGTTAATTTTAATTATTATTGTTCGAACTTTCATTTTATTTATATATTTATGATTTAATCAGGCTAAAGTTCGTATCGCTTTGTAAGCCAAATTACTCTAACAACGAATATAATTTGTAATAACTTGCTAAAAACATAGAAAATTTTTATAGAAAATTTCCATAACATTGAAAATATTTTGCTGTAGAAAATGTTGCCCAACCTAAAGAAAATATTGCGAATATTCATGTTTAATATTAATTAATTTTTTAATTTTCAGTAACATAAATATTTTCGAAATTTTAAAATTTTTCTTAAAATTTTTTTGGCACATTTTTTCTTGAAAAAAATAATAGTTCCAATTATTACAAATTTATGAAAATCTTAGATTTTTTTTAAATTTTTCATAACATCGAAAATAATTTGGCAATAACTTTTGAGAATTAAATTTAAATTTTTTTATTCTTATTTTAAATTATCGAGTGCTTTATAAAAAAAAATTTGAAAATTTTTTTTCTTGAACTTGATTTTTTTTTATAACATTGAAAATATGAAATAGTTTTCCTTTTTTTTAAACAAATTCTTTAAAACATCTAAAACTAAAACAAGTTTTGATAACTTCGACAACTTGTTTAAAAAAATTTTAAATTTGAGCATTTTTCTTTTAAATTTTTGGAAAATATATTTTATTAAAATTGGTTGATTACATAGAAAATTGTGTGATATATTTTTTTTTTATAAAACATGCATACATATAGTTATTCCTAGAATATTTTTTTGATAATACTAAAAAAAAATTTTTATAATTTATTTTTTATAAACATCGAAAATTTTTGCTTAAAGTTTTTTCTTTTTCTTTTTAAACGTTTAGTAAAAAAATCGATTTTCTTAAATTTTTTGATAACAACGAAAATTAGTTGATGGAAAAAAAATATTGGGTAAAACATTGAAAATTTTGTTTTTGATGTTATCGAAAACATTTATACAAAAAAAAATTTGCAAAACTTTAACATTTTTCTATTAAATTGTTTTCTTGTAAGAGCAAAATGATTTTAATAAAAAAAAAGTATTTTTCAATAAACTTTTTATTTTTTGTTAAGATAAGACTTGCAGTTGGTTTATAGCACCGAAAATAATCTGATAGAAACTTTTAGTTTTTAGTTTGTCTAGAGGATTTTATATGAAAGCTAAAATTTGCCGGAGAAATTTTGCGACACAAATTAAAATTTGCATTTCTATGAATATTTTGTATACAATCAAATATATTTATTTAGGATTTTTTTAAGAATTTTTTTTTCATTCAAATGTGTAAAAAAAATTTTATGGCCTATTCCCCATAGTGCATACAGCAGCTTTTCGTAAAAATTTTTTTAATATAATTTATTTCAAAAATAAATGTAAAATTTTAAAAGGCGTTTTAAATATGACACACTACCAAATCTAGACTACAAATATTACTTGTAAAGTAAAAAAAAAAAAAATAAATGAAAAATGCACTGAGATCATTTAAGACTCCAGTTTTTTTTATTGTCTTCATATTTTTCGTTGTAGTTCGATTATTTTGAATTTATTTACATTTATTAAACTTTTTTTTCGTAAAGAACTGACAGCAGCCATGCAGCCAAGCAACAAAATAACATTTTTAGTATATTAGCACTTTTGCTTAAAACACACAGCAAGAATATGTAAAAACGTTGAAAATAGGAATAAAGATATTTCTTTGTCATGGCAAAGTTAGAGGGTGTCATTGAAAGATTTGAATGCTTAAAACAAATTAACATATGTTAACGAATTTTATATGATACAAATTCGTTATTATTTTTTTATTATTCATTTTAATATACGAGCTGTGACGTTTTTCATGGAAACCACTGGGGGTGTGTTTATTATATAGTGATTTTAATTAAATTATCTCTGTCTTGTATCTGTTTGAGCTGTCTTTTGTTTTTAAAATGCTTTTACTAAAGGTGGCATAAAAAGGGTTATTTGGTGGCATTAGCCATGTGGCCAGTAGGAAATTGTGAGTGGGAGCCAGAATTAATTAAGAGACTGACTAAAAAAGTGATTTCAGTGCTATAGGGCATCATTAAGTATGTAATAGGAAATTGTGTTTGTATAGTGCGGTAAAGATTTTATGAGAACTGAAATACTAAGTCAGACATCAGGTCTTTAGTTTTATAAAATGTTTCCACTGGCATTTTGAATATTTATTACTGGAGCAGAAACATTTTTTTTTAAATTATTAAACGGGATGTGTATATATATTTACAATAGAATTTTAACAAGAGTTGAAGCAAGGTCGACAATATGTCGCCACTTTATTCCAAAAAAAAAAAATTAAAGAGTTTTTAAGAAGATATTTTTTAACAAAATAGAACTTTTAGAAATTGGAATTTATCAATATATATTCTTAAGTAACTTAAGACATAAATAAGAAATGTATCGAAACTCAGAATTCGTTTAAGAGTTAGTTTAAGTTATTTTCCCTCTTGAGTGTATTTGTATTACTAATTTTTCCAAAAGAAAGACAAGAATTCTGCTGCCCTTTTAGTTAAGAGGCAGTGAATTAATAAAGTGACGTTCATAAGGTGGAAAATTTTAGGTCGTGATACCCTCGATTATGTTTGAGACCTTTAAAAAAAAATTTAAAAAATTCCATACAAAGCAGCGTTTGAGGGTTAAAATGTTTAACAAAAAAATCCAAGATTTTTCGTGGTTTTACATGCAGACAAATTTCATATTAAAATCTACGACAACAGGGTTAATTTATGTGCTGGATGTTGATTCAACATGGTTTACAGTAATCTATATGTAGATTTAACATTAAAATACAGTTAAATCAAAATGAAGACTTTTGTTGAATCAAAGTTATTTCAAGTTGAAACAAAGTGAATTTGATACTGAAATAACACGGTGAACTATATATTAAATCAAAATTATTTCACGTTGGTATAACATGAATTTATTTAAATGTATAGTCATTCTATTTTATTAATTATTTTACTTACGTAAAGGGGGATATTGGCCCAGGCATTAGAATTTTTTTTTTTTTGTATTTATAGTTTGTTTCCCGGCCGCGTAGTAATCAACGCGCTTGCGGCTGAAGCCACAACAACCTTAAATATTCTTTAGATGCACAATAAATCATGAAATAAATTTTCAATCAACAATATTCAAATGATCATTTAATATAAAATTTATTTTTTTTAATTAAAAAGTTATTAAAAAAGAAACACACAAAGAAGTAGGCTGGTCTATAGGGTTTTGAACCTGTAGACTCTTCGACTACAAGACTACTGCACTGCTTTTTTTCGCTGGTAATGCGAAGTTTGTGGGCTATTTACACAACTTGAGCATAAAAACAAACAACATATTATATCTTATAAATTTAATATGATTTGCAATCAAAATTTTTTGCATGTTGATTTTACATTGGTACTTGTTTCTGTGTGTATAAGCTGACTCATTATAACAAGATACAAATCGTTTCATTAAGTTCAAGTATCGGAACTTATGGCGTTTTTTCTTTCTAGAAACTAATGTTACATTTATTACAATTTTCAATGAGTTGTTGAATGAATTAATTGATTACTGTAACATGCTTTACGAGTGCAAAATTTTGCTTTGAATGAACTCTTAAAAGAAAGTTGAAAAATACGAGTAGAAAGGATAAGAAAACGGCATTATTAAATTTTAAAGATATTCTGTGTCATAAATAAGCCACTTGATATTAAGCAGCGAGACTGCTTTATCCCTATAACTAAAATATTCTTTTCTAATGCCTTTTAGGTCCTGCAAGAATTTTTTGTTATCAAACCTTTGCTTTAACTAAATGTTTCTCAGTCCCTATTGTAGCGCAACTCATACTCGTATGCAAAACCACAGAGGGTGTTGCGCCGAATGAGATCATTTAAGGTGTTTATTAGTCGATAAATAAATTAGAATAAAACCATAATTTAAAATAGAAACCATAAATTATCTAACATACATCACTTAGATAATTTTTATAAAATAATAAACTATTTTTAAATAGTTTTTTGTCATTCACTAAAGCCAGTGAGTGCAGCAGTGCTTGTAGCTTAAGTCTTTTGCTCAGCGAAATGAAAACAAAGAGTTTCTTTGTTTTTTTTTCTCATGGCGTGCTTTAAATAATTTCCTTAATTTATTTGGGTTCAACAATTAAATAGAGCAAAAATTTTTTTTACATAAAAAATAAAAATAACAGCGGAAGTAATTCTTTTTTTTTTTTTCTTTTAAAAATTAAAATCATATCAAATGTAATACATACTTAATATGTTTTTGAATGTCTTTCAGCTTAAAAACCGTGGGAGATTTATGCCTAAAAATTCTTTTAAAGATTTCTTCAAAAAGATTTTGTACATATGCATCTTTTACATTGTAGTGTGTGCACTAAATATCACAAATAATAATGATTACGAGTTTTTCTTTATAGGCTGTAGTTAGCCAAGAAAAACATTTTGAAGGTATGATGGTGTTGACATTTTTCTGGCTGCTTATGTTTAAAAAAAACAAATATTTATACATATATATATATATATATAAGAATAGAAGGTTTTAGTTTGGTGTTTTTGTTTTGTCTTTAGTTTAGATTGAAATCATTGAAGTTTAAGTTAAGTTTTATATTTTCCAGTATACTCCTCTAAGCCTTCTTCTTCTTTGTGTAAAAATTTTTAAAACAAACAGTTTTTAGCTCTCCATTGGTGGCTGTTAAAGAATTATGACTGTCATCATGTGTTGATGCAACATGAACGTACAAGAGTTTGACATAAACACTATATACTCGTATATAATTTTTTTTTTCAATTTCGTTTATTTTGAAGTCTCCTGGCCACACGGTGGTAAATCGATGGGGGGTAAATCTTGTCTCTTGGAAGACACAGCAATCAAATTTAAGTTTATAGGTTTCTCTTCTTTTGTTTTTTGCGTTAAAAGATGGCCATTTGTTAAACATTTCCCTTAATAGGAAACAAAAAAAGTGTTTTAGTTTTTGCTATTCGCCGTTGTTGTTAAGCTGTTTTAGTTACTTATGCGACTTAAAGTGTAAAATTTATGTTATGTTTTGAAATTGTTGTTGCTTTGTGTGTAAATTTGCCAATTGAATTGAGTGCATTTAAAACTATAGTAACACTGTTTGTGTCTTAAGTCTTCGTTAGCATCGCAATCATAATGCATCTTAGTTTCTTTTCATGTTTTTCTAAGTTATTTTATGAAGTTTTTGTAACAAAATATTTTTTTGGAAAACCACAGGAGTTTTCATTGAAAAGTATACGAACGGTTTTCTTTTTACTCGTACTATAACAGTTTAATTTTATGGCATTCTCTATTATAATGCTGTTAATTAAGAAGAAAATAAACATAAAACATGTTGCACCAAACGCAATAACTAAATGGAATCTGACACCTTTTTTTTCAAGCGACTTAAATTTTGTAACAATTTAAAAATCATTTAATTTGTTTTAATATACCAAAAATATAATTCAAAATTATTTAAGTATTCCTTTACCTTGCATTGTTTCTTTTAGTAACTGAAGTCTTTTTGAAAATTTTTGCATAAGAAATAGAATATTGGCTCATAATTTTTTTATATTATTTGGGAATAAACTTCGAAAAAAAATTTAAGTTTATTCCAACAAATTTTTGCAAAGTCCACTTACAAATGACAGTGAAGCATACAGATATACTCAATCTCTTGTTTAAAGAAGTGGGAAGAGTCACGCCCATATAAGTAGTTTTAATAATATATTTTACGTGCTTCGACTTCAGCGATTTTCACAATTCGCTTGGCACACACTCTGAGCTCAAAAAAGGCCTTTAAAAGGCATTTTAAAAAGTGGGCCAAAATACGCCCATTAAAATTTAATTTTTTTACTTCACTAATTTTTAAGAAACCTGAAGACGTGGCCGAGTCTTCTCCCCAATTTAAGTAAAATACATAAAATTTTTAGTTTACTTCTCTAAGAACATACGAGTACACCCAAAAAATTAATATGAGTAATTTTGTAATATCAATTAAAATATTTGTAATATCAATTAAAAAATTAATTTAATTTTCTCCAATAAACAATTTGATAATATCAATTAAGTTTTTCCACTCAAACTAATTAAAACAATTAAAAATTTAATTGAATCAATTAAATTCTTAATTGTAAACATTAATTGGTGAATTATTTTTCTGTGTACTCTAATGCTTTTTACCCGACTGCTCGATGCAAAGAAGGTTATTGTGTTTATCAGCCTATGTATGTATGTATGTATGCATGTATGTTTTTTTTTTTATTCATGGGATGAATGGGATGAAATCATCGAAAGACCCTGGCAGTGATGGTGTTTGCCAGGAGTGCGAGACTTTAACACGCTAAAACACTTCTTTAGACTGACCCAAACCTTCCCCGTGGTACTGCCGCAAGGCTTTACATCACGGGGTGGGAATAGGTCCTAGACCTAATCTAACCTAAAGAGATTCTTCTGCGAATCTCTTCTAACCTACGAAGTTCTAATAGAACGAATTTTGCAAAATTACATACACACGTCCAGTTATACAAAGAATTCAACATGGTTGGAACTATGTTGTCCGGCCTAATTCTACGCCCTAAATCTACTTCTAAGCACTCTCTTCTACTATCAAATCGTGGACAGATGAAGAACACATGTTCGGCATCTTCCACGACATTACCATCACAGCTCGGACAAAACGGAATACTGTCATGTCCGAAACGGTACAAGTACGACCTGAAGCAACCATGTCCAGTCAAAAACTGTGTAATATAGTAGTTCAAGTCACCGTGCTTTCTTGATAACCATGTACTGATGTCAGGTATCAGTGAGTAAGTCCATCTTCCCTTATCAGTCGCTGCCCATCGTGCCTGCCACTTACGTAGGCACAAATCTGTCACACCATCCGTACTGTCCGATATCGCCTCTAATTCGATGGGCATCAAACCGGCAATGACAAAAGCTGCCTCGTCGGACACAGTTCGGAATGCGCTACATACTCGCAGGGCGGCCAGCCTATACACAGGGGATATCAGATTCACATACGTAGAATATCTCAGTGAACCTGACCATATAGGGGATGCATATAGGATAATGCTTTTAACTACACTAGAGATCAATTTCCTCTGCAGATATTTTGGACCTCTTGTATTCGGCATGATCCGGGATAGAGCTGAGCAGGTCTTCGATGCTCTGGTACCTATATACTTAAAGTGCTCATGAAAAGATAGACGTGTGTCAATCATGACTACAAGATATTTTAGACATTCCCTGGATTCTATGCTACACGTACCAATATTAAGCCTAATGGTTTCCCTACTTTTCCGACTACTAATCAGAACCGCCTCTGTTTTATGATCAGCTAGAGCTAGACCCATTGACCTGAGCCAAGACCTAACGATCTGAATACTGGCATTTGCAATGGTTTCCGCCTCTAGTAACTCTTTTGCTTCACATACTAACGCTATGTCGTCTGCGAAGCCAACTATCTTTGCCTTCTCAGGTAGATTTAACCTCAATACTCCATCGTACATGACGTTCCACAGTAGTGGGCCAAGTACTGATCCTTGAGGCACCCCGCCAATTATCTGTATGCATGTATGTATATATGTGTGTATGTATGTATGTGTGTTCTTTGCGGCCTTATATAAACCGAACGCATGGACCAATTTTAATGATTCTTGTGTCAATCGATGTGTCTTAATCCCGGAAGTTTCACTAAAGATATGACATTAGTAAAAATTCAATATGGCGGCCAACAGACACCATTTTGTAAATACGAAAAAAATAAGTCGACGAACTATATCAAAATGAGTATCATTCGGCAGGTATTTTAAAACCATCTTATGATTTTTCATTTCGAATAACCGTTTAGGATATTGAACTGTTCAAAGTTGGTCGCAGTCGAGTTTTTTGATTTTTACTTACTACTTATTTTCTTACCTTATCTTATCTTTTATAATGACTGCCTTATTTTATTCATTAAGCAATTTTCTTAGCCACCAACTGTTGGCTTTTACAGCTGTCACTCTTCTTTCCTTAATGTGCTTGATTTGTTGATGGATTTATTGATCACTTGAAGAGTCAACAAAAATTAAAACATAGAGAAGAAGTTTTCTAAAATCTGTATGAGTCGCGTTGTTCACTTAACACCGGTTCGTTGTGCTGTTTACTCACCATTAGTATTTGTTATTATTGTTATTACTATTTAAATTGCACAAGAACAGTATGGCCTTTGCTGCTGCTGCTAAACACTAAGGAAATTAGCTTAAGTTTTAAAAGAGTTTATACAACTTTTTTTTTTTGTAAACATTTTCATCATAAGCACACATTGTTTAAGTTTAGGTTTTATTTCTTTGATTCTATTTGTTAAGAGTAAAAGAGAAAATGCCGCCTTTTGACCAAACCGTGGTAACAACTACTGGTGTAAAACAAACTACCGATTCTGATCACTAGAGATGCATCATTATTGTTTACACAATTATTAGGACAACAAGAACTCTTTTTTTTAACAAAACACTAAATGCTGGAGTATGAAGCAGAAAAAAAACTGCATTACGTTATATCAAACAAATAAATTGAAAATAAGCGGTGTGCTGCGTGTGTTCGTTCGAAATGCCGTCAAACAAAATTTGAGAAAATAAAAAAGAAAAACCTGATGACTTGCCGCATCATCATCGTCATAGTCATCTCATTTTCTAGGCAGCAGTTGTTGTCTTTTGGTTACCCCCGAGTGGTTAAAACTAAAAGGAAAAATATCTTATATTTGTTCATTTATTTTATTCTTGAAAAAAACAAAAAAAATCAAGTCTCAATTGCCTTTAACCATTTGAAGATTGATACCAATTTGGTTGGCTGTCGGCTTGGCTTGCTTGATGCTTTGTTTCAGTCATATTCTTTAAATGTTTATTTCAAATAGTTTCATTCATTTATTTATTATTTTGTTATGAAACAAAATTTTTAGATTATTTTTTTTTTTCTTTTTTTTTTGTAAAGTCACGTCGGAAATTCCTTGTGAAATATTTTTATATATTTTTTTTTTATTTTCTATTTATAGTATGTGGAAAGTGTTAATGGAAAAATAACAAGTGCTAATAGGAAAATAGCCAAATGATTTTGATTTTAGAAGGATTGCAGCAGAGCTATAAAGCATTTGCTAGGAAAACAAAAGACTTAAGGCACGAACTCAAAATGAAATAAATTAAAATGTTTAATTTTTGTTGGGTCCATAAATAAATAATTATTTATTGCTTATAAGCAGCTCAAGATTATAAGGCAAGTTCTTTTTTGATCATGGCAAGCTTAGCAAAAAATTTTATAAAAAAATTCCTAAATTTGTATTTATAACCGACTTCAAAAAAAAGGAGGAGGTTATCAATTCGTCTGTATTTTTTTTTTTTGACACTGTTACCTCAAAAATCTGTGCATTTAAGATTGAATGTAAATAAAAAAAAAATTGGTAAAAAAAAGTAGGCGGAGACACGCTTAAAATTTTTTTATTCTATTTTATGATATTCTACTCATTTGATTACTGCGATATCTAGCAAACACCCTTGGTTCTTGTAATTACACGATTTTAAAGTTTAAAAAATGGGCGGGGCTACGCCCATTAAAATTTATTATTATATTTCACGTGGTTCTGCTAAAGCGATCTTTACGAAACTCCACCACACATCTTAAGCTCCAAAATAGACACAATCCTCAATTTAAAAAATGGGCGGCATCACGCCCATTAAAATTTAATGCTTTATTTTAAGTGGTTTTACTTTACCGATTTTTACAAAACTTAACACTCCCTCTGATCTTTCCAATAGACACAGCATTCTATTAAAAAAAAATGGGCGGAGTCACGCCCATTGAAACTTAGTTTGTTTGGTTTTATTTGGCAGATTTATTTATTAAAGAGTTGTTTATGTTTTATTTTTTTTATTTTTAGATCTTTTTTTATAAAATAAATTCTTAAATTTTTTGTTTTTAATCAAAGAGTTGTTTAAGTTGTTTTTTTTTTATTAACAACCTGTTTCGCTATGTCGGCCAAAAACGTTCCTTTGATAACTTGTTTTGAAAATAATAATAAAATAATTAATTATTGGCAAAATAAGTGTGTAGTCGAACGATCGTTTTCTATTGGACGACTCTCGTGTCGGATATTACCTGTCTCACGAAAGTCCTTAAAGGCGGCCTTGCAGTCCCTGAACCCAGGAATCCTGGAAGCAAGTCCACACCGACCATTCTCATTGTCGCCAGTCTGGGCCTCATTGAACCCGGCTCAGAAAGCCGAAACAAACTGCTTGGCCTCCTCTTTCATTACAAATTCTTTAATGGGCAGAAAATGGAAAAGGACATCTAAAGCCGTCTGAGAAGTGCTTCTTGCTGTGCCCGTTGAACCACATCTGTAGACCTAAGCGGTTTATTTTCTATGGCTTTTTTTCCTCAACGCCTTTCACAACATAGCGTACACAAATGAGGGAACTGGTCCTGCATGCAGATCCCAGCTCTTTCCTTTAGCGTTTCTGCACGTCCAGCAGGCAATTAGTCCCCAGTCTTTTTGAGTATTAACTCTGTAAAAGCAATACGTGGGGCATTATTTTTAATTATATACTTGGTTTACTTTACACTTAAGCTTAGAAAAACCAATTTGATTAATTTAATATACTTTAATGCTTAAACTTAAACCTTTTTTTTATCAGTATAAGCAATTTTCTATAACAATTTCCTTTTTATTCCTGCGAACTATAAAACCAGACAGACTTGAAATCAAATTTAAATTTGCCATGGACTATATCAAATTTCCATCTAAAATAATCATCACTGCTTGTAATAAAAACTTGAAACCAATGACACTAAAATCTTAAAACATTGAACACATTTTCTTATATAATCAAATTCTTTTTAAAATTCTTAACATTAGATACATTTAGTAGTATATCTATGCCTTTCTTTTTTCACACAATTTATTTGTTATTTTTTTTTTATTCGTCTTATTTTGCAATTTTTACGCTTTTTGTACTCTGCAGCCTTAAGTAATGGGAAACAAAATTCTTGAAACATTTAAACACTTTAGCGCCTTTTAAGATTTAATTATACCATTAAATATAAAATAAAAAAATAAAAAACTTAGCTTTGACTTATTTTTATGACTGCAATTAAAATGCTTTAGTTTTTATAGTAATACACCAGGACATGCCCCACAAAACTCTAGCCAGAGAGCTGAGCTGTTAAGTTTATGGACCATTAATGCCAGCTCTCACAAGGGTCAGAAAACTGCAAAACTGCACAAAACAATTATTGTGCAATTTACGCAACAAACAACAAAGTATTAATTTCTTAACACTTTGGCTGATGTTGAGCAAAATGGCAAAACGTAATACACTGCAAGATGAAAGGAAACAGCAGTAAAAAAAGCGCGTGTTATATATGCTGTTAATCACTTAAATGTTTGTTGTTACTTAAGGCCAAATAATGACCACCATCAGGGCACTTTCTGCAAGAACCAACCGGCCATCATCAGTCAGTTGATACACGAAAGACGGACGCAGAGCCAGTCCATTACATTAGTTAAGCAAAATGCTCGTGTTTTTCTAGTTGTGATTTGTAAAAATATCTCAGAAATTATGACATGAGTAGAGGGAAAGAGAGTGTGAGCAGGAGAGATGGAAAGGGGGATGAGCAGGAGCAAAAAGAATCACATAAAACGTTAAACATTTTACTAAATGTTTAATCATTTCCTTGAGCACATTAAGGGCAGTAACGGCAGCCCGTATTTATACATCAATTTTCTTATTTGTTGCTGTTGCTGTTGTTGTTGTTGTTGTTGTTGTCTGTATGCGTCGCTGCGATCCCAAGTGTCCGTTCTAATTGCTACACAATGCATCGACAATTACTCCAATGATGATTTGTCATAACAGTTGCTTCTTGTCGTAGTTTTATAGCATTCAATATTGTAGTCAACGACAGTGGTTCAAAAAAAATGAATGTGGGGAAAAATGTTTGTAGTTGTATTTAATAAATGCAGTAAAGTGCGGTTTTGACTCGCACACATATACATATGTATGTAGTGCCGTACGGGGCTGAAATTTTTTTTGGTTTTTGGAGATATTTTAGTCTTGAAGTTTTTTTAGGGTTGGCGTTTTTTTTGGCGATTTTTTTTAGTATTCACGCTTGCTTTTAGTTATAGCGTTTTTTTCGTGTCGGTGATTTTTTTCGGCTTTTGCCATTTTTATTTTGTTTTTTACAATTAATATTTTTAGTTTTAGCGATTTTTTCCGATCTTTAGACACTTTAATTTTTTGGCGATTTTTTTACTTTTGAAGATTTTTTTTTGCAGTTTAGTGATTAATTTTATTTTTGATGATATTTTTTGGTTTTTGGCGATTTTTGTTTTGTTTTTTCCAATTTATATTTTTATTTTTAGTGATTTTTTTAGTTTTAGCGACTTTTTCTTTATTTGGCAATTATTTTCGTTTTTGGCGATTTTTTTTTAATTATTGAAGTTTATTTTTTATTTTGACGTTTCTTAGATTTTTTAAGATTTTTGGCAAATTTTTTTTTCTTAGACGATTTTTTAGTTTTGGCGTTTTTTTTGGCGACCTTTTGCGGGTTTTTGAGTTTCTTTTTTTGTTTTTTTACAACACATAATTTTGCTTTAAGCGATTTTTATAGTTTGGCGCTTGTTTTCGTGTTGACGAGTTTTTTTTGCATTTTAACAATTTTTTCGATTTTTTGCCAATTTTCGTTTTAGCGGTTTCATAATTTTTTTTGATTTTTGGAATTTTTTTCTGCTGTTTTTTAATTTTAGCGTTTTTTGGTGGGTTTGTTCGGTTTTATGCGATTTTTTCGGCTGTTTTTAAGTTTTATTGATATATTTTGTTTCAGCAATTTTTTCGATTTTTGTAAATTTTTTATAATTTGTTTTTTTTTTTTTGAGACTTTTCAACTTTTGGTGATTTTTTTTTGCCATTTTACCGATTAATTATATTTTTGGTGATATATATATTTCATTTAAGCGTTTTTTTTCGTTTTGGCGGTTTTTCGTTTCAGCATTTTTTTTTTAATCTAGAGATTTTTTAATTTTAGCTTTTTTAAAAATTTCAAGAAATTGCCTCTTACGGTTTCCAAGATACAGCAAGTTATCAAAATCACATTAACCGATAGAATACCCATTAATTTTGATTTTTTTTTTTTAAGTTTCAGTGATAATTGGTGTTGTATGCACAAAAATATACGCTAACATTGATCATTTCAAGTGTCTATAAATAAAATTGTCTGTATATTACATTAGGATTTAAAGATGTTTCGCTTCTCGTTTTAGAACAGCGTTTAATTTTTCAAATGTCATATATATGTATGTTGTTGCAGCGGCCAAAGTTAAGAGTCCATATTCATATTCTGTGTATATTTCAGGTCCGTAGCTTTAGCGGTTTTCGAGAAAACAGCCTGTGCCAGACAGACAGACGGACAGACGGACGGACGGCCGGACAGACTTTCATCGTAGCGAAAACAATAGAATAATATATTTTGTTTATTTTACTTTGCAGTCGTTACACAAGTTTTGTCAAGTAATGCAGGCGGTAATGTGGAAGTTTTTATCAATAGAACTCATTACCAACTTTTTGCTGGGACAGTAATAATATTTGTGTGCAATATTTTCTTCTCGCTACCTCACAAGTGATGTCAAGTAATGCAGGCGGTGGTGGAAGTTTTTCTTATTATAATTCATTACCAATTATTTTGCTAGGAAAGTCTTAATGTAAATATTTCAATATTTTCAATTCTTTGCCCCACTGTCATTTTCAATTTATGTTCTTCTCAAGTACTAATGATGATGCTCTACCGTGGTAATAATTCTTTTAAAGTGCCAAAGATAACTTTAATAAAAAATATTTAATAAAAAACAATGCTCGTAAACAAAGACATAAGAAAATGAAGAAATACAAAAAAAGTTTTTTTTGTTATATCATGGCAAATGCAAGATTGAAATGACCTTTTTTAATAAAACATTTTAATTTCATATTAATCGAAGAAGTTCTCTTCTTTTTTTTTTTTGTTTACTGTTGCTACACACTCCACTTTATGTGTGATAAACAATTAAGGTTATGTAGTGCAATACGAGTATATACATATAAAGTGCAAAAACCGCAATATAATTATGAAATTCTTGAAATTTAATGCTTAGTAATAATGACTTTAAATTGAAATGATGTGAATGGCTATTTAAACATTATTTTTATTTTACTGGCCAACATTGTTTATTTTTTTGTTGTTCTCCCAAACAACCATTTACCGGCACAAATTGCGTGAGATTTGTGTTGATGTAAAGTTACTTACATGTGTGCGTTTGTGTGTGTGTGTGTGTGTGTGCCTGCTTCACTTAAACAATATTTATCTGTACAAATCCTATGTAAAGTGTAATTTTTTGCTGTAAATTCAATTAGTTTACTTGGCATTTTCTGGCTTAAAGGCAATGCGTTCGTTCTCTGTGCTGTTATTATTTTTTCCCCCAGTTTTGTGTGATTTTAGCCATATAAAGAGACCTGAGAGTCTTTCAATATGGCCATAGGTCTAGTAATTAGTTTTTCTTGCCAAAGCGTTGTGGCAAAATATGGCTTTACTGATTTATAGTTTTAAAAACATTTCGTTTTGGCTGTGTGTGTGTGTGTGTGTACAACAATCCATAAACATCATCAACTCATATTTGTGAGAGGGATATCATATGACATTTATGTATGAATGTAAGCTGATTTTTTATTTTTTATTATTTGCAACTTCTCTTGAACGATAAACATAGATATTTAAATGTCAAATGTTGGCCGCAACAATTTGAAAAGACACATGCATAGTGAGAATGAAAACAATAAAGAAAAATGTATTTCGTTATAACAAAAAAAAAAATATTAATATTTCTTGAAAGTTTTTTTTTTTTTTGTTAAAAATTATGAAATTAAAAATAACTCATCAAATATCTTTGAATACAAAATGAAATGTTTAAATGCATATGCCAGCTACTGGAGCTTTTATAGACCATATCGTCGTATATCACAGAATCATATATCGCTCATTTACTCAAACAACGGCATAACTCAAACGAGCCAGTTTGCCAGAAAACGAATTGGGTGAGTTTTTAATTTACACACAAGTTAGTGGGAAAAGAAAATTTAATTTTTCTCTCAAGAGTTGATGGCTAGTGGAGACCCCTAATAAAGATCGAGGATTTGGCATTGTGTGTAACAAAAATTTTTTTAAAAACTTTTTGAAAATGTCTTATTCAAAAATTTACTTCTTTTAAAATGAACTTTGTTAATTAGTATCTTTTAAATGGTACTTTTTTTAACATGTACTTTTCTTAAACGAAACTTTTACAAAAAGTACTTTTTTTAAAAGACTTTTTTGAAAAGTACATTTTTAAAGATACTGTTTTTAAAACGTGCTTTTCTAATAGGTACTTTTCTTTTAAATATACTTATTTTACAAGGTAATTTTTATAAAAGGTACTTTGTTTAAAAGGTAAATTTTTAAAGGCTACTTTTCTTAAAATGCACTTTTGCTAAACGGAACTTTTGTAAAAAGTACTTTTGTTAAAATGTCCTTTTTTAAATGTACTTATTTTAAAAGTTACATTTTTCTTAGGTATTATTTTTAAAAGGTACTTAATACTTTTTTTAAAATCACCTTTTTCAAAAAGTACTTATTTTATAGGGTACTTTTTTTTAAATAATTCCTATTTTAAAACTTACTCTTTTAAAAAGCTACTTGTTTAAAAAGAGGACTTTTTAAGAGTTTTTTGTATAGGTGCTGTCTTAAAAGGCACTTGTGTACCTTGAATGGTACTTTTTTCAAAAAAGTACTTTTTTTAATAAGCCACTATTTCAAGAAAATTTTTTAGAAGTACTTTTTTCAAAGGGTACCTCCTTAAAAGGTATTTTTTTTTTCTAATTGTACTTTCTTGAGGATGTAATTTCATTCACTACTTTTTTGAAAAAAGAACTTTTTCATAAAAGAATTTTTTCAAAAAGGTACTTATTTCAAAAATTTACTTGTTTTCAAAAGGTACTTTTTTATTAAAGATACTTTTTAAAATGGTACTTTTTTCAGAGAAATACCTTTTTCAAAAAGGTACTTCTTTCAAAAAGGTACTTTTTTCAAAAAGTTCCTTTTTTCAAAGAAGGTACTTTTTTCAAAAAGGTACTTTTTTCAGAGATATAATTTTTTCAAAGAGGTACGTTTTCAATAAGGTACTTTTTTCAAAAAGGTCCTTTTTTTCAAAGAAGTTCCTTTTTTCAAAGAAAGTACTTTTTTCAAAAATGTACTTTTTTCAAAAAGGTCCTTTTTTCAAAGAAGGTAATTTTTTCAAAGAAGGTACTTTTTTCAAAAAGGTACTTTTTTCACAGATATAATTTTTTCAAAAAGGTCCTTTTTTCAAAGAAGGTCCTTTTTTCAAAGAAGGTCCTTTTTTCAAAGAAAGTACTTTTTTCAAAAAGGTCCTTTTTTCAAAGAAGGTCCTTTTTTCAAAGAAAGTACTTTTTTCAAAAAGGTACTTTTTTCAGAGATATAATTTTTTCAAAAAGGTACGTTATCAATAAGGTACTTTTTCAAAAAGATACTTTTTAAAAAAGGCCATTTTTTTAAAAAGATAAGTATTTCAAAAAGGTACCTTTTTAAAAATTTATTTTTTTCGAAAAGGTAGTTACTTATTTCAAAGAAGGTACTTTTTTCAGAAACTACACTTTTTAAAAAGGTACTCTTTTCAGAATATCCTTTTTCAGAAAGTACTTTTTTCACAAAGTACTTTTTTCAGAATGTACTTTTTTCAGAAAGTATTTTTTTCAGAATGTACTATTTTCAGTACTTTATATCGGAAAGTACTTACTTTCGAACTCAGTTTCTCAGTATGGGTAAATCTAATATTGCTTTTGCCCACTTTGTATTGAAAATCGTTTTAAAACTAAAACATTCCATTCTTCAAATTTTCCTTAAAATATTTTTAGCTTCGTTCTCATACAGCTCTTGAGTTTTGGGTTGCTTTTGCATCTCAGTCAGTGTTTGTGTGTTTGGCTAAATATGGTCTGGCACGCATTTGTTGTAATATGCAAAAATTGCATATAGAGTGCAAATGTTTATGGATCTTGAACAAACAAAAAAGAACAAAACTACTTACATGTTATTAAAGTTTTGATTTTGGTATTAAAAAACGTGATCATCAGTGAAGAATTTAGAGCTTTCAAATGTGCGATTCTCATAGAAACTTTAAATAAAGGCTAGTGGTAGTAAGTAACGGTTATAAAAAAGTGAAATATGTGTTTGCAGCAAAATATTGGCAAACGTTTATTTGGATTTTGTGAGAATCATTTCACTATTTGCAGTCACATGATAACGTTTTTTTTTTTTTTTTTTTTTTTGTAAATTAAAAACAAATTTAAAATTATTTAAAAGTTGGGGGCCTGAGTGATTTGTTTTGAAACTGCAATACAAATTTGTCCACAATATTAAAGTTTTTGTCTTAACTCTTTTGTTTAAGGCACAATACATTTGTGATGTAAATAAATTTAGATTTCTTGTCATATTTTTATTACCAAAGCATCTGTTTTATTACTTTTGATAATATATTTGTTATTTATTACCTTAAATTCAATACATGTCATTTCCTGTCATATTATTGCCTGAAAGAAGCAAGACCACTGAAAACTCTTAAAATTTTACATATAACCGAAAAATATACATATATGTACATACGTTTATATATTCTTATATAAAATGCCTTTAAATATTTTCATAACTTGTTATGTCTTGCATAATAAAGCAGTTCTTAAAATTAAGTATAATACGAAAATTTTTGTTGTTATTTTATTTTATTTTATTTTATTTTATTTTATTTATTTTTGTTGGTCTGCTGTTTAATACCTTTTTAATAAAGCTTTTAACGTAAATGTATGATATTCATTTAAATTTATTTTTTTCTTATATTATTATTATTGAAATAACAAACCATTGATAAATACATACATACATATGTACTCGTATATATTTTTTCACAGTTATAAAAAAAGGAGAATTTTAAAAGAAAATTCATGCAATAAAGTGCATATCCATACATTCAACATCCACGAAATTTCTGTACAGTGTTTTTTTGTGCCTGACAAAAAGTGCCGACAAATTGACAGGCGTTTGATGAACGAACGCATGCATGCAACATGCTTCATACAACATACTTACCGTACACAAAACAATATGCAACAAATGCAATAAACTTATGTGTATATGAATTTAAACATAATTCTTTTTTATTTCTTTTTGTTTTTTGGTATTTTGTGATATGCATTAAAGCTTTAGAGTGTTATAGTGGGTTCATGCTGGAAATGTTTTATAGAAGTATTAAATATTGGCGGGTTATTGTTTGGGTGAGTGAGTGTGCTGGTCTTTTTTTCTTGTTTTTTTTTTTTTTGGTTAAAGTTCTTTTTAGAAAACCATTGATAAAATTGAAGCGGTAAACTTTAAATGGAAATTTGTTTAAGTCAAAATAACAAGTTTTGCATAAAAATTAAAGCTAAAATAAAAGAAAAGCACAGGTAGAGCTGCTTTTATTTAGTAATATCCGACATGTAAAGAGATCTACTGTAGCGCTACAGATATGATAAACAAATAAAATTAACTGAATGAATCTTTTCTTTTTTTTTGCATTATTAAAACTTTGTATTTTGTGTTTTACTGCACAGTATTTCCTCAATTGTTAGCTTTTGTGGGTCTATTGCAATTGTGAGAAATCCAGTCCATTTAGGACCTGTTGCTCTAAAAATTAACACAAACCCAATACATAAATTATAATATAAGAGCCTGCATAGCTTAACAGTACTGACTGTCTAATCTTATATTTCTCCTTATTGTGCATGGCGTCGTCGATGTCACATCAAGACGACAGTAAATATTGTCACTTTTATACTCTTTGTCGACAACATTTAATTACTCTTAACATGCTTCTTTAATTTACAATCCTTAGAGATTATTAAAAGATTGTCAATAAGAGCCAATTATTTATTATGGTGTAGTGCGTGTGCTCTTCCATATTTTACCCAAATGACCACTAATCTTCTCAAGAAATTTCACCAAAAAAGCATATTTTTCAAAATCGATTATTTCAATTCCCAAAATTATTTGAAAAACGTGATCAATTGGGTCACCTTTAGGACCCTTCAGGGTACCACACCTATATGGTGTAGTGCGTGTGCTCTTCCATATTTTACCCAAATGACCACTAATCTTCTCAAGAAATTTCACCAAAAAAGCATATTTTTCAAAATCGATTATTTCAATTCCCAAAATTATTTGAAAAACGTGATCAATTGGGTCACCTTTAGGACCCTTCAGGGTACCACACCTATATGGTGTAGTCCGTGTACTCTTCCATATTTTACCCAAATGACCACTAATCTTCTCAAGAAATTTCACCAAAAAAGCATATTTTTCAAAATCGATTTTTTCAATTCCCAAAATTATTTGAGAAACGTGATCAATTGGGTCACCTTTAGGACTCTTCAGGGTACCACACCTATATGGTGTAGTGCGTGTCCTCTTCCATATTTTACCCAAATGAGCACTAATCTTCTCACGAAAATTATGTTTTTTTTAAATCTAGTTTATTGTCTCTACCATACATATTTTAACCATCCTATTTTTATAATTTCATAAACTACATTTTATAGAAATTTTTCCAACAAAAAAAAATTATATATCTCGACCGAGTTCCGAGGATTTGGAATCCTAATCCATTTAGCGAATACTGTTAAAGAGCTAACAGTGCTCTGTTATGTGCTTAAAATGCTATGTTAAAAATTTTGGTTCCTGTCTCTGCTAGTTAAATTCGAATTTATCTTCACACAAATTAGAGATTAGTAAAAGATTGTTAATAAGAGCCAATTGTTGCTGATAAAGAGTAGACAAAAGATAATATTTACTGTCGTCGTAATGTGAAGTCGACGACGCCATTCACAATAAGGGTGATTTATTTTTAATATTGTCCCATCCATAACAGCTGAAAAAGCTGAAGCAACACATTTTTTGGACTTCGCTTTTTTATATGAAAATAGATTATTTACGAACGCAAATAATCGAGTTTGGTCGAAAAGTAAAGTATGAAAATTATGTCGCTTAAGCTTTTTTTTGCGGTTATGGCACATTATGTTTACAAGCACCTGTGGAAATTTCCAAAATCACCAGCTGTAAAAAAAAAACTTTTTATAATTTTATTATGCCTATAAAAGTTTCCAATATCTAATTTTATCATTTCTTTCTTTCATATTCAAACTTTTAAACTAATTGTTATGCTTTTGCAGTGTTTAACATTAAAATTAATTAAATTTACGACAGGAAATGTTTAACTACCTGAAATTATTATTGGAAATTCATAATAATGGAAGAAGACAATTTTTTTATTTATATTTTATTATTGCAAATGAACACAAAAGCAACTCAACAAAGTTACATTATTTGAAAGTTTAATTAGAAAGAAGGTACAGCAACTTTGTTAAGAGAATAAGAAACCATTTATTAGGGGAAGTGTGACGTTTATGACAAAAACGTGGCTTATGTTTAATATCTTATTTTGAAAAACACATTTAAAGCTTTTGGAGGGAGTAATTTTTATTAATTTAGCCTATTTAAAAAATATTTAATGAAAATTATTTAAACCAAAAAATTTTTATTAGCAACCTGTTTCCACAAGTCTGGCAGGCGACTCGTCTAGAAAATTTTTACGAAAATCACACATTCATAAAAAGCACTCACTAAATTTTCTACTCAAGTCAACCATCCGCGTTATGAAAACAAGGGTTAGAAATTTGTTTTTAATAAACTGGAACAATTTCTTTCCAACGAAACATGAATATACATGGAAAGTAAATACATGCACGTTCAATAAAAAAATTAGTCAAAAACCACATATTTGATTCTATTAAGCGATCAAATGAATTATATTTAATTTGTTAATGCACTAATAATCATCCCCAATTTTTTTTGATAAAAAAATATTTTACTGAATTAGCAAAATAATACTCGTAATTTGGGGTTATTAGTGCGTTAACAAATGTTGAACTTAATTGTAACAATTCCCAAAAAAAAACACCAACTATATTTTAGTTTTTTTAATTTGATTACTTATAAAATTAGCAAATAAATAAATTAATAAACGAATAATTATTACACACTATATAATTATTCGAATGAAAGGCGAATAAAATAAATATACTATTCCTGAAGTACAAGAATGTTAAAAAAAATGTAAAGCGAAAACAATTTATTTTATTCGAATAATATGATAATCGAGTTATCATAGAAACAACGAATAAAATGAACCGAAATTAATTAATTTCATTTAAGTTTTGTATGTGATCGACCGAATAATGTTTAATCACTTTATAATTATTTGAATTTTTTTAATCGAGTAGTATATTAATGTGCTTAAAATATAATATATGCATCATGGCAAAAAATAATTTAAAAAAAAAACTTTATTTCATACGAGTAATCGAATATCATAAATGCTTATCCTTCGCTTCTTTTTATGTCTACAACTTTTCATAGAAATGACGACAACAAAATTTTAATCGAATAATTGCATATGAAAAAATAATTGCAAGAAATTTTCTTAACCATAGAAATTAATTTTTTTTTCGATTGTACAACGAAAACAATTTTTATAACAAAAAAATTACACAAAAAAAGTTATAGACCAAAAATATTAAAAAAAAATATAATTATGGAATATTTATTAAAATATTCGATTAAATTCTATTCGATTATATCTTTTTATAAATAATTATTGAATAAATTTTAAATCAGCTGTATAATAAAGATAATTAGGCTGAATAAAGACTTTAGAAAGAAGTCGAATAACCACGAAATATTAGCTAAATATTCGAATGGAAAAAAAACAAATTTTATTCGACTAAATTCACATACATACATAAATATATGTATGTATACATCTATATCTATCATATAATCAAAAACCCAAAATACTTATCTGTAAAAATAATTAAATGAATATTAAGCCCCGTCAGGCTCGGTGTAGAAACAACTTCTACAAAATTTTATTCGCATAATAAAATTTATTACACAACATTATTCGATTAATAAAACTTAAAAAAATTATTTTTTTTACTTGAGCATAGGATTAAATGTCAGGCGTATTCACTTAAATTGCGAATAAAATATTTTATTTGAATAATTTTTTTTTTTCAAAAATATCTCGAAGAGAAATTATAAAAAAATAAAAAATTAATTAATTAAAACATCAAAACAACAACATTTTGAAATTTTTTGTTGGAATATTCGAGTAAATTTTATTCGATTAATAAAACAAAAGAAATTTAAAATTTTTTATTTGAACATAGGAAAAAGTGTCAGGCGTATCCACTAAAATGCGAATAAAATATTTTATTCGAATAAAAGGAAAAAAAAATTTAATGCTTCTTATAAAAAACAGTGAAACCTTTTGAAAATATATATTCGAATAATCGAGTAAATTTTATTCGTATATATGTATATTTTTCATAACTAAAACAAAGCTGAAAAACAGCTTATAAGAGTAATTAAAATTAATATATTTTCGTTCAAGATTATAAATTTCTTTCTTTTAATGGATTGAAAAAGTGAAAATGTTTACATTTTTATTCGAATAATCAGGTAAATTTTGTTCGTTTTATTTTATTTTTTTTTTTTTTGCAACGATTTATTTTTAAAAATTGTATTTAAGACAAAAACTGCAAAAAATTAACATTTTAAGCATCGGAGAATATTTTTTTATATTAAATTAAAATATGAAGTGTTTATTCGAAACAAATTCCCTTGTTTAACCGAAACATGATGGCAGCTCCTTATCGGTTGCCTTAAGAGTAATAAATCTATAGTGAATTTGTCATAATTCCTTACTCATCCTTATTGCCATAAATATTTTATCTATGGAGTCATATATTTTGCCATCATTTGTTTTTAGTTCATTTTATAATTCACACTTATTTATTCTTGACAAGTTCGATTTAAAAAATTGCTACCATAAACACCGTGAATGGTTGCTTGTTTTATTTTTTTGTATTTTTGGCTTTTTTTTCCTCTCCACAAGTCTATAGTGTTTCCTTTCTAAAATTAAAAAAAAAATGTCTTTTGACAGCCAAATATGAAACAATGTATGACACACTGGTAAAATTAAAATAAAACAAAGAAGAATGTAGACATACATACGTAAATTTCTTAATAAATAGTTAAGTAAATCATTTTATTATTTTTTATTTATTTGTATTTTATTTAATAAGTGAACAAAAGCTTTAAGGCAAACTATAACTTATTTTTAGAGAGGTGATACAAATATTAAATTGAAAAGAATTGCTTAGAGCAGGTATTTATTTTTTGTTCGCTGTTATTTTGTTTTAAAATTAAGTATGCGACACACATTTAATTTATATAAACCATAATTGGTTCTACTGCTGTTACGCACCTGAATTAAGTTTAAATACTCTTGCAATGTAGACGTAATTGTGTTTTGTATAGTAGAGAAAAAGCAACCCAGTGAAAGATATGGCTCAAAGCAAAAAAATAAGCTAAGCTGTCCATTTTTTTTTAAAATAAAAAATGCAAAATTGGTTCTGTTATGCGTTTTTAAAAAAAAAAATAGAAGAAGTGCCTTCAAATATCTCTGGGTGCAGCACTGGTTATTTCTAGTTACTCTTTAATTTAATTTTTTTCTTTTATATTTTTTTTCGTGCGATCAAAATATTAATTTTGACTTGTTCGCTGGTCATTTTTATTTTATAGAAAAAAAAAATTTTTTTTCCATGCAAACATTTAGTCAATAAGGAAAATAATATGAATGTTTTAATATGGTTAACAAAGTTTTTATTTTGTTTTGTGTAAAATAGATAATAAAAAAAATAAAAATTATATATAATATCAATATGAATTGAAATTTCTGTAACAAAGTGGTTAATGACCTGTTGGTGTCTATTTATATGGATATATGAGCTCATTTCATACAAATTAAATTGAAAACGTTTGCCTTACAATTCAATTGGATTATTGTTTTTTTTTTTAATCCAAATATGGTCGACAATTATTGAGGAAAATTATAATAATAAGGCGTTACATTTTAAACAAATGTTAAAAAAAAAATTACTTTTGTGGTCTACAAAAAAAAACTATATACATATATCTATACATATTTGTTTTTTGCAAAAAACGTGCTAAAATTTTTAATTAATCAGCACACGGCAAGCACAAATTATTTTTCATTGATTTAAAGTACTACAATATAACAATAAGTGGACATTATATTGTGTTATAATACTGTCGTTTTCGACATAAATCATATGACTATATGACATTTTGAACATGTAAATTGGTTCGTAGAACAGTTCTCTCTTGCTTTATTTAAGTAAAGAAAGAAAAGCAATGAAAGAAATTTACTTTGGCCTAGTTATTTAAATGGTCATGTGGGGCATTTTGGCGTAGAAAATTTTTGAATTAAAAAAGTTTATAAGGCAGCACTGTACAACACAGAAAAGAATTATATGATTTCTAAAACTGAATCTAGCAAAAGAAATGATATAGAAAAAAGACCTGATATTTTCGCATTGAAATTTAACTGCGGCGTGACAATAAAGCCATCGTTTTTTTGAATAAATACCAGGATTATGGATAAAAAAAAGTAATTCTGTTTTCCAATCTAGTCTTCTTTGTCCAACGTTTCTTCAATTTTGTTATACCTTTCAACAAATAAGATATGTCAAGGTCATCAAAATTGGTGTTTGTTTAAGAGATAATTTCATTCCATTCCTACATTTCTACATTTTTTGCAGACTCCATTAGGGATTAATTTGTAGTCCAACTCATGAATATTTTTGCCTTAGAAACTGCCCACTTGGGTACCTTTACATTATTCTGGTGGAACAGAACTTTTTGCTGTACCAAATGCGGCTGCAATTTGTTTCAAATCCTTATAAAATTAATCCAATATGTTGCCATAATATTGGTTGTTTTACTCTTTTGAAGGTAGTCAATGTGGATGATACCGCATGCATTCCATAAAACGCTCTCCATGACTTTATTGGCTTGAAAATCCACATGTGCCTTCTTTGGCGCCGATTTAGCTAAAAAATTCACTATTTTGACTGCTGTCTCTAATATGTTGCGGTGGATTTATATTACGACTATGGTTACGAAACTTTGCAAAAACTCATCCATATTGCGGCTGAACAAGGCCAAATACATCTGCAAAATTGTCACACGTTTATGAGCAAACGCGGCACCCATCTCTCAGCAAGAATTCTCATATCGAAATGATCTTACAAAGTCGAAACCTCTGATGCCTATGGCTGCCACAATCTCCTCAAATCACTTGCTATCAGTGGATGTCAAACAAGAAATGAATGTCTCAGCTTGTTCAAATTTTAGCAGGAGTCAACTGACAGCTGCTTGTCGATAAGAGCAGTGTTGCCTTTTCACTTCAAGGACTTACGGGGCCAACTTTTAATATTACATTATCAAAAAAAAAGCATTTTCTGAATTTTGTGTTGAAAAGAAAGTATGGCTGTTAATTTTTTTTTCATTGCTTGATTTTTAAAACGCGAGGTTGTATCATTGCCAGAGCTCAAGGCATGCTCACAGTTTCCCCAAAATCTGTTGCGTAGAATTTTTAAGGACGTGGTCCTACTAACTCTTTTGTAATAAAATCGCTTTGCACGTGTGCTGAGTGGTGTAGGAATCACTTGAATAAAAGAAATTTTTTATTAGTAATAATAATAATTAAGCATATTAATGTGTCATTGGAAATAATTTAATTTTAGTAGAAATTAGTGGGATAGAAGTACTAAAAATTAAGTTTTAAATTTTAATGGGCGTGACCGTATATTCACTTTGTTAACCAAATTAAATTTAATTGGCCGTGGTTTGATACAAGTGCAGATAATTAGGTACACAATTTTAGTGGATATAATTCCTTTCACTGTTCTAGCAATGAGATCGGACTGCAGACAAACCTTTCTATATAAATTAAGACTGACAACAAACATCAAAGTATTTTTTTTTAACAATTAAAAAATAATTTAAGAATATATTATATTTTCAGTCTTTTAGAAAATAATAATTTAAGGAGCCTTTTCCTTTCATTTACTTTAAATATTTATGGAATATCCTTATAATATTTAGAGCATTTTAAGATAAAAAATTAATCATATATTTTTCTTTTTCTTTCAGGTAAGTGCTTTATATGTTCCCTGAATATGAATTACTATATTGAGAAATATCAAGTGAGTTATGCTTTTCTTATTTTAAATATTTGAACATTTTTTTTTTTATTAAAAAAAAAAGAATAATTTGGCCAAAAGGCTTGTAGTTATAAATAAAAAAATTAGTTTTTTATTCTTCTACTTCAACCATCACAGAGATAAGTTTTATATGACAATGAAAGAATTTAGTACGAAAAATAATACATTTATTTATTAATAGACTTTTTTACCCGCGGCTCCGCTCGCTTTGATTTGTTTGAAAAAAAGTACATAAAAACCGGTTTTAAAACTGGTTACATAATTAAACTCGAAACGAAAATTACCCTAACCAGGACAAAAATGTGTTTTTTGGAAAAAATCCGTACAAAATATAAAAAAAAACGCGATACCGAACCGGATAAATAATATTCTTTATTTGACGCTTGATGAAATAATTTTCAAAATCGTTTTAGAGGTTTGCTCGTGAAAGCGTAGCAAACAAACAAATTAATTCACTTTCGCATTTATAAAATTTAGTGAGGATTCGATCGTTTGATATAAAGGATTTTTTTCTAGATATAAAGGATTTTTTTATTCTTAATTTAAATCATTTCGCAATATCGCTGTCATTTTGTACTTCAAGAAAGAAAGAAATAAGACAAGTTTATTTCCAAATTGAATCCCCAAACTCTTTCTACAACAAAAAATTAAAAAGAGAAAAGTTTGTGTTCTAAGTCTTTTGATTGCCCTTACAAATTGATTCCCTCAATTCTATCACTAACGAAAAAAGTGTGTGTCTTAAGTCTTTTAGTTTCCCTTTCAAATTCATTACCTAAATTACTTATTGTCTTTAAAAAAATATTTCTAAGTGCAACTAAAAGCAAAAAAATACAAAAACACATTTTAATCCTTTTGTAAACATATATATATATATATATATATATATATATATATATTTTTTTTTTAAATAAAAATTACTTCCGTCTACACCTTAAACAACTAAGTATTAAAATATTAAATTTTTTAAATACACAAATAAATGATTGCAACGTGATGCATACAAATTTCGAAAATTTCAAAAAAAAAAGGCCCACACACACTTGCTGACCAAATTCTAAAATGTGCATCTCAATAATGAAAGTAAAAGATAATCTTTAACATAACAACTTATTTAAACACATTTAATTCCGCCGGATATAAGTGTATCTATCTTTACCAATAACCATAATTAACATTCGAAATGAAACCATCAATTTATATATTTAGACCGACCGTAAAGCAATTATTTTGGGCCTGATTTCCTAACAAAAAATAAAAAAATAAAAATATTAAAGATTTATATTTATAGCAAATACTTTAACATTTAAAGAAATTCGCACGCCGCCTAAAATAATTGACATCTTGTATGGAGCCGTAGGAAATAAACCTTTCAAATTAAATCAGAGTAAATTGTTTGAATAACACAAGGTGTTGGGCCCAGATTGATGCGGCATGGCAGATTGTACCTGCTACAACTTGTGTGGCATATATATACATGTACATATATTCTTTAGTTTTGTGTGTATTTGTATTAAAAAAACAAGTGCAAAAACCTTAAGATTGAATGAAGATGTTGTGTGTTTTTTTAATTTTTTTTTTTTTTTTGCTTAGCTGCAAAATGAAGTAATTACTTTTAAGCCATTTCTTTGTTGTTAGGGTTTTGCTTTTTATGCTCTTGGAAAGTGTTTAAGTGTTTTGCTTTTCTTTTTTTTATGTAATAAGAAGATTGATTTAAAGGTAATTATTTATAAAATTAAGATGTTACTCGTACTTTGAGTTGAGGTTTTGAGGTTTTTTTAAAAGATTTATTGTTTATTATTATTATGTTTGCCATGCGTGTGGTTTGTATTTTTTTCCAGGACTTTTACAAGAAATCTAATCGAACTGGTCTGTAGTATTAAATAAATTTATATTAAATTCATACATACAAAAAAGTAATATGAATGAGTTTGTAATATTAATTAAAATATTTGTAATATTAATTAAAAAATTAATTAAATTTTCACCTGTAAACAATTTGATAATATCAATTAAGTTTTTCCACTCAAATTAATTAATACAATTAAAAATTTAATTAAATCAATTAAATTATTAATTGAAAACATTAATTGGTGAATACTTTTTTCTGTGTAGAAATTTGTGGGCAGATTTTTTTCTTCAATTATAAATTAATTACATCTAATGCTGAGTACACATCTCGCTGGCATCTGGCACATCTGAAAATATCGGAAATGACAAACGTTGCCACTCTAGTACACACTATAGTATTGTCACAAAATGCCATAGTTTGTACTCGGTATAATATTTGTCGGACAGCGGGCTTCAAGTGTTGATTAAGAGTCTGCTAGGTGAACCGTAGTCCATATTTTTTTCATACATTTTCATTCCTTTTTTTTTGACAAATGCTTGTTATTTTTACTTTATCAAAACGCCCTAAAATAGGTGTTGTTCTTTATATTGCTGAAGTTGTATAGAATTAATTTTTTTATCTGAGATTTTAATTTTTTTTTTTTTGTATAAAAATTTGAAAGTAATTGTTTTAACCCATTACTATTTTAATATTTTTAGGAGCTTTGCTTGCGTTTGGCTCTGAAAAGCCCGGGAAATTTACAATATTTGATTTCTACTTTAATTTAATTTTAATATGTG
The DNA here is from genome assembly GCA_936439885.1 of Nowickia ferox. Lineage (NCBI taxonomy): Eukaryota > Metazoa > Arthropoda > Insecta > Diptera > Tachinidae > Nowickia > Nowickia ferox. Next base: position 17,866,891 of record OW387024.1, on the reverse strand, counting down.
CGAGCGTTTTTTGGTCACTATTTTCTGTTATGTAATTGTTGTTGTTGTTGTTGTTGTTGTTCTTGTTGTACCCGTTCTGGGTAGCATGAAAAGATTTGAAAATTAAATTGAAAATGTATACACAAGATATTTATTTGATGATGTTCATGCTGACGATCACTTAATTTTTTCATTTTTTTTTTTTTTTTAGTTTAAGGTTAAACAATGTTTCCAAGTTTATTTAACTATTTACAATCGGTTGGTTTCTTAATTTAGAATGGTGTTCGAATATTTTGTTGTTGTTATTCCTTTTAATGATGCTTAAGCTCAGGTGTTACTTAGTTGGTTTTTCTTATATTTATTTATTTGCCATTGTTTGTTTGTTATTTTCGAGATAAATTGATGATTTTAGATGGATCTTTTGCTTTAATGAGATTTTGTTCTAAGATCTTGTTAAATTGCGCTGCCACCATCATCAGTGATTGCTGTTACAGTCAGTCATTGTCTAACTTTGTGGCTTAGTAATCGATTTTTGGAGTTTACTTAATTAAAAATGAGAAAAAAAATATATGTAATTTGCAATCGATCGTGCTTTAATCATGAAATAGAAATAAGGAGGTTAATTGAAAAAAAAAACTTAAAAAATAAGAAATATATTTAATTTTTTTATAACACCAACTAAGGAGCTTACCACTACCCTCCAACTACCAGGCTTACTCTATTTCCAGTCAACAGGACACTGAAATGTAAGAAACTATAACATTCCCAATGATGCAATTGCACATACCGTGGGCATCAAAAGAAACTGTACACCTGGCGTCTAATCGCCGCTTTCCATCACTAGCTGATTCAAACACTTCACATCGAATGCCATGATTTTAAACTGAAAAAACGTGATCGAATCAGCTCGTTGTCGAAGGCGAAGATTAGGCCCCTGGTTCTCTTATATAAAAATTTTTATTTCCCCTATAAGATATTTTTCATTAAATTGCACAAATAAAATCTACAATATTTCAACAAGTCTCTAATTGTTGACTTACTTCACATAATTATTAAACCAACACTTAATAAAAACTGTAAGAGAAAATTCAAAAATATAAAATTTTTTTCTTTGAATAGTAAAAAACCAAACACAGCCATACAAAATTCCTGCATTAATTTCAAATCAATTTTCTTCACAGCTTAACGCTTATCGTATTACCAAAAAAAAAAAAAAAGATTACAAGAAACGTAGTGAATTAGAAAAAAAGTACCATCAATATTAAACAGCTGGGTGTAGGCAAGACATCACAAAAAAGCGTTAAAGAGACCAGGCCAGTTTAACAAAAAAACCAGAAGAAAAAACGGCAGCTAGTTAAAAAGCTATTGTCCCACAAAAATATATAAATTTTGTGTTCAAATCAAGCGGAGAAGCAGAATTTATGTATTAAATACAAACAAAAGAAACCTGCTATAAAAAAGATTTATCAGTCCAAGTGAAATCATTTATCATGCTTAATTAAAATAGAAACACGCAATAAAGATGTTAAAACATAAATTAAATTTTTTGATTTCCAAAACTGAAGATGATAAAAATAAAATCAAGCAACATGTTATAAAAAATGCTCATACTATTTATTGTTCGATTAAATGTTTAAGGTGACACTTTGTTACAAATATTTTATTTTGAATTTTTAAAACAAGCTCTCTGCATCTCCGCAGCTTTGAATAAAATAGATTTATTACTGTTTTAATTTTTAGTAAGAACAAAAATAATATAAAATTCCCCGAAATTCATTAAATCTTAATTTGACAAAACAACAGAAAAAACCAAAATTGAATAATTTTAAAAACCACTTTGTGTTCTTTAATTTAGGAATTTCCTTTAATTAACAAAGTGTGATTGGTTTTTTTTTTATAATTTAAACATTAATTCATAAGAATATTTTATATTGTATTTTCTAGATCAATAACTGATTTCCCACTAAAGCAAAATCATTGCAACTATTTACAGTGAACTCATTTCGTATTTATTTAATCGCATTAATTATTGCAATGAAACTTTTTTCTTATTAAAAAAAAATAAACTAAATAAATTAAATTTAAAGCATTAAAGAATTGTTTGTACCCTAAAACTCAAAGAAGAAAAGCATTACGTATAAAATTTCAAATATATAATTATTAAAAAAAAAATTAAACATTAAAGTCTAAAAATAACGTAAAAATAAAAAAAAGATCAAGGGCTCATTTCGTATTCGCACTTTTCTTTTAAGAAAAGTCAACTGCGCCTGTCACAGTAGACTTTTTCTTATGGAAAAGTCAACTGTGCCAGTCACAGTAGACTTTTTCTTATAGAAAAGTCAACTGTGCCAGTCACAGTAGACCTTTTCTTATAGAAAAGTCAACTGTGCCAGTCACAGTAGACCTTTTCTTATAGAAAAGTCAACTGTGCCTGTCACAGTAGACTTTTTCTTATAGAAAAGTCAACTGTGCCTGTACTTCATAAATTTCTAGCTCAATTGTCTTTCTATAAAGCTAAGAGACCGCGAAATACTTCATCATAGTTTAATTCTGTAATCCGCTGATCTACCACTGCCAAGTGTAGCTCAACATTTCAATCAATAGCTCTTAATTAATAGCTTTTATACGATAGACTAAGCAAACTCTCGATAATCTTTTTAATCTGTAAATTAATTCCAGCATACTGTTGCATTAACAATCTTGGCATATCGATTTAGCTTCTAGTGTTGTTGATGTCATTAAAAATAAAAAATAAAATAAACTTTAATTCACACCTTTATTGTTAAACAAAAATTACAGCGAAATTCCAGTAAAAATAACTCGGTTTATTAGAACAAATTTATTAAATTAAAAGCATTTTATTGTAGAGTTAAACACAACATTGTATTGGCGCAATTGTTTGCTCTAAAAGCAGCAGAAATTTATTTAATCTATGCCGTATCTTATACTTGACTGCTGCTAATAAGTTTTGTATTCAGTGGAAAATAATGGGAGTTTGTTTTTATTTTTTGGAATGTGTTTTTCGATATAAAGTTGTCAAGCCGTTTTTATGATGAGAAAAAAACGTTATTTTTTTCTTCAATTTGTAATCATAATTAAGACCACCTGCTGCTATGAAAAATTATTACTATTAATTAGTTTGCAATGTTGTTTAATAAATATTAAATTTCAACAGCTAGAAAGAAAAATAAGTTTAAAAAAAAAAACAAACCAAATGAGTTTCACAAATATTCATGTGTTTATTTGTTAGTAGAAAAGTGTCTGGTGATAAATTTGTTTTATTACAATAATTTTTGTACGAAGATAAAGCAGTTAATTCTTAAAACCTTATAGATCGTTTAACACTCGTACTGTACAACAAATCGTTTTAACTTATTTAAACTTTTCTTTTTAATTAAATTATTTTAACTCTTGTTGCTTAAGTCGTTTGTTTTCTCAGTCTTTGGCTTACGAAACCTACAAAATTCTTATCATTCACACCTTTTTTTCACCATATGCAACTTAAATCTTACTTACAGAAAAACTCTAATTTCTTGCTTTAATCGTGTTAAAATTTAAGTAAAAAAAAGAAGAAAAAAAAATCAAAGAAAATTTGCAATTATAATTTTGCTTTCTAGTACAAAAGCTGTAGTACTCGTACATCGCCTCAACTTTAAAAATAATGTTTAGTTTTGCTGCAGCAAAATGAAAATTTTATATTTTTACTTTTTCTAACTTAAGCATGATATAGAGATTTTAATCTTGTCTAAGGTTATAAGCTTCTTTCACCACGTCTAGTTTATTTCTCATAGTATGTTAGTTAAAACGTTTGTTTTTATTTTATTTTATTTTATTTTTTCTTGTGTTACTGTTACCGATTGACCACTGAACAATTGAATTTTAAACATTTTACAACATGTTAGTGTGGCTGATAGGGGTTTTTAGCTTTTAAAAAATCCTTTTGCATGTGCTTAGGAATAACGCAATGTACTCGTATGTATGTAGGAAAAGTCTTTAAGTTAAACCGCCGCGCCGCCACAACTAATTGGATTTCTTCTCTCTGGGGAGAAAAAAAACTCTAACACACTGTATGTTAGTCTAAATGTTTGAGTACAAAAAATTTACCGAAATCAGTTTAAAAGATGCTTTACTTGCGCTGTTGCGCAACAAAACAATAAATGTTTTAACATTTTTGTTTTTTTATTTTAATATGTGAGACTCTGTTAAAGCTTGGGCTGCATTCATCGAGTTACTACAACGACAAGAGCAAAAGAACTTCAACAACAACAACAACACTGAAATACTTCGAAATCGATAATGTCTTGATCAGCAGCTTTTGAAGTTTTTGTTGTTGGTCACTTATGTATGTTTATTTTGCTATGGTCTTAGAAAAACAGTGGGGCAAAAGAAGAAATAAATTAAAATTGAAACAAATACTATTTTTATCTTTTTAAATTTTTAGCCAAATAATAATTGGCCAAAAATTTTCATTTATTCAAATAATCGCTCCAAGATTTTCAATTAAAATTTTATATTTTGGAAGACAGTTGACCATGCAGGCAATCAAAAAAAAATTAACAAAAAAAAAACACAAATAACTAAATTTTGGCAATAAAAAAAAACAGCTAATGCTTGTCTAAATCGCCAAAAACTGAAAAAATCGCCAAACGAAAAAAACGCTAAAAACTATTAAAACCGCCAATAACCGAAAAAATCCCAAAAACGAAAAGAGGCCTTAAACTTAAATAAATCGCCAAAAACGCCAAATATTAAAATAGCGTCAAAAATAAAAAACCTCAAAAATTAAAAACACACCAGAACTAAAAAAATCGGTAAAACTAAAATAAATCGCCGAAACCCGAAAAATCGTTAAGACGAAAAAAGGGTCAAAATTAGCAATTAATCGAAAAAAACCTCCACAACGAAAAAAGCGCTAAAACTAAAAAAAATCGCTAAATCTAAAATGATTAGCCAAAACCCGAAAAAATCGTCGAAACTAAGAAAATCGACAAAACTAAAATAAATCGCCAAAAACTGAAAAAATCGCTAATACAAAAACACGCCAAAAAACGAAAAAAATCCTAAAAACGAAAAAAGCATTTAAACTTAGAAAAGCACCAAAACTAAAAAAATCGCCAAAAACCGAAAAAAGTGTACCGGTTACTTAAAATTAAAAAAAAAAAAATATCTGCAAAAGGAAACATATTCAATAATATAGGTTAATCGTGTCCGTACGCAACCCTTCGTGTGCGCACTATTATCCATTCCTCGAGAAAATGTTTTTTATTCAATTTTTTTCGAACAGCTTGAACTTTCATAAGCAAATCTAATAGAATAGAATAAATCTAATTGTAAAAATAAAAACTCTTAATCATATTTGTAACTTGAAATAATCATGCCCACTGTGCTACAGAACTCTGTTTAATTGTAATAGTAAAGCAAGGTATTTATTTTTTATTTTTCACTTTACCAAATCTGAAAACATCCTTTAGATGTTGTTGGTATTTATTTGTTTGCGGTTTGTTTTCATTTTGAACAAGATTTGGGTGTTGTAGGTGAAATATAGAAACAAACTTTAAAAAGGCGCGTGCAAAGGGGCAATTAATTTGTATTGTGAACAACCCACTAACATGCACATTCAAGAAAATATGTTTTTTTTCAGAGCCTCCTCTCCACGTTTCTTGGTTTGAGATACATTTTCTTAATGTTTTTCTAAATGTTCTTGGTGCAGTAATAATGTTGCATTTAAAGTGAAAAATTTAATTTATTAAAACAATGTTAAAGTTAATGTTACTCAATGTTAAATGTTTTGTGGCCAAAACAAACAAAAAAAAAACAGATAACACAAATGTTGCGAAATTGTTTTAAAGGTTAATGAGTACAAGTAAAGAGCATTTTAAAATCATGGCAAATATTTTTTTTAAATAACTCTGTTATAGTAGAAATTTTTATGTTTTCTTTAAATGATGTAATTTTCTTAATTTTCTTCCCTTCAATTAACAATTGCATTGTAAGTTTTATTGCTTTATTGAACAAAATTTTGTTGAATACTTTTATCTAAAGCAAGTGTCAATATTAACAAAAATGCATTAATTCTCCATATATTATGACCGTAAATAACTTATAATCGAACATATCAATCTTATGACAACAACATTTCAACATATGCCTTTATATCATCGAAACAAATACCAGCTTAGGAAAAAAGGCTTCTTTTTTTGTGTGCCCACTATCATCTATCAAAGTCAAAACAATAAAGAAATCTTGCCTGACTTTTAGCTCTAGCTCTCTTCCCTCCATTACATAAAACTTTATTTCAAGCCAAATCTTATGCAGTTGCTTGGAAGGAGTCAGACATAGAATGGCCTGCCAAAAAAAGAGAAAATTAAAGAAACCAAGAACCAAGAAAAACGTTTTTCTTTATTTTTGATATAATAGATATGCAAATTTTCTCAATTTAGTTCTTGGCTATAGATAGTTTTGTTTCTAGTATGACAATTTAAAAACACCAATCTTTAAAAGCTAGACTAACAAGAGCATCTAATGCAAAATTTGCATATGAAAGTTGCCCAGCAAACAATTAGTTAACAAAAAAAAAAAACCAATAAAAAGCCAAAAGCGATTGACAGTAACCATACTCTAGCTGAAACAAAATTTTGTATCGAGAGCATAACAATTTTTCTATGCACTTTATTAACATAATGCTTGCTGGGCGGCTATTACCTTCCTTAGAGCTATGGGAAACCTTTTTATATAAGACTTCTTTTCTTTTACATATACATACGAGTAGAAACATATGAAACTATTTTTGCATATATGATGATGAAAATTGCTGCAATTTTCTTCTTGTTAGTGACAAAACCGCCCGCAATTGCTGTCATTTCAAGCAAAATGATGCTGAATATGCGACACATTTCGATCACTGTCAAAGTGTCAGTGAAAACATTTGTGACAATATATTGTATTGTAAATTTACGCAGCATATTTACTACATTTGCTTTAATATATACATACATACTCGTATGTACATATAAATAAAATAAAATTAAAACGAAAAAGAAGAATTTGTTGATTCAAGAACAGTTGCGATAGATAAAAGAGCACAAGCGTGGTAAAAATATTTGCATATAATCATTTACAATGAATGATAATAAAAGTACATTATATCATATCTTTTCCTGTAGGAACTATGAGGAAATCGAAATGTTGCTAAAAAATTTTGCGTTTTGCTAGATCATACTTTTTCCATATTTTTTGCATAAACATAAACTTTTTTTGATAACTAGGAATTTAAGAGTTGATATATTAGTGGGCATATATTTACATATTTTTGGTATACGAGAACAAAGCACCTGTATCAAATTTTGTGTGAAAAACGAAATCAAGTGCGCGGATGCATTCCGAATGTTGACTGTGGCATACGGAGAAGCTACCTTGAACAAGAAGCAACGTTTATCCGTGGTACAAAATGTTCTGAGAAGGTCGAGAAGATGTGAACGACGAAGAGCGTGCCGGACGAACTAGCACTTCAACAACGAACGAAAAAATTGATGAAATGAAGAAAATGGTATTGGCCAATCGTCGAATCACCATTAGAGAAGTTGCTGAGGACCTAGACATATCGATTGGCTCGTGCCATTCGATTTTAATCAATGATTTGGGCATGAGACGGGTCGGCCCAAATCATTTTTTTGTACCAAAATTGCTCAATTTCGACCAAAAATAGCATCGCATGAACATTGCTAATGAGCTGTTGGACTCTGTGCGCGACGACCCAAATTTGCTCCACAGGGTCATAACTGGTGACGAATCGTGGGTTTACCAAACCCAAGCTCAATCATCTCAATGGAAGCTGCCGCACGAACCAAGATAAAAATCGAAGACGAGCCAAAACACGTGCAAGCAAAGCAGCTGTCAACAATTAACTGCACATTCAAAAGCATAAGTGGGGGACATGAGTACCAACATAACGCCACAAAAAATCAAAATTCGAATATACGTCACCCGCTAAAATTCAAAATTCGCGATGCTTTTTGAACACACCTCGTTTTGTATCTACCATTTGAAAAAAAAATTGTATTAGTAACAACCAAAAATTGTTGTTTTATGTTTCATTTGTTTATTTGCGATTTTTTCTAAACTTTGCTATTAATTTTTGATGCATATTTTTGCATATCTAGCAAATTTTCGCATATTTTTTTGGAAAATCATATTTTTTGTATTGTAGTCCCACCTATCAAATTTGTATATCGTTTGTATATTTTGGAACTTCTTTAGAATTTGGTATTAGTTATTGCTGTATATATTTGAATTTATTATTTTTTTGCATATTTTGCATGTTTTTGCATATTTTTGGCTATTTTGCATATTTTTGTATATAATTCATTACTTCTTTATAGTTTGCATGTTAAAATTCCAAGTATACATTTAAGTTGCTTATATATTGCCGAACTGCTTTGGAGTAGTTTTAATAATAAAAATTTTTCTTGTTTTGCAAATTTTCTTATATTTCTTTTTCCCACTTTCTTTATATTATGAAGTATTTTGGCTTTTAAAAGTTTTCTGATAATACTGACTGATTTAGCTTTGATTTAATAGTGATTGTTTTCGCAGTACAATATTTATTAACTTACAATCTTGCATATTTGCTTATTTTGGCATATTTAAATTGCATATTTAAATTGTGCGAAAAATAGTATTTTTGTCATATTTAGACATTAAAGGCATATTGAAGTTGAACCTTATCAAACACTGATTTTGTTTAAAAAAAATCGTCAAAATCAGTTTTTATTTTGTTAAGCAAAATCTAGGGCACTTTTGAGATATTCAAACAAATTTGTTTCAGCATTTTGCTCCTCCTTTCCACATCTCTGGTTTAGTTTATTGAAATACTTTTGCTACTTACATTTTGTGATATATTTGGGCAACTTTTGGCTTTATTTTCTTTTTCCTATAAGAATAAGGTGACCATGTAAAATAAAGACGAAAAAAAATAATAACAAAAGTTCTGATAAAATACGGTCTATATCATAGATAAGCAAAAGGCCGCCCATGGGCACTTCATTATGCTCTTATTTACACGCACTCGTACACACGTACGGAAGAAAACAACGCAATCTCTCATATGCATTCGTTGCCATTTTAGCATTTTCACTGCCAAATCTGGCATTTTCATTAGTTAAAAAGCATTAAACTTTCAAGAAATTCTGCTAAATGCTTTCTGGCAGAATTTGTTGAAAAAAAAAATTGTAGTTTGTTAAAAAAAAATCTTCTGTATAGAGGATTTTTCTCATAAATATACATAACTGTAGTGCAGGCTAAAAGTTCCCTGATAATCTACACTAGCAACAGTGAAATGCGCATATGACCTAACTAACCCCTCAATAATCAATTTCAATGTATTTGTAATTAATATAATATTTTACTGAATAATGCAAGGAACACAACTGGGACGAACGACGATTTTTTCAGTGCAAACTTTCGTCTTAAAAAATAAAACACATTTGTGCATATGAAAATGAATACAACACCGCCGTAGAACGAAATTCGTGCGTGACGAAGTCTGAGATAGATTTATTTCTATTTTGTGTGCCGACGAACGACGAAAAAACATATTTATCTCTCTCTTTTCACACACGAACGCTTATCGACGAATGCGTCGACGTGGTCGAAATTGATCGTTCGTCCCAGTTGTGTTCCTAGCATAAGTAAAACAATATTTTGGAATTATAGTGCGTAAAAAATTTTTAAACGTAATTGTAACATTTCCAAAAAAAAACACTAACTAACTAACTATTTTATATTTGTATGTGCTGTAAAAATACCTGTAAATACTAATAATTTGTATAAACATGAAATTCAAAGCCATTTCAATAATTTTTTCTTTATTTAAATCTGGCATTATACTTTTCTTCTGTAGAACATTTTAGCAGAATTTGTTGACCGATTTAGCATTCTTTCATCATCATTTTCTGGCAACACTGGACACAGCAGACATTTTACTCTCTTTCATTTTATCACTAATACATAAAAAATATGAAGATATATGTGTGGGTCTGACTTTGGTCTATATCTAATATTACACAAGTTTGGTGCAAAACTTTTTTCAAATTTGAAATTTTAGCTGGTCTCCTCCTAACAACATCTATTTCTTCTATACGATTTTTTTTCTTTTGGATCTGTCTTAAAAATAAACCGTGTAAACATAATTTGCATATAATAAGCCAAATCAATGTAAAACCACGTTTTCTTATTCATACTCGTTTAAGCGACTGCAAATAAATATTCTTGGCTTGCTTTAAAGTTTAAACTATTTCAAGTGCTTTCAAGTACTGCAAAAATACATTCAGTACGTAATAACACAATCCAGAGAGAGAGAGAAAAGGGTAAAAACAGGAGGAGTACCATGATAGATAAACATTTTAAGGCTTTCTTAAAAAAAGCTTGTCAATTGTCAATCCCTTACTTATGGAAAGCAGAATATTCGTATACAGCAGGCATGTGTGTATGTATTTATGTATGTATAGGAAAGTATAATTGCACAGAACACTTTAGAGATATTGTCTCATTTTTGTTCAAAATAAAAACTGTTGTCAAACTCAAGTCGATTTGGCCAAGACAGCAAAAAGTGCAGTAAGAAAGACTTTTTGCTAAGCAAAAGCTAACAAAGCTTAACAAATTTTCAACAGTTTTTACGTTTCATCTTTTTGTTTTTTCTTCATTGCTTTGTTTATGGTTTCGTTGGTATAATTTCATTTAATATGGTTCTGTCATTGTTTATGGTCAATTTAAAGGCTTGATTGTGGCTGGTGACTGGTAGTTTTTTTTGATATATATATATTTTTTTTTTGCTGCAATGCTATGGCGGTAAAAATGTCCATGAAGTGTTATCTTTGGTCTCATAAACGCTATTAAGCGGTATTTAAATGCTAATATGGTAAAAGTTAAATAATTGGTCATTGCTGACCTAATTTTGTTAAGCATCAGTCTAATATTTCTCAAGGTTTTATTTTTTTTATCATTAAAAGAGTTTAGTCTAAAAAATGTTTCTATTAAGTTTTTATTTTGATAAAAATTATTGCAGCTATTTTCTCGTTCATACACGCTCACATATCTGAATATATTTTGTTTTAAGAGAACTTATTTAAGCTGTTTGTTTAGTTATGCAAAATCGTGATCGTAAGGCGCAAAAATAAGATCACGTTAAATAGGTTTTTTTTTTTTGTTTTTGGTAATACAATTTTTCCTACACAGTGCCACCGATTTTAAAACAAAAACAACAAAAATCTCTACACGATTTATTTTCGACATTATATAAAGAGGAAAAAAATTACTAGTTGCATAAAACTTAATAGTTTTATTATAAGTAAGTTACTGTAACTTACACTTTATACTTGAGCAATAGAAGAACCTTCAACCCACCAACTCACAATTTAATGAAAATTCTAAATAACGTACATATGTATATATTTTTTCATATGGGGGAGTAAACTGTTGACATCCCTCAAATTGTAAGGCATTATTAGTCGAACACATCGTCTGTGTAGCCTGGGATGCATTAAAATCATAAACTAAATTAATGCCAGCCCATATAAAAATCGTTCAAAACTTTTAAAATAAATAACTACTTAAAGCATTTTTTCTTAAAGAAAATTTTCTAAGACAGCTAGACTCTTTTATAACGAATTTTATTTAAAATGAACTTTTTTCATAAAGTATTTTAAAAACTAGTTTTATAAATATATTATAATAATTTATTCGACCTTTATTATTAATTATATATAAATTTTATTTAAGCTTTAGGTCTTTTGTAATCAATTTACAATTTTATTTATTTTTCCATCTAAAATATACCATGAGATATATTCCTTTTAAAGGTACTTTTTTAAAACAAACTTTTTAGGTACTTTTTTTAATTAATTTTTATGAAGATTCTATTCAAAAAGGGATCTTCTAGATTCTACTTGAATGCCTGCGTGTAGCAGCCACGTAACCATGAAGTGTCTTTCGTAAAAGATACGTTTCTTAAGAGGTACTTTTTTTAAAAGGTACTTTTTTTAAAAGGTACTTTTTTTAAAAGGAACTTTTTTGAAAAGGTACTTTTTTTAAAGGAGTTTTTTAAAGGTACTTTTTTGAAAAGGTTTTTTTTTGAAAAGGTAGTTTTTTTGAAAAGGTACTTTTTTTTAAAACGTGCTTTCTTAAAAAATACTTTTTTTTAACATTTACTTTTTTTAAAACGTACTTTTTTGAAAAGTATTTTTTTAAAAAGGTATATACTTTCCTTAAAAGTAATTTAACTTATGAGGTAGTTTTCTCGAGAGGTACTTTTCTTAAAATGTACTTTTCACAAAAAGTACTTTTCCTTAATAGCTTCTTTTCCTAAAAGGTACTTCTCCTTAAAGACTTTTTTTAAAAGGTACTTTTCTTAAAAGGTACTTTTTTAATAAGTACTTTTCTTAAAAGGTAAATTTTTAAGAGGTACTTTTTTAAAACGTACTGTTTTAAAAGACACTTTTTTTCAAAAGGTACTTTTTTAAAATGAATTTTTTAAAAGATACTTTTTAAAAGGTACTTTTTTTAAAAGGTACTTTTTTTAAAACGGTACTTATTTTAAAAGGTACTCTTTTAAAATGTACTTTTTTTTAAAAGGTACTTTTTTTAAAAGGTACTTTTTATAAAAGTTACTTTATTTATATACTTATTTTAAAAGGTATTTTTTTTAAAACGGTACTTATTTTAAAAGGTACTTTTTTAAAAGGTACTTTTTTTGAAAAAGTACTTTTTTTAATGGTACTTTTTTTAAAAGGTACTTTTTTTTAAAAGGTACTTTTTTTAAAAGGTACTTTTTTAAAAGGTACTTTTCTTAAAAGGTACTTTTTTTAAAGCGGTACTTATTTTAAATGGTACATTTTTAAAACGGTACTTATTTTAAAAGGTACTTTTTTAAAATGTACTTTTTTTTAAAAGGATTTTTTTTAAAAGGTACTTTTTTAAATGCATTTTTTTTAAAAGGAACTTTTTTTTTAAAGGTACTTTTTTAAAAAGGTATCTTTTTTAAGGGGTACTTTTTTGAAGAGTGCTCCTTTTTAAATATATTTTTTTCAAAGATACATTTTTAAGATATTATTCGTAAAATGTATATTTTTAAAAGTTATTCTTTTATAAATTTTAATCCTACATCATAAAGCTGAAAGTGTCATTATAAAGCACTGGAACTGACAACAGTTTGTACTAAACGAAGTCTTTATAAAAGTGGAAAATTAAGAACTTTTTGTTGCTGCAGCCATCCGTTCCATGAGTAGAGTACACTCTATTTTCTTATAATCCCACAATTTATTCTATTCTCTTTACTTGCCAGAACTGAAGGCAAAACTTTTGTAGGTTTTTCCAAGATGTTGTTTACACCACGATCTCAAAAGTAACAACTATGAAGAAATAAAAGCAAACAAAAAATGCTTTAAAAACATCATCATATCGTCATCAAACTTTTCAGCATCATATGTATAAAGATCTTGGAATATTTCTTCACTTTGCTTTCGTTTAGTTATATTTTCGTAAATGTTTTCTAAGCCTAAACATCACTGATGATGATCACACGATATGGCATTTTGGGTTAATAATTTCCATATTGCTAATGTTATGTTACTGTTGTGACCAAACGAACAAAAAAACGAAAAAAATAAAGAAACCAAACATTAGATTTAGCATGTGAGAGTGAGGCGGTAGCGGGGAGATGTTGAGTAAAAAAAAACAAAGGCGATTTCGTGATAATCCATTATTAATGCCAATCAGCATATCTGAAACTACAACGACTGCCACATTTTACCACTTGTAGTTAAGGTTGAGGAGCCAAGAGAAAAAAATGAAACAGCACATACACACACATACGAGTACATACATATTTTGTGCCAAATATATAGTTTAGAAGAAAAGTCTATATGAAAGCTTTTTATACGATTATGCATGTTTGCAAGTAGAAACAATTTTGTTACGAAACAAAGGAACCTTCAAATTTGGTGTTTTATCGTGTGGCGCTTATCTTGGCCAAATAATCTCTTTCTGTGTTGCTTTAAAATTTTTTTTATATTTATTTGTTTCATAAACATTTGCTCTACCAATCGTGGCCAATTGGTTAGATTGTCGCCTACTGGTGTTGATATTTGCATTTACAGTCAAAAATTCAAAAAAACTTTTTTTGTATTTTTTCTTGAAGTCCAATTTTTTTCCTAAGCAAAATCTTGAGAATTTTAAAATTTCTCAAACTTTCTAAGTGTGTGTTCTGTTAGACTTGGCTAATATTTTCGCTTTTGAGTAACTGAGTGTAGAGATATTTGTGTGTGTGTTTGTGTGTGTGAGTGTTGTTTTACCACGGTCGTGGTTCAGGACCTCCCAGTTGTGAGACTTTGTATGGTGGCTTTTGTACTTATTTGGTGGCTACTGTTTTCTAAAGTCTTGTATATTTTTTTTTCTTACAATTTCATGACCTTAAACATAAAAATTTTCATAATTGTTTTGTTTTTTTTTCAACCTTTCATAAAATTTACAAAATTAGTTAGTGCTCATTGTGGATTTTAATAGTCGTGGTTGGAGTAACCAATATTTAAGATTTTTTTTATGTTGTTAATTTGTTTTGTTTTTTTTTTTGTTGGTTTGTTTGGTTTTTCTTTTTGTTTTAAAGCTTTTAGTGTAGCGTTGAGTGCTTAATGTTACTTGAAAGTCAAATGCCGCCTCTTAACTTTATTTGCTTTATAATATGACAGATGACTTGATTTAGTTCGCTAATTCCAGTAGCCCACACGCATCGTTGTGGTTTCTTTGTTTATATTCATTAAGCAAAATGTGGTTAAACATAAGCAATTGCGGTTTAAAAGGATGAGTTATTAGTGATATACGACGAAAAAGAAAAAAGATGGCACTACAGTCCTTTTTCGAAACCTTTTTGACAAACAATATAAAAGCAACAGGCTTGCTACTCAAATAATTACTTTGTAAATATTGTGCTAAAAAATACTGTAGAAAATCGGTACCCTTGCAAAAAAAATATAAAGAATGCTCTTTATAATATGAATAATATAAAAAAAATAGTCTTTGTTGCTACTCAGTTTATTTTAAGAAATTCTAATTTTAACTCGCCTAAATTGATGATTGCATTAAATAATTTTCCATTTGCAAGCATGCATTTGTTTTCTCATTCAAATTATATTAAAAAAAACCATATATAATTTTGATTATGATCAGCAAAATAGAACATGTAATTATTTAATTGAACTAAAATTATGAAAAAATAAAAAATCATGCACAAGCACAAGTTTCTAAGCGCAAACTCATGATTATTTTAATCAATAATAATATAAAATCCCATAACAAACTCAAAACCTAGAATTAAAACTTACTATAAAGAACTTAAACTTGTACCTGCATTTTTCAAATGCGAGTAATTTCAATAAGAATTAGTAAATAATATAATCTATTCAAATAAATATTAAAATAAAAAAATCTAATTATTTGAATAAAATATAAGTACGAGTATACAAAAAAAAAACTAATGAAGATGATCTCATCTGCAAAAAGAGCTCATTTATTTTGCAATAGACTAAATAAAAAAAAAATGCTAAACAACATACTGCAGTCAGAACAAATATAAAATGTGTAAAATATTAAAAAACTTCAATACTTTTTGTTAGCAAATGGTCCGAGTAACATACTCGTATAAGAAGTATGGGTAAACAACTGTTAAGCATGATTTGTGCAAATACTCAAATGCACAAATCATGTTCAATGTTCAATTAAATAAAAATCTTTTAAGAAAGTTCTTTTGGAAACTTGTTTTCGTTTTAATGCAAAATTTTGGTTTTTAAGTCAAATTATGTTTGAAAATCTGTCTATGGAATTACTCCTAGAATTTTGGGACAGCATTTTTCTTATCTCTTTAAAATTAGTTTTTTATAAAAAGACTTCATTGCAAAAAGTTCTATATTTTTTTTTGGGCAAAAAAAATTTGGGACAAAATTTTTTAAAAATTGGGACAAAATTTTTAAGGAACATTTTTTATCATCTTTTTAATAAAAAAAAAATGTATCTCATTTTGTTGCAAACTTTTTTCACAAAAAAATTTGTTCCATTCTTTGACAATTATTTTACATAAAAATGTCTAGTATGAAAACCTTATTTTCAAAAGTAAAAATATTAACTCGCTTTTTAACAAATTTTTCTATAACGAAAAAATTTTTAACAAAATTTAAAAAAAATTTGGGATACAAAATTTCTGGCCAGCATTTATAATGAATAATATAAAAACCTTATTTTCTCTGACGAATTTCAAAAGTTAAAACAACTCACTTTTTAACAAAATTGTCTATAACGAAAAAATTTGGAACAAAATTAAAAAAAAAACTTGGGACACAAATTATGTGACCAGCATTTATAAAAACACAAATAAACTTGTTTACTAAAAGATTTTGACCAACTTAAAAATTGCATAATTTTAAGACAAATTTTTTTCACAAAAATTTTGTCCCATTTGGATACAAATAATTTTTTTTTATAAAACTGCCTAATGTTAAAACCTTATTTCTCTGAAACAAAAAATTTTGCACCATTCTTGAATTTAAAACTTTTCTGTGACCGAGTGTTCCATATTCAAACCAAAATCGCTATCAAATTTTTTCGCCCACTTTAGAACTTTTCCATAAAAAATTTTTAATTTTAATAACAACATTTTTCAATACAAAATGTTTATTGATTTTTCGACAAAATTTTCTCCAGTGAAAAAATGTTGAACAAAACTTTGAAATAAAGTTTGAGATAAAATTTGGGACAAAATTTTAAAACGAAATTTGAGACGAAGTTTTGAGATAAAATTTGGGACGAAATTTTTAAACAAAATTTGGGACAAATTTTTTAAATAAAATTTTGCACAAAATTTTTATATAAAATTTGACACAAAATTTTTATATAAATTTTGGGACAGAATTTTTAAATAAAATTTGACACAAAATTTCAAAATGTTCAAAAAAATTGGGACAAAATTTCAAACAAAATTTGTAATATCATTTTAATTTAATGAAAAAATAAATACAATTTGTCAAAAATGTTTACCAACTTGACGAAGAAGCTTGAAAAAACTTTGTTGCCTCACTTTGTGACAAAAGTTTTTCGTTCGTAGAAAATTCTTACAGATTTTTCGAGTACTGCAGGAAAATAAAAAATAGTTTTTTATACAAAATGTTGTTAACAGCTTTTTTTTCGAAGTTATATAAAATTTTTCGTGATTATGGGAAAATATTAGTTCCATAATTGCAACGAGTTTTATTTTTTTTTTAATTGCCTTGATGAAATCACCAAAGTGATATTTATGTATATAAAAACAAAATTAAAAGTGGTAAATATGTTGTTAATGTTTTTATACAAATTCTTCTCAGACCTTTGCTTACCTTTCCATAACTTTTAGAATTCGTATGAAAAAATTTTGTTTTTGTTTTCAAGTTTGTTTGTTGACGGGATTTAAACAATTATGTAAAGAAATTTTCTGGTATTCAAAGTATGTATTGGCTATAATTTTTTTAGTTTAAGGTTAAAATTATCTCACTTCGTTATTCTGATAAGAAAGATTAAAATTTTCTAAAAGAAATATATATTTTTTTTAATATAAAATTCTCGTTCTGTATAAATGTTTTGCTATAGCAAAAATGATTGTCTATCCAAACTTATTGACATTTTATGACAAAAACTTAGCCACGTTTTGCAGCCATTTATGTATGTGAAATGATTAGTCTCTCTCAAATAATTTTAATTTACTTATTAGTGTTTATTAAATAAAATTATTAGTGCTTGCTTAACACTTAAAAATTTTAAAATGGAAACCTGTTGGCTTTAATATCCAATCTTTTTGTTTTTTTATTATTATTATTTTAATTATTGTTTTGTTAAATAAATCATTAACACTTGCTTTAAAACAAAAATAATAGCAAAATTTCATTCATAAAAATTTGGAATGTATACTAAAATTTGTGTTGTTTTTATTTTTGTTTTGTTAGTTTTATTTTCAGTAAATTAAATTAACACTTGCTTTTGAACATTCATTGAATTGTTTTATTTTCTCATCACTCCTAATAAATGCATATATTTTATTTTATAAATTTGTTAAGCTTAAAAAACAAAAATGCTTGACTTATTTTATACACGCTTAACCAAAAGCCATACACACCCTAATTCCAATAAAATCCGGAAAAAAAGCATGGAAACATTTCCATAATCCCATAACGATTTAGGTGTTTGCATGTGTGTATGGCTTTTAAAATTAGTGCTTTGTTTTTCAAATATATCACAAATAAATGTTATTAAAATTATATTTGAAGTTGAAATAAAAAACTTTAAAACAAAACCATTTAATGGAAAAGTGTTAATTGCTGTAGCAAATAAAGTTTGTATACATACGAATGTAAAACTGAAATGAGATTTTTGGAATAATTTTCAAATATTTGTTCATTCACATGCGATGTATTTAAATGTTTTTTTTTCACAAGGGTAAATGTAAAAGAGAGCTTATTTATAAACGACAGAGAGAGAGAGAGAGAGAGAAAGAGCAGAGTTACAATTTAAGACGGCTTTACCACAGGCAAAGTTTCCTTTGTGAAGTCTTGAGCTTGTAGCAGAGAAGGGAAAAGGATTGCTACACTCAAAATATTATGTAGGTAAATTCGAATGAAAAATCATTTAAAACAATAGTATTTTCAGTTAAAAACCGGATTACTAACATTTCATTTGAATCAAATGAATTTTTCAGTTATTTTTGAATGTTAATTTTTTAACATAAAATTTCAGTAAAAACAAATGTTTTTTCTTTTATTTTAAATTACAAAAAAATAACCTACATACATATAATTTAAAACTACTGTTTTTTAATTTTTTTTTAACAACCTGAAAATAACTCACAAAAACAGTAAAAACGACTGTTGTTTCAATTGTTTTAGCTTACATAAATTTACTACCCAAAACTGTAAAAACAACTGCTTTTTCACTTATATTGACTGACAAAAAATAACCTACCGAATCAATTGAAATTACTGTTTTCTTCATTTATTTTTACTACAATATATTTAACCCCCAAAAAAATAAAGAGTTGCTAAAAACTGTTTTCTATAAATAATTTTTATTTTTTATATAATTTTATGTGCAAAACTTATAATTCCATCAATTGATGCTACAATTATATTGATTTTTTGAAAGTAAATTATAAAATTAAGATAGGTTTTCAATGTATGACATAAATAAAAATTGCGTCTTTCGAATCTAAAAATATAAATAAGATAATTTTTTATATACTGTAATGCTTATAATTTTATAATTACTTTGATCTAAATTATTCCATTTTTCTCTGGCCTCACACCATAAAGATTTCAGTCTCACGTCCTTTAAGTTTAGGTTTATATAAATCGGCAATATATCCTGCAGTTTTTTCCAATTAAGATAAAAACTATTCGTTTTTTCTGGGAAAAGCACTTCAAAATCTATAGAAATCTGAAAAAGAATGTATATGTAATTACTTCAATAAGATAATTTTTCAATATTCCTACAAGTTCAGGTGCAAAATACCTTCTCTTTCTCTTATTGGTAGTATAACTGGTAACATTATTCATTTTATTAAAGCTACTTTTATCGCTTTCATTATTAAAATGAAATATTTTCATATGCTTTCTAAAAGTTTCTAACGATGTAAATTTTTTGGCAAACTCGATACAAGAAAAATTACTAGAACTCGATATATAATGAAGTTTAAAATGAGAAAAAAATTCCTTGTTGGACTTAAAGTAATCTCTACAAACAAAACATTCCGCCATTATTAACGAGCTTTACATTTACCTAAAAATAATAATAATTTAGGTATATTTTATTATGTAATATATATATTTTTAGTAATATATATATTTTTTGTGAGACCCCGCCATACTTTAGTGCTTTTTAGAATCATATGTACATATAAGTATAATATCTGCTTACCTTTTTTTAGTTCTATGATGAATACACAACGAAGAAGCACAACGGGTAGAGAAATATGCAATAGACCTGAATGAAATTTAGTTCAAAAATATGCAATTTTTTTATTCCAAAATATACTTACTTATATATGTATGTATGTCGGAATATACTATGTCTGAACTGGACCAGTCCCTCAATAACTCATAAATTTCTCCTGGAAACATCATTATACATATACATATCCATATATATTTACATACATCTGCATATGTACATATGTATGTATGTATGTATGCACATATACTTATACATATGCACAAACGTAAATGCCATATTAAATACACTTAACTTACGAATTCAAATTTTCTTTTATATTTGGATTTTCTTTTATATAAGTCAATTAACTCTTTGTGTTTTCGCAAAAATGGTTTGATTTTTTTAATTATTAAAGAATTTTTTATTTTTGTTTTTCAAATATTTTTGAAGTTTGTTTCCAAGGAAAATAATACATATACATATGTAAGTAAAACTTAAATGAAAAAACTTCCAAGACAAGAACATTTTTTAAGTTTTACTGAATATGTACATATTTATAAATAATTGATTATATTGACTGCACAGAACATCATTATTTTATTGTGGTTTGTTTATTAAACAACATACACAAATAGTTAAAACAGACATGGCTTGGTAAAATAACTAAATTTTCCTTTAATTTAAACTTTACGGAAAACTTCCTAAATAACTTACATTCAGTTAATGTAAAACTTTTTTGAGTGTAGCTAATTTTTTTCTCTCCTACTAAGTCAAGACTTTGCAAAGTAAACTTTGCGTGTGGGAAAGACGTCTATGTAAATAAGATTGAGTTAAATGCACTACTAATATTTTAATAATCATTATAATCTCTGTATTAATGTACGACTCTAATTAAGGCCTTGTTATATTTTTTTGAGACATAGTTGAAGCTCGCATTAGTTTTTGCCGGCTTGTATATTTTAAAATTTTTACATCAGTATTTGAATTTCTCCTTGAAAGGAGAAATTAAAACAGAAACAAAAAATATATTTTTCCAAAACAAATAATGTTTTTAAACGCTTTAAAATCGTTTTCTTAATGTAAGTATGTATATCGTCCTCAGCAATTGTATATTTTTTAAACCACCATGAAATATTAAAACTCCATCTCTCTTAAGCGATTTGATCGACATGCCATGACCGTTGTTGTGTGTCTGCCGATCATGTGAATTATTTGTTTTCTTCTCTTCTTGAAAGACCAGGCGTCGTACCTTTATTGGCAATCAAACTTATGTTATAATAATGGTAACATTATTTCTTTTTGAACTTAAACTTTCAAAAAAGGAGTAGATGAATATGTGCGCTTAAAAGTTTGCTGTTTGCCAGCCAGCCAACCAGCCAAGGAATAAAAGATAGATGAATATAAAAGTGGGTGTTTATACGGGGCGGTTATGCGAATATAGAGCCAGCATATGATTACAGACTAAGATTACAAAATATTTTGGTTTTTTGTATGTTGCCTTTATAATTTAGTTAACGCGCTGTGTATTGATACTAATGGCAATAAAGCAAAAGTTATACAAATAATGCTGATATATAAAATGATTGAAGTTGAACCACAGCTTAAAGAAATTGCTAAGAATTGAAGGGAACTTCAGGTTTATTATTCCAGCTAAAAGTGTGTGGTATAGAATTTTGAGAAATAAAATCTAATAAAATAAAAGTTCCAGTTGACTATTCATATAAACAATTATTAAGAATAATATAACACGATTTGAATAACTTGTTTCATTTAACATGCGATAATTCTTAAAAAAAACTCGGTTTTGTGCGCTTAGTCGAATAAATAACTTTAACCCATTATACTCGAATATCTGAACTTTAATTCTAAATTTCGATCAAAAAAGCTATTAGACATATTAATTCCATTAGAAGAATGATATTATAATTTTCAGTGAATTATTCGAATAAAAATACTTCCATTTAAAATATTCTAAATATTCGAATAATAAATGTAAGTTCGAATCGACTATTCCCTTAAAAAATTTTCCAGAAGAATTTCATTTAACATTCGATTATTCTTTAAAAAAACACAAATTTTTCTGTGTTCGCTTATTAAAATGAAGAACTTTAATCGAATAAAATGTAAATCTGTAAACTGCGTCTGTTATTTAAATCGCAATTATTTTATATATTTGTTCAATAAAAATACCAAACAAGCCTAAAAGTAAAAATAAAATAATTGTGCTAGTAAAACCTTTTAAGACACTATACAACTTTCTATTCGAATATTCATATAATAAACATTCGAATCGACTATTCACATAAACTTTTTCTCTGAAAAATATATATTATTCGAATAAATTTTTTAATTAACACGTTTTTTGGATAATATTCGCTTAGTCGAATAAAGGATTTTAATCCAATAAAATTCAAACCTGTAAGCCGCGTCTGTTGTTTAAATAACAAATTGTTAATTTATTTATTCAACAAAAATACCAAACAAGCCTTAAAAGTGCAAATAAATAGTTCTGCGAAAACAAACTAGAAAAATACTTTTAATTCGAGTAATCGAGTGACATTAAAGAGCTTTAATCGATTAATCCACGAATCTCTAAAGTGCTTCAGTAGCTGAAATACAAAATTATGAACGAAAGACTACGATAAGGTTTCACTTCAAGCAATCGAATGATATTGCAATTTTTAGAGGATTATTCGAACAAAAAAAATACTCGAATCAAAAATACATATTTTCAAATAACAAAAAATTTTGTAATATTCAAATAAATTTTTCCTCGGGCTGTATAAAGTATTTAATTCGTACAATGTTGAATTAATCGAATAAAAAATTTAATTGCTAAACGAATAAAATTTTTTTTTATTGAATAAACATTTTATAAGAATAATATTTAATTAATGAAATAAAACATATATTTCAATAACAAATAATTAATCGAATAAAACTTTTGAATAATTTTATTCGATTAATATTTAAATAATCGTATAAAATTATTACCAGTTATTACTTAAATTTAACGTCAATTGCAGAAAGTAAAAAATTTCAAAATGAATCGATTAATCGTTGAAAAAAGTAATCTAGTAAACAATTCGAATAAAATAATTTGCAATAATGGAATTATTATTTTTTAATTTGTATACGAATAACACTTTATTAACAAATAACACACAATTAACAATTAATTAATCGAATAACAGTTTTTCTAATTATTTATAACAAATTGTTCGATTTTTATTGCTGAAGTCAACAAGAAAAAATTATTCGAATAATATGTAATTAATCCAATAAGGTTCTTATTTAATTGCAAAATCAGTTGTACTAAGCAATGAATACGAAAAATAATCGAATAATCGATAAATAAATTAAGTTTAGTAAACAATTCGAATAAACAAATTTCCAAAATTATTAATTAATTATTCTTATTAAATTTGATTAATGAAATAAAACATATTATACATATATTCCAATATTAGTGGATTAGTCGAATATTAGTTATTCATATTTTCATTGAAAAAAAGTTTAATAATATGATAATGTAATTTCGTTTGCAAGAAATAATGAATTTGAATAATTAACGATTAATTGATACAAAAACTAGTAGCTAATTCGCATAAAAAAAATATATTCAATTATTAGATTTAAACTTTTTTTTAAATAAAATTTTGTTTGAAATAAAACAAGTATACGGATAACAATTAAATAATCTCATAAAACTTTTTCTAGAAATTTATGATATTTTATGCGAATTCTATTAATATAATCAATAAAAAATTATTCGGATAGTATATAATTATAATATTTTAATCGATTATTATTTAAATATTCAGTTTTAAGGTCCTATGCAAATAATGAAGTTAATAATACCTCTCGAATGAACAAAATATAGAAAGTATGTACACAAATATTCATGGCAATGTCAGTCAGACTGTGCAAGACAGATGTTACAAATGTATTTTATTTATTATTATTGTATTTAAACATTTGATTAATTTTCTTTTGAAAAGTTTTAAAAAATTATTCGAATCAATAAATCTTATAAAATTTCCAAAAAATTTCTGTTCACGCAAATGTCTTTCATAAACAAACTGGTATCTAACGTTAAATATCTCTGTTTTCTGATAACAACATATTGTAGTATTAATTAATTTTAACACTCCTACCAATAAATACTCGTTAATACAAAATTTATTTCTTTACCATATCAAACAATTTTATTTTTTGGGACTCCTTTTTTTCTAAAAACTAGGTTTTTGTTTCACAAAAATCTGCACATAAACCTACCACATTTAGATGCTTATCTGCTGACCATACAAAAAAAAAAAGCAAAGTAACAAAATGCACGTTCTAAGTTTTGACAACACAATAATGTGACAAAAGAAGAATACCAGGAACTAAATGTCAATTATTTGTTATACAACCTCTGTACGAGCTATTGATAGTTTCTAGCCCATTTGCAGTTTATGTGCAATGGGTTGCACCAGTGTTATCAATAGTTTTCGAAGGACAGCAGCAATAGCAGCAGCAAGTAGCAGTTAAAGTACATCAGGAGAGAGAGTAACAACAGTGAGACAAACAGTAGAAATAACAAGCAGCAGTTTTAGATAAAAGTCAAGGGAGCCATAAAAGGCTAGGGTGTTACTTGTGATTAGAAAATATTTTTTGTTAGAAACATTTTCCTTATTTATCGAACAAATCTTTTATACGGTTAATCGAATACATTTTATTCGAATTAAGCACTAAAAATAAAAAAAATAAAATCATAGATTCGTGATAACAAAGCATTTCGCGTCACAAATTTTTTCTAAATATTCGAATAAAATTTTACTCGAATAAATTTCATACGATTATTCCAAATAAGCAGGAATAAAAATAACTGTTTCAGTGATGATATATTTTATGAAAAAAAAAATTTTTTTTTTAATATTTTTCTTAATCATTCCAACTAAAATTTGATTCGAATAATCGAATAAATTTTATATTGTTTTTCGATTTGAGCATTAATTAAAAAAATATTTCAGTGAAAAGAAAATATTTGTTGCTAGAATTTTTTTAAATTATTCGAATACAAATTTTTTTCTGATAATCGAATAAACTATATTCACCTATACGACTTAAGCATGAATAAAAATAAAATTTTTCAAGTGACAGCAAAATATTTTTTGTAAGAAATTTTTTTCATTATTCGAATAAAAATTTTATTCCCATAATTGAGTAAGTTTTACTCGATTTTTTGAATTAAGATTAAGTAAAAATAAAAAAATGTCCTAATGAAAATAAAAATAAAAACAAAAACTAGTTGGAAATTACTTCCTAATTATTCGAATAAAAATTTTATTCATAAAATCAAACGAATTTTATTTATTATTTGGATTAAGCAAAAGCAAAAATAATAAGAGTATGCGAGTGATCATATGTTTTGTGAACAAATACAAGTTTTTTTTCTAAATTATTCGAATAAAAATTTTATTCAGATAGCCGAATAAATTTAATTGGAACAAATAATCGAGCTATTATACTTTTTGTATAAAAAAAAATTTTTTTGGTTTGAAAATTCTATTCGAATAATCGAATAAATTTTATTCAAATGCTTCTAGCAAGCATGAATAAAAGTTAAAAAAAAAAATCTAATGATTATATATTTTGTGTAATATATTTTTTGCTGGAAACTTTTTCGTAATTATTTGAATTAAAAATTTTGTTTTAATAATCGAATTAATTTTAGTCTAATATTTGATTTAAGCATGAGTAAAAATAAAAAAATATTTAAGTGAACACATTGAATTTTTTTATTTATTGGAATAAAATAAATAATCGAATAAAGTTTATTCAATTATTCGAATGAAAGATAAACAAAAATTTAAGATATATGAGTGATAATATTTAATTATATTTTTATATATTTATTCGAATAAATAACCAATAGAAGATTTTATTCGATTAATGACATAACTTTCAACTGCTATTGCTACAAATATTTTCAATTGCTTAGGAACAAAAAACAGTCCATATAAAAAGAATTTTAATCGAATAATCGAATTTATTATTTAAGTTTTCGATTATTCGTAAAATTAACAAACTAACATTTATATTCGAATAATTAACGAATATCAGCATAATTCTTTACGGAGAAAAAAATAAACAATAAATATTAAAAATTTACACCAGTACTCGAATAAATTCGGTTATTTGATTCGATTATTCGAAAAGATAAAAAGGACTTTTATTTATAATAAATTTTTCTAGAAAAAAAACAAAATAAATGTCATAAAAAATCTAAAAGTTGTACTTTCTAAAAAAGATAAGAAATGCTCCTTTGCTAATGGAATAAACTCTTTTCAAGTGATAATCCTTCGACATCACATTTAAATAGTTTAACCACCAGGCGTACCCTTTTTGAAACCACAACAACTACAACAATAATCAACAATCTTGATAAATCTTAAATCAATGCCAAAAACCACACAATTGTCATAAATAAATTTGTTACTCGAGTATTTCAAGATAAAACACACACGTAGTTACAGCATTAGATTCTAAATTGATGCGGTACTATTTTAGAGTCTACCGGAAAACAGCAGCTACACCAACAACAATAGAAAAATTTTAGTAGCCCAGCAGGGCATGTTGACACATTAATTGTTGTCCCCTTTTTATCAGCCAATGTGTGTGTGTATTATTGAATAAAAGGAACATAATGTTTTTTTTTTAATTTTGCCTACGAAAAAAAGGACAAGATTTTTATCTTGAAATTGTATTTGTTGCACATTGCTGGGGCATTGTTATTCTGCGGTTTGACAACATTTGTTCAATAAAACTGAATTAATTTCATTTTCATATTTTAGTATGTGTCTTATCGACATGAAGACATTCAAATCAATTCTGAGTTTTTAGTATTAAAAACTATTGTTTAAATTAAGAACTCAAGGCTAGTTGGTATGCGGGTCTGGCAAACAAGATACTGGTTCTAAATAAGTTCCGTTGCATTTTCTGGAAACTACACATATTAAAATTTCTTATAAAATATTAAATTTTCTACTGCTGTGATTTGTTGCGAAAGATAAACCAATTTAGGTATAATGAATTTATTTCCGATTGTTTTACTTTTGCTAGCAGGGTATTTGTGAATTAATGGAGATGGCCAGAAAAGCGGAACTAACTTAAATTTTGTATTTTATTTTGATTTTGCTTTTGATAGAAGTTAATAATGCAATCGTTTTTTCTAAGTTCCAATTTCTGAACTGCAATAATTAATTTTATTCTCATGGCTTAAGATCACCTTATGTTTAATTTTTTTATTTAAGTATTTTATTTTTATTGAGTATATCCTTACTGAAATATTTAATATAAAAGCTTTTCAGGACCTTGACCTTTATATCCACAAATTTCAATTAACAATTTAGAGTACCTCAAAAGAAACCAGAACAGATACATACAATTCCATAGTATGTTTTAGGCGGTTCACTTTAAGGATGTGACTTTTCGCCATATGTTTTAATTTTCAAATCTAGGTAGCCGCCACAATTATGCTTATAATGCAAGAAAATATTGTTACTATTCGTATAATTTTGCAATTAAGCTACGTACAAAATTTCACCTCAATCGCTGCAAGGACATGCCAAGCGTTCATATATCCTTTATTTTCAATATTAAATTTTTGGCTAAAAATATGAATAAGGAAGCAGCTAGAGTAAGCAAATGTTTTAAAAAAATAAACGTCCAAGCTCTATAGTAACATACACTTTAACCTTCCATACATATTTCATTAAAAAAAAATATATTGAGCAATATTGCGCCCAGAATGCAATGAAACTTTCTAACTATTTGTAGAATATTATAAATAATTTTTTTAAGAAAGTTTCATATAAATTGATGTAATAACAAATTTACCTCCCATATATCCTTTATTTTAAAAACGCAAGTCTTAGCTTTAATTGTAATAAGGATGCAATGATTCACAGTCTTAAATTTGCTCAAGGATGTGCTAATCTTGTGTACATATATCCTTATCTTCAAAAACTAAATTTAAGTTACAATTATGATTCGAATACAAACCAAGTTTCTTACGATGTTGTAATGAAAAACTAGACTTTTCTATAAGAAAAGTGTGCTGTGATGACACACTCAACTCTTCTATGCGAAAAATGTGCTGTGATGACCATGTCAAGTTTTTTTTAAGAAAAATTAGCTCGACTTTTCTATAAGAATATTGTGCTGTAGCTTTTCTATAAATCAGCCGACTTTTCTCTAAGTGTGCTGTGATGACGCAGTCGAATTTGATCTAAAAAAAGTGTGCTATAATGACACAGTCGATTATTCTATAAGAAAAATGTACCGTGATGCCACAGTCGAAGTTTCTATAAGAAAATATATCCTTAATTACAAAAAGTTAAAAAAAATTATATTTACGATACAGAGAAATTCAATGGCTATTGGTAAATTTTGTTTCACTCCCATATATCCTTTTTAGTAAAAATTTGATATCAGCTAACAGTCCTTATCACAAGGTAAAGAAAGCTTGCAACCACTTATGATGTTATTAAATAAAGCTCTGTTATGAGTTTTGCTGAAATCAGTACAAAAAAAAAGAAATGTTTGCCTCCCATATATCCTTGAATTCGAAAATAAAGTCTAAGCAATAATTATTATGATGAGGATACAGTAAAAACTTATAAACATTTCTGAAATCATGTGTAACAGCTAACTGATACAGTAAAATACAATTGGAGCCAGGATATACCCACCAAATATCCTTTAGCTTTAAAACTTGAATTTTTTTTATTAAATTTTTTATTTTTTTAATAACTCCTGTTAGCAAAAAATATGTCCCATGCCACGTATATCTTAAAGAGGCAAGTTAGCTTAATTATAGAACTATATTTCTAGTGTTATATAAATGCTTAATAATGTGTTTAATTAAAAAATGCAATTTGAAGCATAAAAAAAAATTATAAAAAATATAATTAGAAAAACGTGTAACTATTTATAAAAATATGTCACCTGGCTATCAGTCAAATTTTGTTTCAATAGATGCAAGGATAAGCCTGTCTCCCATATATCCTTTATTTCCAAAATCACAGCGATTTGAAAGTAGATGCAAGTTCCCGAATTGTGTCTATGCGTTATCTGGGGAATCTATGCCTAGCAATAATTATAATCAGGAAGCACTAATGAATTGATGCAAATCCCTGAAATTGTCAGTATGAGCTTTTTGGAGAATTTTAGTACAAAAGGTGCGGAAAAATTTCGTATATCCTGAATATCCTTATTCTTAAAAATTATATATATCTTGTAACTATTTATAAAAATATATCCACTAGTTCTCGGGTGGATCAGACTTTTATTGGTGCCAGGACATGCCTAACCCCCATATATCCTTTATTTTGAACTCTCTATTTTACTTACAATTTTCATTATTTATTGATTATTTCTTTTAAAATTATGCAATTAAGATTCCTGGCAACGACTTTTCCAAAGACATTGAAAGGTCCTTGCTACCATTTATTAATGATGACTTGTGTATCACGTCAAATTACACTTACATTTCAAACTTTATGATGTTTTGAAGAATGATTAAAGTTATTTAATACTACATCATTAAAATGTTTGGGAAGAAATATTGCATTATGCACATTTAGATCTATAAATGATTTAAAATTTTTTGCAAAATTGCTTTGAAATTTTTTTAAGGAATTAACTACTTTTCCAAATATTAAAAGAGAAGGATTAGTTAAGGACTTTTAAATAAATACAGATTGTAATAAATATTATTGATTTGTAATTTTCTTGAGTGAATCAATAACCTTCAAGACCCCAAATAATTCTTTTTTATATAGTTTCTTTTTGGTTTACGCAGGCATTGAAGTAGAATCCAGGTAATTCTTAAAAAAATTTCTTTTTAAAAAAAAACTTCTCGACTCTTCTGTGAACGCTTTTCCAAAACAAAACCAGTTCAGTTAACAAATGATAAAATTTATACAAGTTAAAACATTTTACTTATACATACTCGTATATTTCATTTCTCATGATATAATAAATCATTTTGTTAAATTATATCATTCCCAGATAAAATGTGTAACAAAATTTTCAAATTTTCTTTTGTTTATAAAATATTTATAACATTCAGGCATAAAGAAATCAAAAAAAAAATAAAAAAAACCCAAATGAATTTAATTAATACTTTAAAAAAATCATCATAAATACCTTGATTTTATTCAAAAAAAAAAAAAAAGAATTATATAATTCATATAGAATTTTTATATCAAAGAATTTATAACAGCATTAACAGATGCCTGCTGTTGCATCTTTTAAGATCCTTTTTAAATAAAACTTAGAAGCCAAAAAATCTTGCGACTGTGTATTTTTCCCAAATGGGATTTAAATTCATCTGCCTTTTAATGTTCCAGATAACAAAATATCAAAATTTGTTCAGCATTTGTTGGTTTTATGACTTGAAGATGTTTCATTTTATTTTGGTTTTTGTTTAGTTTTTTGTTTTTTCTTTTCTTTTAAACCTTAAGAGCTAATGCTTTACTGTCATTGTGTTTTGGTGGGATCCTTTTTTTTTTGTTTGTGAGTCACGGCCAGTCTCGTTGGTTATAATGATTAATTGCTTTAAATTGAAATAATTTTTTAGGAGTTTTAACGTCCCTTTAAGGCGTTGGTAGTGTTTCCAAAATAATTCGAAATATTTTTTTTAAACAAATTTATATGACTGTTGCTTTGATTTATTATTTATTGTTGAAAAGTGTTCTAAGATTTTTTTTCTATTAGTTTTATTGATTTTTTGCTGCAGCCAAAATGTTGGTGGAACAATTTAATATATAGAACTTTAAATTTAATTAAAAACAAAATTTAGAGCCGTTATAAAAATATATTTTGCAATAATTTTCTTTATGCTATTCTGATCAAAATAAATATAAAAAAATATTAAATTGAAATATAATTTTAATAATATCCTTTTTTTTAGGTTTTCCCACTTCCTTTCATCATGACCGGTAAGGTGAGTACAACAAAACTTTTCTCTTATATTTTATTTAAAAAAAATATATATAAAATTTTGTAAAATTTTTAATAAATTCTGATGACAACCTTGGAGTTGAAAATATTTTTCATAGTATTTTACATAAAATTTCCGAGAACTAAAATTCAGTACATTACCAATATTTTGGTGAAACGCCTTAACTCTTTGAAGGCTGCTTAGTTGATTCCTTTTCACGCAAGGACCAACTAAGACCCAGACAAAGAAAAATTGAAGATGCAAAACGTTTTATAAAAACGTTGTATAAGCACAAAATTAACCCTTAAACGTGTTTTCGATTGTGACAAATTTCTGGCATCTCCAGTTGAATTTCTAATTTCACTTTTTTTCACTCACTTTTTTGTAATAGATTTTGAACTGTATTTCCCGGTTTAAAGGACTTTTTTTTATAAAATTTTCGGAAATTGCAAAGTAAGAGAAAATTTTCGAAGTCAGGTGCTTTGTTTCCCGGTTGTTTTATTTAACCTGAGTTTTCAAAAAAACTAAGGTGGAAAGGTGGAATCGTTATATAAAAATCACAAGTCTAGTACGAAGCTAAATATCCTTTTTATGATTTCATATTCAGTTTTGAAATCTGTTCTTTAAACATTTAAACTTTTTGTGTTTAAAATTTTGTCTCACGTTTTTTTATCATAAAAATTTTCTGGTAATAGAAATTTATATATGCCACCAACAAATTTCTTATTCTAATAAATTAATTTATTCTTATTATATAAATTGTTAAAAGAAAATGTTGCCTGCAATGCTTGCGGCATAATAATTATTTTATGATATTTTTTTTTTTTTTGGTTTGGAATTATTTCTTCTCTCTCTCTCTTTTTAATTTTATTGCTTAAATAAGTTTTATTTACAAGACATTTCCCTTTTGGGTTTAGTGCCTGCTCAAGGGTCATGCCTTTAGATTTTATTATTCCACTTAATTTATGAGTATTTTTAATAAAGTATTTCAATACTTAAATAAATCAGTGCATTGACTTTTTCAATAAGTTACGATCTGATGGTGTCATGTTAGGAATTCTTAAAAAAAAAAACAATCACATTTTATGCGTTTGTTTTTATTAAAAGATTTATGGTAACATAAATTGTATACATACAAAATGTGAGTTAAGATCTTTAAAGTTTTAAAGTGCTGCTACTTGTCAAGAATTAAATTTGTTTATTAAGGTATTATTTATAATTTTAAGTAAGATTGGTTGGCTCTATGAAAGGTTTATTTTGTTTTAAATTTTATTTGGAAAATTTGTTGTCCTTGCGCATGACAAGGCTTGTTAGGAAGCTTGCGCGTTTTAATACGTTTTCAGATTGATTATTTGGTTGGCTTACGAGGCTGCTTAGTATCTACAAGCAATCAAGTAGAATTGTGAGGTTTTTTTTGATAGATACCATTCGACTCGTCCAAGTACTTACCTTTGAAAAAGGTTTGTATTCAATTCTAGATCCATTAAGGCCGCCTGTACTAATCTGTTTTTCCTAGAAATTTAAAAAGCGTAGTGTGCAGTGCCGGGCACTCGCAGGCCAAGTAAGAAACTGTCTCTTCTTAGTCCTGTTCTTGACAGCTGCAGTAGCACAATAGTTTCAAATTTATATAATTTAAATTTAATATAATTGGTACTTTAGTGTGCGTGGTAGAAAGTGAGATCGGATTAGTCAATACTGCGACGGGATATTTTAGTCTAATGGCCCATAGAGCAAAACATTTGCCAAATCGAAACAAAAACATCTACATTTATATCATACTTTCCGAAACAACGTTAAATATCGAAATGAAAACAAAAACTTAATAATAAATGCAGTAAAGAGGGCGTTATTGACTCGCACGCGAAAGGTTCCCTGCGAACACTACATATGTAAAACTAAAATCAACTGTTTTCGATTCTTGACGTTTTTTTTTGTAGTATTAGTGCTTTTTCTTAGTTTTTGGCTTTTTTTTTCGTTTTTTTTTGCGTTTTTTTTTCGTTTTAAATATTTTTTTGGAGTTTTTTTTAGGATTTTGACGTTTGTTTTTTAATTTGGCGTTTTTTTCGTTTCTGGAGATTCTTTAGTTTTGGCGCGTTTTTTCATTTAGGCGATTTTGTCGCTTTTTGACGTTTTTTTTAATTTTAGCGTTGTTTTTCGTTTCTGGGGATTCTTTAGTTTTGGCGCTTTTTTTGTGTTTTGCCGATTTTTTTCGGGTTTTGGAAATTTTTTCGCTTTTTGACGTTTTTTTAATTTAGTGTTTTTTTCGTTTCTGGAGATTCTTTAGTTTTGGCGCGTTTTTTCATTTAGGCGATTTTTTCGCTTATTGACGTTTTTTTTTAATTTTAGCATTGTTTTTCGTTTCTGGGGATTCTTTAGTTTTGGCGCTTTTTGTTTGGCGATTTTTTTCGGGTTTTGACGTTTTTTTTTAATTTTGAATTTTTTTTTGCTGGGGATTTTTTAGTTTTGGCGTTGTTTATCGTTTCTGGGGATTGTTTAGATTTGGCGCTTTTTTCGTTTTGGCGACTTTTTCGGTTTTTTATGTTATTTTCATTTTGGCGTTGTTTTCCGTTTCTGGTGATTCTACAGTTTTACCTTTTTTTTCGTTTTAGCTATTTTTTCGGTTTTTGCCGCTTTATTTGGTTTTTTACGTTTTTTTCATTTTGGCGTTTTTTTTTCTGGGAATTTTTTTATTTTTAGCGCGTTTTTTCGTTTTTGGCAAACTTTTGTTTTGTTTTTTTTTCGTTTTTTCAATTTTTGCATTTTTCTTTTTTGGCGTTTTTTGTTCTGGCGACTTATTTTTAGTTTTAGGATTTTTTTTTAGATTTAGCGTTTTTGAAAATTTCAAGAGTTTGCCTCTAATGGTTTCAGCAAGTTGTCAAGATTACATAGTAAAGATTACATTAACTGATAGAATAATATTTAATATAGATTTCTTTTTTTTAATTTCGATGTTGATCAGTGTAGTCTTCATTTTTTTGTTGTAGTCTGTAACGGACAGACAGACATCGTAGCGAAAATCGTAATTTTTGTCTATACATTTTGTCGCTTGCAATAACGATTTGTGGTTATCCAACTTATTTTTAACGATAGGACGCAGCTGATATTTTCTGTTGATTTTTGTCGATAAAATTATCAGCACATAAATTATTGTCGCTTAAATAAGGACACAGCTGGCATTAACCCTCAGTGAATATCGTTAAAAATGGTACTGAATAGCAAATTCGATAAATGTTCGTTATAATTGCTGCACATAACAGAGAACTGTTAGTTAGTTAACAGTAGTTGCGGAGTGAATTAGGAGTCTGAAACCTTGGAAATGGTATAAGATATAAGAATTGAAAAATTTAGTGGAGATTTTGGTGATATATGCTATTACACACTTACTACACTTACTACACTGCATATGTATGTTTATAAGCGGAGCTGCCTCGAGGGTCCTTAAGATGACACAGTTAAACACTTTTCTGAAATAATTTTTATAGGCCTGCAATTTAAGCCGCCTTAAGTTCTGAAAATGTAAAAGTTTTTATTCGCTGAATATACATTTCCTTGCAACATATCGCATCTGCCTAATAGTATAAGCAATTCCCTTATGTCACTTACTCTAATTTATGAACTTTTCTTATAGTATCTATCTTGCAACCAAAAAGTAAACAGTTTTTTCTTTTTGATCCCAATTTTTGAAATATTACTATGTCATCCATTTGAAGTGTTTTTCTTAATTAGATGATGTTTTTTCTTGTCTTAGCTTAGCAAACAAACCAGAAAAAACAAGAATCCAAGAGTCCAATATTCAAATTTTGCTACCGCTCACTGCATTCACAACACCCTTTAACCCCTTTCATTTGATTTTTTCACAAATAAAATTTATATGAAAATGACTTTTATGACTTTGAAGAAAAGAAAAAAAAATATTTTATTGCTAAATTTATTTTCCATAACAAATTCTTGTGGTTTCTTGACACTTTGACCACTTTTCTTTATTGCTCAACAGACAACACACAAAACAACCCTTCGGCTGCACTGATAATTTTAACAGCCCGAAAAAGTGTAAAGTTACTGGTAGACATTGACAATGAACTGAAACCTTTGATAACTTAATTATAATAATATGAAGAAAGAAAGAGAAACACATTTTTCTTGATTAAGCCAGCCATTAATTAAAATAATTCTATTTTATTGCCAAAAGGTAGAACGAATTGTTTTTGTTTTTAATCCTTTAACATTCGCTATTGTAAAAATCTTTGTCTATTTAAAGAGTCTTTAGTGTCTGGATGGAATGGAATACACATTCTCTCACTGTATATTTATACAAAAGCAATAGAAATGAGTTCAAGGCAGTTATTAGATGTTTTGTAGTAAAGGAAGTGGTGCCAGTAAAGGAAGCAAAAGTCAGAAGTAACAGAAGTAGTAGTAAACTAATGTGATAAATGTCAATTTCCTGCTTTAAAATTTGTCACGCACTTAATGTCTTTCTATCATCTATCCTGGTTGATGGCTTCATTTCATAATGAGCAGTAGTTTTATTTAATGACTTAAAAAACGTTATACAATTGTAAATTGAAAAAAATCCTTTTAGTTGCACACGATTTAAGACTTTATTATGAATTCAACTAATACAAAATTATCAAAATTTTAAAGAAAAGCAAAACTACCAGAGCAATTGTTTAAATAGTATAAATGAGAAAAAGGTGTTCTGAATTTTATGCTAGATTTAAGTTTTACACTATTTGACGATAAAAATATTAATCCGGAATAATCGGCCTCAAGTTCAGTATTTTCAACTCTTATAGAATCAAATACTTTTATTTATTAATGAGTTTCTCTAAAGAAGATAAGAAAAATTAACTAGACTTAGCTGGCAGAAATGCTGACTTTTTTTCTGTACGAGATTGCACAGTAGTCGTTTGCATCTTTTTTTGTGAAGGTGAAAAGCAACCCTATTGTTGTTTGTTTTCGCTACAATGTCCATCCGTTCGCCTGTCTGTCTGTCACAGGCTGTTTTCTGAACAACCGTAAGAGCTACGAACCTGAAATATTCACAAAACATGTAAAACTTTGGACGCTACAACAACAATTCATATGACAGTTAAAAACTAAAGGGTGTTCTAAAGCGAGCCACGGAGAATGTTGAAAACCCAATATAATATACAGAATATATATAGACACTTGAAATGTTGAAAGTTAGTGCATTTTTATGTAAACTACACCAATTAAAAATCGCTTAAACTTAAATAAATCAGCAAAAACCAAAAAAAAAACGTCAAAAATTAAAAAACGTCAAAAATTGGAAAAAAAATCCCGAAGATGAAAAAAGCACTACAACTAAAAAAAATCGGTAAAAATAACATAAATCGTCAAAAACCAAAAAAATCGCCAAAACGAAAAAATCGCCAGAACTTAAAAACAATCGAACAAAATCGCCAAAAACCAAAAAAAAAATTCCGAAACGAAAAAAAGCGCCAAAACTAAAAATCGCTAAACCTAAAATAAATCGTTAAAAATCGAAAAACGCCAAACATTAAAAACACGTCACAAATAAAAAAAATCCAAAATATGAAAAAAGCACCAATACTAAAAAAATCGATAAATCGTAAAACTCGCCAAAACTAAAAAGCGCCATCACTACAAAAAATCGCGTAAACTTAAGCAACATAAATAAAATAAATCGCCAAAACCTTAATAAATCGCCAAAAACGTTAAAAATTAAAAAAAAACTTCAAAAATTAAAAATCAAAAACGAAAAAAGCACCAAAACTAAAAAATTGAATAAAACTAAAATAAATCGCCAAAAACCGAAAAACGCCAAAAATTACATAAAAGTCAAAAATAACAAAAGAAAAATCCAAAAAATTAATAAAGCACCAACACCAAATAGTTGCTAAAACTTCAGTAAACTAAAACATTCGCCAAACTAAAAAAGGCGCCAAAACTTAAAAACAATCAAAAAAATTGCTTAAACGAAAAAAGCGCAAAACTAAAATAAATCGCTAAAACTTTAGTAAATCGCTAAAATTCGGAAAAACGTAAAAATTTAAAAACATCAAAAATGGGGAAAAATCCCCAAAATGAAAAAAGCAAAAACAAAGAAAACCGATAAAACTAAAATAAACCGCCAAAAGTTGAAAAAATCTTTAAAAGCGAATAAAGCGCCAAAAATTACAAACAATCGAAAAAAATCCCCACGACGAAAAAAAAATGCTAAAACTAAAAACAAAATCGCTAAAACTAAAATAAATCGCCGAAAATCAATCGCTAAAACTAAAATAAATCACCAAAAACCAAAAAGAAAATCGCCGAAAACGAAAAAAAGGTCAAAATTAAAAAAACGCCAAAAAACAAAAAAAAATACCAAAAACGAAAAAATCGCCAAAACTATGAAAAGCACCAAAACTTAAAAATCTCCAAAAACCGAAAAAATGTTTACCATGTATTTAAAATTAAACAAAAAACGTCTTCTTTGTATAATTTTTTTTTCCTTTTGTTTGTTACTAAAGCGACCTTCTTTATTTGTATAAAATAATTTTTTTTATATTTTTCCTACTAAATTTTCGGGCTTTCAAGGTCCTTTTCTTCCTCCCCCGTCCAAATAAAAGACTATTAATTCATTTCCAAATCCTACGTTTCGTTGGTATTTCCCAACTTCTTCAGGGATTATTTATTAATATCTGGCAAATTTTGATAATCTTCTTATAAAAACAATTTTACATTTCGAAAAATATCACAGTTTTGTATGTGTAAAGGGTGCGAATCACAAACACAAAATTTAATAAATTAAAAAATTAAAAAATGTAAAATTACAAACTAAAATATCACAGCCGGTTTATTGTTCTTTAAATCGTCCTTATTAAACTAAACTTTAACTTTAATAAGGACGATTTAAAGAACAATAAACCGGCTGTGATATTTTAGTTTGTAATTTTACATTTTTTAATTTTTTAATTTATTAAATTTTGTGTTTGTGATTCGCACCCTTTACACATACAAAACTGTGATATTTTTCGAAATGTAAAATTGTTTTTATAAGAAGATTATCAAAATTTGCCAGATATTAATAAATAATCCCTGAAGAAGTTGGGAAATACCAACGAAACGTAGGATTTGGAAATGAATTAATAGTCTTTTATTTGGACGGGGGAGGAAGAAAAGGACCTTGAAAGCCCGAAAATTTAGTAGGAAAAATATAAAAAAAACGTCTTCATCAGGTAAGATATTCGATTATATATGCTAAAGTTCGTGTAGTATACGAGTGTTCGCATGGAACCCTTTGTGTGCGAGTCAAAGTCACACTCTACCGAATTTATTTATATATATTTTTTTAATTTTTCCACCGATTTTTTTCAGTATATTTTTTCGATTTTTTTTATAACGAAGGTTCTTAGAGCACAATCGCCCGCGTCGAGTCCTTTCCAATTAGCAAATGTGAATGTAGTAATGGGAATTGAAAGTTTTTAAAAAAAACTGGTGCAATCTCAAACATTTAGAATTTTTTTGTTTAACAGTAAAAATTTAAAAAAAAACTGATGCTTCCAAGATGATTTGTCAATTTTTCTCTTTTTATCTCCTCCAATTAGTTTTGTTGCATTTCGACACAAATTTTAAACGCCATCAAACACTAATCATCATAATTTCACTTCATGGCCGCAAACATTAAGACAATTTCTCACAAATAACGTTTAAATAAAACGAATAGAAAAATCTGGTTAAATGAAGAGAGACAGAGGGAAAAAAATCACATTCTACCGTTTAATAATACGCCTTCAGTTTTTCATAAATTTTCTTGTTATTCTACTTATTCCTTTGGCGCAATAGACATTTATTTATCCAATTATATCTAGACATATTAGTTGTTTTTATTTTTTTTTTGTGTGTGTGAAGACCATAATCATTTTTCATAATTCTACTCAAATTACATGGTATTTTGTAAATATGAGGCTGTAGTGAAACAACCATTATTTATAAAATTTTAAAACAATTATTAATTATGAAATTTATAGCAAATGATAATGATAACTGGAAAAACAAGATAGTCGGATTAAAGAAAAAAATATCTATTTTAAAAAATAGTGAAAAATATAAAAATAAAAATCATAATAATAGTAATACAAACCAGAAAGCAACACCTTTTTGGTGGACACAAACATGTGCGAGCCGTGAGTTGTGGGCAAACAGTAGGGGGCTAAGAATGACAACGAGTACGAATTGACTGCAAAAGAATTACGGGAAAAAATATTATTATACTCGTACATACATACATATGTATATCACTTAAGAATTCTAGTAAAAGTTTGAAAAGATTGAAAGTCCTGGCAAACATTAACTACAAGAGCAACTGTAAAAGTAGTTTTTTTTTAAACAAACTGCTAATTTTTGGCTCCTCACTGTATCACTTCATATTAAGCCACGTAACTAAATTTTTAGTTTTAACAGACGCCAGTAATCTTATATACACGTATATATATATATATATATATATATATATATATATATATATATATATATATATATATAAAACTATTATTTATAAAAAAAATAATAAATAAATATTCTCTTCAACATCTTATTGATTTTTATCAAAAAATTTTATTTTTTTTTTCATATAATTTCCTGGACTGTTTTTTTAAAGAACACATTTATGAAAAAAAATCTTTAGTTCCTCATTATTATTTTTTTCTAAATGAAATTTAAGCATTTAAATTACAATAATCGTAATGAAACCTAAGTTCTTTGCCAGTCTTCTTAATGAGTGTTTAAGCAACAAAAGAAGTTCAACTTTATGCTGATGATAAGCGCTGACCAAGATGTAGAAGGTGATGATGGCGACTGAAGACAGAGTATCGCAAAAGATGCCAATCAATTCAAATATATATATACATAATGATGTTGTGCTCTGTAGATTATTTGTTAATAAAATATTGACCACAACACACACAAAAACGAGAGTTCTGTTAAAAGTTATAAAATTAAAGCAAAATTTTAACCTTGCAACGGAAAAAGAATTTATGTCACATGGAAAACAACACAACATTTTTACGTACCGTAGTCTGCTTTCTAGCGGTCGATCTTAGTAGAAAATTTTTGTGAAAAGTACAAATATTTTTGAGTGATTTTCTCACAAGTTTTCTAGACCAGTCAGTCACCTGATTGATTTGTGGAAAGTGGATGTTAGTCTTAAGTTGTCTTCATAGAAATTGATTTTTGTGAAACCCCGATCCTCGCATTAGTGATTTTTTTCTTATAAAGCATATCTGAGAATGAGAGAATTGACTGTACATAGATAAAATCATATCAAAGTTAAGAAACATTTTAAATTTTTCGATAATCTACGCATGTCCTTGCCTACCTGCCATATGTCCTTTATTTGAAAAAATTTAGTATACTCTATAATTATGGTCAGAACTCAGCAAATAGTGATTACACCTAAAACTATACTTAGTCACTGTTAAGACCAATATCGTTGCAATCGGAGCGATTTAGTGGCACAAATATTCTCAATTATCTCTGAAAGCATATAACTATAAGCTACATAGCTATTGTCGTTATAATCGGTGCAAGGATGTGCTTAATCCCGTATATCCTTATTTTCAAAAATGTATCTTCAGCTGCAGTAATAATAATGAAAAAGAGAAAATGCATATCATTGGTATAGCTTTAGCTTTCAGGCAAATTTCATTTCAATAGACGCAAGGACATGTACACCTCCCATATATCCTTAATGCTAAAAACTAAATATAGGCTATATAAATCATTAAAGTGTAATCTGCAAATATTAAAGCACCTAAGTTCTGTGTTCAATATAATTTTAATAGGTACAAGGATACTCCTAGCTGCCATATATCCTTAAATTTAAAAAATTTTTGTAGCAGCTCTAATTATGTTCAGACTGCAACTAAACTGAGTAAATAATTCTAAAATTTTGCTTCAAAGCTTCCTGGTAAATTTTATTTCAATCGAAGCAAGGATATGTCAAGCTGCCACGTATCCTTATTAATTAAAATTAAGCAACAGCTGTAATTATAAACAGAAAGTGAAAAAATTCTCTTAGATTCTTTGAAAATAAAGAGTTAAGTTGTTTATAAAATGTAAAATTTTTTTCACGATATACATACCTGACATATATCCTTAATGTAAAAAATTTAATTTTTACCAAGTATTGGTTTTAACAAGCCGCAGCAAATCGCTGACTGTTTATCGAATGATGCAATTAAGTTGCCTGATAAATTTTATGTGAATCGACTTTACGGATATGCCTATCTGCCATATATCCTTAATTTTAAATATTGAGTTTTATCTGAAATTAAGCAAAATTTACTTTGTATTTCTACTATAACAAGATAAAACTGTTTGGTAAATTTTAAATTTAATCGGTGCAAGGATATGTCTACCTGCCAAATATCCTTTACATTAATTATCAAATTTAAACTTTAAAAATGATGTGATATTAAACAAAAATTAATTACTATTCGTAGAATCACAGAGCTAAAGTGCCAGGTAAATTTGAACGTAATCGGAGCAAGGATATGTCTACTTGCCATATATCCTTTTTTTCAAAAAATTTTATTTTTAGCTTAAGTAGCTAGCAAGACTATTTATTTATTTTTCAAATTATGCAATAAAGTTTTTTCTAAGTTTGAATCTCATCGGCGCAAGGATATGACTACTTGCCATATATCCTTAAGTTTAAATATTAAGATTTTAGCTGTAAAAGTGAAATCAAACAAAACTTACTTACCATTAATAGAATCACAGGGTTAATCAGTCTGATAATTTTAAATTTAATCGGTGCAAGGATATGTCTACCTGTCATATATCCTTTACATTAAATATTAAACTTAAACTTTAAAAATGATATGAAATTAAGCAAAAATTACTTTCTTACTATTCGTAGAATCGCAGGGCTAAGGTGCCAGGTAAATTTGAATTTAATCGGAGCAAGGATATGTCTACTTGCCATATATCCTTTTTTCAAAAAATTCTATTTTTAGCTTAAATTATGATTTCAAGCCATCAAGATAGTTTATTTATTTTTTATAATGACATAATTTAGTGTTTTTCTAAGTTTTACCTGAACAGTTAAAAGAATGTACAAAATTTTCTAAAGTGGAATTTGGTCTTAAAGTAAAAAATATTATTTTTTAAGGTTAATTTTAATAACAAAAAACCTCAAAACTAATTTTTTTTCACAATGATGAAATCGTTTTAATTGGCCACATATTCCAAAAAATAAAAATAAAAAAATACCAACTTGAGAAGTAAGAAAACCATCTTATCGATTTTATTATCTTAATAAAATGTTATGGTTTACAAAATAAAATTCAAATCGTCAATCTTATTATAATAACTTTTCAACTAAGATATCAAAAACATTCAGGCAGGTCTATCTCTCTTTATTATTTATGTTTTTTTTTTGTGTAAATGTATATGAATGTCTGTCTACACTTGCAGACAAAACTGTCTGTAACTCATAATTCATTAATGTTAAGGCATTTGAGCAAGCAGAGAAGTTGTTGTGCTAAAGAAA
Source organism: Nowickia ferox (assembly GCA_936439885.1). Lineage (NCBI taxonomy): Eukaryota > Metazoa > Arthropoda > Insecta > Diptera > Tachinidae > Nowickia > Nowickia ferox. Next base: position 17,824,406 of record OW387024.1, on the reverse strand, counting down.
ACTCCTCTAACTTCTACTGCTGCTGTTGCTGTTGGCTGATTGACTTCGAAATCGAATGATTAAATGTTAATTAAATGTTTTACATAAACCCCTACCAATAATAGTAATAATATTTACATTTAATTGGGATTTAAATAACTTCGACATCATTATAAAATTCCAGTTAATGTCGTTCATGATGATGATGTTGTTTTTGTTTTGTTTGTGGTCATCATAATTTTCAATTTAATTACTTATGTCGCCTAGTTTTTTTTCCTCTCCGCTTTTCGTATGCTTGAACAAAACTTCGTATGTTGGCGTTTTTGTTTATTGATGGGGGGTCCTCCTAGTTGATTCCTTTCCAAGCTGAAATTTTTTAAACGATTTTGGCTTCGTGCTCTGCTGTTGGAGATGGTTTGTTTTGTGTTTTCTGAAAGTTAATTTTATGTTTTATCACCAATTTATGTGGTCACATAAACATCTGATACATTATGTTTGAGTTTGTTTTATTTTAATTTTTTTTTTTTTTGGTTTGCTGCTCATTCCAAAACAACATTTTATTAACCATAAACAATTAAGACAAAATGCAAAAACTAATTTAAAAGAAAAATTTTATGGAAAATTAACAACGTTTATTTAATAGATCATGCGGCTTTTTTAATGTCTTAAAATTGTTTATCTCCTCTTTTTATAATGCCATAAATTTCGAGAAGTTTTTTTTAATATCTTGTTGGCCGTATTGGCAATTGTATTTAAAATTTTAAACTTTTTTCTGACTTTGAAAATTTCCATGATCTAAAGGATTTATAAAAAAAAATATTTGCTGTAACTTCTTAAAGTTCGCAAATTTAATTCCTTTGCAAAATATTTCAAAAGCGAAATTTTCTTAATTTGCTCTTTGAAAATTTTTAGCTTTAAAATAGCTCAAAAACTGCAGCTGCTATGCGCTCTAACTATTCTGGCCTACATATTTTTTCAAAAGAAGACAATTTCTTTAAAAATCACCTTTAATTTTCACTTTCAGAAAATCTTTTGCAGCTTAACTTCTGCAAGATTAATGATGTTCTTTCTATTTAAGCAAAATAGAAAAAAACATGACTTTTCATGATTTTGTAAAAGTACTTTCAAATATGCTAAATGATCTTGACAACCAACAATTGTCACAACATTCGAAAGATGTAAAACTTCACACACAACTTTAATTATATTGTTGGCAAAACATTAGCAAAACTATCGAATCAGTTTAACAAAATAATCATTAATCATTTGGCAAAAGACAAAAATTTGCTAAATAGTAAAATTCAGACCTTGCAGAGGGCCTTCACACAAAATGTAGAACACAAAGATTAACCCTTTAAAAGAAGAACTAAAACTCTAAATAATCAATAAAATACGAGCTGTGTATAGCAACGTTTTTATAAGTTTCTGGTTTTCAATTATTATTTTCACAATATTTGGGTTGCTCACAAGAGTTTGAATGTATCATTTGTTTTAATATCCTTTTGTATGTCATAGTGAAGTGGTTGTTGCTACTTTTGATTTTTTGTTTTTTTTTTTTCAAAAATAGTTCAATAGTAGATATGTATGTATCCTTGTGTTTACCTATTGTTTCTTATTTTATTGCCTTACTTTGCTTTTATATATATCTAGTTCATCAACTGCTGCTTTATTTATTCCCTTTTAGGTTTGAGCTACTGTTTCACTGTTTTATTTTTTTTTAGGAAGCAGAATTTTCTGTTTGCCAAATTGTCAGCAAAAGGGAGTTTTCTTTTTTACTAACATTTAATTGATTTTCGGGTTCGTTTTGTTTGATTTATGTTTATGAATTTTTAATGAAATATCATTAATCATGCAAGGCTGATTGATAACAATAAGCAATAGAGTTGAAAGTATTTGAAATGACAAGAGACTTTCATATATAGTCCATCCAATTCAAAGAAGTTTTCAATTAAATTGATTACAAAAAAAAAAAAAAAATACATACATGACGAGGTTATCTCCTCCTTTTTTGGAGTCGGTTAAAAATAAACAAGTTTGAAATGTGTTTAAAAAAATATTTATAAATAAAATACAAATATGTATATTAAAACAAAACTTTTATATGAAAAATATTTTTAACCAAAAAAAAAATATACACACACAATAAACTAGAGAATATTGATTTGAATTCCCTTTTCTATTTAAAATTATACTTATTGGGCGTTTATTCAGTATCTAAGAGAACTACATAAGCAGAAAACAAAATATTAGATCCTCCTTTTATAGTTTAAATTTAGATGCATTCTTTTTGTTAGAAACCCAATACTTTCTCCGCAATTGACACTAACTGCCACTGCCACTGCAACTGCCAGGCTACACCCCTGAATTTTTGTTCTATTTCTGCTGGCAAGCAAACAGCTTTCCTTAAGATTTTAAAGACTAAAATAACCAACAATACAACTAACCTTTGATATGCATTTGAAATTAACCCCTGTGTGTGCCAATAAAGTATTTATGAGACAAATTAAATTTTTTTATTTATATTTTATTACCAAAAAAAAAAGGCATGTACTCGTATTGTATAAATTTCGAAATCCTCTTTGGGAAATATGTGAAACAATTTCATTGTACCCTAAATTCAACAGACATAATTTTTGGACAACACAATGTCTGACTGGGGCCTTAAGTGTTTGTTGAATAAAATTTATGTTTTAAAGCCCAGAAAAAGAGAATCATAAAGGTTAAAATCTTTCTAAATTTGAAATTGAAATTGAGACAATTTTGTTTTTGTGCAAGATTTACAAAATATTTTCAAAGGCTTTTGGCTTGAAACGAAAATTTATTAAAACTGCTGGCTAATCAAAATCATTACTTATAATACCAGTATGTATTATTGTGGGCTGTTTGCTTTTCTTTTTTTTCCTGAAAATAAATGATAAATGTGATGATGACTTTAAAAATTTGTCGCTTTTTTAAGTTTTATTTTTTATTTTTTTGCATTCAGGCATTTTTAAAGACTTTTTTCCTCCTTTCAGTGATCTAGATAACTGCTTATATGTTTCACGTTCTTTTAATGTGGCGTATGGCGTATGGCGTGTGTGTTTTTGGCTGAAATTCCTTTTTCAAATTTTTTGCTTCTTCTTTTATTTTCGGGGTGACCACAATTGATTAACCTTTTTATAAAATTTATTAACACACTCATTGCCAAAGTTGTTGTTTTGAGGTCTTGTTTTGCTGTTTGTTGTGTTTCTTTATTCTTATTTAAGCAAATGTTGTTTCTTTTTTTGTCGAGGGTGTTTATAACTCCTTTGGCTCTTGAATTTTTTGCTGTGTTGCTTGAAATGTGTGTTCTTGTAAAGAGATCTTCCCTGCTGGGCTACTGACACTGACACCACGAGCAGATCTTGTTTATTTGATAAAATCAAGAGCAAACAAATATTATTCTTGGTCTGAACACCAAAGTTGCATGAAAGAATTTTATGTTTAATATTATGTATTTTGAAAGCCTTTAAGAATTTTTAAATATATATTTCCAGCAGCTTAAACATTAAATTGTCCCTACTCAAAAAGCCATGTTAGGCAACATGTTGTATATTTAGTTTTTGTTTTTTTTTTTTACAACATTAAAGCCTTGTCTGTCTGCTCTCAGTTTTTTTATGCCAAGTAGGGTGCTCTTGCAACAGATACTAATGGTGTGACAGAACTTTAGCCAAATATCATTTGTTTTGAATTTGGGAATATTTTTTATGTGATTAAACAACCAAAAAAAAAAATTAAAAATAAAATGCTATGGTTTTATTTAAACGTATGCATTGTCTTAATTTCCAAGTGCTTGACATCAATAAGTAATTTGTAATTTCCCTTATATCTCCATAAATTTTATTCATAAAGCTTATCTATTTCACATTTTAATTATTATTATTTTTTTATTACTATTGTTCTAACTAATTTTTACAACTAATTTGCTTTGTAAGATGTGTTTTATTTTTATGATTTAATTTGTAAGTAATTAAGGGGTTTTCCAAAAAACTAAATCATTGTTATTTCCAAGTTTTCGTCTCGTTTTTATTATTACTGTTGTAGGAGTGCATTTAAATTGCTTTATTATAATATAAAGTTTATTGCAGAACGACAATAAATATTAAAAAAAATATTAAACAACAACAACAACAACAAATAAAACTATAATAGCAAACAACAATTTAAGTTGACCTTTGCTTTTAATTTTACTGGAAATCTATTAACATACAATAACCCAGCTTATTCATATTTTGTAAAGATCACAGGGAATTTTGCCAAGTTATTGGAATTAGAACAATTATTGCTTTAGAAAACGTTAAATAAAGAAACATCAACACTCTAAGCCGGATCTTAATAATTACTGTGATTGGAAAAAAATAAAATTAAATACTCGCATATAGAAATTTTGAAGTTTGTGCTATTCGTATAACTTGAAACAACACGAACTTTATTTAATTATAAATGTTTTTTTTTTCAATTAAAAACACGAATCATCGCTCATTAAATAAAATGACTAATGTTTATGCCTGGCAAAATTAACTTACTAAAAATAAAGCTTGCTCGAAATGGAGCAGCACGATTTGACATAATAGTTTGTTTTCGAGTAACTCACACATTAAGAAGAAGGAGAAATGCTCCCGCTTTCAAATTAATTTCTATTAGTGAAAGAACCTAAATACAAAATAATTTAAAATTTTTTTTTTATCAAAATGGACTCTTCAAAAAAGGGAATTTTTTAATAAATACCTTTATAATAACGTTTCTAAAAAGGTTTTCAAAAAGTACCAAGCTTTCCAAAAGTACTTTTATAAAAACTATACGATTCCATTTAAAAAAATACTTTTTTTCAAAAAGTACCTTTTGCAAAGAGTACTTTTTTAAAAAAGTACCTTTTTAAAAAAGTACCTTCATCAATAAGAACTTTTTTCAAAAAGTAACTTTTTAAAAAAGTGCCCATTTTTAAAAAGTGCCTTTTTCAAAAAGTACTTTTGAAAACGGTACCTTTTATAATAAGTACCTTTTGCAAAAAGCACTTTTTTCAAAAAGTACTTTTTTCAAAAAGTACCTTTTTAAAAAAGTTACTTTTTAAAAAATTACCTTCTTCAATAAGAACTTTTTTCAAAAAGTAACTTTTTAAAAAAGTGTCTATTTTAAAAAGTACCTTCTTTTTCAAAAAGTACTTTTTAAAAATGTACCTTTTTTAATAAGTACCTTTTTCAAAAAGGACCATATTCAAGTATTCCTTTTTAAAAACTACCTTTTAAAAAAGTACTTCTTTCGAAAAGTACATTTTTCACAAAGCACTTTGTTAGAAAGGGCCTTTTTCGAAAAGTTACTTACAAAATAAAACTTTTTGGTTATATATTTTGCTTAGTACCTTTACAAGCACGTTTCTAAAAGTACTTTTTTCAAAAACTTTCATATCTAAAAAGTAACATATTTAAAAAATACTTTTTCAAAAAGTAATATATCCAAAAAGTACTTTTCCAAAAGGTACTATTTTCAAAAAATGCTTCCTTAAAATTCCTTTTTAAAAACAACCTCTTTCTAAAAGAAATTTTTTGTTAGAAAAGTACCTTTTTCTAAAAGTACCTTTTTCTAGAAAAAAAAAATTTGTAAGTAAAGCTACTTTTCCAAAAAGTACCTTCTAGAAAAGTACCTTCTGGAAAAGTACCTTCTAGAAAAGTACCTTCTGGAAAAGTACCTTTTAGAAAAGTACCTTCTAGAAAAGAACTATCTAGAAAAGAACCTTTTAAAATACCTTTTTAAAATAGTAATTTTTTTCCAAAAAGTATTTTTTCAAAAAGTAGTATGTATATTAAAAAGTACCTTTCTTAAAAAGCACTTTTTTCACCTTTTACAAAAGTACCTTCTAGAAAAGAACTTTCTAGAAAAGAACCTTTTAAAATACCTTTTTAAAATAGTAATTCTTTTTTTGAAAAAGTATTTTTTCAAAAAGAAGTATGTATATTAAAAAGTACCTTTCTTAAAAAGCACTTTTTTCAAAAAGTTTCTCTTCCAATATTACCTCTTTCAAAAGTACCATTTTCAAAAAGCATCTTTATCTAAAACCGCAACTTTGTCAAAAAGTTCCTTTTGCAAAACATAATTTTTTCAAAAAAATCTTTCCCAATAAAATTTTTTGTAAGTTTTTTTTATAAGTTATCTCTTTCAGAAGGGAGCCTTTTTAAAGGTATACTTCTTAAAAGTACCTTTTTAGAACAGATTTTTTGGTTGGAATAGTACCTTTTTCACAAAGTACACAGAATAAACTTTATTTTGTATTTAATTAATAAATTCAAAAAATCATTATTATTTGATTTTTTTTTTACTGAAATAGGACCTGCTAAAGAACTCGTAGAACTAAATAATAATAAATAATACAGTGAAAAACACATTTTTTTATTTTAAAATAATTTACTATTTATTAATCAAACCAAATAAAAAAATTACAAAACTTAAAATTAGCTTTAAAAACATGTTTGTTAAAACAAAAACTTGAAATTTTTTCGGTGTACCTTTTCAAAAGGCACTTTTTATCTTTTCGAAAAGTACTGAGTTAAAAACCAACTATTTATAAAACTTTCTCTTAAAAATTAAACTTGTTTTAAGTGTGTACCTTATTCAAAGAGTTCGTTTTAAAAATACTCGTAATTACTTTTTAAGGAAAAATTTTTTTTAACGCAGGTTTCTTGTCAAAAAAGTATCTTCTAAAAAATTATATACTCGCACTTGAATAAAAATATAATGTTCTCGAATGGTTGGATGGCAATATGTACTTTAAACTACTTTTAAAAATGCACTTCTCTGGAGGCCATAAATTATTCCACTGTACATTTGAATATTATGCACCTTCTTACATATTTACACACCTCCAGACATAACATTTAGAAAATGAAATCTTATCATTGGCACAAGCTAATTAACATAAGTTCACACACCACCTACCGCAGTTTTGTAAATCAAGACATCTTCTGCATGCAGTATTGCTTTGTTTTACATTTTTGTCGTTTTATGACTTAGACCTCATTTCAGTCAAGTGCTAATTGCCAATATTGATTTTTGAATACAAAATGATTGTGATAATTTCTTCAACACATTTAATATATAAGAAATTTTTAAGTAAATACTTGAAACAGAATAAATTTTTACTCCATAACATTTCAATATCCAGACCATTCACTAAATACTTAAACGGCGCAAAACATACGATCACCAACCTCAAAGACTGATAAAACAAAACATCAATCCGAGTAAGATGACAAGGTAGGAAGGAGAAAAAATATCTATGAAAAATTGTTGTACTGTTTTAATATTTTGTTTGTCAATTGTTTTTTTTTTAAGAAATTTATGATAAACATGTTAATTAAATCAATACTGTTTACATACGAAAGCTTTACAACAACAGCTAAACAATAACAACAAACCAAATGGACCACACACATGCTTTGCTGAACTCCCATGATTTGTTTGGTCATGCTAGAAATAATAATGAGTTTTTTGTCATGAGTTTCAGTTTCCTTGAGTTTACACAAAATTGACAAGTATGTGTCTTGAGTCTTTTGTTTTATGGAAAAATGAGTCTGCACATTAAAACCAAATCTGTACTCTTTTTGGGGGAGAAAGCAATGTTGTTGTGCATGCGATCTTAATGTAAAATTTGAATTCCTGAAAACTTTGTAAAAATTCCCTTTCAGGAAATTTTCAGTTTTCAAGTGGGAGTTTATTTTTCAGCATGGAATATAATAAGAAATTCTTGTGAAATAGTTAAGCTCATTAGATTTCTGACTTAGGACTTGCGAGGGTCGTTCCAGAGTCAATTAATTACCAGTAATAACAAACCTTTTTAGCTGAAACTATTAATTTTTTGCGGCATACGATAACTTTTTAAGAAACAAACATCTTTGCTGTCATAATATTGCTTAAGAATAATTTTAGCATTTTTAACAATGCGACCCATTGACCCAAAGATATTCATCTTTCAGTTAAATCCACAATCAACAGATTTCTAAATTGCAGAGAATTAAAAATAATAAGACAAAAACTACAATAAGATATTAAAGCTTCTTTTGTTAAGTATGTTTTTTTAATTAACTATATAATGCTTAATTAAGAAACCAACAACAAAGACTCAAATGTATAAACTTATGTATATAAAATTTAAAACAAGTATTGTTTAAAAATAATGATGTTTTTTTTATTTAAAAAGCATTAACATAAAAAATTTATGGGGAAAAAACAATAAACGTTCTTAAAAGCAAAAAAAAAGTGTCATGCAGACTTTTCTCGTAGTAAAGGCATTATGCAACTGTGCAGATAAATCAAGTCTTCAACTAAAACAGATTTTTACTCTTTTTCAATACCAAAAAAATTTTAAGCGCCTTTAATTTCTGCAAATTAAGAAAGCCAGTGATCTGCGGAGAGAGCTGGACCTTTTGAATTATAACAGCGATACAAAATAATAAATAATATTAATAAAAATCTTGCTTCTATTTCATTGTTAGGAATAATGTTAAATTAATTTTTAATAAAATTACTTTATGAAAAATTCATTATGTGCATTAAGAATTTAAATGAAAAAAAATTCCAGTAATTATATAACAAAAACAACATGAGAATATTACTTATCATGGGGGGGGGGGAGATTTCTTAATAAAATATATAAAAATTTCAAGGTTATTCTTTGAAGAAGTAAATATATTATCTATATTGTTATTAAAATTAAGTTAATTTTTTTAATATGCCATTATAAATTAATTAAAAGTTTCTAAATTATACATACATATAATGACGATAAAGAAACATTGCTTAAAATCAAAAATATTTGATTGATTAATTGTATTAAAAAAAACACAAACATACAAAAATAAAGCGAAATTATTTGAGATGATGTGTTCATCTTTTTAAATAAGTTTAACTTTCTTAGCAAACAAGTTTGTTTATTTAAATACAATAGACAAAAAACGAAAAAGGTGGAGATAATTGTATAAACATATTAACTTGTGCACGTTAAAAAATTTGCTTTTTTTTTAAAAAAGTACTTTTAAAAAAAAACTTTTTGAAAAAGTATTTTTTTCGAAACGCCTTTTCGTTTAAAAGGAAGTTTTTTTTCAAATAAATACCTTTTTTTATAGTACCCTTATTTTACATAAGTACTTCTTCTAAGAATAACCTTTTTCTAAAGTATTTTCTTAAAAAGTAACTTAAAAAAATAATTTGATAAAGTACTTTCTTCAAAACTACTTTAAAAGTGCTTCTTTTAAAAAAGTACCTTTTTCGAAAAAATACCTTAACTTTGAAAAAGTACCTTTTTTTTGAGAAGTACCTTTATTTTGAAAAGTACCTTTTTTGAAAAGTACCTTTTTTTTACAAATGTACCTTTTTTTGAAAAGTACCTTTTTCGAAAAAGTACCTTTTTTGAAAAGTACCTTTTTTGCAAAAGTACTTTTTTTCAAAAAAGGACTTTTATTTTGAAAAAGTACATTTTTTGAAAAAGTACCTTTTTTTAAGTACTTTTTTTGCAAAAGTACCTTTTTTTTACTAATGTAAATTTTTTTGAAAAGTACCTTTTTCGAAAAAGTACAAAAGTACTTTTTTTCAAAAAAGGACTTTTATTTTGAAAAAGTACATTTTTTGAAAAAGTACCTTTTTTTAAGTACGTTTTTTGCAAAAGTACCTTTTTCCGGAAATCACTTTCAATAACTTCTTCAAACTTTTTTCAAGGTACCTTTTTTAAGTTCCTTTTTGAAAAAAAAATTCTTATTTTAAAATTGCTTTTTTTTAAATAACGTCTTACAAAAGCACTTTTTAAAATAACTTTTTCAAAAAGTTAGTTCTTACAAACTCCTTTTTTTAAAGTGCTATTTTTAAAAATCAACTTTTTTAAAAAAGAGTTTTTTTTCAAACAATATCTGTTTTTAAAAAGTACCTTTATTTTGAAAAACTATATAGTTTTTAAAAAATGCCTTTGATTGAAAAACTTCGTTTTATTTAAATAACCTTTTTCTGGAAAGCACTTTTTTAGAAAAGTACCTCCTAAACTCTAAAACTACTTTTTGTTTTTAAAGTACTTTTTGGGGAAGTACCTTTTTCAAAAGAAGTTTAAAAAAAGTAACCTTTTTCAAAAGTACTTTTTTAAAGTATTTTTTCAAGAGTATTTTTTTGAAAAAGTACATTATTTAAAGCATTTGTTTTTGTAAAAGCAATTTACTTGGGATTAAGTACCTTTATCTTGAAAAAGTATTTTTTATTTAAATAATACCTTATTATTGCAGATGTATATCTTATTTAAATTACCTTTTTCTGTAAAACACTTTCTGAAAAAAGTACCTTCCTAAAAAATTTCTTTATTTGAAAAAGTAGCTTTTTTAAAAATACCTTTTTCGGGAAAATACATTTTTTTTATTTAAAAAAATAACCTTTTTATAAGTACTTTTTCAGGAGTACTTTTTCAAGAGTACTTTTTGTGAAAGTCTTATTTTTAAAAAAGTAAATTTTTTCGAAAAGTACCTCTATTTAGATAAAATAAATAATATTGAAAAACTACATAAATTTTGAAAAGTACCCTTTATTGAAAATAAATCTTTCATTTAAATAATTTTTTTTTGAAAAGCACTTTTTGAAAAAGGTACATTCCAACTATTTTTTTTTTTTTGAAAAAGTACATTTTTGTAAGAAATACATTTTTCCAAAGTACTTTGAAAAAATAATCTTTTCGAAAATTAGTTTTTTAAAGTACTCTTTGTAAAGTATTTTTTCTAAGTACTTTTTTAAAGTACTTTTTGTAAAGTATTTTTTAAGTACTTTTTTAACGTACTTTTTTGACGTAATTTTTTTAAAAGTACTTTTTGTAAAGTACTTTTTTTAAAGTACTTTTTAACGTCATTTTTTTAAAGTACTTTTTGTAAAGTAGTTTTTTAAATTAATTTTTTGAAAAAGTATCTTGCTTAAAACTAGTTTTTTTGTAAAAGTACTATTTTTTAAATAGTTTTTTTTTCATAAGTAACTTTTTTGAATAAGTACCTTTATATTTAAAAAGTACATTGTTTTGAAAAAGTACCATCCGTTGAAAAGGTACCTTTTTTTCTTCGAAAGGTATCTTCTTCTGATGAACACTGTTTGGAAAAAGTGCAGCTGTATACCTTTTTAAGAAAGTATTCGATTTTTGGTTTTAAAAAACTTCTTTTGTAAAAGTTTCTTTTTTTAAAGTACACTTGCTTGCAAAAGTACCTCTAAGAAACTATCATGTTAACAGGTACCTGTTGTAAAAAAAATTTACGTTTCTAATGTGCATTTTTACGAATACCTCTCTGTACTTGTACATCTCAGAAGGTATCCTGGAAAATTATTTATCTTATAACTTTTGATTATAATTAAAATTTTTGGCCTTGTGTGACTAAATGTAAATAAATATTAGTGCTCTCTTCTACCAAGTCTAAAAAGATCCTTATTAATACCTCCAATGCAATTACTTTTGCTATCTTTCTTCCAGCGAATAATTTATGCAAGAACTGGCCAAGTTTGTTTTTTTTTCGTACAGCTTACAACAACAAGTTCAATGCAACTTAATAAAATTGACCTTAAGAAAACTGAAAGACAACAAACAAAGATCGAAATAAATAGAGAAAAAAGTAAGATTTCATTCAAACTTGTGTTTAGTATTTTGCATGATGCTGGAGGGCTGGAGTACATACTCACAACTTTATTGTTGCAGTTTGAATAGTTTATTATAATTTTATTTTCTGTTTGTTTTATTTTGATTGTTTTAATGTGCATTATGACAAGGCACGAGATATTCCCACATGTGTTCTAGTTTCATTGTACAACTTCGAGGTGACAATAACAATCATATTATTAAATTAATTTTTTTCCTCCATTTTTTTATTCTCTAAAGTTAAAGTAAACAAAAAGTTTAATTACAAATTCTTTTGTCTGTGCGAGTGTGTGTGTTGCAAATTAATCTTTCTGCTTATAACCCAGTCAACAATGCTTTGACAAAGCCAATGTCATGTGAATGAGGGCTTGTTACTAGAATAGCTTAGACAATCATTAGATTTATCATAAAATTACAGAATTATTTTAATAGCAGAAAAAATAAAAAAGATCGTTAATCAAAAACTAATTTCGACAAAAAGCAATAGAAAATGAAAATTTTTAATGGCCAGCGGTAAGTAAAGGCACTAGATTAGCTGATGTAAAATTGACTTAAACAGTCCTTGTTTTTATAATTAATATAAACTTGCTCTGATACTTATTAACAATTTTACAGTACAAAATATTTTCAAAATCTATCTGAAACACTAACTAAAATGTTAATTTTTTTTTCATAAATAAAATAAAGTCTGATATTTTAAATTATTTTTTGTAATAAGCAACATTTTGCTACCTTGCAACATCATTTTCATACGCATATAAAAAAATCTATACTCCTTTTAGATTGTTATGAAACTTTGCTGTTAATACCATATTTCATAAAACTCCGACACAGAGTTGAAAGGTACACAAATCAAAAAAAAAAAAAAAAAGAGAAAAAACAGCACCAACTCCAATAGCCTCATCATCATCTAAACCAATCGCATGAGGCAAACAAAATCATACGTATCTTTGGACTGACATTTATCGCTTTTTTTTGCATAAGTTTAATTGCAACTGTCAGTTTTTGGTGTTAACAAAAGTCGAAACAAAAAACCAAAAATATTTATGTTGTTTGGGTCATAAATATTTAAACACTTGTTATGTCAGTAGTTTAACCAAAAAAATATAAAAGAAAAAAAATTGTTAAAAATTGTTTTCCAAACTTTTTCACTTTCCGCTGATTTTAAGACAAGACACACAACACAACGCAATATTTGAAAAGCTTCAAACTTTATGTGTATCAATGATGATTTACAGCCTTAGACTTTTGTGATACAATGTAGTTTAAAGAGTTTTAACTTTTAGATTTTATGGCTTACACAAATCCTTAGGCAGGGCGTAGCCAAACATCACTGATGTTTTTGCTAAACTAGTTCATGTTGTAGAAAGGTTTATGACAGCAATAAAACTAATAAGACGAGAGCTAGAAAAATTTTCAAAGATGGAGCAAAACAAAAATGTTCTTAAAACTTGCGAACCATTAAAGCAAAATCTATAAAATAAAATAAAAAGTAAGTAGGGCCATTTAGATTTTTTTTAAATAAAAATATACAAAATGGAAAAGAATTTTAATTAAGGTAGAAAATTTATGTATGTTTCGCAGAATATGTTCTCATTAAGAAAAAGCCGGCTTTGAGAAAATTATTTTCTAGCAAATGGGTAAAGTAAAATTAACTTTTTAGTTCTATTATAGAAGCACCTGTTTTTCAAGAAAAACTTTATACTTTATTTTAAAAAGTTCCTTTTAAAGAATAAGTATCATTTTAGGAAAAAGTACGCTTTTAGAAAATGTTTTTTGAGACATACTCGCATATAAATTTTAATTAAACTAGAATTCTTGAGAAATTATTACAGATTTAAAACATATTTTTTAAGAAAGCTAACGCTTTTATGAAAAATAACATAAATACTTTTTAAGAAAAACTACTTTTTTTAAAAAAGTACCTTCTAAAAAAACTGCTGTTTTTATTCGAAAAATATGTATGTATTTACAAAAAAAGCACCTTTTTAAGAAAATTATTTTTCAGAAAAAGTTAATAAAAAATGCTATCCCTTAAAAATAATTATTTTTCTAAAAATTACGTTTTTGAAAACATTTTTGAAAAGAAACTGAACAAAATTAAAAAAAATACTTATTTAAGAAAATTTAACTTTTTAAGGTGTACCATTAAAAAAATTTACCCTTTTAGAAAAATTACCTTTTTACAAAAATGCTTTATCGATAAGAAGTGAATTTTAAACAAAAAGCACCTTTTTAAGAAAAAGTACCTTTTTAACAAAAAGTACCTTTTTTTAACAAAAAGTACCTTTTTAGCAAAAAATACATTTTTAACAAAAAGTACCTTTTTAACAAAACGTAACTTTTTAAGAAAAAGTACCTTTTTAACAAAAAGTACCTTTTTAACAAAACGTAACTTTTTAACGAAAAGTATCTTTTTAACAAAAAGTACCTTTTTAACAAAAAGTACCTTTTTAACAAAAAGTACCTTTTTAACAAAAAGTCCCTTTTTAACAAAAAGTCCCTTTTTAACAAAAGGTACCTTTTTAACAAAAGGTACCTCTTTAACAATAAGTACCTTTTTAACAAAAAGTACCTTTTTAACAAAACGTAACTTTTTAACAAAAAGTATCTTTTTAACAAAAAGTACCTTTTTAACAAAAAGTACCTTTTTAACAAAAAGTACCTTTTTAACAAAAAGTCCCTTTTTAACAAAAAGTACCTTTTTAACAAAAAGTACCTTTTAACAGAAATTACCTTTTTTAATAAAAAGAACTTTTTACAATAAGTACTTTTTTTCAACAAAAAGTACTTTAAAAAAAAGTACCATATTAACAAAAGGCAAAAGTAAAAAAAAAAAAGTAAAAAAGTAATTTTTAACAAAAAGTAGATTTTTAACAAAAAGTATCTTTTGAACAAATAGTACCTTATAAACAAAAAGTACATTTTTAACAAAAATTTCTTTTTTTAAAAAAACCTTTTTAATGAAAAGTACCTTTTTACAAACAATATCATTTTAACAAAAAGTCCATTTTAAACAAAAAAAAATTCCTTTTAAACATAACATACTTTTTAAAAGAAGGTGTTTGCGCAAAAGTACCACTTTAAGAAAACATACTTCAATTAAAATACATTTTAAAGGAAAAGTTTCTAAAAAAAATATATTTTTGAGAAAAGTTATCCTTGTCAAAAAAATATTTTTTTAAGAACAAGCACGTTTGTAAGAAAACTACCCTATTAGAAAAATAATATGTTTATGAATAAATATATTATTAGGAAAATTTACCTCTTATTCTTAAGAGGTTGGTATTGTCTTGGAAAAAAGACTTTTTTAAAAATTATCTTATTAAAAAAATTGCTTTACTTAAAATTATCGTTTTTAAAATAAATGTTAAGTTGTTTTCAATAACTTTGTTAAGAACTGTTTGCGAAAAAGCCACTTCTTAAGAAATAATTTCAAATGAAAAAGTACCTTTATTTTTTATGGATTATATATTTTTTAAATTTCATCAATACATGTTTGAGGAATTTAACTGGCTGCCTTAAATCTTCATTAATTTTCAAGTATTTCTCTCAATCACCGTTGATGTCACCCACTTGTGCGATGGTGTAATTAATGCCAGTGTGTTGCGTAGCTGATGCCCAACTGCGTCTGGGCAGAATTCTGCCAAAATTAAAATATTTCTCTCTCAATTTCTCCTTAATTTCATCTTCATTCATGATGGCACTGGCCTCATGAAAATTCAAAAATATGCGTCCCTTTTCATCTGTTTTTATGGGCAATATTTCCGTGCATACATTACGTGCTTTGAGCAGAAAACCTTCTTCTTGCTTTGCACAAGTTTCGCTATCATCTTTATCGTTGGCAGCATTCTCGCCATGATTATCTAGCCTGGAGTCAACAGATTGTGAACGCGTATGCTTATTGGTGGCGGCTGTGTGGCAGTGTTTCTTTTTGTTACGCAAACAGAAGGGATCACGATCGCTGGCCTTAACATACTGCACTATGGGCCTGTTGACACCCCACTTGGGACGTTCGTCGATTTTGTTGTGATGCGTTTCTTTGGCGTTACGTTTTTTATCCTTATCTTTAGATTTGGCCTTGAAAGAAGTAGTGGTGGTGGTGGTTGTTGTTGTGGTGGTAGTTTCGTGATCTTTGTCAGCTTCTTTGGCGGGCTTGGTTTGGGTCTTGGCCGTATGTGTTGTGGTGGTGGTAGAGACTTCTCTCTTCAGCAAAACTTTATAAAAGTTGTCATGAAACAAGCACAAGTCACAGTTTAAGGGCAGTTCGGTTTGTGTCTCCACATCTTGACTTATGCGCTTGTCTTGGTGTTTATCTTTTGAATCCTCAGAGGATTCGCTTACAGTTTGCTTGAGACGCTTGGTCAAAGGTATCATGGCCATTTGATTTAGATCTTCTATGGGTTGGGTAAAATCTAGGGATTTTTCTTTGATGTGGGAAGTATTAATAGTTTTATCATTTAAGTCGCCAAAGGTTTGCGTGGACTTTTCAATTTCTTCTACTTTGTCGAGCTGGTAATTATCTTCCGTATTAATGGAGGTGTCTGTCCTTTGTGTGGAGGCCCCTGCTGTGGTCTTTGAGAAGTCTTCTGTAGAAGCTGTTGCTGTGGGTTTGAGTTGTTGCTGCATTAAATAGGTGGCTATTTGCAGATTTCCTATGGCTGTTTGCAGACCCAAGATGTCCGAAGTAACTGGCAGTGGTATGAGAGTGGCGGGCTGCATTATGACAACATTTTCCGTTGCTGGAGTTTCTAGTTTCGTTGGTTCTGTTATTATCGGTTTGCTAAAAGCTCTTCTTAGATTTATGGGAGTTCCTATTAAAACTTTCTCCTCTTGCTGCATTTTGGGTTCGTTACTGTCTGGCTTCTCTTTTTCTTTCGGTTCAATTGGTTTTACGATTTCGTTGGCGGCCTTATCTGCTGCTACTTCCTCTGCATTGTCTTCATTATGCTGCTTAGTTTCTTGAGTAGTTTCTTGCTTTTCTATTGTAGAGTTTTGCTGGCTCTCCTCTTTTTGTAGCTTGAATTTTTTATTTCTTTTCTTTTGCTTGTCTATTTTGGCTGCCTGTTCAGCCTTAACTAGAGCATCTAGCATGGCTTGTTGTTTTCTTTTTTGCATTTCTTCCTTTTCCAATTGTTGCTGGCGCTCCATATCCAAGCGTTCTTGTTCTAATATCTTTTGCTTTCTGATTCTCTCTTCCTCCAATTCCTCTTCTTGGCGGTGTTTCTCCATTTCCCATCTTCTGAGGGACTCTCTTTCCTGTAACTGCTGCTTAATGGCCATATGATATTCGGCCGCCTTGCGTTTCTTATCCAAACGTTCGGCCATTATGTGGGGCTCTATGGGAGCATTTTGTCCTCGCAAATAAGTAGATGATTGCAGGGACTGTGCATCATCTTCGCTGTCCTTAAGGTCATGTAGACCACGACTCAGCCAAACAGGGCCACACTGTTGCTGGAATTGTTTGCTTTGAGAGTCCTGCGTTTGGTTGCAAGACCACTTGGCTCTCTCACGTTCCTCTTGGCTGTTGTGTTGATTATAAATGTCCGACTCATCGGTGTGTTGAATTTGATAAGTATTTGAAGTAGAAACATCACGATTGGGTGTAGTAGGCGAATCAGAAGCTTGATAAAAGCTAGGAAATAAACTCTGAATAAAATAATTACTTTATAATATTGTTAAAAACCTCACTCACCCTCCGTGCTGGTAACGCTTAACATTTGCCTGCAACTCCAAGCCATCGTCATTATCATAAGTTACCAACAATTGCTGCTGCGGTTCTCTACCCTTGACAATGTAAGTTTTGTTTAAAACATGCTCATCACTCTGTTGACTTTTAACAGTTTTAAGCAATTGTTGTTGTTGTTGATGATTAGCTATCGATCGTTTGGCTCGCCTGCCTGTACAGTTCATACCCTCTGCCGATATTAAGCTGTTGCTGTCAATAGCACTTGCTACACTTTCCACTTGACTGGCACCATCATTAAACCAAATATTGGGGGTGTGTATATTTTTGGGAGAATCACTTAAATAACCCGAAGTATCTTCTTCCTGGCAACCGTTGTTCGCAGGATTCCCTGGCAATAGTCGTAGTGGATTGTTTAGTCGATGTTGTTGTTGTTGTTGCTGCTGGTTACCAGGTTCCATACTAACAAGTTGTGGGTTTTGTGAAAAGTTTAAAGGAATTTTATCCTGCTGTTGATTGCATACCAAATAATCGTTTCGATTACGTATAACAGGCAAACTGGGACTACGTATACGTTGCATATGACCATGATGATTCTGTATTCTACCCTTAGCTGTTTGCAAAGTATGGGGCATTAGCTCGACGTAAGCGTATTTCTGTTGTCCGGGTTGTTTTGACATCATACTTGTGCTGTTGTGACGTTGATTTAGCAAAGGTGCTCTGCCCGGATAATAAATATTTCTACGCATTTTTGTATATAACTGAGGGTCGCCTATGTCCTCAAAGTCGGCCTCATTTCCTGCATCGTCCAAAAAGTCTTCTCCATTATGGTCTACATAATTATTATTCGTTAAGTCGTAAGTTTGGGTGTTTTTCATCAGTTGTTTCTCTATTGCTGGCTGGCACTGCTGTAAATGCGGCCTTTGTTGTTTGGTATTGAAATTTTTGTGTTCTGAGACCTGCTGCATGTTATTGTTATAGAGCGGTTGCTGCTGCTGTCGTTGTTGCTGTTTTTGTTGATACAAATTTTGACGCGAGTTGCGTTGCGTTGACTGGCTAAGGTCCACGTTGGAATAATATGTGCGTATAGAAGTGCGTTCTATTTTCTGGTGGTGATGTGTTGAAGAGGATGATTGCATTGAGGAGGAAAACATTTCATCCAATTTGGCAATTTCCTCTGGGAGTGGAATAAAGTCAGAAGGAAAATTTTAAAATGATATTAAATATGACCAGGAATAAAAATTTAAAAATTTTTGCTAATTAAGAAAGTAAAAAAGAAATTAAAAATTCGTATCTCACTAGTTATTTTCAAAATGTCAGCTTAAAAAGTTATATTTAAATTATCTGAAATTTTGTTTCACAAATTTATTGCAGCCCATTATAATTTTAATCAATACTTAGGGCCAATTGCAGCAATTCGTTTTAAATATTAAATCATCTTTAAAACTTGTTTTCTATATATTTTATTTTTTTTAATGAAAAACAGCTTGAACTAATATTTAAATAGAATTTGTTAAATTGACCCTAAGCATATACAATTTTTTACCGATTCAAATCCTTTAATATGATATGCTTTTAAAGATAAATTCTGCAGCACTAGAACTATTTGAGATTTCTTTAAAAAGCTCATAAAATTTAAAAAAAATATACATATTTATTAAACAAGCTTTAAACTTTAATTAGAAAACGTTAATATATTTCTAAAACTGATTTTCTTGAACTTTCTCTTTTATTTGACAAATATTTTTTTATTCAATTTTGTTTTTCTTTATTACCCAGAGCTTTTGCCTGGCTTCTTCACAAATTTTTTTTAATAAAAATATATTTTAGATTTCCTTAAAAAGCTACATCATACATCAGCAGTTTTTTTCAGTAAAAAAAATTCCAAAATTTCTCTCCACTCGCAATTTTTTTTTAAATTTTACAAAATAATTGAAAGGAAAACCTTCAAATTATTTTTGAACGAATTATTAAATAAAATTAATAAAAAAAACTTCATAAATTAGAAAAATTAAATATATTTTTAAAACTGATTTTCTTGAATTTTCTGATTTACTTAAAAAATATTTTTTAAATTAATTAATATTTTCCTTTATTTCTTAAAACTTTTGTCCGGCTTCTTCAGAAATTTTTTCTAATAAAAAAATAATTTTTAATTTTTTTTAATTTTTCAAAATAATTTGGAAGAAAATCTTCAAATTTTTTTGAACAAATTAAAAAAAATTTAATATAAGGTTATAAAAATTTTAATGGCTAAAAATACTCAACTACACTTGTTTTTATTTTCCCAAAAAATTTTTTTTTAAATCGGAGCAATAAAGTTTCTCGAAATTAAAAAAAAACGTTATTTAAATACACAAATTTTTAATTAAACAAAAATTTAAATAGTTTGGTGTTTTTGGGAATTGTTACAGTTAAACTTAACATTTGTTAACGCCTACTAATACCAAATTATTATTTTACTTAGTCAGTAAAATACATATTTTTATTAAAAATACATTGAAGTGTTAAAAATTTAAATATTTTTGGAAAATAAATTCATCATTATTTAGTGTTGAAATTTTTCGTGAAAATTAAAAAAAAAATACAATTTCCTGAAAACATAGTTTAATATTTTTGAAAAAAAAAATATTCAATTTTTTTTTTAAATTATGAAAACATTTCAAAATTTAAAAAAAAAAATTAATTTTCAATAAAATCAAAATTATAAAATTATATGTTTTCAACATACATATATGTATGTATCTTTATTATTTAATTTTCTTTAAGTTATAAAATAAAAAATTTAAAAGAAAATCTAAATTTTATATAAAATAAGTTCAATATTTTTGTCTCACTTTTTTCAAAATTAATATATTTATGTATGTCTTTGATTTTCAGTAAAAATTTTAATTGTGTTGTGTAATAATGTTTATAATTTTTAGCGAAATAATTTTTTTTATTTTTCATATTTCTTTATTTTTTTGGTTAGAAAAATTATATTAAAAATGTTTTTGCACATTTGAAATTTTTTTACTAAATTTTTTTTGTAAATTTTAGCAAAATAATTTTAATTTTTTTTTTAGTTCAAAAAAATATGTATCTAACAACATATTTTGCAAAAAAAATAAACTGTAGCAATGGAGAAAATTTTTCACTGAACATTTTAGCTTTAGAACAAAATATTAAATAGAGTTAATTAAAAATAGTTAAATACAATATAATAATTTATTTTATAAAATTTCTATCTAGATATTGAAAAGTTTTACATATTTCTTTTAACAAAATAGTAGACCTCATTTAATAATTTATTTACAAAAGTAAAAAAAAAGTTTTAAATATATATTTTTTTTTTAATTTTTGACACTTTCTATAAGCATCAGATATGTATGTACATATGTACCCCCTTGTAACTTTTTTATTAAAATATTTCTAAAACACAATTTTCTATAAAAATTCTCATTCCTATTATACTTGTTACAAAAATTCTTTAAAATCAAATATTTGCACTTGTTTCTTTATATTGTACCCACCCTTTTCTTTAGCCCATTGCTGTTTCTTTATATCCAATAATTTATGACTTTGCCGGCCTTCAGCTCCTGTAATCATGCCTTAAACGACACACTTACCCACACACGCAAATATTTTTTACCGGTCACTGTTTTCCAGTTTTCACAATTTGCCAAACAATTAAAAGTTCATTGCCTCAAAGGTCAATTACATCTGAATACTCATTTATATTACATGTACTTTTTTATATGAATATTTTTTTATTGTTTTTGTTGCCGAAAATACCTGTAGTTGCGTTTAAGTCTCAAGGCAGACTAAATGAGAACAAAAATATTTTCTAAATATGTTGCCAAAACAATATGCCGAAAAAAGAAATTCCTTTAAATAAGTTGAATGTCTTCTTGATTAGTTTTTCGTTTCCTTGTCACTAAATTGTTAAATATTAAATGTTTTATTTGCAATTTCCTGTTAATATTTTTTGTGTATTGGCATTTTGATATCGCAAATGGTTGCTGGTGGCAACCAATAACAAACAAATAAGGTGGCAAGGTGTTAGCTTTTATTTATTTAATTAATGTGAGTTATTGTAAGTGTGTGTGTGTTGAAAAAGCTTTTTCTGCTTTTGTTTACAATTGGAAGTCACTACATTCTCAAACAAATTTCTCTCATACAATAATATTACTCTACTGTATGAGAGAATAACTTTTTTAAAATCGTGTTAAGGGATATTTATTGTTCTTTAAACAAAAGTCGTAAAACCTTTTGTAAAATTCTCCTTTTCATAACATTTTTGCTTTTTAATAACTGGATTGGCGCTGAGTGCAAATTTTTATTAGTAGTTTCTGATAAATATTTTTACTTGGAAATACAAAAAAAGCTTTTAAGCTCACCCTTCCTAATCATTCCGCATTATTAAGAACCGTTTCCATATGTAAATTTTTTTTTTTCATATATTTATTTATTGTATCTTCAAAAATGAACTAACAATAAGTAATCAAATCTTAAATCTAAATATAATTATTAGGCCCGACCAGTGTCGGACATAAACTTAGTGATAGTTATAAATAATACATAAATAGTGATAATCAAAAAGGAAAAAAAATAAAAATAAAAGTATTTTCAAGTAGTCCCATCTGGAGTATTGAGAATAAGAGCCCTTGTGTCCCTCTTTTTTAAGCGGATATGTCCAGTAAAGTTCAAGATATTACGAGCGAGCTGATTAGGGTGTGACACGAGTTTTGTTAAATATTTGCCTGCGTATTTTGCAATTTCGTCAGTCACTAGTGGCATATTTAAATCGCGATGTATATTTGAATTTTTGATGTACCATGGAGCCGATGTTATCAAACGTAAAATTTTGTTTTGCCTTCGTTGGATTTTCTCAACATTTGAAGCTGAAGCAGTGTCCCATAGCTGAATTCCATATGTAAAATGAATTTTGAAAATTGGTCCACAAACTAAGAAGTACATAATTTGATAAACCATTTATTTTATGGAGGTCACAATCACAACACGCTCCCCCCCCCCCCCCTCACCAACCAATTTGCAAAAATAATCAGTGGACCTCTTCCGCCAAAAAAAAGCTTAAGCGACATAATTTTCGAACTTAATTTTTTGATTAATATCGATTATTTACGATAATAAAAAATTGATTTTCGTAAAAAGAACTAGGTCCAAGAAATGTGTCGGGTAAGATTTTTTTTAACGGCTATAGCTCGATATGCAAAAGACATGTTGAAAGTTGGTCGACAAAAGACAAAGGGTCAATTTCACGATGTCGACAACGTTCGACATGTCGCACACTTACATTTGATTGATACAACAACAAAATATGAAAATTTGTTTTTGTTTTGAATGTAAGTGTGCGACAAGTCGAATGTTGTCGACATCGTGAACTTGGCCCAAAGTTATTTTATAATTAGTTATTGGGGCGGGCAATTTGCGAGACCCTGTCCTCTTCACAATTTCAAAAAAAAAATAAAAATTGTGGAACTTTTCATATGCAAAAAGAATTTTAAAAATTGTCCACAAATGACGATTTTATGCTCTTTTATATTATAAAACCTGTGGAATGAGTAAAATTATTTAAAAAAGTAGGCGTAAAAAGGGCGTGGTTGAAAAAAGTAGCCTTTATATAATTTCCAGCGTTGAAATTAAATGTTAATTTAAAATTTCAGGAAGATCTGTCCAGCGGACTGGTTGCCTATAAGGTACAAACAAGCAACAACAAGATAAAGAATATAAATGTGTGCACAAACTTATTTTAAAAATAAAAAAAAAAACAAAACTTAAATATTTCGTTCAAAAGAATTTGGCTTAATTGTGCTGAAATTGAAAAAAGTTTATTTAGCAGCAATTTCAGTATTTTTTTTAAGTCATAAACTTGTTAATTGATTTGTTAGAGATTTTAAGACATACGAGTACTGTTGATACACTTAAGAAAAATTTATATAAAAAAACTCCAAACATTTTGAGTCTCAAGCATAATAAAAACACTTAATAAATTTATAGAGTTTCCTGCCTTCTACATTCTTTTTTTTTTATTATTTGTAGACAAATGCCTTAATTGTATTTAACTGCTAATTTTATTATGTCTTAACAATTTGCATGTACTCCGTTGTTTTTTTTTTTTTTTTTTTTGCACCAACTGGTACACAGACGTACATACGTACATATGTATGTATGGTACCCTATTGATGCTAATTTTATTAAAAATTGTTAAATTAAACTACAAAAATAACAGCAAGAGCAAAACCAACAACAACAACATCAATGTCTAACAACAACAACAAACCTAATTAATTTTTGTGAGCCTTAGTTTTTCAGTTTAAACTGCAAACACAACACACAACTGGTGAACAACTATTTCCCACAGTTGTAAACGAAGTCATCTTGGCGAGTGTGTCTGCAAGAGCAACAGCAAAGCGTATGACCAAAAAAGTGTAGGCGTCTTGATATTGTCAGTCAAGAGGTCATAATGTACAGCAACAACAATCAGAACAGCGAAATTGTTTTGATTTTATTTTGGCTTGTACTTCTTCAATTTTTCGTTCACAAAATAACTTTAAAAAAAAATACTACCTGCATCGACTAGCCAAGAAGCATTTATTTAGTATTTTGTTTATAAACCTCGTATAGGCAAAAAAAATATTTAATTCTTTTTTTTAAGCCGTTTTGCACACAATAGCGGACAGCTTTAGTACAAAATAAAATTAAAAAGAAAATAATAAAAGAAACACTTGATTAGGAGATCAGTATTTTTTTTTTTATAGTGCTGACTATCATAATGAAATTTTATAGCCTTAATACAATAATATGAATGATATGATGAACACAAAACACAAACAAAAGCCCAACTGGACAAATTAAAGCAGCTTAAGAGCTCAACATACGAGTACGAGTACGAGTACTCGTATGTAAATAATTGAGTTAAGCGTAGACACTCTAACATGTTGAAATAAAAAAGTTATTTTTAGAAAGAGTAAGTACCATCCGTCTATTCATGTATACAATCAAGTAAACTATCTTCCATTCATCTAACAACAATATCTTTAAAAAAAAAAAAAATATATATATATATATATATGAATAGTGGGATATTTATATGACTCCAAAGTACTTAATTCAACGTGTGCTGAAGTGCAATTGGAGTTTTTGCCATTTTATGTCTTTCTTCCAATTTTTTTCTTCAAAATCTTCGTAGTCGTATTGTAATTGCTGCAAAAATATTATTATTTGGTTGGAGGGGACAATTATATTGTGGTTATTGGCTCTCAGAAGTAGAGAGTTTTTTGCTCATATTTTGCTTAAAAGATTTTATGTGGTAATGCCAAAATAAAATGGTTTAAAATCTGTCAACATTGAATAAATTATTAAATTTAGGCTAATAACATAAACGTCTGTTTTTTATTCGACTGCGCGACGCAGAGAAGGGTATTGCATATGTGTGTGTGTGTGTATGTATGTATGTATGTGTGTATATATGTATAAACCGGACGCGAGGACCGATTTTGATGATCAGTCGATTTGTCTTAATCCTGGGAGTGCACACTAAAGATATGGCGGCCAATAGACGTCAAAACAAATGCTATTTGTTCGTAGAATGCTCAAGTCTTAGTATAAGACTTTGCGCTCTGTAAAAGTTTTTCGTCGTAGAGTAAAATTTATATTAAAAACAAGAGTTAAATTTTAAAATAAGTATTTTGCCTCACCATAGGATCTTTTTGCTATTATAAGACTTTAGTTTCGGTATAAGATTTTTTCCCTAAGCATAAAAATATTAGTCTTACTTAGTATAGAATTTTTGTCTTATTATAGTAATTTTGTCTTGTTATAAGACATTTTTGTAGTATAAGGCTTTTATCATAATATAAGACTTTTTTCTTAGTAGAGAATTTTTGTTTTTTGGCTTTTGCTCAGTATACGATTTGTTTTTTTATAGTATAAGACTTGTCTCAGTATAAGAGTTTGGCCTTAGTATACGATATTTTTTATTATGATTTTTGTGTCAGTATAAGACTTTTGTTCTATATTAGACTTTTGTCTTAGTATAAGATTTGTTTCTTAGTATAGGACTTTTGTCTTAGTATAAGACTTTTGCTTCAGTATAAGAGTTTTTTCTTAGTATTAGACTTGTCTCAATACCAGACTTTTGTCTTAGTACAGCCCTTTTTTCTTAGTACACATATATGTTTTTTTTTAAGTATATATAAGGCTTGTCTCAGTATAATATTCTTTTCTTAGTATACAAATTTTGCTTCAGTTAAGGACTTGCCTAAATATAAGATTTTTGTGTCAGTATTAGACCTTCGTCCTTGTATAAGACATTTGCCTTGCAATAAGATTTTTTGTTAGTATTGCACTTTTTTCTTAGTATAAGACTTTGGCCTTTGTTAACGACTTTTTTCTTAGCATACGAGTTTTGTATTTGTATAAGAGTTTTGTCTTGGCATACTACTTTTGTCCTAGTATAAAAATTTCGCTTCAGTAAAAGACTTGTCTTTAAATAAAACTTTTGTCTCAGTATTAGACATGTGTTCTTGTATAAGACTTTTGTCTTACTATACGATTTTTTTCTTAGTATAGGACTTTGGTAAATGACTTGGTTAATGACTTTATTCTGCGTATAAGAATTTTGTCTTAGTACAAGAGTTTTATTTAGTATAATACTTTTGTCCTAGTATAAAAATTAAGCTTAAACAAAAGACTTCTATCTTAATATAAGACTTTTGTCTTAGTATTAGACATTTGTCTTTGTATAAGACTTTTGTCTTAGTATCATACTTCTATGTTGCTATGTATAAGACTTATTTTTTTAGTATAAGAGTTTTGTCATCTCATAAGACTTTTTTCTTAGTATTTTCTTAGTATTAGATATTCATGTTAGTATAAAATTTGTGTCTTAAAATACCTTGGATTTGGTATAAGACTTTACTGTTACTATAGTAGTTGATATTATATACAAATTCATTTATTATCAAATTACATTTTTGAAAGAAAATGGCCTAAGTACAAAAATAAAGATATAGTATGAGACTACAACATAAGAAAATGTGTAAAATAATAAAATAAAAACTTTAGTAAATTACAGTACTAAAAATCTAGTCTGAGACTATCATATTATATAATAACAGTCTCGCTTAAGTCTGTAATCATTCTTAATATAAGACTACAATACTAGTATCCGACAGACATTTTGAAAAGATTAACAATAGACTTATTTTGCAATAAATTTTCCTCTTAGACCAGAGGGCGAATTACGGCACTCGTTATCGAACGAAATTACGAAATATTTCAATAGAGTTTATATGGAAATATTCATAAATTTCGAATCGTATCGAATGCCGTAATTTGCCCCCAGTTATTTGTAAAACCACTGAGTATTATATTTGTTATATTAGAACTCTTTAGTTCTATATCCGTAAATTATAAAAATATTTAGCACTAAAAGCCTTTTAAAGGATACTTTTTTTATAAGGAAACAGTAACTTTACAATAATATATCATATATTTACTCACAGAGAGCTTTTTAGTTTTATGAGAAAAAAAAACTAAATATAATTTAATTTATCATTGTTGCTTGACGCTTGAATTGTATTTTCTCGGAATAAAATATTTAATCTATATACATACATGGGATTTCCTGAGTTGCTAAGACATTTAATACGTTTACATGTTACTTTGCTGTAGTTTTAATTCATTTTATTACATATAAATAATGACAACTGCTTTGAGCGCTAACACGCTATCGACAAAATAAAAAATACTTTCATAAAAATAGTTTGCGTTTTGTTGCCATTGTCATGTAACATTCGTTGGCAGTGAGACATTTAAAGGGGAAATAAGGTATTCCACATAACTATAGCTGTCTGCCTTTAATTGACTATGACCCAGTTTTATTGTATTTTGATTTTTTTTTTATATTTTTTATTTAAAGAGTCCCTAACCTTGTCACTTAAGGGTAACTTGCAGACAATCTAGTCTCTCAACTTAATAATAACTTTACGAGTTACAATCAAATTGTAAGCAGCACTCATATTTTTTGGCAGCAGATTCCTACAAGTTTGTACTGTTATTGCGATTTTCGCCATTTAAATATTATTTTCTTATTACGAGCATAATAATCTTTAAGTCATTTCGTATTATTTTGACCATATTATTTGCTGACATATTGACTTCTTAACCCTTTCATTTATTTACCAATCAAAACGAATTTTTAATGCTTAGAAAGTTACCACCTCTAACGAAGCACTAAAGTTGCATTGCAAACAAAAAACAAACAAAAAAAAACCAACAAACGTTATCATTTAAAAAAAGAGACAAACATCAAAAATCTACACGAAAAAAAGTGATTTCACTTAACCAGCACTCGTTGCAAAAATAACATGGCTAACATTTTTTTTAAATTTTTTTTATCATAAGACTACATAAACGCAAACATATGATCAAAAACATAAAGATTTTAAATGACTACCTAGACAAGAAATAACTGCCAAGCCATAACAGAGAAGAAAATATCTCCGCAATCATTATCGTCATCAGCAGCAACCACCACCACCAGCCACTATTACCATCAGTAAATAACAACGACACTGGTGTATCCAACATTTTTTTTTATAACATTTCAGTACTTATAACCATGAAATGGTACAAGTTTGTATTGTGTGGCATGGCATGTTTGGTATGCCTAATAAACAAACAAATCTATATGAACACAAAATACAAAATACAAAAAAAAAATCACAATCAAACAACAAAATCATAATAATTGTAATGTTTGCAATGACCAAGTCAAATGCTTGTTGTTAGTTTAAGGATACCCTACAGGCAAACTCTTAATGTAGCGAAATAATGCAAAATAATGAAAATGTTTTTTTTTCTTGTTTTGTTTTTTTGGCAATTTTTTCATTTTATTTTATCTTAATTGATATTTTTATATTAATTTTTTTATTTTTTAAAAAGCTGGCTGTCATAAGACTTTTTATAAGTATAAGAGTATAGGAGTTTAAAACTCGGAATAATTATATTTTACACGTGGCAGTGTGCGTCTCGGTCGCCACCAGAAGATAGTATTTTACATATTTCATAAAGCCTGTTTTCAAAAAGTTAACTTTTCAAAAGTATATTTTTCAAAACATAAAAGTACTATTTTAAAATATTGTTTTCTGTATTAAATACGTCCTTCCAAAAAAATCTTTTTCACAAAGTACATTTTCCAAAAGATACCTTTCTGAAAGTCCCTGTGTCAAAAAGTATATTTTTAAAAAATAATACTTTCAAAAAGCATTTTCTTTCAAGGGTAGATTTTCTTGAAAAAAAATATATTTTAATAAAGTACCCTTTTCAAACAATATACTTTTTTCAAAAAGTACCTTCTACAAACAAAATACTTTTTTCAAAAAGTACCGTTTTCAAAAAGTACCTGCTTCAAAAAGTACTTTGTGCAAAAAGTAAATTTTTCAAAAAGTAAATTTTTCCAAAAAGTATATTTTTCTAAAAAGTACTTTTTATAAAAAGTACCTATTATAAAAAATACCTTTTATAAAAAGTACCTATTATAAAAAGTACCTTTTATAAAAAGTACATATTATAAAAAGTACCTTTTATAAAAAGTACCCCTTTTAAAAAGTATCTTTTTCAGAAAGTACCTTTTTCAAAAAGTATCTTTTTCAGAAAGTACCTTATTCAAAACGCACGCTATTCAAAATGTTCCCTCTGACGAAAAGCACATTTAGCAAAAATACCTTTTAAAAAGCACCGTTTTTGAAAGCTACCTTTCTCAAGTAGCTTTTTAAAAATAAATTATTCAAGAAGCGTTGCAATAAATATATTTTTAAAAGGCACTTTTTTCAAAAAGTACTTGTTTTAAAAAGTGTTTTCTTTAAAAAAGTATGCTTAAAAAGTACTTTTTGCACAAGTACCTTTCCAAAAAAGTGTTTTAACAAAACTACTCTAAAAAAAGTATTATAACAAAAAGTACTTTTTGAAAAAAAGTAATTTTACAAAAAGTTCTTTTTGAAAAAAAGTAATTTTACAAAAAGTACTTTATGGAAAAAAATAATTTTACAAAAAGTACTTTTTGAAAAAAATTAATTTTACAAAAAGTACTTTTTGGAAAAAAAAATTTTAACAAAAAATCCTTTTTGGAAAAAGGTACTTTTACAAAAAGTACTTTTTGGAAAAAGGTATTTTTACAAAAAGTTTTTTGTAAAGAAATTATTTGTACAAAAAGTACTTTGTAAAAAAAGTATTTTTACAAAAAGTAACTTTTTAAAAAAATTATTTTTACAAAAAGTAATTCTAACAGAAAGTGAATTTTTTTAAAAGTCTTGCAAAATGTGCATTTTTCTAAAAGTCCTTTGTGCATAGATAGTGCCTTTTTAAAAAAGTACATTTGCTCAAAAAGTACTTTTTCCGAAAATGTTCTTTTCAAAAAGTACCTTTATCAAAAAGTTTTTTTTCTAACTGTGACTTACTAATAATCATTTTACTCACAATCGTTGTCCTATTTTTTTTATTTTTTTTTTAATTTTTTTTTTTATTAAAAATTGTTTATTGAGACCGTGTAGCGTTTTCCAAAGTCGTGCTCAGCTGGACTTGTTTCTGTTTTTTGCCAACTTTATCTCTCATTTGCTTTTGCATCTACCAAAAAAAACAAAAAACTTTTAGTGCCTTGACAATTGATCATATAAAGCTTAAATGATATGGGTCTTCAAATAATGATAATATCAATGATTATGTAGTGTGTTATACTCGCATTGATGACGTTGACACGATCTTCAAAATATCATTGTTTTTGTTTTAATAAAAAAAAATATAATAATAAAAAATAGAAGAAAAAGTCTCATTTTGTTAAGCAAATGAGGTTAATACAATAAGTGTGAAGTAGTTGAAATGTACTCAAGATTGTTTTGACAAAAGGAAACTAGGAATCTTCACTTCAGGGTGGCAATGAAAAAACTATAATTAATTAGTTCTCGGTGTTTACGAGCGAGCTTTGCTGATGTCTGTTTGTCATTTTATTCAAATAACCGGAAAGGTTTGCTTTCGTTATTTTATTTTTTTTTTTTTCTGCTAAGCTTAAAGTGTATTATCGAAATGTTCAACAAAAATGCCAAAACAAAAAATTATATCAAACGTTTACCGTCAACATTATTAGATGTTGTAATAGTAACACTTGCAACATAACATTTGTTAAAGGAAAAACAACGACAACAAGAATAGTGAAACTTCAAAACCATAAGCTGCCACAACAGAAGTTAGTTTTAACAACAAAGAACACGTTGCAAGCTGTCAAAGCATTTTTTTTTTATTTTTGGTATTAAGCCTGCATTTTCCTTAATTTTTCGCTGTTCTTTTTGTTGTTTGTAGCAGCTTTATTTTTTTTATTAGGTTTTAAGAGATGCTTGTTAAGAGATTGTGTCGAGTTTTTGTGTTAAACATTTACAACAGCGTTTAGAAAATACAAAACACAAACACACATATACATACGAAATATAAAATAAAAGTAAGGAAATTTGTTGTGTTTTTAAGAAATGTAAGACTTGGAAAAGAAACATCCCTTGGGCGTTATAAGACAAACGTATAAAACGCAATGACACCAAAACACTTTGGGACAAAGTTTTTGACACAATATTACACGCCACGGAACTAGTTTGAGTGAAAAAAAAATTATATATAAGATAAATTTTTTATTAATCAAGGCGAAATACGCCAAAAGCAAGAGACCTTAAGCTTAAAATAAAATATAAGAAATTGTTATCTATAATATTAAGCATTTCTACAAGTTTTCTTTACATTTTATTCACATTTATACATAAAATTGAATTTTAAAATACAGGATATATGGGAGGTTGGCTTTGAATGAAATTTGTCAGACCACTTTTGTACATAAAACGATAACTTGTTACAAGTTTTTGCCAAATTGTGCTCGCAGTTTTGGCTGTAATTCATATATTAAAATTAAGGATACATGACAGGTGGGCATGTCCTTTTAAAGATTGTATTGAAACTTAACTCAAAGCTAGTTTTATATATATTTAAGGAAAATTTCTCTGTAATACGCCCACATTTAACGCTGATTTTGCAATATTTAACTTTAAAGATATTTTGCTGGCAGGCATGTCCTTGTACATGCTCTATAAAAATTTTCACAAGCACTGTTCTATATATTTGTAAGCATTCCTACAAGCTTTCTTTACATTTTAGTCATATCTGTAGATAAAATTTAATTCTTAAAATAAAGGATATATGGGAGAATGGCGTGTGCTTGTGCAGTTTTGGATGAAATTTGCCAGACAACTTTAGGACATAAAACAACAAGTAGCTGCAAGTTTTTTTTAGGTTCTAATTGTAATTGTAGCTGCAATTCATATTTTAAAATTAAGGATATATGGCAGGTGGGCATATACTTGAAGACATGGTAATGAACTTAAGCTGAAAGCTAAGCTGTATAATTTAAGATATATTTTAGTAAGCTTTCGCTGTATTACGCCTACATTTATCGCTGATTTTCAATTTTGAGGATTAAGGATATTTTTGGTTAGACTCATGTGCTTGCAAGTATCTTATAAATATTTTCATTTAAGACAAGTCTAGAAGTTTTCGTTACATTTTCCTCATATCTAGAGATAAAATTTAATTTTGCAAATAAAGGATATATGGGAGGTTGAAATGTCCTTGTGCGGTTTTGCATGAAATTTTCTCGAATGCTTTGGGACATAATTCAACGAATAGTTACAAGCTTTTGTTAAGTTATGATTGTAATTGTGGCTGCAATTCCTGTTTTAAAATTAAGGATGTATGGCAGGTGGGCGGGCATATTCTTCCAGCGAATAAAACTTACCGGGGAACTTAGCTGTATAGTTTAAAGTATTTAATAGTAAAATTTCGCTGTATTAAGTTTAAAATAGATTTTTAAAGTTATTAATAGCCTGTCGCTGATTATCCTTAAAATCAAAATTTTTGGTAAGCACTCTTCTGCAGGATTTTGTTTGCCTTTGATAACCCCACTAAGTATGGTGCGTGCGTCATCGCTAGTAGTCCCCAAGGCCGAATAACCACTGTTCAATGACACTATCTGATGGTTTTGAGAAAAGTGGAGTACATACATTTCCATGAATCCTTATAACCAGCTTAACCTCTTTTGAAATGCCTCCCGCAGAGCATAACACTTTGCGCCGCACTCTGTAAGTCTATGTGCTGCTTGGCTCTTTTCTATTCCTCTAGAAATGTGTTTGTTATAGATTTATTGGTTTTGTTAATTATAAAATTTGTTAGCCAACAAATTCCCACGAACGTTTAATGTTTTCTAATATTTTACATTACCCACCATTTTTGGCAAGCCGATAGATGGAAAGAAAAAAATGTCCACTGATTAGGAAAAAGTGTTTGTGTTGTTAATCATTAAAGAAATGTCTGTATGCTTAAGGCGGTTGTTGGTGGAATTCTATGCCCAAACGAAGTGTAAATGTTGGAGTTTTCATAACGGTTTCTAGGTTCCTCAGCACCAGCTCAGCGTCAAATGCGTTTCGTAAATAATATTTGGGTAAATGTTTGGCAAATGTGTTTTTTTTCAAATATTTTTGCCAAACAATCTCTAGAACATTTTCTCATACCGCAAAGATATGCTGCGTAGACATTTATGTCGTTTGCCATAGTAACAAAAAAAAAACCAAAAAAAAAAGAAGCAACATGAAACAGGTGTGGCTCGCTCGTATGCTTGTTGTAAATGGCCAAAAGTGCAACAAAAAAACAAACAAAAAACGACCAATATCATCAGCTCAATATACTAGAAGAAGGATGCTTGTAGTTTGGTCTTAAAACACAAAACAGAAAGTCCGATTCGAAACCAAGCAAAAACGAAACAAACCAAAATTTATATGGAGAAAAATGTTTACCAAACCAAAGACTGAACAACATAAAGTTTAATCTTTTCATATGCTACGAGTACATTTCTTTAAAAGCTTAAAGTTATGCCTTGTTAGTTCATGTGTTGTTGGTGGTGGTGGTGGTGGTGGCGGCTTTCCTGCTCAAAACTATTCTGTTCAATTGTTGTTTCTGTAGTTTTAAGGTCAATTTCGTTAAGTAGTTTTTCTCTTCATTTTTTTGTCTTCTGCTATTATTGTTGTTGATTTTCAAACGCATTATCGTATGGCATCTCGTTTTATATCACATCACATCTATTTTTGTTTGCCAACATTTCATAATGTCATATATTGCAGTCAGGGCAAGTTTTGCTTTTCCTTGCTTTTAGTTTAAGTTGCACAAATTAATGCCTACAATTTGAGGTATATAGTCAATGGGTTTTTCTTTTTTTTTCTATTGGCTAAAAAAAAACTTTTGCACTTTGAACTTTTGTTAAACAGTTATAGTCACATATTGCTTTTTCGTTTTAACTGGGAAATGACTTGAAATGTAATTTCGGGAAATTTTGTAATTTCCTTGTGTCTAGAAGAAAAAACTAATTGACAGGTTTTAATAAAACAAAATTGAAAAAAAAAAACATTATTGACCATTTAACAAAATTTAAACGAATGGGCTGTTTTTTCACTCAGCCACAAACTATTGATAAAATAAAATTTTTGATAAAATACTCTGAAAAAATACATTTTTTAAAAATGCTCCTTCTAAAAATGAAATTCATTGGAAAAATATAAGGAATTTCTGTTGATTAAGCAACTTATCAGTAGACAACCTTTCTGAGCACTTCTTATTAAAACGTTTTTGAATGATTTCGCAACTAGTGGCCGAGTTGTTTCTTTATCGCTTTTTTGATAATTTTTTGACCAATGATCGCTGTAAACAAATCCATTGTGCTCGCTACATGTCGCCAATGGTCCTCTGTGTCGACTTCAGCAGTTCATAATGAATGAGTCCTTCTAGTCCCATGAAATAAAATACAGAGCATCACTTTGGTATCATGGGCTTCACCTACGATTTTGCGTACTTGGAATTGGCGTAAGGGATGCATTTTATATCGCAAGCAATGATTTGATGCAAAAATTTCTCTTTTCGTCGTACAAGCAGTATTTTGCACTTTCAAAATCATTTTTCAACATTTGAGATTGAGCCTCACCTTGTGTGGTGTTCAATTCATCATCTTCGAAATTCTCTCACATTGGACTTTATACAATATATGTGGCTTATTATTCGAATGTGACGGGTGTGACCATGTTACTCATATTTTTTGCTGTAATTCAAAAAGAGAAAATTATTAATTTAAAAAAGGGCAGGGTTTCTTAAGGATGTTAGGCCTAAAAATGTTTAATAACACAGTACAACAGCCAATTGGGGGGGGGGGGGGGGTGAGAAATTCCAAGTCAGGGTGATGGTACTAGGTCAGTATAGTAAAACCCTCAAAGGGTTTGGCGTTCGTATGTGTCAGTTTTTTTTTATGACCTTTTAAATTTTTTGATAGCGATGAATGCGATGCCACTAGTCCCGAACAACCACCATAAAAGCAGAACGCGTTAATCGATTTCTATGATCTATGTCGCATTTTGTTTATAGGTTATGTGACTTTACACGAAATTAATAACACTTGATCCTTTTTTCCGTTTTGGATTTTTTATGAATTTAAAAAAAAAAATTTTTTTTTGTGGAGGCAAAAAAATTTAATTATTAAACACAAATTTATTTTTACCGGTAAAGCTGTTGATTATAAAGAAAAACGTTATATGAACGGATTAAAGAAATTGTAATTCTAAATTTTTTTGAGTTTGTTTTAGCAAAATCGGACAAGTAGTTCTCGAGTTATGTTAAACTACGTTTTTGCCAAAAAAAAAAATGACACATACGAACGCCAAACCCTTTGAGGGTTTTACTATACTGACCCAGTACCATCACCCTGACTTGGAATTTCTCACCCCCCAGACAATAATCCCAAAAATGTTCCACAGTGTAATAGCTAAACACTGAAGGAGCATGACTTCTGTTCAGATTTGACTTCAGAAGGCTGAATTTTTACTTTCAAAATATGCTCTGTAAAATCTTCCTTAGAATGTCTACAATAATTTTGATGTAGTAAATTGTTCAAAGTCTTTTGGATTGTATTAAAAAATAAATTTTAGTTAAAGTTTTTCATTTCCAAAATGTAAAGGCTCTGACCTCTTTAGGAGACAGGTGTGACTTACTATGAAAACCATTAATTTTTCAATTTGCAGCCCCCACAAATTCTAAAGGACTTTCTTTAAAAAAGAGTTGGTTAATAACAGCAAATCTTTTTGCTAGGCCACAACTGACTGACTGACTGCCCTTTTAATGAAAGCTGTGATTTTAAGCGACTAATTTTAGGGGTCTGCAAAACACTTTAAATTTTACTTTCATTCTTTTTTCCCGTTGTCTGCTCTTTAATTTTTTTCTCTTCTTTTTTCTTTCAATGATTCTTTATTATAATTTTGCTATTCATTTTTCTTTTTCTATCCTTTTCTCTCGCTCTCTCTCTCTCTTTCTCTCTCTCTCTCTCTCTCTCTTAAGCTAAATGCAGTTCATGTTTTCTCTATATATTCCTTAAATTTCTTTCTTTGTTTGTTTCCGTTTTTTAGTTTTGATATGCATTGAAGAAATAGCACTTCTGTTCTAGTGTGACGGGTGTGACCAATATATGGCTTTCGCAAAATATTATTATATTGTTAATTGCGCTTATTTTTTACTGTTGGAATAATAATTATGTATACTAGCAATTTTATTACGATTTTAAAATTTTTACTGTGACGGGTGTGACAGGTATAATAACTTTCTCTCTCTTAAGCTAAATTTTATTCAGATATTTCATTATTTTCTTTAAGTTTCTTTCTTTGTTTGTTTCCGTTTTATATTTTTTTATATCCATACAAAAATAGCCCTTCTGCGTTAGTGTGACGGCTGTGACCAATATGTGACGTTCCAAAAATATTATTATATTATTAATTGCACTTAGTTTTTACTGTTGGAAAATATTAAATATTAATTATGTACAGTAGCAATTTTATTAAGATATTAAAATTTTTACTGTGACGGGTGTGACTAAAAAATTTAATATTTCAATTAATCTGCTATAAGATATATATAAAGTCGAAACTATAACAGCAAACAAGAATATATCCTTTTCAGAAATAATAATTTTTATTAAAGATGAGAAAGGAAATAAAAGATAACGTCAACTAGAGATTAAGCACACAAAGTGGTAGGGAGAGCATCTTAAAGCGTATGAAAAATTATAAAAATATAAATATTTTGAGTTATTAATTTGTCCATAGTTTTTCATTCTCTTGTAAATATCAATTGAATGATTTTTATTTAAAATATTTGAATTATATTTTTTCTATGCAGGTTCGTTCGTCTTACGTGAAGTTGCCCATAATTAGAACAAGTTTTTGGTGAGCAATCGATATTCTTCAGTTGCAATTTGATCAAATTGATGCTTTGTTTAAACAAAACTGTACATTTTCTAAGCAAAAAAAAAAAAAAAAAACACTATAAAATAATAAAATAAAATGTTTTTTTTAATAGAGTTTTTTTTAATTTATTGTATCTTTCCTTACAAGCGTAAAATTTTACTTTAAACGATATGAATTTAAATTTTTTTAAATAAAGAGCTAAACGATTTTGCACTTTTTCTAGAAAAGAAAACGGCATAATTCAAAATAAAGCACAAATGTTAGTGAAGACACAAGCCACTCCTAAGTGATACGCTTTCTATTAAGGAAGCTCCCAACACCTTTAAAAAAAATAATAAATTTGATAAAAAAAAAGCTTTGAAAATTTTATATAAAATTTAACAGCTTTTGCTTCACAAACTTTCACAATCTTAATTTGACGATAAACATATTTCAAAACAATTAAAAATAATCATAATTCTGAACACGTATTGTACTCACCGCCGCCTATTGAACACTTCTAATTACAAATGTTATTAGGAAAAGCAAAACAGATGAAACAATTCTTCCTCTGTTACACTTAATTCGATTAGCAGAAGGGGAAAAAAGGGGTTCATACTTTTATCCAGTGCCATAATTTAAATCATGTTCATTAACATTTTATCATCTCACACTTATTTATTTTTGATTTTTTTGTAACTCCAATTTTAATAAAAAAAAATAAAATAAAACGCTACCGATTTTCCCTTGGCATTAACATTTAAATCATCAAATTATTAATTTAGTTTATTAAAAATTTTGTTTCCTAATGGGATTTAATAAATAAGTTACATTGTAATTCTACAAGCATTTGAAATCATAATAAGATTAAATTTGGTTGGATTCGTTATTCAGTGTTTTTGTGAAAGAAAATCAAATTAACATTTTTAGATCGATCGAGAAATCTAATAGTTTTGGAGAGAAAAAAAATATTAATTTCAAAGTTTTATTATTAAAATATAGTTTTCTCTTGAATGAACTGGATTACAATATATTTTAACGATTTCTTATGCATAATAAAATGGATTTTTTTTAAGGAGAAAAAAAGCCTCTTATTGAAAAAAAACCTTGAGAATGTGTGAATTTTGGTTTGATTTAAAATAGTAGACAATTGAGTTCACAATTTTTCGTTTTGGGAAAATTCTAAAAAAAAGAGAAATTTAGTAAGACTTGGAAAAAAATCTAGCTAATATTAAGAGTTATTTAGCTACTCTATAATATTTATTTGCAACTTATTTTATTTTGTTTATCTTTTTTTACTTATATTTTTTTACAACGGCGTGATTCTGTGAAACTCTGGAATTAGCTTATGAAATATCTTATATTCCTCCGATTTATTATCTTTACCATCTCTGTTAGAAATTATAAATATTACATTTTTTATTTCTAAACCCACAAAGTTTACTTTTATTAAGGTTTTTCATATTCACACCTTTTATTGCAGTGACTCATTTTATTAATTGTTGCTTTTTACCGAATCGAGCTTTTATACAATAACTAATTTCTCACCCTAATTGAGCTCTATGCATAACATTAAATCTTTAAAGAAAAACCTCTAGCTTAAAAAAAAAATTCGTTATATTAAATGGCTGTGAAAAATCAAATTGTTCAAATTTATGACCGGTTAAATTTTCTACTTTTCAAAGACTAACTTTTTTCTTTTGAGAGCAAACAAAAGAAAAATTTAATAAATTGATGTTTTTAGTTTGAGATATATGTCTACCCTACAGCGGGTATGTTTATTTCTTCTTAAATTTTTAGGTTTGAAATCTTTCTTTTATCTGAGGGTATAGCTTCCTTTCGGTCCGCTCGCTTTGGAAGTTAGCACACAATTTTGAAGTAAAAAAGGGCTGAGCCACGCTCAGTTAAACTTGATTAATTAATTAATTGATTATTATGAAAACTTGTGCAAACTCTGAGCTCTAAGAAAAGATCCATCTCACATTTAAGAAAGTGGGCGGAGCGGAGCCTACGCCCATTTAAACTTAATATTACATTTAATGTGCCTTTACCTAATTGATTTTTACGAAACCTTGCTCACAATCTGAGCTCTAATAAAAATATAATTTTGCTGTTAATAAAGTGGGCGGGCCACGCCCATTAAAAATTTTTATATGTCGCTTGCTCCTGCTTAATTGATGTTTAAAAAAGTTTGCATACACCCTGAGCTCTGAAAAATTATTAATTTTGCATTTAAGAAAGTGGGCGGGGACTCGCCCATTTAAACTTAATATCAAATTTCACATGCTTGTAACTTATTGATTTTTACTAAACCTTGCACATACACTTAGCTTCAAAAAAGACATAATCTTGCTTTCAAAAAAGGTGGGCGGGGCTACGCTCATGAACATGTTAGATTATATTTCATCCACTTATGCCTCATTGATTTTTATGAAACCTTGAACACACCCTGAGCTCTAAGAAAGATATAAGCGTGCTTTTGAAAAATTGGGCGGGGCCACGCCCACATAAACTTAATATTATATATCTATTGCCTCTACCTAATTAATTTTTACGAAACCTTGCACACACACTGAGCTCAATACAAGCTTGATTTTAAAAAAGTGCTTTTACTTAATTGATTTGTACGAAACCTTGCACAGATCCTGAGCTTTAAGAAATAAATAATATTGCTTTTAAAAAAGTAGGCGGGGACACGCCCATTATAGTTTAATATTATATTTATGTTGCTTTTACCTAATTGATGTTAACGAAACCTTGCACACACTCTGAGCTCTCAAAACGGAAAAATTTGGCATTTAAAAAGTGGGCGGGGACATGCCCCTTAGAGGTTAGTATTAAATTATATGTACTTCTACTCAGCCGGTTCTCACAAAACTCGGCAAAAAGTTTCGACTCTTACAACGAAATAATTTTGTGCTTAAAAAAGTGGGCGGTTACATGCCCATTAGAGCTTAACATAGAACTTCACGTGGTTCTAATTGACCGATTTGTACGCAACTTTCCGCACACCTTGAGTTCTCAAAGTGAAGTGGTGTGGAGCTTATAAAAGTGCGCAGACTGCAATCATTGCAAATTTTGGGCGTGACCATGCCCCTGAAAATATAACATTAGCACTAAAAACTATAGAAAAGCTACAGCTTACAATGTTTTAGGTTGTTTTGTATTCCATTGTTAATGCTTTAAATTTATTTTATTATTCCCAGTATAGGAGACAATA
Organism: Nowickia ferox; assembly: GCA_936439885.1. NCBI lineage: Eukaryota > Metazoa > Arthropoda > Insecta > Diptera > Tachinidae > Nowickia > Nowickia ferox. Next base: position 17,784,522 of record OW387024.1, on the reverse strand, counting down.
TTGAGCCAAAAAAAGCTTAGGCGACGTATATTTTTCACTTCGTTGTACAACGAAAATCGATGACCTAAGATAGTGAATAATCGATTTTCGTCAAAAAATAAAGTTCGAAAATTATTTCGCTCGAGTTTTTTTGGCGGTTATGGGACGATATTGTCAGCAATTTTTTTATCTTGTTTTTTTCTCTATCTTGAGTATTGGCTGTGTAATGTTTTTTTTCTCACTATCATACTCTCATATAATTATCGTTAATACTTCTAGTACAATGTGCACAGATTCACAAAATTCCTCGAATATAATACACAAAGGTAAATAAATAAAAAAAAGGAAAAAAACATTTTAACACAATTTAAAGTTTTGGCGGTAGCTTAAAGAAAAAAGTCAAAAGAAAAGAAAAAAAAACTTCTTAAAAATAAATCAAAGCATATCTTTCAAGAAAAGTAAAAAAGGTTAAAAACCGTATAAAAGACTCTGATTGTTTCGAATGTATAAACAAATCTAAGCTTTAATAAAATCAACTGGAAAAAGTCTCATGTACTACATTTTTAATGCTATTTATGGTCCATTTGTTATAATATTTAGTGTTTGAAATTCATAACATTTTATGGTATGAAGTCGGTGTTAATCAGCTAAACAAACACAGTAATAACAGTCGTTCAAAGGAACGTTACAATTAGTTGAGTTTTTGTTCTCATCTCTGGAGATATTAAAGATGTGTCTTTTGGTAATTTGGTAGGGAAATGAATGAGTTATATAGACAGCGATTCGCAATTGTAGAAAAGAAATTTATAACTATGGAATATTAGTTTTGCTTCAAGTTCTAAAAATCTCTCTTGTGAATTGTACAACAAGTTTGTGTCTTGAGTTTTTTTGTTTTTCTTTTTTTGTTTAGGTAAGAAATGAAGTCTGTACCCTTAATCTTTCTATTTAAGAACCTCTGCCTTTCAATTCAACATCTTAGCATTGACCACTAATACGAACTTACGATGTGATGTCTGTGGACAGTTGGTTCCCACAATTATTTGCTTTGTATGCTCTAAATTTGTTAGTAGATTTTGTCGCTCTTTTATTTAAGTAAATTTTATTATTTGCTTACTAGCGTTTCATGGTAATCGCGCTTAAAGAATTTCATGCAAATAAGCTTTATTTATACTTTAATTTATTAATTTAAATAGAGTCTTTCACCATATTGCTGAAGGCATGAAGTGAACAACAGAAAACGCGTTTAATAAATGAAATAAAATTTTTGGGTTACAAAGGGATTTTATTAAAATTGCTTTGGTTGATTTTTACATGACTTTTTGTAAATATGTATTAATTTTTTATCAGGTTTCAAAGATTTTAAATTTATATTTTTTATTATTGTAATCTTTGGCTACTGTTTTGTTTAATGCTTTTGTAATGCTTTGTGTAGGTTTCTATACTTATTTACTTTATAGTTTTATAGTTTTGTTTATTTGAATGTAAAAGAAAAAAGACTGCTCTCTCACAAAGATTTGATTATTATAGAGTTAAAGTGGCTCAACGATTTCAGTTAACATATTTCATTTACAGTCACAGTATTACAAGCAGATTTTATACTTGTGCTTAATTTGGTGCATATTGTTAATTAAATCAAAAATAATAATAAATATTTTTAAAAACTTGTAACTTGAGAGAGATTTTACTTAAAAGGTATTAGTAAAAAAAATATTACATATGCATTGAAAGAGAAATGATTCATTTGGACAGTGAAACGAACGTTTTCATTATTTAATCTTTAGTATAATTATTAAAATTTTCAGCCAAATTGTAAACAATTATAATCGAAAAACAAAACATTTGCTCAAATGTTTTGCATAGTTTTTTTAAAACAGGAAGAATAATCATAAAAATATTTCAATTAACGCCATTACTGGATATATAGTATAAATTAAATTAAGTTATTTTTACTCTTGATAGAAAAACACTATTAATTTGTTTAATGCCAGCCATACACTACACAAGTTCAGTGCTCAAGTCTGGCACTGAGTAAACTAAGCTTGTGACACACACTATACAAGTAAACTGTGCAGTTTTTATTTTAAAACAATAATATATGTATATAATTCTAGAAACTCTGTCCAGAATATTTATTCTTGTTCTGAATTCTTAAGAAATCTCGACACAACTGAACGTTTGCAACATACACTACACAAGTTCACTGTACAGTTTTACAAACTTTTTTTCTTTTGATATTTACTCAAAGAAATAATGAAAAATTTCTTTGATTGAGTTTTGAACACTCTTCAGTTAAAATAAAATTTGTTTTTGGCGATTTTTTCGGTTTTTGGTGATATTTTTTTTTATTTTTTTTAATACATGTTTTCAGTTTTAGCGATTGTTTAGTTTTAGCGCTGTTTTCGTTTTGGTTCTTCTTTCTTTTTGGTGTGTTTTTCGGTGATTTTTTTTGTTTTTTCAAATACATGTTTTTTTAGTTTTAGCGATTTTTTAGTTTTGGCGCTTTTTTTTGTTTTGGTGAATTTTATCATTTTGGCGATTTTTTCGGCTTGTAGCAATTTTTAATATTAATGTTTTTTGGTTTTTGGCGATTTTTTTTTCTTTTTTTTTTTTTAAATACATGTTTTTAGTTTTAGCGATTGTTTAGTTTTTGCGCTTTTTTCGCTTTGGTTGTTCTTTCTTTTTGGGGTTTTTTTTTCGTTTTTTGTGATTTTTGTTTGTTTTTTCAAATACATATTTTTAGTTTTAGCGATTTTTTAGTTTTGGTGCTTTCTTCCTTTTTGGCGATTTTTTTTCGGTTTTCGGCGATTTTGTTTTTGTTTTTTTTAATCCCTGTTTTTAGTTTTAACGATTTTTTCGGTTTTGACGAATGATTTATTTGCATTTTAGCGATTTAATTTATTTTTGATAATATTTTTCATTTAAGCATTTTTATTTGTGGCATTTTTTAATTTTGCGATTTTGTAATTTTAGTGTTTTTGAAAATTTCAAGAGTTTGCCTCTTACGGTTTCCCAGATACAGCAAGTTTATTTTAAGAGCATTGTGTAATGTTTCGTAAATGACAATAAAGTTACAAAAACTTAAATTTTTTTAATACCGCAATAAAACTTTTGATACAAGAGAACCAACTGCACAGTTTCTTTAGACTCCCACAGTACGAACCACTGAATTGCAAGCAAATGTAAGTAATTTCTTGCTTAGGACCCTTGCATGAACTTTACTTAAAAAATTTGCAATTTTATTAAAAAGCAATAAACGGTTATCTCATATTTAAACATTTCCCTAGAGAACTGCATTATTTGATTTGTGAAATATGAGTGGTGGAAAATTGGGGTTTTGGCATCAAAATTCCATTGTGCGCCATCATTTGGATATTAGTGCAATATTTTATTTTTGTACTTATTCAAGCCAATTTAATTTTAAACCAATTATCTTTTTTTTAAACATGTCGTAAATATTACGATATAATTTATTTATTTATTTTTTAATAATTGTTTTTTTAAAAGGGTTTTTTTTAGTCTGCATTATTCCTTGTTAAAATATTTTTTTTTTTAACAACATCATCGAGGTATCACATTTTTGCCAACGCTTCACTTAATAGCAAGTGCTGGGTTTTAAAATTTCAAAAATACTGTTTTAGATATTATAAAAAATTTACGTTTTTCTTTATTGTTTTACTTGACTTTGACATTGTAGCCCCTCAAAGAAACTAAAACAATATAATTTTTACAGGCTGTTGTTTATTAATATTAAGACAGACACGTTTGTATCATATTTTGTATAAAATTAATAAAAAAAAACCATGACTTAGTTGAACTTATATGAACAAGAATCATGCCAGAATTAAAGAGTTATATAAAAAATAATAGAACTTAAAAAAAATTATATTTCATTCTATTAAAAAAATTATGTAGTTATTTAAGACTAAAAGTTTGCAACGACAAAGAATTTACTATTTTTTATTAATTCCATGTATATTATTTATATAAAATGCAGTTCATGGAATTTATTCCTTGTTTTAGATTTCAAAGCCTGCGAGTATAATCTCATCTCATTACACTCTATGACAAAAGCAAGCTCTTTCTTAAATAGGAAAGCCCTGACTAATAATTGACTTTGAAAGAAGAGGCCGTAGGTTATATGTAGTATGTGTTCTGGCTGTTAAAAATATAATTTTTTAATATACAGAGTTGCTTGTTCAACTTTTCAGTGCAAACTCTGTTTAACCTACTACTTACATATATTTAGTAGGGTGCTCATTTATCGATAACTTGACGCTATAGTTTAGCACGATTTCAACACCACTCAGCCAAAAGGTGGTTTTTTCTCATAGTCTGTCTTTTTTTTTTTTTGACTGTGACATTGTTAATGATTTTTCTCTCTCTCTGTTACACGTATTCAAAATAACACCGAAATAATCACTTACTAAATAAAACAATAAATATTGCTGGACATGATTTAAAGCAAAACAACATTTAAAACAATAAAACATTAGTTTAAGCGGCAAAAAATTAATTTTTTTGTGGCAGAGAAAAAAACCAATATTAAAAAGGCGTGAGGTACGCTTTTCTCGACAAGCAAATAAATCATTTTTATTAAAATCTCTATATTACTTGTAAAAAAAAAAGTTAAAGCTATTGGAAATAAAGAATAAGTTATCAATACTATTTTTATGCATATAATTATTTTGCTAGAAAAATACACAAAGTGAAAAAAAATCATTTTTAGTGAATGAATAACTAAGACAAATTTAAACTTGACCTAATGGTATTTACTTAAAAAGGTTTTTTTACTCTTTATATTTTATTACATTTGGTAGCAAAACAATCCTAGCAAGACATTATGGCTCCATGGAATTCATTTTTATACATATTTAATTTAACAAAAGCAAAAAGTCTTCCCTCTTGAAGAAAACAAAAAAAACAATTCTAGGTATTTACATAAACTCATTTTTTTTTGTGTTTGTTATAAAATATTTATTTTATTTATATAGTTTTTTCATACCATGACTAATGTTTAAGGTCGTTTGTTCATTTGCTGGCTTAAAAATGTACTGAAGTTGGAGGCTGCTTAACTGGCAGTTAGTGGAAGGAAGGTGGAGGTATAAAAAAGATGATGCTATAAACGTTTTCTGTTAAGTTTTTTTAAATATATTTTTTTTTTTTTTTGCTTATTTTTGTAGTTCTCGTCTGAAGTGATTTAAAACACGTACATACTTGTACTCATTGTCTAAATGAAATGTAAGTTTGTCTGTTCATCTGCCTGAGTTTTTTTAATGAATTTTGTTGTTGTTGTTGTTTTAAGCCGTGGTTTTTAACTGTTAAGCTGTCGTTTTGTTTGACACATTTGAAGCTTTTTTTCTGCTGTTCACTTTTGTTCTGTGGTTTAAAACTGCAGCTGTTAAACAGGTGTTCTGAGGTAATAAAACCAATAGGTTTTAAGGTAAAATGGGCTAAAGTCAACTTTAAATAAAATTCTAAATAATTGTAAGATGCCGCCTTGTGCTGATAACATTCATTTTACTCGAATTGATAGGCCACAATCGTAATTTCGAACTCGTTATAAATAAATGTATTTAGGTATTGTTGTATATTTCCCCCATATTCATAAAATTTAATCACTCTTATCGAGAATATGACGTGAACAATTTTGTTCACGTAAACAACATATGGTGAACAAAATTAGAAAATAGTATACTGACACAACTTCAACAATGCAAAGCTTGGCGATTGCAATTTTAGGCAAATGGAACACATTTCACGTGAACTTTTATGCCCGATAAGGGTGAATATGAGTTGCAAATGTATTTTATTTAAATTTTTTTATACAAATTTTCTTAAAAGAGATTTCAAAAACATTTTAATTGTTTATAAATATAAGCAATAGTTTAATTATTTTTTATATCTTTGTTTATTTTTTATTTTATTTTTTTTTTTGAAGAACGAAGCTTTCTTATGCGTCTTAAAATCATATTTTATTCCACAACTTTTGATATCAAAAACAAAAATTTTTTTATTTGCATAAAAATTTTTTTCTTCAATCTTTTATTTTTCTACACCAGGACAATCTTTAAATGTTTGTGTACAAATTACAAAAAGCTTTTGTCTTCAGTCTTTTGTTTTCTCTGCCAAAGCAAGATTTCTTAAAAATATTATTTCAAAACAAATATTTTAATCATCTCAGACTCCAAAGCTCTGGGCACTAGTATTCCTTTTTTCTATTTTGTTATAATTAATTTTTATAAATATAGTTATAATTAGAATTTTTTTTAATAAAAAATTAAATGTAATACCGAGTAGCCACTATCGCATTTTGTGACATCGCAATAATGTATACTGGTGGCAACGTTTGTCGTTTCCGATATTTTTCGTTGTGTGGCATTGTTTCCCATATAAAAAACATAATGGGAACGGCGACAAACTAAGAAATGCCAGATGTGTACTCGACATAAGTTTCTGCTTTTCAATATTCCATTAAAATGTTCAAGTGTTACTTAATGCAAGTGTTTGTCTTAAGTCTCTTGTTTTTGATTTTCGAAACCATTTTTTATGTCCGCATAAAGAGGTTTTAATTTAATTTGGATGTTAGCTTTTCTACCACCAGAATGAAATTTCAAGTCTTTACTTAAAATAGGTTCTTGTCTTAAGTCCTTTGATTTAATTCAAGGGCACAATGTTAACAATCAAGTTTGAGTCTTAAGTCTTTTTTTTTGTCTGTAGACAAATTAAGCTTGTTTCTTAAGTCTTTTGAATAGCAGTTGAAAGAACTTTATTGAGGTATAGAACTTTAAGTTGGCATCACTTTTTTAACTAGCGGCCATTTTGTCAGCTGCCAAGTGATTAATATTTAGTTTGGTTTGCCATTTCATCATGAACAGGTTGACAAAAGAACAACGCTTGCAAATCGTCCAAATTTATTTCGAAAATAATGGTTCAGTTCGCGAAGTTTACCGCAAGCTCCGTCCATTTTATGGTCGACATAATCGTCCATCAGAGCAATTAATTCGGTTAACCATGGATCGTTTTCGCACTACGTTTACTCTATGTGATAATACGCATCCGCAGAGACGTCGAACAGTGCGCACCGAAGAAACAATTGCCGCTGTAGAGCAAAGTGTTGAAGAGGACCCGAATGAATCGATTCGCCACCGTGCACAGCAATAACCGACTATTTTGTTCCCGAATTGGATGGCATGAATGTGGATGAGTTGTGGTTCCAACAAGACGGCGCTACATGCCACACAGCGCACGTCACAATCGATTTATTGAAGGAAACATTCGATGAGCGCATAATTTCGCGGAATGGACCTGTCAATTGGCCACCAAGATCGTGTGATTTGACACCATTGGATTATTTTCTTTGGGGATATGTGAAGTCGCTCGTCTACGCCAACAAACCAGAAACGTTAGGGGACTTGGAAGCCAACATTCGTGGCGTTATTGCCAACATACGGCCCCATATGCTCGAAAAAGTGGTTGAAAATTGGACCTGTAGAATTGGCTTTATTCGAGCCAGCCGCGGCGGCCACATGCCCGAAATCATATTTAAACGTTAATGGCATAAAATTATCCTTCCAATAAAGCCAAATTGATGGACATTAAAACGATTTTCTTGTGTTTTATTTCAATTCGAAGTTCTATACCTCTAAAAAAACACCCCATACATAAAATTAAAGCCTCTTTCTTAAGTCCTTGAAAATTTTTTTCCAAAACAAAATTAGTTTAATTTTTATTATTAAAAATACTGATTTTTGTATCACATATTTTATATTCTATTCTCAGCCTTAATATTTTTATATGAAATCAAGCTTTCTGCTTTTACGGTCCTATGCTCCTTGCAGAAGTAAAAGGAATATATATATGCTTAACAAAATCTTGATAAGGAATAAAACTTTTTTCTCTTGAATTTTAGTTGCAATATAATTTTTTCTTAATAAAAATTTAAGTTTCTTTCTTAACTCGTTTGATTGTTTGTCTCAGCATAAATTTTCTCAATAAAAAATTCAAGCATTTGGCTCCAGTGTTTAGTTTGGACTTCATTATAATGGAACTTTGGTGTTGATAAGAAATATAACTTTCAGGATAAAATTTATCTATACTCAGGGAAAAGCTGCAACTTAAAAATAAGAACGCGTCACATTAATTCAATAATATTCAATATAATAGAAAATGTATATTCAAATACTTAAAAATAAATTAAATTAATAAATGAATACTGTAAATTAATGTTTTCCCATATTAAAATAAGAAATTTCAACATCACTAGACTTTCGTTAATTTTTTTTTATCAATTCAATATGGTTTTTATTGATTTTAAGCTGTTTTTTCTCTGGGTGTATATAAAAAATTCTTTATAAGGCTTTGTATTAATTTAGTTACAGGACTAACAAAAATAAATTGATTTTGCAGTACATGTTTAAACAAAATTTCTATAAAAATTTTGACTAAAGCACACTTGAAATACAAGTTAATTCTTTAAGAATACAGCAGATTTTATTCTTAAGTCTTTTGTTTTTGTACTGAAGATATTTTTTTGAAAATTTGCAAATTTTTTTTATATATATTTATTTTTGCTATTGATAAACTTTTTTCGTTTATATCGCTTAACTTGACTTAAGCAATTTCGCATGTTAAAGCATTTAATAAGCAAATCATGATTTTTTCAAGTTCTATTCATAAATATTTTTTTTTTCTATAGAGATGAGCACGAAATAATTTCTGCTTGCAAGCAACTACGTTTAAATATATTAAACCCTAGAACGAACGTAGTATTCATTTGTTTACAATTTAAGCTAGAGAAAAAAAAACATAAGACTAATAAAAACTAACACCCGTGCAAAAAGGATTAGCCAGCAAAAACATACCATGCAAAATCATACTTTTTTTTTTGTAATAGCAGCTCTATAAAATGCTTGGAACAAAACTATATTGCAATTGCTTGATTGCAAAAAAAAAAAAAATAAAGACAATGCGAATCGTGATGTAAAACTAAATGAAATTGAAATTAAAATAAATTAACTAACGAAAAACTAAATTAGAAATTAACTCTATTTTTTTTTAATTAGAAAAAAAATTGTTTTTGTCTTTTGTTTTATGTAGTTAGATTAATTTTAATTTGACGAATACTGGCTTTGGGTGGACAACGAAAATTTAAGTTGAAATGGAAATAATGGCAGCAGTAAAACTTTTTGTGAATTGATAATTGGCTTTTAGTGGGTCATATAGAGACGTACTCTTAAAAAAATTTAAACTTCTTAGAAAAAATGTTGCTTGTTAATCCCCAAAATATGATTTCATCAGAATCATTTCATTGACTCCACATATCATTTTGGTTAAATACTTTTCATATCGAGCGGGGCTTCCATTTAAATTCTATAGAAAAACGTTGAAGTTAAGATTAAAATTTACGAGTAATACTGTCTTTTTCCCACCGACAAATATTTTTGTTGAATACTGCTTACTTCAAGTGGTGTTAAAAAAATTGTGCATCTATTCCGATTTTCGATCCGAATAGCTGCTTCAGCTTAATTTTTAAAATTAAGAATGTGTCCGTGGTTACAATATGCTTGCATCGATTGCAATGAAATTTTTCAAACAAATCATTTCCATAAAGCTTAAAATATTAACCATTTTGTGTTCAGTGCCGGTCATGATTTTTGGATTAAGCTAAACTTCTAAAACCAAGTATATTGCATCGATTGACATGAAATACACCAAAAACTATTTTTGTCAGTATAATTCTTAATATAAATACGATTATTCGCGACATTGGAGTCATAATTGCAGTTGAAATATATTTTGTCTATATAAAGGATATATGGGAGGTAGGCATATCCTTAAAGCGATTGCAATGAAATTTGCCTTAAAGCTTTGCTATTTAATTCTACAAGTAGTAACCAAATTTCAATGCATTCGGATAAAAATTAAAGCTAATTTTGAAACATATAGAACTTTGGATATGAATAAAAAGAGCATATCCTTGCAGAAGTTATCCCTAACTTCCAATTACAAGAATAGTTATTAATTTTTATAATTGTAATAATCAGAATTTATGTTAGAATTCTAATTTCAAACTAAAGAATATATAGCAGATAGTCGTGTCCTTGCAGCGATTGTATTGAATTTTGTTAGTTAGCTTAATTGTATAGTTCTGCAAGTAGTCACAAGCAATTATTGCATTTTGCAATTACGTAGGTTTATTTGAATAATCAGAATTTACGTTAGAATTCTAATTTCAAAATAAAGGATATATGGAAGATAGTCGTGTCCTTGCAGCCATTGTAGTGAAATTTGTCAATTAGCTTACTTGTATAGTTCTACAACTAGTTAGAAGCAATTATTGCATTCTACCTATATATTTAACTAAAATTTAATTCTTAAAGTTGGGTTTCGATGAAAAATAGCCATATCCTTGCTCTGAATAAAGTAACAAAAAAAAACTAGAGAGTTAAATTGTGTGATTCCTAAAAAAGTTAATACCATAATTTTTAGCTGAAAATCGATTTTTAAATCAAGGACATAAGAAAGCTGTACTTATTCTTGTTTTCATTAAAGTAAACTTCACTATTGCTTTTGGTAAAGTTAAAGTTATTAAGAACATTTACATTGTTGTTATCACAGTTGCAGTGAAAAAAACAAGTTTGAAGTTCAAGGATATATGGAAGGATCTTATATCCTTGCTTTAATTTTTGGTGAATTGAGCCGGAAATCAAATAGAAATAATTTTCGTTTAATTTGACCATAATTATGGCTAAAAATAGTTAATAAAAATTTTAAGGATATATGGAAGCTAGGCAGGTCCTTGCACCGATAAAAATGAAATTTGTTAATTTAGTGATTTATGTAAATCTGAAAATAGTTACATATTTAATTTTTGGCGACTCTCAATTTTTAAGATAAAGGATATATGAGAGGTGGTCATGTCCTTGCACTTATTGAAATGAAATTCTCTGCAGGTTTTATTTCTGGCAGCTCTATAAATAGTTAGTGTGTTTTGATTGTAATTTTAGGTGAAATAAAAATTTTAGCATTAAGGATATGTGGGCATGTCCTGGCAACGATTTCAATAATTTTTTCCACATTTATCTTGCTTTAATTATAAAACTTTGTATATGTAAGCTTACTTCGTTAACTTTGATGTTAAGAATAAAACACATCACCCTAGTTTTTTATAGGCAGTTTTGATTCTTTAAAGAATTCTAATAAATTTCAATGGTAGCTCTCTTAAAGCCAAAGCTAAATTAAAGCGCCAAGCGTTGCATAAACAGTAGAGCACGTGTTTTCGGTACATTCAAAGCATATTTTATATGCTATTAGTACTTTGTGCCTATTTTTAAAATAAAGTTTGTGTCTTAAGTCTTTTGTTTTTTAAGCTTATTACACATTTAAAAAATTAAAACAGCAAACACTTTCTTTTACACAAGCAATTGTCAAACAAACAATTGCAATTTACCGAAATGTTTGTTCCTTCAACATTTTTCGTAAGTATTTAGTTTGTTAATTTTGAATTTGTTTTATTCACATAATTAACTTGAATAAAACGAGTGTTTGTTTTTTACATCTATTTTAGTTTCAGCCACGGCATGTGATGAAAGGATAATTAACTCATCATATCCGAGGGCAAGGAAAAGAAACCTATATAAAAAATCTAAGCCCACACACATACTTTAAAAATTTTCACAACACAGATGTTCAGGAAACATTGACAGTCTACTTTAAGACTACAAGGCGGGTAGTAGTGGTAGCAGTCAGTTTGATTACGGTGTAGATTTCTTTTTTATGCGTGTGGTTGTGCAGTGTTCTCTCCCTCTGAGTTATCTTTAGTCCAAATGTTGATTTTTTTTATATAATATTGACCCTTTGGGTAAGTGTGTCGATTTTTGTATGAGTTCGAAAAAAAAATAAGGCACGAAAAACAAACTAAAGAAAACGCATCATAAAAATGCAATTAACTTGTGGGCGTTAACAAATTGGGGTGTTACCGTAAAGAGCAAAAAGCAAAAAAAAAAAAATATTTTAAAGTAATAAAAAATTAAAGCGAAAAATCTTTATTAAAACAAAAAGATGCAGGCTTTGGTTCAAATAATCTTATGGATATAAAAAAAAAAGAAATTTATTATTTGATCTAGATTTTAGGTGTGTGGTAGGGAACAAAAAAAATGGAAAACAATAAAAGGACGTCGAGGCAAAAGTATAATTTTTACTTTACAAATTTAAGAGCAATATTTGTGATTTGGCTTTAAGTAAATATAAACTGAAAATCAAATGTTGGAGGCTCAGAAAGTAATATTTGGCTAAACTAAGCTTTAGAAAAATCTGAGGAACTAAAGCTAAAATAATTTATATTCAATTATAATTAAAATGAAGTTGAACGTGACCCACAAATTAATTATATAAGCGGGAGTGGTTTTTATAGCAAAAATTTTATGGATTTATAATCAAGACTGATTAATTTGCCCTTAATCCACTTGTCAACATCGACGTCACCTCAATTCACTACCAAAAATTTGCAGCTTGTCTGCCGGTTGTAGAAAACACGTCACTGCTCTTGACAGGCTCAGGCCTCTTTCTAGAAATTAGACAAGTGTTCTCGAGAGCGAGTAGACAATCTGCAAATTTTGGGTGTTGTATTGACGTGAGTTTGATAATGACAACTGGAATAAGCGTGATTACAATATGAATTTGCTTTCCTTTATTTTTCCAGTAAAGTTTTAGCCTTAAGTCTTTTGATTTTAAAACTAAAATATTTATTAATTGGAAGTTTTAATTTTTTGCTGTGAAATGTTTTGAATTGAAGTTTAATTTTAAACTTTTTGATTTCCTTCTTGCAGTTTCTAATTTTTATTAGACCAAAATAATCCATCATTAAAAACAGCTGATTCTAAAACATTTAACTCAAGTCCTTGTTTTTTGTAAAAAATAAGTCAAACGTTTCAAAAAAAAAAGACAATCTCACACCAAATGCCTGACAATTAACATGATTTTGTTTTCCATGTTTTTATAATTTTTATTAATCTCTAGAACGTGTGTTAGACGCACTCTGCTTTTAACAAAACAAGGATATTGCTTGCCATAATCCTTAACAAACAACCAAATAAACAGTTTTAAGACTCAACATTATTTTTGTATTATTTTTTTTTTTTTTTATTTCAATGAAATACATAAATAATAAATTGTTTTTTAAAAGTGTGTGTTTTCCCGGCAGCAGGATTAAAATCTCTCAAAAGGCTTAGAGAAAGAGAGAGAGAGAGAGTATAAAAAATAAATCCCAGCTTTGTAAACTGAAAATATTTAAATTCTACTCTAAAATTCTTAATTACTTGCTCTCTTGTTCGTTCTTAAGTCCTGACACATGTGTTGTGTGTTTATGGGAAATTTTTCTTGTTTTATTAAGAAATTAAGCCAAAAAGCATACACATGCTTGCAAATTTGTATGCTTGTAGGAAAGTATTTAAATATGAATGAAATCCATATTTGTGGTTAACAAATATTTCTTCTGACTTATTGTTTTACGATATATTTATTTAAACCGCAAAATTACCCGGTTGATTTGTCTCTACACGGCAATAAAAACCAAAACCCATAACGAAACAATTTTTAAAAGTCATTGAGCAAACAACATGATTTAGTTCTTTTTCAATATCCTTTTCCTGTCGTAAGTCGCTTTAATTCGGTTTGGAAATTTTAAATTCTTAACATATGTTGTCTGTTGTCGGGATATGTTTGACTCAAACCGTCTAAATTTTTGCTGTCCTTAGTTTTTTTCAAATATAGTTTTAGTTTCTTGTTTAGGTAGTTCTAATTATATGGTCGTGGCTGGTAATTATGGCTTCATCAATAATTAATTTGAAATTAGTTTAATGCTTGAATTTTTTTTTTTTTTTTTTTTTGAGAAATAATATTTAATTGATTTGTTAAATGACGTTTTATTTCTTCTGGTGTTACGAAATTGTTTTCTTAATGAAACAACGTGGGTGTTTTTATTTGATGTAATTTTGTCTTATAAAAGAGGCATCTGCCATATGGTTTTTCTTACTAAGGCAGATGAAAAATATCAGGCATAAGAAAAGAAATTCATTTATTTATTTTTCCACAAGAATTTTGTGTGGAGCAAAACTTTTGTTCGCTTTAAATTTCGATGAAAATGATAAGACTTAGAAAGGAAACTCAAAATTTTATTTCTCCATAAAGAATTTTTACGTGGGATAAAACTTTTTTGGTGTTCGAATTAAATTTCTAGTTTTATAATATTCAATGACTTTAGAATTTTATGGCATATAAAGGAAGGTTTTTTCAAGACCGAAATATTTCCACCATCCCACTTTTGTAATTTCATAAAAAAAAACATTTTAGAGAAATTTTTCCAACAAAAAAAATTATATAGCTCGTTCCAGTTTCAAGGATTTGGAATCCTGATAAATCTAGCGACTGCTGTTAAATAGCTAACAGTGCTCTGTTATGTGCTTAAGATGCTGTGTTAGAAATTTTGGTTCCCGTCTCTGCTAACTAAATTTATCTTCAGACACATGCTTAATTGTGCTAAAGAAATGCTCTTACGCATTAATTTATCACAGCAAATTCCCTAGAAATCTATTCCAGCAATTATGCATGATTGTATAATAACAAACTTGGAATTTTTTAAATTCTAGTGAGATAAGATTTGTCATTCAAAAATTTGCATCTTAACATGCCAATGAATATTTATGAAAACTAGCAAATGTTTAAAGAAAATAAATATATAAAAAAAAAATAGAAACTTAATAAATTAATTTAATGTTTAATCACACCTTTTATTTAATATATTCCTAATATACACATAAATAACTATTGTGCGAAGCTAAAGAAAATTTTTGCAAAATGCAGCCGGTTGTATGATTAACCTTCAAAATAAATATATACGACTTCATAAATAAATAAAGAGTTTCTTCATCATAATTTGCAAATGCATTTGAAAACTCGCGCTGACCATATGAAACTATGATAAGCATTTTTATATAAATATAAATTTTGTAATTGCTGCCGCTTTATTTGCTGCTTACTGGATTTTGTTGACTTGTAATAACTTAACAATGTCATTCTAATCTTAATAATTACTTATGGTCTCTGCCATTTTACATGTTTTAAGTATGTACGAGTATGCACTTGGTAGTTTGCTAGAATATTATTTATTTCATTAAGCTATTGCCATCTGACAATTTGCTTGACCGTCTGTGTGTGCGATATGTCTGGTGTGCGAACAATATGATGACGTGATAACAATTGGTTGGGATGTTGGTTGGTTGGTTGGTCTTTAGCTGTGTATTGCCAAGAAAACTAAATATATTTTATGATGTCATAGAGGGCTTAAGCTGTTGTAAAATCTATAATTTGCATTTAATTTCAGTTTATGTAGTTTTTTTTATTAAAGTTGTAAAATGAAACAGAAGTAATAAAGAAATTTACTAAACAAAAATTTTGAAAATATTCCACACTGCTACACAAAAGGAATATATAAAAAAATCTGAAAAAAATAGGAAATAAAAATATTAAAAGAGTTCAAAGCTAATATGCAATGACTAAGGGTAAATCAGTTCAGACTGCGTTACACACTCTTGTTGGTTCAATAGAGAAATCTCTGGATCAAAAGGAATACACACTGGTAGCGTTTCTTGACATATGTGAAACCAGAAACCATTATAATGGCTCTGGCCAGTCAATAATTAACCTGGTATGGAGAATTCTTACTTACAGAACTATCTCATGCAACCTAGGGCAAGCTTCGATTAAAAGAATAGCCAATAGAGGTACCCCACAAGGAGGAGTTCTATCTCCACTACTGTAGAACCTCGCTCTAAACTCCCTTCTCAGGGAACTGGATGTCAAGATGTTCAAGTGCGTAGCATACGCAGATGACATCGCAGTATTGGTATCGGGTAAACATTTACATACCTTATCTCGGAGACTACAGGAGGCACTAGGTACTATTAGTAGATGGAGTATCAATAGTGGCCTGAATGTAAATCCGCTGAAAACGGATCTTGTACTTTTCTCGAGAAGATACAAGATTCCACAATTCCCACTTCCAAGGTTAAATGGAATGGAACTGTCTGATTGGGCCAAATATCTTGGTATCTATCTGGACTCCAAACTCTCATGGCAACGAAATGTCCAGGAAAGGGCATATAAGGCTGCCATTGCTTTATATACATGTAAGAAGGCAATAGGGACAACATGGGGCATCAGCCCTTAAAATTCCAAATGGCTCTTCAGTACAGTGATTAAGCCAATATTAACATATGGAGCGTTAGTATGGTGACCCGCCTTGCAGAAGGCCAGCCATCGTGGAACCATTGAAAGGATTCTACGATCTGCAGCCCTGGCTATTACGGGTGCAACACGAACCACTCCCTCCAAGGCGCTCTTCGTGATGATGCACTGGCTGCCAGTGGATCTCATGGTAAAGCAAAATGCTATGAACTCTGCAACTAGACTACAGTCGGCAAATGCGTGGAAAAAGCTGACTTGTGGTCACTCTATAATAGGAGATCAATTGAATGATCTACCGGCCAATATAGATTACCGATCACCCATACCTCTGCCTGACAGTAGATTCAAATCTAACACATCGGGCGTATCTAACTCGTCTCTAGGAACAAAGGAAGATGTGCTCGAGGTGTACACAGACGGATCGAAGTCACACAGAGGCGTGGGTGGAGGAATCTTTATTCCTCGCTTTCAAAAGAGGATAAGCTTTAAGCTACACAGTAGATGTAGAATACTACAGGCTGAAATCTCAGCGATAAGTAGAGGGGCTAACTGGTTGAGGTATTACAGGATATACAACTGGGATATCCGTATCTTCACAGATAGCAAAGCTGCCATTAAAAATATTGCGGGTGTCTTTACGACATCGAATCTGGTATATGACTGCCGAATGTCTAACAAACTGCATGCTGACCTGGAGCTACAATGGCTTCCAGGACATACGAATAATGTTGGAAATGATATTGCGGATGAGCTGGCTAAGGCTGGAGCTCAAATGCAGGATGAGGACACTGATCGGTTGGTGGGTGTTCCAAAGAATTGCTGCAAAATGCAAATACAGCAGAACCTTTTCAGAGTTGCACAGGCTAGATGGTTAAATGAGGTCACATGCTCTGCCTCTAGAATGACATGGCCTTGTTATGATATGATGAGGTCCATAATATTGGTGAGGATTCCAAGAGGACAAATCCGTACTTTGGTTGCAGTCCTAACAGGACACTGCTATATAGGTATACATGCTGGTAGATTAAATCTAGCTTATAATGACTTCTGCAGAAGCTGTCAGGACGAGGAAGAGGAGGAAACTGTTGAGCATTTTCTCTGTCAATGCCCAGCACTTGCGGAGGTGCGGTCACTCTACATGGGGGCTCCGATACTGCAAGGTTTGGAGAGTCTGTCGGATTGTGACATCGGCGGTGTGAATTCATTCATACGCCTTTCGGGTTGGTTTCAGCAAAGCATAAATAGTGAATAGGATGAATAAGGATGGGCAGTGCACCTCAATCCGCCCAGGTAGCACAACGGGACCTCAAAGGACCCAAGTGTGCTGGTTTTTACTATAAATCGACAGCCTGTTATAACCTAACCTAACCTAACCTAATATGCAATGAAGTTTTTGATTTTAAATGAAAGACAGATTGCATTTCAAATAAATTCAAATAAAGGCCTTCAAAGCAACGATGCTCGTGCTTGTTTTGGTCTCTTCTACCAGAATCAATTATTATTTTGGAAAATTCCTGCACTTTTTTTAACACTATTATCCGCTTCATATTTATCAACTTATAAGTCATTCTTTAAGCTTTGATTCATCAGCAAGGAACTTTCGGTTTTTGTGTACAAGTGTTTCATTATTATTTCCCACAACTTCAACTATAATAAATACCTATCATTGACCAATACTGACCTCCTCAAATGTCTTATGTTTCCTTTATGTGTTATACATTCTCAGGAAAAAAAACTAATATTATTATTGATTAGTATTTTCAAAGTTTTTTGTGCAATCATCATTTTTTCGACAACTTATTCGTGATTTAAAATTTTGTATAAAACAATATCCATATACTAAGACAATTTTTTTGTTGCACCAAGTTTTTAAGAGAAACTCACTTTCTAAATTGTTATTATTATTATTATTATTAATATTATACTTTTGTAATGTATAACATAATTTATTTCCTAACTGGGTATTTTGAATTGACTACAACAAAAAAAAAATTAATGTTACGTATTTCTTTTCTCTCTTTCCCCAAACATCAACAGCTTAATCATGTTGTTATATTTGCTGCACTATAATGATAATAAAAGCAAAAAAAAATTAAATTCATTTGATTCATTTCGGTTTGTTTGTTTTAAATTGATTACTTGATATTGTTAAATAGTTGGCTGAGGCCAAAATAAAAAAAAAAAATAAATACAAAAACAAAAACAAAAATCAAAAGTAAAATGGTAAAATCAGTTAAACGTAATGCTTTGATTTCATGAAATTCCCACGCATGTTGCTCATTGATTATTAAATGAGCAGGGCCAGAAAATTGTTAGAGTCATGATATAAATCATTTGGATTAACATGTTTATTAGAGAACAACAGGGAGACCTACTGCGAGTGCAGATGTCTAAGCAAAGAGACCAAGAGAAAAAAAAGCGTGGAATGATGCAGGAATTTTTATTCAAAAATGAAAGTTTTCAGTCTTATATGATATATAAAAAATTCTGCAGAATTCAATTTCTATTTAAATTTAAACATAAAAAGGCCTTATTAAGAAATATATTTTTCAGCAAATGTGTATAAAAAATTTTGCTTTCAAGTACAAATTATTTTGCACAAAAACGTGAAAAATTTTTAATTCATTTTTTAATTTTCGCAACCTCCCTAATTTTTCTGTATTTTTGAGCTCTTTTATATTGGTTTTAAAAAAAGATTTATTAATCAAAATTTCCATAGAATATATTTTTTTTATAAACCTTTGGTAAACCAAAAATATTTGCATGAAAAATTTAGTTTTTAAATTTCTTTTATATTTAGAATTTTAATTTTCGTGAAAAATTTTGTTTAAGAAATCAAATTTTTTCCAGAAATATTGGGCACTGTGCTTAAAAATTTTTAATATATTCTGCTTGTTTTTGTTTTTTTTTTTTTGGTTTTATTCATTTAATTCCCTGTGTGGCCTAAAATTTCTATAAACGAAAGTTAAGTTGGTATAAGCAACCACAATTATTAAATAAATTCAGTAAAGTGCGGCTTCGAGTCGCACACCAAGCGTCCCGTACGGACCCTACATACGTAATAGTATGCGAACTTTAGCGTATATAATCGAATATCTTGCCTAACTTTTATTAAGATAATCGTATCGTTATAATAAATATAACGAAAATTTATCGACATTGCTATTCAGTAACAGATTTTAACGATATTCGCCATGGGTTAAAGTAAAAAAGAAAATAAAAAGCTCAAAATCCTAATTGATTTTTTCTATAATTCTTCTTTGTACATTTCTCTTATTTGCCATTTCGCATGCAGATATGCCACATAATTAAATGGCGACTAATCACAGATGTCTACCATCGTAAGAAACGAATTACAGAATCACATTATCGTTACCGCAAAATAATATATATATATCGATAAATATTACGATTTTCGGTTCGCAAAAAGTTACTGAATCCAGGTACTGATGTGGACATTTTAAAAAAAATTTTATGTACCCGGTAAACTTTTTTGGGTTTTTGGCGATTTTTTGTTTTTTTTTTTGGCTTTTTTAGTTTTTGGGATTTACCGGTTTTAGGCGATTTATTTTTGTATTAGCGTTTTTTTCCATTTGGCGATTTTTTTGGATTTTTGGCGATTTTTGCATTTTTGGCGATTTTTGCATTTTTGGATTTTTGGCGATTTTTTTAGTTTTATGAATTTTTTAAGTTTTGGCGCTTTTTTGGATTTTGGGGTTTTTTAATTTTGTCGTTTTTACGTTTTTGGCGATTTTTTCGTTCTTTAGCGATTTATATTAGTCTAACCGATGTTTTTATCTTGGGACTTTTTACTTTTAGAGTTTTTGAAAATTTCAGGATACATCAAGTTGTCAAAATTACATTGACCGATGGAATATCCTTTAATTTTTATTTTTTTTTTTAATTTCAGTGTTGATTGGCGTAGTCTGCCTAAAAGCACACTAACTTTGAAAATTTCAAATGTCTACATATCGTGCCATAATGGCCAAAAAACACATAATTTTCGAACTTAACTTTTTGACCAAAATCGACTATTTGCGATCGGAAATAATTGATTTTCGTAAAAAAAAACGGGCTCCTATAAATGTGCCGTTTTTATAATTTTTTTTCTTCTTTAGGAGCTGTGAAACAGCCAAACAACAATAAAAAATAAGAAATTAATTATAATGAAATTAATCAATGTCTGTAATAATGACAAATACTTGTTGTGCTTTAAAACACGAACCAGTTTTCCAAACGAATAATTAAAACATGGTCACATCACTTCTTCTAATGAAATCTAATATCACTCATGATTTATTTATTTATTTCTGTCGTTCTTTAAATACTAATCACTTTGTGGTTATAATTTAAGCAACTAGTTCTTGTTCATGTAAACTTATGTGTGTGTGCATAATATTTTAGAGAAATATTTTTCAAATTAACTAAAAAAGCCTTTCAGCCAATTTTGTGGGTTAACAGAGCCTCTGACATATAAACGCAAAAAATATGCGTGTTAGAAATATATTTTATTTTTCTATGTTATGTTTTTCATCTATCAGCTTATTTATCAGCTTTAGGCTATTTACATCAAACAATATGCAAAACGAGAAAAAAGTATTTCATTTTTTGTTTTAACTAAATAAAGATCATTGATCTTAATTTTGCGTGTTAACTAGTTTCAATAAGTTGGGATATTTTTTATATATTTTTTTTTTTTTTGCTTTGATGTATAAAAACTAGAGATGTCATAGATATATTTAAGCAAATGGACTTTTGCAGAGGACTTGTAGAAGAAAAAGAATTATTTAAAATAATTTTAACAATCCGGAAATTCAGCCCACGTTTTTAAGTTATTTTCAATAACAAATAAAATTTTTTTTTAAAGAATTTTTAACGATTTTCCCTTAAAAAAATTTTTGAAATTGTGTCAAAAGTTAATTGCAATCTGTCAAAATCTACCATAACTTTGAGCTAATTTTTGTTCATTCATGCCAAATTGTTATTGCAGATCTTTCATTTCACCAGCAATAATTTTCATTCTTTCTTTATTTTTCCTTTTACAAATCAGACCAAAAACAATCCATCATATTTATTTTATAATTGATGTTTTCAAACACTTATTGGAAGAGAAATCAGTGGAATCATATTCAGGCATTTTTCATTTTTCTCTGTATAAACTTCAAGTTCTGCATCAATATTGATTGACATCAATTCAAACAATAGCAACAGCCAAATCAAATGGCGGAGAGAAGAGCTAAAGGTGAATTAAAAGAAGTGTGAAATATCTTTCATACCCTTCAAACTGAACTGCAAATGTTGCATTTGTGTTGATAGTGTTGCTTTTTAGGTTTTACAAATGTTGTCAATTTAAAGTAATTTCCGCCTTTGATTACAGTATTTTTTTGTAGCTGTCTCTGGGGGTCTGGTAGTAAGTATTGGGTCCGGAATTTAAGTCTTTTATGTGGCAGAGATGAAACAAGGATGCTGTTTTTTTTTTGCTTTTTACTAAAATGCATTTATAATGTCAGTCTAAAAGAAAAAAATTTTTTTTTTGTAACAAATTGCCTACATGTTTTGTTAGTTGTTGTCTGTTGCCCTGGCTGCATGAATATTTGTTGTATTTTTTTTTATTATAAATTAGCTCAAGTGTATGCTTATCATTTCAACAAGACTACAAAACGATCAATCAATATCATTATTGAAAACTTGAAAAGGGGAAAAAGTCTTGTGTGCGCATGCGCATTTTCGAGAAGAATACAAACGAAATGTGTTTTATTTTTTATTTCATTATTGTAGTTGTCATTGTTAAATTGTGTCGGTACCAAAAAAAAAAAAACCAATGATAACGTAAAGCTCGCGCTTAATTGTGAGAAAAATGATTTTGTAATTTGGAATTTATTTCAAAAAAAAATTCAAGTATTAAAAAGTTCGACTTAAATCAAAAGAATAATAATAAAATATTGTTCACTAACATCTTACCGAGATTTCGCTCGCAGCCTGAAAGAAACTGAAATTGTACTATACCAAGTTAACAAAAGCAGAAAAAGCACCAAAAGTACAAACTTTCACCCGTTTTACCCCCTAAAAAGTACGCGGTATTTTTTTATCTGTTACATATGCTATCCGCCTACCAAATTTCATCTAATTCCATTTAAGCTTATTTTGCTTTACAGTGGAACAAACTTAAACTTACAACAGCAATTTCAACTATTGCTTTTTTATTACACAGTGTAATGTACCCCGAAACTTTCCTAATTTTTGCTTTCATATCATGTTTCTCCAGACAATAGTTAACAAAATAAAAAAAGAATGGCGAGCATTGGTCCAGCCGTTCATGCGCAATGCTTGACCAAGAGGAAAAGGGATACATTTTTATATATCGTTACCTTAATATAGAAAGGCCCTAACTCGTTATATTTTTGAAATCGAGATTTTTGTATTTTTCGGATACATTAGATGTTCTTCTATTGAAATATACAAAAAAAAACTCGAATTAAAAAAACTAACGAGTTGGGGCCTTTCTATATTAAGGTAACGATATATAGATTACTAACCGGTAAAAAGAGCTTCTAAGCAAGCCAATAAGACCCAGAACTTGACACCTAAAAGTAGTTAAAATTTGTCACTACATGAAGTTCTCTTTTCTAAAGTGAATCCGTAGTAATTTTCATCATGTTAAGTTAATCTGGTTTTTGGTATGTCCTTTTTAATAAGTTCACAGGATCTAGTTTATTAAAAACCCATGTTAAAGCCAACTATTTTTGGAAAATATTTCATTTTTTTATTACCAAAGAGCGCCCACATATGTATATGGGCCTTAACACGAGAAAATCCATATTTTTGTCACGTGCGACAGCAAGCAATTAAGCTCGTATTTCAGAACAATGTGACTGGGTTTTTCTTAAAATTTTACCCAACGTAGAGTTACTGACGCCCTACACAAATATATAAAGAAGTAAAAAAAAAAGTTTTGTTTTTTGACAATAATGTGAAAATACCTTTATACAAACACAGATTAACGCAAAATTAATCACCCGCTTGGAATCGGATATTCGACCTTATTCCTGTTGTCAACGTTGACGTCACGTCAATACAATACGATACACGAAAGTTGGAGCTTGTCTACTCGCTCTTGAGAATAATTTTGTGTTATTGACAGCTTATGTCTGTTCCCTAATGTCTAGAAAATAGCATGAACCTCTCAATTGCAGTCAGTTGTGTTCGACAATGGGTAGGCAAGCCCCAATTTTGTTGGTGACGTCGATGTTGACAATTGGAATAAGGGTGATTATAATTTTTGCAATTAGCATCGTACTTTAATCAAATTTGACATTTGTGAACTAGACCGCTGCAGTGTGCAGACAGACGGCAATGCAACGCTATAATACGTAAGTAAGTAAGTATGGTCTCATTATTTCTCTGGGTGCATAAATTGTTTCATATCGTTTAAAATGGCACACACTTCCTTATTGCAAGTTTCTTCCAATAAACTATAAAGCAAATTTAGCTCTTGCCGTGAATTTTTTTAATTCTAAGAAAAATTTTTCAACTCCATGCAAAACCCTTTCCTCAGTCTTCTTTCTGTCTATTGTTATTTATGTATATGACATTTGACTTTTTGCTTTTTGTTCTAAAGTTAATCCAGAGTATCAGTAAAAATAAAATCATACAATTGTTATCGAATTTCAAGGGCTTAACCGTAGATAATGTGCTACAAAATGTAAAAGCAAGAAACCCGCAAGTCGTTATTAACATATATTAACCCTTTTTGACTTCTCTAGCCTTTAAGTAACACAAGCACACACACACACACACACAAATGCTAGAAAAGAAAAACATCTTCCCAACAACATTAAAAAACACTAAAGAGTCAGCAAGGATATCAGCAAGTCAATATCCAAACATGCTGCCAAGCTAGAGCAACACCTCTTTAAGAGAGTCTTACCTGCTTTGCTTGTATTTGAAAATAAAGGGTTGTATTTATAAGCCCATTAATATGCTGCGCTACCGTTATAGTTTCTTGTTTGCTAAAACCGCACTGTGGTTTTTGAGGTCTCCCATAGCACTTTCCATGTGTACTCGTTTTGTTTAACTTTATTAGAAATTCTCCTCTTGTTTTTACGCTTTAATTTTTCTATGCTAGAAATCTTTTCAAATATTTTGCATATCAACGCCCACTCCCGATGTTGTAGTAGGCCTTCTTTTGAATCACTTTAATCCCTAACAAATGTTTCATTTCATTTCATATGATTTTTACGAAAGCAAAAAATAAACTAAACCAAAAGTGTTACATACTTTCTTGAAAATACAATGTTTTCTATTGACAACTTCTCCCCTACACAGAGTTCTACATTTAGTCCTCTTTTCAAATCCTTTTATTAAATGTGACTTTTTCTACTTTTTCTGCTTGAAATTTGTTCTCATTGTTTTGGCATGATTTGGCAAATTTCTTATTTAAATAGCTTAACTGTTCCCTATCACATTTGTATAACAAATAATCAATCATAACTGATAAATATAAAAAAAACAGTTCATTTTACTTAAAGTCGTCCCAGGAGTGCTGAAATGTTTTTATTGGAAATTTGTCAGCCAGCAAACTATGAAAAGAGCATGCTCCTGTTGTTTAGTTTTAATATAAACTGAAATTATTATTTTTGTTAATTTTCTGTTTAGGATTTCAAATGAAAACATACTGTTATCACAATTTTAGGGGCAATTGTTGCGAACACGCATTCACACTTAAAGGGCACTCTAAGCCAATCTGTTCAGGAGCGTAAGAAGAAATTAAAAAATATATAATTCAAGAAAAAAATGTGATGTGTAAAATATTTTCTATACAAAACTTTTAGCGGTATCGAAATATTATCCACAGGAAATTTCTAAGGATTTCGAAAAATTTTATATGGAAAAGTTTAAGGGATATCGAAAAATTTTCTATAGAAAAGTTTCAGCGGAATCAAAAAATTTTCTATAGAAAAGTTTCAGAGAAATCAAAAAATTTTCTATAGAAAAATTTTAGTGATATTGAAGAACTTTTTATAGAAAGGTTTCTAAGGATATCGAACTTAAGCCCGACTAAGAAATTATTTCTGATTCAAATTAACTATAGTTCAACTAAAAATTAAAAATTATCTGACTTAATATCGAAAAATATTCTATAGAAAACTTGAAGCAAGATCGAAAAATTTTATTTAGAAAATTTTATAAAGATATCGAAAAATTGTGTATAAAATTTTCAATAGAAAACTCTAAGCGATATCGAAAAATATTCTATAGAAAATTTCTAAATAATCGAAAAATCATCAATAGAAAACTCGAACGATATCGAAAAATTTCCTATAGAATAATTTCAGCGGAATCAAAAAATTTTCTAAGGAAAACTTTAAGCAATATCGAAAAACTTTCTATAGAAAAATTTGTAAAGATATCGAAAAACTTTCTATAGTAAACTTTAAGCAATATCGCAAAATTTTCTATAGAAAACTTTAGGAGATATTGAAAAATTTTATCTAGAAAAGTTTCTGAAGATATTGAAAAACATTCTATAGAAAACTTTAAGCAATACCGAAAAACTTTCTAAAGAAAATTTATTAAATATATCGAAAAATTTTCAACAAAGAGCTTAACGATATCCAAAAATTTTCTATAGAAAAATTTCTTAAGATATCGTTAAATATTCTACAGAAAACTTTAAGCAATTACGAAAAATTTTTTATAGAAAAATTTTTAAATATGTATATCGAAAAATTTTCTTTCAAAAACTTTTAACGATATTGAAAAATTTTGTATTGAAAAATTTTTAAATACCTATATTGAATAATTTTCTATAAAAAACTTTTAACGATATCGAAAAATTTTCAGTAGAAAACTTTAAGCGATATTGCAAAATATTCTGTAAAAAACTTTAAAATTTTTAAGCGATATCGTAAAATTTTTTCTAGAAACATTTCTAAGGATATCAAAAAATTTCTTAAAGAAAAATTTTAGCGATATGGAAAAATTTTCTACAGAAAACTTTAAGCGATATCGTTAAACCTTCTAAAAAAATCTTTTTTTTTAACGATATCGAATTTCATTTTGTCCTGATTAATTTTTATTATCTGTGTGTTGGATTTTCCTTCATAAATTTGTCAATGATATGTGTAGAATTTTTATTTAAGAGCTCCTTGTAAAAGAATTTTTAACGTTTTACTTGGCAACATTTTTAAACCTGAGATTATTAAAGCTAAATATAAAACTTTAAGTACGGCTTAAATTTTGCATTTTACTTTACTTTATAAACAGTTTTATGTTAATGTTCAGAATTATGATACTTAGCTCGTTTTTCTTCTTTTTTTTATCATATGGAATGCATAAGCTTTTAAGTCCAAACTTTTGCCACTTAGTCTGAATTTATTAGAAATTTTGTCAATTTAACTGGCTGTTAGAGCATCTTTTTGCTCAACAGTGAAAACCCATAAAGTACAAAAAGCTAATGACGAAAAATGAAAATTTCCGACATAAAAGCAGTAGGTTAAAGCATTAAAACACTTGGTGTTCTGAAAAAAATCAAGAAAAAAAACTACATACATAAGTAAGCTTAAGCTGTCCATTGTAGAAACGCAGTTCAAAACAGTACATTAAATACAAATTATTTTATTAATGTCATAAAACGCATAAAGCAATGGCTACAGCTAAGCACGTTGAACAGTTTTTCAAAGTTAACAAACAAAACAAACAAACAAAAAAGACAAAAACCAAAATGCATAAAGAAAATTAATGGAAAAATGCATTTGATTAAATGGTCAATAGCTTCAATGTGTGTTTCGTTGCTTGATTTTTTTTAATGATCGTAGCTTGCAATTGCCGTCAATAGCAATGTTTATCGACTGCCCACCTAGCGGTTGTTGGAGTTATTTGTAATTATAACATAATGCAATCATGTTTGAAACAAACATTTACGCGCACACGCTCACACAACACACGCTTTGCTCATTCAAATATTTTATAACATAAACCACAGCTGTTTGTATTAAAAATTAAATATGTATGTACGACGGAAAAATACTTAAAATAAAACTACAAGAATTGTATATACATACATACGTACGTACGTACATACATATATTTTTTCAATATCACCATACTGAAGTTGAAAATAAAATAAGCCACGCCTTATTTTCATGCCCATCACCCTGTTCAAATAAAGCAAAGCAGCATTAACAGCAACAACAGTGCAAGCTAAATTCAATATAGAAAAACAACAAAGTCGTTATTCATATAAAACAAATGATCGCTGTTAAAGTGGAGTATTAGAGTACTGCAAAGCAATAGCAACAACAGTGTTTAAGTATACAGAAAACGTCATTTTTTTATTTTGTTGTTTCTATTTACACTTACACACTTACAGGCATAATATGAGTGCTCTGCATTGGTCAGTGAAATGAGAACATCTGTTATTACCAACACATGCACGCATACTCTGTTTATTAAATCAAATCAATAAACAACAACAATGTTACCAATAACAACAAAAAAACAAGTTTAAAGAGCAGAAGATTAAAAAAATTTCAAGCTGTAGTATTTGTCTCTTTTTAGCCTTAGCCAAACAGAAGTAGAAAATATGATTATAAATTCGGTGAGATGAATAAGAGAGAACATTGTAACATTAGAAGAGTTTTTCTGTGATAACAGAGTTGATTTACATTTACTGTGCCAAACTCTTTTATTTTTCCAAAAAAAAATTTTTTGGATTTCTGTTAACACATGCATATGTATGTGTCGTCTTGGTGGAATACGTGTGTATGTATATAATTTGTGTTGGTGAAATAATTTTAAGAAAATTAAACATGAATGAATTTTTTAAGGTTTCGTGTTAATAAGAGTTCTATTTAAATTAAGAGAGATATGAAATGTACGGTAGAAAAATTAAACCGTTTTTATATAATTTTAGAATCCAATATCTAAAGATTATTTTTTTTATTAGCCTTGAAGACAGCGAAAATATCGGGCCATAACTGCTAAAAACAGCTTAAGCGAGATAATTTTCGAACTTAATTTTTTTACCAAAATCGATCACATAAGATCGTAAGTAATCGATTTTCGCAATATTGACTGGGCATGTTTCAATTCCATTTCATCAATTGCACTCAGGCATGATTCTTGACGGTGCACCATCAAGTACGAACGATTTTCCATCATCCCATGTCGAGTGTGGTTGATCTATGGGCAGCGTCTACTGCAGAATAGTAGACCACAATGCTTGAGGGGTTGAGAGAGGAAGGAGGATTGACCAAACTTCCGAATTTGTATGCTTAAAACATGTAAACTCGAAAACATTTTCTTTCGTTTCGAATTGTAGAGTATACCCCCTTGATACCATCCAGAGAAACGTGGGGGAATAGTACTCCAGCTAGAAAAGGAGGTCTTGAATAAATATGGCCCTTAAACTCAAGTAGGTACGGAGTCTACTGAGCGACATTAGTTCTTCGTATTGCATATTGACTTCCGGATCTTTACAGTGTTTATCAGGCAAAGATCCTTGCTGTCAAAGAAGTTGCAGATTGGTTGAGAGTGAATAATACCTCAACAATCGTAATTAAGATATACACTGTTAAAGTTGATGGTAGAGCAATTCAACATTAGAATCAGTTGGATTCCAGAGCATAAATTCTTTCAGGGATGTATGCAAGACTTCGTACAACGTTAGAGGGAATGTATAAATTTACCTTTACTAGTGGGGCAAACTCAGTCTTAGGCGCTAGACTGAGGAAAAAACTAACAGTAAGTGAGCCACAAGAAATTACTGCATGACCACCAGACAGTTGTGGACTTTCCTGAAGAAAAAAAATATAGTTTCTTTGGATTCAGGAAATACAAAAGCTGTCTCATAGGCAGACAGACACAAAGATTAAGGGTTGAATACAATGACTTTTGGCGCAGTTGCCAAAAAAGAGAATGTATAACATTTTCTGTGTCATTGCCCTGGATTTAACAAGAAAGAGAATTGCCAGCATGGGTTTTATTCAGTTCAGGATACTTTCTGCCGCTGTGGT
This sequence comes from Nowickia ferox, assembly GCA_936439885.1. Taxonomy (NCBI): domain Eukaryota; kingdom Metazoa; phylum Arthropoda; class Insecta; order Diptera; family Tachinidae; genus Nowickia; species Nowickia ferox. The sequence goes on along the minus strand of OW387024.1, from coordinate 17,755,285 downwards.
TGATTCGACTAAGGGGACTCCGCCTAATTAGAGTATCTGTGCTGTCACAAAGCACCAGAAGGACCTAAGGGAGCCTGGAATTTTTATTGCATAAGAGGCTTGCATTGTCCTTGAGCGTTTACTGCAGTTTTCTGGTTAAATTGGCACTAAAAAGAAGCATTTGATTTATAAAAGATACTTAAGATATCACTGATTTATTTGCGCACAAACACATAAAAATGTATATTGTAAGTAATGGCGAGTACACACTATGGCATTTTGTGACATCGCAATAGTGTATACTAAGGACAACGTGTATCATTTCCTATATTTTTCATTGTGTGTCACTGCTTTCCGTACAAAAAACATAATGTGAACGTCATTGCATACATTTTGAAAATGATAACACAAGAAATGCCAGATGTATGTATACTCAGCAAAGGGTTGAGTGTGTCAGAAAGTTGTTTTGAATCTACGAATCAAATTAATATTTATTTTTTTATATATTAAACTATTTTTTTATTTATTTATTTATTTAGTATTGAATCTACAAGTGTTACAAATCCTTCATTTTACTTTTTTTAATTGTAATTAATATATTCCACCAAATAAGTAAGAAACTGCTATCAATCTAAAGACCTAAGAGCCAAACCCTTTATCACCAACATCATCTCCCTTCATGTTTAATATTATTAAAATTTATGAAATATACACGCTCATTTCATGTTAGCCTTTAACATTATTAAATCTTAAGTTAACATGGTGTTAATTAACGTGATTATTTATAAGAGACTTCTGTTATATACTCTTTTTATGTAACTTACATAAACTGTTAACGTAATGTTATATATATATATTTTTTTTTTTTATTTATGTTTGCTGTTTTTATAATCAAATGATAGTTGTTATGATTTTTGGCCAATACTCTTCAAATGTTGTTCCAAGAAGTTGGTGGTGTTCGTTAAATGTTGGAAGATATTGTTGTTGTTGTTGGTTTACAAAGTCATCAATTTGAAATACATATATCATTTCAGCATGATGATAATTCTACTATGGCAGCTACACATACTTTGTTGTTTTAGGCAACATTAATATTGCTAAGAATGTTTTTTTTTTTTTGGTTTTTATTCATTAAGGTGGCTGGTTGACTGGCTGGCTGTTAAGGTAGTTTATATATTTAATGAAACTGCCGCTATTGATGTTTCTAGTAGAGCACGGAGCATCTGTTATTAGAGATACTCGTTTTAGTCTTATGTCCGCAAGTTTCTGTGTTGTGTGTTGTGTGTTTTTGTTTTTTTTTTGTTTTCAAAAAATTTTTTGGCAGACTGGCTGGTTGTTCGATCGCCTGAGTCTCTGTAATCGTTGCTTGACGCTGTGTATCTTTAAGAGTGTGTGCCAGTGTTTGTGTGTGCTATTGATGTTGTTTTGTGTATTTTGAAGGCATTTTGCAGAACTGTTTAACATCACAGTCAGTCTTTAGTGGCACTTCGCGCTTCTTGCTGGTGCACGTACCTACGATCGCTACATTATATTAAACACACACAAAAAGACAAAAGTAATAGGCAAACGTTCGTGTTTGTACAACAGAAAACGAATAAACAAGCCACCGTTGTTCTAGCGATTTGTTGAATAGTAAATAAAAATATATATAAATCTATTGGAAAAGAGTCACATATAAAAAAAAACGTTCGTTTAGAGGCCTGAAAGAATTAAAAAAAAAATTATATGAAAAAGGCCGTCGCTTAAACGTTTAAGTAGACAAGTTTAAAAAATTAAAAGCAAAAAAAAAAAAGTAAATAAAACACTTGCACTCAAAAAATAGTTGGTTCCAAATAAGACAGAATGTAAAATAATTTTGGGTGTTATAAAACTAACAACAACAACAACAGCAACAATAACAACAACGACAATATCAGCAATATCTGTGTTAAATAATTAATGTACACTTTTTTACACATACGAGTACACACATGCATACGTATTAACACATGCATATATGTATGTGTATATTAACATACATATGCATGTGCATGTATGTGTGTGTGTGTGTACGTAACTAACACGCACGTGCCTGTCATAATTATCTCTAAAAGCTTTCTGACAATTTTTTACATAGTACATACATAATTTTGAGATATTGAGTATTATTTTAAGATTTAATTAATAAAAAAATTTAAATTTTAAAAAAATCCAATACATCTACACACACATACATACATATATACGTGAGTATGTAAACTGCGAAAATTGTGAGAACTAAAATTTGTATTGGCTAATAAACAGAAATATAACATATGGAATTTAAAAGAAAAACTCAAATTTTATAAAAAAATTTATAGGAAACTTGTATGAAAAGCAGTTTTATTATAATAAATTTTTTAATTTAAAGAACTCTTGTAACGTGTGGCTTTAATGATTTTTTTTTCACTTGTTATATGTATGTGTGCCCATAATTATGAAAGTGGTTTAAGCCTTATATTTATTGTTGCAATATATTTCTGTGGCAATAAGTAAAATGTGCTTAAGTCATATTTTACTGTTTTGCAGGAGAGCACTTTAAAGCGTTCAAGTCGATTTTCAGAAATTTATTTCTTTTACTGTTAAATTGGGAAATTCTGTGTTCACCTTTCTTTTTTTTAAACAAACATCGTTCTACACACTATAAGTAATACAATTAAGTTGAAATATACCAAAATATAACCTAAAATAAGCTATTATTCCAAATGAGATTAGAAATGTAAAAAAGATAAGTCGCAAGTCATAGTGCTATAACTTGTTGAAAATTTGCACAAATTAGTTGAGATTTTACCCAAGGGTACTTTCAAATATGCAGATTACGGAGGTGCCATTAACTCAAAATCAGCTTATCTCGACTTAAGCACTTTTTCCTTTTTGCCATAGATTTATTAGATTACATTTGAATAAATCACAAAAATTTATTTTTATATTGTGCAACATTTTAATTTAGAGCTGCAGTATAAATATAAATTTATTTAATATTTATGAAATATTTATTGAAGTTTGTTTAAGATTAATTTAAAATTTCGATGCATGTGACTTAGGCCACTTTCATAATTAAGGGCACAATTATAGGCACACATACAGCAACTTCAGCAGTGACTACATGATCACAACATTTTTATTCAGTTGCCTTTTTAATGTCTTGCAGATTATTATTATTATAACTCTTTTCGCCGGTATATTAAATTCGAATAGTAATTTTTTTCTTAGGAAATAAAAAATTAAAAAAATTTTTAAAATGAACAAAAAGCGTTACTAAACTGCAATAAATATATGTAACTCGAGCATATTACCCATTTAATTCAATAGTGCCACAACTCAAAAAAAAAAATAGTTTTGCAGAAAATAAATTTATGGTAACAAGCTATTCATATGAAATTTTATTACGACATAAAATACGAAATGCGGCTTTGATCTGCAATATATTAGCTCAAAGAACCAATTTTTTGAGTTATGACACTATTGAAGTAAATGTTGTAAAAAGCTTTGCTTAAGCCTTAAATTTAGAATAACGTGAATAAAATTAACTACATGGATATAAAAAATATATTTAAAAAAAAAACGAAAAACAATACCTCATACGCTCTTATTCACTTTTCACTCGCACAAATTCTTTGCTCACCTTCATTCAGTCCCATTCACGTATCTTGAAAACTCGAGTTTACACGATTGCAGATCATCACGTCCCGCAATGAGTCATCATGTTCTTTTAACTTCCATCACCTAACAGATCGATATCTCTGCTCAGGACTACCACCATAATTGATGTCAATTTATTTGATTAAAAATAAAATAAATAAAATTTGTTACTTATGTATTAATAGTCAAGGAATAATTGTTTAGTCGGGCTTAATTTCAGTATTTTGCAATTTTATTATAGAATGAAATAGTTTATTAATAAACAAGCTGAGCCCGCCAAACCTTGTCTTACCCACAATTACTTTTTAAGCTACAAATTACTCCACACACTGGTCACTTGTTGCATCAAAAATGAAACAAATCCCACCGGCTATTGATCCCAAACCTCTTATACTTTTAAAGACCATGCGTTACGAACAAATACACACAACAATTTCATATGTACAGATTTGATTTATTAAAGAAGACAATAAAAGTTAAACTATACTTAGCTGCAGGGGAATGCTGCATTTTTCTGCGCCACCACGCACGTGGGCAGAGATTGGTTACTAACATCAGATAAGATCTTTAATTAAAAAAAATGTATACCTATTCAGCTTTGTCATGAATATCACATGTTAAAGTTTCCGAATAAAATTTTTCGTTCACATGCATTTTGATTTTCTATCATCAATTCCATTAAAGTTAAAAACTTACTTAGAAATATTTATGAATAATTTTCTTCATAAATTAGTAAAAGATTTCAGTCGTATGAAATTTTTTGACAGCAAAGACAATTTTGTCGAACTTTAAAAATGTAAACATTTGGAAATTTTCTCAACACATTTTACTCATGATGCCAACTTGGGCACACGTGCGGAAATTTCTATATACGTATAAGAGTTTTTAGGAAACGTATAAGAGTACTAAAAACTTATAAGAGTTAAAAAAAACGTATAAAAGTTTTTTAAAAACGTATAAGAGTTTTTTAAAAGTGTATAAGAGTTTGACAAAAATTTATAAGAGTTTTTAAAAATAAATTGAAATATAGGGTATCATGATATAAGAGTTTTATTTAAAAATATGTCTTGCAAAGCAATTTAATTAACACATATCACTGTATAAGAGTTTTTTTTTCTCATATCATACTTTTTAAAAAATGTGTAAAGGTCCTAATATAAAAGTTTTTAGTTAAATTGTAAAAGTTTCTATAAAAAATATGTATATTCCTAAGTAAAGCTTTGAAAGTAATTCAAATAAAATGTATCACTGTATAAGAGATTGTAGATGATATGTGATAGGTATTAAATAATGTATAGAAGCTTTAGACAACGTGTAAGAAGTTTTAGAAAAATTGTGAATTTTTTTAGGCAAGTATAGAGAAGTTCTCGCACAACAGAATTGCAAAAGAAATTTTTTGCTTTGTATAACAAATGATAAAAACAAAAAGTTTCAAGTACTCGAAAAATAATTATGGCATTGCTAAAATAAATATGTTAGTATTAACATTCTAAAGTTTTATACGTGTAAATGTATCATCTTTATACGACGCTGCAAATAGAAATCCTTTTCCACCAAAATGTATAGAAATCTGCTTTAATTCGAAAGAGAATCGAAACATATTTCGAAATTTCGCCTTAATTGAGTATTGAAATTTATATTGCGTAAAAAATTAAAATAACCTTCTATCACTAAGAAGAAAAACATAATGTAAATCTTTCAATATTTTTTATTCGGTTTTTTCCATAGTAATGAAAATATTACACAAAAAATTCCTTAAATAATTAACACGTTCAAAAAATGTTCTAAATGATAATAAATATGTTCCAAAACAAAAATCTAATAAACTCAATACAGATTTAAGATTTTAAGGGTGTAGTACAGCAACAGACGCAAATAAAAACTTTTCACACTTTCATAAAGTTAAAGCAGCAAAGTTAAGCAAACAATTAAAAACTATAAATTAAAAAAACAAAACAAAAACAAGTAAATGGTTGTACAACAGCAACAAAACTGACTGTTTAAACTACATTTTATTTTGCAAAATCTCTCAACAAAATATTGTTGTATTATATTTTGTTTTTAGCCAATACAAACAACTCATGCAATAAAGGTGTGGTTTGACTAAAAAGCAGAGTATTACAAAGAAGAAAAAAAACACAAAAAAGTTAAAAAATAAAACAAACAAACTCTTACAATAAACAAATGAGATTAGAGCACAAAAATATTTCTAGTAATAAAAAATAGTTGAACGCGTGCAATAAGTGGCTGTAGAATAAAATAATTAAAAAGAAACGCAGGAGGGGAAAATAATAACTTCTGAAAATTCTTTTGGAGCTTCTAAGGGCTTTCCCAGCATATATGCCGATTAACAAAACTTTCTTTAAGGCTGCTAATAATAAAAAATTACGCTGGATTTCCACAGCAATAGGTGAGTACAAAATTAATAATAAATTAATCGAAATTGGAAAAAAAAATTGCTTATACTAATGTGTGATTATCAGAATTTCTATGCAAATGTCACAACAATTGGACAATTTTAATTATATCTATACGTGCATGAATGTAAAGGCAGTAACTAAAATTAATTTCCTATATGCGTGTAAGGCACTACATAAACTCGCATCAATGACTGAAATATGTATGTATGTAATGTGCAGGAGTGATGTATAATAGTTGCGTGCAACTATTTTGTGAACAATAATGCTGTGCAAAATATTTGCGCATAAAAGTCATGTATAAAGATTTTGTATAAGAGTTTTGTATAAGGGTTTTGTATAAGAGTTTTGTATAAGAGTTTTGTATAAGAGTTTTGTATAAGGGTTTGTATAAGAATTTTTTGTAAGAGTTTTGTATAAGAGTTTTGTATAAGAGTTTTGTGTAAGAGTTTTGTATAAGAGTTTTGTATAAGAGATTTGTATAATAGTTTTGTATAAGAGTTTTGTATAAGAGTTTTGTATAATGGTTTTGTATACAAGTTTTGTGTAAGAGTTTTTTTTAAGAGTTTTGTATAAGAGTTTTGTATAATGGTTTTGTATAAGAGTTTTGTGTGGGAGTTTTGTATAAGAGTTTTGTATAAGAGCTATGTATAAGAGTTTGGTTTACGAGTTTTTATGACTTCTGTATAAGAGTTTCGTACAACTGTTGTGTATAAGAGCAGTGATTAATAATTAGGTATTAGTATAATATACTACATAAACTCAAGCGAAGGACTGTCATATTTAAAAGATTACATAAGAGTTATAAGCGTTATATGTATACAGTAGTTATATATAAGAGCTGTGATTAATAATTACGTTTGCATTAGAGTTTGTATAAGGTGCTATATAAACTCATACGAATGACCGACATGTTTAAAATTTATAATGTATGGCAGTGATGTATAAGAGTTGTGTATAAAAGTTGTATATAAGAGTTGTAAGATTTTCAAAACCTTTAAAGAATGTGTGTAAAGTTATTTACAAATAAATAAAATTGTGAGAGCTTTATCACAGGGTTATCCTGCAAGGAGTATATTGTGTCTGCGAGTCTTCTCAGTATGAGTTGAAAGAATGTTACCTTTTTCTACGGAAAATTTTTAGGGACTTGGCACTTTGTCACAGCTCAAAGTTATGTGACAGAGATTCTGAAATGTATTTCTTGCATTCTTTTTTTTTATTTTTAAAGAGAAGTTAAAATCAGGCAATGAATGCCTACTACTATTACTAGGTGTTACCTTCTTTAGGAAAGGGATAGTGATAGGGAAGACAGGTGGTGAAGAAAGAGATAAAGCAAAGCTTCATTATTTTACAACTTTGCTTTTTTGCACGTTTTTTTTTTTAATAATGCCCTGTTGCAGCGCCTCTGGTGTTGAATGAGGCGTATTAAATTTTTGAAGCTGTGATTAGTAGCCATTTTATTGGTTGCTTTACTTCGCCGATGATTCTGCTACACAACGAAGGAGGGCGCTCTGATGTTACATTAGGATTAGTATCTGCTGAAATCGGTATAATTCAGTGACCAGTGACTATGCCTTCATCACATGAACTTTCCTACAACAACTGATACAAAGGGACACTAATGTACATCAGAAAAATGCGTATTGTTGTTATATGATGACTGTCTGATACCGGGCTCGAACCCAGGACCTTCGTTTTCGTAGTCAACGTGCTAACTACTTCAGCCAACGCCACCCTCAACCAATTCTTTGCTCTTTTCCCGAATTGTTGACCATTCCGTGACCTGTTATTTGTCCAGTCTCCATTAGAAGTTGACATCGTGGCTAAAATCTCAATCGCAGGAATTGGCTAGTCCTCAACTTCTACCCATTCAGTAAGTAACTTCATGGTCTGGTCAAGTCAAGTATATGTGTATACTAATTGAGTGTAAAACTTCTAAAGTGAATTACTATTCTTCTTAAGTTCTGTTACCGTTGAATTCTAACCAACAACTCATTAGACAAAATAGTCCTCCGTTATAAATTCTAATTAAAAAAAGTCATATTTCAAGATCCAATAAGAAATAAAGCAAAATGCTTAGAGCCATCTACATTTGATATATAAAAATCTCAAGATTTATTTTCTACCCCAGACAAACCCAGCCAATTCATTCTCTTAAAATTTTGAATTAGAAACAAAATCAATTTTGTTTTTTTTTTATATTTTTAACCTACAAATCACACATGCCAACACAATTTAAAGCATTCGAACTATCTTCTTTATCAATTGGCTTAGTAATAAAATTTTTATTATAATGTGAAATTTATGTAACAAAATTTGGTAGAAAAAGATCAAAGAATTTCAAAACTATAACAATAAGAAACGATTTAAAAAAAAAAAAGAACCTGTACGGTTTAATGGTTTAAAGATTTCGATTCCATAAGTCATGCACTTGAGTTTGTTGGAAAAAAAAAATCAAAGATATTTTAACAAAGCAGATTAAAAACAAAATATTAATAAATTCTATTCTATGGTAAAACATGATGATATTGAAATTAATTTACATAAATTATCAAAGAGAAATTCTTTATCTTAACAAAATATTAATATTAATGGTTTGGTGATCGCTTTTAGTTTTCAATTCATGTTTTCGAAATTTGAGAAAAAACATGTAACACATAAATCAATAAAAATCAGCACAATAGAAAGGCTTGTCTGTGATTAAGATTAAGCAAATGAAGAGTAGAGGCAAGTAGTAATAGGCCGATGATGTAAGCCAAAAAAAAACTGGCTGTTAGTCTTATTTTCTATATGGTTAAAATCTCATATTATAATAAATTGTATGCAAAAAAAATTTGCTTAAATATTTTTTAATCAACTAATGTATACAATTTAATGTAGTGCTAATTAGGTTTTAAGATTTTTTATAGGAGAATACAGTTCTCCATGAGTTAAGGTGCGGTCACATTTGCCAAAGATTTGCCCAAAAAAGCGAGTGAAAATGAACTGAGTGAATACTAATGAAAAACGTTTCGACACACAAAAAATTAATATGAATGAGTTTGTAATATTAATTAAAATATTTGTAATATTAATTAAAAAATTAATTAAATTTTTACCTATAAACAATTTGATAATATCAATTAAGTTTTTCCACTCAAACTAATTAATACAATTAAAAATTTAATTGAATCAATTAAATTATTAATTGAAAACATTAATTGGTGAATACTTTTTTCTGTGGACACATACTTTGAATATCCAATTTCCAAAATTTCATATTTTCATTTCATGGAAGAAGCTTGAATTTTTTAATAAAAAACCTCGAATTGATGCAAAATTGATGGTGGCAGCTTACGACGCTCGATATCGAACGAAATTTCAAAATATTTCAATAAAATTTACGTGGAAATATTTTAAAATTTCGAATGATATCGAATGCCGTAAGTTGTCCCGTGCATATTATGAGAGAAACTTGAAATCTTTATAAGACTTTGCTCAAAAAAAATATTAACATAATACAACCGGTGGTGTCACTGATTCGTGTATTAGACCTTATGAGGTATCTCAAGGCGACGAGGTAGATCTAGTATGACTGACCAGTTGAGCTGGCAATGGATAAAAGCTTTTTTCATAGATTAGGACTCAGACGAGTAGAGTGGTATCTAACAAAAGGGAATCTCTCGATTGCTTATAGGTAGCAAACAGCCATGTAAACCAACCAATCCATCAACACAACGTGCCATAACCGCCAAAAAAGCTTAAGCGACATAATTTTCGAACTTAATTTTTCTTTACCAAAATCAATTATTTGCGATCGTAATTAATCGATTTTCATAAAACAAAAAACAAAACAAGGTCCAAAAAATATGTCGGTTAAGCTTTTTTGGCTCTTATGGCTCGTTAAGGAAAGCCATAATTGTATTTAAAAATAAAGTGGCCTAATTATATGTTTCATAATTCAATTTTGAAAACCTTAACACCGGCATAAAAATATTTCTACATTTTACATAAATACCAGGAAGTTTGTCTCTTAAAAATTTAATAAATTTTCTACTTTTTAAATTCTTGCACAATATTTTATTTAATAAATCTTTAATCTAAGTGTAATTTATGACTTTATGACAGATTATTGCCTGTATACCATATTAATGTTGCAACTTAACATGGCCAAGCATGTGTCTCAAGTCTTTTGTTTGCCAACTCGCCAATAAGTCATTATAGGAGCTTGTGCCTTAAGTCTTCGTTCGTTGGGGTTTTATTTATTCAATTCTAATTGAAAAATTATTATAATTTTGTCATGTTACTTAAATATGTAAATCAATTAAAGCATTAATATCTATTGAGCTTGAAAATCAAGTAGAAACATATAAATTTTTTTCTTGCGCGCACATCCATAAAGATCCGCCTTAAATTTAACGATTCATATATTTCTCCCGTAAATAACACTGCTAAATAAAAACAGAAACTGAAATAATAAAATATACAAAATAAAGTAAAATAAAAAAAAAAAAATAAAAAATATAGAAAAGCGATAATAACAACTATTACTCAAGATAATTAACAAGTCAAGGTCGTTGTAAAGTCTCTAAGAGAAGAAATATAAAAAGAAACACATTAAAGAAAAACAGAACATCTGCAAATATACATAACAGCACAGATTTGTGAAAAATACTTTTAATTTTGCCTCGCACAAATATTTTAAAGAAAATAATTTTATTTTGTTTTTTACTCGCCAAGAAGTGCTAAATGTTATGAGTTGAGCATATTAAATGTTAACTAATATAGAACAAAATTCATTAATAAACATAAAGGCAAAAACAAAAAGGTAGAATCAAAAAAAATAGAGCTTTTTGTGTTTGATAACAACACCTGTTTTCATTTAACACAATGTGCTCAAAATTAAAGTCTATTTTAAATATAATTATAGTATTTTTTCTTTCAACAAACATTGTTGTTGTTGTTGCTGCTGTCTCGCTGTTGTATTTAACTATTTATGTAAACAATAAATGTAAAACAGTTTAAGTCTTTTTTTTTTTTTTTTTTTTTGAGAACTTGTTGCCATAAACCAACTTGATGAATACAGTTTATACAGAAACACAATTTAAGATGGGTGCAGTCGTTTTTTAATGTTTCTTAACCGAGACAATAATAATAACAACAACAGCAACAGCGCAATATTGTTTAACGTGTTGTTGTTATTTTTTTTTTATTGCTTTAACTTTATTCTAAATTGTAGCTGCATATAAGCATGTATTGGTTGCTGTATAAATAAAAATCGTTAATAATATTAACTAATGATGGTTACATTGTTTAGATAGATTTGTTTTAAGCAAACAATTATTTTTGCTTGAAAATGTCATAGCGTTGTTTCCAAGGGCGTGTTGCAGAAATCTGAGAGCTGAAGAATACACAAAATCTAACTTCAAAGCATTTGTCAACACTTGCATAGAAAACTGATAGATATTAAGGTCAGTAGATGTAACTGGATAATAGTACATACAAAAAAAAAAAAAAAAAAAAAAAAACTTGTTATACTAATTTAAAACAAGCGTATAAATCACTCTTATACGTTTTAAAGAGAGCTCACAACTATTTCTTAATAAAAAGTTTTTTTAAAAAAATAGCAATTATGCAGAACTATTCATTTATGTAATTTTAATTAAAAAAAAATTCTCTTATACGGAGGCAAAACGTTCAAAAATTTATTTTGATAAATAATCGACTCTGGTGTCTAGTCCAAATTTACCTTGATAAAGTATAACTATTAAAAAGAGTTCAAAGTTAGCAAAAATATAATTTATTTGTTATTTTATTTATTATTTTTATAACATTAAAACGATCAGAAAATTTTTACAAAATCTTATACAAAATAAGCTTTAATACTGAGCAAACAAAATTTTGTGCCAACCAAACTCTTATACAAACTCATATACAAATTCTTATGCAAGTTTTCAGACAAAAGCTTGTGAAAACTCTTATACAAACTCTTATACAAACTCTAACAGAAACTCTCATATAAACTGCCAACCAAACTCTTATACAAACTCATACACAAATTCTTTTGCAAGTTTTAAGACAAACTCTTGTAAAAACTATTATACAAACTATTATACAAACTCTTATACAAACTGTTATACAAACTTTTATACAAACTTCAATATAAACTCTTACATAAACTGCCAACCAAACTCTTATACAAACTAATATACAAATTCTTTTGCAAGTTTTAGAATAAACACTTGCGTAAAATATTATAAAAACTCTTATACAAACTATTATACAAACTTCAATAGAAACTTTTATATAAACTGCCAACCACACTCTTATACAAACTCATATACAAATTCTATTGCAAGTTTTAACACTTGTGAAAACTCTTATGCAAACTCTTATACAAACTCTTATACAAACTTTTATACCAACTCTTATACAAACTCTTATACAAATTTGTATATAAACGCCTTTACTAACTATTATACCGACTTTTACAGGAACTCCTTTACATACTCTTGTGAAAACTCGCATAGAAACTATTATACAAACCCTTATCCAATCTCGTAAAAAAATTTCTATACCAACTAGACTTTAATACACACTAAACACAGGCGTCAGGGCCACTGGTTAAAGAGCACTTAAATATATTATAATAAATTCTTTGATGATCCATACTTTTAAAACTCTAAGGGTGCTAATTGTGTAGAAATTTAATTTCAAGTTTCATATTTTTACTCTTATACAGTAAAAGTTTAATAATGAAAGTCTTACCTGTCGTATTATCGAAAACAAACTGTTGCAGGAGACGTATATAGAACAAATTTTCTCTGTACAATCTCTTATGCTTTTAATATACGTTACAAAAAATTAAAAATTTAATTTAAAAAATTTAAATCTCGGACATAGAGTTTCCTCAATAATGTTATATTTGATATAAAGCTTTACAATTTGATATTTGCTTCGTTTTTTTGTTTTTAATTTTTTTATTTGATCTTGTTGATTTATAAATCATAAAATGTTTCCTATTGCTTTTAATCTCGTTAATCTTCAAGATCTCTAGAAAATATATATATTCAGATTAAAAATTCAAATTGTTATTGTTTTGTTGATTGGAACAGTGAACGAAAGGCTTGAGACACGCAGCGTTGGGAAGATTTGTAGCTTCGCTACCATTTTGTTGTATGATTTTAAAAAAATTTTAAAACAAAAACAGAAATATGCAAATTATATTAAATAAGCGAAAAATGAAATATTAATTTTTTTTTTAATATAATTAAGATATAATTTTAATTATTTATTTATTTTTTCTCTATTTCTTTGCAGTTTTTTTTCCACCCCACATTCTTCTTCAATGATGAATCAGGACAATCCGTATGCGGTGAGTTTTACAAAATGCATTCTTTTCTCTCTTAAGTTACGAAGAAAACGAGTTTTGAATACGCGATAATATAATGGAATTTTTCGTTAGAGATAGAGAAATTTTTGTGGAATATATAAATATTTCTAGAAAATATTTAAACAGTTTTAATATAAAATATTTTTATTGTAAAAAAAATAGTTCAAAGTTAAATAGAAAACAGGATTCTTGATTATTTCAATAATTTAGGTAAGTTTTAGCCCTGATTCTATTGAATGAAATTTATGGAAACAAGTGCTTAGCACTGAGTTTCAAAGGATATTTTAAACAGTCTAGATATAATAGTAGTCATTTGCAGGGATGATGATAATGATTTAAGATTTAAGGGTTGTTCGTGACATACAGCCAGTCACTCCCGATAAATTTTAATTAATGCATTAACATTTAATTTTTTCTGTTATTGTTTACAATTTAAAGTTCTAGCGGGCTTGAACAAAAAACACGCTTCACATACAAATTTATTCTATAAAATTTTTATATTAAACTGGGGTGATCTTAAAATGTCATAAAATAAAAAATAAAAAAATAATATTGACGGCAAATTAATATTATTACATCATATATTTCCATATATGTAAAGACAATCAAAAATTTTAAAATTTTTAAAAATTATATTCAAAACAAATAAAAAGGGCTTAGAAATTTATGGGGAATTTGAATTGAAAGATAACTTTTTATTCAAATTTTATAATATTTTTATGGAAATATAAAAAGAGGCAAACATCATTTGAAAAATGACTGCAAAGTCTGTGCTGATGGTGTTTAAAATAAAAATTTTATTTTATTGTCATCACCTAAATGCTGGCTGATATTGACTTATTGATATGGAACTCTGGTCTTGAATGATTCCATAGAAAATAATCTACAGGTGCCCACACCTATAGTAAATAATTTAACTATAGGATGCGCCATAGTTATAGAAAAAATCTTGGAAATTTATATTTAAATTTTCAAATCAAAGATTTTATTCCTTTAGTATTTCTCTCTCTAGGTGTTTCGATATTATTTATTTAAAAGTTTTTTTGTTAAGCAGCCAAATTCTTAGAGTTTTCAAACGATCTGCCCCTAAAGAAGCTGAAAAAAGTAATAATATCCTAAAAAATAATTCCATATACCAGGGGGTTCCGCTCAGTAATTCGAAACGAAAGGAAATATTTTTGAATTTGCATGTAAATAACATACAAATTCGAAAGTTTTTTCTTTTATTTCAAATGACAGAGCAGACCCCCAGCCTGCACTATTTTGAAAATACTATTTAATAATATTAAGGCTCTATTGGTTGTTTTCTTTTTAAGGCAGAATAAATTTTAGCACACCCTTTACTTTAACATTTGCTTTCATCTATATTTAATATTATGTAAAAATAATATAAAAAAATATTTTTTATGGCTTTCCAAGCCATTTGAAAAATTCTTCTATAAATATGTACATGTGCCTAATAACTTAAATTTAAAATCGAGGCTTGTTTATTAAGCTTTCTCATTTAAATTATAATATCAATTTTAATATTTTCTAGCTTATATTTTACATATAAATTTTCAAGTTAAATTTGCATTAATTTCGGCTGCTTTTATTACACACACACACACACACACATTTGGAGTTTTTTTTCTAAAAGCAGAAAAAAATTAGTTTTAAATTTTAAGTAGCTTTTGTTTATTGTTACATATTTCTAAAGCCAAAAAAAAAATTATTGTAAAATTATGATTTCTTATAAAACGGCTGTTCCAGTTCATTAACATATTTTTTTTTTCTATCGCACTTAATGAGAGCAAAATTATAATTTTATTGCTTTTTAAGTATAATTTATTGCCAGCTAAAATAAGCTTTATTAGAAAACAGTTTATATTAAATAGCATGAATACGCAAATAAATTAAGTTAAAATTAAAAAAAAAAATAAAACAGAAACCTGAAATTGGCTGACGAAAGTTCTAGTGCTGAGTCTTAATTCAAAAAAACTCGATTTGAAATTTAATTTATTTAGAACATTTATTACGACAGCAAACTTTTGCAATCTCAGTTCACCTGAGGATACAATAATTAACTTGGCAAAACCTTATAGAAATGGGCCGGTTCTTGCATATAATTTTAATGGAGAGTCCTAGTTTGAGTCGTTTGAGTTTTTAAACAAAAAAATTAAATTTTCTTAAAAATTTTTTTAAATAAACTTTTTTTTGGAAATTTTGTGCACTGTCCTTAAAAATTTTTAATATCTTCTGCTTGTTTTTTTTATTCATTTAATTCCCTGTGTGGCAATAAATTCCTACAAACAAAAGTTGGTATAAAAAACCGCAATCATTAAACAAATTCAGTAAAGTGCGGCTTTGACTAGCACACGAAGTGTTCCGCACGGACACTACATATTTAATACTATACGAACTTTAGCCTATATTGATTATATATGACCTAGCTAATGTAGAAGTTAAAAAAAAAATTTAAGTACGCGATAAACTCTTCGATTTTTGGTGATTTCTTTTTTGTTTTGGCACTTTCTTGGTTTGGTGTTTTAGTTTTAGCGTTTCAAGTGTTTGCCTCTTACGGTTTCCAAGATACAGCAAGTTGTCAAAATTTCTCAGTAAAAATAACATTAACTGATGGAATACCCTTTAATTTTGATTTTCTGAAATTTCAGTGTTAATTGGTGTAGTCTGCCTTAAAAAATTTCATGTGTCTGTATATAATTGTCTATATATCACATTAGGATTTCAAAATTTTTCGTTACTCGTTTGGGAACACCCTTTAATTTTTAACTGTCATATATTTGTTGTTGTAGCGGCCACAGTTTTACATATTCTGTGAAAATTTCTGGTCCGTAGATCTTCAGGTTCCTGAGGAAACAGCCAATGACAGGGTGCATTTTCATAAATAAATTGCAAATACAAAAATTTTATTTTTATTGAAATTTAATTTAATATACATACATTTCCTTAAAACGTTTAATGCAATTTAACCACTTGCTTGTTTTTTAATAATAGTTAGAGTTATCTTTCTCATGAAATGATGCTTGACTTTCTATACATTCAAAACGAAAGACTTAAGCTGCAAACCTGTTGCAGCAGTCAGCAATACAAAAAGGTTAATTTTGCTAAAGCTAAATGTCTTAATTTAAAGAAAAGTTTTGCATTCACACAAACACACGACAGAGAGAGAGGATCCATATTAAACCATGTCTTTAGCCACAATTGCGCATAGAAAACGTCAACGAAAAAAAAACTTAATAATTATACACTATAAGTCAACTAAACGCAATGCTTGTTTGTCTCTCTCCCTCTCTTTTATGGCTTATAGTTTTTCTGCGGTTTTCCTCACTTTGGATGCCAGCAATTACAAAGCACTTCCCAGCTAATGTTACTAAATCTATCATAAGCTTACTAAATACCAGATTAAAACAATCAAAAAAATTTAAAATAATAAAACCAGCAAGTAAGTTTAAGTAATCAAACGGCAGATATACAGAAATGATTTTCGTAACAGGCTTAAATAAAAAAAATAAAAATAAAGGGGAGGCATTTCCATTTTATAAAATATAAAAAAAATTAGATCCTTATAAATCAAATAAATCTTTATCTTAAGCATATCAAGCCATAACCGCCAAAAAACAGCTTAAGCGACATATTTTTTGAACTTTGCTTTTTGATGAAAATTGATTTTCATCAAAAAATTCAGCTTATTTGAAGGCATTTTCTTTATGCTAAAGCTGAATGAACCCTTTAGATTTCTTAAATAATTTAGAACTTTGTTTGCCAGCGTACCTTCCCTGCTTGCATTTTGTGTATGTGTGTGTTAATTGCTCGAGTGTTAAAGTTAAAATTTTACCACTACAAGCACAGTTGAAAAATACAAAATAAAGCAACCAAAATATTTTTGTTACTTTTTGTAAAATATGTCCTGGTATAAAGCATGACTTTGAGCAGCTTATTTGATGAGTCTATTTGGATTTGTGCAATTTTTTTTTTCCTTAAGTTTGCGTATATTGTTTTCATTTCTCTATTTGTTGCTTTCTGCCAATCTGACATTTGGAAAACTAATGATGATGACGCCGTGGCAAACAAAACCAAAAGAAAAAAGAAAAAATTAGGCTTAAGCTCCAAGTAATATTTGGAATGAGGTTGATGTTTTGTGCAGCTCTATACTAAGTCAAAACGAAAATAAAGTGTATTGTAAACTTGCACGCATTTGCACTATTTATAATCTCTAACGAACAACAACTGAAATTGCATACACAGTGTCATGTCAGGCACGTTTTTTTATCTTAATATTTTATTTTCTTGCTTATTTTGTTGGAAAAAAGAGTTTAAACAAAAGTTGTTGTTAATTTTTCTTTTTTCTTCTTGAAGTTGGCCCTGTAAGAAATTGTTGTCTTGATTTGGCGCAAGTGACTAGAGATCAATGTTTTAGACAGTTAGTCATTGTACAACAAATGTTCTGCTTACCCAGTTGAACTTTAGTTTGATTGCCATACGACGTCAGTTTGGAA
This sequence comes from Nowickia ferox, assembly GCA_936439885.1. Taxonomy (NCBI): domain Eukaryota; kingdom Metazoa; phylum Arthropoda; class Insecta; order Diptera; family Tachinidae; genus Nowickia; species Nowickia ferox. The sequence goes on along the minus strand of OW387024.1, from coordinate 17,737,358 downwards.
ATTAAATAAAGCGAAATCTCAAGAATGATTTTTTTTCAACTAAGTTGAAGAAAAAATACAAAAATGTTTTCAAATCAAATGTATAAAATGTCAGCTCTTAAACCAAATATGCTTCAGAGCAATTTCATACAAAATGACCCTACACAGGAAAAAAAAATATATTTTTTTTATTTTTAATAAAAATCACAAGAGAATTAAAATTTTTGCAATACTTTGAAATGAGCATACGAGTATACTGCACACTCTGCTCTTCCGCTTTGTATGTTTTTGCATTTCTTCATTTACTCCTTTTCTCATCTTTACTGAGAACTATTAACTCTGTATATCTTATACTGAGATATAAACATTATAGACTAATTAAAATACTGAAAGTTTTGGTCACACCCGTCACACTTAAAATTTAATAAGTTAGAAGAAGTGTTATTTTTATGTGAACAGATGCCACAATTAGAAAACAGAAAGAAAGAAAGTTAAGGAAAAATTTAAACTGCATTTAGCGTTATTGAGAAGAAAGGTCAGCAAAAAAAGAAATGCTAAGAAAATTATGATGGCTAAAGAAACGTTGTAAGAGAAAAGAAACTATGATAGAAAACTAACACGAAAAAGCTGACCACGGAAAACGGAAGAAGTTCAAGCAATTTTAAAGCACCTAAAAATTAATAGTTTTTAAAAAAAATTAGTTCCTCAAACTTTTCTAGCTGGCACATTAAGAGGTCACACCCGGCACATTTTTTAAAAAGTTTTTTTTTTTTCAAATGAAAACCTAAATTTTTTAGGCAAACAAAAATGCATTAACAAAATACTTTCAACAATTTGCTACACCAAAAAATTATTGTGTGAGTGCTGCGGAATATTTTACAGAATATAAACAAAAAATAATCATTCTATAAAAACTGAGATTTGTACGCTCGCACCCGTCACAGCCTTTTCATGGGTATTCCAAGCAGAAATAATGTTATTAAATACATCATTCTCGGGAATCGAAACCTTTTTTTTATAAATTTTACATACTTTTATTAATAATAAAAAATGTGAGTATCATGGTCACACCCGTCACAATGAAATTAACCACTTTATTTTTCATAATTTTTTAAAAATTCGTGCTTAAAAAACCTATATATAATATAAAAGAAGTTTTTACAATTAGGTGCTAATTTTCTATTGATCTTTTGAATCTGAAACTTTCTTTCATACCAAGCTAAAGTTTTCAAAGAATAATTTTGACTCTCATACATAAAAGCTTTTGTCCTTAATATTGAAATATGCACCATATTTTTTTTAATCATTTCATGCAAAAAAAAACTTTACTCTTATATTTGGGAAAAACTTTCTATTAAACAGTGGTGATCTTATCTAAATATATATGGTTGTAAATTATGACTCTTATACGAAGCCAACAATTTTATAGATACTAAAATGTTTATATTACTATAAAATAAGATCTCTTATACATAATTAAAATTTGCTCTTATAAAAATTTTTAATATTTTTTAGAATATAATTTCCTGAAGAAAAAAAATTTTCTTATACTTGGGAAACAATTTTATATTGAGCATTATTAGAGCTTTCATATAAACCTGCTATATTGAAAATTATTATTCTTATACAGAGCCATATTTTTGTTGAAAAATAAAAGCTCTTATATTGGTATAAGATCAGATCTCTTATATGCATGTATACCTAAAATTTTCTCTTATACAAAACTTTTTTTAGAAAATTATTATTTTAAGTGAAACTAAATAAGTATTTTTGATACCAAGCTTCAATTTTCTAAAGAAAATTATAAGTTTTATACAGCTTTTAATTATTTATGGCTCTTATACAAAACTAGGGGTTATTTTTAGATATATACTACTCTTGTATAGATAGAACTGGTATTATAACTTTTACAGTCCTAAAACACTCACCCTTATTTCAGTTGTTGGTATCGACGTCCCCAAAAAATTGGGGCTTGTGTACTCGTTGTCGAAAACAACTGACTCCTGTTGGCAGTTTTATGCTATTTTCTTTATTGACCTTAGGGAATAGGAAATAGATTGTCAGTAACACAAAATTGTTCTTCAGAGAGGGAGTAAACAAACCCCAATTTTTTGGTATTGTGTTAAAGTGACGTCGATTTCGACAACTGGAATAAGGGTGACTAACTCTTATATGGTGGTGAAATTTTCTCTTCTACAGGCTCACAATTGGCCATAAACAATTATGTCTCTTATACAAAGACAAATTTAATATAAAATTTTATAACTCATCTCAACTTGTCTATAGAATATAATACACTTATAAATAACGATTCTACAGAGCTAAAATTTTCTCTTATACAGAGCTTAAAATTGTTTCTTATACAGAGCTACAATTTATTTAATTATAAAGAATTTATGACTCTTATCCCTTAGGCAATTTTAAACAGAACTTTGTAACTCTTATACAGAACTAAATAATTTTATTTGCAAATTTTAGCTGTTATGTAGAGGGTTACCTTTCTGAAAAATTCTGACTTATGCAGAGCTAAAGTCTTCTATAGAAAATTAAGGCTCTTATTTTTTAATCATTAAGGCAAATGGTTTAGTGTGACTTTAATGAAAGCATATTTTAAAAGATTTATAAGAAACTAATTTCCAGAAATATTTTAAAGCTTTAAAATGTTTTTTAGAAACCTTTCTCGTAGTTTCATTCTCTGTTTAATGGTTTAGAAGACTTTTTTTGTTTTTTTTGCTGTTGTATATATTATAAGCAACAATTTTTAAAGAAAAAAAAGTTTTCTTCTGTTAAATTTATTAAATGAAAATGATATATTTCTCCATAACTGAGTCTGCAAGTAAAAGATATTCAATGTATTAATGTAAGCCCATATATTTTAGTAGTCTCTTTTTTTTCCTAGTACGAGTAGTAGCCTAACAAGATTAAGTTGTTAGCATTATGTGAATGAATGATCACTGTAAAGTGGTTACACGTTTTGTTGCTAACAACTTCATTTGTTTAGTGATTTAGTTTTTTTTTCATTTTTATTTTTTTTTATTATTAGTTTGGTTCCATATATTGAAAGTAAAAAAAAGCATTTAAACGTTCAGTATCATATTATATAGCTAGTGAGTTTTCATCACAAAGATCATCGTCATCATCATCCTGGTCGTCATCATTTTAGTTTAACAACCAGCAGTTATATATAAAAAAAATATTGTTGCTTTTAAATCATGTATGCTTCTTGCAAAGATTTTTGTACAGGATTTTGTGTTTAAAAAGTAAAAAAAAAGAACCTTCAGGCTTACTTTTTTTTGTTTTTGTTCAGATTTATTTTCTTAATAAACAACTTTGTAACATTTCATTTCTTCTCTTTTTCTTTTCTTGTATGAAATTTATTTGTTTGTTCGCCAACAACAGCATTCGAATTGTGATCATTTACTTATAGTTTGGCTTTTATGTGGTTCCATCCAGCATTGCAAATGACTTAGTTTTTCTCTGCAGTTTGGGTTGTTTCTGTTAAGTGGGTTGGTCTGAGAGTCATCTATTTATTTTGTGGGAAAAGTAAAGAGAACTAAAATCTGAGATCATTTTCCTCCAACAGGCGTAGGAAATTTGTCAAGCGGACTTACTTACACACATATAATAAACAAATCAATTTTAATGGGCAAAAAACAAACCAGAAATTCAAAAAACTTTAGTATTTTTTTAAGAAATATTTTTTGTTTTTTTTGTAAAAACGTACATACTTTCTTTAAGAAATTTATTTTTTAAATAAATTTTTTATTGTCTTGTAATTTTTTTTAAACAATTTTATATATTCCTATACATATATCGAGCCATAGCCGCCAAAAAAGCTTAAGCAACATATATTTTGAACTTTGTTTTTTAACGAAAATCCATTTTTTACGATCGCAGACAATCGTATTTCGTAATAAAATTAATTTTTAAAATTTTGTCACTTAAGCTTTTTTGGCGGTTATGGCACGATATATTATAACAAAAATTTAAGCAAATTCTTTTTTAAAAACATCAAGAATACTTAATATTCAACATAAAATATGTATGTGTATTGTACTTTATTCATTCGAAATGCAACCAAATAAAATTTGTAGGAGGAAAAAAACAGATATTGAAGAAGTTGCTTAAACTTCACTCTAACCTTGACAAAAATCTTACACATGAGTGCTTTAATAGTTCAACTACTAAATGCAATAAAAAATACCGATATTTATACATACATATCTACTTATGTTTGTAAGACGAACAAAAAAAAACTAATAATAGCGGCTATTAAAAAAAAAAAATTTTAGAATTAAAGAATATCTATACTAAATAGAAGCGCAGAAGTTCAGTTTCTTGTAAGGGGGATTTCATATAAAATAACTCGCAAACGAAGGATTCCGTACGGACACTACATATGTAATACTATACGAACTCGGGCCTATATAATCGAATATATTACCTGATGTAGAAATTTTTTTAAAAATTTTAGTAAAGATTTTAAATTTTTTTCCGATTTTGTTTTGGAGCTTTTAATTAGTTTTGGCTTTTTTTTTTGTTTATAGGATTTTTCGGTTTTTGGCGTTTTTTCGTTTTGGCGTTTTTTGTTTGTTTTATTGATTTTTCGGTGTTGGGCGATTTATTTAAGTCTTAGAGATTGTTTTAGTTTTGGAGCTTTTTTCGTTTAAGAGATTTTGCGCACCATTTGGCGTTTTTTTCGGTTTTTGGCATTTTGTTAATTTTGGTTAATTTTAGTAAAGTTTTTAAAATTTTTTTCCGATTTTGTTTTGGAGCTTTTAATTAGTTTTGGCTTTTTTTCGTTTATAGGATTTTTCGGTTTTGTCGATTTTTTAGTTTTGACGTTTATTTTTTTTTTTTTTTTGTTTTATTGATTTTTCGCTTTTGGACGATTTATTTTAGTCTTAGAGATTGTTTTAGTTTTGGAGCTTTTTTCCATTTAAGCAATTTCCGCCGCCGGCCTTTGGCAATTTTTTCGTTTCTGGAATTTTTTTCGTCTTTTGACTTTTTTTATAATTTCGTTTTTTTTTTTTGTTTTTGTCGTTTTTTTTAGTTTTGGTTTTTTTCCGTTTTGTCATTTTTTTCGGTTTTTGGCGATTCTTTGGTTTTTCTTTATTTTTGCCGTTTTTTAATTTTGACTTATTTTTCTTGTTGGCTATTTTTTCGGTTTTTGGCGATTTATCTAAGTTTTAGCGATATTTTAAAGCTTTGGCTTTTTTCGATTTAGCGATTTTTTTCGGGTTTTAACGTTTTTTTAATATTGGCTTTTTTCGTTTTTGGCCATTTTTTTCGGTTTTGACGATTTATTTAAGTGTTAGTGATTTTTTTAAGTTTCGGCGTTTTTTTCGTTTTGCCGATTTTTTCGGGTTTTGGCGATTTTTCGTTGTTTTTTCACGATACATACATATTTTAAGTTTCAGCAAATTTTTTGGTTTTTGGCGATTTTTTTTTTTAATTTTTCGCCGACGTTTTACTTTTGGTGATTTTTGGAATTTCAGCGATTAATATTGTTTTGGGGATATTTCTCATTTAAGCACAGTAAAAACAGTTAAGCAGTAATTTCGTTTGGCGATTTTTTATGTTGGGATTCGGTTTTTGCATTTGTGACATTTTGGGATTTTTTAATTTTAGCGTGTTTGAAAGTTTCAAGAGTTTGCCTCTTATGGTTTCCAAGATACAGCCAGTTGACAAAATTTCAGAGTCAAAATTACTCTAACTGATAGAATACCCTTTAATTTTGATTTTTTAAATTTCAGGGTCAATCTGTGTAGGTCTGCGTTAAAATACACTGACTTCGAAAATACCAATTGTCTATAAATCGTGCCATAGTCGCCAAAAAAAAGCTTAAGCGACATAATTTTTGAACTTAACTTTTTCACGAAAATCGATCGATGCGATCGATGGTAAAAAGAAATTGGGTCCAAAAATGTGTCGGTTAAGCTTTTTTGTCGGTTATGTCTCGATATATTTGTCTTTATATTACATTAGGATTTCAAAATTTCCGTTGCTCGCTTTAGAACATCCTTTAATTTTTAACTGTTTTATATTTGTTGTTGTAGCCGCCAAAGTTTTGCATATTCAGGTCTGTAGCTCTTACGGCTCTCGCCAAAACTCTCTCTCTCGCTTTCTCTCTCTCAGTCTTTTGAGCTTATATAACAAGAACCTTTTAAGAAACTGGCTTGATTATTTGATGTCTGTTGAAAATAACTAGAGCTTAAAATTTATGAGTTTCTCTAGAGAATATTATATTTTATTTTGTTGCTAGATTTGAAGGACCATAAGTTTGACTATTGAACTTTTTTTTAAGCAAAATTTCAATTTATTAAGTCAACTCTTTGTAAAACTCCCCTTATAATAAGCAATAGTACAAAATTTTATTGTAAATCAAATAAGAAATACACAAAACCAGAACAATAGATCATCAAACAAAACACATAGAAGCAAAAAAAAAAAAACATTATATTCTTAACAAAATGATTTTTTAAACAGAGCATAAATCCCTTTAAGAAAAATGCCATAACATTAAAAATAAAACACAATAAGTCTTAAACAAAACCACAGCAAGCAAATCATACAAATTATCTAAAGTACATTGAAATTATGATGCAATAAAAATACACAGACACAGACAGACCGGCAAACGGCCACAAATAAGTTTTAACAAATAAAAGTGCAAGTATGTGTGTACATTAAAATTTTAATGTGGGTGGGTTTATGATTAAAATAATTGTTCTATACATCATTTCGAGGTTTCAAAATATCCAACTATTGCTTTACTTTATTTAAAGCAAAATAAAAAAAAATATCTATTTATGATTGCAGCACATTATTTTCAAATTAACACTTTTTATTATTATTTCACATTCGTATGAGTATTTAACATCTTTGCTTTAACTATTATATAAATTTTATTTTTTGTTACACTTATTCATTGCTACCATGCATGCATTTTACTAAATTATAATGCTTTCAATTTTATTTCAAGTTCAAAACATTTATTTCCACTTGCTTGGCCTGAAACATGCAGAGAATACGAGTACGTTGCTCATAGAGGAGGTTTCCAAACTTTAGATAATGAAGATAATTTTTTTTTTGTTCAAAAACTTTCTTTAAACAGGCGTAACGAATTTTTTGTTACACATTTTTCTTGTGTATATTTTTTGAAGCCGTTTCTTCAGCTTGTTTATTTATTGTGGTGTGGAGTTTTTGTTTATCAAGTGTTTTCCTGTTTATGTGAGGCTTGGCTCAGTTGTCAGAGTTTCAAGGTTAAGGTTACGTGAGAAAATAAATTGTTAAATAATTAAATTACTTATAAACTTATAAAGCTTGTTAAAATTAGGTTGCAAGAAAATTGTTTGATTTTTATTTCTATAACAAATAATTATAAACAGGGATGGAAGTATGTGTGTACTTTAGATCGAATCAGATTAGAATGCATTCACAACGATTTCTTCACTTGAAAAATTTCTTTACAATGACTTTTGTTTATTTTATTATTATTTATGCATTTATTTATGTATGCATAACTTTTCTAAAAAAATTTTAAACTCTGCTTTAATACGAAATTTTGTGTGATACTTTCTTTTTTTTAAATTAATTTTCTAAATAGTAATGTTGTTCAAAAGGTACTTTATTTATAAGGTTCGTGTTTCAAAAGCTACTTTTTGCAAAACTTACTCGTTTTAAGACTTCCTAATGTGAAGGATTTTCGACATACTATTTTTTAAAAAGGTACTTTTTCAGAAAGTACTTGTTTGTAAAAATCACGTTTTTGAAATTTACTTTTTTTGAATGGTACTTTTTGCAAAAGATACTTTTTTCAAAATGCACTCATTTCAAAAGGTACTTTTTTCAAAAGGTACTTTTTTCGAAAGGTACTTTTTGCAAAAGGTACTTTTTTCGAAAGGTACTTTTTGCAAAAGGTACTTTTCAAAAAGTACTTTTTTCAAAAGGAACTTTTTTTAAAAGGTGCTTTTTTCAACAGTTACTTTTTTTAAGGAACTCTTTTCAAAAGGTACTTTTTTCGAAAGGTACTTTTTGCAAAAGATAAATTTTTCAAAAAAGTACTTTTTCGAAAGATATTTTTTTAAAAAGTATTTTTTTAACGGTATTTTTTTAAAGGGTACTTTTTCAAAAGGTACTTTTCTCAAAAGCAACTTTTAAAAGGTACTTTTTTCAACAGGTACTTTTTTCAAAAGGTACTTTTTTCGAAAGGTACTTTTTGCAAAAGGTACTTTTCAAAAAGTACTTTTTTCAAAAGGAACTTTTTTTAAAAGGTGCTTTTTTCAACAGTTACTTTTTTTAACAGGAACTCTTTTCAAAAGGTACTTTTTTCGAAACGTACCCTTTTCTAAGGGTACTTTCTTCAAAAGGTATTTTTCTCAAAAAGGTTCTTTTAAATTGTGCTTATTTAAATATATTATTTTTTTCAAGAGGGATTTTCTACAAAAGGTACATTTTTAAAAACAATTTTTTTCAAAATATAGGTTTTTTTCAAAAGGCACATTCATCAAAGAGTACTTTATTCAAAAGGCACATCCTTATAAATTTACTTTTGCCAAAATTTACTTTTCAACAATTTTTGAAAAGGTACTTTTATTAAAAGGTACTTATTTTAAAAGGGTACTAAAACAAGTACAAGTAAAGGTAGTTTTTTTAACAAGCGATTTTCTTAAAAGGTACTTATTTCAAAGGTACATTTTTTAAAAAGTTACTTTAAGGTACTTCTTTAAAAATGTAGTTCTTTTAAAAATGAACTTTGTTTAACAATGTTTTTTTAATGAACTTTCTTTAAAAATGTACTCTGTTTAAAAAGGTACTTTTTTAAAAAAAAAGTACTTTTTTTAAATGTACCTTTTTTTAAAAGGTACTTTTTTTTAAATGTACTTCTTTTCAAAATGTACTTGGCTTAAAACGGTACTTTTTATTAAAAAGGTACTTTATTTCTAAGAGTACTCTTTTCAAAAGACGTTGTTTTAAAGTACTTTTTTTAAGGTACTTTTTCAAATAATAAATGTTGGGCAAGTTTAAGCTTAGGAAGTAAATTGTCTGAAAAACAAACTTTTTTTGAGAAATTCAGTTTTCATGATACCAATGTAAAGTAGAAATATGGAAGGTAATAATGGAATATGATCTCGGGCAAATGTCCACCTCTAGCACTTCGGCACAAATTTTGGGACTACAGTTTGTAACAAAGCTTCGCGTATCTCGTCAATGCAACGTCGCATTTTATCTTTCAGAGCGTCAGTTGTTTCTGGTTTCTTTACGTTAACCTGACCTTCCAAATTACCCCAGAGAAAATAATCCAGCGGCGTTAAGTCACAAGAACGAGGTGGCCAATTGACATTTCTCATGCTATAACTGAATTGTTTGGCCGGCTGTGCGGCTTGTGGCGCAGTCTTGCTGAAACCAAAGTTCACTGATGTCAGCAGTAGCCAATTGTGGCCACAAAAAATCGATTATCATGGTTTGGAAGGGCAGAGAATTCACGGTGACGGGGTTTCCTTGCTCATTTTCGAAAAAAAAAATAATAATACAGGCCGATGATGCCGCCCGGCCACAAACCGCACCATACGGTTTCTTTCTTTGGATGTAATGGTTTTTCGAGGACTGTCTGTGGATTTTGTGAGCCCCATATGCGATAATTTTATTTGTTTTTGTTCAGTTTTTTTGATAGTAAGTTTTCAGAATTAAAACTCTTTGTTCAAGAGTGTAGCGTTACATAGTTAAAATTTCCCAACTTTTTACTAAAAATAAATGTCAAGGGATGACAGCTCAGTTCTTGACATTTCATCATTTGACAGCCAATTTACTTCCTTAGCTCAAACTTGCCCACCCTTCATTTATTTAAGAGTTAAATTTTTCCAAAGGCATTGATTTTTATTTTTATTTCATTTTTTAAGTTTTTTATTTTTATTTTTTTAGGAGATATCTGTTTAAAAGTACTTTTCATTTTCAACTTTTTTAAATTTTTTTTTATTTTAAATGATTTTCAACTTGCATATCAACTATTTGCTTGATTTCAGTTGAATGTTGTTCATATGCGTCATATTCATATTGTTGTTACGCAGATTTCTACTAAAATCCACACAGTTTATTTTAAAATTTCACCCCAATTAATTTTTATTTGCACTTCAACTATATGATGGATAATCTCTTGGCTTTTGCAACACTCCCTGTATGACTGATGCCAATAATAAATAATATGATGGTTAACGATATTGTTTAACTTGCTTGCAATACAAACAGTCAGGCTCGTCGTTATTTTTGAATGGCAAACCGTTAAATGTAAAATATTTTTAAGGGCAATGACAAACAACTAAGACGAACGAACACGTCATTTGTCATAAAAGCAGCAAGCAACACTTAAATGTGAAATCACAGATAAGGCTCGTTAAGCAAACAAATGAAACTGTAACAAATTGTAAAAATACTTTTACGCATCATCAGCAGACTTTATCTGCTGGCCATCAACAGCGTCAACAACACTTTGCCCTCAAACCGGGGTAAAAAAAAAAGAAATATAAAGTCTGGCGTTGAAAACAAGCAGCCAAAGAAGAATGTAACAATTATTTAAGTAATAAAATGTTTCAGCAAACAGACTGCAAAACAAAAATAAAGAGCAAACGTGATAAAATTTCTTATTGATGATGGATAACTCCCTAAGGGGCGTAAGGCAAAAAAAATTAACAACACAACAACAAAAGAATTAAACAGAAATGTAAGAACAATAACTATAAACCCAGATAAAAATTTATTTTCAACAAAAGATAAACATTTTTTTTTGTAATTTTATTTGCAAATTGATGAAAATCGTGGTGAATTGTTTGCGAGTGACAATGTGAGTCATAATGGCTGAAGCAGTAAGTGAATTGGAGTAGTTTTTTTTTCTTTCAAGTTTTTAAAGCAAATTTTTTTTTAGATTGAAAAAAACAATTATGTAAAAATATTTTTGGAATAATAAAAGCAAACTAGAAAAAAATGATTCATATTAAAAAATCATGACTGTGACAAAAATAACTTAAAATTTTTATAGAGAAATCATAGAAACCGACTTGTAATATTTGTCGGTTGTGTGAAAGATTTGTTATGGAACTCATTGACGGTATGGTGAAATTACTGCCTGAAGGAGAGTTTCTCTTAAAGTTGACATTGGCCAAATCGAGTATGTGTCTTAAGTTCTTTGTTTTCAAGCATTAGCATTTGCTGTGTGTAGCTGCATTTTCAAGCGGGTCTCCTCTATCCGCCTTCTTTAAAAAAGCTGGTGTATTTTTTTTTTGCCAGCCACTTTATTGTCATGACTTTTTAATCTCAGCAAAAATCTAGATTCTAGAACATTTATTTGAAAATTATCTTGTGTGTGTGTTGGCATGAATTTTTTCGCTTGCTCTCTTCTAATTAAATAAATTTTTATATTTTCAATTTATTTTTATAAAAACGTATGTATGATTTTTCTAAAATAAATTTATGACCATAAATTGCCTGATTGCCATCATTGTTGTTGTTAGAATTTTTTTTTTTTTTTTTTTTGTAAACTAACTGATCTTCACTTTAAACTAAATTGAACTAAAGTAAATTATATTATAATAACATTTTGTTTGTTCATTTGTTGTTTCTTTTGTATTTATTTGCCAAGGTCGTAAGCAATTATTTTAATTTTTGTTTTTGCTATTTAATTTGAAAATATTGTGCTTTGCATTGTTTTAAAAAAGAATAATATTGTAATTTTTTTTCCATAGTAAACATATTTTCGAGTACATTTGCTTGAAATTATATCATGCAATCTTCTTAATGGAATCGTATATTTTTTTATTTTTTATTTTTTTAAATTACTTGGATACATAAATGTGAATATTATTATTATTATTATTATTAGTTTTCGTTCAAGTGAAGTAACTAGAGTAAAACGTGTAAACAAAAAATACTAATTATTTTTTTTTAAGAGCTTTTATACATAAAACTAATTGCTTCGGCTATTAATTTGTGTTTGATGTTACATTTATAATTTGAAAAAAATAAAGAAAAATAAAAATCAAATTAAAACTAGATCAAGTTTAAGAACATTTTATACATTTTCAGTAATCGACTAGTATTTCTCACATTGTTCTAGCATTGGTTTTAAAAAAGGAAATATGTTTCTACATATCGCTCATTTACTATAACAACATGGAATAATATTATTGTAATATTTTAACCCATTTGCTTCTCTTTGTAGGGTGCTGTTTTGTTGTTGTTTTTTTCTTTGAAAGGGTTTAAAATGGTTGAGATGCTGTACCAAAATAATATTCGTCAAAAGATTTTGCTAAAAGGGCAATTATGAATAAAATTTGCCGGGGAAAATTTTAAACAATAGCAAACAAAAAAAATCAAATTGAAAAAAGCAGAAATTTCTCGCGGAATTTTATTCATAATTGCCTTGTATAAGTCTCTAAAAACACAAAGGTTTGAAGTTTAATTTAAATACCAGAAATAACTTAAAATAGTAAAAACGTGCAAGGCTTAATTTCGTCCTCTTTTTACACTTTGCATTTTAGGAAAAAAATAAAAAAAATATTGTCTCTCCATTTAATGCAAAATCATGCTGGGACTATTTTTGTGAAACATTTTAACCCTCCAACTCCTTTCCGTATGGGTCTTTTTTCTTCTTTTCCTTGAAAGGATTCAAACATTTTAACCCCAAAATATTCGTCAAAAGATTTTTCCATAAGTCCCTGAAAAGAAAAAGGCTCAAATTTAAGTTTCAATACTAGAAATAACTCAAAACTTAAGTAACGTTTAAGCGTTAATTTCATACTATTTTATACTTGCATTTGATATAAAAAATATTGTCCCTCAATTTTGTGTAAAATCATGCTGAAAATATTTTTGTGGAATATTTTAGCCCTCTAACTCCTCTGCGTAGGAGTAATCTCTGCTCCTTTTTTTTTTGAAAGGTTTCAAATGTGTGCTCCAAAATGAGTACATAATGGGTTAAGATATAGTTGAATATAATAAAAAATTAATTTTCAATTTAAGCATCGCAATTATTTCAAAATTTTACATGTGTTTTAGGGTTAATTTCGTACTTTTGCAAACTTGCATTTTAGATTGGGGAAGTTTTGAGCAATTTGATGTGAAAAAATACTCTGCAGAGGTGATTTTGGCCCTTTCGTTAACACGTTGGCGGACAAGCCGGCATATGCCTTTAAAAATTTTGCAAATATTTATAAGGACATGATTGACGTCGTTGATTGTTGCCGACGCGAAATGCCTTATAAAGTATTGAAATATAATTTAAAAAACACTTTATTTTCATATATGAGCAATTAGTAACATTTCAATTAAAACACAAACCGTTACCACATAACAATAGTTGTAAAAAATTTCCCTTTTCCGGTTTATAGCCTGTGTCCCTTCTTTTGCCAACAACTAATTTTTACTGCCCGCCAACATGTTAAAATGGTTCCGTGAAGTACTCTTAAATAATATATAACGGGTTAAAGTGTTTCACAAAAATACTAAAATAAAATTCTACGATCTATTTCTAAAAACAGCACAACTCAAAATTCAACGTAAACAAAATATATGCCGGTAAATTTAAATTAAGTGCTACCTAGGGTTAATATAAGTTTTGATTCATTTATGGCTCTTAAGATAAATTTTGAAACTTGCTTAAACATATTTGTCCCTACTTAAGGGTACAAAAATTTTTTCAGGAAGCACAGTTAGGGGCTTAAAATTTTTCACAAAAAAATCTGGCAAGGTTTTACAAAAACAGTTTCACGATTTCTGAAACCAAATCACTAGAACAAAATGCAAATAGAAAGAACTGCAAGCCTCTACACTAACCTACGAGTATTTCCTTTTTTTTCCTCAATTGTGAGATGATTTTTACTTTGCAAAAAGTAATTGATTTTTTTGTACAGTGTAGTCATATTTTTGCCTGCATATGATCATAGGATTTAACTCCTTTGTCACGCTGCTTTTGGAGTTATTTGAGATCGTGCTAAGTCCATATTTACACATTGCAAGTCTTATTGCTAAGCTGATTAGTTTGATGGAGAGAGAGCAGAGATTAGCAAACTAATCAGCTTAGCAATAAGACTTGCATAGTGTAAACTAGGACTAATCATTTAGCGTAGTAATCATTAAACTTAATCTAAATGTTTTTATTTAAAACAATTTTAATTTTTAAACTTAAGTCTCTTACTTGATGGCATTGATTTGTAATTAAAACTTTTTTAAACAAGCGATTTTCACTTGCAATTGTTTTTGTTTTATTGTTACTGAGAGCTGCTTTAATTCTTTTTTTCCAGCAGAGGTTTTTTTTCTTTAGCTTTAAAGAAACCTAATTTCACTTTCCTTTACTTTAACCTTTCAAGGCTTAAGTTATTTTCTTCTTCCACTTAGCTTTATATTTTCCTTAAACTTTTTATAAATACATACAAGTACATCTTGAACTCTCCCAGGTTTGGCAACTAAAACTCCCATCAAATCTAAAAGTATTAAAAAGAAAAAAGAAATTAAAATAAAAACACTTGCTCCTGTTAAGCTGGCGAGGGAATAACTATTTGGTTTGTTTTTTTTCACTAAACAAAAAATAAAGCGAAAAAATCAAATAAACAATTTAAAAATGTCTCGCCTGTTAGCAGACTAAAAAAAACAAAAAATAAAAAAAAATGCTAAAAAATTAAATAAACTTTGAAAGTTGTTAAGCAGGCTGTTTGTTAATGTTGCTGCCTTAACGGCCACTTTGGCGGTGCTGGCTGCAGCAGCGTTTGGGCGGAAGCAGTTGTTGGTGCTGTTGCCATTTGTTTGCTGGCTGCCACACCACCTTCACTTTAAGCCTTAACTGGTGTTTTTCTCTTGTCTGGCTTAATGCTGTTGTAAGGCTACTCCTGCTTTCAAATTGGTGGTGGTCGCCGTTTTTCTATTCCAGCTTTTATTTGCTTGCCAATGTTGTTGTTCGTGGGAATTGGTTCATTAGAATTTTCTTGAAAAAAGTTTTAGTTTAAATTTTCTTTTCTCTTCATTTCATTTACTTTTTTTCTAATGTTATAATTCACGGCCTTTTTCCCGCTACAAAACAATATATTGGCATCATCAGCTGAATTTTTGTTTTTTCTAAATGTTGCCAACCTTTAGCAATTTTTTTTTTGTTGTGTTAAGGTGCGATTTAAATTTTTAGATCTCTAGAGGTATAAAAATATCTTGCATAAAAATTTAGTTAAGGCAACATTTTGCATGTGTTTTAAAGCCTTAAATGTTTAATGTCTGGTATTTGTAGTGGTAGCTGTTGGCTGTGGCAAGCGCGTTAAGTAAATGTGTCGTTTTCTTTCATTTTAACATGGCACTTGCAACACACTTTTTGTAATGTGTTTGGTTTTTCTTGTCTCTTTTTTTTTCGTTGCCTGATTTTTTCGCTATCAATTGCTGCTACTGCTGCTGCTGCTTCTATGGCAAGTTTGTTGCTTTGCTGCCTGTGTTAAGTTGTGAGATTCGTTTGTGTTCTTTATTTGCAACTCATTTTAATTTTTTTAGAGATGGGTTAGGTTGTGTTGTTATCTAAAGTTTTATATAGAGTTTACTTGTGGCCCGTTTTTCTTTTAGCTTTAGTTTATTTCATTTAATGTTGTTCAAACACAAAGTCAAAAGTCAATTAAATAAGAGCAATGATTCTGTTGGTTTTGGATTTTTTTTATTGCTGTTTTTAATGGAGGTGGTGGTATTTGTTAACAAACATTGATTTTAATTTGCTCGTTTTAAATGATTTTAATGGTGGGAAATTTCTTTTTTTTTTTCTACAACAACAGCTTGAAAGGCGAAAGTGAAACTTCAAGTAACCGCAAAAATTTCCTCAAAGACTTGTGTTAGTTAAGAAATTAAAAAACAAAAACTATGTAAGCTTAATTAGCTCAAGACTCAAAGTGCCTTAGCTTTTTCTAACATTTTCCTAAATTCATTGCCTTCCATGCAACTCTCTTCTTGTTATTTAAATTCCTTAAAAAAAACTAAATTAATTCATTGGAGCTTAGCTTTTCATTATTATTATTTTTTAATTTAAAGCTTTATTAATGTGTTATTTATATCACTATCAATTATATTTTCGCTCAACTCATAAATTTCTTTTAATAATTTCCCCTTCAAAATTTTACACAAACAAAAAGTTCGCTTAAATTTTATGACTTTTTTTATTTTCCTAAATACAAAATTGCCAGTGTTTAATATTAATTAATATTAGCAAAACAGAATTTTTGCACTTCCCAAGACAATGTTTCAAAATATGAATGCAATATAATATTTAAATATTTTTTGTTGTTGCTTTTTTATTAGAAAATAAAAGATCAATCGATGATAAGAATTTTTTATATTGCAATTCATTGAAATACAAAGTAGAAGCTTGTGTTTGTTTAAAAAAAAACTTGTTATTAACACAATAAAGATTGACATGTTTATTAATTAAAATTGAAGTTAATTGATTTTTTAATATAATAAACTTTAAGTCTTGAATGAGATGGAAGGGAAACTTTTCAGTTTTTTAATATAACGCAATATAAATTAAAACGGAATGATACAAATCTTAAATTAACTTTATAAAAGCGCGTATCTATCTACTAGTATTTTTGTAACATTTCTATATTATAAAATAAAATACTCGTATATCCACAATATTTGAAAATTTAAAATACCAAAAAAATCTCTTTGATCTCTTTTTCGTGTAATTTTGTGGCAAAGACAGTGACAGAGTTTAAGGCCATTATTTTAAATTATTGGTTTTATTCTGGCGATAGTTGTAGCAGCTAAAGTGTTATATTTTAGCGAAAGGACATGTGAAATGTAGTCGTGTCCTTGATTGCAGTGAAATTTATTATATATCATAATCGTACAATTTTAGACATAATAACGAAGTGTCTTTACGTCCTGAAAGCAATGGTAGTTTTAAAATTAAAATTTTCAAATAAAGGATATATGGGAGGCAGGCATGTCCTTGCTCAGATACTAAAGAAACTTTGCTAGAAACCCTAAATGTATAATTTTATAAATTGTAAGAATAAACCGATGAGAATCGCTGCTTTAATTTGATTTTTAAAATAAAGGATATCTGGGCGATAGACATATCCGTGTACTGATTACAGTAAAACTGTCCATACATCTTAACTATTTAATTTTATTAATCATAACACTGTTACTGTGCCTATTTGTTAATATTTGCATACGAAATTCATATATTTGAAATAAAGGATATATGAGAGAAAAGCATATCCTTGCACCGATTGCAGTGAAATTTTGTACATGCACCAGGAACATAGCTCTAGAAGTCTTAATAAAGGTTTTGCTAAATTGTGGTAATAATTGTTTTTGAAATTGCGGTTTTTTAATAAAGGACATATGGAAGAAACTTGCACAGATTGCAGAAAAATTTAACATAGAACTTCATTACATAGCCTACCGAGTCATTGAAAAGTTTCACCAAAAGCGGATAAAAATTTTAGCTGAAATTCACCATAAAAAAATAAGGGCATGTTGGAGATAGGCATGTCCTTGCGCTGATTGACCGTTTAACTAAACTGAAATATTAAATACGTGCTTTTTGAAGTCTTTATAAATTTGCTAATCATAATTATTGCTAAAACTCAAATTTGAAAATAAAGGATATATGGGAGATAAGCACATCCTTGCATCGATTGCAATGAAAGTTTGTACAGTGCTTAGTAGTATAGTTCTTGAAATCTTAATGAAGGTTTTGTTAAATTGTGCTTATAATTGTTGTTTTTTAAATAAAGGACATACAGAAAAAAGTTGAATCCTTGAAAAGATTGCAGAAAAATTTAACACAGATTTTCATTGCATAGGTATACGAATAATTGAAAAGTTTCACCGAACCAAGATAAAAATTTAACCCGAAATTCATTTTTTTTTAATTAAGGATATATTGTAGATATACATGTCCTTGATCTGATTGTCGTTTAACTAAACAGAAATATTAAATACGTAATTTTTGAAGTCTACGAATTTTCTAATCATAATTGTTTCTAAAACTAAAATTTGAAAATAAAGGATATATGGGAGGAAGGTATATCCTTGCAACTATTCAACTGAAATTTATCGAGGGAGCTTAAATTAACAATTCTACAAGTAGTATGAATTTTTCTTTTAATTATTTTTGAAAATAAGGGTACATGGGTACATATCCTAGAATTAAATTTCCTAGTAATTTAAAATTTTCTCAATTTTCATATCATCTCACAAAAGTTTATATATCTGCTATGACTTCTTTAATTTAGCTGATGGAAACACAGCATTGCGAGCGTTAACGAGTTCTTTTATTTTTGAGTCCTGTGCAGACGTTTTATTTATAACACCAGGATGCCAAAAAATTCAGAAAAAAAAACAAACGAACGTGATTTTGTTTGTATAATATATAGATACATACATACATATATATGACAGCGCATAGAGAAAGAGATCTAAGGGTAAAAAAAAAATCAATTTTCACTTTTTTTTTATGTGGACAACATCTGATCATCGAATGAGACCGATCCCATGTCCCAAAAGTGTTCCCTCCCAGAGATATGCGCGTTTGATGATGGTGATGGTACACCAAAGATACACGTATTTAAATCTTTAAAATGGCTCTCCTGAACAAAACCGGTTTTTACCCTTATGTCAATTTCTATTTTGCGCGTCAAATATACATATTTATCTTTTGGTATAAACAAAAGACTTAAGGCAAGAACTTTATTCATTTTTATTTAATTTAACAAAAACGAAGTAGAATTTTGTCGTCGTCTACAACAATTTTTATTAGTCTACCTGGAGCTTTTTTTTATTAAAATAAATAAAAACACAAACAGGTCTTTGGTATAATTTAAGTAAAACAAAAGACTTAAGAAAGAAACTCTAATCTAGTTTTGAGAAAGTACAAATTTTTTATTTTTCCACATCAATATTTGTCTTAACACAACTAACGTTACAAAAATAATTATTTCATTAAATTTTCCCAAACATTCCCCGGCCTTGGTCGCATTCTGGTTCACTTGTTTTTAATTAATAAACAAACCATATTTTTTTGACATTATAGAGGAGGAAAAGTAAACAAAACATCTTAATTTTTTATATGCTTTCAACATATTTTTTTTTTTATATTTATATATTGGCTCTTATTTAATAAAAATAACTAGCGACGAAAAATCAGCAACTAAAACTGCTTTTGCAAATTATTTAAGCTTAATTGTTTATTTAGCTAATTGAGCAAAACCTTGCTTGCATTTATAAAGCAAATTCTATGAATGTGCGAACATAAATTTTTCAGTAGTAAAATGTTTGCTGTTTTAACTATGTATTCAACGAAAAAAAAATAATTAATAAATTTTTTCTCTCTTTGTTATAACATGATTGAGTTTAATAAAACAGGAAATCTAATTTGAATTAATTTTTAATTTTTATTTAACAATAAGACATTATTCGCTAATTGTATTATGATAAGGAAGATTTTGGAGCCATTCAAATAACGACAGATTAAAAATGTTGTTATTTATGAGGACATAAAAGCTGCATATGCTTAGAAAGTAAAAAAATTTTAGAATCATTTGAAAGAAATCGTGTTTGAGTTATTTATGTAAACTTAAAGCGAATTAGAATCACGCTACGAATTGCGTTTGATGAACTTAAAATTCGATGATGATGGCAAAATAGTCTAATAATAAAATGAAGAAAGAAAGAAATAGCACTGCAACATGGTATTATTTTATAAAACTGGGAAGTAAACTTTCAATCAACATGAAAAAAATCATGCTTTGTGAATTCTATCAGTTGTTTGTATGCTAAAAGTGATACATATTCACATTCAACTTCGAAGGACCATAAAAACGCATATTCAAATCAAAGTTGGCTTATCTTCAACTATGAAAAGGAAACTCATAATTCTATCGAAACATGTCTGAAGCAAAAATCATTACCGAACAACCTTAGAACATTTAAATATGAAATTTTTTCTCGTTATAAAATGTAAGCTTACAATACAATTCGGTAAACATAATGAAATATATGTTGTATTAAGCATTAGAAAAACTCAAGACTATATGTGCACAGCGGCACTATACCTTGGTGCGAAGGACCATAGTCAGAAAGTAACAGCCTGCTTGTGTAAGACGTTGAAGATGAAAATCTAGACGTTTCTGTAATAGATTAAAGAAAAGTTGTACAAAGTTCCTTTAATCTATTAAAAAAAAACTCCAATATTTCTAACGTCAACGTCTTACACAAACAGGGGGTAGGTATGCCTCTTTCTATCTCTTTAAGTCGGTCTTTATGTATCTTATAACAAAAATTCAAAGCAGAAAGAAATTCAACTTCAAAGGAATATCAAAAATACTCACAAGTGCAAGAAACAACAAACATATAAAGCAACTTGCAATTTATATTGGTTCGAAGGACCACATTGAAATAAAAAACCAGTTGTCTTTGAACTGTGCTTCATATATATAATCAAAGTTTGTCTTAAAAAGGCAAGAAGGCGCAGTAATAAAAAAAAACTGTCGTTCGAATTTCAGCTTGGAGGACCATATTTAAAAATGAAATCAGTTATTGCCTCTTCTAAATCAAAGTTTATGTATTAACAGGAACTTCAAACTGGATGAACTAAAACGAGAAACAACAATAATTTACAGAAAACAGCAAACATATTTTGCTACGAAGTTGCTTGTTGGCTCTTAACATCACAAACAGTAATTCAAAAACACTGCAAAAAATATGAAAGAGGAAGAATAAGGAAGATATCAGCTACGTTTCGGTTCGGAGGGCCACGGTGAAAAATTTATTCAGTTACTTTCTCGCTTAAATCAGGATTTATCAATTATAAGATATTCAAAACTCTATAAAACTCACACAAAGAATTAAACCAACAAAAATATAGGAAAACTGGCAGGAAACTTTTCAGTTCGCAGGACCTTTTTGAAATGAGAGTTTGTATTATGTCTTTAGTAGAGAACTTGCAGAGTGTTAGTATGCATTGTAATGGTCAAAGACTTTATTGCCATTTTGTCTTTTATTTGCTTTAATTTTTTTTTTTTGGAATTTTCATTATTTATTCGTAGCAACTGCTAAAACTATTGCTTTTATTCTAAGTCAGAGTCTAGCTACCTCAACGACTTAGCAACCCAATCACCAAATTGTAAGTAAACTTTTCTACACCTTAGCTTTTTACATATTATTATAAGCTAATAGCACACATGCATATGTATGAATACGTTGTTCGTTTGTTGTGTAGCTAAGTGCAACATTTTGCTCAAGGTTGTAATTTGCAAATTAGTGATGCTCACTTGTAAACATTTACTCGTTTTATTTCAAGACAATTATTTATGTTTTTTTTTCTTCTCTTCTATATATTATTTAATAACTTCAAGGAAGTCATGTGAATTTATTCAAACATACATACATACATATGTACGAATATGTGCAACATTCTTTATTTAGTTAAGCTTTTATTTCTTGATTTAAATAAATTAAATAAATCTATCAGTAGCACTGTATTTCTTAATAAAATTATACCAATAATGAGAATTACTTGGAAGTGTTTAGCATAGACTTTATTTGTGTAAGAAAAAGTAGTTCACTTTTAAAGTGAGTCATTGCAAGTAAATATTTTTTTTTTTTTTTGAATTTTAAATTGTATTTATAAATAAAAAATTGGAAATGCAAATTTTATGCGTTGATTTTACGACTTGTTTATTTTTACGTGCCGCTACAGCTAAAAGGGGAGCCATAGTAAGTTTCAAGTTCGTACTGGCAGTTGCTGGAATATTTTCAAAAACAAATTATTTATTTTGAGTAGAACAAAAAAAAATTATTTAATCTATTTTCGAAAAAATTTCAAATATTTTTTTTTGAGCCAACAACTCAAAAATGGGTTAAAAATGGATTTAAACAATTCTTTATTTAAACCACAGACCGTTTCATCGAAAATCTGTAGAAGCAAGTATAAAAAGCATTTTGGCATTAATATAGCAAAATCAACAAAAGTGAACTTAGGCGTTTATTTGTTAAAATAATAATTTGGTGATGTCAATGCATAAAAAATTAAACGAAAATTTCGACCCACATAAAGAATATTAAGAATATTAGAAATAAAGCATTTTTGCATCAATATATCAAAATCGAAAAAATTTACGTACGCTTTTATTTGTGAAAGTCTTAAGGCTCAGTTAGCCGACTGTAATGGAATGTAACTGCAACAGTAGGAAACAGCTGATCGATGTTGTTATGTGAAAAGTAATGAAAATAGTTATAGAGATGTAATGTAACGTAACCTACTTTTCATATACAAATATCGATAAGCTGTTTCCTACGTTGCAGTTACATTACATTACAGTCGGCTAACTGAGCCTTTATAATTATTACGCTACTTTGAAAATCATTACGATAAACGTAAAGTATATTTGAAACAAAGGATTTTTGGGCTAACAACTAAAAACTGACAAATAAAAAGGACTTAAGCTACTTCAAATTCATTTCTATATTCGCAAGGAATACTTGAAATAACACATTCAGGGATCAATAATGGAAAACAGGCCAAAATGGACTTACGCGCTTGTTCATGAAAATGATATATGTATGTATATGTTACGATTCTTCGAAACATTTTGGATAAGCATAAAGTACATTTGAAATAAATCTTTTGTGGATCAACAACTCAAAATCGACAAAAATGGACTTGCGCGGTTTTTCGTAAAATCCACAGAATAGCCAATACTACTTCGAATAATTTTCTATTCCCGCAAAAAATACTTCAAATAACACATTTTGGTATCAATAACAGAAAAAAGGCCAAAAAATCGACTTATGCGCTTATGAAAAAAATCACATATTTTTTAATCTACTTCGAAAACAAACGTAACAAATACAAACGAAACAAATACAGACAAACGTCAAATACATACCAAGGAAAATATTTCGGCAACAGCAGATTAAAATCAACACAAACGTACTCAAGTGGGTTTTCGAAAAAAAAACCACCGATTAGCCAATGCTACTTCGCATAGCTTTCCACCCATTAAAAAAAATCTCAAATAACACAAATTTGGATTAATTACAGGAAAAAGACAAACATGGACTTATGCGCTTATTCGTAAAAATCACATCATTTGTGTGATTAGCCAATGCTACTTCGCACAGTTTTGTATTCATATAAAAATCGCTTGAAATAACACAAGCTGGGATTGAGACACATGTAAATTACTGTACATTCGAATTAAAGCAATTCGCATAAAATAGACAAAATTTGACTTAGGCGGTTATTCGTAAAACCCCCAGATTAATGAGTGTTGCTTTGTATTATATGCAGTCCATGTTAAGAACACGTAAATAACAGAAAATAAACAAAAATTAGTTTAGAGCCATAGACCAATCAATGCTGTACGGAAAGTTATTCGATCTACATCAAAGTGAAATACATTGTTTGATCATTAACTAAAAACCGATAAAATTTTATTTACATGGTTATTCCACAAGATCTCACATAATTTGTTCTACCTTTAGTAGCAACTCCTTCATTGTAATTGAACTCCATATGAAATGTTTGTTTTTCAACAGCAGTGTACCCTGCAATTCGCCTTAACTTCTTTTAAAATAAAAATCTCCATTATTGTGTTTTCTTTAAGCCACAATATTTGTTATATTTTGTTGGCTGTTGCCTGCATTTGATTATTAACCTTGTTAAACAGTGAGCGAGCAGCATTTGTTTGCTGGGGCCGTTTGGTGGCACAGACACATGTACGTTACAATTCGAAAGAATCTTTAATGCGTTTTTCCCGTTTCTGTTTTTTCGTTTTTTTTTTTTTTTTTGCCAAATGTGTGTCTCTGTAACAATTGTCTGACCATACTTGTATCAGTGTGATGTTTGTTGTGCTGTTAACTTTTTTGCATTTAGTTTCATTGTGCAATTGACTTATGCAAATTTTGATATTTATTTTTTTTTTGTGCAAAAGTTAACAATTTACAAATTGTTTTACTCCACTATTTATTTAGTTAGTCGCGTTGTTTACGTTTAAGTTTAAATCCATTTTACTTTTGTTTCATATTCGTTTTTGTTATGATGATTTTGGCTTTAGGCCACACGTCTTGTTAGCATTTGTTACAATTTCAATTTTGTTTTCGGTTTTATTATTGCCATTGTTAAGCCAAGATTGACACGCGTGCTATAAGTGCGTGATGGTTTTTTTTGATGGCTGCAAAATAGATGTTGTCTTACAAACAATTTGTTATACATTTTTTTAGGCTTAATTTCAAAAAAAAAAAAAAAAAAAAAAAAGTTTAAAGACTTGAGGTCGCTTGTGGTAAAATTGAAGAGAATTTGTTTTACACTCATTAAATACTAAAATAGAATATTGTGTTTTGATTTTTAAGTGGGTTTAGGTAGTAACTTCACTGGAAACATGAGTACTCATTAGCAAAGTGAACTAGATCATTACAACTGTGTTTTGAAAATAAAATAAACTCAATGTAAAAATTAAATAATCTTTTTTTTTAATTTTAAATTGCATTTTATATCGCTGTCTAGTTTGCAAAAAGCCAATAGCTTCGATTGCTTAAGCAATCAATGATCAATATTTTAGTTTTCAGAATATTCAATAGATTCTTGAACTTTTTTTATGCTCAAATTCACAGCCTTTAGCTAACTAATGTTGGTTAAACCGCGGGCGTTAGTTAACTATAGAGTATGAACTTGGACTTTAATTTTTGAAGGCAAATCAGTTGGTTTCTGTATTGAATGTTGCCTTAGCTCTTTGTTTTCTACTTTTCTTAACACACATAGTACTGCAATTAAATTTTAACTGTAATTTTTATAAACTTTTCTTTGTTTCATATACTAAATATTATCACTGTTCGGGTAAGAACGGTGGTGTTGCAACACACTTCCATTCGTAGACTCAGTTTGGTTCATAGTGAATTATCCCTGTTAGTTTGCGGCTAAAATACATTTTTTGTATTGAACGTTACTTTTTTTTTTTTTTTTGCTTTTAGCAGCAAACCGAACTAAAGATATGGAACGCTATGCTAGATTTTTATTTTTTGTGAATCAAAATATCAAATTTCAAAACTCTCAATAATAGACTCTAAAATGAAATTAATTCATACGAGTATTTAGGGTAAAATACTCCTTTATATTGAACGTTACTCTAGCTCTTGACTAACATATTTGTAAATATTATAGCTTTTTTAATGGGCTTGACCCCGCCCATTTTTTAAATAGACGATTGTGTATATGTTTCGGTTAAGTAGAACCACGTGAAATATAACAATAAGTTTTGATGAGCGTAGCCCCGCCCATTTTGATAAATTTAAAATTGTGTAACTACAAAAACCAAAGGTGTTTGCTAGGTTTCGCAGCAATCGCATAAGTGAAATATCATAAGATAAAATTAAAAAATTATGGGCTATACTCTCTCAGACTAAAACGAATTTTCACAATCGGTCTAAAATGTAACGAGTTATGAAGTAATAATGTAAAAAAAAAAATACAGACGAATTGTAATGACCGAGTCGGTTAAAAACGTTCCATAATCCCCCTTCTCGTAGCTGGCGTTTTTCGACTTTGACTACGACGTTATTGTATTGGGTGTTTTTTATTGAGGTATAGAACTTTAAGTTGGCATCACTTTTTTAACTGGCGGCCATTTTGTCAGCTGTCAAGTGATTAATATTTAGTTTGGTTTGCCATTTCATCATGAACAGGTTGACAAAAAAACAACGCTTGCAAATCGTGCAAATTTATTTCGAAAATAATGGTTCAGTTCGCGAAGTTTACCGCAAGCTCCGTCCATTTTATGGTCGACATAATCGTCCATCAGAGCAATTAATTCGGTTAACCATGGATTGGCCACCAAGATCGTGTGATTTGACACCATTGGATTATTTTCTTTGGGGATATGTGAAGTCGCTCGTCTACGCCAACAAACCAGAAACGTTAGGGGACTTGGAAGCCAACATTCGTGGCGTTATTGCCAACATACGGCCCCATATGCTCGAAAAAGTGGTTGAAAATTGGACCTGTAGAATTGGCTTTATTCGAGCCAGCCGCGGCGGCCACATGCCCGAAATCATATTTAAACGTTAATGGCATAAAATTATCCTTCCAATAAAGCCAAATTGATGGACATTAAAACGATTTTCTTGTGTTTTATTTCAATTCGAAGTTCTATACCTCTAAAAAACACCCTGTAATAGATTAAAGAACACTTCAGCAGGTTTTCTTTGATTTATTACAAAAACGTCGTAGTCTAAGTCGAAAAATGCCAACCCGATAAGGGGGAATATTTTC
This sequence comes from Nowickia ferox, assembly GCA_936439885.1. Taxonomy (NCBI): domain Eukaryota; kingdom Metazoa; phylum Arthropoda; class Insecta; order Diptera; family Tachinidae; genus Nowickia; species Nowickia ferox. The sequence continues at coordinate 17,711,083 of OW387024.1, read as the reverse complement.
TTTTTTAAATTAATTTCATTTCCTAAGATTTAAATTACAATTTGTTTGAATTAATGTTCAATGCATTTTTACAGCATAAATTGATTATTTAATAATTATATAAATGATCTTCAAACAAATTTAAAAATCGTTCCCATTTTCGTTTGAGTATCGACACATAAAACCGGTAATTTTACATTGAAATGGTAATACGGCGCCATGATAAAACGGTAGCTCTTCAATGTAAAATTTTTAGTTTCTTGTAGTAGGTAGTACGGTACATTTGCAATGCAAAGTTAACGCGATTATGTGGCGTTTTAAAACGATACTTAAACGAAAATAGGTCCAGATGAGCCAAAATAGCTTTCTTTCACCACATAAGTTAATTATTAGGTCTATTCTCGACTGTCGTTTTAAAAAAACACATGAAAATGAAAATTTTACACTTAAATGATAATACGGTACTAGGGTAATACGGTAACTGGTCGATGCAAGAATTATGTTTTTATGTGTCTTTTTAACACGGTACTCAAAACAAAAAAATATTACAAAAAATTGCTTACCAGCATAGAAAAATCGAAAAAAGCAATAAACAGAATTTTTTGGTAAATTAAGAGTACTTTGTAATTGAAAGACAATGGAGTCAAAATTTTTTTATACCCAAATTTATGTATGCCCTGAAAAATTTTAATTTTTTTCACATTTTCTTTTAAACTCTGAACGAATTTGCACATACTTTCTATTTGGTAAAGTTTTATTTCTTTGCAATTTTTATATATGTACATACATACATACTGGCTTTTACCCGCGAAATTTATTTTTCGAAAAAAAAACCCGAACTAAATATAAAAAACCGATTTCAAACCGGATAAAAAATAGGCAGTGTTTGACGCTGGTAATGTAGCTTTCCATTGGTGAAAGAATTTTCAAAATCGGTTTAGCGGCTTGCAAATCCGTACCAAATATAAAAAACCGGCTTCCAACCGGATAAAAAATAGCCCAAGTTTGACGCTGGTAATGTAGCATTTTATCAGTGAAAGGATTTTCTAGTGGTCAGGATTTGGTATTTTTATATGAAAGTAATACATTTTTCTATTTTTTGAGCATACATACTTTTTTTAATCATAAAAACTAGAAATTTTTCAATGAAAAATCTGCCAATTTTCTTTTACTGAAAATTGCTCAACCTACATGCCTCTAGCTGGCCACTTCTCCAGCTTAACCCCCTGAATAAGTGTTATAAACATGTCAGAATTTATTATTTATTACATCTAAGCCATATTCAATCATAACAACCATTTTTGTTATTTCTTCTTCTCTTCGTTTATTTCATTTCAAATTTTACAAACATCAGTTTAGGAAACAACATAAAAACTTATGAATTAAACACATCGCAAGCCTTGATAAAAAAGAAGACATAGAAGAAAAAAAACATTAACAATAAGTACAAGTACAATTTAACAACAAACAATATTTATGAAAGCCAACAAACAACTGGCTGGTAGTAAAGAGATCCAAGCGAATTAATTGAAAAAAAAATTAATAACATTTTATCACTTCGTTTTTGTTAACCAAAAAACATAGAAATCATCATTTCAATATGTTTCCATAACAAATCGTTTTTGTAGTTCAACACAAAAATACATAAATGGAAAGACTGGAGAAGGCGGACGGACAGACAAACTTGAAGATTTCATATTTAATTCAGTTTCCCAGCCATGTTTGCACAAATACTCAAAAACAAAAAATTAAAAATAAAAACACATTCACTTGTTAGACGAAAACCAACAAAACGAAATTGTTACAAAAAAAAAAGAATCTAAATCTGAATCCGTATTCGAATTCGAATTCACATGTTGCCGTTGTTTACGAGTTCTAATCAGATTTCATGTGAGTGTGAGTGTGAGTGTGCATTTTTGTTGAATAATATTCAGCCTTAATTCATTTGAGTTTTGTTTTTTTTGGTCTTAAGGAAGTGTTGCAGTGCTCCTTTCGTTTGCTGTTTGCTTGGATGTTTTATTTTGCTATTTTGCACTTTGTTTTTAGTTTCAGTTAAGTTTTCGTTTTAATAGTTTTATGTTGCATGTAATCGCCAAATGAAAATCACATAAAAATAAATTAAAAATTATGAGCTTATGAACATACATACACTTGTGCAATGTTAAACAGACTTAGTTACATACATATGAACGACTCTTAAACATTTTAGCCGGCCGTTGCGGCTAAATAATGTAAAAGTTTTATACACCATTCTTTTTTTTTTTTTTGGTGGGGGCACGCTATGTTAAGCAAAAATATTTGCCACTTTAAATGCTGTAAGAAAAATATTTTTTTTGAAGCTGAAAATTTTCAACAAGTCAATTTTAATCAAACAATTATTTCACAATCAAAGACAACCACTTTTTTTAAATCTCTCAAGACCCTTTCAGTTTCAGTTTCAAGCTTTCTCTCTCTCTCTCTCTCTCTCTCGAAGAATTTAAGACTATCAATTATCCTATACCGCTTCCCTGAGTTGCTGCAAAAGCTCAAATACTGCAGTAGTTGAATCAACTTAGTCAGTTCTTTAAATTTTCTTAGCTATAAATAACTATTTAACTTAAAATAAAGTTATACTTTTTAATAGCATTTTTATGACCAATATTTTTTTTTAGCTTGGTCTAAGCAAAGATTTGTATATTACGAATAACAAATCGTTTTGAGTTTTAAACTTAAATTAAAAAGTCATAAAAATATATCTAGCTTAATAAATTAAAATAAAACATCCAATCAATGTTAATTTGTTTGGCTAAAGAAATAAACAATAAATGGCAATGTTTTTCGAAAAATTTATGAAAAATAGCCCTGGTGATATTTATAAAAATGCACTATTCCTAATTTTTTGTATGGTCCTTCGAACCAAACGACTTTCAACATTACGGTGGGTTCTTGTCCTGATTGTTTAGGTAGACAATTAAACGCACATGTAGAAGTTCAACGTAAGTTTGTTAATAGGTTTGAGGCCTCAAACTGATTTTAATGCAGACATCAACCCATTAAGCAGCTTCACAAAATTATATAGTTATAATACGGTTCTAAGGACCACAAAAAGTTTTAATTAGTAATATCAAATAATCACTTAGTTTCAAAGTATTAAACGTAATACAGTTTGAATACGTAGGGCGAGTCACTCTATTAATCTATGTGGACATTTATGAAAACGTAGAAATAAAATACTGTAACTTAAACTACATATTTTAAAAGAATGATCTTCCAATAATTTTCCAATCGTGACCACAAATATGGCAATTAGTTTAGCTTTCATGTGAAAAAATTCTGTGTCTTTTTTACAGAGAAAACTCGCTGCTTTCAACGGAAATGTTGAGCGAAAAATTTCGATATCTGCAGGACATGGAAATGAAAACACGAAAATTTTTTTATTTTTTTTTTATATAAAAAAGATTCGTATAAATAATTGATCTCTATTTCCATGACAAACAGAACTGCCTTAATTCGTTCTTTTTTTTTATTTGGTTGGTTTTAAGATTAAGTTCTTTGATACCTTTTGAATTTTTTTCTATGTTTTTAAGTAACAGAATATTTTCGATGTTTCTTTTTCTTAGAGTTTTTATATATACAGAAAATCTTATTGCTGTTAATACTTGCACAGCAAATTTCTAATATTTTTTCAAAAGGAATTTTTCGATGTTTTTTATAAAAATATTTTTTTGTATATTTTTACATCAAAGTTTTCACCATTCTTCATTCTGCGTAAAGAATCGCCAATATTTTCAAATGAAATTTTTCGGCATATAAAATTATCTATATTTGCTATTTAGGACTTTTTCGATGTTTTTCACGTACTACTTGTCTTCAATTTTCTTGTTTGTTGTACATTTTTTCTGATTAATTTGATTCTCCCTCTCTCTCTCTGAATAGAAAATTTTCTAGAATTTACTAAAAAAATTTTCTATGTTTTCACGCAAGATATTTTCAATATTTATTTTCCTAAGAATTTGTTTTTTGTACTAGGTATAAAACATGTTACTTTTGATTCTTGGACAGCAAATTATCAATATTTTCATAAAAGGAATTTTTCGATGTTTTTTGTAAAAATATTTTTCCATATATTTTTACAAAAAAAAAATTTAATCACTCTTTACACTTTCTGCAAATTGACAGTATTTCCAAGTAAATGTTTTCAACAATATTTCCGATGTTTTCCGCATACCAGTTTGTCGATGTTTTACAATACATATTATTTTTCGATGTTTTCATGTATGATCTTTTGTTATATTTCGTGCTGCTCATCCTTTTTCTATAAAATTATAAAATTTTTAGTTTAAAAATGTTTCTGTTGCTTATTATATGTATATAACTTTTCGTCAATGTTTTTTATAAAAGAATTTCTATCTCATGTGGAAAAAATTTTTTAAACTTGTTTTTACTCAAAAGAATCAATTTGAAGTGATTAAGCTTACTTATTACATTTCTTTTGTTATTAAATATTTACGCAAATATGTAAAAAATAGCAAAACGTCTTCAATATGATTTTCAATTATTGTGATCTTAACTTTTTTCGATGTTTTTTACAAATACTGTAAGCTCATCTTTGAAAACAATTTTAATGGTTATAGATTTTTATGTGAAGAGTCTATCTAGACATTTTTGAATTAAAAATTGTTCGATTTCAATTTAAATGTTTTTCTATGTTTTTTTACAAACACTGTACGATCTTTGTCCAAAAAATTCTAGACACTTTGGAATAAAAAAATTTGCGATATATGTATATTGTAAAAACTTTTTCGATGTTTTTGTACAGTCTCTCTTGCTTACAAAAATTTCTTTCTCCAAATAATTTAAGGCAAATGGTCAGTGTTTTAAATCCGTAAAAGTTTCTATGTTTTCCTTACGAATTTTTTCGATTTTATTTTTGGGGAAATTGTTGTCATCACATACGAATTTTATTTTTTTGCAGTAGAGCAAGTTTTTCGATATTTTGCTCACAAAATTTTTTCGATGTTTTTAGTTTAGTAAAATTGTTTACTCAAATCTACTTAAATATTTTCTTTGGATTCCTAGTTCACTAATTTTGTTGTTTTAATAGGTCTCCTTTCGAGTAGTCAGGCAGTAAATTTTTCTATGTTTAGTATATAAATCAGATTTTTATTTCTTTCTTTGCATCCTTTACTGTTTGCAGTCTAAATGGAAGTCAAAACACTTAAAAGAGACCTTAACTATAATAAAATATCATGCATGTAAAATCTTATAGAGTAAAAACTCTTAGGAAGCAGCAAACGAGAAGAAAAAAATTCATTTGAAATAAATGTAACTGGTAGTAAAAAATATTTATTACCTTGCAAATGTTTATCAACAAATTGCAATCGTTAAAAAAGGCCAAGGTCTCTTCTACCAAATTTTAACATACAACTTTATGTGTCTACAAGATTCAGCAACAAGCAACAAACCAAATAGTAATATAAAAAATATTTGAATATAATTTTTTTTTACACATACGAAATATACTTGTAGGTTTGGCCAACAAACAATTCGTTAGAAAACACATGCACATGAACATGAACAGCTGGAAAAAGGAAAATAGAGCATCATCACCTTTTATTTTACAAAAAAAAAAAAAAAAAAACAAAGCTATTGTTGTTGCACTCTAAGAGCAAAACCTACCACCATCACCTTTTCCATCTTTAAAATGCAACCAAATTGTTGCAAAAAACAAAAAAAAAACAAAAAGCCAACATTTAACCAATTTGAGTTTTATGCATGCTGCCGTTGTTGAATGTTGCAAGCGAACAAGATGTCAATTTAAATTTCTCATGCAATTTAGCAATTGTTGTATATTGTTGTTACTGTTGCTGATGTTTCTGTGTTAGCCCGCTCTGCTTTTTTTTTTGGTCTGCTCTTTATTTATGGCATCTAGATGATTTGTTTGCATTTTGTGTTGTTTTTTTAGGGATTTTTTTTTTCGCTGGTTGTAGTAAAACAATATTTAATTTGAATATTTATGAGTAACAAGCGTTAACATTGTTTTCTCTAAGCAAAGTCATGCGTGTTTACATTTAAAGACTAAGTTTGGTTTTAAGGATGGTGCCCCTACAGTCGGTATAACTAAACTATATTAAAATCAAAAATAATAATACAAAAAAATTATTATAAAAACTTTAATAAGAATTTTTAAATTAAATAAAATTAAACAATTTATAACATGAAATTTTCCCTAAAAATTTTTGCACGAAAATTCTTCTATTTGGAAATAGCAGAGTTGTGGGGGCTAAATTTATAAAACGCAAAGCTGTTTACTTTCATTTTTTCCATATAAAATTTGTCAACGCCTAAGGCCATGACTCACTATTTTGCACAATCGCACGACTTACGAAAAAATACAACCCTGATCCTGATCTGATTAGTTGTTATTGTCTTTTAAAAAATTTCGTAAACTCCATTACACCAGGGTTGTATTTTCTCAACAGTCGCACGATTGTGTACACTCACGGAAAAACTGCAACTTAAAACTAAGAACGCAACACATTAATTCAATAATGTTCAATATAACAGAAAATGTATATTAAAATACTTAAAAATAAATAAAATTAATAAATAAATACTGTAAATTAATATTTTTCCATATTGTTTCTTATTAATTCAAAATAGTTTTTATAGATTTTAAGCTGTTTTTTATCTTGGTGTAGGATAGTGAATCCTTAGGATAGTGTAGGATAGTGAATCCTTCGATTTTGCAAGTAAAAACATTTCCTTTGACTATGAAAAACCTTAAAATAGAAATTTAGTCTAAATAACTTTCATAAGAAGTTTTGTAAAAAAAATATATTTTTTACGAAAAAATCTGAGTAAAAAATTGTTATATGGAAAAAATTGTACCTAAATGTTTCTGAAAAAAAATTATTATCAGAAAAGGTTTTCATAAAAAAAATCATGCACATTTATTTTTTTACAAACAATTTTATACAATTAAAATTTTTAGAAAAAAAAATTTTATAAATTTTTTTCTCAAAAAAAAAATTTTTGTTTTGAAGATTTTTCATACGAAAAATTTTCGAAAAAACACAAAGTAATTCTTATCTTACGAAAAACTTGTATAAAATAATTCTATAAAAAAAATTAGCCCGACTAAGAAATTATTTCTGATTAAAAAAAATTATCTTAAATAAAATTTCTATACAAAATATTTAAATAAAAAAACACCTTTATACAAAATAATATTTTCTTAAAAAATTTATATCATAGAAAAAAATAGATAATATATTTTTTTTAAGGATTTTCATATGTACAATGAAATTTATGTGAAAAAAAATGTTTCTCAAAAAAGTTGTTATTAAAATTTTCATAAAACAATTTTTATTTCAAAACTTTTTCATGCGACAAATCAGCGTTTAATATTAAAAAAAATATATATTCTCTTTTAAGAAAAACACACAAATTAATTTCGTACAAAATTTTTTTTTTAACTTTTCCATGCAAAATATTTTAATTAAAAAAATTTGTCATACGGAAAACTTTCATATAAAACAATTTTTTTAATCTTTAGGTTTTTATATATTCTTATTTCGATATTTCGTTAACTTCTTCAGGAAATTTCTTATTTTTTTTTTGTTATTCAGAGACCTAAAGGTTTAAAAAAAAAAATACTTTACTTAAACATATAAAAAGAGGTCAAAAAATTAGATAAGAAATTTTCATATAAAAAATAAAAAAGATTTTTACACAAAAAAAAAATTAAAATATAAAGTTTAGAAATTAAAAAAAGCTGAAATAATATGAATTCTAATCAGTTTGGCAATCAGAAGAAAGGCTGTGGAGGAAGTGATTTTAAAAACGTAAATTTTTTCAGAGTTATTGCTTTTGGGATATGATCTGTTAAATCTTCCGTAGATTCCTTAGAATGCAACTGCCAACTCTAAACCCACTGGCAATCCTGAGATTCATCAGGATAGTAGGTCTAGATGAAGTGCTCTAGCACCTGGTCGCAGTGTCCTGTGTTTCCCATTTGACTTAATTCATTCATTCACTCATAGAACGCACACAATAATTTTCGTGTAGAAAATTGTTCAAAGTCTTTTTGATTGTATTGAATACTTACTGCCTGGAAAAAATTAAATTTTCTTAAAAAAAAATTTCAAACTTTTTCAAAAATTTGTTGGGTGTGAGCTCTTCATGTGATGGGTGTGACGTGGTATGAAAACTCGAAGAAAAGTTTCATGTCACCAGCCGGAGTTTTGATTTTTTTGCTTTTTGAAAGCACCTGTTACTTTTTTAATGTGGGAATTTTTTATGGTTTTAATAGCGTAGAGTGATTTGAGTTCCTTATTGCCCTCTTAAAATAACTTTTAAAGCTTTTCTATTCCTCTATTTTTCAATCGCAATAATTTTATTTGTAGTGCGTGCAACAAACAGTCTAAGCAATTTAGTTTGATTTTAAAATGAAGATTTCCCAAGGATTTATTGGTTGTCCAAATACAAGAAATTGAAAATGTCATGATAATCAGTTTTTGGAGGCAATAAAAAATAAGCAATAAATAAATAAATAAATAAAAAATAATTCAAATATTGAATATCAAAAAGAAATGGGAATGAATATCAAAAAAACCTTTTCTCATACAATACATAAAATCAAGGAAACCAAAAAAAATTATTTCATTTAAATTTATTTTCTGTAGAAACTATGATAAGTTTAAGGCAAAAGCAAGCTTAAAATTTTCTTTATTATCCTATATGAGTAACTATTACTAAGTCTATCTTATCGCTTTTTTTTATTTAAACTCCTCTAATAACCAATTACTCTAGTTTTTTGTTATCGTCTGCTTTGCTTATAGTTATTTTGCAAATTTTTGCTACAAACCTTGTCCTTCGCTGCTACTCAAATGCAAATGCAAATTCTTCTTTATTAAAATTAAAAAAAAAGAACATATAAATTCATTTTCATTAAATGCTCACTCACCACTCAATATTTGGAATAATTATTTTTAAATTTCAATCTATAAATGTAAAAAAAGTACAAATATAACTTTACAGTCCAAAAGTGAAGTATCTGGTAAAATTCGAATGACTATGTATTCCGGCCATGACTGGTTGCTTCTTACGGTCTTTAGCATAATTTATTTCTTTTTTTCTTGTAAAATAATGCAAGTCAAGTAAATTTTGTTTTGTTGCCATATAAGCATTTAGCATGTTGCCCAGAACTTTTGCATTTTCATCGTGCGTGTGAATTAAACTAACTGGTGGCTGATTAATCTACAAGGATTTATATTATTGTACCAAAAAAATCCTGTTGTTTAATTCAATAATTTTTTTGATTAAAGATCTTTCAAACATATCGTTATATTAATATAGAAAGACCCTAACTCATTATTATTTTTTTTTTTATAAAAATTTAGATGATTGCAGTTTTCGATACATTAGATGTTCTTCTATCGAAATATTCAAAAAACTCAATTTCAAAAAAATAATGAGTTGGGGCCTTTCTATATTTAGGTAATGATATGTATAATACAGAATATAGGCTATAAATAAAGAATTTAAAGAATAAAAAACATTTAGTTTTCCAATCTTAAATGTGAAAGCTTGTACACGGTCAAAAATGTTTTGCAATATTAATTTCATATGCAAATAAATATAATGGTTCCAGGTTTTTCACCTTAATTCAACAATTAAAATTTTTGTATTTGTTTAATTGAATCGAAGTTTCTCTTTGATTAAATATTTAATTGAAAGTATTCTTAGCAACTACTTTTGTTGATAGGTTTGGATGTTTAGGCGTTTGTTCCACCATTCCAATGGAATATGATACACACAGAGTTTAAAGCATTCATAAACGCACAGGGATTGGAAATGTATGCAGGATACGCCTATTAGAATTAAATTTTTTTTAATTGCTTAGGTCCCTATTTCGTAAAACTCAACGGTAAGCGTTAACAAATTGTGTATGTATTTTGTTTTTGTAATTTAAGTTTTTTCTATATAAAAATTATCAACGCTAAGCTTATGCTAAATCGAATTTTCAGAAACCTCTTGTACACATATTCACTTATAGATGTAATACAAATTTAGAGATCATTTATAAAAACTTGCAGACGCCTTCAATTTGCGTTAAGGGCGGTACTACGCCCACATCAAAAAATTTTTATCTTGCAAGTGCTTGTTCTTAATGGCTTTTTGACCTTAAAAGTGACTAGTGTAAAAGTGTATGGTAATTATCAACAACTTGTTAGGCCTCGTACATACATATGGTTTCTACTACAACAGAATTTGTATATAAAAAAAATTAAATATATATGTATATCAGTATATACCCTGGATTCGTTCAAAATTACGGGCTTACATTAGTTTAGTGTAAAATATTTTCAAGAAGTTTTCTTTATTTTTCTAATTTTATACTATTTTTCTTCAGATGAATCAAACCTGCAAGGTTTGTGGGGAACCTGCAGCAGGATTTCATTTTGGAGCATTTACATGTGAAGGTTGCAAGGTAAGTTGCTTAAAATTAAATTTATTTCATTTGAACATACGAGTATTCTAAGACTATTTTTGTTAAAGGAGACTGATTTTAATAATAAAAAATTAATTTTTATAAAAATTATTAACTTAAAAGTTGCCATATTTTTCTTGTTTTATTTATTTCTTCTTAGAAAATTTTGTTTTAATTTATTTAATTTAATTTTATCTCATATTATTTGATTCTGTTTGTATGTAAATTTATTTTAGTTTATGTTTCATGTTTTTTTTAATTTTTATGTTTTGTTGTATTCAATTTAGTTTTGATTAATTAATTTTTTTTATATTATTTATATTTGTTTACTTTTATTTAATTTAACTTTTTTCTTATTTCTCTATCTACTTAGTTTTAATTAGTTAATTTTTTTATATTATTTATTTATATTTAGTTTTACTTAATTTAATTTTTTTCTTATCTTATTTTTTCTATTTTATTTTAATTTTTAATTTTATTTTATATTATACTATTTTATATTTTATTTAAGTTTATTTTATTTCATTTTATTTTATATCATTTGATTTTATTTTATTTTATTATTTTATTTTATATATTTTATTTTATATTATTTTATTTTATCTTATTTTATTTTATTTTAAATTATTTTAAATTATTTTTTTGTTTTATTTTATATTATTTTATTTTATATTATTTAATTTTATTGTATCTTATTTTATTTAATTTATTTTATATTAGTTTATTTTTTTTTTAGTTTATTTTATTTAATTTTATTTTATTTATTTTATTTTACATTATTTTATTTTATTTCATCTAATTTTATTTTATTTTACTTATTTCATTTTATATTATTTTATTTTGTTTTATTTTATATTACTTATTTTATTTTGTTTTATTTTATTTAGTTTTATTTGATTTTATTTTATTTTATTTTATTTTATTTTATTTTATTCTATTTTATTTTATTTTATTGTATTTTATTTTATTGTTTTTTTAATTTTATTTTATCTTATTTGATTTTATTGTATTTAATTTTCTTATTTTGTTTTATTTTATTTTGTTTTTTGTTTTTTATTTTATTTTATTGTATTTTATTTTTATTTATTTTTATATATTTTTATTTTATCTTAAATTCTTGAATCTATTTTATTTTGTTTTATTTTATTTTCTTTTATTATATTTTATTTAATTTTTTTTTTGTTTTAAAATTATTTTGTTTTATTTTATTATATTTTATTTTATTGTATTTTATTTTGTTTTATTTAATTTTATTTTTTATTTCATTTTATTTATTTTTTCTTTTATCTATTTTTCTATCTATCTATTATTTATATTTTTATATATTTTTATTTTACTTTTTCTTATATTATTTTATTTTTTGTTTAAAAATTATTTTGTTTTATTTAATTATATTTAATTTGATATTGTTTTATTTAAATTTGTTTTATTTAAATTTGTTTTATTAAATTTAATTTTATATTTTTTAACTTTTTTCAATTAATTTGAGTTTAGTTTATTTAATTTCTTATTTTGATTTTTATATTATTTTATGTTATTTTATTTTATTCTAAATTTATTCTAATTTTTTTTATTATTTTTATTTTAAATTTTGTAAAAAGAAAATTTTCCAAAAAACCTGTAAAAAGAGCCATAATTTCATGATTCATTATTCTATCGACCTTGTTATATATTCTTTTAAATGTGTGTATTTCGCTACGCCCAAAATACCGATTACAAAATTTACAAATATTTTTTTGAAATTTATTTAACTCACAAAACATCACGTTTTATTTGAGAACAGGAAAAAACGTCATTCACGTCATTATCACATTCATGATAGCCCTAAACTTGATTGGCCAAGGTGAGAAATTATGGAAACCTTTAAATCAAAATTGCGCAATAATTCAGCTCAAATTAAAACGCCATAAACTAAATTAAATATTTTATATACAATCATTCTAAAGCATAAATGTCACATTTTTTTTTCATTCAAAACGTAAAGTCAAAGTTTCAATTGCTCTTAGCTAAATTTGAAGCTAAACGAAATTAATTGATTAAAATGTGTCTCTCTTTGATAAGTACACCTTCTAACTACAAAATAAAAATTCTCAATGAAAGAAACAACTTTTGCACAAAATTAACTACTTCAAGGTTAAAAGGTTAGAAAATAAGTGAATAAAATTGCCTTAAAATGGCAACAAAATGTTTAATATCTGTAAATATTTGTTCAACAGCATGAATGGCAAATAAAAGCCGTGAAAAAAAGTACAAACGTTAACAATTTTATTTAATATCTTGTAAAACCTTTTAAACAATTTGTCGGTCAAACTAATTTGTTATTTTTACACGTTAATTTATTTCAATCACAAGCGTTGCTTGTCAGCAAAAACAAAATTAGTATTACTAGCAAACCCTAAAACAAACTGTAAGAACTAAAATACCTTCAACAATTTTCCTCTAACAAAACTAAACAACCACCTTTAGTTTGGCTGTGCTTTGCTTTGCTCTGCTCTGCTGCAACTTCTGCCCCCTTGATAATGAATGAATGGTGATGAGGGCTGAAACAAAAACTAACAGAAAAAAAAATTTAATTGCAATTTAGCGTACAAAAAAAAAGTCTACCAAAAAGTCTTTAAAAGTAGTGGGTAAAGCAGTTTGTTGCTTAAGTCTTTTGTTTTGTTAAGCTTCTTGCTAAATTACTTTACTCTTGTATGGCAAACAAATCAAACTCAGCTCATCAAAAAAGCAAATCAGTAGTGATTTTTTTTTATTTTTATTTTTTTTTTGTTTCATATGCTGCTTCTTTTTCTTCTTATTATGCTTGGTGTTAGTTGTCTATGCATGAAAAACCAACAAACTTCTAAGGCTGGTTGCTCTTTCAAATGTAACCGTAAATCCCATTTCCGACCCAGTAATCTTGATGCCCAATTAACCTTAAAAGTTCTTGTTTGCATTGCAAGTTTTATTTTTATTTTAATTTTTGGATTTTGTTGAGTTAATTTTTTTTTTGTTGTTTCAGTTTCGTTTCCATTCATTCATTTCGAGAAGCAATTGTGATTTACTGCCATCATGTTCTTGTTGGCATAAGTGTTCTAACTTAAGAGCTGATTGTTTTTAGAGTAGTTTATTGTCTAACCTTTTGTGTTGCCCAAAAGCAAACTCAGACATTTCTATGTATGGTAGATGACTTTTGGTTCTTGTTGCAAAAAAAAACCAAAAAGAATTGGCGTTGTTTATTTTTGCCCCCATCGAATTAAATTGTTTATTTGTTTAAACTTGTATATGCAATTATAATTATTGTTAATGGCATTGATGTAGTGTGGCTTAAAGCAATATTTTATTTGCTGCTCTTAAGTGTAAGCGGAGGAGGGAAAATAAATAAAAAACTGCAAGCTGCAGCTTAACGATCTGTATATATGGATAATTAAGTATCGATCTTTCAAGGTCATATGTAAAAGGCAGATGCTTCTACTTTCATGTGATTCTTTCTTTGCATTGTAACCAAGTGGTTCATAAGACGAGTATTAATATTGCTAAATTTTCTTTAGATATAAAACGAAAGCGTTGAAAAGCTACAAAACAAGAAAAATTTATTATAGCTTTTCGCCACCCCCCCCCCCCCCCTGGAAAAAAATTTAACGTGTTAGTATTGTGCTATTTAATTTGGAAAAGGCATTTTGCGTTAATAATATATTCTCTCCTCCTTAACCCTAAAACCTTTTTTCCATGCCAATAAAATTTAGCCATCATTAGTTAAATTTAAGAACTATTAAGTCTCCATAAAACCAATAAAATACAGAAATGCCAGTTCTTGTCTTAAATCTTTTTTTTTTTTTGAAAAAAATTAAGCTTGCAAGATAATTGTAAACATTTTACGCTTTAAAATAAAATGTCTTAACATTTTGTTGACAAATTAATATTTGTGGTTAACAACCAAAATAATTTCAAAAGAATTGCAGTTTTTTAAAACTTGTCCACTATTTGCAATATTTTGCTCAATTACTTGCATTTTATTTAAGCAATTTAACAAAAACCAATTTGAATAGTAAACTCAAAAAGAGAAAAAAAATATATTAAATGTTAAACATACTGTTGACAAATTAATCACTTTTTAAGCAAAGAAACCAACAAATTGCTTTGGTCTGTCCCATAAATCTTAGTGACTCAAAATATCGCCAAGAACCCACATAGAAACGTTTGAATTGTTGGGAAGCATAAAAGCAAACTAAAAACACCTACATCTCCAGCAACAAAATGTTAAGCAAATCATTTTTAAAAAGTCGTAATATTGTGGCATGTAACATGATTTAATAATGACAAAAGAGGGCCATTTAGTTGAACAAATTTATTTTGTTTATTATGAGAAAAATATTAATTTAAGCAAAGGTTAACGCCATAATTTTTTGCATTACACTCGAACATACAATATAATTAAGTGTCTAATTAAGCATAATGGTAATAATAGTTTTAACTTGTCTTATTTTTTTGTTATTTTTTCAAATTATTCTAGTCTTTTTTTGGCCGCTCCTATAACAATTTGTCCTCCATATCGGATTGCAAGAATAATGGTGAGTGCATTATCAACAAGAAGAACCGTACGGCTTGCAAGGCCTGCCGTTTGAGGAAATGCTTAATGGTGGGCATGTCTAAGAGTGGCTCACGTTATGGCCGCAGATCGAATTGGTTTAAAATTCACTGCCTGCTGCAGGAGCAACAGCAGCAGGCTGCAGCAGTAATGGCGGCACATCAAAACAATCAACAGCAAACGCATAGTGCAGGAGGAGGTTTGCACAACAAACCTCCCGGCATACCACCGCCAGCGGCAGCTGCTGCTGCTTTGGGTATGCTGGGCCATAACAGCCCCTACTCCGGCTTGTACTCTCCACGCACGAAAGAAGAACTCATGATGTTGAGTTTGGAAGAATACGCGAAACATCCGGCTGCCTCACCTTCCGTAAGTTCCCCCGACTCCCACAACTCTGATAGTTCGGTGGAGGTAAATGGTAGAACTAATGCCGGCTTAATGCACCTGAGTAGCAAACACGTGGAATCAGCTAGTTCCTCATCCTCCGTGGGACCACCGCCTGCCCGTCATCCACACCATTTAAGAAAAGAACTACCTCCATTTCTGCCCTTGCCTTTTCCTGCCCTGTCTTCTATGCCTGTCATGCCACCACCCAGTTTTCTACCTCCCTCGCATTTGCTGTTCCCCGGCTATCATCCCGCCCTCTATCAGCACGCCCATGCCGGCCTGCTGAAACCGTCCCCCGAACAACAGGCAGCTGCGGCCGCTGTACACCAATTATTTAATAATGCTCCTAGATTTCATCCCACAACGGTAACCACCTCCGCGGAGGAACACAAATTGGAAGAACATAAAGCGGACACGCCAGGCTCCGATGCCTTAAATAACAATCACATACCCAATGGCAGCAAAGCGGCTGAAGAACTAACCAAACGTTTCTATTTAGATGCAGTACTCAAGTCCCAACAACAATCGCCCCCGCCCATGGTCACCAAAATACCCAATCTTACCAAACACGATCACTCCATATCGGCCCTAGTGACACCAAATTCGGAAAGTGGCCGCAACCACAGCAACACTTCAAGGCAAAGTAATGATGAAGAGGCGGCGGAGGAGGAGGAACGTGAACAGCAGCATACTAAATCCTTAAATGACTCCCATTCCAATGGGCGCAATAGTGAACAGTTGGGTGAAGAAGAGGACGTGGAGGAGGACGAAGAAGATTTAGTGGTATCCATGACCCCGCCACGTTCACCCATAGACATAGAACAAGAAGAACAAGAAGACGAAGTAGTTTTGGATAAAGGGAAGCTTACCAGCAAATGTATTAAACCAGACAACTCCTCACCCGCGGCCCAAGACAATCCGATTGATTTGAGCATGAAGACGATAAGTTCAGTGTCCAGCTGCCTCAGTCACAGTAATCGTTGTGATTCATCTTCAGATCAGGAAAATGATTGCACAGAGACGACTGATCGTCTAGAAACACGCGAAAAAGAGAATTGGAAAAGTTCAGAATTTACAAAAGATTATTTTATAAATAATAACAATGAGAGCGAAGCGAATGTTGTTGGACTAAAAGGTAAAGGAGTGAAAAGAAAATTTAATGAAACAATGTTACCACACGAGACAGATGAAATGGAAGTGGTGGCCGAAAAAATGGCCATAAAATTAGCACCAGCCTTGGATTTAACTAATAAATTATAAAGGAGAAATTTAACAAACAAAAAAAAAATACACACTTCACCGACTTCTTGCTTTTTCTTAAACAGAACAATCAGAGAACTATGGACAAAATTAAGGCTTTCGTTATTGATGGAAATTTGCCTAAAATTCTATGAAAGCTTCCTGGGATAAGGAACGCCTTTCCTCGATTGTTCGCAATTAATTTTGTTGCAGCAATCGCTGCAATAAATCATATTCCTAAAACGAAAATATTTCATGATTGTAAATATTGTTGCATTAAATTATTTAAAAATAAAACTGGTGTCCTTTCGATGCTAAATTATTGCCAAAAAAAAAGCTTAATGCAAGTGTTTGAGAACTAGAAAAAAAAATTAATTAAACCGTTTTTAAAAGAGTGAAAAGAAAACAAAATTTATCCTGCAACTTTCCCTTCATCCATCCCTATAGTATATGGAGAAATTGTCTTTCTTAAAAAGAATTAGTGTCAATTATCTTTATTATTAGTCAATTAGCGAATGTTTATAGAAAAAAGATTTTGTAAACTAGTTTATACTATAAAATTTATTATAATTATAAAACAAATAAATTATTTATATTTAAATTATATTTTTTTTTATACACAAAAGGAAAGAAAATAAAAAAGCATAGTAAAGTTGAAATAAAAAAATTATAAAAAAACCCCCAAACTTTGTGTTTTAATGTAAAAGCTGCAGCTGCAAAAAATGAACAGTGTCTCGTTTCTGTGTGAGAACTTTTCAATTCTAAAATATTTTTATCATTTTGTGAAACACAGGGTGAGTAAAAAAATCTGTATACGAGTAAAACCAAGGACATATGGGAGTCCGCTAAAAAATAAATAAAAATAATGAAACTTTTGACAAGTTTTGTCTGCATTCTTATCATTATAAAACTGTACTTAAAATTAAATTCCTTTTGCTGTATTCTTACCAAAGTTTCAGCTGCAAATTTAAATTTTCGAATTAAGGATATTTGAGAACTAGACATATTATTTGACCAGTGGCAATGTCATGTAATTTTGAGGCCCTATGTCCCAACTACAAACTAGTGGAATTAAATAATATAATGTCATTTAGAGGTATAATTTATAACAAGTGTTTTTTTATTGCAACTGAAATTTTTATTTGAAAATCAAGGATATTTGTCACATAAACCATCATTATCATAAACAATTTCAACTGAATTTTTTTTTTTACCTTTCACGTTTATCCGATTTTTAACATACTTTTTATATTTCTTAAATTTGTTATAAGACACCATATATTAAAATTTTAATTTTATCTGTAGATTTAATTTGCAGGAATTTTTTAAATCAAATTTACACGTTCGCTTTACATTGTGGCATTATTACTTTGCTATTTCTTCTAACAGCCATTTAACTTATACACAAAATTAATAAATAACAAATAATTATTGTAGTTCATTTCATGTTCCCACCATCACAGTTTTCAACATTTTCAAAAGCTGACTTTATTTTTTATTTCTTTGCCCAAACTGACATTAACTACTAACACCTGGCTTAGAGTTTCCTTAAACTTAAATGATCTGACACGTTTCTTCTTAATTTTTTCCCCCCTCTACATAACGTTGAGGCTGTGATCCACTCGTTTTGCTGCCAGACAGATCAGCCTGGTTTTCATTGAAAAAAAAGTAAATAACTTAATGTTTTTAAAGCTTTTTAAGAAGTGCTTCAGTTTAATTGTCTATTCAATATGAAGTTTTTGACTTAAGAACTTGTTACTGTCTCAAATGAGTGGGTAAATTCACATGTTTTGATTTTCTCTAGGAAGAATATTTTTAAATTTTTTTTTTTTTGGCTTAGAATTGCTTGAGGGAATTGAGAACTAAATTTTAAAATTCTGCAAATGTTCCCACAAAAATTAAATATATATACTCGTATATATAATTTTTTTTGCTTGGAAAAATTAAAAGAAAACGTTTGCTAAATTTAATTTTATTGGCATTTATTTACAACAAAAAAAAATTGCATAAAAATTTTTCCTAATAAACTGCCAGAGTATTTTTGTTGCTTTGAGAATTTTGTTAGTTTGAGGGTTTTTTTTTTGTTATTGTTAAATAGTGTTAGAGGTGTTGTTTCATTTTGTTGTGCTTCCAGTCTACCATGACTATTCAAACTGACACTAATCAATCTGAAATCTATTTCAATCAATCTTCAAGTAATTGCAAATACTTTCAACATTTTTGTCAATACAATAATACACAAGTCTTAAAATAACTGGCTGAGTGTTTTGCGCTCCAACTGAGTGGCTGGCTGCCTGACTGACGGCCTGACTAGCTGGCTGGCTTATTCCATGTTGCAATTCGATTGCTGTGATTTTTCCATTTCAATTTAATGTTACTTGAAGTTGGGAGCAGTAACTGAGAAGAATGGTGTGAAAATTATACCACCTTAAGTAGCAGATATAAACTACATTCGATTTATAAATCTACAAAAAAGTATTTGATATTGTTGTTGGAGCAGAAGCAGAAGCAGCACCAGCACCAGTTGTTTGTTGTTGATGAGCTTATTCAGAAAAATATAGAATGAGATTGACATTTTGCAAATGCGCTCAAGCATTTTTGCGAATAAATACTCTATGGTTATTCACTAAAATATACGCAGCTCGTTCCAGTAGTATTCAAATTTGCTTGTACGTTAGCTAAATGAATGAAATTGTTGGATAGTGGTTTTAGTCATTTTGCAAATAAGTATCGCTTCTTAAGTCTCCAGTGTTGCCACATTTTAGACTTTGTGCTGTAAACTAGTTTATTTGTAAATTTCCTCTTCCTCCCTTTGTTTTAATTTGTTTACAATATTATGGTAGCATTAGTCGATTTGTATCGTGTTACTTTTGAAGTTGTTGTACCGTTTAAATCTGTATGTTAGTTAGTAAATGTGTGAGGCTGCAAGCGAACGTGTCAGCTGCTATTGTATTTCTCTTTGCTTTATACATTTGTGTGTATGTATGTGAGAGTTACGATACATTTTAAATAAACAGCAACATATTTTTATTTGTGTTACAGATTTTGTCAGCTGATTCGTAAAATCACGATACGAATCGACTAATTCTACCATTAGTCTATCGAAACGTGGAAAATTTAAAATAAAGTTTGCTTCTTAAGTCTTTTGTTTTTCGTAACAACTTTCCTCTCAATTATTAAACTGTACCATCTGCCATTGTAATTGAAAAAGGTTCTTTTCTTAAGTCTTTCATGTTTTATACTTATGAATGCATTTTCATCATAAAAAAATAAAGAAATTTAAACAAATTAAAAAATATACAAGCTGGGCCAAAAGAAGTCATCCATCCGATGGTGTTTAGCTCTCTTTTTTTTCTATGTTAATGAAAAACTTCGATTCCGTGTTTTGATTATGTTTGTTTGTTTGAACCTTTAGAATTTTATTGGTCAAGTCGAGAAGATGATATCGTCCAAATGGGCGCCGTCACAATTGATTGCTCGTTTTATGGCATTTTTCATCACTTCGGCGAAAACTTAGGGAGACAGATTCTCGCACTTGTGTGGAATATTGTCCTTGAGGGCTTCCAGGGTCTCGGGCTTGTTCACTTAAATACGGGACCACAAAAAAGTCTGGAACGGTTAAATCGGGCGATATTGCGGGCCAGTGTAAATCGCCAAAACGTGATATAAGGCGACCCGGGAACGCCACGACACGATTATTCCGCGTTCTTGGGGAGTGTATCGCTCCATGGCTTGTTCACTTGTATTCTACATCTGTCTACATTGGCCGCCATTTGCAAAAATAAAAGCATCTTCCAATAGGGTGATTTCTTTTGGCCCACCTTGTATGAAAAGTATTGCCTCTCTTTGGATTTGTTTTATGTTTCATTAAAAAAAAGCTTTCTTCTCGGCTATTAAACTAAGCCAGTCCAATAGATCTAAAGACTTTCGCAATTTAAAATGAAAGTTCGTTTCTTAAGTCTTTTAAATTTGCTTGAACTATAGCGCATTATTAAATATTACTACAGCATTATCGTAAATGAGTTTTTTACCGCAGCAAATTTACATTATTGTTGTATTCTTTGTATTGTGACATAATTCTAGCACCACCCTCGTAACCCGTTTGTATATTACTTGCTGATATTCTTTCATGTTTGTCAGTCTGCCTAAGTATTTATTGTTGTCGTTGGTTGCTATTGCTGGTGACAAAATATTGTAAGAGTGTGACATGAGCTCTTGACGTGCCCATTAAAGTAACGAAAACAAAAAATAAAATTAAAGCACAGCACATGGCTTAGCTTTCTGCCACTAGCAGCAAACAACCAACAGTTTAGCTTTTAGCCCAAGTCATGCGAATGCACAATTGTCGTCGTCTCTCGATTGTAGCACATTTTCTAGCTGGCTGGTACTCCTCTCGTTCGTAACTTTTTTTTTATTCATTTCTACAGTTACAATAAATTTTCATTTTCAACTATAGAGATGATGTTCGTCACTTGATATATGGCTCAGTTGTTGTTATTCATCAAAAGGTATCTGTGAAGTTTTGTTATACTTAAATGTTGTTGCTTCTTCAATTTTATTTAATAGTTTTTTTTTGTTGTCTGTGTCTGTGTTCAAGCTCTTTTAGATTTGAACGATTGTAGTGATTTGCTATGATGGAAATTTGCATGCAAATGCTGATGTTTTTGTCTGCTCAACAGTGTGACAACGGGAGCAATTTAAGTGGCACATTTCTTAAGTGTTTTTTGTTCAATTCAATTTTTAACTGGCAACACCCATTGTTTGTGTAAGAAAATTTTCAAAGATATTTGTTTGTAATTTTACAGTTTTTTATTTTTTATTTTTATTTTTTTACTTCAAATTGTGAAATCGTTTGCTATGTTTATTTTATAGTTTTTCTTTCTTGATTCAATTATATTTTTTATCTTTATTAAAGAGTTTAATGATATTTTCTTAGATCACTAACTCACCTAGATTTCGCTTTAAATAGACACAGTCAGTCAGTCAATGAAATAAATAAAGGCTTGTTAATAAAAGGTGTTCCGTGATTTTATTTAAATTAAAATTAGAAATCAAAAAATACTTAATTACATATTTATACAGTTAAGTGAAGAGGCGTTAAAACTAGACTAGTTGGTATGTGTGGAAATAATACTCAATTAGTTTATTTGAAATAATTAGGGTGTAGACGAGTGAGTTAGTAAAAGCAGACACACAGACAAACAGACAGACAGAAAATAGAGTCTCAAGAAATAATCTTTTTTTTTAACTTAAAAATGAAAGCGCAAGATTTCCTGTATGCGTAATGTTGTGTTAGCATAGTTTGGGAGTGATTTAAAATGATAAGTAAATTCATACTTTATATTAATACAACAAGAGCCACACAATAATGCAAGAATTTCAATTGAAGTTTGATAACTTGCATTTACTATTGCTATTCTATTTATGACAACTATAAACTATGTATGTTCTCCACTTGAGTTACAAGATCACAAGTAAAAATCAACTATGGACAAAAATTTCACAATAAAGAATTTTTTAGGAATTAAATTAAATTCTTAAATCAGCGAATTTTTTCCCTAAACAAATCAGTCAGAAAAAGTAATGAGATATTTTAGGCAAATAAAAGCAGGTACTTTTATTTTAAGGAAAATCAGTTCAGGGACTTGCCTACCTCCCATATATTCTAATTCCTAAAGATGAAATTTCAACGATAACAAAATTATAATCAGAGATCATATGCAAACCTCATTGAAAAATTTTGTGATAAATCGGTGCAAGTACTTGTCTAACTCCCATATAGACATAATTTCAAAATTAAAATTTCAACCACAATTACAATCAAAAGTCATTTGCAAAGATAAAAGTAAATATCCTGAAAAATTGTATAGCACTCGGTGCAAAGACACACTTCCCTGCCTTACATGCTTTTTTTAAAAACTTAATATCAGAATATTGTAAAAATTCATAACAGCTTCCAAAATTATGCTGCCTTAAGCCATATTGTTAATTTTATCCTTTTTTTATAGTAAATATCCTTAATTTTAAAATTGGAATTGGTGCAAGGATCTGTCTACGTCCCATATATCCTTAATTAAAAAAAAATTAAATTTTAGCAATAATTTTAATAAAAAACGCGATAGCAACTTAAAGCCGCTTTTCAACTAAAATCTCCAAACGGTTTTTTCCTACTACGTGCAAGAATATGCCCACCTCTCATGCATGTATCCTTTATCTTTAAAAATTAATATCAGCTCTAAGTTTCATCGGAATACATAGAGAACTTATAGTTATATCAAAATGGGCATATGTTGGGGCAATTTTTATTTAAGCCGGTGAAGCAACAACACAGATAAACTGAGAAATTGTTATTGTAATCGGTTTAAGGACACACCTCTCAGACATATGTCCTTAATTTTAAAAATAAGATTTTAGCATAAAGTTTTGATCAGAATGTAGGTAACTCTTACAACTATTTCTAGAATTGAAAGCTAGAGTTTTGTAAGAAATTTTGTTCCGAAGGATGCAAGGATATCCCTACCTCCCATATATCCTTTATTTTAAAAATTAGATTTTAGTGTCAAATTTTGATCAGAATCTATTTAACTCTTACAACTATTTCAAGAATTCCATATTAGAGCTCTGTAAGAAGTTTTGTCCCCATCGATGCAAGTATATGCCTGCCTCCCATATGTCCTTTATTTATAAAATACTATTTTTTATCATAAAATTTTGATCAGAATCCAAGTAACTACTTTTAGAAGTGAACATTACAGCTCTGCAAGAAATTTTTATCCGATCGATGCAAGGATATGCCTACCTCCCATATATCCTTAATTCTAAGAGTAAGATTTCAGCATCAGTTTTTATCAGAATATAGATAATTTTTGCAACTATTAGCAGAATTATGCATTCCAATTCTGTAAGATATTTCATGCCAATTGATGCAAGGATATATGCCTACCTCTCATATGTCCTTAATTTTAAAAACCAAATTTTAGCATCAATTTTGATCAAAATCCAGCTAACTCTTAGAACTGTGTTTAGAATGGAGCATTAAAGCTCTGTAAGAAATTTCTATTCCATCAAAGAAAGGATATGCCTACCTCCCATATGTCCTTTATTTAAAAAACAAAATTTCAGCAATAAATGTTAGTCAGAGTCCTGGTAAATCTTGCAATTAAAGCTCTACGAAATTAATTTTCCATGTATGTAGGGATATATCTACCTCAAATATGCGTATGCTTCAGATTAAAAATCAAATATTAGCAACAGTAATTAGAAAGCAGCAAAAACATGTATACAGCTACTTTTACTTAGAAAATTTTATTTCAATAGGTGCATGTCCTTTAAGAAGTCCTTTAAAAATCCTGCTCAATAACTTTGTAGAATTAAATGAAAAAAAAATTACTTAACTTTTGTATTAATAAATATTACAAATAAATGATTGTGTGTACAAACGACTGCTATTTTTAAACCGTCATAATTTTCAATATAACACACGACTTACTATAAACATCACAGCATTTCCCTTAATAATTATTACTATTAAAACCTCAATAACTTAATTTTTATTATGCCTTTTCCAACAAGTGCAGACTAAAAAATTCCAGTTATTGAACATGTAATCTGACAATATACCATTTGCCACATTAGCACCTTTGTCTGGCCGGAGAACAGCCAAGAGACACAAAGTGATTGGGAATAGAACAGACAAAAATCCATGTAATAGGGGGAGTTTTATTGACAGCAGCAATTACCTTAAGAACTCAACAAGCTTTTCATACTAAGCACACAACAGCAACTGCACTCGCTGCTTAATACAATCCTTTAAGGAAAGCAGTATAAAATTTATGGAAGAAACAACAAAATAAGTAAAATATATAAACACTTGTCTATCTATTTTGTTCAATTTTATTACAAGTTGAGTGTCTATCAAATAAATGAATGAACAGAACAACAATAATAAAAAGGAAAAAAAAGAACATTTTGAATGATTGAATGTAAGTGTTGTTTAGCTGCCAAGTTTTGCAACATTCTATAGCAAACACAAAACAGACATTACAAACAACTAAACAACAAAGCGGAGAGCCAGCCTGCCAGGCTGC
This sequence comes from Nowickia ferox, assembly GCA_936439885.1. NCBI lineage: Eukaryota > Metazoa > Arthropoda > Insecta > Diptera > Tachinidae > Nowickia > Nowickia ferox. Next base: position 17,686,350 of record OW387024.1, on the reverse strand, counting down.
CAGCAAGTCAACCAGACAGACGGTATAAATCACAAATTGAACGTTTCACATTTTAATGGGGTGGCAATCATTCTAGTGCTTAAGCTTTCTTTCAGTATTGTTTTTTTTTTTTTGCTTTTTGCTTTTAATATTCTAGCTGCTCTTTTATAGCTAAACTGTGGTTAAAATTAAGGCGGGCTGAAAGTGGTTAAGCACTCTATTATTAAATAATAATAGTGTGCGTGCCTTCCCTATTTATTATTTATAATTTTTTTTTTATATATATAAAAAAAAAGCCTACAACACGGCTAGAATAACGAACGAGCTTGAAAAAGAGAAACAGTTTCAGCAAATGTTAAGTGTTTTGCAACAAGTGCTACAGTTTACAGATTGTTGTCAGGAGATTTATAAAAGTTGTTTACTATGGCAAAAAAATTGGGAAGTTTATTAGAATTAAAAAATCTCTAGCTAATCTGAGAATTTATGCAGTCAACAATTTTAGTTGAAAAAACTAAAAAAAAAATCAATAAAAAATTTAATTGTTTCAATTAAAATATTTATATTGAAAATAATATTAAAAAAAAAATTAAATTTCTTTTTGTTTTCAATATAAATATGACAGGCGGTTAATTTAATTTTTCAGCAAGAGTTTTAGTTGACTGAATTAAATTTTTAATTAAATATTAAATCAATTAAATTTTTCAGCAAAAGTTTAAATGTGTCAATGAAATGTTTAATTTATTATTTGTACTTTTTTTAATTAAAGCTGTTTATGAGATTAACGATATCACTAGAAATCCTTCGATCGAATAGTTATATTGAAAACAACAACAAATTTTCAAGTTGGGACAGGCCGTAAATATTTTTCTTTTTATGTAAAATCTTTTGTGCTTTAAGTTTTATTTGCTGTTGCTGCTGGTGTGGCTAAACTATTGACCGTTATTATTAGCAAACTGTTGAGAACTCCAAACATCATCCAACTTCAATTATAATTTTCTATTTTACCATAATATTTTTTTAAAGGCGATGAACAATTAATTGTGTGTAACAAAGTTTTTTATTGTTATTGCTTCTATAGCCTATTTAATTTTACTCCTTTAGATTTTAATATGTTTTAAAATAAAAAATGATCTTGTAAATAAATACCCAGCTGATGTTTAAGTCCTATTTCCTATTGTGGCAAATATTTATGCTTGATTTTCAGATTTAAGTTTATTTAGCAGATTTAGAGAATTAAACAATGTTTTCAAACGAAACTCAGAAAACTTTGAAATTAATTAAAAATATAATCATACAAGATTTTTTTTCTTATTATATAAAATTTTGTTTTTAAGGTTCATTAACCTTATTTAAGTTTAGTGTATTATGGCTTTGAATTTAAAGCGTAACAGTTTTTGCCAAAAGGCTTGATTTTTTTTTCTAAAATTTTCTAATAATCATAAATCATTAATCATTTGTAGAAAATTTCAATAGCTACTCTCCTCTAGACTTTGATATGAATACCATTATTTAGTAAAACCAAAGGCTAGTAGCATTCATTATGAAATATAGCAACAAATAAAATAAAAATAAACCAAAAAAACTCATCAGCTTTAAAGAAAAAAAATTTTTTTTTTCCTAAAATCTTAAGAAATTTTCTTATTATCTACAAAATTAACACGCGCTCTAAATTTTGTAAACTTTTAAGACCACTGCTCATGTAAGCATAAGGGCTTGAAATCATCATTAAAATATATATATATTGATTGCTTGGTTCAAATTAATGATTTTTTGTTTGTTAACTACTTCCCGTACCTCCAGCAGCACCTGTTTAATTGTTTTTGTTTTCATCTAAAACAATTATAAAATTTTTAGATCAAATAGGCCTTCCTTGAGTGTGAAAAGAAAAATATTTAAAAGAAAATCAACAAACAAAACGTATCATAAAAAATAAATTAAACAGGGTAACAAAGATTTATTTACGTGTAGAAAATATAAATAGGAAAATCGGTATATACATACATATACATAAATTGTTTAACTAATTTGTCGACCTCTTTTTATATGTTCAATGAAACTATTTTGTGATTGAAAAGACAAAAGAAAAAATTAAATATCAAAAAAATAAGAATTATCCTGAAGAAGTTAACCGATGGTTAACGAAATATCGACATACAAAACTAAAAATCTATAAATTGACCGACCTAAAGCTTAATAAAATAGTTTCATTGCATACATACATACATACATACATGCATACATACATACATACATACATATACATATATAATTTTAATAAATCTTAGACATATACAAGGTGGGCCAAAAGAAGTCATCCGATGTTGTTTGGCTCTCATTTTTTTTTCTATGTAAATGAAACACTTCGATTCTGTTTTTTGATTATGTTTATTTGAACCTTTAGAATTTTATTAGTCAAGTCAAGTAGATGACATCGGCCAAATGGGCGCCGTCAAAATTGATTGCTCGTCTTATGGCATTTTTCATCACTTCGGCGAGAACTTCGGGCGACAGATTTTCGCACTCGTGTCGAATGGGGCTTCCAGGGACTTGGGCTTGTTCACATAAACACGGTACTTCAAAAAACCCCACAAAAAAAGTCTGAGGCGACCCAGGACCATGAATGAAACTATTTTTAATTAATTTTTTGTTTTACATTGAAAAAAATTCTGAAAATTTTTTTCGATTGATTTTAAGTTTTACTAATGTGTGTGTTTGATTGTATGAATTATAGTACATTATCTTCACAGAAAAAAGTATTCACCAATTAATGTTTTCAATTAATAATTTAATGGATTCAATTAAATTTTTAATTGTATTAATTAATTTGAGTGGAAAAACTTAATTGATATTATCAAGTTGTTTATAGGTGAAAATTTAATTAATTTTTTAATTAATATTACAAATATTTTAATTAATATTACAAACTCATTCATATTACTTTTTTGTGTGTTTATAAAGCAAAAATTATTCTTTCATTTTATTAAATTTTTACAAATTTTGCTAATTAGTTTTACGATTTCTGTGTTACGTTATTTGATATTGTGAAAGAAAATTTCTTCTGTGTATAATTGACCAATCAATTTTTTTTAACTAAAAAAGCTTAAATAAAAAATTAAATGAGCTTATAAGACGTGTTTGTTTTTATATTTATTACTGTTTTCTTTTCTTAGAATATAATTTGGCTTTTAATTTCAGTTTGAAGGCGCATCATTAAACCGAAGGCGGGCGAGGTTACCGTTTGCTTTCCTATAACTTTGGTTGGAAAAAGAAAAACATTTCAGTGGCATTTATTTTAGAGCAACTGCTTCCACGCCCCATTAAGTTTTTATATACAATTTTTTTAATTAAAACTTCTTAATGATGCAGATTATGGCTTCCAAATGAAAACTTATAATCATTGACCAGAAAATCTTGTATAATTTAAATGTTTTGCATCTTCGTTCGAAAGTAATTAGTAACTTTTAAACAAAGTATAGTAAAAAGCTTTAATTAATAAAAAAAGGAAAAGATCAATAATTTGAGTCATTAATCACAATTAACGCCACATGCCCTCCAACACCAACAAGCACTGCAAGACTATAAAATATCATCCCAAAAACTTCATTTGAAAACAGTTTACTTTTAAATTCATAGATGCTTGCCAAACTAGAATTCTTTTCATTCAGCTGTCTGTTAATTCAAACTCTTGGAGTTCCTTTGTTAAAGTCTTTTTTTCTCTTCTTGGTTTAGTTTATAATGCATTGTTTGCTCATCATTTTGGGGGGTAACGTCTTTTTGACATTATGATTATGTTTTATGGTTTATTTTTTTAAAATCAGGTTGAACTCGATTATCGAACAACTAGTTTCTCCGTTTTTGCCCTTTGGCAAAAATTTGATTTTATGATGTTTTATAAAATGTTCATTTGTGTAAACTAAAAAGTAAAAAAAAATTATAATAAATAATTTAAAACACATTGAAATTTCTATGACGCCATTTGAAGCAAATTGAGATCTCGTTGGCTGTTTATTTCAGGTATTTGTTTGTTTTTTATTTCATTATTTCATTGTTTGATAAATTGCTGTCAAATATGAAATAATCATTAGCTGTCAAATGTATTAAGAAAAAAATTCCTTTAAATTTCAAGTTTTTGTTTAGATTTAGCTTTATTTTAAATTTACAAATGCTTGTATTAGTTTGTATTGGATTAAGGAAACGCCTTCGAAATTGAAACATTTCGCGTATAATTACATGACCGCCAAATTCCATACAACTCTTAATGGAATTAATGGAAAAGAAAGTTCATATAAAATTAATGCAAAAATTCCAATATGTCGTCAGATATTTAGGCCAAAAAGAGAACAAGAAATTTAATTCATCATAAAATTTTTTAAAGTGAAACAAATCTCGCGAAGTAGTGATATTGACTGAAATTGGCTTTTGAAATACACAAAAATGTATGGGGTCATGAAAAGTCGCAAGCATCTAAAATAATATCTTTGCCATTGCGCGGGAGATGCAAAATATTCGTTACTTGAAGGCAAAGAAATGAGTAAATACAAAAATAAATACGAAAAAATTCGCTTAATCAGTAATTATGGGACGATTTTAAATAAAATTTTAGGCAACGGAAAAAGAACTTTTGGCAGAGGATGCTTTTCGAAAATAGTACTTTTTGGAAAAAATACTTTTTGAAAATAGTACTTTTTGGAAAAATTACTTTTTGAAAAAAACACTATTTGAAAATAGTACTTTGTGAAAATTACTTTTTTTAATAGTACTTATTGGAAAAAGTGCTTTTTGGAAAAAATACTTTTTGAAAATAGTACTTTTTGAAACTCCTTTTTTTAAATAGTACTTTTTGGATATAGTACTTTTTGCAAATGCTACTAAAATAGTACTTTTTAGAAAAAATACTTTTTTAAGATAGTGCTTTTTGGGAATAGTACTCTCTGGAAATAGTTCTTTTTGGAAAAAGTACTTTTTGGAAAAAACCATTGAAAACTGCACTTTTTGGAAAAAATACTTTTTCTAAATAGTAGATTTTAGGAATAGTACTCTCTGGAAATAGTACTTTTTGGAAAAAGTACTTTTTGGAAAAAAATCTTATTGAAAACTGCACTTTTTGGAAAAAGTACTTTTTCTAATTAGTACTTTTTTGAATTATGTAGTACTTTTTGGAGATAGTACTTCTTGGAAAAAATACTTTTTGGAAAAGTACTATTTTAAAATATTACTTTTTGGAAATAGTACTTTGAGCAAAAAGTACTTTTTGGAAAAATAAATAGTTTTGGATTAAATTAAATTTTTCCGATATCACAAAAGCACTATTTGAAAATAGTACTTTTTGGAAAAATTACTTTTTGGAAAAAATACTATTTGAAAATAGTACTTTGTGAAAATTCCTTTTTTTTAATAGTACTAATTGGAAAAAGTGCCTTTTTAAGATAGTACCTTTTGGGAATAGTACTCTCTGGAAATAGTACTTTTTGGAAATAGTACTTTTTGGAAATAGTACTTTTTGGAAAAAGTACTTTTTGGAAAAAAAAACTTAATGAAAACTGCACTTTTTGGAAAAAGTACTTTTTCTAAATAGTACTTTTTTGAATTAGTACTTTTTGGAAATAGTACTTTTTGGAAAAAATACTTTTTGGAAAAAAAACTTTGAAAATAGTGCTTTTTAGACAAAATCTTTTTGAAAATATTATTTTTTGCGAAAAGTACTATTTTAAAATATTACTTTTTGGAAATAGTACTTTTTGGAAATAGTACTCTTTGGAAATATTTCTTTTTGGAAATAGTACTTTGAGCGAAAAGTACTTTTTGGAAAAATAAATAGTTTTGGATTAAATTAAATTTTTTCCTATATCACAAAAGCACCAAAATTATTATTTTATCCTTTTTTAGCCTCCTAAGTTTACATATTTGGAAATAGTTACAAGCACCGCTGTGCTGGTTTTTGTATTTAATTATGTTTTTTTTTATTAATTTTATGTCCATGTACCTTAGCTGCGAGGATACAAAGTTATAAAATTTCTCCTTTTTACACTTTTGTAGCCCCTTAACATTTAAATTTTCAAAAATTTTTCTTGGTGGATCTAAACATATTAAGTCCTATTGCAACACTTTTCTTAGAAACATTTATTGTGATATCAAATTTTTAATAATTTTTTGCATTTTATATCTTCGAGCTCTCTCTCTTCCCATAATTATGTATTATTTTGTTAATACATCCATGCATACGACTTCTAAGGACATTTTCAATTCATTACTTTACCAGCTGACATTTATTTTATGCAGCCACCACCAATAATAATACACTTGTTACTGTTGAAATACTTTTTTTATAAATTCTTCAACTTTGACTTAAATTTTATGATCTCTTTCCCAAAAAAAGAAAGAAGAAGAAGAAGAAAAAACATAACGACGATTAACTCTTGCAAAAATATTCAACATTAAAAAGCCGCCAAAAAGAGAAAAAAAAATACATGAGAAGAAGAATATGTGAAAAATTTAATTCCCCATAAAATAACAAGCACAGACGATCACACGAAAAAAAAATGAAGAAGAACATTTTATTACAGCTTCAGTTTAAAAATGTTACGAAAACAATACTGGCTAAAAACTGAAACTGACCTAAGACCATGATGTTGATCATCATTTCTGTATCACATCATCGTGGTCTAATGACGATGATGATGATGATGATGATGAAAATTAAAATGATGGTATTCATATGTTGGCCAAACAAAAAACAGTCGAGTCTGTGCAAATATATTCTGTATAAGAACGTAGTTGCCAGATTACTGGAAACTGTATATAGAACTGTTGATGGAGCCAAAAACTTTTCGAAACTTTTACACTTCCCAGGTTAAGGACACAACAAAAGCCAACATTAGTCAACCATGCATACTGGTTACTGATTTTAAAAATTTTTATTTACTTTTCAAAAAAAGTAATTTTTTGGGTTCCATATACTAAAGATGAAAAGAAACCCTATTGTTTTCGCCACGATGTCCGTCCGCATTCCATTCCCACAAAATATATACTGATTCCTTGAATTTAGTTACTGAAAATGAAATTTTGCCCATAATTTTTAATATGAACCAAACGAGAACTCTATGATATATTATTCGAACAATAAATGAACGTGACTCAAAATTGTTTTAATCCAAAAGTGTGTAGGAACTGTTTATGGGAGATTTTCTACATTCTCTAAACAAAAACTTAATAGGAAAACGAGAAGCGTCAACGAATATAAAATGATTGGTGTAGAACGCATAATATACAGCTACTCTTACCTACGGTTTTGAATATTGGGCCATCATTTTATCAGTACAAGCTGTTAATACAATTCTTGTTGTATTTGAAAACAAAGGGATAAAAGCCGTAGTGGCAGCAGGCAAGCAACCAACAGGCTTTCGAAATCAAATACTCATGTAGAGCAGCGGGGAAAACCAGTGGGGCTAGAATCAGAAATGAAAACATTAGAATCAACTTGGAAGAGTTATAGCACTCGATAAACGCATAGACAAGAGCAAGTTGAGATGGTATGGGTATGTAATGGGTCACTGGAATACGGAAGCTTGTGTTCCAGACAAAACCAAACGGAGTACTGGTAAGAGCACGAAGACGAGTATCCTGGTGGGATAAAACGACATATACTCTGTCCAAACATGGTATTGATTTAACGGTGGAAAAAACGCCTAAGTGGTGAGAACCAAATCCTCCGGCGAATCCTTTTTCTCAAATCTGTACACTGCATGATAGAAGTGGTGAGGAATAAATAAGTACCCAGTGGGAAAAGGTAATGAATAGTAAAGGAGAATGTAATGTGCAGTATGTATAACAGAACATGTCCTAGGAAAGTAATGAATTACTTTAATGCGTGCATTCATTCCTTCTTCTGCAGATGTGATAATGCACGTGGTAATTAATGTGAATTTATTGTGTTCGATCAAACTACCCTCTCGTTTCTAAGGGAATGCATTGTCGTCGTACTTTGGAAAATAATACATTATTTCTCCCACGTTACCCACTGTGTAAAGGCTGGGACTCACTATCCTGCACAATCGTAAGACTTGAGAAAATACTACCCTGGTATTATGGAGTTTATGAACATTTACAAAAGACAACAAGAATTCCTTAGATCAGGGTTGTATTTTTTCAAAAGTCGTACGATTGTATAGGATAGTAACTGCTAGCCTTAATTAAGTAAGTATAAGATATCGAAAGCAATGCAAGTGACATTCCTTGCAGAAATGCTCACAAGGCCCCCACTGCACAATTCTTTGGCTCATATTTTTATGCATTTAAAATTCCCCAATTCACAATCATTTTTTTTTTCTTCTTCAAGAACTAAAACTATTGCTCAAACATTTGGCAACCTCTTGGGCGGTTAAGATAGATTGATGGATTAATGTTTGCTGCTTGTTGTATGCTGAAATGGTCAAGACAGTTTTGTTGCACACATTTTGGCTTTAGAAGGAAACTAAAACCTTGTAGTTTTGTTTTTCTGAGGCTGCTGCTGCTTCTGCATACAAAATGTGTTGCGCAAATAAAGATGCACATTTTAATGCCACACAATGATGTAAAAAAAAAGAAGAAACTTAGCAAAACTCAGAAAAAACAGCCGCCAATAGTTGCTGCTGCTGCTGCTGCTGCTGTTATTTCAATTGCTTTACATATTTGTGTGTTCTTCTCATATGAGACTCATGCTCAGCAATAGTGTGTGTGGTTTTTACGATTTTCTTAACCAACTTATATTGCACATATTTGAAATTTTCATTTGCTTTCGTTATTGGTTTGTAGGTTTCTTTTTTTTTTTCTTCTTCTTTAGTTGCATTTAATATTTATGGATTCTAAGCCTTGCATTTTTTCTCTGCTTCATAGCTTGGCATTTTGTTGGCGGCAAAAATCTTTTGCCAAAATAAAAAATATATAAGAAGTATTCTAGCTAATTTAAAGCAATTTACTGAAAGTTGAGTATTCATTTCCATAGTTTAGTTTATATTTAAAGCAATGTTTTATTTATTTCTATGCTTTGTTTCTCTTCGCTTTTTGTTTGTTTTTTTTGTTTTTTTTTTTTTTGTCTTTCGGTTAGAAACCATAGATCTTTTCATCATTTGGCCGTGATGGACAAATATTACACTTTTTGTAGACTGCTGCCTAAATAGCAGACCTTTGTTTTAAGTAGTTTTAAATAGATTTACTCTACCTGCCTGCCTGCCTGCCGGTGGTGGCTTTTGTATTGTTCATTTGCTGTTTCCTTTTAAACTTCTTTTAGAGTAGTGATGTATGCTTGTTTCCTTAGCTTTAAAGTACTTCAAATTTATGCCATTGCACTTGATAATGCTGCTGACGGTTATAATAATGATGATGATCTTGATGTAATGCTTGTAAGCTAATAAAAGAAAAACGTAGCAATCAATTTGAAGATAATGCAGCAAAAGTTTAAAGAAATTTAATTTGAATTTGGAATAACATTAAATTAAATGGTTCAGAGCTAACAATTATTTTAAATGCAGCATTGAAACTTTATTTTCAAACTCAACTCCCAAATTATTCAATATTTTTTAAATTAAATCTAGCAGCTCATAAATCTTTTGCACTCTTAAAATTTTACCGAGTGTTCATTCAACATTAAGCCTATTAACTTTCAAATTTTTCAATAAAAAATTACACTAATTAAATAAATAAACATTTGCTTTTGGACAGCGTGAGAAGTCGCTTTAAATGTTGGTTAGCTCGCTATAAGTCTTGATTTTATTGACAGTTTGCTGTCGTCAAACCGTAGTTGAAAAACATAAGTTGATTTTTCCAAAAACTACAGCTGGCCGTCGTTAATATAAATGTAGCAAACTGTTATGACTAACTGCCAAAAGATAATAAATTGTAATTAAAAATCAGCCAGCAAGTGGTATCTAAAAGTTATAAAATTAAATTAAAAAAAAAAGTTGAACATAAAGTGTATAAAACTAACTTTTAGATAATACTTTAATAAAAGATTATTTAAAGAATATGTTTATGTTTACGCAACTAATGGCGTTTTTTGTTTTCTTCAAAAATTAAAGCAACATTTTTTGCCTTCTCAAACAAACGAAAGTAAATTTCATGTTCATTATTAAATGAAAACTTATAAGGAATTACCAGATTAATTAAGCCCATATAATAAATTAATTACTACCTTGGAAAAAGGTTTTTAATTAAAAAGGCAAAAGCTTGCTTGCACTCTTTTTTGAAAAGAAGGATCCACAGTCGCACAGTGTTCCACTGCCATATATAAAATTGGCAAAATATTAAAGCTATAGTAAATAAAAATGTCTGGAATGACAAAGTTAAAAAAACTTTGATTTGAAGGAAGGTGCAAGGACACGCCTACCGCCCATATGTCCTTTATTTGAAAAATATTCATTTTAATTTTAATATACGAAAAAATGGTTATATTATACTAGAAATCATACAAATAAGTTTCCAGGAAAATACAATTACAATTGAAGCAAGGACATTCCCAGCTTACACATATCCTTAATTTTCAAATTTAATTCGCTGCTTAATATGCAAAAAGAACATGGCAAAAACTTTTACTACACATATCTAAAATGACACATTTAAAATCCTTTTAAATTTCACTTAAATTATAACAAGGACATGCCTAACTTTCATAAGACTTTAATTTAAAAAATAAAAACTTCGAACTTAATTACGAATTATTATTTGCAAAATTTGCGTATTAAATTTCACTAATATCCATGCAAGAATAAGCCTGCTTCCCATATATCCTTTATTTTAAAAATAAAAATTTCAAACTTAATTACGAATTACTATTTGTAGAATTATATAGATAGCATGTGTATTAAATTTCAGTAAAATCCATGCAAGAATAAGCCTACTTCCCATATATCCTTTATTTTAAAAATAAAAATTTCAAACTAAATTACGAATTACTATTTGCAGAATTATATAGATAGCACGCGTATTAAATTTCACTAATATCCATGCAAGAATAAGCCTGCTTCCCATATATCCTTTATTTTAAAAATAAAAATTTCAAACTTAATTACGAATTACTATTTGTAGAATTATATAGATAGCATGTGTATTAAATTTCAGTAAAATCCATGCAAGAATAAGCCTACTTCCCATATATCCTTTATTTTAAAAATAAAAATTTCAAACTAAATTACGAATTACTATTTGCAGAATTATATAGATAGCACGCGTATTAAATTTCAGTAAAATCCTTGCAAGAATAAGCCTACTTCGCATATATCCTTTATTTTAAAAATAAAAATTTCAAACTTAATTACGAATTACTATTTGCAGAATTATATAGATAGCACGCGTATTAAATTTCACTAATATCCATGCAAGAATAAGCCTGCTTCCCATATATCCTTTATTTTAAAAATAAAAATTTCAAACTTAATTACGAATTACTATTTGTAGAATTATATAGATATCATGTGTATTAAATTTCAGTAAAATCCATGCAAGAATAAGCCTACTTCCCATATATCCTTTATTTTAAAAATAAAAATTTCAAACTAAATTACGAATTACTATTTGCAGAATTATATAGATAGCACGCGTATTAAATTTCACTAATATCCATGCAAGAATAAGCCTGCTTCCCATATATCCTTTATTTTAAAAATAAAAATTTCAAACTTAATTACGAATTACTATTTGCAGAATAATATAGATAGCATGCGTGTTAAATTTCACTAAAACCCATGCAAGAATAAGCCTGCTTCCCATATATCCTTTTTTTTAAATCAAGAGCCAATATGAAAATCAGCTACAATTATTAACAGAATATTACAAGATTAAATAACAACATATTTAATTATACCACTCAAGTACTTAGCAAAATTGTATTGCAATCGGTGCCAGGACATGGCCTTCTCTCATATACATCTACTTAATTTGAAAAAAAAAATTAAAATCAGCCTTATTTATTATTAGAATTAAACGCTACTAGCTTACAAATATTTTCAGAATCACAGATTTTAGCTCTCGATTAAATTTCACTCAAATCGATGCCAGAATATGGCATTAAAAAAATTAAGAATATCAGCTACATTTGTAAACAGAATAATACAAAAACTCGTGAAAACTTCTTAAACTATGCACCTCAACTTTCTGGCAAATTTTACTACCATACGTGAAGGACATATATCTCATATATCCTTAATTTTAGAAATTTAAATTCCACCCCAATGGCAACTAAAACTTATGATTAGCGAAAACTCATATAACTATTTCTGGGACTATAAAGCTCCTTAGCAAATTTCGCTTTAATTGCTGCAACCTTTACTTACTTACTTACTAACTTCCCTTTCATATATTCTTCATTCGGAAAAATCCAATATCGATTACATATGTATATGATCAGAATACTGCATATTGGAAAAATATCCTAATATATGTACATTAAGTTACTGGCGCATTTCAATTGAATCGATGCAGCAACATGCCTACTTCCTTTTCATATATCCTTAATCTAAAATATATATAAATATCACCTTTAATTGCGATTAGAATCTTGTGAAAACTCATAAGAATTTCGATAACTTTAAACCTTAGCCCACTAGAAATTTTGACTAAAATCGATGCAGAAATGTAAGTAGCTCTCATATATCCTTAAGTTCAAAAATTTTACTTTTAGCTAAAATTGCGACCAGTTTAAAGTGAAAACTGATAGTGAAGCCTTAAACTGTGTATCAAATAATTTTGGCAAATTTTCATTGCAATCGGCGCTAGGATATGCCTATCTCCCATATATCCTTAATTTTTAAAAATTTTAAATCAGCCCCAAAAATGTTTGACAGTCAGCAAATTTATCATAACTATTTGTAGAATTGAAAAACTAAGCTCTCTAAAAATTTTTACAAAAATCGTTGCATAAATGCGGGTCCCTCCCATATATCCTTAATTTCAAAAAATTAAATTTCAGTTATCAAGAACATGTAAAAACATTTTAAATTATACACCTAAAAACTTTGATGAATTCCATGGTAATATGTTCAAGGACATGCCTACCTCCCATGTATCCTTAATTTTTAAAAATTTTACATTTTCCGCAAAAACGTTTAAAAATCAAAGAATTTTTTGTTACTATTTGTGGAATTATATAACTAAGCTCTCTGGAAAATTTTACAAAAATCGTTCTATAAATGTGGGTTCTTCCCATATATCCTTTATTTGAAAAATATTAAATTTCATCTACAGAAATGATCAGAATATATCACATACTTGTAAAAACATAAACATGTTAAATTATACACCAACAAAGTTTGGGGAGTTCCTTTGCAATCGGTGGAAGGACACTTCTTTCTCCCATATATCCTTGAATAAAAAAAAATTATATTTCAGCTACCATTTTAATCAGAAAGCAATGAAAGAAAACTTGTCACTAATCGTACTACAATTATTTTACAATTAAGTTATTGCAAAAATTGTATAACCATCGGTGTAAGCATAAACGTGCCTTCCACATATCCTTAAATATGAAAATAATATTTTAGGCCGCATATTATACGCGAGTGCCAAAAAATTTCTGTTGAATTTCTTTTAATTTTTTTTTTTTAATATTCTTTTTTTTTGTTGTTAAGGCTTTTTCTGTGCTTTCTACTAAAAATCTGCCATTTCAGCTTTCTTTTAATATTTAATTTGAGGCAAATATATTATCACAAATCGTGCTAACGATAAAATTTATAACAAACAATGAAATTTTTAAACAGTAATAGTGTACGACGAAAAGCCACACAAATCCCCCATTCAATTATAATTTTCTAACGATTTAACTTGAATTTGCAGATCAAAAATGATGCCATCATTGAATTGACTATTTTATATAAATATTTTAAGGCAACATGGATGAAGTGCTGTGTTGTTGTTTTTGTTGCAGCTATTTACGACGATAATAATGCTGATGATAGTTTTTTGCTGTTTCTATAATGCCCTACCAATGATGAATTATGTAGAGCACGAAAATGAACGTGTTGAAATTTTAAAGTGGAACAAGCTAAACCACACAAAAAATGGTAAACAAAAAAAAAAAACATTAAAATAAAGAAGAAACAGAAAAAACTCAAAAATCACGACTTCAAGACAACAAACGTTTGAAACAGCCACAAAAAATAACTTTAAATAGCAACTAGGAAAAAAATATATGCTTTTTTAGACAATCAGGCGATGATTTAAATTATATTGAACACTATAACTAACATGGCCAAATACTTGTACTGACAAAATAAAACATGTTAAAAAGTGAAGAAAAAAATGTATTGTAAAGTAGGAACTCGGCAGCAGAAGTATAAATAAAATTGGTTGGAGCAAAATTTTATAAGAAATTTACTTATAAAAATTCAACTACAGGCAAAGAAAATCTAATTTAATTTATAATAATCACATTTTTCTTAAAACAATATTTATTTCAATATTTTATATTTATTTAACGGTTGGCACATAATATTTTTTTCTAATTTTTTTTGGCTTATAATTCTTCAATATTGATTGGCATGCATCAAAGTTTTTGCCTCCGTTTTAATATTTTTACACTTACACTGCAATAAATATTGATATTTCTAAAAAAAAAAGAAATATAATTTTCTTTTAAAAAACAAAAGACATAAGAAAAGAACTTATCTAACAAATTAACCAGAATTAATTTACTTTTTAAAAATAACATTTGAAGAATTCTGTTAAAAAAGTCGCTTTTTTTAAAAACCAATGCATTTTCTTTTAAAATATAAGGTTTAGTGATTTTTGATAAAGATTTTATTGTGTTTTCTTTTTCGCTTTACTGTCTTTTTGAATACAAAAATTAAAACAAAATCTTTTCTATTTAAAGAAAACGTTGCCCGTACTCGCTTTTAGTTACAATAAAATAAATTTTTCGCTTAAAAGTTCGATAATCAAAAGACTTAAGATAGAAACTTTTTAATCAACTAATCAGAACGACATTACCTCTCGTAAGACAAAACAAAACGAAGTATTCAAACATAAAATATAAACTTTTTTCGAATTTTTTTTTTATTTTGAAAATAACGAAATTCGATCAAAATAAATTGATTTAATGAACCAACGACTTAAGAAACAAAATGTTTCTTAGTGTGCCAGTTTGCCCTTCCATGAGCAAAATCAAAAGATTTTAGAAACAAATTTTCACAATTAAGTGATCGAATATGTGGCCTTAATTATGAAAGTGGTCTGAGTCATATATTTCCTTGATCGACTTATTTAGTAGATGACATTTGAACAAATCAAAAAATATTTTTATATTATGAAACATTTCAATTTAGAATTGTAGTAGCCTCGATTAATATAAATTTATTTAATATTTATGAAATATTTATTAAAGTTTTTTTAAGATTTATTTAACATTTCGAAGCAAAAATGCATATTAAGGGCAAATATATGTATGTTTATAATCATGTTTTTCTAAAGCGTTTGGATTTTTTATAACTAATTCAATAAACATTAAAATTTGTGTACAAAAATTTTTTTTGGTAAATAACATTTTTTTAAAAATTTAAAAAAAAAATATTTAATAATGTAAATAAAACCTTTGCAATGGTAAGTTTTGCATTTAAGTATTTTATAATTACTACAATATACATGTATTATTAATATTTGTTTAAAACACATAACTTGTGTGCTTTAAGAAACAAAAGACTTAAGAAACGAACTTGTTTAACAAATCAGCCTGTGTGTTCGTTGTTTTGCCTCCAAAATTTAAAAATTTCAATATTATTGGTGGCGCAAAAGTAATTTCATTATTTAAGCCGGCTGCTATTTTTTTTGAAATTTAAAAAAAGAGCTCTATTTAATTTTTAATTTTTTCAAATGTAAAGCATTACAAAATAATAAGAACAACACTTTTATATAACAATCTTTTCAAATTATCGTTCAATACATTTTTGCATGACATTAATTTTTTATCTTGAAAAGGTTTTTGCTGGAGATTATAGTTCCATACTGCCAGCAGCCCATAGAAAAAGAAAACACGCTCTCTTTTGAAATTAAACTCATAACAATCACTTTATTTAGATATAATAATAATTTTTTTTTAATCCAAAGAAATTATTAAACTGGCCTCGTTAAAAAAAAAATAAACAAACATTGCTGAAAAGTCTGGGTCTTAGAAAGAAAAGAAAAATAATAAAAAAAAATCAAACAGAATAACAAGTGTTTGACCTTTTTACCAACGAAATTATATGGAGGTTTGTTGCTGCTTTTTTGTTTTTTGCTTCTGTCGTTAATCATAACAATTGTCCAAATAGTCATTTTGTACATAAACACTATGAAAAACAGAGAACTGGAGTTCAAATACAAAGGCGCCTCCTTTCACGCGCAAAACGTGCAACTTGCAGCGCTCACATGCACTCTTATACATACGACTAGAGGAATATTTTAAACATTTCACATCATGCGCATGTTATTAGCATTAATGCAAATAGACTTTAAGGAAATCACAAACACAAAACACTGTTATCAAATAGTGTTGTAGGAGAGAAAAACAGACACACACAAAAGCCGAGCCTGGGAAATGCCCTGCATGAAAACAATTTCAGAGGATGTGTGTTGTGTTCTTAGTTGAATTAAACAAATAATAAAAAAAATAAAGCAAGCACACATGCAGCTTTTTTTTCTCTTAAGTCTTAAGGGCAAAAATGAAACTAAATTTGATTATAGTAGCCTATCGTCAAATATCATTAGTGCTAGATGTTATTTTTTCTGTCATGCCAAAATATTTTGAGATGATGATTTATCAAAGTGTTAGTAAGCAAGATTGAAGCCGGTCAATGTAAGCAAACCTGGGGCAAAATGTTACGTATATAAATCAACATATATACAAAACATAAAATTAGAAAATAGACTTTAGTATATAAAAACAAAATTTGGCGGGGAAGATTCACTTCAAATGATTTTAAAAAACATTATAGGATATGATCAAAGAAACATATCCTGATAACACGTCCAGCCCAAATATTCGCAGAGGAATAATTCCTAGGGAATTTTTTTTTTATGAGAATAAACTCATTCTGTTCTAATTAAATGGCTGGAGAAAAGTGACAAAGAATTTCGAATTTTCGAAATCAGCAATTTTGTTTCCCGTTACTTTATTTTACCTGAAAACTTGCAAATGAATGATTTTTTTAAATAAAGGAACAAGAAGTGGGGCCATAGAGGAATTTTTATTCATAAAAGGGCAGCTATTCTTAAGTATCCTGGCCCGGCTCCCTTTTACACACAATGTTTTCATATAATACCAGTCATTTAGTTCTTAACTTAAACTTAAAGCCGACACTGCTGTGTCAGCATTGGCACAAGTTTCCAGTGTTAAGTAAAATTTTCATGTGTCTGGCTGGCAATATCTACTTTTTTACACTTCATTCATTTTAGATTTGTAACTAACAGTGGGAACTTGCATTTCATATTAATGCAGCATCTTTAATATCATCATCAATTGTTGCTTGCAGTTAATGTTCTAGTTTACTGTTGTTATTGTTGTTTTTGTTCCTGTGGTTGTGTATGTTGCACCTCAATCAAGTGTATCTTCAGGGTGTCAATTGTATGCATTAGTTTCAAAAACGTGTTGCAATTTATTTTTGCATGAATGTATTACTTTTTAATACCAATTTAGTTTCTTCTTTTGAAATATTTTACTCATGCTCTTTATTCTAGTTGAAACACTATAATTTTGTGGCATAATAGGTAAACTTAAGCAATATATTGCTAACCAAAAAAAAAAAAATTAAGCAAGTGAAGTCTTGAACATAGTGAGTGAAATCCCATGAAAATGGACTCACTTAAATATAAAAAAGCATTTTGGCACTAATAATTAAAAACCGAACAAATAGACTTGCGTCTTTACTGTACAAAACCTTACACACAAACTCTGTTTGCTGCAAAATTTTCAAGCCGCATAAAACATTCGAAATAAAAAATCATTTCGATATCTATTGCAAAAAAAAAAACCCAAAAAAAAAACTTAAGCGGTTATACCACGAAACCAAAGATTGATCAAAGCTGCAAAGAAATAATTTTTAAGCCACGCAAGGATTATTCATAAAAAGCATTTTTTGCATTAATCACACAAAAGCGGGAAAATTTACTTGGGCGGTTATTCCACAAAACTACAGATTTTTACAAGTGTTTTTGAAAAATTTTACAACCCTTGCAAAAGTTACTCGAATTAGATCACTTTTTTTTAACACTAGCACAAGACACCGAAAATGGACTTAGGCGGTTTAATCTGAAAATCGCAGATTTCTCTTTGCTTTTTTGAAAATTCTTCGACCCAACTAAAGAAGACTTGAAAGCAAGCACTTTGGCATGAATAACACAAAATCGTTAGGAAGTGGACTTGTGCAGTTTTAGGTGCAATCATGCATTAGACCATATTAAAAATTAAGCTCATGTGCAGTGCGCTGAAAGTAAAGCATTTTTTTATGAATAACAAAAATCCGAAAAATTGACTTACGCGGTTCTTCGTGAAAATCACAGATTTGTCCATGCTACTGCAAAAATTATTCGACATTTGTGCAGATTATTTCAAATAAAGCATTTTAGCATTTTTAATATAAATTCGAATAAACAAACTTAAGCTGTTGTTGCTGAAAACCATAAATTGAACCATGTAATGGGAAAAATTGTCGTAAAGTTTAGATCAAAATAAAATATTTCAGATTAAGATTAACAATACTGACGAAAGTAGACTTATACGGTTATTAGGCTAAACCGCACATTGATTAATGCCACATAAGGGTTGTTGATTTTAACACCGATAGAACCTTAAATTGTAAATTATAACATACAAAATTAAATTTAAAAAAAATATTGAAGAATCGTTGCTTGTTTTTTTTTTTTTTTTGCTTAAGCAACGTCTATATGCATTTCGTTCCTGCCCGTGAAACTCGTCAGTAGACTTCAAGCCAAATAATTTTGAAATCAGTGTAAAAAAAACTTCGTATGTTTATAGTAAGACTTTTGATACGTTTGAGAATCACAACATGCAAACATAATGGCGCATATTCATGGTCTACACAAATTATACTTTAAGATTTTGGAACCAGTATTACCATACAAAATACTAGCTCTAAACTCTTAAAGTATACTTTGTCGTGACTATGAATGTGCCCCAATAAGTTAAAAAAAACAAACAATCAAAAATTCCAAATCAAAGAGTCCTTAACTCTATGTCAAATAAATTATACATACTTCGGTATTTCTTGTATTAATAAAAATTATTGTTTGTTGGTTAAACATGTCCATATGCATTTCGTTGCATTGTATGCATTTTGATACGCGTTAAAGAAAATATTGTTATGAAAAATAAGATTTTAATCCAAAAATTTATTAATTAAAATGAAAATTCTTTAAAACACTTTCGATATAAATAAATAAATATTTTTTTTTTGAAAATTACTAAAATGGACTTAAGCGGTTATTCACACTGTACTGCCAGCTGTTAACTTCTTAGTAGCGAAGATTTTAAGTGTACTACATGACAGTTTTTTTTTTTTTTTTGTTAATATAAATACAGACATTTTACTGAATATCATCATGCGGGTAACTTATTATAATTTTTTCCTAAATCAAATTCGATTTTTTGACTTTATGTATGCGCAATCTTATCTGCTTTAACTTATTATTCACATTATGACTTAAGGCCATTTAAGTGACCTTAAATGTTAAAGCGAAACATATCGCCAGAAAATATGTTCTCCCACCATTGAACAAACCAACTCAACACTTCCTTAGGAAAACTCATCAAATTTCTCAACTTGTAAGACTTTTAAAATGTGAAACTTTGCAAACAAACATGGGTTATTTTGTTTTCGTTTTTTATTATTATTTTAACTTAACAGGCACAATATTACAATATAATGCAAACAACATGGCAAATAGTTTGCATTATTGCTATTGCTATTGCTATTGCTGTTGCTGTAAATGTTGCTGTGTTTGCTGTGGTGTCGTCGTGATCAATTGAGAGCAATTTATTATGAAATGAGGGTGAATTATAACGATAAAAGAAGGCTTCTTTATGAGTTAAAGCAAGTGCCGCTGTTGTTTCTTTTGATCTTTTACGATTATTGTGGCCATTATTATTAAACGAAGCCCAAAAAAAAACAGCATTAACTACAGCAACAAGTTTTAGCTAAAGTAACTAACTATAGCCAGTCAAAGTCATGGTCTTGTTTTACAAGTGTCTACAAGCAAAGCATAGTGCAGCTATGATCTCAAAATGGTAATAATATGAAAAATATTGAAACAAAAAAATTTTCGGCTATAAAGCAAAACTATTGCAATACATCGGTTAAGTGGACAAAAGTAGTTATGCAACGATCGAAAAAGCACACTACAGTGTCCAGTACAATAGTATAAAAAAAAGATAAGCTTTACGAGCTATTAAATAAAATGTGAATAAAACTCTAAGGCAGTTAATGTTTTATACTACGTTTAAGCTGCTATGATACTAAGCCAATTTATAGCAATAATATTCAATTTCTGTTTAGAAACAAGATCATTTGATATAAAGAGCTAGTCTCGTGAGCAACTTTTCACTCATGATCACAAATAAAAATTATTTTTTTTAAATACATTATAGCGCTTTATGCCCGTTCAAAATAAAATTACATCAGCACTTAAAAATCTTGATTTCCAAATGAAAATTTAATTTCCTATTTCATTTATAACAATTAAGAGCTTAGAAAGAGATATTAATGTAAAGATTTCTCAAAACTTCACACGATCTTCTTATTTCAAAACTCTAACCAATCACGTGCAAATTTAACTCACTACAGCTGATCTTTTTTGTAATAACGCTCAAGAGATTTAACAAAAAATACAGCAACCAGAGAATGGCAAAAGTATCGTTTGAAGTACTCTTTGAGTATTGACCTTCAAACAATTATGAATACGTGCAGCTAAAAATAAAAGAAAAACAAACGCACGCATTAATTTTAAACCGAATACATACAACTATAAGCAACCAACAAATATGTTCATATAAATTTCTTAAATTACGCAGCGCAAATTACTATTACTCAAATTTATAGACTGTAAGCATAAAAGTAGTCTGACTATTAATCGGCTTCACATGCGTATATACAGGGCTATTTTATGTACACACCCACACATAAAGCATGTTTTCAAACAGCTAAAATACAACTTCCATTCCATTTCATATACACACATGTATGCATATGGTTGCGAATGATGAATAAAGATCCCGAGTATCATGCGTATACTTTTTGTATCCAACTAAATATCCATACTCTGAGTATAAGCATACTCCGACTATAAGTATGACAGAGAGTCAATACGCTTGATACGCATGTGCTCTTTTCTTTGTAGTTTTAGCGCTTTTAAGTTTTTCGCATAAACGCAGCAGAAATGCTTTTTTATGTTTGAATCGGCTATAGTCATAGTTGCTGGAGATTATATCATCCCTACTTTAATTTCTAGGATACGCCTCGTTTCAAGATGTTGAAATGTTCATAGACGATAGACAGCTCAATAAGAAATATTTTAAGCCTGGCATTTTTTAAGAATACACCGACTTTAAGATCATAATTGAAGACTTTTTGCGCACTTGTGAAAAGTACAAATTTGCATATTGGACAGTTTGATATGGTAGGGACGATATATTATACTATAAGACTATTATGTATCCTTTTTTTTAGTACTCTTTGTCATTCTCTGCTATCAACGATAAAAAAAAAACTATAAGCAGAATCACTTGCAAATTTAAACCACTCCAGCTGATTTTTTTCTACTAATGCTCACGAGCTTTGAGAAAAAAAGAAGTACCAACAAAATCATGCCTTATTATGTTAGACTCATACTTATCTTATGAATAGTATCCATCTACAATTCAGTATGACGATATTCCTATCATATTCTATTATACATAATGGCAGGTTTGTTGTTGTCGTTGTTGCTGATTATTGTTGTCTGGTGGTTGCTGTTGCCATGTTCGGTTCAAACTTGTCGACAATTATTTTATTAAGCTGTCAACACTTGTGTACAATAATGCCAATAATATTGTTTTATTGCCACTATAAAATTAATCTCTGTAAAGTATTTTTTTTTTCTTTTCCTTGTGAATTTGATCTAAATCATTAATTTTGGAGGAATCTTGTTTGCAGAGATTTGAAAAAGTCCAAAGGCACAATGAACATAGTACAAAGTAAAAAGCTTTCTCTTTGCTATACAAGCAAATAAATGGATAATTTGCAAGTGTTGTAACACTGGTTGCAGAATTTTTAAATTAAGCATTAATTAAGGTAAATTTTAATAATAATTTGGGGCACTTGTTTGCAATATAAACTCCCTACTTAAGGCTATGAATTTTTTTCTTACTGGGACTCTCATTACACTGTGTTAGAACTGTTCAAAAATATTATTGGGTGGTGGAGAGAAGAATAGTATTTGACAATTTTAATCTTGTAGTAAATCTCGCGACAAGCTTTTTTATCAAATAAATTGTCTAATGACCAACAACTTATAAGTTGGTTAAAGTTTTAAAGCAAAAGTTGAATAAAAGCTTGCTTTTAAAGAAGTTTTTTTTTAATTAATTTTCATGCTGATCCAAAGTTGTAACATTCCCACAACCCCCTAAATAACTGAAAATTACTCTGGATTACTTTGCACACTGATCCTTAACCTTACACTAAAACTTTTAAACATTTCCTTTCAACAAATTTTATGGTAAAAATAAAAGGGTTTCTTGTTGATTTCTCAAACATCATTTAGACACAGAGAAGAAAAGCTTCAAAAAATAAATAAATAAAGTAAATAAAATAAAAATCAACTTAAAGCACTTATTGATGACAACACCAAACAGCCACCACCAACACCAACAACCAGTATCAATAATAATAAAAAACAAGCAACAACCATAACTCACAAATAGCAAATTTATTAACGACGACTACGACAACAACAACAAGAAAAACAACTGTAACTGCAGTACACAAGCAATAAACAGTCAACAAATTACTTTTAAAATCAGCAACAACAACAATAACATTTCATGAAGTAACCAACCACTTGTCAATGCCATGAACGAGTCACAAAAGGATTGCAACAACTATTTACAAGAACAAGAAAAAGAGCATAAACTTGATGAAGAAAAGAAAATTGTTTTTAGACAAAACGTTTGAATGGTAGGGAACAAAAAAGAACTTACATTCAATATATAAAAATAAAACCGTTTAGTAACAATCAACTTAGTCATCATAAATGTAACTTTGCAACATGCATATGTTGCAGCAACCCACACACTAAATGCGCGGGCTCTCTTCTACGCGGGCATTTAACTGTGAAGATATTAAACAAAAACAAAAAACTGGCTGCAAGGGAGTGTATGAGATCGCGTATGTGTATGTGTGTGTGTGTGTGTGTGTTTAAAAGTATTGATACTTTTGCTCGTTTTTTTTTCTTCTTTTTTTAAGAAACTAAATAGAGTGATGGAATGTTAAAGTAAAGATGTGGCAATATGTTAATAAAAATCAAATACAATTTGCCTATTTGGTGGTACATAAAACTGGCAGTTGCAATAGATAAGAAAAATTTAAATAATTTTATTAAAAGTACTTGTAAGTGAATAGAGGGAGAAATTGAGATAAAAAGGCACTAGTCTAAAAACTAGGTGCCACTGTCAGCTCAAGCTACCGATTTGCGTTGGCAATAAACTCACAAGAAATTTATTTAGAGTAATTCCATGATCGGCATGTCGAGCCATAACCGCCAAAAAAAAAAGCTTAAGTGACATAATTTTTTGCCCAAAATCGATTATTTGTGATCGTAAGTAATCGATTTTCGTCAAAAAAAAACGAGATCTAAAAAATGTGTCGGTTAAGCCTTTAATAAAGTCATTTGTTTTCACAGCTACTGAGTTGAGGTCCTTGTGCACTAGCTAGTGTACAAGTAGCACACTACTTGTCTCTGAGTGCTTTTGCAATATTTATGAACTTTTCTAGAAAAATTACAAATTACGAGACAAAAATCTGATCTGGAGACTAATTCTTGCAAAACATATTTCCGTCCTAGCATTGCACTGATGAAAACAACAACAACAAAAACAACAAAAAATTCCCTTTTTTTGATGCCATCACGTATGAGATTTTATTTATTTATTTGCTATTGTTGTCTGTGAGCTTGGAATATGATCAACTATGTTCGATCCTTTATGACAAGCTTTTATTAAGTCATAATAGTAGTGTTGATCATCATAATAATGATGAATAGCAAACAGTATTATTATCAAGATAGAAGACATGATGAGGATGACAAGGCAGACAAGGCAGATAAAAACAGACACACGTTTACATTGCAGGCAGGCATCGATCGAGATGTATTGGATGGATGGATGGATGGATGGATGGTATGACTAGATGTATGAGTATGTTTCTGTTGTTGATGACTAGGACAATAGCAATAATAATAATAGCAGTGGTAATAATAACAGCAACAACAAGCAGCAACACTATAACATGAGAGCAATTTTAGCTGCAGTAATTTATTTGTCATATCACGTGTAAAACATTTAAACGATTAACACAACTACAGCAGCAGCAGCAACATCACTCTTGAAATGACTGACTGCTATCTTAAAGCAACAAATAAAAAAACTTGAAAACATTTTTATAATAAATAATAGAGAAATTTGTTTAACTTTTGTCCATTCTCAAGAATCAGAATAAGTTCTTTAAAGGTTAGGAATAAATAAAAATAAATTAAAAATCTTAAGCCTTTAAAAGAACTAAAACATAGTGCCATTAACTGCCAGACAGTTTAACAGTTTAATATAACTTTGCAATCATCTTACGGTGCGAAGGACCATATTGGCAACTTCGAAAGCTTAAAGTCATACCTTTCTCTCAGTGTATATTTGCTTGCTTATTTCTTTTTCAAAACAAATTTCACACAAAATGTAAGGCTTATGCCTTTTGTCAGCACAAATCATGGCACAAAACTAAACTAAATTGCTTTAAATACAACAAAATCGACAAGCAAAAAAAAAAAAAAAAACTGAAAAGACTTAATGCAAATTTTACAACAACCAAAAAAAAATCAATGTTAAGTGAATGCCAATTTTTTTTTTTTTTCTTACTAAATGGAAGCAACAACCTACACATTAAATGTTGTTTTGCTCCCATATAAAGCCCCATGACAACAAACAGCAACAAACTGCAGCCATAAGAAATTTTGTATTGAAGGCGACATCGACAACACCATTGTCGACAATGCCTTTTTTCTCTCCCCCTTTTTTTTGTAGTTTGTTGTAAATGCTGCTGCTGTTATTGTTGTCGTCATCATCGCCGTCAATAAAAAGTGATAAAAAAATAAACAAAAATAAATCGTTTGTGCTGGCTGTGGAAGCGCCAGCTGAACACACGCACTTTTTGCACCATGTCAATTTATATAAAAATTGTAACTCGTATTAAAAAATACATGCAACAACACAAAAACGTACTCGTTTACCCAAAAAAAAAAACAAGCAAACAAGTACAGAGCGAAATAAGGTACAAGAAAATAAAACAACGGAGGTATATTAAGGCTGAGTTACTAATATAAATGGACCAAGAGACTTATAAACTCTTTAGCTTTAATATGATGCCCTACACCATGTGCAAATGTTGCAGCAACATGTTGATGCATATTTGAACTAAACATATATAAAAAACAACTTACTGAAATTTGTATTTAACAAAATATTTCATTAGATGTTAATTCTGCTTTCACTTGCTTGCATCATACTTAATAAATTGTTTCTAAGACGTTCATATTTGTGATAAATATTCACAAAAACCGAAGATAACATTCCCTACATACTTAACTGAATTTCTCATATTCTTCAACTACAAATTGAATTTAATAGAACCACTTGCAACAATTTTGTCGAAGTAGAGGTCACCGCATTGTTGTTCTTTTTTTTCAAAGTAACGTTCAATAATTTTTGTTTTAATTTCATTTTTTACCGAAACACTCGTTTTATATTGAATTAGAAATAACAACTTTTATAAAATATTGTCATGAAAAAAATTGTTTTCAAAGTAGCGTTCAATACAAATTTTTTGCTAATTTAATATTTTTGCTGTCAATTACATATTTTTTTCGCTTCACATACTGAATCAGCAACAAACATGTGGAATAATTTGGCTTTAGTAACGTTCAATACATTTTTATTTATTTGAGTTTTTCTCAAACACTCACTGAAAATTTTAGGCCTGTTCCACGATGTCAACAAGGATCGACTTGTCGCAGCACACTTACTTACATTTGAAACAAAAACAAATATTAAAATTTCACTCAAAGTAAATGTGCGACAAGTCGAGCGTTGTCGACATCGTGGTACCGGCCCTTACTTGTTATTATGTCGAAGAATTTGGAGCTCTGAAATAAGGCCCACTGAAATTACGCTGGTTCTATAAAAATTTAAAGCATTTTTCTGCCAGGTTGTATGAGTTCCTTTTTAAATAAATAGTAACTATATTTTAATTTCCTTTTTATTTTTTTTTGTTTTAGGGTATTTTTTATTCTGTTGCAATACCTTTCTAACTCATGCATGTAGTTTCTCCCTAAGCTTTTTTGCCAGCTTTATCTTTTTTTTTAGACGACATTTGGCTTATTTTTTTCCGTGTACAAAACAATAATTCAAACAAAACGCCTATTACTGCTTATTTTTTGACATAAACTCATATATTTTATTTAAAATAAAAAGAAAAACTTAACTAAAGGGTAAAAATTCGGTACTAAAAAGGTTTTGCATTAAAGACACCGCAACTAAGGAGACAAGCTTTTCAGCTTGACTGTCAGCATTTATAATAAGTGAATACCATGTAATTGGTAGTATTTGTATCAACATGACCAGTTAGAAAATAAATATTATAATGAAGATGGAAAAGTTTAAAAGGAAATAAACAAGTGAAGTGGTAATTAAGCTTTTAGGTTGAATATGTTCTAGGAATCTTTAAAACTTCATTGACTTTTAAAAGTCTTGGAATTGTGGAGAGAGTTTAAATTTGTGTCCCTCTGGCTGAGTGGCAGCGATGCTATCCTCTCAGTCCAGAGGTCGTGGGTTCGATTCCGGCCATAGACCCTGGATGTTTTCCGCAGACAAGCTAATCGCTTCGCGGGTTGTGTTTGTTAAAAAAAAGAGAATATTGAAGTATAAAAAAAAAAATATTTTTTCCAAGTTTTTAGGTCTTTATTTATATTTTATTTATATTATTTATTTATTTATATACCCCAAAATTCATAAAATTTAAAATAAATTTGAAATGTATTTTATTTCCAATTTTTTTATACAAAATTTTTCTAAAATGAATTTTAAATTCATTTTATTTTTTTTATGAATACGGGGGATATAGTTCTTAAATTCAATATTTCGTTAACCTTTGGTTGACTTCTTCAGGAAATATATTTTATATTTTTCAATTTTAAATTAAAAAAAAATTTAATTTATTTGCTGGTGATTAAGCGATGTCTATATGCATTTCATTGTTGCTTTAAAAAATCGTCAGTAGACTTCAACCACACATCTTGAACAGTCACAAACAATATGTCGAATAATAAATCTCTTGAATTAAAATAGAAATATTTTTTGTTTTTGTGATTGAAAAAAAAAAATTAAAAAAAATAAAATTGAAAAATATAAAATATTTTTCCTGAAGAAGTCAACCGAAGGTTAACGAAATATTGAATTTAAAAACTATAAATATAAATAAAGATCTAAAGCTTAAAGGCCTTATTCATAAAAAATATTTTTGATTTATTAAAGCTTTCCAAAGCAGATTTCCATGAAAATTTTGTTTTATAAGGCCTTTATAAAACATAATTATTTTTTATGCATAAGGTAGTTAAAAAATATTTTAATTATGCATACATATGAAAAAGGTCGAAAGAGTGGATAAAATTTGTATATTATTTAAAAAAAAAAAATAAAAAAATTAATTAAAAGGCAACTTTTGGCTGTTTTTCTCCAAATTGCTTCAATTGTATCTTTTTTGCCGTTTCTTGAGATACGAGTATTCATGTTTCCATCTTAGAGAAAATTGCTGGTGGACAGAGTTTAATTTCTCTTATCAATGATATCAAAGAGTCAGGCGCTTTATGTAGAGAAAGTAGAAGTGCTCCGCAAAGGAAGTGACCGAAAGTGATTGCAAGCAACTCGTTTGCATAATCGGGGGGCATACGCGACAAGAGTTTTGAATTAAGCGTTTTATAAAATTAATTATCATATTCGAGTAATTTTAGACTCCTCCGCGCGATTGAAATAATCATTTATGCTCTCATTTTCGACTCGATAATTTCTGTTCATTCGGGAGAAAATGATACCCTAGCCACGACTCTTTTAAAACAGTATTTTATGACTCGCGCTTCTGATGAATTCTGACTCAGTTTCGCAACAGTTTGTGGTAGTACTTACATACGCTTGCTAAACAATGATTCAAACAGTCACATTTCGAGCATATGCGTGATCAATTTTTGATTGCGTACATTGTGTACATTTTGTTTTTTAAATAAATCACTTTTTAAGAATTTCTGGCAATCATTTTCGAAACTTATTCTAAGAGCAGAACTGATCAATCAGTTTTTGAGCATCTAAGATAGTCGAAAAACACTCAGTTTGCTGAAATAATCTACCACATGCTGACTTGGGGGGGGGGGGGGGGGAATAACTCGATTTAGAAGAGTGGTCAACTCTTCAAATGCATATTTGCTTTTGTGTTACCTTTTTGAAAAGCAGTTTGAAAGACTTTACATCTTCATCCCGTAATCCCACCATGTGTGATGCGTTCGTATGGTTAAATAATCACTGAAGGCCTTGATGAGAAGTATATTTTATAAATTCTGCATATTCAAATTGAATTGCAGTCCCCTTAGCCAACGAAAGTTGTTCCCTTGTCCGATAATGAATCTTTCGGGCAGCCTCTAAATCTCTGTGGTCAGGGATATTGAAATTTTCTTAAATAGTTTAATGCAATAAAATTATGGTTGCTTTTATTTCTAATTTTAGCTTGTGTTTGTCAATTTGCCCCTTCTTCTGTAATTCACTAAAGCTAAAGCTCAATTCGATCGCTAAAATGCTGAACAAATACAAAATTTAACACGGATTAGACGTTTGAAACCGAAAATCGATTAATCGACTTTATAACATTTTTAGCGGTAGAGTTTTACTTTTTAGCGGGGATACATTAATGTAAAGAAAATTTTGAATTTCCTGTGATAAAGATTTTTGTATACTGTTCTTTCCATAGATTGATTCAATAAAAAAAAGGTTCTTGGAAATCAGTAAAATATTTTATTTAAAAATACATTGAAATTGATTATTGAGGGGCTTAGCTGGATCTTATGCGCATTTCACTGTTGTTGTTAATGCAGACCATCAGGGAGCCTTTGGCCAAAAATTTCTTCGAACAACTAGAAAATATTTTTATTTTTTGTTGGATTGCATGCTTTTTTCGAAATTACTTTTTCCAGAAATGATTGCAAAACTTTCAGTTTATTCTGCACACTACTTAATTAACAATTGTTTAATTTAATTATTTTTTTTTTTTATTTTATTTATTCAGTTAATTATATCATCATCATTGAATTCATATATTTTTAATTTATTTTTTTTTTTTGTTTATTAAAAATAAAAATTGAAAGAAAAATTTTTTTTATGGATTCAAACAATTTGATTATTAAAACGTATTTTCGAATTTCTTGTGTTGCAAGTTGTTGCAAATGCTCTAAGAAAAAATTTTTTAAATTATTTAAAATAAATGCGTTTTTATAATCTCACCAGGCAGAGATTAAACATTTTTCCTTTTATTTTTTATATCTTTGCGTCACTATGCAGGAGAGTAGAATACTTCAGCATACATAGATATTTTAGCTTTTTATTTCGCATAATTGATTAAGATGAATCAGTGTTTGAGGTCAAATGTTTGGCTGGGAATATAAATTGTTTTTGAGGTTTTTATGTAACACAACAGCATCATGATTATTTCTAAACTTAGCGAAGACACACACACATACACACAATTCCTTAACAGTTGCTAACTGTGGCAATAATTTTCATTTGACTCATCATCATCAGCAGCAGCAGCAGCAGCAGCAACGTTACGTTAAAGCTCTCGTCATAAGCTCTTACTGTGATATGTAAATACTTAGTGTGAGCATATTCTTTAATGTAGTATGATTTCTTATACGTATTTAAATATTTTTATAAATCACTTTAGCATTTGCACTGGAATTTTCTTACGCTCCTCCCAAACGCCGCAGCAATGTTGGAAAATTTCATTTGGTCTTCGACCATCAATATTGTTGGACGGTTGTTGTTTGAATTATTGTTCATTGCAATCATCTGTCTTGTATTTGTTTAACTTGTTGCAGTTGTTGTCTGCGTGAAATTTTTGGTTTGGTTTTGTAAATTTTGTTTTTCTGCTTTCTTTTTTTTTTTTTTTTTTTTTGTTGTTGTGGCTTTGCCTCGGGTTAATTATGCCTTTTCACATACGGCCAGTGAAAAAGAAAAGATTCGTGCAGCTTTATGCGTGTTTGAGTTTAAGGAGAACAAGTCAGAACTGTATTTCAAAACGGTGTGAAAAATATTCAGATACATACGAGCATATGCGGTAGGTGCATTTATTTATTTATTGAGTTTTCTACCAACATGTTTGTTAAACCAAGTGCAATTAATAATAATCATTTCATTTGGCATTCACAAATTCATTTGCAAATAGTAAAATGTAGGGAACCATTTAAGAGGTCAAATAATCTGTGAAAAATAATAGGCAATAGTTTTGATTTTTGTCATTATGCAATTCCTTAGTCTTACAAACTATTTCAAGATAACAAAAATAAAATGTTGTTTTAATAATTTTCATTTCTTATGGTCGTATTACAATTTTCTTAATTCAACATTTTTTATTTGCCACTTCCTTTTTCAATAAAATAATGTTTTTGCTTAACGAAAGAAAATCTTATTTCATAAACTGTCCTTGTCTTTATGAATACAACTTCCTGTTGAAGTCACAATAACAATAAGCGAAATCATTTGGAAAATAAACTCTTTTGTTAGTTTGATTTCAGTCATTTTAGGTGTCATTATGTTGCTAATCACCGCAATAAAATAATTCCCACGTCAAAATTTTAAACTAAATTTTAAGCATTAAGATTAAATTTCAACTAAAATCAACATATGCAGAGAACATGAGCGCTGTATTACGTTCATTGTTGATTGAAATTTCAATTTTAAATGACACATAGGCGAACACACACACATACACATGCAGACAGACATACAGCCCCAATAAATATAACAACAGCAACACAAAATAAACATGCAACAGAAAATAATAAAGAAAAGAAAAAAAACTTTAAAAAAGAAGTCATATGTTATACAATAACACCTCTTCATAAATAAGTCTCCTTTTTTGTATACAAAAAAAAAAAAAATAACAGAGGAAAACTTAATTTACAGAGTGACCTGCAGGCAGAGATACCAAAAATTTTCATTGCTTTTTTGTTCATGTTTATTTCTTTTTAACAAAAATTTTTATATATGAAAATGAGCACATTTTGAAATTTAGTGAAATGTGACATATCGTTGACTAAAAAGCAAAAAGGCGTTACTAATAAAAATTTAATTTTACAGGAGAAGCAAAAAACTTACAGTTAAGTCCCCATAATTGTTTTTATTAATAAAAGCATCATTATTAAAATTTTGTCAAGACACGCAGCTTAATGGCATTCATAATAATCAATCAAAAACTCTATTTTGAATTTTTTGTTAGTTACGCCCTTTTGCATTTTAGCTAACGATATACTTTTTTAAATTTTTGTCTGTCTTGTATTACAAATAAAAAATTAATTGTTAAAAGCATTTAAAGGTTTAACTGATTTCTGGTGAGTTTTGGTATATTCAAAGACTGGAGTATAATTTTAAAGCAAATATTCGCCGCTTAAGGGCATTTTGGTCTGCTTTTTTAGAAAAGACACACAAAGAGATAGAAGCAGGTTCCTATGTTCAACGAGAATAATCCTCGTAGATTTTTATATAAAAGTACTGAATACGTCTTAGATGTAAAATAAAAAGATTATTTGGTTGCCGACAACAATTCACAGCAACATTCTACAAAATGGGGGAAATTTCAGTCTCAGACTCAGAGGATGATACACTTAAATTTATTATTTACCTGCTCTACAAGAATCTGTCATTATAATCTTATGATTATAGATTGTTAAATAGGCTGATACTGTTCGAATGTTGCTGAAATTATTTTGGAAGTTTTATGTGCGAAACAGACAGCAAAGTTAACATCGTGGTATTCCAACAGTGAATAATTTAACATTTGTGTGTTTTAAAAGCTCTCAACGTCAGTGTTAAGTAACTAAAATGTTCTAATGTCTTTTATAAAGAACAGCAAAGTTAACATCGTGGTATTCTTAACATTGTGTGTTTTAAAAGCTCTCAATATCAGTGTTGAGAATAAACAAGGTGTTGTAATTTGATAAAAAATTTTAACTTGTGTCTTTCTATTTAACTGAAAATATTCAAATATTCAAATAACGTTTTGCAATTATGTTCTTATATTTATTTCTTATAACTTTATTTCAGTCAGCCGATGAAAATTGAATTTATTTACACTCTTAAATTTTAAGGGCCTGGTTCACGATATCGACAGCGTTCGACTTGTCGCACACTTACATTCAAAACAAAAACAAATTCTAAAATTTTGTTGTTGTTTCCAATGCGTTGTTGTGCGACAACGTTCTACTTGTCGATATCGTGAACCAGGCCCTAAGTTTTATTTCGTAAGTTTGAATATTTTCAAGTAAATAAAAAGTCACAAGTCAACAATTCTTATCAAATTACAACACCTTGTTTATTCTCAACACTGATATTGAAAGCTTTTAAAACATACAATGTTAAATTATTCACTGTTGGAATACCACGATGTTAACTTTGCTGTTCTTTATAGAAGACTGTCTACTTAGCGCAAGCAGAAAACATAAAAAGCAACAGATCCATCCACAATTTTATTTATTTATACTCTTGTGCTTATAATTTCTTCCCACCCTGTTTTAATATAATTAAAAAAAAAGCGGCACCCATATGTTTGTTCAAATGTTATGTATATTTATATCTTAGCGACTTCCAAAAACTGTAAGAAGTAGAAGAAGACGAAGAAAAAAACAACAACAACAACGACAACTGAAGTTAACATTCAAACAATAACAATCTCTACACAATAATATGGAACATTGAGTGCAACAATTGCAAATGAAACTGAAATAAAATCACAAACCTCACCTTTAACTTCCTACATACGATGCTTAGTTCTATATATAAAAAAAAAATATTATAATAAACTGCAACAGTAAGAGCAACAGCAAACACATTATAAAAATAAAGTCAAAAGTATAAAACATTGATTGCCTAGAAATGGCTGCAGCCTCGCTGCCGACTTCTTTTTTAAAAATAACATTCATATGTTGTGCTCTTTATTTTTGCTCATTTTAAATAAATTTATATTAACAAAAAGATTTTATTTTATTTTTTGCTACGAGTATAACAACACACTCGTACAAATGAAACACACCTGAATTAAATAAGATTAACATGGCAAAAATATAAAAAAAAAATAACAATACAAAAAGGAATATCAAACGCATCACGTCATAACACTTTAATGTTGAAATATGACTACCAAAAGATTTTATTTTTTAACGATTTCTTTTTTTTTTTTTTTTTTTTACTATTTTCCGCTGAGCAACATTATTTTAGAATTGTTGGCGTATGAGTAATAGAGCTTGAGCAACAAAATTTATATAAATAAAAAGTAGCAGCTTGCGTGTGTGTGTGTGTGTGTGTTTGTGCTTACGTGCGCCATGTGCTCTAATAAAATGTCAACTTGAAACCGAGCTAAATGCTAAATAGTTTACATTTAAAAATTCTGGAAATTGTATAAACACAAAACAAGTTGCTATTCTAAGTCTTTTGTTTTGCTTGTACAGCGTGTTTTCGTTTTTAGTGTTACAGCACTTTAACACTTAAAATAAAGCAAAGCAAAATATTTTAATAACAATTGAAATGGCTTGAGTGGATAGATAATATGATGGCCATAATGTTTAAATATGATTTGGACCATATGGCGGACACGACTGGTGCGTACATGCTGCATGCTGGAAATCCAATTTGAACAGACTTTTCGCAGCATTTGCTGCCGTATTTGACGAAAAACTCCTCGAATGTCGGATGAATTTCCACGTGTTCAATTGTCTCTCGTTTAGCGGCGTAGGCATGTGACTTTATATAAGCACAAAGAAAATAATTCAATAAGGTTAAATCACACCATCTTGGGACCATTTAACAGGATCATTACGTGAAATTAATCGTTCGTCTTTGAGTTAATTAATTGTTGCGCTATGTGACCATTAAAATGAATATTCAACGGTACATAAAGCTCACCCAAGTGTAATTTTATGTCACTTGAAATGCCACATGTTGTGGTCATTTACGAAACATTCAACCACAATTCTAACTACCATACATACAGTGGGCGAGGTAAACGATAATTTTGACGAACAGAACTATTATTTTTATAGAAAATTTCAATAATTTACCAGCGTTGCTCTCGTGTTAGTCTATCCATGATAAAATGATAAGTAACTTCAGTAAAGTGCGATCTTGACTCTCACGGACAGTGCATATTTAATATGAGTACTTTACGAAATTTAGCCTATATAATCGAATATTTTACCTGATTCAGTGTTTAAAAACTTCTCATTTTATTTTGCTTCTGCTCATACTTCTGCTTCTGAAAATTCAAGAGTAGCAGTAGAAGTTAACACAATAAACGAAAAGCTGTACAAAACGAGAAGCTTCAGCCGTTGACATGTTCGACATGTCGTGTGTTTTCTTTTTTTTGATTTTGCAGTTTCAATTACGTTTTTAATCGCTTGCTGGAAGAAATGTTGTTGTTGTTTGTTTTACAATTATATTTGTACATACAGGAAAAAACACTCATACACACACACACACAACACACATTCAAACACATACAATGAAACGTTTCTGTTTCTTTAACTTCGTATTTATTTAAAACAGCAGTCAGTCAAACTGAAAACTGTACGAACATGTCGACAGCTGGAACTCTTCGTTGTGTATATGTATTCGTTTATTGTAATAACTTCGACTACGACTCTTTGAATTTCAGTAGCAGAAGTATGAGCAACAGGAAGTCAGAAAATAAAAAGTCGAAGGTAAAGCACAATTTTGCGACTTTTGCTATATCGGCTGCAGTTTTTTTTAACACTGACCTGATTATCTAACATTTAAAAAAAATTTTGATTATTTTTTTTTTTGTTTTAGCGCTTTTTTTCGTTTTGCGGATTTTTTCGGTTTTCGACGATTTTAGTTTTTTTGGCGCTTTTTTTTTCTTTTTTTTGCGTTTTTTTTTTAATTTTTTGCAATTTTTTTCGGCAATTTCTTACTTTAAGCTATTTTTGTTATTTTAAAGCTTTTTTCGTTTTGGTGATTTTTTTTCGATTTGACGATTTTTTTTCGATTTGGCGATTTTTTTAGTTTTTTCGGGAATTGTATATTATTTGTGATTTTTTTTTTTTGTATTTGAGCGATTCATTTTTTTCGTGATTTTTTTTTTTCATTTAAGCGCTTATTTTTTTTGGCGATTATTTGCACATTTTAAAAGTTTGCCTCTCACGGTTTCCACGATACAGCAAGTTGTCAAAATTACATGGTCAGAATTACATTAACTGATTTTGATTTTTATAAATTTCAGTGTTAATTGGTGTAGTCTGCATAAAACTACACTAACTTTGAAAATTTCAAGCGTCTATATGTAATTGTCTGTATATTACATTAGCATTTCAAAATTTTTCGTTGCTTGCTTTAAAACACCCTTTATTTTTTTGTAGCGGCCAATGTCTTGCATGTTCTGTGAAAATTTCAGGTACGTAGCTCTTAAGGTTCTCGAGAAATCAATGGTGTCTATTCTGGAATACGCGTCGACTTGGTGAAAGTTAAGGAAATCAAAAGCAAAATTTCATAAATATAAAAAATTTGTTTTTGCTTCTCATACAAAATTAACCCTTTGTAAAAGAGAGAGAGAGAGAGAAATGCATTGAAATTCTCACGTTTATTTAATTTTAGAATTGTATGGCAAACAAAAACAATTTTTTAAAATTTGCTCTTGTTTTAATGTAAAGTTTCACTCCTTCGACGCGTGTTCCAGAATAGCCACCGATATGTGACAGATGAAGAGACAGACGGGCATCGCAGCGAAAACAATAGGGTTCCTTCTTACTTTTGGTGTAGGGAACCCTAACAAAAAGCAGCTATCAGCTGCTAAATCGGTGGTCATCTAAAGCATAGTGTTACCAACTCAAAGTTGTGCAACTGCAAAAAAAACACCCTTTAACTCATATCAAACATATTCTGTTGAATGGCTTTTCCTTATTAAAAATGCCCTCAAGTCTTATTTTATGTTTTCTATTGTTATACATATATTTTTTGCTTAACTCTTAGAAAAATTGCTTAACTCATGCATTTTTCGCAATATAGAAGAGGTGGCAACTAATAATACATCAATAACTTGATGCAATATCACACATTATTGTTAACTTAACTACCGATTATCGCTGTGTAAAGATCTCTCTCAATAGCCCATTTAAATGTAACAATTTGTTTGAAACGAAAGTTTTTGGAAAAAAAACCAAAACTCCTAAATGGATTTCATATGTGCTGTGCGCTTTTTAAGACACACCACTTACAAATGGTGGCCTGTGTCCCGCGGTGCATACTCGTAGAATCGAATGGCAGGCAATTGTTTGGCAAATATAATGCAAGGCAAGCAGTTGTATGAATTGAAGTTATCCTGTAGGTGAATATGAAATAAAATATTCACACTCTTATTATAACAATTGTCTACAAAAATTATGAAAATGTAAAGCAATTCATTTTTTTTGCTATTTTTGTTGTTGTTGGTGCTGCGAATGGTGGATGCATATGCGGAAAGGTTACATTAGAAAAAGATCTTAAAAAATATTGGAAATGAAATGCGTTGGCTGGCATTAAAAAAATTACAAATGTTAAAGAAATAAGGAATAGTATTTTGTTTAATCCAAAAATTTTTGTTACTCAAGATGAGTTTTTTTGTTATATCTAATATAATATTTTTCAATGTATTGCAATATCAAAATCAAATATCGAAAGTTACTTTCACATCTATAAAATAATCGACATAAAAACAGATAGTTGTGGCTTTTGGAAGTCTTTAAGAACTTCCACATCGTTTTGATGAAAGCATATTTTTGCATATTGTTGGCATATTTGCTTATTTGGTCATGTCTTTTTAATTTTTGGATTTTTTAAAGGGATAGCTTAAAAAAATTTACATACTAATTAATTTTATGAAAGCATATTTGTGCATATTTTTCGCTTATCTTTATATTGTCTTATTTTAGTGCATATTTTTGTATGAGGAATTAATATACTGAAAATATTAACATGCTTGAAAAGTATTTAATAATTTTTTAACTGCTTTTGAACACATATTTTTGCATATGTTATGCCTTATAGCATATTCTTGCATATTTTATTGTTATGTCATATTTTTACTTATTCTGGTATTGAAACAGATTGTTTTCAGCATATTTGTGGATTTTGGAAGTAGTTAAAAACTTCCCCATCGTTTTCATGAAAGCATATTTTTGCTTATTTTTGGCATATTTGCTTATTATGTTAAATATTTTTAATTTTTTGATTTTTTGAAGGGAAGAAGAAGAATAAGAAGGTATTTGTATGCTTTAGAAGTTAAAAAGAATTTACACACCAATTTGATGAAAGCATATTTGTGCATATATTTGCATATTTTCGACATGTATGAATGTTGTCATATTTTTAAATTTTTTTGATTTTTTAAAGAGATCTAGTGAATTTATTTGTCTGTTTTAGAAGCTTAAAAAAAACTTACACACCAATTTTTGAAAGTATATTTGTGCATATTTCTTGGCATATCTTAAAATTATTGCATTTTACTCCATATTTTTCTCTAAGGAATTGAAATGTTGAAGATATTTGCATGCTTTTAGAATATTAAAAATATTTTGAACTACTTGTTAACATAAGTTAAATAGTTTAAATTAATTTTTCCATTTCCTCTAAAATATAAACCTTTTTCCACATCTTGATACTTAAAATAATTGCTAAAAGTTTTATTTGCCACAAATTTTCATGAATGTTTAAAAATAATTTACCTTAAATAGAAGACAAATTTAACACAACCGCATTAATCGAGAGTGTCATGTGCTACAGTACAATTTGTTGTCTAGAAGATGTAACAGCCTCAGGCATTCAATTACAATTTGATTGTGTTATACACGTGTGTGAAAAAGATCAATTTTGTTAACACAAGAATAAGAAATATTTTCAAATAAATTAAATTTTGTTTTGTGTGTAGTTAATGTGAAAAGTTTTGTATATGATTATGGAAATGTTTGCTGGTATGAAAAGGTTAACTTTTTAGAGATAACTTTTTTTTTTTTTTTTTTGAGTGACTTTTAGGTCATGTACAGAGAAGATTTTAAGAATAAATTCATTTTATGATAGTAATAAAAATAATTACTTGTAAGAGAAGTTATTAAATTAATTTTTAATGGTAATAATTAGATTATTAAATTATTATGTGTAAGAGCAATAAATAGAATTTTAGTTAATAATATTAATGCTTAGAAAAAGGTGAATATATCATGTTCTTAATATTTTCGATCATTTATATTTGAGTCGTTATGTGAAATTGTTGTTTAACAAAGACATCTGTAATGAGCAGTTCCTCATTACATTAGAAATCATTTGCTTGTTATAGTTTACTTTGAATTTGCATTTAAAACAGTTAAAACTTTAATTTTATGTGCAAAACTTGAACCCTTATATATGGATTTCCACTCAATAACTGAATGAGAATTGTAAGGTACATACAACGTTAATAAAACAGTTGTGTTTTAGTATACATTAACTGAACTAGCGTATACCTTTTGGTTAAGGGAACCTAATACATTCTGCCTTATCATGAATTCCACATGTGAAAATTTCCGAAACAAATTTTTCGTTCACAAGGATTTTAATTTGGTTTAATCAATTCCAATAAAATTTAAAACTAACATATTTCCACTTTTTCCAACAGACAGAATCTACGTGTATGATTTTTTTCATAAATTGTCAGATTATTTCGCAATCTTATGAAGTTTTTTGATACCGATTTTTCACACGTTCGTAAATTTCCATGTGAAATTTTATTTAGGATAAGCCTGATTATGTTGGAGCATTTTTGTAACGACACGTTATAATATTAGTTTTTATTTTTTTGCGCTAAAGCCTGTTTTTTGTTTAGCTTAAAGTTTTTTTTATATATTTTTTATTATCGTACAAATCCGAATTGAAAGTGTGTTTTTGTTTATATTTCTTTTTTATTACTAAACAAACGCTCATCCCGTCAGGGGATCTTTTCAGAGATTACGGGTGTGACAATCCCGCGGACCCTAGTTGGGGTAACATAGCTTTTGTTGAGGCAAACTTTAGGCTATTTACCCTTAACATATGTATATAGTATGTGTTACTAGAAAATCTGGGGAATACTAGAGCAACGGATGTGTGCATATTTATTAAAAGGAAGTAGCTTGCTTACAAATGCAGGGTCCCTTGGTACTGCCCTGAGTTCAACAAGCGACAGAAGTGAAGCCTTCTAAGCCACTGGAGCTTTCAAGTGAT
This sequence comes from Nowickia ferox, assembly GCA_936439885.1. NCBI lineage: Eukaryota > Metazoa > Arthropoda > Insecta > Diptera > Tachinidae > Nowickia > Nowickia ferox. The sequence goes on along the minus strand of OW387024.1, from coordinate 17,646,590 downwards.
ACTATTGTGCCGGTTGCGCGACAGCCGATGTGATCTGGAGGTTTAATGGATAGAGACGTGTCGTTACCGCAAGCTAATGGTGCACTTTGTCTTACCCTATGCCGTTAAATAGATGGCGCTCACCATGACAAGTAGTTGAGTTATAGGGTTTCGGGCATTGATCCAACGCCGATATGAGTAGTGATGTTTTGGCTTTAATTGGTGAGATCATCTCTTAGAAAACATGAGGTGATTGTAAGCAAGCACAATTGCTAATGCCACGACTAAATAAGTTCTGCATTTTTTTAATGAAAAAAATTAAATTTGAATTTTAAATAAAGTGCCTTCTTTTTAAAAAAAAAAACTTTGTATTCTTCTTTCCTGCTTAGCACCCATTCCAATCATGCTTCTTCGCATTCATATAAATAAACTAAAATATTATCACTTAAAAGAACAAGAGAAGAGAAAAATATTGTGAAAACCCCAAAAAAAATAACTACAAAATTCAATTTAGAATATCTTTACTTGTGTCAATGGTGACCGCAAAAATTATGTCATTAGCGACGACCTTTTCAGGCAGCCAGCAATAATCCATAAACATAGACAAACGTTATCTTATACAAGTTTACAAAAAAATAAAGAGAAAAATATAAATAAAACATACTCCCATGTTCATTAGCTAAGGTACTGTATGGCAAATATTGTGGCAGAAAAAGCATGACATCTAGAAGCATTAACAGTTGGAAAAACTATTCAATGCGAAAAATTGCCACATATGAAAACTTAAGAAAATCAAATACGTGTTGTTTTTATTGTTATTTTTTTTTATTCTATTCGATCTTCGACAAAACAATTTTTAAGCAATATTATTTCAGGTTGTTGTTGCTGTTTATATAATTTAATTTATTCATAGTCACGTCTTGCCACAATATACTACTATTCTAGTATGTTTAATTCAATTTTGCAAATTTCCCAGCAGCAGTGAGTATTATCAATAGGGCACAAGGTTTGTAACATATCGTGCCATAACTGTCAAATATGATTAAGCGACATAATTTTTTTACCAAAATCAATAATTTGCAATCGTAAATAATCGATTTTCGTAAAAAAACGACATCCAAAAAATGCGTCGCTTCTTAAGCTTTTTTTGGCGGTTATGGCTCGATATGTATGCTTCAAGATGAAATTATCTTTCTAATCAATACTTGTGTTTCCTCGAAATATTTCCTCAAAAATATGTGAAATAAATGGGGTTTTAATATTTTCAAATAAAATATAATTTTATTTTCAATTCAAATTTTGTGGGGGTTTTTTTTTCTATACGTACCGTATGCTTTGGGTTACAAAATGTAAGTGTTTTTACATGAAAAAGATATATATAAAATCACAACAACTTAACGAAAAATAAACAAAACATAGAAAGGTCCAATGAACAATAATCAAGGGACCTTTTACACTATGCGCGTGAACATCCCGCCCCCCTTGCTATACTGCAACAAAGAGGACTAAGGATAACGCGGGCGTATTATAGGGAGTTATAATAATATAATAAAAATACAATTTTTCATCAAGAAAATAATTCATTAGAGATTTTTTTTTTACATTTTAATGAATTCAGAAAAAAAATAAAAATATGAAAAAATATAATAAAAAGTAAAAAATACAATAAATATATATGTCTTAAAAATATATTTTTAAACAATTTGTCCAGACATCACGTTGATGACGATTGTAGCCGGGTGATTTGTTCCAGGGAATTGATTCTGGCGTCCTTGGGTAAATGGATGTTGAGGTTGTAGTAATTGTTGCTGTTGGTTTTGCGAACACTGGCATTGCTTGGCAGTCTTAGACTTAGTACGTTTTTTAGTTCTCCTTTTATTTTGTGAAGAGGGTTTTACAATCGCTTGTTGCTCCGATTTCTTTGCCTTGTAGCGATGGAGTAATGTGTGGTGTTCGGCCTTGCACTCAAGGCATCGTTCACGGCTCGTACACTTATCTTTTAGGTGAGAGTGCGCAAGGCAATTAAAACAATATTTAAATTTTTTCACGGATTCCCACCGTTCCTTCACCGTCATCTTCCTGAATTTGTGGCATTTTCGCAATGCGTGCTCACTTTTGCACAACTGACAGTCCCGTAATCTTTCAGGGCGAGGGGTTTTAGCATCTGAAGCAGAAGTCGATGGGGCTTCGACGGGCTTGCGGTGTACTTCAAGACGGCGGGATGCACTAGACATTGTTCTAAAACGGGTGAAATAGATAAAGGGAAAACAAAAAAAAGGAATTAGTGAGTTTCTGATTGGGGTAAGAGAACGAGCTTCACAATAGGCCGGGTGAAAATGCCTGAAGCTGTTCTCACGTCCGCTGTACGGACCTTAGAATCATGTCCAACGTAAGTCTTTTCTATTCGTCCGAGTCGCCATTCATTAGGGGGTAAATTATCCTGACGAACAACTACCAAGTCGCCTACTTCAAAATCTTTCTGGGGATATTTCCATTTGACTCGACGATGAAGCTCTTTGAGGTATTCTTCCTTCCACCGCTGGGCAAAATGGTGGTGAAGAATTTTAAGCTTTTGCCACCTATTGGAAACACTCAAAGAGAGATCAGCATGATCGGGTTCAGGGGGTGACAGAAGAGGCGCACCAATCAGGAAATGACCTGGCGTTAAAGGAACTAAGTCAGATGGATCATCAGTCATGGCAGTTAACGGTCTGGAATTCAGACAAGCTTCTATGCGCGTCAGCATGGTTGTAAATTCCTCAAAGGTAAATTTCTGAACACCAGAGATTTTACGTAAATGAGTTTTGACGCTCTTTACGGCGGCTTCCCATAAGCCGCCCATATGAGGAGCACCGGGGGGAATGAAATGCCATTCAACAGGCTGAAAGCTGTTCCGTACAAGTACCTTTCGCTTAATTTCAGATAAAAACTGTTTTCGGTCAACCTCGAGTAAATTAGCAGCACCGACAAATGCAGTTCCGTTGTCAGAATATAAACGAGAAGGGCATCCACGACGTGAGAAAAAGCGAGCAAAGGCTGCTAGGAATGTTTCCGTCGACATATCACCAGTTGCCTCCAAATGAATAGCTTTTGTAGCGAAGCAAACAAAAACTAAAACATAGCCTTTTGTAATTCGGCAACCCCTACCAATGTAGGATTTTATGTCGAACGGGCCTGCGAAATCTAAGCCGGTATGGGTGAACGGTCTCGACATAGAGCATCGTTCAGGGGGTAAGGCAGCCATAATTTGCTGACCGGACTTCTTTCGGTAAATCGTGCATTCCTTACAGTTATGAATTACAGTACGGATCAGATTTTTTAACTTAGGAACCCAGAATTCATTTCTAATTAAACGGAGCATTAATGAATGGCCGCCATGAGCAGAGCACTTGTGCACATGTTCAACAAATAAGCGAGTAAAGCGGGCAGAATATGGTAAAATTTTAGGATATCGCTCATCATATGTTAAGCCATGTGATCTAGCCAATCGACCATTAATTCTAACAAAGCCATTTGAATCGATAAAGGGGTTTAACGTTAGTAAATTGCTCTTTGTAGACAATGGTATACCCTTTGAAAGTGGGGTATATTCGGGTATACAATTTTGCTGACACATTAAAATCAAGCGATTTCGAGTGAATTTTACTTCAGACTGGGTTAAATCTAGAGTGTCATATAAGCAATTTCGGGTCTTCAAATACGTTAAGCACCTGAACATATACGAAATAATTCGCATTGCGCGGGGTAAATCTGAAAAACGTTCCAGTATGTCGTACGGGGTTTCGAGCTGAACTGAAAACGATTGAACTTCAAGGTGTTGGTGTTCAATAGGGGTATATTGTGGCCAGCACTCTCGCGGTTGTCTTAACCATGAAGGGCCATGCCACCAAAGGGGATTCTCAATTAGATCTCGTGCAAGAGTTCCACGACTTGCCAAATCGGCGGGGTTGTCCTTGGAATCTACATGTGACCAATTCTCATTACCAACTTTATTCACGATTAACGCTACTCTGTTTTTAACAAAGGTCGGCCAATGGCACAGGGGTTTTTTAAGCCAGGATAAAACAATAGTAGAATCAGTCCATAGATAAACCTTACTCCTGTCTAGATTTAATTGGGTACATAATGATTCTACCATTTTTGCCATCAAAGCCGCTCCGCACAGCTCTAAACGGGGTAATGTTTCAGCTTTTACGGGAGCTACCTTCGTTTTTGACGCGAGTAAATGCGTCGTAATTGCATTGGATGCTATATTTCGAATATAAAGAGCAGCACCGTATGCCTTTTCAGAGGCGTCGCAAAACGCATGAAGTTCAAATTCATTTTCGGGAAGAAAATTAACCCATCTTGGAATATTAATTTTCTCAACATTAATGTAGTCGTTTAAAAATGCGCGCCATTGAGATAGGGTTAGGGGGTGCAAACTTTCATCCCAGTCTGTTTTGTCCTTCCAAATTTGTTGCATTATGATTTTGGCTACAACAATTTTTGGTGAGAACCAACCTGCAGGGTCAAACAATTTTGCTATTTCGGACAAGACAGACCGTTTCGTGACAATGTCCTGGCGTGGCTGCGAAGCGAGTTTGAAATAGAAGCTATCTTTATTAGCATCCCATCGCAAGCCTAGGGTTTTTGTAGTACTGGCGTCCGAAAATTTTAAGAAGTCTGCATCAAGCAGATTCTCCCGGGGTAAGTCTTCTAAGAGTCGTAAATGGTTGGCAGTCCACTTTCGTAAAACAAAACCAGCCGAACCAAGAACATGGGTTAGTTCATTACGCCTCTTAAAAGCGTCTTCTAGATCATGTGATCCAGCAAGAACATCATCAACATACATTTGAGTTTTCAAAATTTCAGACGCCGCAGGACTTATGGGTTTACAATCGTTAGCCAATTGCAAAAGAGTACGAATCGCTAAGTACGGCGCGCAGTTCACTCCGAACGTGACCGTGCTAAGCTCATAGTCCTTAACTTCAGCTTCAGGATTATCACGAAATAGAATCCGCTGATATTGGGTTTGATTGGGATGAACTAGTATCTGACGATACATTTTCTCAATATCCGCATTAAAAACATACCGGAAGAAACGCCACCGTAGCAGTAAAACGGTAAGATCTGTCTGTAATACAGGACCTGGGTACAACACACTATTCAGACTCACGCCATTGGAGGAGGGGTTTGAAGCATTAAATACTACTCTGAGTTTCGTGGTTACACTATCGAGTTTAAACACTGCATGATGAGGTAAATAATACTTATCTACAGTGGAATCGGGGTTCTTGACGGCTTTAATGTGTCCCATTGTGAAATACTCACGAACTACATTGTCATATTGTGACTTTAATTCTGGATTTTTCAATAAACGTGTCTCATTTCGTACAAACTGGGAAAAGGCGCTTTTACGAGAATCTCCTAGTTCCAATTCATTTGAGAATTCTCGACGAAATGGGAGAGAGACCACATAACGCCCGTCGGGATTTTTATAAGTCGTAGCCTGGTAAAGTTTCTCACAATATTCATCTTCTTGTGATAAATGGGTCGCTTGTGGAACTTCTTCAAGTTCCCAAAAACGAGCGAGTTGAGTATTCAACTCGATATGGGTGCAAAACGATGCTACGGAGTGTAAGGGGTGAGGCTGAGAAACTTCGCCTGTGACGATCCACCCGAACACGGTTTTCTGTGCGATCAAGTTGCCATTTGGATGTGTTTTGACATCCGTTGTTAAAATTTTGGGATACACATTTCCTCCAAAAAGTATATCCATACGGGTACACATGACGTCGGTCAGTGTAATATCGGGGAAGGATGAAGTTACAATGTCAGATATATTATATGAAGGCAACTGACCAGTGATTTTTTCTACGACATAGGCAGATATTTTTAGTTTGAAGCTGGGGTCAATCGGCGAACTGACTGTTAGATTGCACATGGTAGAGGATTTACCAGCTAAACAGTCCATCATTCCGGTGACAGTTGTCAATGGTACAGAAAATGTGGGAATAGCGAGCTTCCTTTGTAACCTTCTTGAAATAAAGGTACCTTGTGAACCAGGGTCAACTAGGGCTCGGGCCGCACATCTAATATCATTTATATGCACTATACAAACTGCTGAGCCTAAAATCACTGTTTGATTTAAATTGGAATTGAGATGTGCGGTATAAGTATGTAAATTACGAGCCGCGGCAGAAGTTGAAGGGTTGAAATCAAGTGGGGGTTGAGAATGACTGTTAATAGGATTCACAATTGGGTTAGTTGTGTGTTGAGATGGCACTGCAGTCACACTAGAAGCTATAGGGAGCTGGGGTGAATTACTGGGAGATATATGGGATCTTACATCTCTGTGAAGCAAAGAATGATGCTTTTGCCTACAAAGTGAGCACACATGAACACTTTTACAATTTCTGAACTCATGTGAGGTTGCCAAACAGTTCGAACAACACTTTAGACGCTTCACTGTTGACATACGTTCATCAACACTCTGACTCAAAAATCTGGGGCAAAGTCTAATGGGGTGAGACCCTTGACAGAGGAAACAACGACAAACAGTTGGAGTAGAGCTGGTTTTTGTCGCAAAACTTTGAATTTTTCTATTATCATTCGATGATTTTTTAGCAGCGTTAAAATTCGGGTTATTTCGTACATTGGCAGTAGTGGGGTATTTGTTCGGGTTTTGAACAGGGTTTGAATGGGACTGCCTTATGTCAGAAATTGATTCAAGTGTTTTGAAATGTGCTGTTAAAAAAGCATCCATATCAGTCCATTTAGGGGATGTTTTAAGTTTTTTAGATTGTTCCCAAAGACTCAGAGTGTTTTCGGGTAACTTTGTAGCACAAATATACACCAGCATTACGTGGTAGAATATTTCAGGGGTTACTTCAAGGAGAGAAAGATTCGTAATGCAATCATTTATCGTTCGTTGCAAATTTTTAATATTGGCGCTAGATTCTTGCGAAATCGGTTTAATATTTAATAAAGCTCGAAGCTGTTCGTTTATAAGGGCATCTTTATTTTCATATGTGTCGACCAACTTTTTCCATGCGACTTCATAGCCATCGTTAGTCAGTGGCACCGTTTGTATGGTATCATGTGCATCTTTAGCGGTTTTTTGCAATAGATAGTACAATTTCTGTACTGGGGTCAATCGGGGGTTATCACCATACAAAGCGGAGAACATATCCCGAAATGAGGGCCAGCTCTTATAATCTCCATAGAATATGGGCGTATCACAAGGGGGTAAATTAATCATAGGCGCGGATTGCGCTATCGACCTCTCGACCTGCACCGCCACTTTAAGTTGTTCTAGGAGACCAGTTATAAGAGACATCCCCCGAGTGTAAGTACCATAAGAATTAAGATACTTAGCTTTCAATTCTTTAACTTGGGGGTCTTTAACCTTTGCGGCTTCAATCAATAAAGAGTCGTATGTTGACCGAACAGCTTCCCATAGCCGATTGAGCTCCTTTTCATGACTATTCACAGAGCCGAGTTTGTGTTCCGCTAGTGGTATAGAAGCAATATATGCTTCAAATTCTGCCAAACGGTCGGCATTGCGGATCAACGTAGTCATGTCCATTTTTGATCTCAAGTTGTATTGGGAAATTTTAAAAGAATTTATTTAAAAACGTACAATTAAAAATTATTTCAATTGAATTAACCGATAAATCTCGATTTACGAATAAAGAAGGAACGATAAAGATTTAATTAGCGCGAGAAAAATTGCAAACACCGAATAAATAAAATTTTTAAGAAAAAAAAGAGTTCTTGGGGCGGTGTTAATGGGTTCACAAAAATTTATGAAATAAATTTAAGTGAAAACAAATAAATATATTTGTATATATAGGGAAAAAATAATATATACAAAACAAAGTTAATTTCACACTTAAATTCCTTTTTCAATTATTTGGGTAAAATGTCAAAGAAAACCCGGGTTAAATTTGGGAAATACGCAAAATGTTTGATTACAATAAATTAAATAAGGATTACTCTAAGTGTGAAAACGCTTTGTTAAATAAAAAAGGTATATAATTCTTTTAAACACTAGTACTGCACTGAACTAGTCACGGGTGTCAACAACGGGTTAGTCGAATACGTTATATTCGGTTAAAATGTGTTTATTTTTTGAGAAATTATTAATAAAATTGTACTGATTATTAATTAAATAGGGTATAATTAAAAGGTGGGTAAAATTCACTTCAGTACAATTAATTGAATAGCAACCGGTTTTTTATCCGATTAAAAAAAAGTTGCAGCACTAGTGTAGGTTGTGTGTGTGTGACAACATAAAGAAAAGAAAAGAAAAAAAAACAATCCAACAAACACAGAATAATTAGTGGTTGTTTCTCTTGTAAAAGAGTATGTAGATCATATGTACATATGTATGTAAGTACAAACAATCACCAACTAATATGAGTCACTAATCACTGGGTTTCACTATTAAATTAACAATAACAAACTTTATTATTTTTCTTTATTTTATGTCACTGCATCCAGAAATTAAAATTCATAATATTAAATTTTCTTTCTTTGTGTTCGTTGGATTTTTATTATTGTTTTTGTTTTAACTAATGCACTTTTAAGAATTTAAAGTAACGAGTACCACTTCTTTTGTTCTCTTCTTAGTGAAACGATTTGAAAAAAGGAATATGCACAAATTAGGCGCGTTTTTATGTACATACATATGTATATGTATTATATGTACATACATATGTATATGGTACATAGGCAGGTATGTATGTATGTAAATATGTATCAGCTTAAAGAAATGTAGCGGACGGGTTCAACAACTATATAAATTTACATACATATGTACATATGTTTATGATTTTTGATTTCTTGTAATCACTTTATAAATTTAATATACATACATACATACATATGCACATTCAAATACAAATTGTAATAAAAAGAGTAAAAAATTTGAATGCACTTTTACTTTTTAAACTATGTTTTGCCGACGGCAAATTGAGTGGTTGGGTTTGGTTCAACTTTTTCTTTTTTCACTTTTTCCCCGTTAATATGTATGTCACACACCTTTTTATTTATTTATTGCACAAAAATAAAAAACAAATGCACACAACTAACCTTTTCTCCGTGGTTTGACTTGAGATGGGGGTTATAAAATAAGAGTCCACTTTTTTTTTTTTAAATGATGGTTTGCAAAAATGATCCTGGAAGTGGAAATATTTTCTTGAAAATATTTCAAGGACTCGGGGGGTTTTATCCGGTTCGAAGGACCAAAAATGTTTCCTCGAAATATTTCCTCAAAAATATGTGAAATAAATGGGGTTTTAATATTTTCAAATAAAATATAATTTTATTTTCAATTCAAATTTTGTGGGGGTTTTTTTTTCTATACGTACCGTATGCTTTGGGTTACAAAATGTAAGTGTTTTTACATGAAAAAGATATATATAAAATCACAACAACTTAACGAAAAATAAACAAAACATAGAAAGGTCCAATGAACAATAATCAAGGGACCTTTTACACTATGCGCGTGAACAACTTGGCTGAGTATTAGGTTTTTAGAGAAGTTTTTAGGTTTTACAGGCTGCCAGTTTCAGAAGAGTTCCGTTGTCCTACGAGAAGCCTTTAAATTTTTTACTAAGACCATTTTCTGAGAAGCCTTTTCAACTTTTCTTGTGTGAATTTCTTTAAATTTCTTAAATAATTTTTTCTGCAAGTTTCTTTCTTTAAAAAAAAACAGGCATTAAAAATTCGCTTTAACCTTTAGTTATTTTGTTTTCTACATTTTAATTTGAAGCCAAGTTTTTTGCTTAAGTCTTACATCGACTAAGCTTTGAGACAGTTAAGTGCATCAATTTCGCTACAACTGAGAATATCAGGCAATTTTTCAATTGCATATGGACAAAAAAAAAACGTATTTTGAAATCATCACTTAGTTTGTATTGTTATTGACAAAGCTAGAGCCATTAAATATGATGCCAGTGCCTGCTAAAAACAGGTAAATATACTTACTTGAAATTCTAAAGTGTGGGTGATTTAAGCTTCTAACTTTGTATGGCGGTTGCTCATTAATTTTTACCTTCTTTTTTTTTTTTTTTTTTTTTTGTTAAATAAAGTAATCATTTTTATTTGCTTACTGTCTTTTAAGAAACAAAAAAGAAAATGTATACTCGTAGTATGTATTTAAAAATAAAACTGATGATTATTGATTTTCGTTGAACTCTTCCATATGGCTAAATTAAATTGTATATGGCTTTCCTGTGTAAAATTTTCCTTTGCTGGTCATTATTTTTTTTATCATATTTTTCCGTATAATTTGTTGTTTTTTTTTCTTTTTTTGCTTTCTGCTGTTTACTACTAGTGTTACTTGAGGTTAATGATGTCTTTGTCTAACTGTTCATATTGTTGATATTGTTGGTTTGTTTGTTTTTCTTAAATATTTATTGATTATTTAAATTAATGATACTTGAAAATTCTCTCTAGCTTGAAACGACTGTAAAGTAAAAGAAATTTAAATAAATAAATAGTATAAAGAAAATTTTTCTGCACAATAATTATTATTATTATTTCTTATTTCATTACTTTTTTTTAACTAAATAATACAGACAAAAAAGCCTTTAATTATTACGCAATTTAAATAACAAAATTGTCACTTATTTCTAATTATTTGAGAGCCCGATAGGTAAAATAAATGCACTTCCTGTTAACATGCTAAAGTAGAGAATTCAATGAGAAAAAAAAACAAAAGACGACATTATTGGCAAAACAACTTTTCTTTTTCAATGAGCTAAGTTGCTTAAGGCCATGCAAAAGTACTTCTTACACTTCAGGACACCCTTTTCAATGCACATTGCATATATATTATAGTTTTTCCTCTCTCTCTCTCTCTCTCTCTCTCTCTCTGCGATTTACGCATATAAATGATTCAATTCAGTTTACAATCCTTTTAAAACAAAAGACTTAAGCAGCAAGCGCATAGTTTTGTTAAAATTACTTATTTAACAAAATAACTTTCATGTTAGCAAATTAATAAAAAATAATTTTCAAATTTAGCAAATTAAACTGTTCGAGCAAGTCATAAAGCAAGTGTATCATGCAACACTTTGCACTTAAGAAATTATAATGATTTTCTTTCTGTTCTTAATGCTAATAACACACCCAGAGTTACACAAAAAAAAAGGGGGAAAGAAGAAAAAGTACTCTTTAGCTACCACATACCGGGCAATTATTCACTTGTTACCTTTATTCTTCTATACAACTTCCATCAACCAACAAGTTCACACATCTTGTTAGCACAACAGCCAGCCGCCACTCAGCCAACTAGGCAGCCAGCCAGCTAGCCAATGTGTGTGTTTAAAAAGGATACAAGGACGGACATATACATACACATATACTAAACATATTTATGCATACATGTATGTATGTATAAAAAATTTTACTTTACACATACATAAGTGTATAGTCGTAGCTAGTTGAAATCTCGATTGAACACCTCTTTACTCGTACTATATATTTTTTTTTTATTTAATAAATTGCACGCAATCATTTTTTGATGTGGTTTCTGCTCATTGAGTTTGAAAGTGGTAGAAAAAAAAAATACAAATAAAATGCCAAAGAAAAATACTCCATTATAAGCAAGTAAATCGGTTTGTTTTCTGCAATTTTATTTTCTTAAGGAAAACTCAGCATGTGGCTTACAAGCTGTGGGATTTTCCCCCTCTTTTTTTAAGTTTTATTTTTCCTTGACTCATGTACGCTGGTGTGGGGAGTGCGTATTAGAAGCTTGTCTGAGCGCAAATGTGTAAGCGAAGAAAACTTTTTGTTAAAACTTTACCACCAGCCGTTAAGTAATTGATTGCGCTTCAATTGCAATTACATCTCTGAAGAAAAAACAATTGTAGCCTCGGGCCACTAGATAACAGAAACTCATTGGCAGATATTGTGGCTCATACTGCAGGCAATTTACTACAAATATATCGTTGCTGGTTGTACATACAGATGTGTATGTACATAAATATTGAATGACGATTTTAAAGGTACTTTTTTGAGAACGAATAAAAAGTACTTTTCAAGTCACATATGTATGTATTTTCGGGAATTTCACATATTTTGCTTCTTTTTTCTTTGCTTTGTAGTAATACCGACATGTAGTGCAAAGCAGCGAGAAATATAGTTGAAAATATATAATCCTTAAGCTAAAGAAATTTCAAAACTTTTTTTCTTTTTCAAAACATTTTTTTATGTACTTAGCTCAAGATCTCCCCCTCTACTCCGCACTATTTTCCATTTGTATTTATTTTCTCCCCATATGTGTTAATGTTAATTTTTTTCCTGCAAATACTCCTTTTTATTCTTGTTGGCTTAACTGCACACTTTGTAATTGAGCACTTCACAAGCATGTAATTGTCTCGTAATAATTCGTATTTGTTATTGGAAAACAGTGGGGTTTTCTTTTCTTATGCAGGCTTCATCTAGCGTTCAAAAAAATAAAAAATACGAAACTGAGCGAAATAAGAGAAATATTTCAACAGGTGTGAGACTTAACGCAATGCCACAAATAATAAAAACAAGGATAAGAGATTGATATGGTGCTTAAAAGAGATCAAGGCAATTGCTCTTTGGTAAATGAGAACGTTTTCTAATGGCATTTTAGAGTTAAGAAAATTTATTAGAGATCATTAAAATTGAAATGAAAAAAAAAGTTGGCAGAAAATCGAAAGATACAAATTTCAGCAAACATTTTTCATTTAGAAAAAATAAAAACAAAATATAAATAATTTCGCTATACAACTAATTTTTTTTGTGAAAAAATCATAAAAATTATTATTAAGGCAGCAGCACTAAAATTATAAAAAGAATATGCAATAATTGCAAATTTTTAGCTTTTGAAATGAAATGAATGGAGTGGGGTCAAAAGCAATATTGTTACTTTGTACATATATCGCACATGTTCCCACGGACGTTTTTCTGCTTCAAGCACTGACGGTGGTACTTCTGTCATATTTCATCTAATATAATTTTATTTTATTTTAGTTCTTCTTATTTTTAACTTTATTTTTTTTTTCATTATGGTTTTCCTATCATTTTGTTTTATTTTACTCTATTTTATTTTTTTATAATAATTTATTTTATGTTTTTATTTTAGCTTATTCTATTTTATTTAATATTATTTTATTAAATTTATTTTATTTATTTTATATAGTTTTCTTTTATATGTTTTTACTCCTATTATTGAACTTAATACTATTTTAATATTATTTTATTTTATATAATTTTATTTTATTTTATTAAATTTATTTCATTTTATTTAATTTCATGTTTTTTATCTCTGTTATTCAATTTAATTTTTGATTGCCATTTTATTTTATTTTCTTATATTATCTTATTTTAATTTACTCTTATGTTATTTTTTATTTGATTTAATTTTATTTTGTTTTATTTTATTTTATTTTATTTTATTTTATTTTATTTTATTTTGTTTTATTTTATTTTATTTTATTTATTTTTATTTATTTTTATTTAATAATATTTTATTTCTTCATTTTTTATTATTAATAATAAATTAATACTTTATTTTATTTTATTGTATTTTATTTTATTTTATTTTATTTTATTTTATTCTATTTTATTTTATTTTGTTTAATTTATTTTATTTTATTTTAATTTATTTTATTATATTTCATTTTATTTTATTTTATTTTATCTTATTTTATTTTATTTTGTTTTATTTTATTTTATTTTATTTTATTTTATTTTGTTTATTTTTTTTTTATTTAAATTTATTTTATTTCATTTTATTTCATTTTATTTTATTTTATTTTATTTTGTTTTATTTTATTTTATTTTATTTCACTTTATTTTATTTTATTTTTTTTATATTTTTTATTTTTTTAATTTTTTTTTTAATAAATTTGTTTAACGATTTTAAATATTCTTGCAAAATTTTGCATTATTTAACAAAAATGCTTTTGTATGAAAAAAAGATTCCTTATAAATGGAGAGACAAACATCTGTGCTTTTGAATTATAAGAATAGAGTTGTTATCGCTTGATTTATAAAAAGAGGCCAGCAGAGGGGAAAACCAATAAAATCTTAAATACGCCACCGATATGGTGTTGCGTGAAAAGGGACAGTCTCACACCTATTTACATAAAATATTGGATCTTTTTACCCAACACTATCTATATGTTAACATTGAATTGCACCTACAAAAGTAAATATACATTTGAGAATGTTTGCATATATAAACGCACAGAAATAGCACTTCGAATATAATTTAAAATGTTGGAAACATTTTTTAAACTTATAGTTTTGTCGTTTATACTTATCAAAAAATCTTTATAAGACAAGAATTAAAAATTAAGAAGTAAAAAGTAATTCTTCATCAACTGAGAACATAAAGTTCAATCGATTACTCACCAAATACCTCTAACGGTAGGGCTACCGACGTTAAATAAACTTTCATTGTTTGGTTGAAATGTCTTACTTGTTCATGAAATAAAAAAAATGTTCGTTAGTATAGCACAAAATCATGGTAGTCGAAGTCGGAATACGACACTCGTTAGTAGGCCCAATATTTTTTGAACAATAAACTTTGACAATTAGAGTTATATTAAATCAGATTTCCTATAAATCCCCTTCACATGTCTGGTAACAAGTAACTCCTTACTCGTTTTTTTTTTAATTTCAAAAAATATATAAAAAAAACTTGCACTAAACATCAATTCATACTTGGTATATTTCGTATCATAGTTTCTTGGAAACAAAAAAATTCCCACAATTATAGCAAACAGTTTTATTTCTTAAGTCACTATTTTAAATAAGTGGAGAAGCATCAAAAATTATAGAAATCATTAAAAAGTGAAAAAAATAACATTTTAAACTAATGAGATGAACATCAAAATCATAAATACGTTTTGATTTTATTAATTCTTAAGAGTAAAACTACCGCAGTAGTTATCATAAATCATGGAGAAATTAAAAAGAGAGGTGTTTAATTACCTCCAAAATACAAATAAAATAAGAGATTTTTTGTGTTTTAATATGAATGTAATAAAAATAAATAAAAAGAAAATAAATTAGTTTAATTGAGCCAAAAAGACTAGTAAAGATGGCAGTAAAAAAAAAATATGAGAATCAGTGAAAACGATATTTATAGTTGACCTGAAAATCAATTTGAGGAGTTTAAAAAAAAACAACTTTGTGATGAATATCATATTTGCTCATTAGCTGACAGTTTTAAAGAAACTGAACAAAAATTTAAAAGCTTAAAAAAAATTTCGTGATGGATATTTGACAGTTTTAGAGATAATATATTAAAGAAAATGCTGACTATTAGTTTTGGATTCATTATTTGTTTATTTAGCTTGTGGCTTATTAAATTGTTACAAGAAGTTTGTTAAAAGCTCGGGAAGCCGTCTTATTGTCATATTCATGTAATGCCTCTTCCTCTTTTAAAGGAGCACGAATTGTATAATAGCAGGCTCATGTCTTTTTTCCAAATCAATGGAAGAGCATTCAGCAAATTGTTCATATTTAACTCATGCTTTCCTGTTAAAAGGCAGTAAAGGGCAGACTTCTACCTCGAGGGATAAAGTCTGTGGCACCACAGTAATCGATTATTATAATACTAACTGGCATTGATGACTAACGCCACGCCACGGTTTGTTTGATTGAGGAATGCCATTTGTTAAGATAACATGCAGCAAAGATTGGGGTGCGAGGAAGTCTAGTTTTCGTGAAGGCCTTGCTCTACGCCCTTTCATAGACAAGAAATTTTTTTCCATATAAAATCTTTAACATAATTTCTTTTTTTAATTAAAGATTGAATATTTTTAATGGACGTCCATGCAACCCATCCAATAAATATAAGTTTCTTCATAAATTTTAAATTTGAGAATGCTTTTTTCCATAATAACTTTCACTATTTTTATTTCTCATCCAGTATATTAAATACATTTAATATTTCATATAAGTGGGGTGTAAGCTTTTTAATTTATAAAACTCCCTGATTAAAAAAAGAATCCCACAACCATTATGGCAAATGAGGCAATATTTATCAAACACATAAATTTATATCTCAAACTGATTTAACGATGAAAAAAAAATTTAAATAAAATACTAGACCAAAATAAATAAGTGTAAAAAATAAAACGCCCCACAAGCTTAAAGAAATGAAATAAATATCACTGTATAAAAGCAATAAAAGCACACCAAAACACACAACCACACCTGAAAGGACTTTAAAAAAAAATAAGGCCAATTCTTACACAAAAAGTACAATTTTTATGGTCAAAAGCAAAAAGCCAAAAAAAAAAGAAATAGAACTAATAAATATGATTATAATACATTTGTAGAAGAATCTCATGCATAAATATGCCCCTCCAGAAAAAAGTATTTTTTTTTTTCTCTTTAGATTTCAAAACGCTGTCGTTGCTTGTCTATATGTCTGTCTTGAATAAAATATATAGAAAGAAAAGACTTCTATCCCAACCTTGTTTTCCTTTTAGTCCATAATGAACGAAAGCTCTTTTCTTTTCCATTTTTTTTGTGTTGATCACACAGGTCATGTATGTGAGATCAAACTCATCCGTCATATGAATTGTACGGTAATGGATCGTAACGCATTTTAAAACCAATCTATTCATAAACCACATTTAAAACACAGCAAAAGCATTTAACTTCATGTGTATATTGTTAATATGTTGAAAAGTGTGTACGCGCTTTTGTGTGTGTGTGTGTGTGTGTGTGTTTGTATGTGTTTATGAGCGCGCTTGTATAAATCTGTTTATAAACGTATCTTGACCATACATACATTAGTAATAAACATTTATATACAATTGAGTACATTTATCATTTGATTTCATTTCAAATGTTGTTTAACGTAAAACAAAACACGGACAGACTTTATAAAGGCAGTCAGACAAAAGAACAAAAGTAATAAAGCAAGATAAAAATAACATTTGTATCCCCACACAATTTTTGGGACTTGTTTTTTTTCTGCTCATAAGTACGTAAATGAAAAATTTTGGCAGGACTAATACGAACCAAAGCTGCTTTACAAAGTACAAAAAAAAAATATTTTATAAAAAGTTACTGTCACTTTCGAATCGATTAAAGTAGTTGCTTGGAGTGTAAAGGCTTCACTGCAAATTGTCGCAATTTTTCTCCATGGAAGCCTAAACTGAGGCAGAACTGTAAAGTATTGAATGTTACTCAATTTTCATGTACTTCATTCATATAAATTCCATAAAATATATAAATGAACAATATTCATAGTACATATTTTAAATTAGGCATTAAATTTTGTGTAGATAGTTTTATTAAAGCGAACTTGTTGAAAACCATTGAGGAATATCCATCTAAATAGTTGTGAGGGGAATTTCGTAGTGTAATTGAAGAAAATATTAAACTAGTTTTGAAAAATATTGAACGTGTTACCCTTATAAACTTGTACAACAATTAACTAAAAGTCTTTACAAAATTTCTGTGTAAAATTTGATTATTTTCAATCGACTTCAAAAAAGGAGGAGGTTATCAATTCGTCTGCATTTTATTTTTTTCACATTGTTACTTCATAACTCTATTTTTGTCTGCGATAGTATAGCTTCCAATTCACCCCATTGTAAAAAAGTGGGCAGGGACACACCCACAATTTTTTTAATTTGATTTTATGATATTATATTTGTTTGATTGCTGCAAACTCTAGCAAACACCTTTGGTTCTTGTAATTATATAATTTTAAAAATTAAAAAATGGGCGGGCCTACGCCCATTAAAATTTATTGCTTTATTTCATGTGGTTTTACTTAACCGATTTTTACGAAATCTACCACACACCTTGAGATCTCAAATAGACACAATCATCCATTTTAAAAAATGGGCGGGGCTGCGCCCATTAAAATTTATTACTTTTTTCATGTGGTTTTACTTTACCGATTTTCATAAAACTTAACACACACCCTGAGCTCTGAAAAACACACACAATCTTGCATTTAAAAAGTGGGCGGAGGCACGCCCATTAAAATTTAAGTTTATATTTAACTTACTTCTTCATAACCAACAGGTCTTGCAGATTTATTTTTCACAATCATATTTCGTCGGTTTTTTTTTGTAGAAGAAAACTGCTTCGCAATAAATTTTTTTTTAGATAAATTATTTTCGAAAATATTGCTTATAGTAAATTTCAAACCAACTTTTGCTTACAACAAAACCTTTGGAGGAACGATTTGTTTTACAAACGTACTTCATTCATGTTGAATAATTTTTTCTTCTTTGTTAAGAATTTTTTATAATTTCTTTCAGACTTAGTGCTTTATATATATTTTTCAAAAAATCATCAAATTTATTGTTTTCAAGCTAAATTTCTTTATATTTCTTTATAATTTTTCTCAGCTTAAAAATTTTATACAAAATCTTGCAAGCCAAATTCACACATAGATTCAATTTTTCTGTGGAATAGAATATTTTTCGGAGTCATTTGCTGTCTTATACATATTGTTCTTACTATTATTATATTTTTGAATTTTTAAAGAATAAAATTGCCCTTCTGACTAAATGTTTTAATAGAAAAGATTGTTTTCGTACTCAATGTATTCTAACAAAAAATTTTTTAGCCAAATTATAGAGAATAAAAATGTTTTCGGAGTAAATTTTTTCTTAGAAATTTTTGTTTTTATATGTATAATTAAAGAGAAAGATTAAAAAAAAAATATACTCAAAAATTTTTAACTTTTTCCTATCTAAAATTAGAAGTTCTGATATTTTAGAATTGAGTTTTCATAAGATAACATCATTTCAAGGAAGCGGCTTGAAAAAATCTTTCAGATGGTGTACTTCTTTTAATATCTTGTCTTGAGACAAAATACGAAAATATGCAAAAAAAAACTTCAAAAATAGACCTTTTTGAGACACAGTGCAGCTCACGAACGGTCTTTGCTAGACCCCTCAAATGTTTTGGGAGTCCCCATTAAAAATACCAATCTTTGATTTGAAAGGGGTAACTAAGTCGCGGTTTTCACCACCATACAACGTGAGTCGGTCTAATGTATATGTGTGTAGCGTGGGTGTATTAGCGTGTGTGTGTGCGTGTGTGTATGCTGTGGTGCGTGTGTGTTCGGATCGGAACCAAATTTACGATATTCTCAAGAAATTGAGCTCGCCGGAATTTCGAATTGAAGTGAGCCGACTGGGTTCGACAGATTTTTAATATGTTCAGAAATAAAATCTCCGAAAAAAGGTTTTTATGAAATGCATTACAACAGAGTCAATTGAATCCAAGCTCTGTCTGAAAATCTGCTGTATATTTCATTAAAATTCGTTCGAGGGTAATCGTTGAGGAAAATTTTCGAAAACAAATCGCTTTATTTTAACTTATGAATGAAGCAATAAAATTAAAAAACCAAATTCAATATGTTACATATATAATTATTTCGAAATACTATCGTTTGTAGAGTACACCATGATACCATTAATTTTTATCTTCTGTCTATTAAATGTACTCATAAGTCTTATATACGATAACTTATGTTACATTTTGTTCTCTCAGTTGTTTCAGTGCACCATTAATTATTTATTATACGAGTATGTACTCGTATTCTGTTTTATGTTGGCTCTCTTATATGGTCTAAACATGGCCTTATAATTGTTAACATGAAAAATCTATTTAAATCTTGTCTAAAACCGTGTAGAGCACATTTATTCAATCATTTATATTTCATTTTATATCAATTCTCGGTTTGTGTTTTTAGTCTGATTATTGGATACAAAAAGCCATGCAAAATATTTGTTTATAGTCGTTGTTATACGTGTTATTATTATCATGTTGTCTAATTGGTTCACATGATTTGTAAATTAAACAATTATTCACTGTAACACCAACATTCAAAATATATTTACAAAACAAAAAAAGAAAAAGATTTTAACATTTATATAGACAACATTAATATCTGTAAATAAATAAATTTCCAAAAAAAAAACAAATTAAATTATTATAAATGACTATTGATTTTTGTTTTTATAAGGTTTTTGGGAATTTTTTTATTTATGTGTAGAGAAAAAAAAATGAATATGAACAGTTTTTGCTACAAATACTTTTTCGTAATTGATAATAACGTTTAATTGCCCCCTTTTTAAGGTTAGACACGATATTTTTGTTTTGTGTTAATAGAAAATAATTGTAGTTAAATTATCTATAACTCCCACTTGCTGGAATGAGAAATGAAATCAGGCATGTTAAATTGAAAACAAAAGACTTAAGCACCAGACCTTTAAATTATGAATTATTAGGTCAGAAATCATAAGGCTTTAGAATGAAACTTTATGTATTCAACTTAAAAATTCATATCATATTCACCCTTTTGAAATAAGCCAAGTTTCTCTGCTGGCTAAGTGGAAATCATTTAACGCAATTTTTCATACACGATTTCCAAATGTTGTAAACATGGCTTACGCATATTCATTGGGAAAGTAGAACATTTGAATGGTATATTTTGTTTTAGTTATCATAAGAGTTTTGCTTGCCATTGCTTATTAAACAGAAAGTCGTGACTTAGTTTTGAAAGTTTGGTTTTCTGCCTGTTTGTTACTTTGTATGCAATCATGTGCCATGGAGTGAAGCTTAATTTAATTTAAATTTGATAAGTGTGGGATATAAGTCATTAAATGGAGTTTGGTGAACAACAAAAAAGAATAATCCCTAATAAAACTTCAAAATTTTCTTTAAATAAATCCAAAGAATAGCTCCACCAAAGACTTCTAGAAAAATTATTTTTTTTCACGCTAAATATCCTATTTTACACATATTAACCGCAAGTAAATACATAAAAGAAATTAACAATAGAAATTTAATATGAAAGGAACTTTTTTTCTGCAAATTTGTGTATTCACTAGTCTGTCTCTCTTAAAAGCCTCCTTGAAAATAACAAAATTTACTCTAAAGCACGAAACATTTATGATTATCATAAGTATAACATCTGATTTTATACATTTTTCATTTAATAAATTTCAACTAATTAAATTTTGAAATTCTCATATAACCATGGCAAATAGCACTGCCACCACCACCAACACCAGCGCCACAGCAGAAAATCAGCAAATCACAAACAACTTGCCATATCAAAATCTTTAAATAACAGCCAGCACAAAAAGAGGAGCACGATTTTGTCACGATATGTTAACGAATGCCATTGCATTCGTCGTCTGCTCCAACTAAGTGAGTGACTGAGTCATAACATGACTTTGGCCTAAGTCCAAACGTAAAAGAGATCACTAAAATACCTCGCAGAAGTGCTGCTGAACAACTGTACCAAAAATAAACCAAAAAAAAACTCATTATATATGTTTGTATGTATACTTATGTATGTGTTTGTAGTATAATAAAACTGCAGATAACAAACAAACGCAGCACGCCTGCAGACTTTTACTATCGCTGAGTTGTCAAAAACTCGTGCAATATGCCATAATTTTATCAACTTTATGTTGCAGATTGCAAACTCTTCGCAATGAAATTTTGAAAATAGCAGCAGTAATTTTTCTACCAAAAGACCTTACTTGATATCTAGATTTTATTTGATTGGCTTGGTTGGGATCTTTTCTTCTTCTTTTTGATGTTCTTTTTTTTTTGTAATTCGTTTCCAATTCAGCAAAAAATATGCTTTAGAAGAAAATTAAACGTCAAAACAAACTCATTATATTTGTTGGATTCTGTGAGGTTTGGAAACTTACAGCAGTCGTATATTCATCATTTTTGTCTGTTATGAATTAGGAAGTAGTACTACAAAATTAAATAATGATAATAAAGTTAAAGGATAATCTTAAATTAGGTTAAGAAAGTGGATTTGAAATTATTAATATAAAATGGAGAATGTAACAAAAGACATACTACATTATTTAAATAGTGACAAGTGAGAGTGAGCAGATTAAGTATACTATACCAGACTAGACTAGACTAGACTAGACTAGACTAAGACAAAGACTAAGACTAAGACTAGACTAAGACTAGACTAAGACTAGACTAAGACTAAGACTAGACTAAGACTAGACTAAGACTAGACTAAGACTAGACTAAGACTAGACTAAGACTAGACTAAGACTAGACTAAGACTAGACTAAGACTAGACTAAGACTAGACTAAGACTAGACTAAGACTAGACTAAGACTAGACTAAGACTAGACTAAGACTAGACTAAGACTAGACTAAGACTAGACTAAGACTAGACTAAGACTAGACTAAGACTAGACTAAGACTAGACTAAGACTAGACTAAGACTAGACTAAGACTAGACTAAGACTAGACTAAGACTAGACTAAGACTAGACTAAGACTAGACTAAGACTAGACTAAGACTAGACTAAGACTAGACTAAGACTAGACTAAGACTAGACTAAGACTAGACTAAGACTAGACTAAGACTATACTAAGACTAGACTAGAATAGTCTGACAAGAATAGTATAGGTGTAGTCTAGGATGGTCTAGGCTAGACTGGAATAGGCTAGAAAAGAAAAACATAAAACTGAAGAACGATTCCATAACGACTTTTATGATTCCCTACAGACTTACAATGCAGAAATAATAATCCAAATAAAAAAATATTTATTATTCATTTCTTTCATTTAATTTCAACTACTGCTTTAAAGCCACATATTTACTAAATCCCAAGGAAAAAAATCGAAACTCAAAGTTCCTGAATACACGAACACGTAAAGCAAAGGAAAAATACCCATGACATGATTGTAAAACATTTCGTATTGTTTGGGGTGCTCAGTAACAAGCAACATTAAATGGTATTTATGTAATACAGGTATCCTGAACAAAACGTAGTAACTCAACACAACAAATACTACAAAATCCAATCAGCGACATTAGCAGCAAAAAGAAACTTTTGCTAAATTAAATGCGTAAAAAAAAATAAAGTCAACTAACTCCTGCTTGCAAGAAAAAAATATATACAGCGAAACAAAAATGTGTATGCTTGCTTAAGAAACAAGTGGTAGTTTGACATGTTTTTTAAATCATTGAAAACAAAATAGTGTTGAACTCAAATTAACAAGGTTGTAATTGCAGCTACTAGATTGGAAATACATTCGAACAAGAGAAGAGAAACCCATTTTATTTGTTTATTTTTTTCAACAAATATGGCAGGAGATATTTTTAGTAACATAAGGAGTAATAGAATACTTCTGTAGAATTCAAGGATTGTAGAAAAACTTTGGCATGCAATGGCACGACGAGTAGTATGTGAGAGATTTGTTTTTGTTGTTGTTGTTGTTGTTGTTAAGACCTTTAAATAGCTGAAAACATAAAATGAAGCTTTCTTTTCCTTTAGAGCGTATGATTAATATTAATTAAAATTTAAGGCACAAAGAGCATGTAAAAATGTTTATTTAGTTTACCAGGGGCCCGTTTCTCGAAACTACAATATAAAAATCTACAAATATTATACACTCAAAACAACAATAAAATTGGTCAAAGTGTTGTTGTTTCGTGCATATTTTACTTGTAGATTTGTAATTTGTAACTTTGAGAAACGGGCCCCAGGTAGCAAAGAAATTTATCTTATAAAATCTGTCTCTGAAATAATTTTAACGAATATGTTACTTAGCAAAACTCAAGCTTTTCTTTTAAGCCGAAAACTTGAAAGAAGCTTAAGTTCAAGAATTTTAAATGTAAAAAATTTTAAAAAAGCTGAAGAAAAAATAAACTAATTTATCTGTCGTAATTTAATATATGTCATCATAATATCTAATTCTTAATTCCTTAAAACATATTCATAATTTGTGTAATATAACAACAACAAAAAAGACTACAAACTATACAAATCCACAAAAAATTATCTAGAAATTGATCGTAATCATGCATAAAACATGACGGAACATGTATCAATGCTTAATAAACTATAAAACAACAACAATAATAATAATATGGTAGACGTGCAAAAAACAAGCAACATGTAGCATTCAACCACATTAGAGCAAACAAATTGACCACAACAAATGCATGCTGCATATAATTTTTTTTTAGCAAAGTTTGATCCTTGATTTCAATGATTTCATATTCTTTGGCACATGTACATGGCCTTTGTGTGCAATTGTGTGATACAAAATATCAAACAACAAAGTCATAGTTTAAGGTGAGATGTCTTGCCTATGATCTTTATTATTTTCTTAACTTAAGAAATCACACGATCACACACACATACATACATACATATGTATATATCAACCATAGCAGAACGAAACTAATGTAGGAGAAAGAAAGAGAAAAAAAAGATCTGGAAGAAATATGAAATGACCTATGAATCTTAACCTAAAATCAAATTTGCTGCACTGGCCCTTTTTTGCGGCAGGTAGTAAAATAACAAGATAATTTCCCCAATGCAGAGCAAACTAGCCAGAAACTTAAGAAAAGATGAAAGTATTTCTGTAATTTTTACCGCCAAAATACTTTCTGGGAAAAATTTTTTATTTGAAATTTTTACTGTTATATATAACTGAAGGCCGTCAAACACAACCTCAGTGTCTGCCTTGCTTTATTATCGCTCATCATAAGAGAGTCTACCGAAACAACAACAACCACCCGACGACGGACGACGGACGATACTACCACCACCAACTGGTCTACATAGTTTGCCACGAAACAGCAAACCTTAAACATTAACTTATGATCACATTACATTGGTAAATTATAAATTTAAAACCATTAAAAAATGTATTGACTTGGTTGTTCAGCAGGTTGTTTTTTTACCCCACTCCCTCACTCTTTTATAAATTTTTGGCTTTTGTAATTTAATATTTAACATGGTGATGATCTGTTACTTATTGATTTTAATGCCCACTTTTTTTTCTTTTTTTTTTTTTTTTTTGCTATGAAGTCTTAACGTTATTGTCTCCTTAGCGTTCAATAAGAGACAACCAACAACATGCTGAAGCTGAAGAGTGAAAAATAAAGCTCATGCACAGAAAATTTAACTTGAAAAACTTTTGATCTTTCATAGAATATCAAAGGAAAAGAAAAATAAATCTCTAATGTCGCTAAATATCTCTCATAGAAAATGTTTTGTTGAATTTAAAATAGAGTCAAGACCCAATTGGAAACCAAATATTGATAAAATATTAAAAAAAAAACAAATGTGGTCTCATTTGCTTCTAATAAGAATTGTAAAAACCAGTGTTTAAAAAACTTAAGTCGAAGTAGCAAAAGTTACAAAATTTTTTACTTTTCGCTGCTTTGACTTCTCTCAATTGTTTAAAATCAACAAATGCTTTTGCTTCTGCTTGTGAAAATCAACAACAGTCGCAGTCGCAGCAGAAGCAGCGAACGATTTATGAACAATTGCGCAGTACTTTCAACAGTCGACGATTTCAAAAGTTTTAATTTGATTTGCTGTTGCTTTTGGTTAGTTTCGATAGTAAAAGCATAAGCAGTCTATATGCTTTTGTAAGTACCAAACAATCATAGTCGTAGAAACAAAAGCTCTTGCTTTTAGAAGCTTTCAGCAGGTTCAGTCAATTATTTTGTGGTGTTTGTCATGTTTTTGTTGTTGTTTTTGCACATCAGACAAGAGGCAACAACAAAAACCACTTTACTGCGATTGCTAAAAACTTCTAAAAGCAAGAGTTTTTGCTTCTGTTTGCGACTTCCAAAAGTATATAGACTGCTTTTGCTTTTACTATCGAAACTAACCAAATGCAACAGCAAATCAAACTCAAACTTTTCAAAGCTACGACTGTTGGAAGTACTGCGCAATGGGTGATAAATCGTTTTGTGATTTTGCTTTGACTGAAACTGTTGTATTTTTCAAGAACGAAAGCAGAAGCAAAATCAAATGAAATGAAAGTCATTACAGTTTTTTAAACACTGGTAAAAACTAAGTTCAGCAGTTTTAATAAAAAATATGGTATTAAAACGGGAATAAGGGGTTAAAATGTTTTGTTTCAAACTTTGAATACAGCAGAGATGAAAACTTTATTTAAAAACTAAAAATAAAACAAAACTTAAAATGTGCTTGAGTGTTTATTTTCGAATAACACTTCTATTTTAGGCTTAGGATATGTTCTACAGTCTTATGTAAAATCCGACGACAAACATTTTTGTAGAATATTTTAACCCTTTAGCTCTTCTCTGTATGGGTCTTTTCCGTCCTTTTATTTTAAAGGAGTCGCATAAGTATCCTAAAACTGGCATGTAAGGGTTTACATTTTTATTCGAAAATTCTCACAACAACATTTTACTAAAGTCTCTGAAGACACCAAAGCTTAAAATTAAGCTTTAGTAGCAAAAATAAGTCAAAACTTTGAATACGTTTAAGGGTTAATTTCGTACATTTTCACATTTTCGTTTTACGCTTAAAGTATATTTAGCAATGTAATGTAAAATTGTGCGATAAATATTTTTGTAGAACATTTTAACCCTCTAATTCGTTCAGTATGGGTCTTTTCTGTTCCTTTCAGATAAGTACCTAAAAATTGTTATACAAGGTGTTAAAAGTTTTATGAAAATTCTCGGAGTAAGATTTTACAATAAGTCTCTGAATATAGCGAAGCCCAAAATTAAGTTTTAGTAGCAAAACGAAGTCCAAACCTTAAATACGTTTAAGGGTTAATTTCGTGCTTTTTCACATTTTCGATTTAGGCTTGCAATTTTATGTAAAATCCTGCGATAAACATTTTTGTAGAACTCGTTCCCGTATGGGTCTTTTCTGTACCTTAAATATAAAGGAGTTAGTATATAAGTACCTCAAAACTGGTACAGAAGGAGTTAACATTTTACTATAATTTTCTGAATACAGCAAAGCTCATAATATAATTTTAATACCAAAAATAAGTAAAAGTTTTAAACACGCTTAAGGGTTAATTTCCTATTTATTCACACTTTTATTTTAGGCTTAGAATGTTTTCAGCAATTTTATATAAAATCCTAGGATAAGCAGTTTTGTAAAATATTTTAAAACATATTTGCTCTGTTTTATAAAAATTATTCATATAAGAAAATGCTTAGAAAAATCTCTTTCCAAATTTCCTTTTGGGTCTGGGTTTTTGAAACCAAAAATACGAGCAAAAAAAATAAAAACTCCAACAAAACAAGTGCAAAGAAACATACAACAAAGTTCGCTTATCATTATTAAGCATAGAAAATTTTCTTGTTAATGCCACATAATGATTGATCTGATCTCTCTCACTCGTTAAGCAAATTTAGAAAATACAAAAATCCAACAACGACAGCAAAATAACGTGTTAAACAATATGAAGTTATTGAATACCAGTTGATGAGGATGATTTCTTTTTTTTAGCGCTTTTGTAACTTTTTCACATAAACTCCACATATTTTTTGTTATTATTTTTTTATTTTTTTGGTTTTCAATAAATGTAGCGATTTTATTTTTTGTAGCAAATGATGAGCACGTTTTCTTGCTGGTTACAATAATGATGATCAGGTTTAGGTCAATTTAATAAGGTTAAAATGATTTTTTTCTTCTTTTTATTTTGCAGCTTCAACTTTTAGTTTCTGTTCACATTTATTATAAATTTTCAATAACTTAACTTTTGGTGTTGTTCTGCATTTTTTTATATTTTTCTTCAATGATTTTATGGTTTGATGTTGTTTTATCGCATGCAAATTAAATATTGCATGCACGAACATGTTGAGAGTTTTTCTGTTTTGTTTTATTTTATTTGGCTTTTATTATACGTTTCCATAATTATAATTAGATGGAATTTTAGTTTTAATTATGATTAGATATTTGGTCACGCTGCCAAATGATGACGAAGAAAGAATTTGCTTTTGGTTTGCTAGCGTTGAATAAAAAATTAAAATCTGTTTTGTTATGGTTTCTTGAGCGAAATATAAAACTGCTACCCAAAGCGTTTATTTAAAAAAATTATTATTAATAAACATATCGTAACTAAATATTTTTAATGGGAAACTATTTAGAAAAGAATATTGAGAAGTGTGAGTTTTATATAATTTATTTTTAAGCTTACATATTTTTAATAATTGAATTTAACACTTGCAGACTATTCAATATCCATTAGCAGCAATTATCGTTTAGACATTCATGTTAATAGTCTATGTATATATTCAATTTTACTACTACTGCAGCACTCTCGTGCCAGTTTTTCCTGGCCTGTGCTGTGCAATTTCTCTTGCCAAAAGAGGTAAAATATCACACAAAAAAATGTATTTATCAAACTGGCTTTCTTTACGTTTAAATCTTTTTAGAGACCGAACGGAAGTGAGATAAAAATAAATATCGCTTCCTTATCATACATTGCCACACAATCTAAAGAGGCGCATCATAAAGTCAAGTTTGCTTGTAGTGTTTGCTTGTCAATGTGATAACTAAAACTATGGGATATACTCGGCTGACGTAGACTCAAGAAACAAACTTTAAACTTAATTTAAAATTTTTTCTTAGATTTTTTTAATTTTTGCAAAAAAAATTTAATTTAATAACAACTTAAGAAATTTGACTTTTATTCAAAAGATTTAAGACATAAACTTTTTTTTTCATAAATTAAGCGGAATATGTATAAATTTTCTCTCAACATGAAAAATTAAAGACTTAAAACACAAACTTTAAGCATTTAAATTTTTTTTTAATTCAAAAACAGATTTAAGAAACAAACATAGAAGGCCTTCATAAGAAGGACTCAAATATTTAAGACTCGGCTTTTGCTATACAATTTTTTTTGTATATTTGAAGAAAAAGTAAATCAAGTCAAAAATTTACAAAAATGCTTCAATATCAAAAGACTTAAGAGAGAAACTTTTTTTTAAGAAATAAACGGAATATTTATTTGCTAATTTTCTCTCAACATGAGAACTGAAAGACCAAAACGCAAAAAAAAAATTAAGAAATAAACGTAATATTTATTAATTATCTCTAAACATGAGAAATTAAATACTTACAATATCAAACAAAATTTAAGAAACAAGCGTAGAAGGCCAAGGACTCAAAACATAAGCTTCAGACTAGGCTTAAGACTCCGTGCAGCAGCTATAAAAATTTTTGTAATATTCGAAGAAAACAGAAGTCAGAAATTTAAAAAATATCATTCAATATCATTAAGAGAGAAACTTTTTGTTTAAGAAATGAGCGGAATATATATTAATTTTCTTTAAAAAACGAGAATTGAATGGTTAAACTTCGATTGAAAAGACTTAAACTAAGCAATAAAAAATTATAATTGCATTAAAATAGAAAAGACCAGCTGCTCAGCGCAACTTAAGACAATTTTATAATATTGCATAAATTATTAATTCGAAAGAAAAAAAAATTCATATGGTCTGCTAGTTTTTTTTTAAATACATCTTTCCTTTTTCTAGGCTAAAAATTTAATTAAATCTAGATTAAATTTAAATCATATTATCTTGTTACTAATTCAACTTAAAACTTATTTATATAAATTAATGCTTCTTGCTGTCTATTTCCATAATACATGAGCTTGACGAATCGATTTACCAGGTGTGAATCTTTTTAAATATCAGCTTTTTAAAACGAAGTTTTAACAGGTTAAATTTAAACTAAAAAAAAAACTAAAACTAATAATAGCAAAATTAAAGTAAATATATTTAAACCAAAATTTGTAACCCTCTTTCTACAAAAGATAAAAAAAAATCAACTTAATCTTTTAAATATGACTTTGTTAATCTTTTTTCTTTTAGTCTTTTGGTAAATCTTTACTTTTTCGGTTACGCCCTTCAGCATATTAAATTAAAAATATTTTTCATTTTGTCTTTCATTTGTTTCATGTCCACCCTAATTTTTTTTTTCTATAAACTTGTGTTAAACTAAACATTTAGTTTGTCATTTAGTTGCTTGTTTAAAGTGTTTGATTATTTGGGGGCGTTTATAATTAGTCTTATTGTGAGAATAATATCAATGTTAACTCTAATAAGTGGGCTTTTTACCCAAAAATCATTTAGAAGAACTATGAAATATAAAAAATGTTAACTAATTTTTCATCATAGAGTGGAAACATAAAATATTATAAGCCACAAGCTATTTGAAAAAAAATCCCACAAACACAAAAGACTTAAGAAACAAACTTTTGAATAAACTAATCAGCACAATATTAGTCTTCCAGATATCTAAAAAAATCGGTTTAGAAATATTTTTACAAATGAAATTAATTATAATATGAAATTAAATGAAATTTGAAAAAAAAAATTGATATAAAAAAAAACAAATGGCTTAAAAAACAATGTTTTTACAGTCGCAGAAGCTTTCTGCTTTCGTAGAACAAATTCAAAAGATTTAAGAAACAAACTTTAAAAATTAAGTTAATTATGTCGTTCTGAAGCCTAAAAAAATTAAGTATTGTTTTACTTACATCAATTCTCTTTTAAAACTACCCGTTTGTGTACACACAGACAGTCAGTGAATTAAATAACTAAAGAGAATTGAAGTAAATTTTCGGTGCCCGCTCTTATTTCATTTTTCCTCTCTCTGCCATAAACTCGGAAAATGTGGAAAAATGTTTGTTCAAATATTTTATAATTACTTCAATGTATATTAATATTTGTTACAAGAAAAAATTTTATATAAAAACAAAAGACTTAGGAAACGAACTTTTTTAACAAATCAACCATGAAGCGGGTAAATTACGGCATACGATATCGTTATAAATCTTTATACAAACAAAATTAAAATTTTATGAAAATTTATTCGTTATCGAATACCGTAATTTGCCCCCTAGGGGACGAAGTTCAGCATTCGCTGCCGAACTTAATTTTAGTTTCAATAGAGCTTAAGTGAAATTTTTTTTAAGTTTCATTCTATATCGAATGCTGTAATTGGCCCCCAGAATATTAAAATTTTTCTTCTAAAAACCAAAAAGCTTACAAAAATTATCATATCAATCAAACTGCAAACTTTGTGTAAAATATAGAACAATTTTCTGCTTAAGAAAAATTTTTTTTAAATGTTTACTATTTGTTGCTTTGCTTTATAAAAAGGCTTCTTGAGAGCAATCAACACATTTTGAAAAATGTAAATTATTGATTTTTAATAATAATCTTATGATTACAAGTCATTTGATAGTTTTTATTACAAATATTAACAAGTTTTTTCCAGCTCCACCACCACCATACAGACACTAACTGGCAAATTTCCATTTGATTTTCTTTTTCTCTTACTTACTACGCTACAAAACCATTTAAATATCTGAGCAGACCCCAGCATTAAGGTTAAACTACTATATGTTTAGTATTGGTTTCTTTTTTACATACAATTTGGTTAAGATACCATCATCAACAAGTTGTAAGTTTCCAAAGATGTTTTATCTTTTTTATTAGCAAAATTTCTACATTTCGCTGTTTTGTTTTGTGTGTTGCAAGTTGATTTTCATTTTTAAGAAGACTAGCCTGTGCCTTGAATTTTGTTTTTTTTTTTGTGTAATTCATATTTGAGAACTTTATGGGATTTTCACTTTAAATTTGTTGTGCATTTGAAAGTCTGTTTGTTTCTTCTTCCTTAAACTTTTCTTATAAATATTTCTATGGCTTGATTTAATGTGTTGCTTTGCATTACATTTATTACCAATTGAAATTTGAAATGCGTGAGAATGTGTTCAGCATACAGTTTAGATTTTTTTTTTTCATTATTTTCTTGTTGTACAAATTTTTTGCTGAAATTCGTTTCTTTTTTTTTGGTTTTGGGAAGAGCATAACTAGTTTTTTAAATATTTTATTGGTCTTAGCAAGTGTTGGCATTGTACATGCATGGCTTTTTGTTTAGTACATTTTTTGATTAGTAGAAGGCTCCAAAAAGTATTTGTTTGAAAATGGAAAACTGCGGAAAATTTTTAAGAAAGCAGAGGTTGTTTCGTTTAGTATTATTGTAAAAAAAAAAAAATTAAATGACAATAAAAATAAATATTTTGAAATAAAGTTGAAAGGAAACTGCGGCATTTGATATCAAAAGAAATTTATAAATGCTTGCAATGTTTTTAAATTTCAATAGATATTGGAGACCATATTTAAATTAGGCTATACTTAGTAACTTTAATTTTTAATTTTTACAATATCAAAATAGTTTTACAAAAATTAAAAAAATTTTTTTTTCTCTTTTCTTTCAGGTAAGTTGCCAAATTTCTCAAATAGAAACTTATTAAATGCCTTCCCTCAAGTAAGTTTTATTTATTTAAATTTAAAATATGGATTTTGAGGCTTTTGAATCGGCAAAGAATACCAAAAATTTCTTACATTTTATGTATAGGGCAAGTAAGTGAAATAATTCATTCTAATATCATTTAAGAGAACTTTGTAATCAGAGAATGACAAGGAGCACTCAAAACAAATATACTTAAGTAAATAGTATTAATTTAAGTAATTGTGTATAATCATAGTTGTAGGACCAACAATTCGTACGCTCACATATTTTCTCTCAAGCAACTACTCTCTCTCTCTCGCTCTCTCTCTCACACTCTCTCTCTCCCTCTCTCTTTCTACTTCGTTTATGCGAAAAGATAAAATACGCTACAACTAAAAATAAAAAGGCACATGCGTATCAATCACTCTGTCATACTTATAGTCGGAGTGTGCTTATACTCTGAGTATGGACATTTACTCAGACAAAAAAAATATACTCATGATACTTGGGATATTTATTCATCACTCGCCATCATGTACATACATTTGTGTATATGAAATGGAATGGAAAATGTGTTTTGGCTGTTTGAAAATATGATTTATTGTGTGTGTGAATAAAATAGCCCTGTATATACACAGGTGTAACCGATTAATAGTCAAAGTATTTTTACACTTATGCGTGAGATTATAGCCCATATAGTCTATAAATTTTAGTTGTTGTCGTTTCTGCTGCGTAATTTGACAAATGTGTGTAAACATAGTTGTTGGATGTTTAAAATTAAAGAAATTAATGTGTTTTTGCATATGAGCGTGTTTTTTATGTTTAACTGCACGCATTCATATGTAGTTGTTTGACGGCCAACACTCAAAAAGTACTTAAAACGATATTTTTGTCACGCTCTGTTTGTAATGCATACAAAAAATCTTAACTAATTTTTGAAGTTTGTACCGATAAATCTAACATCGTTACTTCTGAAAACACTAAAAAGGATGATTGATCACTATATTCGCAGCACCATAAATGGTGTTGCATTTTATACGGATGGCTCCAAAACACAAGTAGCTGTAGGTTAGGCAATTCACACTGCGACATTAGGTATTCGTTTTGCAAAGCAACTACCGTATCACTGCAGTAATTACCAGGCAGAAATCCTTGCCATTAAAGAATGATAAGCTTGCAAGAATTGGGACTACCTTACAGGTTCCATTAAGTATGGTTTATGCAGGTGTACTCTTACTGTCGTGCAAACTCAGATTTAGGCGCAAAACTGAGAAAAAAACAAATAGCAGTTGGGTTACAAGAAATTACTGCATAAGCACCAGGCAGTTGTAGACTCTTCTGAACACGAAAAATTCCGTGTTCTTTTTTAGTTTAAGGAAATAGAAGCAAATCTTGGTTTTAGTGTTCGTATTGATCGGAGCCGGCATGCATAAAGGTTACGGTTTGAACACAATGACTATTGTCGCAGTTGTCAATATACTGACCAGAAAAAAACGCAAGACCATTTTCTGTGTCATTGATCTCTCACTTCGCACGCAATAGAATGGCCGCCATGGTAGCTTTTGAGTTCAGGAAAATTTCTGCCGTTTCCAGGGTTGAACTGCATCGTGTAACTAGCTTTATATGGACACCGTCTAAGCAAAGTCTCCGTGCTACCTCAATCAACTAGAAGGGTCTACGTGAGTCCTTAACCTAACCTAATCTTACGTAACACTTTTGTTTGTTTTCATTGTGCAAATTAGTTACAAAAAACAAAAGACTTAAGAAACAAACTTGCATTATGAACTAATAAGAAGAATATTTAAAGAATTATACACGCAAGATTAAATTTTTGAAAAATATGGGAATCAAAACATAAATTTCAACCTCACTTTAAAATTTTGAAGGAATTTTTTTTCATTTTGAATTTTGCCACACAAGCTAAAATATGGTTTTGAAAACAAAAGACTTTGGAAGCAAACTTTTTGTAATTAAACGAAAGAGAATTTGTTTTGCTTTAATCAGACTTTTAGCTCTTCTCTTTACACATCGTTATTGTTAAAAAACAAAAAAGTTAATTATAGAGTGTGTTTTTTTTAAGTCCGATAGAACTTACGAAATGATTAACTGTCAAACGAACTGTCATACTGTGTTCGGAGTTTAATACTTTTGATGCGTAAACTCTGGCAAAACATTATGAAGAGATTGATGCCTGAATACATCCTTATTCCAAATGTCGATATCCCCATCACTTTAACACAATACCAAAAAAAAATTGGGGCTTGTTTAATCGCTCTCGAGAACAATTTTGTGAAAATAGTATAAACCTGAAAACAGGAGACGGTTGTTTTCGACAACGGGTACGTACACAAGTCCTAATTTTTTGGTATTGTGTTAAAGTGACGTCGATGTTGACAACTGGAATAAGGGTGATTTAGATTTACTTTGAAAATCAGTAAAAAATCGCACAACTTATAGACGACTTTGTGTGTACAGCGATAAGGCTCATTTTTAACTTAACGCATTTATTAATAAATTAAATTGCGGAATATTGAGCGAAAAAATATGGATGTCTTCGTCAAGAACAGCCACGCTAACCATATGCCCGAGAGAAGTTTGAAATGTTAGTGCATCGTATTGATCTTTCAAATAATAAAAAGAAATTGTGTTATTTATTACAATTTAAAGTTCTATTGAGCTTAAAAATAACTAATGCTGGTCATAGAAATGTAAGAATCTGATCCTTACAAAATTCTCGTTTAATTCTTAACGATCTAAACTATCTTAATCTGCCGACAACACATGAAAACTTTTGATTATTATTTTCAAATTATGGCTTTTTAATTAAGCACAAGGTGGTGTTACTTAAAAATTAAAATAAATTTTATACTGATTTAAACACACACACACACTCACACATATATGTGTGTATATCATATTTTAATTAAAATATTTATATCTTCTAGTTATATATATACATATGTACATACATATATACATACATACTCGTACATTTTTTTACGTTTTAGTTTTACGGGCGCAACGAATACCCAAATTAGAGGCGTTAAATTTAAGTTTTTTTCTTCACTCATCTTAAGATTTTTGTAATGTTAATAAACTGAAATCAAAGATTTTATGGTTAAGAAATTGAAAATTGTTAAAGTGTTTTTGTTGAAGCTGTTTTGTTTTTGTTGCTCTCTTGTTGAAAATGATATAAAGAAACCACAACAATTGGTAGCAGGTGATGTTAAGTTTATTATTGAAGAAAAAAATTTGTTTTTTTTAATTTTTTTTATTTTTTTTTTTAATTTTTGCCAATGCTGGCGAAGCAACAACACTTACAACTAACTAACTTTAAACAATCCAACCATATTGGCAAATTTGTGCTAATTGCAGCAGTATTGCAAAGTCATAAAATATACACACATGCCTGATGAAAAACTCCAAATAAAACTTACTTACATGCATACGAGTACATACGTTTAATGAAAATTAAAAAAAGAAAAAATATTATATTATATGTGTACAAAAACAATTGCGTTGTGTGTGTTTGCAAACATGAGTTTTGTGGCATACGTGTTATGCACTAATATTGAATTTCACACTAATCCGCTAATGGTCGAATCCGCTTTGAGTATGCGAAATATATAATGGAGACAATGGGCAGTTAGCGGGCAAATTGAGACAAAATTAATTGTTTTTAATGATTCCGAAGGAGTAAGAAGTACAATATTTATTTGGTTTATTCGTATGAGTATCGAACACAAATAAATAAGGAGAGAAAAAATTTATTCGAATAAAAGAATAAAAAACAAAAAATAGTGCAATAGTTGAAAAACAAAAAATCGATTATTCGAATCGGTAAAAAAATACAAAATAATATAAAAGGACTTGATCCCATTATTCAAATGAGTAATGAATAAAAATTTTTTTTTTTCAATTCGAAATTTCAAAATAAACTTTTTTCTATTAGCGAATACATAGTTATATTCGAGTAAAGAAAATTTATTCGAATGTCAAAATAAAATACAAAAAAATACAAATAGTTCTATGGCTTAAAAATAACATACCAGAAGCTTTTATCGATTATTCGAATGAATAATGGATACAACGAAATTAAAAAAAAATGTTAACCGATTATTCGAATGATTAATAAATAAAAAATTTATTTCAACACTGAATAAAAACACAAAACAGTACGTACAGCAAGCAGTTGAGAAATAACTAATAAAAATATTTATTCGCAATAGAATAATGATTGCTTTATAAATATAGAATTTCATTCGCTTAATAGAACGAATACCAAATAAAACAGTTTATTTGAAAATATAAATAATTTTATATGATTAATTTTATTTTCTCATGTTTGTTAAACTGGAGATAGTTCTTATAAAATCAATTACAATTTTATAAAAACGATCTTGAGCTTAAGAAGCACAAAAAAAATTTATTCGATTGTTTGAATAAATAGGTTGTGCTAATCAGTAACGAATACAGATTTTATCCC
Source organism: Nowickia ferox (assembly GCA_936439885.1). Classification (NCBI taxonomy): domain Eukaryota; kingdom Metazoa; phylum Arthropoda; class Insecta; order Diptera; family Tachinidae; genus Nowickia; species Nowickia ferox. The sequence continues at coordinate 17,610,072 of OW387024.1, read as the reverse complement.
ATTATACGAATAAGGACTTTCTTTCGAAAAAAAATTTAGTGGAGATCTAAAATAAGATCCAAAAAAATAGTGCAATATTTAAAAATTAAAAAATTATAAAGTTTTATCGTTTATTCGAACCATTAGCGGATGCAAAATAATAAAAAGGATTAATCCGATTATTCGAATAAAATTATTTTAATAGCGAATAAAAATACAAATTAAAACAACAGTTGAAAAACATGCTTATAAAAGTAATATAAAATTTTATTCGATTATTCGAATGAATAGCATTTTAGTTTGCTTATTAAAGCAAACATAAAATTAATTAATGAATGAATTGCAAATAAATGTTTATTTGAACAATATTGAAAAAACTTTATTCCAACAATATTGAAAAAAAATTTTAGTCGTTGATTCGGTGATCCGAACAAAAAACGAATAAAAATTTTATTTCATTTCATAGCGAATAAAAAATAATTTTTATTTATTCAAATGAATAGCAAATAAAAGAAAGGTTTTAACAAAAGAAAAATTTTATTTGAGTGTTGGAATAATTTAACTCGATTATAGAAACGAAAAACGAATAAAACTTTTTTTTTATCATTTTTCTAAGGGAAGACACTTAATCGGATGGTTAAGGATTAAAAAAATATATACTTTTATTCGAGTGAAAATAAAATAAAAAAGTTTGTTTAAAATAAATAAAAAAAAAATATTCGATAGTTTAAGTAAATAGCTAATAAACAATTTTATTCGATTACACCAACGAAAAACGAATAAAAATTTAATTTCATTTTGCAAATGGAAGGACCTTATTCATTCTGATGAGTAGCGAATAAGAAATTTTAGTCATTTATTCAAATGAATAGTAAATAAAAAAGGTTAGAATAAATTAAAAATTTTATTCGATTAATTGAATAAATAGCGAATAAAAAGTTTTACTCGATTATACAAACAACCAAAAATTAATACAAATTTTATATAATTTTTCAAAGGGAAGAAGGAATGAGTAACGAATAAAATAGTGTATTCGGCTATTCGAATGAGATACGAATAAAAAATGTTATTCGTTTCTACGAATAAATATAAATAAAAAAAGTTTATTTGAACAAATAAAAAAAATTCATTCGAATAAAATATTTTACTGGATTATGCGAACGAAAAACGAATAAAAATTTTATTTCATTGGCCAAATGGAAAGCGAGTAGAAATTGATAGTGCTTGGTTTTGCCAAATAAGAACTTGTAGTTTCCCATTGTGCTGAAGATTAAAAGAAATCATAAAAATAGTCTCACCATCCACATCAATCTCTATTTGTCTGAGAGTACAAATCATCTTTTAGTCACTGCTTAATGGTGGCAAAGCTTTTATGTTTTATGTGTTCGATTTTAATTTTCTTATAGGTATGTATATATTTTTTTTTTTTTATTACAAACAAATCAAATCATCTTTTTTTTTAGCTAGTAATGAAGGCAAATTTTTTCATTAATCTTGTGCAATTTATAAATGAATAAAGCAAACCAAAGCACGTTGCACAAAACTGATTGGTTGAAGTGAAAAGCCAGCACTGCAAATATTAGAAATCTGGTTTTTGTTTAATTTTTTTTTTTTTTTTTTTTTTTGCTAGAAACCATAGAGATGTAGTACAATAAAAAATGTAAAATTAAAAACCACAATTACACTATTAAAAGGCTTTTTTTATTGCAAATATTAAATTAAAAGAAATATTGAAAAATAATTATATAAAAGTAGAATTCTATGAAAAAAATTATATGGAAATCAGAAAGGTTTCAATCAGTGAAAATTAAGTCAATAACAGTTTAGTTAAAATAGCTGAATTCACTATTCGACAAAAAAAAAAGAACTTCCAGGAAATATTGTATAAAGCCGATGAATTCCAATGGTTTTAACATGGACATGTAGTTAAAAAGTTTTTTTTTCTGACTATTTACTGGAAACTTTTTTTATACAACAAAATACACCAATTTTTGTGTTTAGTTTTTATAAAAGAAGATGTTATATTTTGGCTGGAAGCCCAATATTGTTTCAAGACTGATTTCATTGAATTAGTTTATTAGTCCTCTATTTGATTTAAAATACTTTAATAATTTTTATATGAACCGATTGAGACTTCCATCATATTTTTTTTATTAATATACTGAGAGATTGTAAAATATACTTGTACATTCTTCAAATTAAGACTGATTTCATTGGGATAGTTTATTAGTTTTCAGTCTTGTATTCCTCTGTTGACTTGAAAGACTTAATATGAACCGAATGAGAATTCTAGCATACGTGAGTGCAATAGGCTTTTTATTAATATATTGAGAGATTGAAAAATATGCTCTCTTGAATATTTTTTAAGTCATAAATAAGTATTTCCTAAAGAATGACTTACATCTTTTTAAGATGATTGGTTCTAAGATCTCATGATTGAGGCAACTTTTAAAAAATGCTTTAACTGGTAGTTAATTCAGACTTTTGCAAGTATTTCCAACTTTAGTCAAATTACACAAACACTAGAACTTTATGTTTAATTAAGAAAGCCAATAGTAGTTAAAAGCAAATATTTGGACTTAAGAAAAATTTATGATTACGGCTTTCTTTTTATCACCATCTAACCTAATAATACTAAAGAAAAGTTTGATAGCCAATTTAAATTTTCTTATGGCACAAATGTCACTTTTTAATGCTTACAAATACAACTAAACCAACCTCTTTTTAATATATATGTATTTATATATATATATATATATATATATATATATAGAAAAAAACTGGAGGATTTACCATTTTTCTTCTCAGCTCAAACATTGAATAACTGCAAAATGAAAACAAGTCTAAGCAACTAAAAATCAACGCCCCTACCCAGAGAAAAAAACACATTACAACAACACAAAAACCATTTTAAACCGTCAGCTAACTAATAATACACACTCTTTATATTAGAAAAAAAATTGTTTAAATAAAACAAATCATATGAAATATTAGCCAACATGAGAGCACCCATATCAAGTCAAACTAGGCAGGCAGGCAGGCTGCTTTTAGTATTTATTTTTTTTTCATCTGCTTTTCTAAGTGATTTAAACGCTTGTATATATCCAAACAGTTCAGCTAAGCTGACTTTACTAGATATTATTTTTTTTTTATTTCATATCATTTCAAATATAAGAGGCCGTTTCGAAATGAAACTGCAAGTTTATTGGCCAGTCAAAATGAATTTATTTACACTTATACTGTTGCTCATATTGAAATTTAAGTTAAGCTGGTAGCCAAATAAAAAAATATAGAAACATTTTTGTGTTAGAAAATGTTGATTAAAAGTTGTGTGGCAAATGAGGGTATAATTTTTGAAAAAGAAAAACAACGCAAAAATAAAGCATCATCACCTTAAGTTACGTGATGGACGGACGAACGGACTAACTGGTTTGTTTAGTAAACCAATAATCACATTAACTGTTTGCTTTAAAACTACCAGTACTTTGTAATAAAATTAAATTGTAATATCCAGTAATTATAAAAATTCTAGTTTTTCTTGTATAATAAATGTTACTAAAATTTATTTGCATACATATGTACATGCAAACATACAAACATATATGGGTGAAAATGTCACTTAATCAAAAGTTTCAAAAAATGTGAATTAATGGAAATCAATAAACGGATCGGGATAAACAAAGAAAGAGAGAGAAACTTATTGATATTGAAATTAACGCCATATCCTTTCTAATTATATATTCCTTTAAGTAATTTGATACGCTTAAGCGACATAATTTTCGAACTTCATTTTTTGACCAAAATCGATTATTTGCTATCGTAAACAATCGATTTTTATCAAGAAAAAAACCAGGTCCCAAAAATTTGCCGGTTAACCTTTTTTTTGGCGGTTAGGGGTCGATTAAAATATTTCATTTAATTTAAACTTTTTTAACAAAACTTCATTTTGTTTAAAAACGGTTCAAGGAAAAGTTCCTTTTTTTTAATATTTTTAAACTTTTTTTAAATTTATTCAATAGATACTTCTTGTTTTGAAAAGGTGTTTGTTTTGAAAGGGCACTTTTTTTCAAAAAGCACTTTAAAAAATTATTAAATTTAAATATGTGTTTTCTGAAAAAGTACTTTTTTTAATCAAATACTTATTTTGTTACCAATGTATTTTTTTAAGGTACTTTTTTAAAGCCAACTTTTTGAAGTTATTTTCAAAATGTATATTTTGTGTAAAGTTACTAATTTTAAAGATACTTTTTTGTAAAACAGATATTTATAAGGGAAAAAAGTACTTTTTTAAAAAGGAACTTCTTTTAATAGTACTTTTTTTACAGGTAGTTTTTAAAAAAGGTAATTTCCTTAAAGCGTACTTTTTTTGAGTGTACATTTTTTAAAAAGATACTTTTCTCATAAGGCACTTTAAAATTTTTTTATTTTTAAATAAATGTTTTTTAAAAAATGTACTTTTTTTAAGAAGGTGCTTTTTTTAAAAAAGGTACTTATCTTAAGAAGGTGCTTCTTTTTTTAAAAAATATTACTTCTCAAATAAGGTACTTGTTTACAAAATTTAGTTTTTTAAAGAAGGCATTTTTTAAAAAAGGTACTTTTTTTAAAAAGTACTTCTTTTAAATGTATTTTTTTAAAGTTACTTTTTTCATAAGGTTCTTTAAAAATTTTGTATTCTTAAATCGATATTATTTTTGAAGAGGTACTTATCTTAAAAATCACTTCTTTCAAAAGGTACCTTTCTATACAATTTTTATTTTTTAAAAAGGTTTTTTTAAACCCCAATTTTTTAAAAGGCAACTTATTTTTAAAATGTTTTCTTTTAGAAAAGTAACTTTTTATAGGAACTTTTTTTTTAAATGTACTGTTTTTAAAAGATACTTTTTTTAAAATGTACTTTTTTAAAGGTACTTTTTTGAAAAGGTTCTTGTTTAAAAGGTACTTTTTTAAGAAGGTATTTTTATTAAAAAGGTACTTTTATTGAAAATTTACTTTTTTAAAGCACTTTTTTGAAAAGGTACTGTTTTGTAAAGGTATTTTTTAAAAGTAATTTTTCAAAAAGGCACTTTTTTAAGAAGGTACTTTATTAAAAATTACTTTTTCAAAAAGGTACTTTTTCAAAAAGGTACTTTGATAAAAAGTACCTTTTCAAAAAGGTACTTTTTTTAAATGGTACTTTTTTATCGGCCGGATCAATGTATATTTTCAAACAATGCATCATTGATCATGGTGCGTTAAAGATCTCCATTGACCATAAAGCTACCCCCGGCTTCATTTCTTAGGGTATAAGATTCAATGATAACAACAGAGTACAAGCCTTGTGAAATGGTGCAAATTTCTGGATGTAATAGAGACCGTAGAGTGTGTTCTAGAACGGCTAAAAACGAGACGCATTGCTGAACACAATTTTGAGATAAAACATCCTTAATAAGTTGCTCGAATTGTTGACAGATTTTCAAAGTAAATCTCGATAATTTGGTAGTGCATTTTGATCGTAAGCTCGACAGCTCGTGTGACAGTTAACCCTTACGTAAGTTCTAGCAGGCTTAACAAAATTATTTGAATAAAAAATTTAAGGCTAAGGTTAAGGTTATTAAAAAGGTACTCTTGGAAAAGGTACTATTTTTTTCTCTTCAAAACGTATGATTATTTGAAATTTAAGCTACATATGGGCATTTCCACAGAAAAGTACACCTTTTGTCAAGTGCATTGCTTGCTAATGTAGGCTATTCCTTAAAGAAAACCTTATATTTTTAAATATTTTTTTGCATGTTGGTGTAGAGCGTAATCAGCTCTACATTTAGTAACAGATAGGAAAAAATCGAACTGCATTGTTCCGAAATACAAACTTAATTGCTTTTTGATGTAACGTGACAAAAGGTGGACTTTTCTGTGTATGTATTTCAAAAATGTGCCTTTAAAAGTTAAGTTTTAAATAGAGATAGTATGAAATATAATAAAATCTAAGTTTAGTTGTTATCTCACTCTCGGCGTTTTGTTTACAACAAAGTTGTGATTGTTGAGTTAAAACAAAATGTTGATTTTACAATATTCAATCACAATAATGGCTAAGAAAATAACTAACAATAGTAGCCAATTGTGGCCACATAAAAGAGGCTTTTGAAACCTTTAGTCTGCACACAATTTCACATTTACCACACACACACACGCCCAATAAGATTTACGATAACCATTAAACCGAGCGGTTGGCAACTCTTAATAAATAAATTTTATTTTTGTAACAAAATTTCAAACTTATTTTCGTATTTATTAAACAGCAAAAAAAAATTGCAATCTTGCCACAGCCAGCCTCATTTTCTTCTAACAGCCATCACCGTCATCAGCATCAGCTTGAATAGAGCTTATCTGCTAAAGCTGTTAATGATTTGAAATTATTTGTCGCAAATTCATTTTAATTTTTTTTTTATTATTATTTTTTTTTTTTTTTTTGCAAAGCATCCAAATAAATAACAGGTGGCTGGCTGGCTGAAGAAGATGCTATGGCAAATTTTATATTCATATTGTACTCGTACTCTTCACTCCCTCTCTAGTCTGACAAATACATTTTATATTTTGTGACACACACGCCTTAAACTATCAACTTAATAGAAAATGTTTAGTAGGAAAATATGCAAGCTGCCACAACAAACCGCAACAAGATTTTATTTGTTGACAACATAAGCTACAATAGCAGCAGCATCAGCAGCAGCAATAGAAATAATAATAGCAATAGCAATAGCAATAGGAATGAATACCTGCAAAAGCAAATAAAAATGGAAAATTGAAAATATTGCTTATTGTATTGAAAATGGCGTCGTTTAAACACTACAAATTATTTTGCATTTGTATAATTTCATGGCACCAAATCAACACACACACACATACACATCCATATAAAATGTACTTACATACACATATAGAGAGAATAAAACCAGTGCGTTTAGCATTTTTATAATGTGTATGTATGTATGCATGAATGTATGGCCATACATTGATATTAAGCGCAAATGTATGAGTGATTTTATGCTAATGAATCTTTACAATTTATTTTCGCTTTACAGAGTTTGGTTTTTCCTTTTGTTGCGCTAAGATTTGGTTTATTGCAAAAATGTATGAATAAAATTAATTAAAAACAGGTAAACAATTAAAATTGTAAATATAGGAAGCCATTTGATTATATGGATGTATTTTTTGCTCAGTAAGCATTTTTTTTTCTTTTCAAAAACTTGTAATAGTTTTTATGGCATGACAACGCGAATGTCAGCAACTGTTAAGGATTAATGTTAGAAAAGACGCGCACTTTTATGAGCGTTAATTAATTAAGTGCAAATAGTTAAATGCATTAAATTGCTGCGCTAGAAAATATTTGAGGAATATAACTAACGAATATTGAAGATACACTCCCACTAATTTTTTCCTTTGATTATATGATCTTTTACTTATCCGATTGCTGCGAAACTTCGGACACACGTTGGGCTTTCGTAATGACACAATCTCAAAATTCCAAAAAATGGGTCCTGCCACGCCCCTTAAGAACTAATATTACAATCCACGTTGTTTCACTTTAACCATTTTTATAAAACTCGAAACACACCCTGAGCTCTAAAAGAACATGATCGTGCTTTTAAAAAATGGGCGGGGCCACACTTATAATAATTTAATATTCACCCTTATCGGCAATAAAAGGCAAACATTTTTTTCACGTGAAATATTTCCCATGAACAAAAAATGGTGAAAAAAATTTGAAAATAGTATACTGACACAACAACAACGCAAACATTGGCGATCACAATTTTAGGGAAAGGGACCACGTTTCACGTGAACTTTTACTCCCGATAAGGGTGCTTATATTTTACGTGCTTCAATTTAATTGAGTTTTACAAAACTTTGCACACATCCTGAGGTGTGAAAAATAATCAGTTTTGCATTTTAAACAAGTATGCGGGGCCACGCCCATGAAAGGCTAGTAGGTGCTTCCACTTGAAAAATTTTTATAAGACTTGGAACACACCCTAAGCTATAAAAAAGTGGGAGGGGCCACGCCCATTAGAATTTAAATTATATTTCTCGTGCTTCTACTTAATTGCTTTTAATCAAACTTTGCACACATCCTGAGGTCTGAAAAGGGATCAATCTTGCATTGAAAAAAATGGGCGGGTTCACGCCCATGAAAGATTAGTATGAAGTTATACATACATATGTACTTCTAATTATGCGATTCCCCTAAAACTTGACAAACAGTTTCGGCTCTTAGAATGAAATAATTATTGTGCTTGAAAAAGTGGGCGTTGCCACACCTATTAAAACTTAATATTATATTTCATGTCATTTCACTTGACGGATTTTTATGAAACCTTGCACCGACCTTGAGCTCTGAAAGTGACGAGTTGTTGAGTTTATAAAAGTGGTAGGACACTAATGCTTGCAAGAGTTGGGGGCTGACAACTCAACTGAAAACCTAGAATTGGCATTAAAACTTTACAAGTATATGTTAAAAAATATTTAACCGACTTCAAAATAAGCACTAAAAAGTTTAAAATAATTTACATTCAGTTAAATAAAACATTTTTTTATGTTAAACCCGTAATGCTATTCAAAGTCGGTGACAATGACAATGATAGCAAAATGCATAAATAAGTCTTTATGGAATTTCCTTCATCTTTCCCCTCTCGCTAAGAAATGAAGACTTTCAGGAAGAAAACTTTCATCACCCAGACTGGGACTAACGCATTTGAAGTTTTGATTTTTTTTCTTGTGATTAAAGGATTTTATGGCAAGTATTGCGGTAGAACGTTTTAATCCATTATATGCCAATTTAAAAATATTTGTTTGCTCTGAAAAAAAAGCCAATACCAAATTAACATTGTAACTTGTTTGAAGTTTTGAATAATTTTATTGTTAATTAATATTAACACAAGGTATTGAGAATATAAAATTTTTCTTTAAAAAAAAAAATTATGGTAAACTTCAAAACCTTTGTAACACTTTTACCAAAATATTTATTACGTGCGAAAGAAATTTTCTCTTAGTTTATGGTTTAGGAAATAAAAGATTTAAGCATTAACGCTTTGCAGTTCACACTTACTTGCATCCAAATATATTTTACATATTTATTATTTTTGTACTTGAATGGGTAAACTTAATTGCCTTTGAAAAATATCCCAGCAAAAAAAAAATCAGAACTATTTGCAAAAGTTTACCACTTTCATTGCATACCAATCACCACAGGTACTGAATTTAATATTCTAAGGCTGTTGTTTATATAAAAAAATTGTTCTAAGCGCATACCATTCAGTTATTTGGATCACTTCCGTCCTATGACAACCATGTTTTAAATTCATTGATGATTCACCAGAAATAAAACTACTTGGAGCTGAGTTCATCAATGCTGTAACTAATGAATTGTATTGTCATTTTTTGCTGGGATGTATATGTATAAACAACTTGTCCATGTCATTTCACTATAATGCTGACTATTATATATCTCACCTTATTAACCCCTGGCGCATTATTATAAAAATATTCAAATAAACCTCAAGAAAGAACAAGAGATTTCTTCCTTAATTACTGGATAATATAAGTAGATACAACTGACCCGGTTCAAGTTTACCAACCAATAGCGCAAACATTTGAAAAAAGGGTATTGGTAACACAATAAAAAAAGAGACGATTAAAATTTGTATGTTCGAGTAAAATGGCTTTTTAAATGTCTGTGACATCTGACACGCAATAGTTAAGCAAATAAAATGTTTTTGTGTTAAATCTACCACAAACACAACTACTTACCAGAGATGAGGTTGCTGTTGCTATTGCTGCTGCTACTGCTGCTGTTGCCGCTGGTAATAATGTTATAGTAGAACAACGTAATGATGATTTTACAGAAATGAAATACCAGTAGCCAAATGTTGGCTACTGCTAATATTTGTTTAAAGCATCTACATGCAACATTACTTGGATAAATACCAGCAAAAAAAAAGCAAAAACAAAACAAGAGAAACAACGACAACAAACCCAATACTTAAGATTGTAAAGATGCGTGAAATACATATTTGAAACTAACCTAAATAACCAGCAACTACAACAACTAACTAACACTTAAAAAAAAAGATAGCATTTACAACAACATTTAACTATTAAAGCAAAAAATTTAAAATAAAGAACATCAGCTACACAAACTGTATGATGAAAAATAAATATTCCACAGTGGCCATAATGTTATTTGGTTGTTGAAAAAAAATGTTTTGTTCCGTTTTTTTTTCTTTTCTTTTCTCAAAACTGTGTTTAGTCAACATTTAAGCAGAAGAAAAATATGTATAAAGATTGACCCTTTTTGACCATAAAGCAATGACAATGATAAAGTATAACTTGTAATTTACACGGTTTGCCAAAAACTATCACTTAACGATTACTTACACTTACTTGCTCACTTACTTACTTACTTGCCACTATAGATTTAGCGCGCACATACAATAGTGCTTAGATTTACAACATTTAAAAGATGTACGGCAAAGTTAAAAAAAATATAATTTAATAGAATAAATACCAGAAATATGGTACGAAAAAAATACTACTACAGTAGGCAAAGAAGTCAGTTAAAAAAAAATAACTATTAAATGAAATATTGCAGGAACTTCTTGGGTTGGCAAAACAGAGACGCAGCCTTTAACAGTGAACTTCTTCAAGAATCACCTACCAGGCCTTTTATTTTATTTGTTAAGTGTTAGATTTAGTGGTGTCATATTTTACGGAGCTTTAAAGCTTTTAAACTTTATATTAAGTTTATAAAATCTATTTATGCTGTACGTAGAATAAAGTTGTAGCAAGGCCACGCACGACTCTTTACTATCTTATATATAAATGTTTTAAATTTCTTTTTGTACGTTTGACTGTTCGTCAACAGAATAATCTTAATACAATAATAATAAATGTAGAATATTTTAACTCGTTTAATCCTCGTTTAAGCATACACACGGAAAAATTTCACATTAAAATCGATGTAAACAAGGGGGTCTACTCTATATATAAATTCGAAAGCATTTCCTTTCCTTTCGAATTACACAGTAAGACTCAAGGCTAATTTAACATCATATGTTTTTTTTTTTTTTTTTTTTTTTTTTTTAAACAAACACAACCCCGCAAAGCGATTAGCTTGTCTGCAGAAAACACCCAGGGTCTATGGCGGGAATCGAACCCACGACCTCTGGACTGAGAGGTTAGCATCGCTACCACTCAGCCACAGGGGCATGTTACTTCAACATGATCTACAGTAATCTTCAAGGAAATTGTTTCCTTTTTGAAATAACTTGATTTCAGGTTGATTTAACATTCCAGCACTGTTAAAGCAAAATGAAGAATCAAAGTTATTTCAAGTTGGAGCAACGTAAATTCGATACTGAAACAACATGAAGAACCATATTGAAATAAAGTTATTTCAACAAAACAACAACACGCATTTAATTTAATGTAGTCATTGTATTTTATTAATTATTTAACTTGAATTTTTTTTTAAAGAAAAGTAACACTCAGGCAATGAATGCCTACTACTACTAATAGGTGTTACCTTCTTTAGGAATAGGATTGTGATAGAGAAGACATATGGTGAAGGAAGAGATAGAAGAAAGCTTCATTTTTTTACAACTCTGTGTTTTTGCACGTTTTTTTTTTAATAATGCAAAGTTGCGGCGCTTCTGGTGTCAATGAGACGCATTAAAATTTTTTAAGCTGTGCTTAGTAGCCATTTTATTGATTTAGTGTAGTTTTATAGATCTTGTATCTATTCAGGCTTTCGAGGTCATTCAATTTCTTTAAAATGTAAATAAAAGACGTTTTTTATTTTATTTTTAATGTATATGACGTTTCGTTGGGATTTTCCAACATCTTCAGGGATATTTGTTTATATTTCAGTCTGGTAACATTGGCAATATTGACATTATTGATGTTTTTACTTCGCCGATGATTAAGATTAAGATTAATATCCGCTGAAGCCGGTGTAGTTCAGTGACTAGTGACTATGCCTTCATCCCTTGGACTTTCCTACACCAACTGATATAATGGGTTTCTAATGCATTTAATGACTGACTAGTGTTATTTAATGACTGTCGGATACCGGGCTCGAACCCAGGACCTTTGGTTTTGTAGTCAACGTGCTAGCTACTTCAGCCAACGCCACCCTCGATTATGTATTGGCACAGGCATCAAGAACATGTTTATGTGTTGGCTTCCCCGGCTAAGATTTGAATTGAATTGAATTCTTTAATGGTTAAAATTAAGTCGCTTCTTCCTTTTTTTAATACAAAATGAAAACAAGCGAAAAATTTCACTGAGAAAGCATGTGATTAAAAACAAGACACTTTTCATGTGTAACAATCTTGAAGAAAATTTCCCATTCGGCAGAAAAATAATTTGGTTGCTAAATGTTTAAATTTCTGACCAAGTCTACGAAAAACCAAAGCATTTTTATTGAAAAAAAAAATAATTCGATTTGAGTAAATCGGGGACTTAGTGTATGTATTTGAAAAAAGAAAAAAACTTGTTTTTTTATTTTATTATAAACTTTTACGAATTTTGTTGTTAAGTCTTAGTTTAGTTTTCAGTTAAAATATTATTTTATTTTTTTAATTAAATAATTGAATACAAAATAAATAATTCTGCCAAAAAAAGAACCGACTTCAATGCCAAGATCTGATGGAATATTTTCGAACAAAAAATTTATGGCACCAAACTGCAAGTAAATTTTTTCAAACAAAAAAATTTTTTTTTGAAAATCTGTTGGTTAAGAAGAAGTACGTGAAATATAAAAATAAATATTAATGGGCGTGATTCCGCCCATTTTTTTTAATGCAAGATTGTGACTATCTTAGAGCTCAAGGTGTGTGGTAAGTTTCGTGAAAATTGGTTAAGTAGCAGCACTTGAAATAAAATAATACATTTTAATGGGCGTAGCTCCGCCCATTTGTTCAACTTTAAAATTATGTTATTACAAGAACCAATACTGTTTGCTAGGATTCGCAGTAGAATATCATAAAATCAAATTAAAAAAATTCTACTTTTTTGCAATGGCATGAATTGGAAGCTATACTATCTCAGACAAAAAGAGAGTTTTTGCAACCGCTCTAAAATGTACCGAGTTAACAATGTCAAAAAAAAATGCAGACGAATTGATAATCTCCACCTTTTCCTGAAGTCGGTTAATAAATAATTTTTTTCTGTGTAGAAGCCATTTAAGGGTACTTGTTGCCACCTTTGTCGAAAGGGTTAAACAATACCCGCAAGGAAAAAAATTACACAAGAATGTTCTTCACTGGAGTTTGCAAAGCAATTTATTTCTTGACCAAAATAAATGATCATTTTTTTTTAATAAAATTTTTAATAATTTACAACTTTTTTTTTTGTTGATAGTTTCATTTGTTGTTACGCCCCTGTTTGACTCCTCTTCGTCGTCCATAGGAACCACCCATTAGCAAAAAAGTTAAGCCCAGCATTTATGGTGTGTAAGATTAACAACAATAATAACAAAGTATCATTGTATATTGTTGTTAATGCTATTAACTAGCATACAAACATATGATGTTTGTTAAGGTGTAGTATGTTGTTGTTATTATTGCAATTTTTTTTCTGCAAAACAAAAATTGCTCAAACGATCGTATACATTACACGGTGGTGGTCCAACGATTATCATGAATTGATCTGTAAAATGTCAAAGCTACGTAAGCAGTGGAAAAAAACTATATATTTTCTTAACAGTAGTCCAAAAGTAACTATATGAGCATAATAAAAGAACAAAAGTTTATATGCGTTTACGTTTCTTTTTTCTATTTACTTTTTACTCTCCCAAGCAGTGAAGCAGGCCAGCAACAGCCAGCCAGCCAGCCAGCAATTGAATTGCAAAGCAACAGTTTAAGCAAATACACACAACGACACACACACACACACTTACACATGACTATAACCATTCGCAAGTATGAATCTTTTGATCATTCTTAATGCATTTTAACCTCAAATTCAATAGTCTTGCATGTGTGTGGCAATTGTTTACTTTGAACCACCATCAGCATCAGCATCATTATGATCATACTTCTAGTACTACAAAGAATTTTTTTTATTTTTAGCATTTTTCACAGTTTTCCCATGTCCTCCGCACGCTAAATAAGAAGAGAGAAAAAAGTGAGACACACATGGTGACTTTATATGTTTGAAAAACATTTTTGCCAGATAACAAAAATGTTGGCAGCAATATTGACATTATGAGTGACAGTCGATTATTTATTATGTTGGTCAGTGCATGTACGAACACATGCAATTAATATGTGTGCAAATACAAATACTTACACATGTACTTACACCCAAACTTATTTTATTCAAGGAAAAAAAATTTAAAAAAAAATAAAAAATAAAGTAGATACTTCTTTCAAAGAAAAGAATTATAATGTACCATAAAGCTAAAATATTTATTTCCAAAAAAATTTTATTAATAAAAAAGCTTTGTAGAGTGTAATAAACAAAAGGGCTTTAATACTCCTCTCAAATGGTTGAAATTTGTTGAAAGTTATATTATTATAATAGCATATTTTTCACTCAACAAGTAGTTATATAAGTTAAAATAAAAATGCTCCTCTTAAAAAAGTACATTTCATGCAAAGTACCTTTTATAAAAAGTAATAATAAAAATAGTCCCTATTGGCAAAAGTACCTATTAAAAAGTACCTCTTACAAAAAGTGCCTTCTACAAGAAGTACCTTTTACAAAAAGTATATACGTATAAAAATAATCCCTATTAGCAAAAGTACCTTTTAAAAAGATCCTCTTATAATTAGTTGCTTCTAAAACAAATATATTTTATAAAAAGTACCTATTAAAAATAGTCCCTATTACCAAAAGTACCTATAAAAAGTACCTCGTTTAAAAAGTACCTTCTACAAAAAGTATCTTTTACAAAAAGTAGCTATGAAAATAGTCCCTATTAGCAAAAGTACCTATTAAAAAATTACCTATTAAAAAAGTACCTCTTATAAAAAGTAACTTCTAAAATAATGCATTTTATAAAAAGTACCTATAAAATAGTCCCTATTAGCAAACTAACTATAAAAAAGTACCTCATTTAAGAAGTACCTTCTACAAAAAGTTCCTTTTACAAAAAGTATCTATAAAATAATCGCTATTAGCAAAAGAATCTATTAAAAAAAGTACCTTCTACAAAAGGTACCATTTACAACCACAACTATTTACAAAAAAGCTTTTAAAAAAATATTTTTTCTAAAAAGTACTTCTAGGAAAACTATCAATTACAAAAAGTACCTTTTATAAAAAAAGTACCTTTTCCAAAAACAACCATTTTTAATATTTATATAAAAATTGCCCTTAGCAAAAAAAAAAGTAAATTTTTTACCGGTTGCAAAAAACAACACCTTCTCCAAAAAGTATCTTTTAAAAAAGTTAAATTTTACCAAAACTATGTTTTCTTAAAAAACCCTTTTTGAAAGGTATGTAAAAATGAATAACTCTTATACCTTTTTGTACGTCTTACAAAAAGTACCTTTTAAAAAGAGAATATTTTTCAAAAAGTATCCTGTATAAAAACTATCTTTTATAAAAGGTACCTCTTATAAAAATTACGTTTAATAAAAAGTACATTTTGTAAAAAGAGTATTATTTAAAAAGTGACTTTTACAAAAAGTACTTTTTTTCAAAAGTACTTTTATAAAAAATATCTGAAAAAGTACCTGTCATAAAATTTACCTTTTGTATCATAAACCTTTTGTAGAAAGAACTTAGTAAAAAATAGTACATTTTATAAAGTTTTTTTTTATAAAAATTGTTTTTTAAAAATTTTCTTGTGCAAAAAGTACCTTTTATGAAAAGTTCTTTTTCTTAAATATATCTTTTATAAAAATTACTTTATCTAAAAAGTACCTTTTATAAAAATTACTTTATCTAAAAAGTACCTTTTATAAAAAGTACTTTATCTAAAAAATACCTTTTATAAAAAGTACTTTATATAAAAAGTACTTTTTATTAAAAGTACTTTATCTAAAAAGTACCATTTATAAAAAGTACTTCATCTAAAAAGTACCTTTTATAAAAAATACTATATCTAAAAAGTAACTTTTATAAAATGTGAGTTATATAAGAAGTACTTTTCATCGAAAGTACTTTATTTAAAAAGTACCTTTTACAAAAAGTACTTTATTTAAAAATTAACTTTTATAAAAACATCCTTTTTAAAAAGTAGTTTTTGCAAAAAGTATCTTTTACCAAAAAAAAAATTAATGGAATAGAAAGTACTTTTTATAAAAATTATTATTTACAGCGGGTACATTTTATAAAAAGTTCTTTGTCTTAAAAGTACCCTTTTGCAAAAGGTACCTTTTGCGAACAGTATGTTTTATAGAAAATACTTTTTACAAAAAGTTCCTTAAACAAAAAGTACCTTTCATAAAAAAGTACTTTTTACAAAAAGTATGAAAAGGTTTTTTTTTAACTTTACGTGAAAATTACTTCTTGGAACAGCATTTATATTGTTATTATAATTAGTTTAATATTTGTCTTATGCTTCTTCATTAAAAAATACATTAACCTATTTTTTTCTTTTCTCTTTCAGGTAAGTGCTTGAATTGTAAGAAAAAATATATATTACCGCACAAGTAAGTTTCACTTACATTTATTATTTTGAAATATGTTTTTCGTTTAAAAATGTTTTCTGCATAAATATCATATTTTGATATTAACAATTTCTCTTTGGCCTTGTATTTTTATTTAATGACTTTTTTTTTATCAAGCTTGGTGTCTTTTTTTTATAAAATCAATAAAATTAATTAGATTTTATAAAAAGAAAGTCTTAAAACTTAATAAAATGGTTATTAAGTAAAAAAAATAACTTATATTATTTAATTTCCAAATTTTGTACAAAAATTATAATAAAAATTTATTGAACTCGTGCTTTTGATAGACCTTCTTAACATTAATTTGAAGTTCATAGAATTCAATTGTGATCTGTTCATTTTCTCAAGAAACAACAAACTTCCTGGTTCTTATTGTTAATGCCTTCTTCGTCAAGCATGAAATAAAAGAAAAAATTTCAAATTAAATTTTCACTCACTCAGTCAACACAAAATATCTCCCCAGACTCTTTGAATACAAGAATATTGATTTTATTTTTCTTCATAATTATTATATTTATTGTCTTTAACTTATTTACCATATTCCGTGAAATTCTGGCTATTGCACTAATACACTTTTGTGCTATGGCATCAAAAGTTTTGTGCCATGATAAGCATAAACTTGAACTAATTTACATAAAAGCATCACTAAAAAGGTTGTCAATAAACTGAAATGCTCGCAGAGTGACAACAACACCAATCTGAGGTTCTTCTAATCAAGCAGAACCGAATGAACGACCAAATAACTGACTAACTGACTAACTGACTGACTAGCTGGCTGGCCAACTGTGTGAATATGAAATTTCCAATGTCTTCGAATAGCTTCCAAGGAGACTTGGTGGCAACGTTTAAACATTTTGCACCAACAGGTGATGTGATGAGTAACGTAGGAAAACACTTGGGCCAAAGTACTTGAAGATTTTAGCCAACCATCAGCCAGCAACAACTCAAACAACTTGACATGTTTTGTAAAGGTAGAGAAATTTATATTTATTCTTTTTCTTCACCACTTTACTTACATTTCCATCAACTGCTAGATTTTGAGAACTATTTCAAAACAAACTTTTAAAGTAGCTACTTCAGTAGCTGCTTCACAATATGGCTAAAAGGCAAATGAAGGCCCAGACAAACTAAGGCCGACATTAAGCACGAAGTTGTATCTGACTAAATATTGTTTACTCTAAAAGTCTTGCTTGAAACATTTAAAATCTCTTGGTGGCTCTGGTGATGAAGAAAAATGTGGTGAAATAAATTCAGTTTTTTTTTCTTACGGAAAAAATAACCAAGTACAATAAGAGAAAATACGAGGGATGTTGGGGCATTTTGCATTAGAATATGACAATAGGCTAGGAAACTCTAAGTTCACCCCTCTTTAGAGCAAATAAAAGCGTTAAACTATAAAAATATAAAGGAAATCAACCTAAAGTTTTTAGTTGTGCATGGTTAAAAATAGCGTTAAATAATGCCAAAATGTGAGGCCATCAACATTTTCATGGGTAAGGACAACAAAAAGCTTTGTTTTTTTTTTTTTTTTTTTTTTTGTTGTTTGTTGCTTATGCTGTTGCTGCTGGCAGCAGCAGGCAGGCAATAGCAGCAACAATTGTAATAACATTTTGCTACGACATTGTGCTCATAAAATCACGAATTGATGGAGTGTCTAAAACGATCAGCAAATCATTTACATCTTCAACAACAAAACAAAACTTTTACACCAAAACATACATACAAAATATACTTACTGATGACTAGCATACATACAAACATATATGTATGCACAGAAGACATTTAGTCTAGTCTAGGTCGCAAAGAAGATACGATTAGGTAGCCAGCCAGGCAAGCAGGCAGGCAGGCAGGCAGCCAGACGGACTGACAATAGAACTTGCTAGAGGCTTAGTTGTTGCTTACTATAAAGAAAAACTGCAGCAGCATTTTGTTCAAAACTAAACTTTTACTACCACTGTTTAGTTATTTCTCTACTTACTCCAAGAAGCTTCCTTTATTCCCAAAGAAAAACAACACAAAAGTTAAGGGAAAGACAACAATTATTTAGAAAAAAAAAACTTTTCAGCATACGAAACTTTTTTGCATAACGAATGACGGGAAAAAGGGTCTCAACAAAAATCAATTCACACTCGTTTAAATTTAAAAGGCACAGCCAGTCATCATGAGACAAGGAGGAGGAGCAGGGAATAGGCGAAACTTAAGGATCCTTACAAAGAACCACTTTCCGTCAAAAAACTAAAAATAAATGAATAAAAAATGGAATAATTTTCAAATTTTTTGGGAATAAAAATATTTTCGTAAAATTTTGCATTAAAATATTTCAATCAAGACTTACATTTTAATTCTTTGCTTTTTTTTTTGAACAAAAACATTTCTGAAAAACTTTTCTTCAAATTTTGTTTTAAAAAATTAAAATCTACACCTTCTTAAATTTTTAATTCTTTTTTTTTCTTTTTTAATCAAAAACATTTTTGAAAAACTTTTCTTAAATTTTTTTTTTTTTTTTTATTAAAATCTACACCTTGTTAAATTTTTAATATTTTTTTTTAACAAAAACACTTTTGAAAAACTTCTCTTCAAATTTTGGTTTAAAAAATTAAAATCTACAACTTCTTAAATTTTTAATTCTTTTTATTTAAAAAAAAACATTTTTGAAAATCTTTTCTTCAAATTTTGTTTTAAAAAATTTAAATCTGCTATACCTTCTTAAAACTTATCTCAACAAGACTTTTTGTTTGCTTTAGTTATATTTTAATACAAAATGTTTTATCGAAAAATTATGTAGGTACTAATGCTAAGTACACGTCTGGCATTTCTTGTGTTGTCATTTTGTGGTGTCACAAAATTATGCTTTTTATATGGAAAGCAATGCCACCCCACGAAAAATATCGAAAATGATAAACGTTGCCACTAGTACACACTATTGCGATGTCATAAAATCCGATAGTGTTTACTCGCCATAAGTTTAGAACGAATTCTAACTACAAACAAGTTATGTCCGAAAAAAACTTTAAAAAAAAATTCGTCCCAAAAATTTTGCAAAAAAAAAATTTCACACGAAAAATTTTTTTCATCGGAAAAAATTTTGGCCTGACAATCAAAAAAAAGTTTCTTAAAAAAATGTTAAACCAAAACTTTTTGCCAAAAACTGTTCTCTCAACAAATTTTTAATCCCTCATTTTGCTATCGAAAAATTTTCGACAAAAATATCGCTCAAAAGACTAGTATAAAAGAATTTTTCCAAAAAAAAAAATTTCATCCAAATATATTTTCCTAAAAACTTTCTCTCAAAGAGTTTTCATATAAAAAAGCTTTTCTTCCAAAAATGTGTTGCATAAAATTTTTTTACAAAATTTTCGCTTAAAAATTTTTCGGTACTAAAAATGTCAGCCGAATTCCCTAAAATAATTTTATTAAAAAAAAAATAATTTCCTTAAAGCTTTTTCTCAAACATCTTGCGGTTTAGAAAAAATTCTCTCAAAAATATTTCGTGTCACAAAATTTTGTCAAAAATTTTTCGCTAAAAAAATTTTTCAAACATACGGGGTGTGTATCGCGAATTTTGAATTTTCGCTGGTTACGTATATTCGTACATAACTATAACTTTTTGATGAAAAATCTTTTAAACAAAATATATTGCTGTTAAAAATAAATTTTAAAAAAATGTTGCCTAAAATTTTTACTCGAAAAATATTTTTATCCGCAAAATTGTTGCTCAACAAATGTTTTGACAAACGTTTCACCCAAAATATTTTCAAACAAAAACTTTTCACTCAAAATATTTTTAAAACTTTGTCATCCAAGATAATATTTTTTATAATCATCCCTACGAACATTTCAAACGAAAAGTGTAGAGTGTAAAATTTTAAACCAAAGCATTACATTGGAATTCCACTTGACTGTTGCACCAAACAGCAGCATCTCTCTCGCCACTTCACATCTTAGTGTCTTTTAATTTTGCATGTTAGCAGTATTATATTTTTTTTCTCTTCATTTTATTTCACTAAGTTTTTGTTTGCACTTCGTCTCTTGAAGCAAATCCTCGAAGTTCTCAACGGTTTTGTGCAAAAAAAAAAAAATATATATATAAAAACAATTTATGTAGGGTTAGAGGGCGCATTTGGCTGTTTACTTATTTTAATATGGTTGCTGTTGTTATTATTGTGGCTGGTACATTTAGATAAGCCATAGAGCATGGCGAAATGATTTACATTTCTTTAACATTCAACACTTTTTTTGTCTGTTTGAAAAAAAACTAAATAAATTTTTACTACTTATTTTCTGCTTTAAGTAATTTATATTTAAAGCCAACTTAAAGTTTATGGTGCAAGTTTTAATTTTTCTTTTCACTCTTTTTGCTTTTGTTCAGAGTGTAAAGAAGAAGTTGTAGTGTGAACAAAAAATTGTAATTAAATTTAATGTTTTTTCAATATACAGGAAAAATAAAATTGAAGAGAAAATTGTTTTATGTTGAGCAAAATTGATTTTATTTTATTTTTTTGGTTAAAGGACTGGCAGAAATATAAAATAAAAAGGGTTTAAGGTGATATTGTTCTTTAAAAGCATATGCTAAGGTTTTCACATGAAGAAGAATAGATAGATATTGGCTTATTGATTATTTGTGGGAAAAGATGGAAGAATTTGTGCAAAGAGATTATTATATAATATTATCCCTGCAGAAAAATTGGTGACAATTGATCCAAACGTACTCGTTCTATGACTTGCGAGTGTTATCAAAAGTACGGAGTAGTACGTGGTGAAAAAAACACAAATCTTGTAAATGGTTACATATTAACTATTTTAGTGATGTATTATCGTCTTGATCGTGAGCCAAGTTAATTGGGACTCAGTCTAGTATTGTAGTAAACGGCACTGAACATGTTCGATGTGGTTGAATACAGGCCCTATCAAATACTGTAAATATATATAATGTTAATTGCTTCCTCCAATGGCACTCTGGAACCAGTCCCGCAACTATACTTAGATATTAACTTAAGCTTAAGTGGTATTTATACTTTTGAAATATGAGTGGCCCTGTGATCGAGTGGGTAGTGTGACAGTGATGACAGTCTTGTCATGCACGAGATTGTTGGTTAGAATCTCAAAAAACTTTCAGATTAAAAATAAAATGTGTTCATTCTTACAGTTAAATGTCGGAATGACATTTATATAGGGTCCGCCAGATAACCTTTTTTTAAACAGGGCGCAAAACATCGAGTGTAGCTTCGGCTGTGTGGCACGTAGCGCCGTCCTGTTGAAACCAAATGTTTCCAGTATCCTCCTCTTCAATTTTTGTGAACAAAAATTCGTTCAACATGGCCCGATAACGATCGCCATTGACTGTAACGGCCACTCCTTGCTCATTTTCGAAAAAAAATGGCCCAATGGCTCTGGACCAAAATCCGCACCAAACAGTGACTCGTTTTGGGTGCGTCGGCTTTTCAATGTATGCGTGCGGGTTTTCTGTGCCCCAAATGCGATAATTTTGTTTATTTACATACCCGCCAAGATCATCTGAAAAGATGATTTTTTTTGGCAAAACCGGCATCTTCTGTAAGTCGATCGCAGGCCCACTTAGCGAAGCGAAAACACAACATATTCGTTCAGCGGAAGGATAAAACTAATTATCTGTCAAATCAGACATGAGCTAAGTGTTACCATTCACAAAATAAGCACTAGTTGAAAAAAAACGTTAGATGGCGGACCCTTTATATAATTTATATTATTCTACACCGAATAGGTCCCTATGGGATAGTTCAGTGACAAGTCACAAGGTCCATACAAAGTATGAATTAACCCCATCCTAGGCCATGCCCATGTAAAAGTCACTGGTCCGCTTCATAGGAAGTGTTAGAACTCGAACTGGTCCCTATCAATTTGAGGACAGGTCACGTGGCTAGTCTTGTGTCAGTTCGATTTGCTGCAGGGATATAATGGAATTTGTTTGTTGACAACATCGCAATTCTAAAACATTTCCGTTTGATATGATTTGAGTTCTAAAGCTTATGATGAATCACTTTAAAATGCTGACAGAGATATGTTTGATTAAGGTTTATTATTTCTTTAGGCTGTGATAGATGCTCGTTGAATGAAATGTCAATATATTGTGCAGCAATTTACATTTCCACTTGTAGTAGGCGTCATTCTCTAAACGTCCTTACCAAAGGAACGTGCTGCTCGTTTGCAAAAGCTCTCGGATCCAATGACTTTTGTAATTGTTTCTATATTTATGATTTGATCTGGCTAAAGTTCGCATCGCTTTGTAAGCCAAATTACATACTCGTATAATGATAATTATTAATGAAAAAATAACATTAAAGTTAATTGTAGATATTCTGACAAACACGTAGTAGAACGGAACAACTAGCTATTTTCGAAGGCTACTACACCTTTTTCATCATCAGGGTTCTAACATGTGCATAATTAGTAAAGAACAAACGACAATGGCAAGACTGTTGTAAATTTAGAGATAATAAAATTGAGCTTTCATTACATAAAAAAGCTTTCAGCAAATTGTAATACGATGAATCAAAACAATTCACATATTCCATTTGCAATATAAAGCAGAAATCTACATCAACTGACACCACACACAGTGAACCAAACACAGAGAACGCTGATGATGAAGGTGTAGTGGCCTACGAAAACAGCTAGTTGTTCGTTCTATTACATAATTGTTTTTTTTTTAATTACTCTTGGTCATTTTATTGAATTATTTTAATAGTTTTTAGAATTTTGCTTAAATCAATTGGCGCTCTTCAAATTTTTATATCATAATTTAATTAGATTTTAATCTTATTACTTTAAATAATCTATAGCAAAAATTTTATCTTAAGAATTCTTTTTAATTTATTAACGGCCATAAATAACAAGTTTAATAGCTTTCCCACTAATATGAGTCCTTAAAAGTGCCATTAAAAAGTGGCGCCTTTGGCAGACAGTTAGATAAAAAGAACCACCCAAATTTTTTTCGATTACACTAACTGCAAATGTGAACATAAACCTCTTAATTGTAGGATGGTTTCTTTCTAAGAAACTTTAATAAAGAAAGGCAAATTTTTATGCTATAAAATTTATAGCGAAAATTTATGCCACATATTTAGTTTTTTTTTTCTTAAGATTAAACTGGCGCCAGTTTGTTTTAATTTTATTTATTTTTTTTTTGGTTTAAATAGTTTAAAGGCTTTAATAATTCCTTTTTGCTATTTTTTTATTGCTGTTAAAAATTGTTTAAAAAAAAAGAACATCTTACATTCAGCTTGCTTTCTGTGTAACTGCCATCACAACATTTATGAAAAAAGCTTTTACTTTTTTTTAAAGCTTTTCGCTTTGTTTTTAAGGCAGAGTCTTTTTTGTATTAACTTTTTTTGTTGCTTGCACTTTTTTTAATTTAAGCCATAAAATCACTTCTAATGCAATTGTACCCGTATATTTTATAGGCCTCCTTGTTGAGTATGTGTGTGTGTGTGTGTGTGTGTGTGTGTGTGTTAACGTTCTGGTTTTTTAATGCCCCGTTTTGGTTGATATCAATTTGCCATTAAAATTGAATGTCTTTTAAAGCTAATTGTTGGTCTCTTTCACTGAAATGATTAACAGTTTTTTATGTTTAATACTGAAATTTATGCTTTTTAACATTAAATTTCTTCTTAACAAGCTTAAAATATATAACCATAATAAAATGAAAATTTATTTTGTTTTGCAACGAGTTTTAATAAATATTTGGAGAAGCATATAAGCACATTTATATTTAATCATTAATTTCATTGGCTTTTAAATTTAATTCAATTAACTTAATTTGATTTCAAACTTTGCGAACCTTTAACAAACGTTGGCTATAAAATTTAACGATTTATAAAGTGGGCAATACCACGCCCATAACAATTTACTATTAGTTTTAAACTGCTTTAAACCAAATAACTCCAATGAAACTCTACATCTTTTTATCTCTGGTTTTAGGCTCGACAGTTTTTCTTGCTCGTGTTTTGATTTTATAATGAGAAAGAACTCTCAACTCTCATACAAAATCAATAGTTGAGCAACTAAAACTGCCGAGTCTAACACCAGAGTATCATTCTATTTATAACCGATGATTATGAAACTCTAGCGACGATGTAGTCAAGGAATTTATAGATGAAGAATAAATAAAGTTTTTTGTTGAATGATAAATAAAATATTAAAAAAGAAATCTTTTCTATATTCTTATGGGTTTCATGGGCTGGGAGTGTGGGATTTTTTATCTTTTTTTTCTTCTAAAAAGTGAATTTATCAAACCAAATACACTTGGATAGAAAAAATGTAATGCGAAAAAATCGTGGGGGTGGTTCATTTTGATAAAATTCCATCTTAATTAATAAAGTGCTCTAGAACTATTCTACTACTATAGTTTTTGCAGAAAAGTGTATAAAGCCATCGCTTTGAATTGCGCTGAGTTCAAAAACCATAGAAGGAAATCCTTTCGGGGTGGAACTTGGAGGAACTTAGTCAGTGGCTTTTTACTGCAGCCCAGCAGCACTGGTGTTTAATTGAAAATGACGTGTCATCACGTTAAATAAAAAAATTAACCCTTAAAGGTACTTTAAGTTTTGACTGATGTCTAGTGCTCTGTTCACAGGCTTATAGTAGAATTTTATGGGAAATATCCTAAATATTAAAAAAATTCGTTACTTATTTCATTCATATTATACTTTTCATAAGAAAAGTGTGCTGTGATGACACAGTCAACTCTTCCGTAAGAGAAGTCTGCTGTGATGACATAATCTACTTTTTTTTAAGAAAAGTATGATGTGATCTCTCTCCTCTATTTGTTAAGAAAAGTGTGCTGTGTGATACAGCCGAATTTTCTATCAAAAAAAGTTTGCTGTGAGACAGTCGGCTTTTCTATAAGAAACATGTTCTGTCAAGCAGTCGACATTTCAATTTCTGCAAATGACTTTTCCATATGAAAAGTGTGCTGTGATAACATAGTCGACTTTTCTATAAAAAAAATGTACTCTGATGGCTGAGTCGACTATTCTATAAGAAAAGTGTGCTGTGATGATGCGCACGACTTTTCTATAAGAAAAGTGTGCTATGATGATTCGCACGACTTTTCTCCAACAAAAGTGTGCTGTGATAATACACATGACTTTTCTCCAAGAAAAGTGTGTTCTGATATGACTTTTCTATAAGAAAATAACAAAAATGCCAATATCAGAGTTAAAAAATTCCAAACACATGTTATAACTAAAATTCAAGTATATTTAATTTTTTTCTATGTTTGACAATGTTTTCTATGTTAGACAATATTTTCTGCGTTTGACAAAGTATATTTAAAGGATTTTGAATTATTTCTGGTATTTAAGTCAAAGTCAAAAAGCCTTTTAGTGGAACATTAAAATTTCACAAAAATTTTCTGAATTTAATTTATAACTAAAATGCATTTAGGCTTTGCTGTATCAAGAGTTTCATGGTAGAATTTTAGGGCGAATATTTTCGTTGAACATTTTAAACCGTCATTTTGCCGCTACCTTTTCACTCCGTTTTTCGAAATGGACTAAACATACCCATATGCACAATGTTCCACAGAAAATTTTGTAATTTTCCTCGCAAGAGTTTAGATAAAAGTACTTAACACTTCTTCAACTGAACCTTGATATTTGTTCAGAAGTAAACTTTTAAAACTCCCTTACTGCAACAGAGGCATAACTCAAAAAGCTAATTTTGCAGAAAATAAGTTTAAAGTTTTCAATTTATAATACAACTAAATGGAGATATAAAAATATTTTCTATTCTCAAGAACCGCATGTACAAGCATTTTTTATATAAAATTTTTATACAAAGTTAAGTTTGATATTTTTTTTTCATTGTTACCTCGAAAAACGTATTTTTTGAGATACGACTATGTTGCAGTAAAAGAGAAATATATATACAAATGTATGTGTGCTTTTTTTTCAAATCAGTCGTTATGATTTTTCTATTTGAAAGAAGGTTTTATTTTGGTGTTTTTCCAACGAATCGCCTTAAACTTTTGAGCGATTGTTTGAAATCTTAAATTATCACTGAAAGTTAAAACATTAAGTGAAGTTTTAATTTTGAGATCAAACTTCTTCGAATAACAATTATTAACAAAAATAAATTTAAGGGAATTGGACATAAAAAAACTCATTAAGAGCCATAAAACTCTTATCTATTAACTGCCATATAAAAACTTTATTAAATAGTCGATATATAGCCAGCGCTAATGAGTTTGATAAAATTTCCAAAAATCAAATCAAATCACTAAAGATAAACAACCAACAAACAAACAAACACAAACAAAATAATTTTTATTTTTTTATTTAAAACAATAACAATGAATAGAAATCGTGCCAGTTTGCTACTGTTTGCCCATAAAAATCATTTTAAGGGAACCAAAATATTTACTTTGCCAAAGTATTTCCAAGTTACAAAAAAAAAAACGAAACAACCATAAAAATTATAAATAAAAATCTATTGGAACTATAACAAACAATAAAGTAAAATAATTTCAATAAATGACCGACCAGATTTTGGTGTAAAACAACAAATTTTTACGACTCTTAATAAAATATTAAAAATTTTGTGAGAGTTGTAAGAGGTTGTTAGAGGTTAGTAGTCAAGTACAAGTAAATAAATAAGACAAGTCTAAAGTTCGTTTTCATCTGTCGGGAAAAAAGTTTTTTTTATATCCATTTTAGTGTCTAAAAAACCATTTATTGTGTTAAATAATTATTGCAACGGCATCAAAAAGAAGTGAGAAGTTTTCCAAACCAACTTTTTTAAAATTGCTTATAAATAAATTAAGCTTATTTATTTTAAACGTTTTAGCCTCTTGTGCAATATCTTAAAATATTTAAATTTACAACAATACAAGCAAATTGAGGTTACAACTTGTGTTTTCAATATTTACGATATTAACAATAAATATTTGTTATTGATTTAAGAATTCATACGCTAACGATGCCACATGAAAACATACACACGCACCTTTATTAGACTTTTTAAGCAGCAACACTGGAAAAACTGCCATTCTAAATATACACGCACGCACACACACACACACAGGAGTGCCTTTCTTACACTCCAATCTTATTATCATTTGAAATAATGTTTAAATTGTTGTATAAAAAGGAATATTTTCCTTATTTATTTAAGTTTTCAAACAATAAATTTTATCATTATGAATGAAAAACTGCAGCCAGGCATAAAGGAACGAACAAACAAACAAAAAAAAGAGATATTAAATTGTTCACTTTGGCAAAGTGTGGTATTGTGAATGTTTTCAAAAATATGAGTGCTAAATAAAACGATGGTATAATAAAAATTTGAAGAAAAAAAATAAATAAATAAAATTTTATGATAATTGTTGTGAAGCCTAATAAATGTAACGATTACAACGATCGTCGTTGGTATTATAAATTTGCGGATAAAGTAAATGGGTTTTGTATTCGTTTGTTTATTTTTTTTTCTTCTCTTTTCTTAAGTAATAACCGCAGAGCAAGAAGGCCTTTTGCATGACACCAAAAAAGAAAAACAGCACAAAGAGTGTATGTGTAAGCTTAAGGAATTTATGAGTTGATAAATGAAATTACAGCAAATTTTTACTTTAAGGTGCTCACTTCATTATAGTTGATTTAAACTGAAAATATTAACGGAAAAAATATACATACATACATATATAAAAAGAATTTAAAGCACAAGATGTCTAATAAAAGTAAAATATGCTCTTTTATCCGTTTATGACACTCACTTGTAGTTAAGCAATAAATATTGGGAAATATTTTTAAAAGGCAAGAGCAGGATCAGTGTATGAAAATAAAGAAATTATTTTGCAAACGTTTCCTGCGAAGCAAACGTTTAAACTTATTTAAATCCTTCATACATACGTACATACATATGTATATGTAAATTAAAGTGACTATAGTTCAACTAAACATTTAAAATTGTGACTCACCTTGTGTGAAGATGAGAAACGTGATTTTGTTACCCCTCTCAAATTAAAAATCAAAATTTTTAATGAGGATTTCCAAATTTGTAGAATTTTAGTTTTAAAAGTTTTAGTGCATATTTTTTCATCGATTTAAAAAAGCCAAGAAGGTTCCCAATTTGAAAAGCTTCTCTATAAAAGTTTCTCTATTGATAGTCAAACAGTCCAACATTAGTCTATACAATAGATTGCAAGTTATCGATAAATATTTCCTTGAAAATTCAAAGTTATCGATAACTTTATATTTTAAACTTATGCGAGGTAGCAACACATGAGTACGGAATATTAAAAGGTTTATTAGAATTAAAGTTATCGATAACTTTTTTCAGCGAAATTCGAAGCTGCCGATAAGCTTTTCAGTGAAATTTATACAAAACAACAACATAATATGTTTATAGAATATTAAATGTTTTGTGAGAATTAAAGTTATCGAAAACTTTGTTCTGTGGAATTCAATGCTATCGATAAATTTTTCAGTAAAATTTATACAAAACAACAACATATGATTATAGAATATTAAACATTTTTATTAAATTTAAACTTATCGATAACTTGTTAGCGATAACTTTGTCTTTGAAACTTATACAAAACATCAAGACATGATATAAAAAACATAATGGGAACGACGTTGCACACATTTTGAAAGTGACACTACAAAATAGCAACACAAGAAATGCCCGATGTATACTCGGCATAAGTATTTTAATAGTAAGAGCAAATTTGCTTAAAAATATTTATGTGTTAAACAAAAAATTTTTTTATAAATTTTTATTGCAAATTTTTGGCTGAACTTGTTAGTGCATTAACTATAAAAGCGCTGACAGTCTTGTATAACCCGAGTTCAAATCCTGGCCAGACTCAGCTATGCCAACTTGAAAGATTTTTTTTGTATGCATTAGAGTCTATGCTAATACAGCGCCCACTCCTAGCTCAATAAAGCGCTTTTATTTAATTTTTCAACTTTGATGTGATGGCGTTTGCTTTTTGAAAATTAAACTTCAAGTTCAAGTTTGAATATTGTCTTAAATAATAATTAATACTATTCTAAAATGCATTTTTAAATCACAAAAGTAATTTGTGTATAAACCAGTTTTAGTTAAAAAGAAAAATTACATTTTTGTCACTTTTCTTATAACATGTTTGTGTCTTAAGTCTTTTGTTTTTTTATACTGCATATAGACAAATAATTCTGCACGCTTGTGTGTGTGAGTGTGTGTGTGCTTAATACTCATTTGAATATTTCCTTAAATTGACATTCTTAATCACATGTTATTAATTTTGCATTTAAACATGACAAAAACAAAATTAAATCTTTCAACCTCTGGTGCATACAATTCACGCTCACACACATACATACACAAAACAAAGTAAAACAGATGACTTCATTATGAAAACCAGAAACACATCATACACGCCACTAAAGCCACAGACACGGTCACAAATTTTATAAGAAATTGTATGAGAGTGCATGTGGCTGTCTGTGTGTTGACTTCTTGTGTATGTGCATCAGTTCCAATTTAGGCGACAAATATAAATTCAAATGGAAATTAAGGCACATAGATAACAGACAACAGCAACAAAAACAACAACAACTACTGCCAGGCACCATCACTTTAACATACGATGAGAATTGTGGCCAAGAAACATTGTGAATGTTTTAAATTTAAATTAATGATAAGTAATTTGTTAAAGACAAAATACGATCTGTAGTATATTAAAGTCAAACCGTGCCAAGACCATACCAGCCACCGATTTCATGCCGCCAACACCGCCAACCAACCAACCAACCAACCAAGCAGCTCAATTTTATTTTAATCCAACTCAGCACACGTTAAATACAGCATTTTAAATTGTTTTCGTTTGTGTTTCTGTTGTTTTATTATGTCGTAAGAGGAGTTTTGATAAACCACTAAAAGGAGAGAAATATTTAATTAAGTTGTCATACAAAACATACCAAGAACAATAACAACAAATTAACAATATTATCAAGAATTAAGAAGGGATTTTCAACACACGAAATAATTATCACAATTTTAAATTCTTTGAATTTTACTTGTGAGAGTGTGTGTGTGTGTTACTTTTTTATATGAAAGTATGCATGAATGTATGTTTGCATGTACATATTTCAATACTGCTTCCTTTTAAGCTTCTTGTTTGTTGGCAGTTTGTGTGCAAAATTTGTTTTTTGACCCTGTTTTGATAAAAATTACCTTAACTTAATTTCTTGTTGATTTTAGTTCATGATAAAATTAACTTTATTTAAGTTCTGTTGTTGCTGCTTAACTGTTTAAAACTTCGTTGGTAAATTATTTCATTCTTTATTCTCGGACTTTTTTTTTTGTGTTAAATGTTTTGTTTCTTAGCCTTTTTTAATTGCCTTGCTAATTTATTGTTACACATTAATTGTTAATGTTCAAGATAATTTGTTTAAAAAAAACAACAACATTTTGGTGTATATTCTTTTCAGAGCTCTCTGCATTAAAGAAGATGACATTGATTTACTTCCGTTGAATGTTGAAGGTTTAACAGTTTTTTGTGTTTGTGTTTTCTTTTAGTTTTAATTTTAGTTTTGCAAAAAAAAAAGAAAATTAAAAAGAACACAAAAAAGTAGCTCATTTCTAAGATAAATAACAAAGCAAAAAAAAATCGGACCATTTGAATTTTCAGATCTTCCATAACTGCAAATTTTTTTTTTCAAAATATATAATTTGGTTTTTCGCCAAACAATATTTAAATTTTTTTATATATTTATGTACATAACTATTTTCCTGTGCTCAACTATTGTTTTTTTTTTTTTTTTTTTATTTAAAATTACATCCTTTGTATGGACTAAAATTTTCATTGAAATTAATGTCTCACAAATTTAAGATCTATAAAAAATTTATCGATAAATTTTAAATATTTTGCAGAAGTTAATACTACACATGTATGTATGTGATATACATATTGTTATATCGTAAATTTAAAAGAGAAATATATCGATAACTTTTATTTTAAAAATATCGATAATAAGTTTTTAAAAAGTTATCGATAACTTCAAATAATCCAAAAAAAATCGTTGATACCTTTTATTTAAAAAAAATTTTAAATATATTATAGCCTATTCTAGAATTCTTGGAAAGCAATCGATAACTTTAAATTTTCATAAAAATATTTATCATCAACTTTTAATCTAACAAATACCTTTACTTTGTTATACAAAAAATTATCAACAGCACTCTAAAAGCCAATTTCACCAACTTATTTAAATACCAATTCATATTTAAAAGTAATTTTCCATAAAAAAAATTAATGAAAATTGGCATTTAAATATGAATTGATATTTAAATAGAGTTGGTGTAATTGACCCTAAGAAATAAGCTTTCTTGAACCTTCAGTTTTCATTAATTATCTGCTGCTTACAATGTAAAAAGTTATCGATAACATCAAAAGAAGTTACCGATAACTCTAAATGCTTAAAAAAATTATCGCCAGCTTTCAATCTAACAAATAGTTTTAGTTTTCCAAAAAAAATGTTATCGATAACATTTACATTTATAATAAAAAAATTCGAAATGCTGTATGCACATTTAATGAAATCTTAAAATTTTTTAAAAGAAAATTAACTGCTACTTTAATATTTTTTTTAAATCAGTTTTCAACAAAAGTTATCGATAACATATTTTCTTAATTAAAATATGTGTATATACATGTACATATATTGAAATTTATGAAGCTTTAGAGAAAGCTATCGATGTTGTTTAATTTACTAATGTTTGGTGCCAAAACTTTGTAATGTAGAGGTGCAAAATTTTTACAAAACTTTTAAAATAGATGTCTGCAATAAAATGTTCTTATGGAATTTTAAATTTTGTTTTTGATTTTAATCGAAAGCTCAAACTGTTTCTCTAGAACTTCTCTATCATGTAAAGTTTCTGGTATAAAATTATAATCACTGCGTATGTCTAGACTTCAACTCATGCAGGTAGACCCCTGCTGATATTCAAAATAGAAAAATTTCTATGATTATCATTATAAAAAGTTTAACATTGCCGATAATATTCTTATGCCTCAAATTAAATGACTAATTGCCACCGATTAGATATCAGTTAAGAAACACATTGAAACCCATTATTTGTTTTAAATTGTTTTACTTCGTTCTTGTTAAAAAAAAAATCTTATTGAAATATCATTTCATCATATTTATATAAAATATCTGTGAAAATTGTCTTCTAGTTTTTCTTACATTATTAATATCTTTATCAATGGTTGGTTGCTGGCTAGCCTCTCCCTCATTTAACACTTGGTTTGAAACACAATCATCCATAACAAAATACACAACAATACACTTTTCATTACTTTTTTTTTCTTTTAAATCTCTGCGTTAGCAGGCATTGATTACAATTCCTTACAAATATATAGAGTAGAATAATAACCGACACTAACGACACTAAAGCCTGCATGATAATTTTCCAATTAATCATTTCACTGAATTATAAAATACTTGTGCAGTGGTATTTTTTTCTTTTTTTCATATTTTCTTATTGTAAAAAACTAGATCCAGGGGAGTGTTGCATAGAAATCTGTTCATATGTGTGTGTGTATGTGTAAGTATTTGTGTAGTTTCTGAAAGTATGTAAATGTCGTCGTCACCCAAAATGTTATACAATAGGTGCTGATTGCTTTATATCCATGTGCAGCACCACCAACTACTACCACTACCAATACCAGTAAATTTGCCATAAATAGTGTTTGAATAAGAGCTGTTGTTTCCATATGGCCTCTTTTTGTAGGACTTTGGGAGCAAGTTAAGCAGTTATATATCTTTTATCGAAGCATTGGTAACATTAATTACGAAAATATGATAAGCTCATTCGTACGAGGTTTGTTCAAAACTTTTCGCGAATTTTGAATTTTCGCGGGTTACGTATACATATTCGAATTTTATGTTGGTACTCATGTCTCTCACTTATGTCGACAATTTCGGCCATTTTGAATTTTCAGTTAATTTTTGACAAGTGCTTTGCTTGCACTTGTTTTGGCTCGTCTTCGAACCTGTATTAAATTTTGTGTGAAAAACGAAATTAAGTGTGCGGATACATTCCGAATATTAACTGTGGCATACGGAGAAGCTAGCTGGGACCGAAGCAACGTTTATCGGTGGTACAAAATGTTCTCAGAAGGACGAGAAGATGTGAACGATGAAGAGCGTGCCGGACGCCCGAGTACTTCAACAACAGACGAAAAAATTTGTGAAGTGAAGAAAACGGTATTGGCCAATCGTCGAATCACCATTAGAGAAGTTGCTGAGGACCTAGACATATCGATTGGCTCGTGCCATTCGATTTTTATCAATGATTTAGGCATGAGACGGGTCGCCGCAAAATTTGTACCAAAATTGCTCAATTTCGACCAAAAATAATCCCATGAATATTGCTAATGAGCTGTTGGACTCTGTCCACGACAACCCGCATTTACTCCAGAGGGTCATAACTGGTGACGAATCGTGGGTTTATGGTTATGACGTAGAAACCAAAGCTCAATCATCTCAATGGAAGCTGCCGCACGAACCAACGTAAAAATCGAAGACGAGCCACACAAAATCAAAATTCGAATATACGTAACCCGCGAAAATTCAAAATTCGCGATACGTTTTGAACAAACCTCGTATAGTTTTGTAACGATAAAGTAGACTTTTTCTAAAAAAAATTTTATTTTTAATTCTTGAGAATAAAAAAAAATTATGCATAAACTATTTAAATTATCGATAACTTTTTGGAATTAGATAATTTTTACAAATTATCTCCGGCACTTTTTAATTATTGACCACCCAAAAAAATATCTATAAAAAATATATCGATACATTTTTGAAAACCTTATTTTCGATTTTATCGTAAGCGACATGTTATCGAAAATGGACTTTTTTCATTGAAATTAAAATTTTATTTAGAATTATCAAAATGCCAAAATTATTTATATGAAAATTTTAAGATACGGGCTGTAAAATTTTATCGTAAGCGACAATTTGTGACAAAATGTACAAAAACATATTTGAATATTTTCTTTTAAGAAACCATCTTTTGAAAAATTTAATTTTTGTCGCTTACGATTAAATCGAATATAAGGCACGATGCATCAATTATTTCCTCAAACATTTTTCGATAAGTTGGATATTGATAAAATTTTACAAAACATCGTATATAATTTCCAATAGAATAATACGAGTACATATAGATATTTTTTATTATTTAAAATATCGATAACTTTTGTATAACAAGTTATCGATAAATTTAGTATCGATAATTTAAGAAAATGGAATCTAAAAACGTTTTTAATGGAAACTACGAAAAGTTTTTATGAAATTTTTTTATAATTTTTCACTAATATATTTATTGGTTCTTCTTTAAAATTATCTGTAGGTTTTTCTTAAAATTAATATCGAAAATTTTTAAAATTGACAAAAAAAAAACAAAACATCGTCTATACTTTCTAATAGAAAAATACTCATGGATATTTTTTGTTATCCAAAATATCGTAATTGTAATTTTTGTAGAAATATCTTATTTTATTTTATTAATTTCGTATTGGGTGCTTAAAATTCGTCTTAAGCTTATTATTATTATTCCGCTATTCAATTTGAAAACTTTTGAACATTTCCATTGAAAAAATAATAATAAAAAATAAAACGAAAAAAAGTGTTATAAAAAATGTGTGAGACATATTGTTGGCTTAAATATAAACCATTATATCGCATTTTACTCAATATTCCTTGTACTATACAAGTCAGTTAAGAGTTTAAAGTAAAGGAAGGAAAAGGTATGCCATCAACACCGCCACCATAGAGTTGATAAATGATTTCGATTAGTTGGTGCTTGTAATACGACGCCTATAAATGGACTTTGATTGAACGCGCTGGTTTTTATAAAAAGTTATAAAAGATAAAACTGCAGCAAGAAAAAGAAAATATTAAAATATAAGTATGGTCGACGGGGCAAGAGAAATGAAAAGAGGAAGAACCAAAACGAGGTTTAAAATTTCCTGGCATCTCAAGCAAGTGCGTTTTATGCCAAAGCTGCTGCTGCACCCTGTTCTCCTTTTTCTTCCGAAATGAAACAAGGAAAATAAAAACTAGACTTGTATTGGCTTTCTGCTGTTTAAAAATGCTGTAAGCGATTTGACAAATTGTCTCTAATTGAAAGATTAGCTCTTGTTGTTGTCTGTCTGTCTGTCCGTCCGTCCGTCTGTCTATGTCTTTACTATATTCTAGACTTAAGTAGAATTTCCTGCATTTTGTATTTTCTACATATTTCGCTTTTTTTTCATCAACAAGTTGTTGCTGTAAATTTCTTATCACTTTAGCTTGATCTCTCCACTCATTCATTTAATTTTATTTTTGCTTTCTTTCATTCTTTGAAGTCGTGTGAGGTTTTATTAATCAATGCTTTAAATTGTTTCCATTATTTAATTTTTTTCCCAACTTTTTGCTCTATACTAGGAGTAAGTTTGAAGTTTCGTTTAAGCTAAGCTGTCTTTTTTTTCATTCGCTCCATTAAGATTTCAAAGAGGCTGGCTTGAAGGTGTTGTTTTGTTTGCATAGTCAGCGTAGATTGGGCTGAAGGAAGTAAACTGAATACTAAGGAAAATTACAACATGTGTGTAAGAAAAATTATATATAAAGAAAATTTTCGAAGCGAACAAAATTGTGTAAATTTTATGTGGGAAAACCAGTGACATGTGTTTGGAATTAAAAAAAAAATTTAAGTAAATAAAGTTATTTTGCTATGAGTTGAAAAAAAAGTTGCTTCTAAGCGCCTGTCCCACGATGTCGACAAGGTTCGACTTGTCGCACACTTACATTTAAAACAAAATCAAATTTTAAAATTATGTTTTTGTTTCAAATGTGTATGACAAGTCGAACGTTGTCGACATCGTGGGACGGGCCCTAATTCTTCTGTTACTTGAAATTTCATGTAGAACATTTACAGACAACATATCATTTGATATATTTTTAATATTTGTAGCAAGTTAACGATAACATTCGACTTACTTTAAATATTTATCGATTTACTTTATACAATTATCACTAGTTATAGACAACTTTATATATTTTTTTTTTTAACTTTACTTTGTTTCGAATGTACATCTAGAAATTTTCTATAGTGGCACAAAATTATCGATTACTTTCAATTTAATCAAAAATAAAGCATTCAAAATTTAAAAAGTAGTCTATAACTTTCTATTTCTTTTATGTAAAAAAGCTATTTTAGAAAAATTTATAGACAGCCTGAAGGTGTTTAAACAAGATTGTCCAGAAGTTATCGATTTTCATTTATTGAAAATTACCATTTTGAGTTAAAAGACAATAGATGTTTTTTATTTTAATTAAGGGAGAAAAGATTTTTCTCTTGAAATGTTTCGTTTTTGTGCAAAAAAATCAAATTCAATGTAAAATAACTATTCGCCTTTTATTGCCGATAAACAAGGGTTTTTTATAATTTTATGTAGGAAAAATTTTTTCAAGAACATTTTTTTCAAAAAGTTATCGATTGTATGAAAAAAATTAAATAAAATTTTTGCTGTAATAAGCGACTTTGGCAAAATAAAAATCTATTTTTCACATTTAGTTTTACAACAAACTTTGCATTGAGAATTATTTTAAAATTATCGATTAATGAAAATTTTTTTTTAGATAAGTTGGAATTTAAAGCTTTTATATTCGTAAATAACACTTGTTTTTGTGTTTCAAAATATTATGGATTAGTTTTTAAAGGTATCGATAACACTTGTATAGCTATCGATAAAAAAAATTACAGTTATCGATAATATTTGATTTTGTATTTCAAAATATTATTGATTAGTTTTTAAAGTTATCGATAACACTTTCACAGCTATCGATAACATATAATTTTTTTGTCTATAAAATTAACGAAAACACAAAAATTATCGATAATATTTGGTTTTCTTCACATGTAATTATGGGTAGAAAATTTTTCCACTAGTTAATAATCTATTGATTTTAAGTTTTTAAAAAAAGAAATTATTGAACTTTTTTTTGCAGAATAAGCACCGATAAGTTTGAATTTTGAAATATATCGATAATAAATTAATATTTTATAATTCGATAATAAATTTTTTTATTGATTTTAATTTGCTCAAAAACCCATTAGTGAACGATTGTTGCAGAATAGGCATCAACGAAATTGAGTTTCCGAATTTATCGATAATAAATAAATATGTTATGTATCGATAATTAATTTTTTTTTATTGGTTTTAATTTGTTAAAAAAGACACTTATGAAGTTTTTTTTGTAGAATAGGCATCGGCAAACTTGAATTTTGAGATGTAGCGATAATAAATTAATATTTTATAATTCGATAATTAGTTTTTTATTGATTTTAATTTGTTAAAAAATACTTTAATGAACTTTGTTTTGTAAATAATGCACCGATAAACTTAAGTTTTTTATTTAGCGACAGTAAATTAATACTATGTATCGATAATTAAGTGTTTGTGTTGATTTTAATATTTTTGTAGAATAAGAATCGATAAACTTAAATTTTGAAATTAATCGATTATAAATGAGTATTAACATATCGATATATAATTTTTTTATGTTAATTTGAGTTTTTTAAAACAAAGACATTCAGGCTTATCGTAAAAAAAATTTCACATGGAAATTTCCGAACGTGTGAAAAATCGGTATCAAAAAACTTCATACGATTGCGAATTAATCTGACAATTTATAAAAAAAAATCATTCACATAGATTTGTCTGTTGGAAAAAGTGGAAATATGTTAGTTTTTAATTTTATTGGAATTGATTAAACGAAATTAAAATCCTTGTGAACGAAAAATTTGATTAGGAAATTTTCACATGAGGAATTCATGATAAGGCTGATTAATGAAAGTTTTTTTTAGAACAGGCAGCGATAAACTTGAATTTTGAAATTTAGCGATATGAATGAAATTAATATTTTATTTATCGATAGTTAATATTTTTTATAAACTTTAGTAAAAAGTTTAGTTTTAAGCTGTATTAGCCAATTTCACCAATTCCATTTAAATATGAATTGATATTTAAATATAATTGGTGAAATAAGCTCTGAGTGAATTATATAATTAACTAGAGAATTATTTATATTATTAAAATTTTCCCTAACTTTTATTGACTTAAGAAACAAACACTTTTTGGTTTGAGTTCACAAGTTTCTTAAGATGGCAGATTAAAAAAATGTATGCTTAA
Source organism: Nowickia ferox (assembly GCA_936439885.1). Classification (NCBI taxonomy): domain Eukaryota; kingdom Metazoa; phylum Arthropoda; class Insecta; order Diptera; family Tachinidae; genus Nowickia; species Nowickia ferox. The sequence continues at coordinate 17,571,234 of OW387024.1, read as the reverse complement.
ACCTTTAAGCCTTTCTGCGAATTAAATGGCGTTAACCTTTTTCTTCCACATACCTACTTCCATTTTAGTTTTTTTTTCTGCAAATTTTTTAATATTTTTTTTCTTTCTTTGTTATTTTAAATTTATTTTATACCAAAGTCAGGTGTTTTTGGTGAAAAAAAGGAACTCCTTGGAGACTGTGTGTGCGTGTAAGTGTTATTAAAGTGTGCTAACACCAAAGAAAAAATACCGAATTGTTATCGGCAAGTTTATATTTTGACACCAAAAATACAAAAACAATGTACAGCAATTTTGCGCTTGGTCTTGTTGATATTTTTTTCTTAAATGTTTTTTTCTGTTTTGCTTCTCAATTTGCTGTTTCTTATTTTACAGCATTCAATATATATGTATATAACTTCTCTATTTTCCAGGCGGCAACAATCATAAGGCGGCAAAAGAAAGACTTAAGCAAAAAAGAAAAAAAAGTTCACGCATTTTATTAAAACTACCAAAAAAGGACAACGAACTACAACAGTAATACAAAAGCTTTTTCATATATGAGCAGCTAAAGAACACAGAGGGACAGACGGACAGGCAGACAGACAGATATTTGTTAAACGCCATTTATGGGTTTATGCACAACATTGATATAATGTTGAGGCAGGTTGCTGCCTGCCGGTGCCACATATAAAATGAAAAATAATGAAAATAAAAAAATTGCACGCGTATGACTTGAGCCACCAGAAAAATAAGTGTTAATTAGTGTTGTGCCATGTTCATAAAAGTGCACTTACAAACTGTGGACATGTGTGTGTGTGTTTGTATTTGTAATATGTTGTAAACTTTTAATGTAAAGGAGTTGGTGTAGTGTACTTTTTGGTCATAAACCAGCTGGTTGTTGTGTTACACGATAAAATGTTGATGCAATTTTGTTTAATTTTTTTCCCCCTACTCGTCGTCCTCCTTCTCCTTATCCTCTTCTTCTTTTTCATTTTTTATCTTTCACTCTGGCTTTTAAACGAAAGACTTAAGCAAAAAAGCTTGATGGAAGTTTTGTGTTATTTTTTTTTTATTATTTTTTTAAGTTTATATATAATTTAAAGCAAAAGTTCAAAGTTGAGTTTCATTGTTTACTTGAGTGTTAATGAATTTGTTTAGTTTAAAGTAAATTGTTAAGCTGGTTGTTGATGTTTTTCTCTCTTACTTAATTGTGTGTTTAAATACCGTGTTGTTGATGTTTGATTTTTAAAACATCAACATAATGCATCATAAAATAATAATCAATCATATATTTTTTTTCTCAAAAATCTTTGTTCATCATACCACTGCTACAAAAAATAAATTGTTTAAAATGTTTGTTTTTTGTTCAAAAACTTGAATTGTTGTCAAGTCAACCAGAGTATAAAATTAGTTGTTCAAAAAAATAATAATTTTATATAAACAAAATAACAATAAAAATACATTTTTATTAAACAAAATAAAAGCAAATTGTGAAACCAAGCATGACAAATTAGGTGATAAACTTTGCATTCCCTGACGTTGATATGACTGCAACTGGCCAGGCATCGAACTCAGGCTCTCATTGCCCTCTCCCCGAAATATTAAGAACATTAAAAAAAAATCAAAATCAATAGTTAATGTTAGCTACAGTTGATTAGCCTCAATACTAAAGTCTGCTAAGAGTTTTAACTAAAACTACTCATCTGCTAAATATTTTTCTTTGTACACATAAACACTGCTGTTGATTTATGGTAAATTAAATTCTTTGGCGGTTTTGCTATATTAACTCTTACACCTATTAAAAGTATATTGTGTTTTTTTTTTCATTATGTTGACTTTAACGTTGTTCATTATGATTTTAGTGTGCTTTGTTCTTCTTTAAAGCTTTTCACCACTTTTGCACCATCTCAAGCAAGCAAGAGCAACAGCAACAGCAACAGTATTTACAACAACCAGATTAATTAGAAGAACATTTCCATCCATAGAGAGATACTGTGGGAGAGTTATATGTGTCTTGTTTAGTACTCAATAGCGACAACTTTAACCTCAACCAACCATAAAATAGTTTAAATTATGGCGCATTTATGTAGAAGTAATTAAAAAAAGAGACGTTTTAAATATAAAGTAAAAAAAACGCGCTATAAATATTTAGAAATAGAAAACTTAAAGAAAACATTTTAAAATCCTAAAAAAAAGTAACATGTACAAAGATTCTTAAAATGATAGAAATAACATTATGCTATAAAATTTTAACTCAATAATTATGCCAAAATTCTAAAGGAATTTGCTTACAGTTTCTTAAATAGTTGCACAGCGTGTTCAAATGTATTCTATTTTATGCTCCTTGGAGTCAGTTTGTTGTACTGACTTAACAATACTATATATTATCTTTTGTTGTGCTTTAAAAAGTAAAACAAAAGAGTGTTGAAAATCTTATTAATTTCTGATTTTATCTAATCATTATCAACAAGATCGTCTTTCATGTTTGCTTAGCCTTGTTTAGTCCTTCGAACCACTTTGGGGTGGTGATGCACTATGTTGATTTTATAGGGCAAAAGCTAAGCTAAAATGCTCATTTCTTTCAGCTATTCCTTAATAATTGTCAAAAAATCCAATCAGCAAAGATATAATACATTCTTACAGAATTGTTTATGGTCGTTCGAAATAATTAAGTGTGCTTTCAAAAAGCAACGAACGATACCATGTAAAAAAATCTGCTAAAGACTTTGATTCTTTTTTGCCATTCTATAATCAGTGTTAACGAATTTTTTGCAGCAAAAGTGTAATTTGTAACTTCTAAGTATTTATGGTCCTTCGAACTATTGTAGAATAATGATATATTATCGAAAATATCATTTAAACAAAAACTGTACTTAAGAATTTGTTTTCTTCTGCTATACTCTCATCATTATCAGCAAATTTTTGCAACCAAACCTTAATGGTCCTCCGAAAAAATTCTAGGTTAAGATTTAATATAAAGATGAATTTTATTTTAATTAAGGTTATATTTAAAAGTTTTTTTTTCATCACAATTAATTTTCACGAAACTAGTGGCATGAGAAGCAGATTACAAAAAAAAATCAAAAATCTCTAGCGCTTGTATTTGAAAATAAAAAAGTTTGAAGTAACAAAATTCGTGAAATTTTATTAAAATATCATTATGAGTTCAAGACACTGGCATAGACAAGCAAATCAGAGTTTGAAATTGCCAAAATATAATTAAAAAATTCACGCCACTCCATATTTTCGATGTCACTCTCTTCTCCAGCCCAGCAAATAACAAAAATTGTGTGCAACAAATTTCATAAATTTGTATGGAAAATTTCATTATGTTAATTAGTTTTTAGCTCAAATTCATGTTATAAAACTTTTCAGGAAATTAGTTGATTTTTTTTTTCTTCTAAAAGTTGGTAAAAAAGATAATTCCAAAATATTTTGCTATGACACTTTCTATCTACTCCAAAAAAAAAAAGTAAGTTCGATGCAACAAAATTCATAAAATTTCATAGTTTGTAAATTCGCTACAAGTAATTTTTGATATTTTAATTTGTTATTTCACATCTTTTCCTTAATTCGCTATTTTCAGTTCGACTAGTATGAACAGTTAGTTGAAGATTTTTTCTTTTTTGAATTTTATTAATTCAACATATTCTCTCGAAATATTATTCATATAATTTTTTATTTCCTGTCTCTGTGGCCTTTAGACAAATCTAATATTCTATAAATTTAAAAACCGCAAGCTATTTTAGTATCCAATTTTCTTAATATATTTTTTGTCTTTAAATTCTTCACTGACCAGCCCCAAAAAAAACATACACACATGGTAAAAATGATTTGCTGAATTTGACCAAACATTTGTGCAGAAATGAAAAATAATCAAAACAACAACAACCAAAAAACTACAACAGCAATAATAACAAAAAGCTTACAAAAATATGATCAATCGATCGATCACATCTCACACACAGCATATCAGCCAAACCAACCAACCAACCAACCAAACAGACTTAAGAACCACCACACAATAGTGCAAAAAAGATAAAGAATATTGGAAAATTATTATTTAAAAAAAAAGAAGCAAAAGGCTAGAAAATTCTTGACTACTTTTTGCTCTGTATGGTTCCCAAGGCATGTGCAAGAGACATGAGTAAGCAAGAGTTTTGTTGTATGAGAACATACAACATACTCGTACCAAACGTCGTGTGGAGGTCACGTGTGGTGTGGTGACCTCCATGACCATATTTTGCATTAGTTCAGTTGGTTGTCGAATTATGTATGTATATGAATGTTATAGTCAAGCGTTTGGTTGGTTTTTTCCGTTTTTATTTTTAATTTCAAACATTTCTTTAGAATGTGATGCTAAGATTAAGAATTTATACAAAACGCCAAAACAAAAACAAGATTTATTTTTTTCGTAAATGAAAAAGTTAAGCAAAATAAAACGAAGCAATCTTAAGCGACAGGTGAATCGTTTTGTCTGATCAGCTAAAGTTTTGTTTTTGGTTGTTTAACTAACGCTTCTAACGCATGTCTCTCACTGCAGATACGAGTACACTACACATTGTGGTGGGTTCTAAGAAGATCGATCGTTTCATACCTGATTGCGAAAAGTTATTCAGAAATATACACAAATATATTTTCCATATATGCGAATAGATTGTTTTTGAAGACGTCCAGGTGATTATTGATCGTATGTGGGTATTGTTTGCTGGCTGCAGCAGGTATGTCTATATGCAAACATTTGCGTTGATGACCGTTTAGATAATCTGGTCTGAAAACTGTTGTTTTGTGTGATTTAGCCATATACAAACATACATACATATGTACATGTTCGTATATTGTTTTATATGTTGTAATTTTTTTTATTTTATTTTTTTTTTTTGCACTTTTGGGAGGTTTTGATGATTAAACAAAATTTTTGTGGTGTAATAAAGCAAAATAATGCACAAACTCCGTTCGGCACAAAACTCATGCACTGTGTAATAATTTGATTAATTTGACAAAACAAAAGACTTAGCTGCAAAACATTGTTGTTGTTTTCATAGATCTTCTTATATACCGTAAACAAAAGACTCAAGCCACAAACTTGCATTATTGATTTTAATTCATTTTCATTTTAATTTTACGTTTCTTTTTTTTTTTTTTTGCAATTGTTGCATTGCTGTTGCTATTGTTAGTTTTGTATCTCGTCGTACTTTACTAAGCCCCTTGACCTGTTACAATGCTAATGATGCATTTCAACTTTTTTTGTTATTAATTTCTCATTCCTTTTAATACGAGGGTTGCTACCATAGCAACAACAGATTTTATAATTTCGTATATTCGTATATTCGTATAAAGAAAACATCACACTTCCATTTACTGGTAAAATAAAATAAAATATTTAATTAATTTAATTATTATAGTTTGAAGTTTAAAATAAAATATTCTACTTACTTATTTAGAAGTGACCCTCATACTTTAAATACATTTCAATATAATATAATGTTTTTTTAAGATTTATGATTGCAAGTGTTTGTCCGTGCGATATTATAGATTGACAGTTGTATTAAAATTGTTGAACAAATTCAAACACGTGTTTTATGGCCATTTTCTTTTTCTCTCTTAACATAATATAAAATTTAATTGAATTTATTTGTTGTAGATTTTTCATCTTCTAATCAAATATAAAAAAATAAAAGATTTATCGCATAATTATTGGTTTTGTAAGCAAATAAACTAACAAACAAAAATTATTAAACTTAAAACAAAAGTAATTAGTGATAAAAACATATTGATAAAGTTGAATGAACAATGTGCAAGACACCTGAAGACAATAAGTCTGCAAAAAAATTAAGGAGAAACACCAACACAAAATAATGTTAGTGTCCATCCATTTTTTATAAAAAAAAATTTAAAGATTCTAAGGAATTCAGTCATAAACTTCATAACGAACACCTTCAAAAGTTCAAAACCGCAAAAACAAAATTGTATAAAAAATCTTAATCTGAATTTTAAAGTCAGCATTGTAAATAATTGTAATAAGTTTGAAATATAACATTAACTCATTATTAAAACGAAAGTTTTTTAGCATAAATTTGCGCAAAAATGCACTCCTCGAGAAATTGTTATTGTCTAGGAAACACAAATTTTGTATTTAAACATTAATATTCTATAGAAAGTTTTAATTTTTTTACAGCACACTTTTCTTATAGAAAACTTTATAGAAAAGTTTACTGTGTCACAGCACATTTTTCTTATAGAAAAGTTTACTGTGTCACAGCACACTTTTGTTAAAAAAAAGTTTACTGTGTCACAGCACACTTTCGTTAAAAAAAAGTTTACTGTGTCGCAGCACACTTTTCTTATAGAAAAGTTTACTGTGTCACAGCACACTTTTCTTATAGAAAAGTTTACTGTGTCACAGCACACTTTTCTTATAGAAAAGTTTACTGTGTCACAGCACACTTTTCTTATAGAAAAGTTTACTGTGTCACAGCACACTTTTCTTATAGAAAAGTTTACTGTGTCACAGCACAATTTTCTCATAGAAAAGTTTACTGTGTCACAGCACATTTTTCTTATAGAAAAGTTTACTGTGTCACAGCACACTTTTCTTATAGAGGGCGCACTGATTTTCGAAATCTTTGGAGGCCCATAAAACAAATTGGTCACCAAATTCGCCAAACTGAGTATAGGGTTGAACTATCCTTTGGTAGTACTATCGAACCTATACGGTCATAACCGTGTGGATTTTTCACTGCCGCACAGCGTTATTTGTTTTAATATTTCACAAAAAAAAAATTTTGAAAAATATATTTACACTTTGCATGTTTTCAGAACTTTAATTTCGCTTTATTTATTTTATTAATATGAAATCCTTTTGATATCATGAAAACATATTTCTACCATGTTTTCATTTTGCTTGCAACAATTATATCATATGTCGGCAACAAATCATGGCTACAGCACGGGGCAGCTTTTTGTTCAAACAACACACACTTACACACACACGTACTCTTAAAAAAAAGAAGCCATAACAAACTAAATTATAACAAAACAACATGCAACACTTTGCTTTACATAAAATAGTAGCCAACAAAATGCACAAAACAAAGTTGCATGCAACATTAAGATGTTAAGCAAAATGACATGATCTAAAAAGGCACAAGAGGGAGAGGAAAATGATGACATGAAAATCAGGTGTTATAAAAAAGACAACATAAATTTCATTTAAAAGAAAGAAGAAAAAAAACAAGAAACCAAAAGGACACTTGAAACACGAAACGAAAACTATCAAATATAAAATTAAAACAGGTGGCAATAATAATAAATGAAAAAAATTTAATATTTAATTTTTTTTAATAATTAATGCTCACTCACACTTTAGTATATTCGAAACGTATAAATTAATAATAAAAATTAGGCAAAATTTTGAATAAATTTGCTGTAAGTTAACCTCTTTTGTAGACACAATAACATGCGCATTAACATGTTAAAGTCAGTTTGGAATTTAGTTTAGAAAACAAAATTAAATTTGAAACTTAATATTCGAACAACAGTTTTATAATGCTCGTGCCTGTCCATAGAAAAAAAGGCGAGTTTATTGCTTTGATGCTCAACTTAATCAACATCATTATAATTTGTTAAACATGTTAAATTATGAGTTCATAACACCAAAAATATCAAAAATCTCTGCCTCATTGGCTACGCAAGTTACCCAGCTTATCTATTTTCTAAAACGTAAAGAATTATTAGAAAAACCGGCCTCACAACCAAAGAAGAAGAAAAAAAAAAGAAGAGCTGCTTGATTTTCTACCGAATTTTAAAAATTATCATATATAATTAATTCAAAACGTTAAGCATTTTCATAAACAAAAAATAAAGGTATTATTAAATATCAAATACAGCAAATAATAAAATCTAATCCAATTTGGTTGTCAATGTTTGGTTTAAGAAAAATATTTCAAAAATGAACTTGTTCAACATTCAGTCGGCCAATTATGATGATCGTTGTCTCACCACTAAAATAACAACATTAAGATAAAATATTGAACAAAATATACAAATTAAATATTCATAAATTAATTTTTCAAAAAAAAAACAAATTATACTTAATTTTATTTAAAAAAAAAACACAAAATCGAAAGTTCGTAATAAACAAAATGAACAAATCGGACACCTTACGCTGGTTTGGATGTTAAAAATTTTTGAAAAAAATTTAAATGACATTTTTGTAACACGATTGTGCGGTGCGTGTCAAAAGCATTTGCACGTTTTATTTATTTCTTCGAAAAACTTCATACAACTTTAAAATATTTTATAGTTCGAGCATCTTATGAAAACAGGCCAAATTTATATAAAAATTTCATTTTCGAATTCGAATACTTGAAATTTTTCTATAGAAAATTTATGTTCGAATTATAACACTAAAAGCTTCCCACAAAAAATAAATGCTCGAATTCGAATACTTGAAATTTTTATAGCCAAAAACTAAATGTTCGGACTCGAAAACTTAAAATTATTCATAGAAAATTTACATATCGAGCCATAACTGCCAAAAAAAAGATTCACCAACATATTTTTATACCTCTTTTTTAATTTCGAAAATTATGGCGCCATATCTTTTTGTGCGGTTGAGGCACTATGTGTTCAAATTCTAATACTAAAAATAAATGTTCGAATTTTAATATATATTTAACATTTTTTATAAAAAATTCATGTTCGAATTCTCACACTAAAAGTCTCCTACGGAAAATAAATGTTCGTATTCGAAAACTTGTAATTTTTTTAATTTATTTTCGCATTCGAACATTAATAGTTTTCTATAGAGAATTCATATTCGAACTCTGTCCGAAACATTTTCTTGAGAGAGTTCATATTTGACATTAAATACTAAATATTTTCTTACGAAAGTTTATGTTCGTATTCGAACACTAACAATTTAATTAAAAAAAAAATATCACTTTCAAGTTCTAATAATATAAAAAATCTACTATCGAATTCGAGCACTAAAAATTTTATATAGAAAATTCATGTTCGAATTCGAATACAAGCAATTTAATTTTTAAAAAATTATATTAAATTCGAACAGACGTAGTAAACTTATTTTCGATTTCAAACACTTCCAATTTTCTGTAGAAAACTCATGCTAGAATTCGAACATTCGAACTCTAAAAATGCCCCTTACTAATTTGACAATTATGAAATTTCTACACAAAATGTATGTATATAGTTTCGAATTTAAACACTAACAATTTTCTATGGAAAATACATTTTCGAATTCGAATAGAAACAGCTTAATTTAAAATAATTCATATTAAAATTTATGTTTGAATTCGAACATTAAAATTTTTCTAAAGAAAATTCATGTTCGAACTCGAACAATAAAAATTTTCTACAGAAAATTTATGTATGTTCGAATAATAAAAATTTTTTTTTTAAATTCATGTTCGAATTCAGACACTAAAAATGTTCTACAGAAAATTTATGTTCGAATTCGAACACTAAAAATTTTCTAAAGAAAATTCATGTTCGAACTCGAACAATAAAAATTTTCTACAGAAAATTTATGTATGTTCGAATAATAAAATTTTTTTTTTTAAATTCATGTTCGAATTCGGACACTAAAAATGTTCTACAGAAAATTTATGTTCGAATTCGAACACTTAAAATTTTCTAAAGAAAATTCTTGTTCGAATTCGAACACTAAAAATTTTCTAAAAAAAATTCTTGTTCGAATTCGAACACTAAAAATTTTCTAAAGAAAATTCTTGTTCGAATTCGAACACTACAAATGTTCTACAGAAAATTTATGTTCGAATTCGAACACTAAAAATTTTCTAAAGAAAATTCTTGTTCGAATTCGAACACTAAAAATTTTCTAAAGAAAATTCTTGTTCGAATTCGAACACTAAAAATTTTCTAAAGAAAATTCTTGTTCGAATTCGAACACTAAAAATTTTCTAAAGAAAATTCATTTTCGAATTCGAACACTAAAAATTTTTTAAAGAAAATTCATTTTCGAATTCGAACACTAAAAATTATCGCTAGTAGCTTGGTGCGTAATTGCCCAGTGTAGAGTACAATGCAAGAACTTGTTAAAAGCCTCAATTACTAAAAAGATTTATGGGAGCAAAAAAAAATTGTATACAATAACAATAAACAAACACTTCAAAACGCAATTTCAAATTTGTTATAACACAAAATTTTATAGATTTATATTCAAAACGAAATCACTTGCTTTTATCCACATGTGCTTTAGTTTATAACTAATGTTGATTTTTTTTACATAAATTAAAGGGTCTCATTACTTTAGAAAAATGTGTTTCTTCTTAAATCTGAAATTTGTATGGAAAGTTTTTAAATTCCAAAAAAAAACTTGCAAATATTTTTCAAAGTCATAGATTTGAAATGTGTAAAAACAAAACATGTAAAAATTTACACCGAAATAATTTTTGATTCAAATTTGAAAAACAAAAAATTTCCACTACTTCTACTCATTTTTATTTTATTTTCTATAAAAACATATTCAAGCAAGACAATTTTGTTGTTATTTTAGAAATTTTTATACTATTCCTCTGTACTGTGCAGCATCTTAGGATTGCATGTTTAAGTTGAGAAACTCAGCACTAAACAATCTCTGGTTTCATGTATTTAAAATTATGCACTGGTTTAATTTCACTCTTCGCTTTTTTATCTAAATTTTATATCAGTTAAGCAAGCAAGATGCCCTGCTGTTTTCTTTTTACCAAGACACAGTCATACTTTTTTAATAGAAATTTATGATGTCTAATTAAAATTTCCAAACTGATTTGTTTATGACAATTTGAGACGTAAGACGCGACTTAAAAGGTCAAGAGTGAATAATAACTTATGATCCAATAATTATGAAATTAAGACATAAATAATCGATAATCCAATAAAAAAAATTTTCGAAACTCTTCTGAATAAAATTAGATTTAATTAAAACTTCGAATAATCAAAATAACGCCACCAGAGTGCCTCGTTTTTGTAACGAAAGTGAGAACTTTTCGAGTAGAAAAAATGTTAATCAACTTGTGAAACACAGGCTTAGTAAGAAAATAACTCTAAATACAAAAATATTTTAAAAAAATTTATAAAAAAAAGTACTTTTGAGAAATTAAAATTCATAATCTCGGTTAAGATCGAATACATACTTGCATTAAAATTTTTCCAAATTCTAAGTCCTAATTTACACTATGCAAGTCTTATTGCTAAGCTGATTAGTTTGTTAGGAAAGAGGGACGAGGGGGAAAGAAACGTTACTGTTCCCCTCGTCTCTCTCTCCGTCAAACTAATCAGCTTAGCAATAAGACTTGCATAGTGTAAATATGGACTAAGATTCGTTAACTTGAAACTTTTATATTTGAAATTTCATTTCTAGAGTTAAAACAAAACAACAACAAATACGCTTGTCGAATATTTTACCGAATTTCCTTATAGAATATAGATACATAGATTTGTAACTTTTTTGTTATAAATTCGAATGTTCGAACATATGAAAATTATGTATAATATTAAAACTCATTTTTATAATAATAATCGAATATTTTCCGTATTCCACACAAAATGTACAAAAAATATTTGTATTTCCAAAAACAAAGATATGACATTTCCGAACGATTTGATTGCACGTGAAATAAATAAATAAATAAATCAGCCTTATCATGAATTCCACATGTGAAAATTTCCGAATCAAATTTTTCGTTCACATGGATTTTAATTTCGTATCATCAATTCCAATACAATTAAAAACTCACATGTTTCCACTTTTTCCAACAGACAACTCTTTGTGAATGATAATTAATATTCATAAATTGTTAAAATATTTCGCAGACGTATGAAGTTTTTTGATACGAATTGTTCACACGTTCGGAAATTTCCATGTGAAATTTTATTTATGATTAGCCTGAATATGTCCTAGTTCAGATGTTAAAAAAAAGTGGGGTTAATGACTGAATTGATATGTCAAAATAAGACTATATACGGCCATGTCACAGAGTTCAATTCCGTTCGGAAAGGGAATTCCATTCACCCCATTTTTGTAGGAGTGGTGTCTAAAAAAGAAAACTAAAATATGGGAATTTGTCAGGTGTGTCCAGACTGTGGGGGCTCGACATCTTGAGGTGGATTCAATTCCGTTTGCGAACCGAATTAAACTCTGTGACATGGCCGTATATTCGAATATGTTCGAAATTGGGTTTTGTAAGGAAAGGTCAAATTATGTACGTATTTTAACAGATCACTTTTCAGATTTGAAACCTATATTTTTTCACAATCCTGTCCTTATCCGTATGTTCAAAAAAGAAAAAAAAATTTAATAAATTTAAATATTATAATTTTTCTATAGAAAATTTGCTTTCAAATTAAAATTTTTGCTAGAACTTCGAATGTTTGAATTCGAATATTGCAAAAAAAAACAACTTATATATAATGTTTGTTAAAAAAAAATATGTTGTTAGGTTTTGATCATCAAAAATTTTTTCAAATTCATATGTTCGAATTCAGATATTAAAAAAAATTATGCTCGAAATCGAAACTTTTGTTGGAAATTCGAATATGCGCGAACTAGAATTTTTTACGAAGAGAATATTAAAACTCAAATTATAATAATTTATTTTATTTAATGGAAAGAAAAACATTTTTTCCAAATCTTATGTTCGAAATCATAAATTAAAAGATTGAATGAATGTAAAGATTTATGAAATAGATTTCCACAAAAAATCTATGAATAAATGTATTTTTTTTTTATATATTTATTCAACTGTTTGTTGTATATGTACATATATAAATTTTTAATGAGATAGATATTTTTAATTTTCTTTAAACATTTTGTTTCCGAATCTCCATTTAATGGAACATTTGCTTTCCGAACTTTAAAAGTGTACAATCAAATCTTTTAAATCCGAAGTTTAGTTTTAATAACGCCTAGTTTTTTTTTAAAGAAAAATTTTACTGCTGGTTTTTGTAAATAAAATTAAATTTTTCTAATAAGAAAAATATACATGAGAAGAAATTACAAAAGAAGTTTCTTTTTGGAAATTTATATTGAAACAAACTTTTTTAAATTCCTATTCATTTTAACACGCTTTACATAAAAATAAGAAATTACAATAATAAAAAAAAAAACTTAAATATTTTTCCTGTGTTCAATATAAATTACCAAGTATTCCTGCCTGTTCTGTAAATCGAGTCGATGTAAAAACGCTCGATTTAAAAAACTTAAATCCACTAACAGCAAATATTTTTCAGAATTTTTTGTATTTTTCTATTTTTTAGAGCTTGTATGATTTAAAATACTTTAATGGGGCCATTATTTATAGGGTGTTTTTTATTGAGGTATAGAACTTTAAGTTGGCATCACTTTTTTAACTGGCGGCCATTTTGTCAGCTGTCAAGTGATTAATATTTAGTTCGTTTGCCATTTCATCGTGAACAGGTTGACAAAAGAACAACGCTTGCAAATCGTGCAAATTTATTTCGAAAATAATGGTTCAGTTCGCGAAGTTTACCGCAAGCTCCGTCCATTTTATGGTCGACATAATCGTCCATCAGAGCAATTAATTCGGTTAACCGGTCAATTGGCCACCAAGATCGTGTGATTTGACACCATTGGATTATTTTCTTTGGGGATATGTGAAGTCGCTCGTCTACGCCAACAAACCAGAAACGTTAGGGGACTTGGAAGCCAACATTCGTGGCGTTATTGCCAACATACGGCCCCATATGCTCGAAAAAGTGGTTGAAAATTGGACCTGTAGAATTGGCTTTATTCGAGCCAGCCGCGGCGGCCACATGCCCGAAATCATATTTAAACGTTAATGGCATAAAATTATCCTTCCAATAAAGCCAAATTGATGGACATTAAAACGAGTTTCTTGTGTTTTATTTCAATTCGAAGTTCTATACCTCTAAAAAAACACCCTATATTATTGGAAAATGAGAAACTTACTCGATTCGGTTTACAGCACATGGCCGATTATTTCTTATTTTTCAGGTTTGTTCTGCAAACCGCACGTTTTGAAATCGTGCGATTTCCAAAATCGAAAACAGTATTCTGCTGATCGTACGATTTAATGCATTCAAAGTTAAATTCATATAAAATATCTTACAGTCGTTAAGCAGCTCTGAGCTGACCAACAGCTCTCGCGTCATCGTAATTATTTCTTAAGTGCAGTCAGACTTGTGTGTGTTGTTTGGCCTTCGAAAGTTCGTCACGCTCGCACTGGTTCTGGATCTGGCACGGGTAACCGTATAATTTTGCGGTTCTTTTGTGAAATCTCGTTGACAACCAGGCACAAAAACTTTTTAAAATACTGTTAATAACATCTTGGGCATATGGTCTAGCTACCCCGCCCATATTTGTGCAACAATACTTTGCAAATTTATTTTTTAAAGTATTTATGAAATAAATAAAATAAATAAAATATTTTAAACATCTAAAACATTAAAAGCAATTAAAAAGCTGCAATTAATCCCATTTTTAATTGAGCACTTTTCTGGAAATTAGGCGATTTAAAAACGCGCAATTTACAGAACACCTCTGTTTTTATTTAACGCACGGCAAAATTAATGCAAATTTAAAAAATCTTTAGTTTTCCATAATTTATTGTGAATTGCTGTTAGTTAGCAACTATTTCTTACATGTATATACATATGTATGTATGTATTTATGTATGTATTTATATAGATACTCCTAAATAACTAATATATTATTAATTATTATTATTATTTAATACCTTTCATATTTGACTTTGCCTAAATTGACACTATTATTGCTTAAATTATTATTATTGAGCATTGAATTGGAACCACTTAACCCAGACGCTATGATATTAGTATTAGTTAGGTTATTTGAGTTGTTAGATAAACTATTTGAGGAACTACTATAAGTGGGATTTTGATTTGAACCCATACTAGACTGGGCCACGGTATAAACTTCATAGTCCGCAATGGTAAAATTATAATCGCCAAATAGAGTTTCATACGAGGCGCTGGGACCATCATAAGAATGCGGCAAATTTGAATAGGAGTCCACATTGGTATTACAATTGTTGGCTATAAGCAAATCAGCACCAGCCCCAAAAATCGGGCCACAGCTACATAAGCGTAAAATCATATAAAATTTATATAAATATTTTAACAATTCCAAAAAAAAAATATACGAGTACATAACTTACTCTGGATGATAACATATGGCATAAGGTTTCTTAACTATATCGAATTTCAAAGGTCCTTCAGCCAGACCGGTATTTAAGGCAAATAAAAATGCTCGTTCGGAATGTATGTACACAACTTTGCGTGAAGTTTTTGCCCAAGCCACATCTGTAAAGCCACCACTTATTTCACCATGAGAACCCTAAGAAGCAATTGTTGCAAATTAGAGGAATTTTTTTTTCAAACTAAATGAGAATCATTACCAAACATACAACAAAACAGGGCGCCAAGCCATCACAGTAACGATGAAAGGCCGTGGAAGAAAATCCATGGGTCGAGGCGCGATACAATAAACGCCAAGATTGTTTTGAACAACCATACCTAGAAAAAAATATATATTTTCATGTTTTATAAAGTTTGCTTAGGCGCAACTCATTGGAAGACTTGGACCAACATTCAGAAAAGCTTACAAAACCTCAATGATTGTAGAGACACTCCCAAGGAATTATTGAGAATTACAAAACTACAAAATAAATAATTTATTGGTATTTTTAAAGCTTTCTTGAATTGTGATTAAAGTCTACTGATGAATCGCCTAGGGAGCAACGAAATGCATATAGACGTGCTTCACCGACAACAAACAAACTATTTTAAATTCGTTATTCATTTTGACAAGCGTTAATAAAAAATAAATCTTCTAGTTTTTTGTACCTTTTTTTATAATTATAACAATATATTTAATTTTTTTAAGCTTGATATCTCTTGTTTTAATATAAAAATATTCACCCTTATTCCGGTTGTCAATGTCGATACAATACCAAAAAATTGGGGCTGTCCATTCACATCCGAGAAAAAATTTGTCCAATTGACAGTCTATTTCTGTTCCCTAAGGTCTAGAAAATAGCATGAGCCTGTGGTTGGTTTCAACAGAGAGTAGACAAGTCCCAATTTTTTTTTGTATTGTATTGACATGACGTCGGTGTTGACAACTGGAATAAAGGCTTTTTATAATTATTTCATAATTTTTCACATAATTATAAAAAAAAAAATATTTTCCATATCGAGTCTTTTTCCGATTTTATCGTAAGCGACATGTTATTGAAAATAGACTTTTTAGAATTATCAAAATGCCAAAACTGTTGATAACTTTTAACATACTGGCTGTAAAATTTTATCGCAAGCGACAATTTGCATACAAAAACACATTTGAATATTTAAAAAAACTTCTGAAAACTTTAATTTTTGTCGCTTACGATAAAATCCAAGGCGAATTGATACCAGGTGGTCTTAATTTGCAACTCTTCGTATTCGCCTTGTATATTTGTTAGTGTAAAATTTCCTGCTGTCAGAATATTTCCTAGCGTTTTGCATTGATTGACAGCAGAGAAATTATGTCAGCTTGTGAATTAGGATCACCTGATGTAAATTCGCCTTGATAAAATCGAAAATAATGCTCGATATGTACATATGTACAAGTGTATTTTTATATACAATAGTTATTAAAAATAAGAAATTACAGTATTTTATAAAAATAGAATAATTTAAAAACCAAATATAATTTACCAATTATTTAAAACGCTTTGCAAGTGCAATTTATCATTCCTTAAAATATGCGAGCCAGGAAACATGTTGACCGTAAGTCTGGGCTGTAGCCTTTTATCGCCATCCATTTTAAAACCAACACACGCACCCATACCGCCGCCAGCCCCACTCATAACAGAGCCTGTGTGATGGCCCGTTTTATTGTTAGAGTTTTGTAAAGCTGCATAACGATAACGTTCTAATGACAGTTCCATAGGTACAGCTCCCGTAGGCTCGACCTCTTCCGCAAACACTTGACTATCGATAAGCAGCAGACGCACATGACACATAACGCCCTGCAACTGCTGGCAAACGCGGGCTCTTTCTTCTTCGGTCCAGTGGGCCGTGGGTTGGGTAACACCAGCATGATTTTTAGCCCAAGACAAAACACAACGCCACACATCTTCCTCTTCCAGGCAGAACTGTAATAGAGGGATATTATAATATAATTTATTTATTTTTTTTTTTTCTTTGTTTAATTACGACTTACATAATCCGATGATATTAGTTTAATTAAAGCCTCCTTTTTCAGATTCAGAAAGGCATTTGTTTTAACACACTCATTGGCATTTTCTCCAATATAAATAATGCAGCGCTCCATAAAAGATGCGGCACATTTTGCACCTTAAAAACAATTTTAAGAAAAGTCAATCAATGTCCAATGTTTATTCAGATGAAATTTTCCATATTTAAGAATAAATTTTTCTACAATTTGCTACACAAATTCTACAAGATTTAATTTCTAAGTTGAAAAGAACGAACATAGGTAAAATTAGCAAATTTAATAAACGGAATTGTACTTAGATCTCAGTTTTTGTTTTTGATGGCAAATATTTTTATATAATGCAGAACCTTAAACATAGAAATTTTAATAGAAAAGCACTTCAAAATTACGAGCTTTTTTGCGAATTAAAGAAAATCAAGGTTTGTACTTTCAAAATTCTCTCGGAAATAATCAAAAATCAAAGCAGAAGAAATATTTTCATGGAATGAAATTTACTTGCATTTCGAAATTGAAAATGTGTATATTTCGAAGTTAAAATTTTTAGAAATTTTTATAATATAACTAGAACTTTTAAACTTTCGTAATGAATTTTTTAATTTCATCATTTCATTTCTTGAACATTTTCTATAGAAAATTTAAGTATTTATTTTAAAATTTAAGTTTTATTTAACGCGTATCAAAATGAATACGAATTAAAAAAAAATTATTTGTTGTTGGCTAATCAGGTTTAAATGGATTTCGTTTCTACTTCGAAAATCCATCAGTAGAATTCAACCAAAAAAAAAAAAGCTAGAAAAACTCCCAAATGCTTTTGAGGATTTCGCCTCAAACAAAAATCTCAAATTCACAAACATGTTTTTTATTTTTCTATCATCTAGGTATTTACTTATATGCACATTTAAAATACATATGTGTAGGAATTTCCTTCACAAACGTGGTCAAAAGAAAGTTAAATGTTGATTACAAATTTAAAAAAAGTGTAGGTACGACGCATAAATTTAAAGATAGTTCGAAAATACTTCAAAAAAAGTTTTTGAAAATCAACATCCAGCAGGTATGATTGAAATCGAATAATTTTCAAGCGATTCGTTTGGGGATGATTGAAGTGCGATAAGTTTCTATTCAGTTTCACAATTTCCATCACATGCCTAATTCTAAATTTTTCTATGGCAATTTGCTTCCCATACATATCCTGAAGTTGTATGAATTCTTCAAAAATATGTTCCTTTAATTCTTTTTACATATGTACATACATAGTATATATAAAAAAAATCTGTATACTACAGTGTGCAAATTTCCATTAATAGTTTTGCTAATTTTTACTGCATTCATTATTTTTACGAAAATGTAATCATTAATTTTTTTTATTAATTCATCAATTTATTTTACATCTAACTTATACTGCTGGAATAGGAAATGTTTTATTAATTCATTAACTTAAATGCCGCTGGTATTTTATGCTTTTCGTACAAATCAGTAAAAACACAAATTTATAGTTCAGTGGATTTTGGGTTGGGGTTTCTTACAAACGTTTACAAATTAAACAAAATTTCAAGTAATTTGTTAAAGTATAAATTAAAACTTAAACTATGTTTACAACAATAGACTTCCTAGGCAGCTTTTATTATCATGCTTACTCCAGTCAGCTTGCTGCCAATTTATTAGTGGAATAAAGCTGCAGCCAAATCTAACCTCAATCTTTAGATGGGCTAACATTTTGTATGAGAGTAATATTATCGCCTTTGAGCATAATGCGTCCTAGATTTTTGCGCGTTCTGGTCTTAACCCAAACTTCTTCGGCATCGTCCAGCACTAGATTCATGTATTCATCAAAGCCCACAATGTGTCCCTCTATGCGCAAATTGACGTTTTCATACAGCCACACTTGGACGCGGGAACGGTTTTGTAAATAACGAAAAATCAGGTTAATGGGCTGGACCATTACCTTTTGAACTTTTGTGTTGCCTTTAAAGGACATGTTGAAGAGGTTTTTGTGGCGAAATTATTTAAAATTTTATAAAATTCAATATTATTTTGTGGTAAAACGTTTATAAACCAGCGTCTGTTTTTCTTTTTCTTGGCACGAAAAATGCTTATGTCAAAGCGAAATGTCAAAAAGATGTCATTTCTCAAGGCAATGTTTAGTGAGTATATGTAGCACAGAGAAATGTGTTTAGCTTACTTTGAGCTGCTGAGGTTGGTGTCTGTGCTAACTAAATTGTAAGAGATTGGCTTTTAGGTTAAAAATTCAGCTAATGTTTTTGATAACTTGCTTGTGCATATGTATGTATGCATGTATGTATGCACATAAATTTTTGAAAACGTTGGCAATAAATTAGGAGGGAAAAGGCTATAAAATATAACAAAAATGTGCTTCTGACTGAACTAATTTAATTAAAACCTTCATATACATATATATTAAATATAGACATTAAACTATAAATAGAAATAGGTATTTAACTTACTTGCTTTTTCATGTATTTCCATGACTGCTGTCAAAAACGTACAGGCGTTGTCCACAGACAAAGTTGCAATAACATGATCTTCACAGGCCGATCTTAACTCGCAACAACCCATATCCTGGGCCAAATTCATCATTTCAAACACTCGCGAATCTTGCAATAAAATCTAAAAGAAAATAGTCACATACATAAGCCCCAGGGCAAAATAGTTATTTTAAAATACCTTGGCAGTGTAAACATAAAGCACAAATTGTCTAAACACTTCGGGATGTACATTAGGAAGTCTTACTGGCGTTGGTGTGCCAGGAGCAGCTGGTGATACCGAACAACCAGGTATGCGACAAAGCTCCCCGCGCTTATTCGTTTTAAAGCTCTTGCAGCTGTTAGGAAAATATTTAAAAATAAGAAATTGTTGTAACTGTATATTTAACAAACTAAAAAGAATTAATAAGAATTTACAATCATAGCACAGTTTTAGAAGCATTGTGGAAAAATTTAACATCAAGTTTGAGAATGATTTGTGTGAGTTTGATTAGAAAAGTGTAGTATACTTTTGGGTTGCTAATAGACTATTCGTATATGATATGAATATTTATCCAAATATGCACATACATACATAAATACATACACACATGCATGCATAAGGACATTAGGCTCATTTGCTTGAGCAATATCATAACTCAAAAAATGTGATTTTTGAACTAATAATGAATTAATCGTAAAAAAAATCATACAAATATACATACACTCAACTATTGAGAGAAATATTAATCACCCTTATTGGGAATAAAAGGCGAACATTTTGTGAAATATTTCCCATGAACAAAAAATGGCGAACAAAATTAGAAAATAGCACGTTGACACAACGACAACGCAAACATTGGCGTTTGCAATTTTAGGGAAAGGGAACACATTTCGCGTGAACTTTTATTCCCAATAAGGGTGAATAAATCTTTTTCTATTAATTTGTGTGCAAATTAAAAACTTTAAAATCGTTTTCTGTAAAAAAAATTAATAAATAATAAACAAATTGTTATTTTTATATCTAATACTTCGTTAAACTTTTACATATAAAATTTGTTAACGCTGCATCTTACTAAATAACTCAATAGTAATTTGGTCAGGGATATTTTTAAATACATATATATTCAATCAAATAACTATGTTTAAAAAACTAACTGGGAAAAATTGTGACAATGAAAATTATTTGTCATTTTTTTAGTCTGTTTTTGCATATACATACATAAATATGTAATTGTTTTACGTTAATGTGTGCAAGAAGAAGAAGAAATAAAACAAAGTTTGACGAATTATTGGATGCAATATATGTATGTATATATGTACATATCGCTCATTTACTTCAATAGTGCCATAACTCAAAAACAACTACATAGTTTTGCAGAAAACGCGTTTAAAGTTTTCTAAAATATTTATTTATATTCTTAAGCGGGATATTTTTTAGAAACTCATACGAGTCTTAAAATTTTGCACAACTACAGTTTTTCCCACTAGAATGTCTCGCTTTACAATAATTTCAAATACATATGTAGCGCAATTTTTTCTGCCACTTCAATTAAGAAAAGCCATAAATTACTTCAAGAAGACAATGATATTTTTCCCCTGCTGAAGGCTGTTATTAAAACAATTAATCTTGTCATGATTTTAGCTCTAGCAATAATAATAATAATGATGAAATCCAGTAAATAACATAGCGGTAATTAAAATTGCTTGTTAATATCATGATCGCTCACATATTAATGTTGCTAATCATTCTCGAGACATTAAATGCTTCATTAATTCCTTTCGCACTCTCCACAAGCCGCAATTATGAAGCAAAGAATTTCCTGACAATCTTTTTCACACAAGAACTGCAACAAATTTGCACGGAGTACTGCAAGAAAACATTATTATCTAGCAAAGTTTTTTTGTTTCTGTTTTATTTCTCCTCCATTAACAAATTTTTTTTCACATTTTACTTTTGCAGTACATGAATACCACCACGCATAAATATACATTTTGTACAATTGATATATGCCGCTTTAAATAAAAATTCCCATTTGTAGAAGAGTTGTGTACAAATTTATAAACATGCTTGTCTGCAAAATGCAACTTGCCACAAGGCACGCAAACTGATTTGTTATTAAAACTTTATATTTAATGAACAAGTTTTAAAGTGAGTTAGCTTATAAAACTCTTTTTACCACATACATATATAAATATTGTTGTTTGGTTGTGCAACATGCATTGTTAAAAAAAGAATTTATTTTTTAAAATACTTTGCTCTTTTTTACTCTCTAATGACAAAGGAATGTTGTTTAAAAAGCAAAAGCAAAAGGAAAAGAAAAGAAATAATTAAGAGGAAAAAAAAAAGCTCACCGAGCCATCATTATAATACGATGGGCATAAATACGTTCCTCCTCTCGGCCGCATATAAATACCACATCAGCACTGTCCTGGTCTTCAGAGAGTCTTTGCAAATCATCAATGAGTTGTGGTAGACCGGCTACAGATTGGCCGTCGCATATTAAAGGCTGGGGACAGGGAGGCGGTACACGTGTACCCATTGTTTGTTGTGGTTGCTTTTATTTTACAATTTAAGAAAAAATCAAATAGTTTTTATTTAATTATGTATGTACAACCTTTTATCTATTATTTCAAGCTTGTGTCTTAAGTCTTTTGTTTTACACTAAAACAAAGTTTGCTGCTTAAGTCTTTGATTAATTCACACGTGCTTTTTTTACTTTAATTTTAATCAAGCATTTTTTAACAACAACAACCGCAATCGTGCCACTAAAATCAGCATAAAAACTTGGGATTTTTTTTTTCTTATTGTTCATGTTTACAAACAAATCGAAAATAAACGTTTGTTTTCTTCTTCTACTCAAAACATCTGTTTCTTTGTATTAACGCTCATTTCAAAAATGTTTGCCTGAACTCGAACTCTCTGCCTCTCGCATTGTTAAAACTCTCTTTGTAGAAGCACTTCTTTTTTTATTTTTTGATAAACAAAACATACACAAAAAAAAACAAAAACGAAAGGCATTAACCATACAGTGTCTCACATAAGCTTCCATAATTTTTTATTTTTAGATGAATAAAAATGTTTATAAAGATTTCTAGAGAAACACTTTAAAAATAAATAATCTTGAAAATGCATATGAAAATTACTAAATTTTAAAAAAAAAGTACCTTTTTGAAAAAAGCACTTTTTGGAAAAAATTGCATTGAAAAAGGTACTTCTCGTAAAAGTATTTTTTGGAAAAAGTACCTTGTGAAAAAAGTGCCTTTTTGGAAAAGTACCTCTCTGAAGAAAATACATTTTGAAAAAAGTACCTTGTGGAAAAAGTTCCTTTTAAAAAAAGTACCCTTTGAAAAATGTGCGTTTTTAGAGAAGTGCCTTTTGAAATGTGTAAATTTTCAAAAGAGTAATTTTAGAAAAAAAATTCTCTAAAAAAGTACATTTTGAAAAAAAATATGTTTAGGAAAAAAGAACCTTTTGAAAAAAGTACACTGTGTAAAGAGTACTTTTCAAAAAAGTAACTTCTGAAAAAGTTTTTTTTAAACAATACCCTTCAAGAAAGTAAAAGTAAAAATGAAAAAAAGTTGATCTGAAAAAAGTATCTTTTAAAAAAAGTTGCTTTAAAAAAAATTAACTTTCGAAAAAGTACCTTCTGAAAAAGTACCCTTTGAAAAGTTGCATTTTTAAAGAAGTACTTTTTTTTGAAAATGTAAATTTTCCAAAAAGTGGGTTTTGAATAAAAGGCATTTTGAAATAAGTACCTTTAGAAAAAATAATTACGCAAAAAGTACATTTTGAGTACCTCAAAGTATTTTTTTTGCTTTTTGAAAAAATACATCAAGAGGTAATTTTTATTAAACAACATCTTGAAAAATACACGTTTTCAATAAAAGTACCTTCTGAAAAAAGTACATTTTGAAAAATGTACCTTCTGAAAAAGAACCATTTTTCAAAAAGTACCTTTTGGGAAAAGTACTATTATGACATTTTTCAAAAACTACCTTTTGGAAAAAGTACTTTTTGAAAAAGTGCGTTCTTAAAAAAGTACCTTTAAACAAAAGTACATACCTTGTGAAAAAGAACCCTTTTGAAAAAGGTACCTTTGGACAAAATGTACCTTTTGAAAAAATTACATTTTGAAAAAAGTACCTTTTGAAAAAGAACCATTTGAAAAAGTACCTTTTGGAAAAAGTACTTTTTGAAAAAAGTACCTTTTGAAGAAAGTACTTTTTGAAAAAAGTACCTTTTGAAGAAAGTACGTTTTTAAGAAAGTACCTTTAAACAATAGTACATCCCTTTTGAAAAAGAACCTTTTTGAAAAAAGAACCCTTTTGAAAAAGGTATCTTTAGAAAAATGTACATTTTGAAAAAATTACATTTTGAAAAAAGTACCTTTTGAAAAAGAACCATTTGAAAAAAGTACCTTTTGGAAAAGGTACTTTTTGGAATAAGTACCTCTTGAAGAAAGTACTTTTTGAAAAAAGTACCTTTTGAAGAAAGTACTTTTTGAAAAAACTACCTTTTGAAGATAGTACGTTTTTAAGAAAGTACCTTTAAACAAAAGTACATCCCTTTTGAAAAAGAACCCTTTTGAAAAAGAACCTTTTTGAAAAAAGTACCTTTTTAGGGAAGTACCTTTGAAATAAGTGGATTTTCCAAAAGGTACTTTTTGAAAAATGAACTTTTAAAAACTCGATTAAAAGAGCCTGCTGTAAAAAGTACCTTTTCAAAAAAGTACGCTTTGATGTATTACCTTTCTAATGGGTTTTCTTGAAAACTACATTTTTTTCCTTATTGACACACACCAACTAGCTGATTAAATTTTTCCACGCCTAACTTATTAATAATAAATCCGGAAACTTGTGAGAGCCACTGTATAGCACGCGCTTTTTTTCAAATAAACTGGTTTTTTACCCATAAAAAATAACGAAAAAATAAAATTCATTTAGATACCACGAAAATTTCTATACACCATTTATTTACTTATTCATTCATTTCGTTCCTTTTTTTAACTTTAATGAGAATAAATCGTAAAGCAAAACTTTAAATTTGTTTCAATCAAAAGCAATTAAATTTTTAAAATTCTTTAACTATTTCTCTATTATTATTTTTAAATGTAGATTTCTTGATATTGTAAACACCTTTTAAACTTTTCAAGCACCGTGTTGTGATAAAAATTTTTACTTGTTTCAGCTCTCGCGTTTTACAAAAGACTGATTGTTGCTGGTTGTGGCTGCTGCTGTTTGTTAGTTGTTGAACTATTCAGCCTCGCGCTGTACTCACAGTTTTAATGTAAGGAATTGATCTTTTTTTTTGTATTCTGGTTTTCTTTTGGATGTCTTTTCTGTTGAAATTAAATAAGAAAATTTGTGTTTGATTTGAGGCAAAACGTAGAAGTTGAGATTTTGAGTTGAAGCCTATTTTAGGGCTTTCAAGAGGATCAAATTGAAATTGACTTAAATAAACTCTGACGTCATCGACTTTTTAATTCCATTAAACTTTAATGACACTAAGCCCCCTAGAAATCCAAACCATTGTTGCAGTTCTGTAAAAATAAAAATCATTGCTCATCAATGGCCAGTGAACGAGAGTATTTGATTAACAATTGTTATCAGCTATTATGACACCACCAGCTTTTCCACTTGTTTCCAACAAATTATCAGTTTTTGTTACAAAATCTGCTTTTTGGTTTTTCAGTTCTGGTTGTTGGGCTACAGCAACAAAACGTTTTTCCCCTGCTCTCAAAGTGGCAGTGGTAAAAATAACGATAAAATTTAATTACTTTTTCATTGCCTGACATCTTTTGTTGATTTTCATTTTTCTGTTTGGATGGGTGGCTGTGTCAAATAAAAAAAAAATTAAAGTAAAATAAAAACTTTTAACAGATGATAAAAATGACAACAAAAATGAAAATAATTTTATTTGATTGTGTGAAATGTAAATGAGATGAGGAAAGAATTTTTACATTCCATAACAACTTGACTACCGCATTCAGTCTATACAATCCATACCAATCATGGATTAAGGCAAAGACAGTGGGGCCAAACAGTAGGAGTTGTATATAAAAAATCATACGTCTTTTAAATGAAAAATTATTTGTACATTTTTAGAAATTTTGTTTTCGTTTTCTAAAAGCTGGCAGTATAATGTCAGTATTCATAAACGATTATTAAAGTTAATGTTGGCTTAACGTAATAGTTTTGTGTAAGAAAAACGGTCTAAAAAAATGCTTTAGCTTATGAGCACCGATCGGCGTAAGAGTCTTTAAAAGAAAATTAGCAGAGCAGCAAGCAGTTATTTCTTTTTAAATTTTTGCTAAAAACTTTGTTTCAGAAGAACATTATGGAAAATTTTTTAATTCCTTTTAATGTTGCTAAAAATTAAAAAAAGGTATATTTTTTTACAAATTTTCTTTTAATTTTTATGAAAAATTTAATATAATTTTTTTAAATTTTTTTTAGCTTTTATAAAAAAAATGTAAGAAAAATTTTGGTAGACAATTTAAAAAAAAATATAACTGAAAAAAAAATTTATGTGAGTACTATTATATTTTTTTTTATTTTTTAGCTTTTATAAAAAATATTTTTTTTATTAATTTATAATTAATTAATTTTTTTTAAATTCTTTGAGACATTTTTGGTAGAAAATTAAAATTTTTATGGCATTTCCATATTATACATTTTTTTAGTTTTTATGAAAAAGATTTTTTTATTAAAATTATTTTTATTAATTTTTTTTTTTAATGTTTTAAGAGAAATTTTTGGTAGAAATTTAAAAAAAATTTAACCGGAAAAAATTCTTAAGGAAACATTATAATTGGATTTTTTTCTTTAAGTTTTTTAGTTTGTATAAAAAAAGTTTTTTTTATTTAAATTTTTTTAATAATTTTTATAAAATTTTCTAAGAAAAAAATTGCTGGACAAAAAAAAGTTAAGGAAAAATTATCACACATATTTATTTTTTAAATTTCTATATAAAAATATTTTTATTTAAATTCTTAATAAATTTTTCAAGAAAAGAGCTTGTGAATAATATTTGATGAAGAAAAAAATTAAAAATATACATACATACTTATGTTCATTCATATAATCGCTTACGTCGACTTAAGCAAATGTATTTCGGAAATTTTTACGCTACTGCATCAAAAAGTTTGCTGAAAAAAATAAAACTCACTGGTTCCTCAAAAGGGGTCAACTCAAAATTCAGAAATTCTCAGTAGAGGGAAATAACTGTTTGTTTTTATTAATATGCTCTTGTATTAAAAAGAGAGATACAACTGTATTATTTCGACGCAACAGTAGAGAAAATGATATAAGATTCTTACAGTGAGTAGATAAGCAGAAAATAGCTTAAGCGACATAATTTTCAAACTTAATTTTTCGACCAAAATCGACTATTAGTGATGGTAAATAATCGATTTTCGTCACACAAAAAACGAGTTCAAAAAATTTTTCGGCTCGATCTGTGTATCGTTTTCTGGTAAAAAGTGCAATTTGAAAAATTTACTTTTAAGAAACTTATTTAATTTAGGATTGAAATATTTCGAGAATTTATTTGTGAAATTGCTTTTTAGTTTCCGTTAAAAATTTTGTAAATATACCTCTAAAATTTATTTATTCAGAACATATGATACATCTTAACAAAATTTTAAATTTTAATTTCGAATTCTGCATATTTTCTTTTCAACCCAATAATTTAGTTCAGTCAATATTATTTTTGTGCTCAATTTTTGCGCCACAGTGCGCTAGATGACGTTAATGCAGCAAAGCTTCGACAAGAGGAAGTTGAATTGAATGTTAAATTTAACATTTGCTTGAATGTGTGCGTGTGTGTGCTCAATTGAAATTCGTTTAAGTT
This sequence comes from Nowickia ferox, assembly GCA_936439885.1. Taxonomy (NCBI): domain Eukaryota; kingdom Metazoa; phylum Arthropoda; class Insecta; order Diptera; family Tachinidae; genus Nowickia; species Nowickia ferox. The sequence continues at coordinate 17,543,672 of OW387024.1, read as the reverse complement.
TGCATTTGTTAGCACAAATATATGCACTCACACAAATGCAAGTGTGTATTGTATTCACTGAAGAATATGTTGATTTTCAACACTCCTTTTGTCTTGCATGCAGACGATATGTGGCACAGTGGCCACATATGTATAAAAAAAAAAGGAAAAAGTTTTAATAAGTTTTTCGTATTTTAGATCCCCAGCACATAGATTTGTATGAGACGTTGAGATATTTCTAAAGCAAAAAAGAACTTCCAAAAAAGGTTATAAGATCCAGTAATTGGCATCCGGAAGTAGTGCAACCTTGGATTTTTATACAGGCTTATCCTTGCAGTAACTTCTTTTCTTTTCGATTCCTCTTCAATGGAATGGAAAATGTTTTAAAAATTTAAAGAAGTTGCTTGAACTTATGTTTTTGAAGGTACAAAGGAGACTGTTTTTCGCAGCCTCTGTTTAGTACAAGATCTATAAGTTCAACACAGGAGCCCAGGTATTATTTAAAAAATTTACTGATAAGTTGAAAAACTTCTATTCTTGACAATAGAGCTGCTTTATTGTTGATATTCCCACAGTCGTCAATGAACTACCGTGTAATGCCATTGTCTGTAGTCGTAGAGTTACTGATGAGAGTAGTTGCAGCAGCAACAAAAATATTAAAATAAAATAATAAAGGCTGTTGCTGTTGCTGTTGCACAGTTTTGTTGATGTTCATGATATTTGTTTGAAGGAAAAATCCAACAACATACAAAAACAAGGCAGCAGAGAAAAAAGTTATTTTGATTGTTAACATTCAGAGACACAATTAAATGTGAGAAGAGTTACAATCAACTTTACACACACTATCACTGCACTACAAATGATATTAACAAATAGAGACTTTTGTAGAGAAAAACAAAAATCACAGTCATGCAAGGACTCAAACCTGCAAACATACATACATACATACATACATATATTCAGGCTCACAATCACCTCCTGAGACACATATAGAACAAAAGTAACAGAACGTTTGACAATTTTATTGCCATGTGTTACAATAAGATTTAATATTTTATCAATTATCTTTGGGACATGGTATGAAAAATATTCATATAAAAAAAAAGCAATAACAAACAAGAAACCGACAAACAAATAAAATTTAAAAATGTAATAATAATTTTTCTAAAGTATTGTTGCAACAAAAACTTAAGAATTAAGCATATGATTGTAATTGTAATTGTAGTGAGCAGCTACAAAGGATGTTTTGTATTTGCAAATATACTCGTACATAGTGGCTGAGGGTCAGAAGTTGTAGTTATTGTGTAGAGGATGTTTCTTTTTATAGTAAATTAAGTTTTTGCTGATGCTCTCTTTGCTTTTCCTATCTCATTCGCTGGTAAGTTCAACACAGGAAGTTGTCTTAATATCGGCCCTCTTGACTAAAATGTTTCTACCTCTCTCGCCATTAAACTGAAGACTAATGCCAAAAAGGATTTGCCCGTAAGCTCTGGTCTTAATAACAGCTCATCTTGCTAAAGTTTCGTTATTACAAACAAATTTACTCATCAACTGGATATCATCGGGTAGCTGAGACAGTGGCAGAAGGATATTGTTAAGCTTTTTTTACCTTCAAAAAGTATCGTATATGTTCTGGCTTCCGAATAGTTTTCACAAATTTTTCGCTGAGTTCGCATGTTACACTTGTTTAAGTTGAAATTTAGAAAATAAAAATTAAAATCATTTGTTGCAGTGTACGAATTTAGAAGAAAAAAATTTGACAAATGAACGATGTCAAATTTTTTGATTTTGAAAATAAGAATTTTGTTCTTATGAGCACTTGAAACAGTCCTGAAAATGAAAAAAATTTAAATTGTCTATGTCCATTTTTTCTTTCTTCTTTTAAATTCGTATGCTAGAACACATGCTTTTAACTTTTATTTGACAAATTTCAACTTAAACAAGTGCAGCATGTGTTTTAACATCCGAACTTACAAAAAAAAAAAAAAAAAAAAAAAAAACTTGTGAAAACGTTTCAGAAGTTAGAACAAAGACGGTTATTTCTATAAAAAAAAGTCGTATCAAATCAGAACTAATATTAAGAGCTTTTGAGCACACAATGTTAACTTATTCACTGCTAGAATACCACAATGTTAACTTCGCTGTTCTCCGCATAGATGATGCATCGTCCATTTTATACTTAATATAAAGATTTCAGAAGAAGAATGTTACAAGCATCTAAAAAGTCTTAGAACATCAAACAGTCTCTGAATGACACTTTTTGATCACTTCATTTATTTTATTTTTTTTTTTTTAAGAAAAGTAACACTCAGGCAATGGATGCCTAACACTACTACTAGGTGTTGCCTTCTTTGGGAAAGGAATAATAGTGATGGAGAATACTCTGCTTTTTGCACATTTTTATATTTCATCGTAGTGTTGCAGCACCTCTGATGTCAATGTGGCGCATTTAGTTTTTAAAGCTGTGTTTAGTAACCATTTTATTAGTTATTTTACTTCGCCGATGATTCTGCTACAAAATACCGATGCTCTCATGTTACATTAGGATTAGTATTCGCCGAAGCCGGTGTTCATTTTAGTTTGTGTGCATGTATGTTGAAAATTAGCCATCATTGTACAGTCAATTGTAGTTGTTGTTGTTGTTTGTGTCTGGTGCCTGCATTGGCTAATGTGTTTATATGGTTGTATATTTGTTACTGAAAGCCGAAGGTATAACATCCCTGCAGTCGGCGTAGCTAGCAAATGTCTAGCTATTTCGTTAACTACCAATCGTTACCACTACTAGCAACGCACATGACTGACGATTGTAACACGAGGATGACATTGAAGGTAGTCAATTGCCACCATCTGCATAACCCTTCGTCAGTGATTTCGCTAATCCATACAATTAATTTTTCTATTGATAAAACAATTAATTATTCACCCTTATCGGGACTAAAAGGCGAACATTTTGTTCACGTGAAATATTTTCCGAACAAAATTAAAGAATAGTATACTGGCACAACAACAACTCAAAACATTGGCGATCACAATTTTAGGGAAAGGCAACAAATTTCACGTGAACTTTTATTCCCGATAAGGGTGATTAATACATTTTTCCATTAATTGTTCTTTTTCTTTGTTATGCAACGTTTTTATTGACTTCGGCTGCTCATTTTAACTTTCTAAAAGAAAAGCAATTTTTCACTAAAAATTATACGTTCACTGACCGCGAACTTCCAATTGTAACTGATGCCAATACAAAATCAAAATAATTATGTACTTAAAATAATTGTTTTCCTGTTGATTTTCTTTGGAATAACAGCACAAATTTTTTCCACTCGCAAAAAAAATTTATTTTTTTGAGGCTTAAGGCGAACTCTTGCATTACTTGTGGCAACTGTAGTAGGTAGTCGATTTTTCGTTAGGGAAATACCTAACGATTTTGAGTCAATTTCTACTTTTAAAACTGCAGGGATGCTTTGAATGTTTAATATTGACTTTTATGCTTGTATGCTTGTGTGGATTATTTTTATTGTTGACAAATGTTGTGATATAACATAGATGAGGCATATTTGGATAACGATATGTTGTCTCGGCGAGCGTAAGGGAAATTATTTTTAAGGGTATTCTCCTTTCCCGCCTGAATTTTTAAGTTGCTTGTACTAGTTGAAAATTGACCCAATCAGTTTCGGATCACACTTATGCTCTTACGAGTATACAGATCATGTTGTGCGTACTAGTTACTCTTGAACTCATTGAGACTATTATTACAGTTGATAATGCTTGGAAACTAGACGCTGCATTTCTCTAACAGTGTGTTGCTTCTCTAAATATCAGCCAATAATCAAACCTTATATATTTTTGACTTAAAGTCTCTTCAGCAAAAAAAAAAAAAAAAACTTACATACCTTCTGCTTTACAAATAAAAATCCTTTTGGCATAAATTAAAGTTTCTTGCATGAATTTTTAGCTGTTTGGGGAACAAAAACATTCTTACCATTAACTGACAAATCAAACTTTATGCGTAACTTTTCACAACACAAAAGAAAAAATTTACATTTCTTTTGGCATAAACTTGCTTGGCTGGCATGCAGAATGTCAATAATATTCCGGCATAATGACAATGAAAAGAAAGTATGTAAATACAGCAAGGAGCACAAAAAAAGTAGCTGACAGAAATCATATTGATAACAAAAAAAAAAAAAAAAACTATAACCCATCTGTCTCCGGCATACACAAAACACAAATGCGTTAATAATGACTTTTTCATTACAATTTTTTTTTGTTTTTGGAGTTTGTATTTTTTGTTTTCTTTACATTTTAGTCAACAGACTGGACTGCACAAAGCAAATAGCAAATGAAAATGTGAAAATGATAACGTTTATTAAGCAAAGTGGGAGTGTGCAGCTGCTGCCACCAATTCACACCTCCTCTCACTCAGCAGGAGCATGACAACAGCAATTGTGAAGCAACAGAGTGCAAGAAGCATTTAATGCAAGCAGCAGCATTCGGTATAAATATTGATCCTTAACAAGCCCAGCAAACATTGCCAAGTGGTTTTGCTGGTTTAACCAACAAAAAAAACACTTTTTTTGTGCATTTCAATTAAATTGCTTGATTAAAATTTTCAATGCGTTATTATGACCGCGAGTCTTTCACCTTCATATGGGCAACTTTCTTCATTTATCTTCATTAGCAGGCCATGTGTAATGTTTTTTCAATCATTTGCTGTTTTCAGTTTTTAATTAACCAAGCAGTGTCATTTAATACATTTTCGTCTTTTTTTTTTTTTTTTTTTTGCAAATTGACAAATGAATGCAATTCATTGGCTTAATGAAATGAAAAAAAAAAAATGGTCAAATAAAAAAATTGAATTTTAAAGCAGGGATATTTGCATGCAGATATCTGCATACATACATACACACACACATGCATATGCACATATGTAAGTATGTGTGAATGTATATACATACGAACATTTAAACATGATTTATTGAAATGATTTATTCAATATTTGATGTGTTAAATATGGCACTTAATGCTGCACAAATTACATGTATGACAACATGTTTGCTATTTAAATAAGTATGTATGTATGTATGTATGTATTCGTATGCAAATACGTTTGTACGTATGTGTGAATTTTGTTAGGGATATGTGCGTGCCCTGTGGGAAATTCCGTTAACTTTAAACTAACTTTTAGCTAACTATTTCGCAACTAGTACTGACTGACACTTGGATTACTTTTCAATGTAATCAAGTGACTACTTTAACATTGCGATGTGCCTAGGCGGTAGTCAATTGTCTCGCTCTGCACTACTTTTCAACTAACTTAAAGTTGAATTTATTTAAGTCACCTGGTAGTCAGTAAATTAAGAAAAAAATTTTCTTGGTTTCGAACCATGTATCGTAACAAGTTGTTTAGTCAACACGCTACTACCCAGCTAAATTACCATCTAAAATAATAAAAGCAAAATAATATAATATAAAATTGAAGTGAGTTTCAAAGTAGCTGAGAGTAAATTTGTTGGCTCTCACCAAATCCGATTACCTACTGAACTTCAGAATTGATTGTGGGTGAGTTCTAAATTATATTGTAGTTAGCTTTTAGTTAGTCTAAGAATAGTTGACTATAATTTGATTATTTATGTAGTCAACTAACTACACATTCTCCGACAGGGTGTGTGTGTGTGTGTGTGTGTGTTTGTATAATTTTGTTAATCATGTAAACTGATGTGTTAATGTTGAAATAATCACAAATTTTGACAAGTGAGTTGTAGTAGTGTCATCAACATCAGGCATGATTTTCTTTTAAATTAATTTTCAAAATTTAAGACTTTTAAACTTTTTTATGTAAACTGTATATTGAAGTACGAGTATAACAAAAAAAAAAACTCGTTATATTTGCTTTGAGTAGACAAGAAGGACAGCCTGCATCTGAAGCCAGATATTTTGAAGGTCATTAGACATTTTGCGAGGCTCAGAGAAGAGGCATTTAAATCCTACAATTCTATGAGGTCCTAGACCATTTCACAAAAAAGCCCAACAGCTCGTTTAGCTGCGCTGCTTCGAGGCACTTTCGGTGCTAAATAACTAACAGTCATACCTAAACAAAAGCGGCGTTTTTTAACTTTCAAAAATTCTCATGCCCATACAAAGCAAACCGGAGCAAAGCGTTGGCAACGCTTTGCAATTGGAAAAGCCGATTTTGACAGCGTTAGTGTAGTGAAGTTGGCTGCTGTTTATGTTATTGTCAAAAAGTAATGATATTTTAGCTATTTTATGCCAATCTATCTATTCATATTTTATTTTTATTTTGGATTTTAACAAATTAATTTAATATTACTGTTCATTACACAACATTGACGCTCTTGTTTAGGTATGGAACTTGAAACTTAACGCTAAGCGCCATAAAGTATAAAGCTTGTCGCTTTTCTTTAGGTATGGCTGTAACTAACGTACACAATACAAGCTAGGGACTTGTGTAGAAAAAAAAAAATATAAAAAATACACACAAATTTTCGAGTGATTCCTGTAGAAATTTTCTAGACAAATCGCTTGCTTGCTTGCATTGTAAAATCTACACATAAATCAACACTCTTTTGGAGACGTGTAGCAGGCCCAAGGAAGCTGCTTTCCTGAGAAAATCTAAACATGCTGGTTGTAGTGTGTCGTAATGAATCCAAACAGAGAATAAATCGATGATGAACGTTTTCAAATTAACAAAAACATTTTTAATTCAAAGAGATTAATAGAAATTTTTCAACAATGTTTTACGTTAATTTGGACGGGAAGAGAATTCATCAGCCCCCACACTAAGAGAAAAACCGCATTTTAATTAAAATCGAAGTGAATCGTTGTTGAATTAATGTTGAAAAAATTTTAATTAACAACGCTTCAATTCGGTTTTAAAATGCGTTTTTGGTCTTAGTGTAGGGGCTGATTAATCCTTTTCCCATCCATTGTATTCATTCACCCACTCAGGAATATATCTTTGAGAAGTATATCAACTTACAAGACTGTCTTATGCTATGCATGAGTCAGACAATAGACTGTCATACGCAAGATCGTGGGCGACATAAGCTCAATGCAGTGGTTGTGCTAATTTCACCAATAAGTGTCATGTCACCCGACTGAATTTTGAAAGAGGAATGTTGTGGGACTTAAATCGTTCTCCTGTAAGAAGTAAATTATGAATCCATTACACTTAAAACTCTGTTTCAAGAATCCTTGCGATATTTTCCCCAAAAATTGGCGTATTCCCCAGTTGACACTTGCACAAATTTGTCAAAACACCAAACAACACGAATGCGTGTTTCGTATTTAAAATGACAAATCAATGTTATTCCATGGAATTTTTTAAACTACTCGTGTGTGTGTGTGTGTGTAAAGGGAACTTAACTAGTCCCTTCAATATATCGTGCATTCAATATATCGGGCAAAAAAGGTTAAGCGACATAATTTTCGAAATGAATTTTTTGATCTTTTGCGATCGTAAATAATCGATTTTCGTCAAAACAACGCGAGGTCCAAAAAAATGTGTCGGCTAAGCTTTTTTGGCGGTTATAGCTCCCACACACACACTCAGACTTTGGCAGGTAGTTGCATTTTTAACACAAACACAACAATGGAGATTCATCAAGTGTCTGAGCTGTTTAAATACAAATAAGGAAAGAGAAAGAAAAAAATAAATAATCTACAATTTCCAATTTATTTTTATTTACATAAATTTACCAATCGTACGAGTAAATTATTCTTTTCAATAAGTCTATTTTTATTTTTTGGTATTTGTTAAGAACAAACTCTTTTAACACTTTGCACAAGCAACCCTTAGCTACAGCGGACATACTCGTACATATTTATGTATGTGTCTGCAACCAACCTGCTTTGCAGAGGAAAATGTAAAGGCAATATGCAGTAGGTGAGCACTAAAGTGCGCGTATTGTATAAGAATGCATTATAATAACATTTGTGGGGGAGTTGAAATCATTATCAAAAAATATTTGCTTATAATCTCTAGATGAATTTTCAATATCAGCAAGCACATGAATGCTTGAAAGCTTAAAGGATGGAAATGGATGGAACGTGTTGAGTTTTTAATTTAAACGATTTTTGCTCCTTTATTTTATACTCAGCGCTTATTATGGCATCATCTGGTAGTTTTGTGGCCGACAGTTGTCAAAATGACAGCAGGAAATTGACATTGGTTGAAAGCTGAAGTATGTTTTACAAATAAAATGTACGACAACGAGGGCAGGACTAAGAATAGCCAATCCTGCAATACAAATTTAAGCAAAGCAGACCGCTCCTAACTCAACATCTTTTACAAACTATTTTATTTATGTCTCATGCAGTAAACTATTAATTGTTTTTTTTTTTAATTAAACTCTTCCTTTAAACTGGGACTATGGGGAGTTATTATACTACCAACCAAGCATAGTCATCGCTACGTATGATCAGATTAGGTTAGATTGACAGGTTGCTGGGTTTAAATATTAGGTTTCTTTGTGCTACCCGAAAAGCTGAGGAAAGGGATAGTGCAAGTACAGATGGTGAAGCGACAGCTAGATTAATAGAAGAGAAACTTACTAGCGGTCTCCACTAGCCATGAACTTGATATGGGCATCGCAAATGGCTAATGGAGACCGCTCATGTCCATGTTTCGTTCATGCTCAGACATGGATGCCCGGTCATGTGAATGTCTGAGCAACAATGTTCGCCATGAGATTTGCCGTCCGCAACCATTTGCAATAGAAAGAAAAGAGACAGAACAAAATTGGTAAATATTCTATCTTCTATTGCGCTACCGCAAAATACTTTGATATGCCTGAACATCGCCCGTGTTCACCGCAACAAAGAAGTAGATGAATTTTTGACAGTTGCTCTGCCGGCGTCATGTTCATGTCATGCCCAAGTTGATGACTCGTGGAGACGTAGGCTTAATTAATTTTTTTTTATTTTCGTCTTTACAACTCTGCTACTGTGCATTTTGTTTATTTTTACAGCAGCGTTCGTTACAGCGCCTCTGGTATTAAGTAGGCGTGGTATTTTAAGCTTTGTTGCCATTTTATTGGTTATTTAATTTCGCCGACGATTCGTTATTGCAACTATCGATGAAGGAGGGCGCTGCGATGTCCATTAACATAGATACTAATACATATCAGAAAAATCTATGATGTCGATATGACTAGATCTGGCCAGGGATTGAAGTCGGGCTTTCAAGGACTGTCATTTGTTTGGCAGCCAACAGCAACCTCATCGTCAGTGCTTTGTATACATAAGCATCATAAGTGGCTCTTTGTTGCCTCTAAAACAGCTGCGTCCAAGCCATATGCACAATGTGCGAGCTTTTACAAAAAAGCTTTGTGCTTTCACATCGACGAGAGTGCAACAGCCAATCAGAACTCGGCGACAGCAAATGCTTGCTGCTTCATTTGGAAAGAAACAACCACAAATTGTAAAAGCTTTCAAAGCTGTTTACCTCAACGTACAAACTTTAAAGCTTCCATTTTAGTTGTCAAATACTGTAAACTTTGTAAAAAAAAAGAATAATAATATATTATTACGCTTCATTCAAATTACCTCCACCCTCGTATGTGAGGTTAAACTCTAAAGGTTTGGTTGGCGTTTGTTTGTTTGTTTGATTAAGGAGAACGAGTGAAAAATGCACAACCTTAAAAAAGTAGCCGGAGAAATAAATTTATGCGTGAAATTCGAATGGGTAGTCTAGCTGGAAAATATATGTATGTACGAGTTTAGAGTCTTAGACACGCAATAAGGGATGATTTATTACAGCCCAGCCATAAATAAAGTAAATGAAATGTAGTAAATAAATGAATTCAATACACTTAGAAAAATTTAGATCAGGCTGCCTAAAACAGGGAAGAAAGCAAATTATTATGCAAGTTTTTGTTAATCATTATATTATAAAAAGTTTGCTTAATTTATTACCCGACTGCGCAAATGCAAAGAACGGTATTGTCCTTGTCGGAGAATGCGTAGTTGACTACAAAAATAATCAAATTATAGTTAACTTTAGACTAACCAAAAGTTAACTGCAATGTAATCCAGAACTCAACCAAAATCAATTTTTAAGTTGATTATGTAATCGGATTCAGTGAGAGCCAACAAATTTGCTCTCAGCTACTTTGAAACTTATTTCAATTTTATATTAACATTTTGCTGTTCCTACTTTAGATGGTAACACAGCTGGGTAGCTAGCGCTTTAACTATGCAACGTGTGATGATACATTGTTCGAACACCAGCAACAGTTTTTGTAAATTTATTGACTACCAAGTGACTTAAATAAAATCAACTTTAAGTTAATTGAAAAGTAATGCAGAGTAATCGTAATGTTAAAATAGTTAATTGTTTCCATTGGAAAGTAATCCAAATGTCAACCAGTACTAGTTGCGAAATAGTTAGCTTGAAGTCAGTTTAAAGTTCACTGAGTTTCCGACAGGGGTGTTTATCAGTGTGCGTATTTGTGTGTATGAATTTGTGTTCCCTTGCGGCATTATATAAACCGAACGCATGGGTCGATTGTGATAATTCTCACGTCAATTCATTCGTCATTAAAGATACGACAGCAATAAAAATTCAATATGGCGACCAACAGACGCTATTTTGTTAAATACGAAAAAAAATAAAAAGTCGGTGGACTATATCAAAATGGGTATCATTCGACAGGTATTTGGAAATGATTTTAAAGTTTCTCTTATGAACATTTAGAAATTTTAACACTTTACCAAGTTGATGGCAGTCGGGTTTTTTTTAAGTTTATAAATTTTTAGTTGTGATTATAGTTCCAGTTAGGGCCTTAAAAAATTTTTAATCAATAAAATTTAATAAAACAAAAACCAGATTAGATCGTTTTCCTAAGTGTTTATAACAATTTCTGTAACTTTAACTTCCCAATGAACGTTTGTTTTCTAATTTGCACTACTTATTTCTTTCAGTGTATAATGACCTCTTAGTCATCTCGATCCTTTCATTTCATTTGCATTAAGTTTTTCTATTTGTTTTTTGCCGTTTCCTCTCAGTTCGTCTAGATTTTTCACACCCCATCCATCAACATGTCAAATTTTCCATGACATATCAAACTTAAACAATCTCTGACCATGATGCTGATGATATTTTGCCATGGGATTTGCAAGAAGATTTTTGCATGCCCATCAGTAATGTAATACTACATTAACCTGCCTGTAAAACAACAACAGCTTGTTGTTAATACCTCATGCCAAATCGTTTATAGAATGAAAGTTTTGGCAAAATATTTTTACATTTCCGCTTAAATTGGTCGCCAGGAAACTCCATAATATACGCATTCGTACTTTGAATTTCTTTTACTTCTTTTTTTTTTGAAGATTCTTCTTCAGAATATTTTGAGAGGAACAAAATATGTGTTCATACACATGTACATATACATATATGTATGTACTATACTCGTATATATAGAGAAAAAAAGAAGTGCGAAAAATATACCTTAAGGCCAAATGACATTACGTCTCAAATTTGTTTCATATTATTTTATTTTTATGCTGACTTCAATGTTAAGTGTAAATGAATTTGCTAAAAAGGCATATTCAAGGGTTGTTTGGCTCCAAAACAAGTTGATATTTTAAGCTTTAAGTGAAATATGTATTTATATAGTATGCACATAAGTATAAAGAATTGTAATTTTGTTGGATGCGTAATGTATGTAAGTCAATAAAAAAAGGGAGTTAAAATTGAAAAGAGATGACTATTGTAATATCGATGATAAGCAAAAACAAAATAAGAAAGCCATGAACAATAATGTTATTAATATCATACTTAAAGTAGATTAGAGAAGCAAGAAAGCAGTTTCAATATTGTATAGCATATATAAATATAAATTTATATTACAATAATGTAAATGCTCTCGATAACGTCTCCCTAGGGGCAAATTATCTTAAAAATTATAAGCCGTAATATGTCCAAAAAATGCAAAATCTCACAACAAAGTAGAAGCCAAAATTATGCTCTAAAATAATAAATTACAAAAAAAACACCTAAGATCAAGAAAATATATAAAAATTAAAAACGAAAAATTTCAAATACTTTAAAAATGCAACCGAATTGAGAACCTTCTTCTTTTAAATACGGTTAAAAAATTGCTAATATTGGATTTAATGAAAGTCTTCTCATAACAAAAAAGTGCGCAAAATAGCGATTTTATTTATTTTATTGCATTTCAAAAATTCTGGTCGAATACCTCAATATTTTTCAATTTAACATTTGTTCCTCCTGTGAAATTATGAAAATGTTAATTAGGGAGTTTTGCTTTTCAAAGTAACAATATGTATGTATGTGTAAATAAACAAACCAAATATGAAATATTTATTCGATCTTAGGACCAATTTCACGATGTCGACAACGATCGACTTGTCGCACTCTTACATTTTAAACAACAACAAAATATGAAAATTTGTTTTTGTTTTGAATGTAAGTGTGCGACAAGTCGAACGTTGGCGACATCGTGAAATTGGCCCTTAGTTCGCCTAAAACTTCTTATATTTATATGTAAAATATATAAATTATTCAGAAAAAAATAATTAATAAGTTATATTGTTGATTATGCAGATTGTATATATAAAAAAATATGTAACCGCCTTGTTTTTGCACTGAATAAAAACAATATGCACTATTATTCAAAAATATTCAAAGCATACGTTGAGGATCATTATTTTATTTTTCAGCTGGTAACTCTATATGTTTGCTTACATTCAAGGCGAATTCATATCTTGCTTAAGGAAAATTCATATATGGATTCGCCTTGGATTGCTTACATTGCATTTCACCAAGGCGAACTCAATTCGCTTTCAGTTCTTTAGTGCCCTTTTACATTTGGGAAATTGAAAGATAGACAGACGAAGTTTGTTGAAGAAGGGGCGAAGATGCAGAGTGTGTAGTACACGACCCTCTGTACTGGACATTTTTTTGTTTCTCTTTTCTACTTTTCGCAATTTATTCTTGTTGCTTCATATGATTTTTCTCATTTCAGCGAATCTATGTATACTTGATGTGTATTATCAAGGCATATGGTATTTATGTGCATGTGTATGAGTAGCAATCGCGAAGAAGTAAACAAACTACAAAATTTCTGTCTGTCTATTAATTTCCAATATGTAAAAGCTTCGGGCAAGAACAAAAGAGAATTGAAAAAATGTCCGGCAAGAAATGTCTCAAATGTAAAAGAGGACTTAATAAAATTCGTCACGTGCTGCAGCAATTGCAGGTAATCATATAATTTTTTGTTAATAATTTATTAAATAAAAGTGCAATTGATAAAATTTTGTAAAATATCACCTAAATAGCTTGTATTTAATAGTGAAATGTATAAATTGCACTTAATAAAATTTTATTAAAAGCATTATTGCATTAATAACCAAAACGCATACATAATTTGTCTATTTGTTGGTATATTTCCATTTTTAATAATAAAATCTTTGCATATTTGTAGAATAATATCAAAAAGCTTGTAAACATCGTTAGCCATCTAATTAGGAAAAAAATTGTTCGCTGTTTATCAGGTGTTGTTGTCGTTGTTATTGCACGCCGAGTTAAATTTGTGTTTGCCTTCCAATTTGGAATTTGTGGGAACAGACTCGACTTCTGTATAAGAAAAGTGCACTGTGATGACAGTCGGTGTTTCTATAAGAAAAGTGTGCTGTGATGACACACTATAACTTTTCCATAACAAAAAGTGATCAAAGCCGACGTTAATATAAGAAGAGTGTACTGTGATGAAACAGACGACGTTTTTATAAGAAATGTGTGCTCAGATGACATAGTAGACTTCTCGGTAAAAAAAAAAGTATGCTTTAATAAAATTCCTAGCGTGCTGCAGAAATTGCAGGTGGTCGTATAGTTGTTCGTTAATAATTTATAAAATAAAAGTTCAATTAATAAAATATTGTAAAATATCATATAAATAGCTTATGTTTAATAGTGAAATATTAAATCGCAGTAAATAAAGTCTTATTAAACGTGCGTCGCGTGTTGCAAATTTTTGCGGCCATGTGGCCGGCCCTCGTATTATCAATAGCATTATTGCATTATTATAACCAAAAAGCATACAGAAATTGTCTATTTGTTGCTATATTTCGATTTTTAATAACAAAATATATGAATATTTATACATACATATGTTAAATAATCTCAAAACGTTTCTAGTATAAGAAAAGTGTGCTGTGAGGAACAATCGACTTTTCTATAACAAACGTGCGCTGTCGATGTTTATATAAAAATAGTGTTGTTATAATAAAAGTGTGCTCGGATGTCATAGTCCAATTCTCACCAAGAAAAGTATGCTGTAATATGAAGAAACGTTTTGATGCGATGAAAAGGTGGAATATGAGGTCTATGCTATTTTTAATAAGGTGAGACTAATTACACGTACAGAAATTTTATTTATGTATGTATACATTTTTAAAATTAAAAATACATATATTTTACTAAATAAGAAAAGAAACGAAAATTTTTATAAAATTTTCATAAAATAATTACAGTAGACAGACGCTCGCAAATTTGAACGACCTTGTTTTTGAGACGATTCCAATTTCTGTATTGTTCGCATTTTTAGACTGTTATGCAAGTTCAAAAAAAGTCCAACAGAAAAACTATTATTTAGTGATTTCATTTACATTCAGTTTGAGTCCAATTTTATTTTATTTATTTATTTATTTAATCACAGCTACAAATGCAACTGTACGTGTTAAACCAACAGCAAATAAATTTTTCTAAATTTTTAAAATCAGCAAATATTTTCTATTACAAATTTTAATTTATTGACATCTTATTTGGCACCACAGTTGTTAAAAACTTGAAGCAAAATTTTAAAGATTAGCAGAGGATTGGAAATCTTGTCGTACCCTTAAGTTACAGACGTTTGTTTGCTCTTTGTGGTGCAAAGCAATGCACTCATTGTTTTGCTTTGCAAATCTTTCGCATATACTTTGATAATTTCTACTCCATTGTGTTGCAATTTTCTTTTCTCGTCCTATTTTTTCTAGGAATAACTAAATTTTTTTTTTTTTGCAGAAATTGCATAAAGTTTTCCAATTTGTGCTGGTGTTTTGTCAGTCTTTACTTTCCATTGCAAAATCATATTTGTGTATTATTTACCAACATTTTCACTTCCGAACCATAACTGCAGGCCTATAATGGTGAATAGTAACCCAGTTTTAAAGTTGCTACCACCTGCAACTAATGCAATCGTCATATTTCAACTAACGTTTAGAATCGGTTGCTGCAGCCGCTGTTGCTGCTTTTCAACATTTATTTTTAAACTAAACTTTGACATGTCAGCTTTCATTAAACACTAAACTAGTAAAATGTTTATGAAAAGAAAGAGTATTTCGAATTATTATTTCCTTTTTTTTTTTTTTTTTTGCAAAAAAAAGTTTTACATGAAAGAGCCTCTTCTTTCTTTATCAGCAGATGTAAGACACGTTAATATTTATTTAAGCCAAATAACGATTTATTATAAAGTACGAGTGTATATATATATATATATATTTTTTTTTAATTTGCATTCATGACTTTAAAGTTGAATGCAAAAGTTTAGCAAAAACAAATCTAGGGAAAATTATAAGGATGAAATGCAAATAATGGTAAAGGACATGGAGATAAATAGAAATGAAAACTATTATGGCTAAATGCAAAAGTATTTTAACATATAACTTGTCATACTCACAACATCATTTGAAGGAGTATGAGTCTAAGTACATACTTGCATTTATAAAATGTTTTTTGTTTAAAGGTATTTAAGGCAAAATAAATTTGTGTCATTTTAAATTAATGTCTACATAAGAAATTAAAAAGCAAAAGGAGTACAAAACATTGAAATATATTATACATACATACATACATAAATATGTGCGAGTTTTCCTTCTTTTGCAATAAATTTCAAATATCTCGATATTTAAGTTTTCGTTTAAATTAGCAGCTCCCTGAATTGTTCACATAAATATTATTTCCAATCTTATGTAAATGTGTATTTGTAATACCCATTTGAAACGACTTCAAAATTCAAGAGGTTCACAATTCGATCGCATTTTTATTTTTTATTTTTTTTTGTTACTACACGACTCGAAAATATTGTAAAAATTTTCATGGTATAAATTGAATATTATATGTGTAGTTTCCATAATGCAAGCTAGCGAAACTACACATTAGTTATTTTTGCTGGATGCAACGGTTTACTTCAAGTATCAAAATATTTTAATATTTTGTATTAGACTGAATGTACGTTGTGAAACATTTCATGTAATTATTTGCATGCAACTTTTCTTTTCTTTTCAATAGCAGCAGAAGCAAACCGCATCAAAACATATTTCCAATATGCGGTTAAAATTCATGCTGGGCCATTTAGTCTAGGAACAATTTCGTGCAATAAATTTGATTAAAAATTTCATACTGCAAGTTCGTTATTAGTTTTATCCACAACCATTTTTTCAAATTTCCGTCGCTCCAAAAATGTAAATTATTGAAATTATCAAGATTATCAAAATACATATTAAATAGACAGAAGTAAAGAGTAATAATTAGTTTTTGTTTCAAAGTAATTTTTTATTTTAATCAGAAATAAAACTAAAAATTTAAAATTGTCTAAGTAATTTTCTATTTTTATGTGTACATAGTTTCCACAATGCCAGCAAGTGACTTGTCTAGAAAAAATATATTTAAGAAAAGCACTCAAATTTTTGGGTGAATGCTATACAAATTTTCTAGACAAGTCGCTTGCTGGCATTGTGGAAACTACACATTAATTTTAATCTCCAAATGTACAATAAGCTACACACTTAAGTTTCATACACTTTGCTATGTACTTATATCGACAGCAATAAAACATTCGCTACTTTCAATTTAATTTTAGCTTTTCTTATCTTATTTATTCACTCATATTCACTATAAAAGTAAAAATATGTTGTGCTTAGACTTTAATCTAAAATGCTTAAGTTTTTATATGGTTCTTAATTATTATCTTATGAATCTATAAGACGTCACAGGCTTTGAGGCCATGACCGACGCAAGCAGCATAAGCCATCATATGAGGTATGGCATTTTGTTCATAAACTCCCGTAAACAAATGAGACCAAGGACCGGATGCAAAAACACCCACATCCTCACCACCATGAGTCTCTGAAGGTAAAGGTACAGTAGCGGGAAATATATCGTTAGCATCTCCCGTTAAGACTTTGTCAGGATCAATACGCTTATTATTAGTAATCTCAAAATGTTTACTGTAACCTGGTCCATTGGCGTAGCTTAATGGCTCATATGGGATATCGTCTTTTGCGCCATTAAACGTGCTAAAAATATCTGAGCCTCGATCTTGATAACCGGCTACACTAAATGCATGCGAATGATCCGACGTTATAACAATTAGAGTATCTTCTTCACTCGTCATTCGTCGTGCCAACTCTACGGCTTCAGAAAATTCCTTAGTCTCGTCTACGGCTAAATGGGCCTTGTTCTCATGGTGAGCCATATCAATTCTGGCACCTTCAATGAATAGAAAATAACCTTTGTCGTGTTGTTGCTGCATAAATTCTATAGCTTTTTCGGTCATTTCCGGCAACGTGGGTTGTGTGTTGTTCGTCTTAGCAATCGCATCCAAGTGATAATCTATATGGTCATCATTAAAAATGCCCAACAAACGCTCGGTTTGACCAATATCCAAGTTTTCCAATTGCTCTTTAGTTTCAACAAACACATTTTTAGGCGATTGCTTCAGATATTCCTCTACTAAATTACGTCCGTCGGAGCGACGCCCATTGCTGTATAAAGCTTTATCTATAAACACACTTTTACCACCACCCATCATTACTTTAAGCTTAGAGCCCACCTCTCCATAGATTAATTGTTGAGCTATATCCTCCAAGCCATGATCAGCACCACAATTCTGTTCTATATCGGCATTGCTTTCCCAATCACGTTCGGCTGTATGAGCATATACACCTGAAGGTGAGGCGTGAGTTATGCGTGCGGTGGTAACAAAGCCCGCCGATTTATCGGCATCCATGGCCCATTTGGCTATAGAATAAACATAATTGCTGGAATTTTTCATACCCTGACAATCGTCCCGTAAAATGGCACCATTAACACCAATAGTGCCAAAATTTGCTTTAACACCACACAAATAGGCCGTGGCTGTCGTGGCCGAATCCGAAACTATTTTATCTACCGAGTAGGTTTTGGATAGACCGACATAGGGAAATTCTTCGAACGATAATTTCGTGTGCTCACCGCCTATGTAGCTTCTGGTCGCCACCAATGTTGTCAAGCCCATTCCGTCACCCAAAAACATTATAATATTTTTAGCCACATTTGTATTTTGTTGTCGTTGCTTTTGTTGCTTTACAAACTCTTTGCCCAAGTTCAACCAAAACTGATTTGTCTTCTCCCCCTCTTGCCAAAATCGACGAGTTCTAACAAATTCTTTTCTTCCATGGCTATATTGCATAGGTTGCTCCCGTATCTGATCAGCTGAAGGGCCTTGTTTCCGGAAACTAGGATGCATATCTTCCTCCTGTATATCATCATATGAGTAGCCATATAGTTTATTTAGCGCAGCAATTAGAAGTATTAGAACGAAAAAGCTTTTCATATTAGCCATTGCGACAGATGGCAGACAAACAGTTAAGTTGAAAAGAATGCTTAAGACTGTTACGATTTCTTCAAATACGGGTGGCTTTAAGTAACCATAAACCTTGCAAAAGTGTTTCAGTGTCTAACACTTTAGTCTGATAACGATAACGAAAGCAATTTAGTGTCAGAAGTTTATTGGCTACATATAAACATTAAAAAATTGTTAAGTGATAACAGGAGCGGGCCACATCTACTGCAGCCAGGGAGGGGAAATTAAAAAAAAAAAAGTGTTATGACCGCATCAGCAAGTGAGCTGAAAAATATACACATACATACATAAATATTTAATGAAATATGTAAGTTAATCAATAATTATATTAATTGTATGTTGCCCTGCTCCCTTCCTTCCTTTCTCTCAGAGGTAACATTATCTAGTTGATATTCCACACATTGATGTTATTGCGTTCCCGATATTGTATTTATAAGAATCATTTGGTATTACTGGAACTAGTAATGCCCTGCCTTAATGCGATTGTTGGTGAGGAGAAATAGGTAATTTAATTTTTTCGGTTGATGGCTTGATGTTATATCGAAATGCGAACTCAAAAGGCCGCTTTGTTCGTTGTGGACTAAGCTGATTAGATAATAAATACAATCTGCATGTAAATCAGTGGTGGGCACTGTGGTTATATTGATGCTTATTAGAGTTCGTGAGGTAGCAGAGCCAGCTACCAAACACAAAACCAAGCGTTTCAAATTTAATTTGAAATAAGAACAGAACATTTTTTAATAGTTTAAATTGCAGAGATTCATGGTTCACAGGAAAAAGTAAAAACCAGATTCAATTAAGAAAAAAAGAAAAGATTTTATTAAAAAAAAATAATTAGCAGGGCAACCGCAAATATTCAATTGCATGTTTTTTCTTGTGTGACGTAATAGTGCGGAGATAAGGTATTTATTTATCCGTTTCAGAACTTTTTATGAATTTTGGCATTGATTTGTATGTGCAAAAATGTGAATTAATCCTCTTTAGGCGACCTTTAAATAAATGTAACTACAATATCAGAAAGAATTGGAAGCAGTTCAAAATAAAGTCAATTTTACATAATTACACAATTCCTAATAAAGAGGTGGTAAAATATTTAGGTGTATATATGGATAAATTTTTATACTTTAATCAGCATATCAAAGAAACGTTTACAAAGGCTAGAATAGCTTTTGGTATATACAGGACATTATTTTACTCAAAATACATAAAACCTAGGGTCAAAATAATAATGTATCAATCCTTAATAAGACCAATTTTAACATACGCATGTCCCATTTGGTTCAATATATCAGCTTCTAACATGGAGAAAATTGAAAGGAAATGCTTGAGGGCTTGTACAGCACTATATAGAGACCCACAAAGTAGATTTTTAAAATACATTTCAAATAAGAAGTTGTATAATAATGCAAATATCATTCGAATAGATAATTTCATAATTGATTTAATAAGAAATTATATCTTAAGATGTTCACAGTGTTATGAAAATAACTTTATAATGGCTCCTTTCTATACAAACCACAGCAATATAATTGAATGCTTAGAAAGCTTTTCTTTACCTTGATAGCAAAAGCATCATTCAAGCTACAAATGGCACTCCAGCCTTCTACCACAACCATAGACGTGCTAAAATTAAAGCAGTTAACTGTAATTTAGAACAACTGAATATAAGATACAGTACAAGTACATCAAGCAAAGACTTACGTTTAGTGCAAAAAACTAATTCTAAAAAATTTTGGTGGTTATCTAAATAATTAATAATTATAAACTTTTTTTTATGCCCTGACACTACTTTTGCAAATTTTTTCTTTTTTTTATACTCAAGCAATGTTTTTAAATATTTCCATTGCAATTATTATTGTTATACATATTGTTATTGTAAATAAATAAAAATTATTGAGATTTTGTAAAAACAAAATATAATCATACTGAAAATAATGATAAAATTGTCCCCAATTCTAACTGATAATGAGTGTATACCGGACCATCAATTTGGTTTTAGAAGTCAGCATAGCACCATTGAACAAACTCATAGATTGGTTCAATTTATACGAAAAACATTTGAAGAAAAGAAGTATTGCTCTGCGCTGTTTATTGACGTTTCTCAGGCATTTGATAAACTGTGGCATGAAGGCCTAATTTTGAAATTAAAGACTTACTTACCAATAAACATTATAAATCTTTTGGAAAGTTACATTATTGCCCAGAAATTCACTGTTGTGGAAGGAGACTTTATGAGTATGCCTGAAACAATCTCATCCTGTGTGCCACAGGGGAGTATACTGGGGCCAGTTTTGTATTTGATTTATACTTGTGATATGCCTTTAAGCAGTAATATTCACACATCTACATTTGCCGATGATACAGCCTGCCTTAGTATGCACGAAAACCCTCACGAGGCTTCCCGATATCTTCAGCAACATATTACCCAGCTAGAACTACGGTTAAACAGGTGGAGAATAAAGGTAAACAAACAGAAGTGTGCTCAGGTAACATTTACCCTACGAAAAGACACTTGTTCCCCCATTACAATCAATAATCAAATTATTTCTCAAAATTTACAAGTGAAATACCTTGGTATACACCTTCATCGAAGGCTTACATGGAAACACCACATTGACTCTAAGCTAACGCAAATGAAACTTAAACTAACTCAGATACATTGGCTGATTGGTAGAAATTCAACCCTCAGTCTAGATTGTAAACTTTTGATATACAAGTCGCTTTTAAAACCTATATGGTGCTACGGAATTCAGCTATGGGGTACTGCTTCAGCTTCAAATATAGAAAAAATTCAACGAAGGCAAAATAAAATTTTACGGATAATTACATCGGCTCCATGGTACATAAGAAATTCAAATTTACATCGTGATTTGCTCTGATGGACGATTATGTCGCCCATAAAATGGACGGAGCTTGAGGTAAACTTCGCGAACTGAACCATTATTTTCGAAATAAATTTGCACGATTTGCAAGCGTTGTTCTTTTGTCAACCTGTTCATGATGAAATGGCAAACCAAACTAAATATTAATCACTTGACAGCTGACAAAATGGCCGCCAGTTAAAAAAGTGATGCCAACTTAAAGTTCTATACCTCAATAAAAAACACCCAATACTAAAAAAAAAGAAAAAAGAAAAAAAAATACTGAAAATACTAGAGCGGTCGATTAGAGACAGTGTATATTGTAAATATAAAAAAAATATTGTTAACTAGTGTTTATTATAGTATAAATATATATTTTTTTTTACCCAATAAACAAAAAAAAAAACATATTTTAGTCTTACACGCATATTTTTAGCATATTTTCGAATTTTTAGAGCGTAATTTACGCCTTTAAGGCTTACAAGCCATCTATCTTATCTACTGGTCAACATTTTTATTTTTCGCCACCTAAATCTCATTTCCAATGTTCCATGTAGTGTATAAATTTTTCTTATATGTATATTGAGCAGTTATTACGGACGTTAGTTTCAACAAAAATTTAATTTTGCTATTTTGACGGACTCTGCCACGATTACATCAGTAGTTCAACGTTAATTGTCAATGTATGAAAGTTCATTTAGATGTGACAGGCAACGATTTTTATTTGAAAATCTAGGTCCAAAGAATATTTATCGACATATATATTTATTCTTTTGCGGTAATGATAATGTGATTTTGTAATTTATTTTTTTCGATATTGTAAGTTGACAAAAGTCGATAAATTTTCGTTATATTTATTATAGCGATACGATTATCGTAATAAAAGTTAATGAATGCAGGTATATTGGTATATCTAAACGTAAGCTATTTCAGAGTTCAGCAGCTACAGAGTTGGCGTTGGGTTGTCTTTCCTTCTTTTGCGTCGAGGCAACTCGTGCACACTTAGACGTTCTGGCACTAGTACGATCCAGTATTGCTCCATGAGAACGAAATACATTGAGCCCCAGATTCTATGCAAGGGCTTAGTGATTTAGAAACTGTGTGTCCTGCCATGCAGGAGTGTGGACATAGTGTTGAGTATCGTTAAATATACCACCTGTGAGATTCACGCTAATCCTGCGCATGATTGTTATTTGCCAAATACTTATCCACGCTGATCGTATCTTAAAGCAAAAAGATCAATAGGTGTTGCTGTGCTGATCTTTAGACCATATCATTTCTTAGCTTATCTTGATTATATCTTCAGCATAATAGAGACAGGTATTCTAATGATGCTGAATTGAAATCGATTTGTATTAACAAAAAAGTTCACTTAATTTATGTTATTCTTATAGCGCTCATAGTTGCCTGTTCCTAGTCTTATGAATTTAGGTTTACGCCCCTGTCTGTGGCTAAATTAAATGCGGCTAATAAAATCTTAACAACAAAATCTGAAGAAGCAATTGAAAATTTTTATTTTGGCACATTAACATTATCTCTCTGATAAGATGATAATAATAATGAAATAAACTGAGACTTTTTCATGTGATAAGCTTTTAAGCAAAAGTATAAATGTAATAAATAAGACAACCTGCCCGCTAGTGTTTTTTTAAATTCTCTACATTGCAGAAGGCTCACGTGCGGAAACATGAAGCGTTGTATTCTCTTAACATTATTTTGGGGTCTAGCAGTGGCCTTTTATGATGGCTATCATCCCAAATTTGCACAATTTCGCACTTTTATGAGCCCATCGTTGAGTGAGGAACAAACTACTGAATTTTGGGTGAACAAGGCCCAACATATTTTAGCAGATAAGTTGCAGAAAGCAAAAAAACTTAATAAAAATAAGGCCAAAAATATTATACTATTTATGGGCGACGGTATGTCCGTACATACAGTTACAGCGACCAGGAATTTTATGGGTGATAGTAATAAGCAAGTGTCATTCGAAAAGTTTCCCTATTTGGGCTTAGCGCGCACTTATGCTGTGGACAAAAGAACGCCAGATTCAGCATGCACCGCTACGGCCTATTTGAATGGTGTTAAGGGTAATTATGGCACCGTAGGTGTCAATGCCCAGGTAAGCAATTTTGACTGTTTTAGAGCGAGAGACACTTCTACGCATACGGAAAGTTTGGCCAAATGGGCGCAAGATGCGAATAAATGGGCTGGTTTGGTTACTACTGCCCGCGTTACACATGCTTCACCTGCGGGTGTTTACGCTCACTCGGCCAGCCGTACTTGGGAATATGATGCGGCTATTGTGAGGGATAATTGCAGTGCGCGTGTTAATGTGGATATTGCTCGTCAATTAGTTGAATGGCCGGTGGGTAAAGAGCTGCATGTTGTATTGGGTGGTGGTCGTCGTAATTTCCGTGATGCAACAGTAAATGATGAAGAAGGCTTTCCTGGCTATAGAACTGATAACAGAGACTTAATACAAGAATGGTTGAAAGAGAAAAAGTGTGAAAATAAAGCAGCTGAATATGTGTGGTCAAAGAAAGGTTTGGAAATGGTGGATTTTAAAAACACGGATTATTTGTTAGGATTATTTAGTCCCACACACTGCCCCTCGCACGGTGACTTGAAAAGAAAAAATTTAGAAAATGCCGATCCATCATTGTCAACTATGACAGAGGCTGCTATTAAATTGTTAAGTAAAAATGAACAGGGCTATTTCTTGTTTGTAGAAGGAGCCACCATCGATATGGCCCATCATGAAAATCATGCTCATAAAGCCTTAGAGGATACTGCAGAGTTTGCCAGAGCAGTTGAATTGGCACGTCAGATGACCAGTGAAGAAGATACTTTAATAGTGGTAACGTCAGATCATTCACATGTTATGACCATCAATGGTTATCCGGTAAGTTTTTTGAGCTGAATGAGTGATAAATATGTAATAGAAAAAAAAATTTGATTTTAAGGATCGTGAACAAAGCATTTTCGGCTTGGCACCTGCTCGGGCTACCGACAATCTACCCTATACGATTCTTTCCTATGCTAACGGACTGGGCTATTATGATACTTACGATGATAAAGAGGGTCGCCTTGATTTAACCAAAGCTGATTTAAATAATCCCGATTATAGCTTTATGGCCACTGTACCACTTCGTGCTGAGACTCATGGTGCCGATGATGTGGGCGTGTTCGCTTCTGGTCCTTATGAACATTATTTTACGGGTAATTACGAGCAGAGCACTATACCCGCCCTAATGGCTCACATAGCCGATATTGGACCTTTTGCAGATGACAAACTTTAAGATTTTCTGCTTATTTTTTTTAAGTTCTCTAAAATCCCAAGTAAATATAAGGCATAAGTGTAGTAGTAAGTGTATACAATGTTTGTTTTTTAGTTTTAATAAAACTATACAAGGTTTTAACAACACTACTTGAAGTGTATTTGATTTTTACCTGTGGTTATTATATTTGTTAGACTACAATTGTTGTTTGCTCCAAGGATATTTTGTGCAGCAGAAAATTGTTTTGGTGTGTATTGTTTGCTTTAGAGCTGGGCAAATGTCAATGGTGTCAAGTAGTTTGTATTAGTTTTTATTTTATTTTTTGGAAGTGTGCTGGACTAAATAAGGAAGAAAAATTAAATCTATGTTGATTGAAAATAAAACTGACGCCACATCTATGGGCGGAATCTGTATAAATTATACCAATATTTCAATCAAATGATGTTGTGTGAGGTGACAAAGCTTATTTATCATTTTATCGCAGCAAAGGTTTAGGTATGCTGATGCATACATACATAAGTACATACATATGTAGAGTAATTTGTATGGTAGAGATAAAAGTATGATGTTATCTGGACTACTATACTTTCAAAGATAAAGCTAAAATTACGTCAATTTTAATATACAAACATTTCTTGCATAATTTTTTATTTTATGTACTATTATAACTTTTTCGTTTTTCTTTTGTCTAAAAAAAGCCCCAAAATGTGTTTAATAGTGCTTATAATGCTTAATTTTATTGTAATATTTTGTAAAGGCTTTTATCAAAAATGCCACAACCCCCTTCTACTGGGAAACCACTTCTAATGTACAAACATTATTTTAAATGGTCCTTATACAATTAACTGTCACTATAAATACCATAAAAATTGTTGACCCTGAAATAATGGACTACACTAAACTACCAATATGCACCACAGTCCAAAGCTTTTGCTACAACTTTTAATAAAAGCAGCAAAAACATTTAATTTTTATGTTTAAACACACATTTAGCAGAAAGTTCTTGATTAACTCTTCGGCTGGGGAATGTATACCAGAAGAGGAAAAGAATTCAACGAAACATACCTATAACAGTTAATTTTCGAAACTTATTTCCTTGATTGCGTTAGAATGTCTCTTTTCGTATTAATATTTGAGCATGGCTGTATGTATGTACATACATATGTATCTATGTACCGATAGGATGTAAGCATACAAATCGGAGTGAAATGAAATGAATGAATGAATCAAACCATTGATTGCCCATTTGCCAAGAGAACCAAACCACAAAATTTAATTTATCTTCCATCACAAAATTTTCGGAAAACTCAGTTCAGCCATACACAGTTCCTCATACACACTTTGATATGACTGTATTGGGAGTAAATAAATAAATATACATACATATATATACATATATATGGATGTGTGCACATACACATGTTTATGTATGTATGTTTATACTCAACGGGAAAAAGAAGAACTAAACAGGCCTTGTATAGGGGCTTATATAGCAGAAGCTGCTTACAGGCACTATAACTCGTAACCGACATTCTACGCTCCCTTAATTTTTCTTCAAATAAAAATTACACATAGATAAATTTCATATTAAAATCTACATTTTTCGTTAGTGATTTTGCTTCATAGGTATGTCTTTCATGTTGATTCAACATGATTAGCAGTAACTTTCAGAGACATTTGTTTTTCCTTTTGAAAGAATTTTATTTCATGTTGATTTAATATTCCAGTACTGTCCAATCTAAAACCAAGTGTTGAAACAAAGGGAATTTTATACTGAAATAAGACGAAGAACCATGTTGAATCAAAGTTATTTCAAGCTGAAACAATATGAATTTAATTAGTAATTTTATTTTATTAATTATTTAAACTGCATGATTGGCACAAGCATCAGAAAAATTCAAATCAAAATTCACGTTTCAACTTGAAATAACTTCGATTCAACATGATTGTTCATATTAATTTAACAGTGCTGGAATGTTAAATCAACATGAAATAAAGTTGTTTCAAAAGGAAAAATTTTCTTTGAAGATTACTCTTAATCATGTTGAATTAACATGAAACACATATGAAGCAAAATAATTGCCGAACAATTTTAAATTAGCCTTGTTTTCTTAGATTTTAATATGCATGATTTGCACTAATGCACATCAGAAAAATGCATGATGATGTTATTTAATGAGTTTGTTGCAGACTGTGCTCGAACCCAGGACCTACGGCTTTTTCAGTCAACGTGGTAGCTGCCTCAGCCAGCCTTACAATTAAGGCCATCTCAAAGGCCCCTGCATTCCTTCCCTAAATTAAAACTACAACAATAATAATAACAACAGCAAATTGTAAAGGAAATCGAAACTACCCTTTCACACTATACCCCCAACAAATTAACAAGGATTGTGGGTTCTTCACTTTCATATGTACATACATTCAACCATTTCAATTCGTTCGTGCTATTATATTTTTTCCCGTGTGTTACTCATACAAAACCCTTGTCAAAATTTTTGCACGTAACCGTTATAAAAAAGTTTATTTCATTTTCATATGTGGAAATGAAAGGACAAAGGATGAAAATAATTAAAACGGCACCAGCTTTCTTTGGAAGTAACGGTACATACTGCATAGTATAATATGGAATATCAAAGTACTCGTAAGTTGTTAAAACGGAAATCAGAAATAAGCATTTGCATATTTTTATCAATGACAAGCGAAAAAATTTCCAATCTGAATGACGTTAGTTTTTCTTACACATACGAGTACATACATACTACATGCTTTTGGGATCGTGAAATTCAGACAAAACTTCAAAGTTTGCCATTTCCGATATTTTTCGTTGTGAGTTATTGCTTTCCGTATAAGAAACATAATGTGAACGATTATTGGCCGATTAATATTTTTCGTCCCAAAGTCGAGGCCTATTAGTCGGACTACATTTGCATGGTATTTATTCCAAGCTCGATAAAAACTAATAATTTGAGATCTTCCAACAATTAGGTTGGTCACATTACATATTATGAACTTATCGGATATGTGTTTTATTATAAATACATACATACATACATATGTATATCATACATACATGTACTTTATAAGTAAATGTATGTTTAAGTGTATAGATATCATCTGTAAGTGACACTTATATCCCCATCTTCATTCATTAGAATAGAAGAAGTACCTTTACGAAGTTTTAACAACATGTGTATCTGGCACACATCCATACATACATATGTACATACACACACGCCCTGGCATCCACAGCTCATGGCAATGTTAACATTTTTTTTTTTTTTTGAGAAACCAACCAAATAACCAGCCAGCCAACAAACCAACCAACCGACATAAACACCAACTAATGTTGAACATTGTCACTTTGGCTATATCCGCTTATTTTATTTAAAATACAATAATAAAAAAATGCAACAACGTACATTTGTAGCTCAATCCAACAACAACACCGACACCGGCACCGACACACTTTAAACACATTCTCACAACTAAATTGTCTGTTATTTTCTTTATTTGTTGTAATCTATTCACTTAATATTTACACTTTATACTACTCTATTTCAAAAATTTCATTTATTGTTTGTTTGAATTAACGCCCAACATTTTAGAAAACGAAACAGATGAAAGGATAAAGAATAAAAAAATAATCAAACAACACTAGTGGAAATCAGGAGTCCTTGTGCTATTATAAGGACTAGAACTAGCAGTTGGAATAATATTTGTTGTTGTTGTTTTCGAGTTTACCTTTTACAGCAACAAATAATGAATACGCTGATAAGCTGTATCACTGAATGTGACTTGGGTTTATGAAGGAGAGGCTATTATATAATACAGGATACAGATTCATACATATACATATGTATCATGTGTATGTATGTATGTGTAACATGTGTTATATATTACACATTATGGGAAGTTCTATATTTATTTTAAAAAAAAATTTTATAAATGTATGGCCCATATAAGGCATTAAACCAAGTGAGTTTCTTAAAAAAAAGGACAAGCTCTGTCCCATTGTGTTCAACGCAGAAAATATAGTGGAACATTTTATTATATGCTCAATATGATCTTTTGTAAGTTCTCGTGAGTTCGGATGTTAAAACACATGCTCAACCTGCTTAAGTGAATTTCTTATGATTTTAATAAAATTAGGTATTTTTAATCTAATACTGAAATTTTTAATTAGAATTTCATACAATAGTTATCTGGAGTGGCCTGCCAATTTTAAGTGGTTATTGCCTTGTCCATACTTGAGATAATGCTCTGAGGTGGTTTTATTTTATATAGTTTTTTCTAACATGTATGTACTTGCCAAATTAATAATCTTTTTTTCCATTTGCAACAACATACGTCTGTGTTTTAAAACAATCACTTATAACTAAAGTCTGACGTCTCCAACTTTCGCAAAAATCATATGATTTTCAAATGCTATTAGCCGGGGAGATTGTAACACAGATTATTTTTCTAGCTGAGTTAAATATTAAACACATTCAGCACAGCTGACTACCGGCTTCAATATGTTAAAAATAGATTATACTTGTTTATATGAGAATGTTTATTTTGTCGATGCTGCTTTTGTCGTTATAGTTCTATTTAAACTAATATCTATTTTTGTTGACTACAATGAGCAAACATAGTGTTGAGGTGTCACTCCGGTAGACTGGCGCGCCCGGTCAATAGCCAAATTTATGATTACATAAGAATCACATATCTTATTGTATATACTACAAGCAACTATATGACAAATTTGGAGGTTCGTGCATTCAGCTAAATACGAGTGAATTATACAATAAGAATATACGAAAAATGCGAAGGTTCATATATTCCAAAAACTGCTTTTATTCTTCTTAATAATATACATAGGAACGAGAATCGACCAAGCACTCGCGATGCGCTTTAAGCGACCTATTTGTAACTTATGCTGGTTTCAAAACTTAAAGCCTTAAGGCAAAATTTATTTTTTAACAAACGCAACCCGCAAAGCGATTAGCTTGTCTGCAGAAAACACCCAGGGTCTATGGCGGGAATCGAACACACGACCTCTAGACTGAGAGCATAGCATCGCTACCACTCAGCCACAGGGGCGCCATTGTACGTGCTGTTCCGTTCTGAATCAGCTGTTTTGTTTCTGCTCAATTGAAAGTATGTATGTATGTGTGGTTTCTATAGGTTGCCAGCTGATTCCTTGCACAGAAAAAGTAATTGCAAAATATTTTATACAGAAAAGAACGGCACAGAACGACAACGAAAAGTAAAAACTACACTCAATAACTGAATGAGAATTCTAAGTGACATTTACCAACATCAATGTTAACAAACAATGCAAACAAAACAATTATGTTGTTGTTGTGTTTGTTATCCAATATAATGTCAGGTTTACTGCTTTTTAAAAAACGTCGTTGTTTTTGTAGGTTCAAAGATTTGCAATGAAATAAAAAGTAACAATGCATAATTCTTATCAAAGCAGACACTTTCATTTCTTAATACAGATATTGAGAACTTTTAAAACACACACAATGTTAAATAAGTCACAACTGAACGTCACTATGCCTACCTCGCAGCCATTTACACAAGTCAAAATACTGCGGGCCTACGTTCCTAACAGGAATGACGGAAATTTATTATTATTACTATCTCCCTTTTTATACTTAACATAAAAGCTTCTAGAATAATGTTAGCAACGTCCAGGAAATCTCAGCACATTCAACAGCCTCTCAACACGAGCTTTCGATCACGTCATTAGTTCGTGTATTTGTTCTGTTGGTTGGTGTGTATGACGTTGACAAAAGAACATCATTGTAGAAGCAATTATAATTGCAGTTGTTTATGTCTCGCATCTGTATTGGTTTATATGTTTGTGTGGCTGTATATTTTTTAATAAGTTAATGTATAGCATAAAAACTGTTGTTATGCTTCGCTTATTGACTTTGACATCGTCTTGTATGTTTGTGTACTTTTGTAGTTTGTTCTTTAGCTAATAATTTAATAAGTAATATGTATGCACGTTCTAGTGCGAATGTTATGATATTTACTATTTATATTGTGTTGAAAACAAAGTTTTAAAATTTTATTAACTACTTTCAGTTAGTTTTACGATATTATTGCAATAGAAATTTTCAACACTGTCAATGTTATCTCTTGATGTTTTTTATAACTACTGAAAACTTAAACGAGCGGCTTAACCCGTTAAGTAATGCGCGTCAGCATGTAGCTTTTTTAATTATTTCTTTAATCCAGCAACTAATTTTTATTTTAGCAAGCAGCTAATTTTCCTTCAAAAAGCTTATAGCCAATGGAACTCCCCCCAACACTTGTATCTGTTAAATCTTATTTTTTGTATCAAGTAGGTACCCTCTAGTCAGCCTAGAACTATATGTCTCTATGTCAACACTCTTTTCTATAGCGACAATTGCACTAGTTGAGATGTCGACAACTTTCCTTTTATGCGCGAGTAGAGATACGTTACGAGACAAACGTTGTAGTGTACTTCTGGGCGGTTATTATGTAATTCGATTCGAAAAGAAAACTCTTCGAATGTGTATGTTATTAACATTACAATTCGAAAGCATTTCCGTTCGAATCGGATTACATAATAACCCCCCTGGTGACATTGTCAATGAAAGCGTCAATAGTTTGGTTTTCGTTTTTATTATGCTGTGCAATATTGTTAAAATAAATACACATGTATGTATGTGTTTAAGTTTGTTGCCCTAACATTATGAAATTGTAGATGAGGGTCACTAAAATGTACTAGTGAATCTTTGGTTCAAATGTGTCCATGTGGTCGTAAAAGAGTAGTACTAAAGTCTACTGGTAGATTTTCAATGACAACCCCATGTTATATGTCAATAGACGATTACATTGGCTGAGGTACACCTAGTCTGTAGTAAGTCCTATTGATAATGTCACTAGTAAATCACTACAATTTTACTATTGACTTAGAGCGAGGAAATATCGATATTGTACACTAGAGAACCTAAAATTTACTAGTAAATCTTTGGTGCCAATGTCTCCATGTGGTCCCAAAAAAACTACTAGTGCTACAGTCTAGTGGTGGATTTTCAATGACAAGGTAATGTTAAATGGCAATAGATGATTACATTGGCTGGGGTACACCTGGTCAGTAGTAATACTGACAATTTCACTCGTAAATGACTACAATTTCACTATTCGCATTTCCTGCAGGGTATGCTACGAGTTGGTGGTTTGTGTATAAAATTGTTTTGATTATACATATACATGCACTTGCATGAACATGTTTATGTATGTGTGTTGCTGTTTTGTGTAAATTTGGTATATTGGTTATAGAGTCTTGAACAAATATAGTTTTCCAATTGTTTTGGTGGCTTTATAATCAACTCGATGTGTCTGAGTGGTTTTATACTACAACAATATAATCAAACAATGTCAAATATTTTTAAATACACACACGCAGCCATACAAATCTATATACATACACACACAAACACATACATATTTATATGTATAATCAAAGGATGCACAACAAATAAATTGACCATTTTCATTGATGAACCGACTGTAGAGTTATTTGGTTAAATTCAGCTGTACGTATGTGTGTGTAGTAGTTGTAGTTGTGTCACCGGACGTGAGATAAAATCAGCAGTCACTTGAAAGATATAAGTTGTGTATGAACCAGAGTATTAGTAATTCAATAGCAACAATTCAAATTCAATTTGTTTGAATGCCTCACAATAAACGCAAAATCAACACAACTTAAGATGAACGTGTAAATAACTTAGCAAAAAAAGAATTAAATCAAAAAAATAAGAACTGCTTGTGAGTTCAAGAGCTAGAAAAAATTAAAATTGCTTAGTCCTAGTTTACACTATGCAAGTCTTATTGCTAAGCTGATTAGTTTGTTAGGAGAGAGAGATACGAGGGGAGAAGAAAAGTTTCTGTTCCCCTCGTCTCTCTCTCCCTCAAACTAATCAGCTTAGCAATAAGACTTGCATAGTGTAAACTAGGACTTATGGATTTTGAACTGAAATATTTATTTTTCCTTTTTCTTTTTCAACAAATAAATTAACTTAAATCAAATTAAGCTTGCGAATTTTAAGTTTTCAAGTTTCTTTCGAGCTTCCATGAATGAAGGCAGATATTTATAATAGAAATGTATGGCGATTATTTTTCCTGAACATTTTCGCTCGTTATATCCTTGTTTAAACCCCTTTGAGTGTTAAAATGTTCCACGAAAATGCCCCTCGTAAGATTATAAAACATAAAATTGCATAAAATTGATAAACTCATTCTATGTACATCTGAAATCAAGTGTTAATAAGTACGACAATACATTTTTTCAAGTTTTCACTAATTTCCGGTTTAAGTAAAGCTTCATGATGATTTTCTGAATTTAGAGACTTATAGCAGAATTTCATGGCAAATATTTTTGTAGAACATTTCAGCTCGTTGTATCCACGTTTAAGGTTACTTTTTTTCAAAAAGGACAACAAGAACTCATACAGAGAAGAGTTAAAGGGCTTAAGTAATGCGAAAAAAATTTTCATCGTATGATATGACAATGTTCAAAAGGGTTTTTAAGCCCGATAGAACTTTAAATTAAACAAAAAATTCAATTCGAAAGACGAAGTGCATTCTGGACGTCGCAGAGGACGTGGCGCCATCCTGTTGAAAGGAACTCGGGCTTTATTTTTTAATGAATAAGGTCCAATGATGACACCAGGGTGTAAATCACACCAAACGCACCATTTTTCTGTATCTAATGGAGTCTGTTATGGCCATTTAAGCCAAAAATAAGCACACGAAGTCATCTTTTAGTTCCGCGCATTGGCAACTGATTTTCAATATAAATCTGGATAATTTGGTAGCGTTGCTCAAGCGTACAACTAACTATTCATGGTGATTTGCCAGAGTTTGCGAAAAATCATCTGATTCTTAAAAAACAAAAGAATAAATATACATGATATCTTTGTGAACTCAGTTCAGTTTTAACATCCTCGAAATCCTTCTTTTTTTTATTAAATAATGCAACTGATTTTGTTGTCTTTCCATAACCCCAAGGATAACAATTTTTAATCATAACAACAACAACTTTTACACACACAAAAATTGTATAAGAAAACATCAAAGTAAAGTATTCCTTTTCTCATGCTCGAAACAGTAAAAGATAACTCCAAATAGTCAGGCGGGCTTCTTGCGAACATGCTTCATTTTTTTCCGCGTGCAAAATTTTCTAAACAACGCATTTCAAACTCTAAAATGTATTAAAGGAAAAAAGTCCTTTACTACCACAATTACAATGAATTCGCAACATATGTATGCACTTTTGTATGTGGCTGGAGCAACAAAACGAAGTTATTAATGCTGCTGATGAGTATGGAGATGAAGTCCTTTTTGCATGGGAATCCTTTTAAATAAAGAAAAATAAAACCTTAAAAATAAACCATGCATTTTGATGCAGTTGCAAATTCATCCATATACTCAAGTGTTTATCTGCTGTATAATGCGACATTATTTTTCTCCTTCTACTTTGTATTTATTTTTTTATTTCACAGGCTAAAAGGAGGAAAACGTATCATCATCATCAGCAGCAGCATCAGCAGCAACGTCATCACAAACAAAACACAAAAAATACACACAAAAACGCTTTTAACATCAAAGTAAAAGTGCCGTCAAAAGTTGTCATCTTTGTGTGTGAGTGAGTGTGTGTTTGTGTGCGTTTCATGCAACACAAAAAAGTGAATGTTTAATGAGTATTTATAACTTTCCCCCAACAAGTTGCAAGTAGCGGAAAAAACAAAAATCTCAGCTAAAATCATGCACATTATCCTTGAGCAAAGTGAAAACAAAACAAAAACATATTCACAGTTTGTTGCGTACTTTTTCGTCCTGGTTCCTTCTCTCTTAAAAACATCTTTTGTTTATTTTTTTTTCGATTGTTTTTTTCCTTATCCTACCTACCACTGTACATTTGGCTTTTGTATTAAAAGCCAATTAAAATAAAAACCCAACCGAAACTCTCCCGTTTATTTTTCTTCGTTGCCGCTCCGAATTCATAAAAACGGAGAAAGGGAAGTAAAAAGGAGGAAAATGGGATGTCCTGGAGTACAAACAAATTGAGTGCAACCATCTAAATTACATGCAAAATTTTTGCAAAAAATGGTTATAGAGATAGAGATCTGTTGTGTTATAAAACTTATTTAAAGAAAATATCCATTTAAAAAAAAAAATTTTTTTTGGAGAATAAAAACGCCAGATATGAGTGTAGCGTCTAAATGTTTTCTTTACTTTTGAAAATAAAAATTTGCTATCGAGAATTTATTTCAAAAACTCGAAATTTGTTGTAGAAAAAATTCTTATTTCAAATTTGTCTACAAAAATTTGTTTTGAAAAAACTATTTAAAGAAGTTGCTATAAAAACTTTTTATAAAAATTTGTTATAGAAAATTTCTTTATAAGAAATTTCTTGTCTATTGAAAATTTTGCTAAAAAACAATATTCCCCTTTATTGTGAATGGCGTCGTCGACGTCACATCAAGACGACAGTAAAAATGGTTCCGTGTCTACTCTTTGTCGACAACAATTGACTACTATTAACATGCATGATTGTCAATAAGAGCCAATTGTTGCCGATAAAGAAAAAAGCAAGCGACAATATTTACTGTCGTCTTCATGTGACGTCGACGACGGCATTCACAATAAGGGGGATTATTGTCGAAATTTTCTATAAAAAATTTTTTCTATAAAAAAATATTGTTATCGAAAATTTTCTTATAAAAAAAGCATCGTCAAAAATACTTCTGAAAAAAATTTAATAATATTTGTTGTAGTAAATTAAAAAAAAAATGTTATTGAAAGTGTCCTCCAAGAAATTGTTAATCGAAAATGTTTCCAAAAAAATTTTTATCGAAAATTTTGGTTAAACAAAACTCATTGAAAAATTTTGCTACAAAAAAATTCTTATCGAAAAATTTTCCTATAAAAAACTTCTTATAAAAAATTTTCCTATAAAAATTTTGTCATAAAAACTTAAAAAAATGTCATAGAAAATTTTCCTATAAAAATTTAGTCTTCGAAAATTTTCCTATACAATTTTGTCTTCGAAATTTTTCCCATAAAAATTTTATAATTGCTATAAAATTTTTTTTTATGAAAATTTTCTTATACAAAATTTCTTATCGAAAAATTTTCCTATAAAAATTTTGTCATCGAAAATATTCCTATAAAAATTTTATCGTCCAAGATTTTCCAATAAAAATTTCTTATCGAGAATTTGAAAAAATTGTACATTCATTTTCTATTAAAAACTTGCCATCGAAAATTTTTCTGCAAAAAATTAGTTTTCGAAAATTAAAAAAAAAAATTGCCAACGAAAGCAAATGATTTATTATGTATATACAAAAATTATTTATCAAATATTTTTCAAAAAAAAATTTGTAATAAAAATTTTATACAAAAATTAGCTATAGAAGTTATTTTATAAAAAATTTGTCGAAGATGTTTCAATAAAAATTTGTTATCGAAGATTTTTTTTATAAAAATTTGCTATCAAAAATTTTTCCACAACAAATTTGCCACCAAAAATAAAACAAATATTGGTTTTAAAATTTGTTTTTTGAAATTCTTGCATCTATTCGAAAAGCGTTCTACGAGTATATTATATATTTTTAAGGAACATTTTCCCATAGAAAACTTTTTGTCGAAAACTTTTATATAAAAACTTTTTACAAAATTTTTTCTATTCAAAAATTGTTACTTAAAATTTTGATATAGAACAATTTTTAATAAGCAAAGGTTTATTTAACTGTCATCAAATTTTGTTTAACAAAAAA
Organism: Nowickia ferox; assembly: GCA_936439885.1. NCBI lineage: Eukaryota > Metazoa > Arthropoda > Insecta > Diptera > Tachinidae > Nowickia > Nowickia ferox. The sequence continues at coordinate 17,507,100 of OW387024.1, read as the reverse complement.
ATTTTGCGAACGAAAATTTTGCTTTAATACATATATATATTTGTAATCACGTCCGACTAATGATCTACCTGGTGCCACAGGAATTAGTGAATTATAAAGTCGCCAATAGATTGATGAAGAACGATCCTTTGGGGGAATCATACAGGAAAATCGTATGACTTTCGAAGAAGTTATATGACCCCTTTGGCCGTTGCTTGATTTGCATCTTTTCTATCTTGCAAAGTAAATGCCTGCTCTTAGTGGACTGATGTAAGATGTCCTAAAACTTACCATAACTTTAAAAAAAAATTATTGCTGATTTTAGTTGGTCCTTTTAATTGTAAAAAAACTTTAACTGCCGTTTGCCTGCTTTCCGATTTGTTGTTTTAAGTTCGTGTGTTTTTATTTAAACGTTTATGTCTCTTACTTTGAGTTAGTTGCCTTTCTTAATGCATTTTCCAGAGCTTGCTGTTGATGCATTTACTTTGTGTTCGTTGCATCTTGTGTAATTTTTCTCTTGTACTTTATACATAATGCTAGAAGAAGAAAAATCCTTTGTTGAAGGTTTTTTTGCTTCTGCTTCTGCTTCATGCCTCCACTAGTTGTGCTTCTTATTATGACATCTTTGTTCGCCTTTACTTTCTAATGTTATTGCAACAGTTTTTTTTTTCTCAGCTGAACCTTATCCTCTTTTCAACAAAAAATAACAAATTGTATTAGAATTTGTGTGTGTTGCGCAAACAACGTGTAACGTTTCGTTAGATTGGCAAAGGTGTAAGTATACATATGTATGTACGAGTATGTATTTTGAATTTTTCTATTTTTTTAAGTTGACTTTGAAGTTTTGTATGCTTAAGCAATCGCTTTCAAGTACACACTTTTCGTTCATTTGTTTGTTTCGCTATTTTTTGTACTTGCAACAAAAAATTTATTTCCTTTCGTTTTTGCCAAGACCAAGAAGTGCCACTTTAAATGGCAAGAAAAAATAAACAAAATCATTTTTAGGCAATTTTTATGCGTTTCCTATGTATGAACTTGTATTAGCCTGGCATTTGGCTCATCTCCTTGGGAAGGAAAGTACACAATTACCTTTCAATTGGCCCAAGCAGGTTGTTCTTGACTATTTTGTCACATATTTTCCTGTCAGCAGAATTTCAATATTTAATGTTCGTGCTTCTGGCTTTTATAACAATACATGTACCTGTAAAACGCTCAACAATATTTTTCTTTCATCTCAAGCATCATAAATGTATTTTTACTTTTGAGTTTTCTAAACAGTTGAAAAATTCTTCAAATTTTTCTAGCATGCTAGAAGGTTTTTCCTCTCATTCTTTAAATTACTATTAACATCTTTTTTGAGATATTTTTATGTCGGTCCCCTAACGTGAGCTAAGAAATTTTTGCTTTAACATTTTTTTTTCGAAAATTCTCGTGCTTTTGATTTTTTTCTTTTGTTGTTATAACTCTTTTACTCTTTTTGTTTGTAAAAATCCTTTACTCCTACAAATTGCAGCTAATTTGGTCCTTTATTATTCTTTGTCACAACAATTAAATCTGATAGAACACTAAGGAATGTGTGTAAGAGAAGTAGAAAGTCAAGAAGATTGTTTGTTGAAAAAATATCAAAGGAAGTGTGCAATGACTTGCGGAATATTGAACCAAATCTGATGGAAAGGCAAATAAAAATAAATTCGTTATACCTAGAGTGTGATAAAAATAAATTCGAAATTTATTTGTTTTTAGAAAAAAAAAATTGTTATCGTATATTTTACTATAAAAACTGCTTATATAAAATTTAAAAAAAAATCACATACATACGAATATATTGAGCCTTATTTTAGATTTAATTGTAAGCGACAAAAAATAAATTTTTCAGGAGAAGGGGTTTTAAAAATATTCAAATATTATTTAATAAAAATATTTTATTCAAAAAGAATTGAAATTACTGAACTTAAGCCCGATTAAGAAATTATTTCTGATTCAAATTCACTATAGTTCAACTAAAAATTTAAAATTGTCTCCATATTTAATGAATTGAACAGGCTAATGTTCGTATCGCCTTTTAAGCCAAATTACATGTGATAATTATTAATGAACAAATAACATCAAAGTTAGTTGTAAATATTCTGACAACACATAGTTGAACGGAACAGCCAGCCGTTTTCGAAGGCCACTAAACCTTCATCATCAGCGTTCTTCTGTGTTTGGTCCACTGTGTGTGGTGTCAGTTGATGTAGATTTCCGCCTTATATACGAAACTTTCTCGCAAATGGAATATGTGAATTGTTTTGATTCATCGTATTTCAATTTGCTGAAAATGTGTTTTTGTAATGAAGGCCCAAATTCACCATCTCTAAATTTACAACAGTCTTACCATTGTTGTTTTTTCATTACTAATTATGCACATGCTAGTTAATTTGCTTATTTTTGTTCTACTTAAGACAAACTTTTTTGGTTTGTTACTATTAAGTATATTTTTATTTAATTTTTGCCACAAGCCCATGACTATTAATTTTAGTTAATTTAATTATTATTATTCGAACTACATTTGTTTCTATATTTAATGAATTGAACAGGCTAATGTTCGTATCGCCTTTTAAGCCAAATTACATGTGATAATTATTAATGAACAAATAACATCAAAGTTCAGAACAGAACAAAAAACATCAAATTGTCTCATTTATCAATTTCTTTTTTCTATAAAATTTTTTATTGAGTATTTTTTAAATTATTATGTATAAAAAATTTTTGTAAAATTAAATCTTAAAAGTTGTTTATGATAAAATTTTCTGTAAAAAAATCTTCATATTTTTTACGAGATATTTTTAACGAAAATTATTCTGTAAAAATTTTTTTCAAACATTTTAATATAAAAAAAATTATCGAAAATTTAACATTTTTATCGAGAATTTTTAAATTTTTATAGCAAAATTTCGCATATTTTCACGGACAGTTTTTATTGAAAATTTGTATAAAAAAGATTTATCGCAAATTTTTATAAAAAAAAAAATTTATAAAAAAATTTTTATTGAGAATTTTTACAGAAAATTTATATCGAGAGTTTTTACAGAAAATATTTATCGAAAATTATATAAAAAAGCTGTATGGACAGTTTATATAGAAAAAAATTTCTGGTATGTAGTTTCATCGAAAATTTTTAAAACAATTGTTTTTATATAAAATGTTGGTTTAGGAAAATTGTGATAAAGATTTGTTTATCAATGTTTCTAAAAAAATTTGTTATCTATAGATTTTCCACGAAAGCTTTACTTGAAAGTGAGTTATGAAAAGTTTACAAAAAATTAATAAAAAAATTTAATGCATGTGTACATATGTACATATATTATCTATATATGTATATATTTTGCAATTTTGTGATTTTTAATTATATTATTTGATAATTCGAATTTTTTTTTCATTAATTTTGCAATTTGTCCCACTGTGTGGCGCCAGTACACAAAAAAAAAGCTCTGAAAACAACTGTCTTTTTACACAAGTTCTCTTTTATCATTTAATTAATAATTTGATGTCCATTTTAGCAAACAATTTGTATCACCCCTCAATAATATACGATATCTGCACATATTTCTTTTCTATTTCTTGATTTCTTTTCGAGTGCTTTAACAAAAATTGTACAACTTCCTAATTAAGTGTGAGTGAGTGAGGATGGATGTTTGCTGTACACTGTACAGGCATCATCAACATCTGTGCAAGTACATACATACGAGTACATATGTCTGTATATTCAATGTCACTGGTATGAGTTTGAATGTGTCACAAAATAGTGTTCAAGAAGTTTGAAGATGTTCACGATGATTTTTGCTGTTGTTGAGAATCATGTTATTAATTTATTTAGATAAATGAATATTAAGTGCGTTAACAACAAATGTGAACATGAGAAATGTCACTCATTAATAAAGTGTTGAATTAAGCGTCGTTTTATTTTATAAATGTCATTATTTGTTTAATGACTTTGACATATTCAAGTGTTAAAATCAACATCAAGAGAGAGAGAGACAAAAAAACATACAACAAGAATATAATCATCAATGGCGGCTAACAGCGGCAACGGCAAAATCATCATCATTGTCATCAGCATCAAGTGCAGCATCACTTAAAATTACTGTGGCCACCGTCATGATTATTAACAACAGCGCCAAGCACTACACACTACCCCTACTCCAAGACGGCATAGTTGTTTTTTTTTTAATATTATTATTGAATAAGTTTCTGCAAATGTGTGTGTGTAACATACACACTGAGTTGAGCTGAGTTTTATTTGAGTGTGTGACATCCTCATCACTCCCCCATCAGCAACTTATCATCAACACAATTGTTCAGCACTTAAACATTTGTCATATTTATATCAACAACACTTTATTTAGTTTTGATGTGATATTGCTGTGAATGTTGTTTGTATATTTGCTAACAACTGGCCAGTTGGAATTTTACATACATATTTGTTAGAATCTTTATAGAAAATAATTTTCTCAGTATTTTTTGTTAAAGAAACGTCATCAGGTTCCAACTGGGATTTATATATTTTTCAACAAGTTTTTATTTGTTGCAACAGAGCGAGTGTTTATTATTGCTGACAATGTTGTTATTTGAGTGTTGTGGGTTGCTGTTTTTATTTCACTGTTTTTTTTTTTTTTGGGTATCTTGTTTATGATATTTAAATTATAGTAATTTTTTTCTGTGTGTCGGTTTTATTTTATTTCTCAATTGAATTGTCCACAATTTTGTTTGTGCTTCAAAAGAGTTTTTATAGCATAATTTGTTTTTTTATTTTGAAGCCTGAGTATGCAGAAACACATCAAATGATTTTTTAATTTAAAAGTTTGTATTTAACTCTATTCTTAATAAAGAAGCAGGCAAATGCAATGACATGATTATTTAATTAATTTTTTCCCAAATGAGAAAAAATTAATTTGTAGTTTTATTTAGTTTGCTTTAAATGCCTTAAATAACAAATAATTTTCTATCTAATATTTTTAATAATTTTTCAGTTACTTAGAAAGTTATTGAATTTAAAAAGCAAAATCCAACCATAAATATCAATTTTGAAAATGTCTAAAAAAATTATTTCATAACTGCATACGTACGTAAATATTTCTTTTTCAATGTTTATAATTTAATTTCGTTGAATTATCTTAAAGCATTTTGCACCACCCAGTGTTTAATAATGACTTCAGCACTCATAATTTTCTTTTGGTACAAACATCTTAATGGTAAAATAAATACTTATAAACAACTCACTTTAATCAGGCATACATACATACATTCAAACCACCAGCCGATCCCCAATTAAATTCTTTGGTTTTCTTTTCGTTTGTTGGCCATAAAATAGCAGGAATTCAAGTAGATCGAACGAAAATGTTGTTTTTTAAAAGATTTTAATTTGTTGCCACAGCAATAATTACCAAAAAAAATAAAAATAATTTATTTACTGGAATGGCTAAACAAATACAATTTAAACACGGTCTGTGGTCTGGTTATTAAAATAGTGTTCTTTTTTTTCTCTCCTGCAGTAACGTACGTTTTGGTGGTGCTGACTCTTAAGAGTTCATTTCGCACATGATTTGTAGATTAAACAAATTTTAAAAAAAATTTGGTTGTATTTCTTAACAATTAATTAAAATTTAAGAATGTGCTTGTGTCATTAAATTGAAAAAGTGTGGAAACCATGTAGATACTTAGTGAGAAAAAGTAAAATAAACGGACCACCAAAGACCAAAGTAACAGGAAATTTTAAAATCTTTAATTTTTGTGTTGTTTTTGGCAAATTTACATAAATTACTGGAAACAACTTAGTCTCTTACACATATGTAGATCATTTTAAATAAACAAAAGTTATAGATCTTTCTTTACAGATATAGAATAAATCTTGTAATATTTTGTTTTTATTATCCATAATTTTCAAAAAAAAAAAATTACTAACCACACTTTTTCTATGATAAAATTTTGTTATCGATAATTTGTTATGGGAAAATTTGTTATCAATTAATTTTAGAAAAAAAAAATCGACAATAATTTTTCTTTGAATAAAAATTTTGCTATCGAAAATTTTTATTATTGTTAACGTTGTCTAAAAAATTTTGTTATGAATGAAGATACAGACAGACATACATACATACATATGTATGTACATAATACGTACGCCGTGCATGCACATGTGGCTCTGACGTAATTTTGACGTCACCATGAAGCTACATTGGCTGCATGAGTTGTATTAGTAACACATGTAAATGAAGAAATTCATTTAGCCGACTCGGCTAAATTTATCACATTTAGATTTTGGAACAAACATGTACTAATTTTAAAAAATTAAACGAACATGCTGATCATTTTTGTTGACACAAACCTTGTGATTTAATAGAGCTCTGTTAACACTAACAGAGCTCTGTTAAGCTATAAAAATTCGATTAATGCCTTTCCAAAGGACTTTTCTATAAAATGATGCAGATGAAAGAAAATAATGCAAATTTATAGATAAGCTGTTCCTTGATTATTGTCCATGAAACTATTTCTGAAAAATATGAATAAGAACCAAATATCGTCAAGTTTTCAACTTGGCATTTTCTGAGGGTTACGCACTTTTTTTTTTTGGGAAAGAGGCGATGCGGGCGGACAAAAGTGGTGACCTATTATGGACCACATTGTACTCTAAAAATGTGCATATTCAGAATTTCTGAGAGTTCGAGTTTTAAGAGATTTTTGAAAAACTTTAAATTTGCCCAACTACATTAACAGTTTCCAAGATGTGATCAAATTTTTTTAGGAAGGAGGCAATGCGGGCGGACAAAAGTGGTGACCTATTATGCACTTTTGCATTTTAACCGAACATGCATGTGTTGAAAAGAAGGACATAAGGAATAAAAATCATTTCTATTTGTTCCTGCTGCATTCTGCTTGCTTTTGGTATTTCACAAAAAAAAGTTTTAAATGACTTGAGAATGAGAAACATATGGACAATCACATAATAAACATACTTACATACATATGAACATACATACATACATACTACGTACGCTGTGTTAAACTTTTTGTTTTTGTAAAATACCAGGCGAACAAAATCCAGCAGAAGGTCGATTGTTTACACAATGTTTTTACTTTCTTGT